>JASJET010000076.1:9857500-11200000 GCA_034092305.1 Diaprepes abbreviatus
TAGATATTCTGTCTTTATTACGGTTTACGTAATCCCAAAAGTAACTACTTGAATTTGTCGCACGCTGCTTTTAGTTTTATAATTGCAAACGTTGTTCACTTTTATATAAAACAAAACAAAATAAATCCAGCAGATACTTACTTTGACATATAAAAATTACCCATCTAGTGCTTCCGTGTGTAGACCTAGGGAATCCCATATGAAACGGAATCACAAGGTAAAATATCCAAAAAATAACCGTCATTACATAGGTCCAGTGTAAGTTGCAGAGGCTGAATGGATGAATCATGTAATAGTGACTCAGTAAATGATACTTTTCTTGTTTTCGAAGAACGTTTTTCGACTTATAATGTACCAATGTCTGTGGATGTTTTCGACTAACCATAAAATATCTGTAAGAGTATTTTAAAATGACATAACCAAAATTTTTCAGACAATATGCTATTATTATTATGTTTCTAATCAAAATATGTAATAATTTAAATAAATAAGCTTTTTCAGGAATACTACTCAATTTCAAATTTTACTTGCTTCTAATTCCAGTATACTACATATACTAGTAAAAAACTGACTATTATATTTTTAAATAGTAATATAATATTTTTTTAAAAAGGCTCTGAAAGAAATGAAAAATAACAAATCACCAGGTAAAGATAAAACCTCAACAGAAATGGTGAAGAGTGGTGGAAAAACAACAAGAAATGTTTTGTATATCCTTCTGAACAAGATACTTAGTACAAAACAGATACCAACCAGTTGGAACGAAGCAATGACCCTTTTACTATTTAAAAAATACTTAATATCATGTATAAACTGCTAACTAAAATACTGACCCCAAAATTCGATGGCTACCAAACACGAGAACAGGCTGGATTTAGCAAAGACTTCAGCACATGCGACCACCTACTGACAATAAAAATTCTAATTGAAAAGGCCAACGAATATCAGATTCCTCTATACATAGCATTCATATATTTTGAAAAGGCCTTTGACAGCGTTGAACATAGGGCAGTTAAGAACTCGTTGCCAAATAGCAGGATCGACCATACATACACAGATTTAATAACAAACAAATATAACGATGCAAAGATCACTATCAAAATAGCAAAATAACACAGCACTAAACCAATAAAAATAGGATGAGGAGTCAGGCAAGGGGATACAGTGTCACCGAAACTATTAAACTTTAAAAAATTACAATGGGAAAATTATGGAATCAACATAAACGGAGAGCGATTGAATCACCTATGATACGCGGACGATATAGCTGTGATAACAGATAGCAAAGATAAATTGCAGAGAATGATTGAAGAACTGGACAATAAAGCGTCAAAAATAGGATTAAAAATAAACTATGACGAAACGTAAGTAATGACAAATCAAACTGAAGAAATGGTTATAACGGTCGCACAAAGGAAATTGGAGGAAATATCAGAGTATATATCTACGTCAAATAACAAAACTAGGTAAAGACAATCAAACTGAAGAAATAAAAAGAAGAGTCAGGCTATCCTGGATATCATTTGGTAAACTCTCATACATCCTAAAAGACAAGAAATATCTGCAATATCTAAGAACTAGAGTATTCAATCAATGTATACTACCTGTCTTAATATATGGATCGCAAACATGGACATTTACCAAAGAGAATATAGATAGAATTGCCAAAATACAAAGAGCAATGGAGAGATAAATGCTAGATATCAGACTTATAGATAAAAAGAAAAACACATGGATACGAGACAAAATAAAAGTAAGATATCTCTCGGTACAAGTAGCCAAGCTTAAATGGAAATTTGCTGGTCATACTTTACGATAGAAAGACGATAAATGGAACAAAATAATCCTGAAATGGAGAGGAAGACCGCAAATGAGATGGACAGACGACTTAAAAAAGCAAGCTGAACAAAGATAGGTTCAAACCGCTCAAGATAGAGAACAATGGAGAAAACAAGGGTAGGCCTATGTCCAAAGATGGATGATTGAGGCTCATTAGATAGATAGACTATAATATTAATAAAAGCTTTAATTAAAAATTTATTTAGTACTTTTTCTTTCTTCATCCTGTGCCGTGTCAAGTCCCCGTGACGTTTGCAATTACAATTGGATTCTCCGTAGAAGTTCCTCCCTAATATCGACCGGAGTGGAATACACCAAGGTTTTAAGGTGTCCCCACAGGTTAAAATCCAACGACATTAGGTCGAGAATAAGTTATTAACAGGTTGTACACCGAAGAAATCAAGAAATAGACGGGTTTTGTATTTCAGTGTATGTTTTTATTAATATCGGCCTAGCGCTTTCGGTCTAACAGACTATCCTCAGGGCTCAGACCCTAAAAACAAGAGAACATAGTCAGCAAATAAGCTTAGTACTCACCAACCATACTCACTCGTCAAAGGGCACACCTTAACCCTGCCAGTTTGAGAGCAGTCGCCAGCCGTAGCCTCCACATAGAACAAATTGTATACAATTAAAAAAATTTTTAAAAAACTTTGTCACAAATTAAAATTAAAACCAAAACATTCAACATACTAGTACATTAACACTGTTAAAATAATAAACCTCTTTAATAAAAACCCAAAAGAGTGAGGTTATGCCACCCAGTCATAGCAGAGCATAGCAATAAAACTGTCCAAAAATTAAAATTATGTACAAGTATGTGTAAGCCTGAATAGAGATTTTCTGTATTAGTTCTATTTCAATTTCTTGTCAATTGTATTTCAAATCAATAATTCATTGACAATGAGCGAAAAGAGAAAAAAGGGCAAAAAGAAAGGGCGGTAAAAGTTTATTAATCTACAGAGTTGCTGTTATCGGTCATTCTGTGATATATTTCGAACACTTGGGTTCAGTGGCGTGAAATGATTTCCATTTTTGTAAAAAAGTAACAAATTACACGAACATAGGCGTAGTTGAAATTAATAATTTAAGAAAAAAGTTTGAAAATGGGGTTGCGGTCATTTACGTTGTTCATTCTTATATTGAGGCAATGGTCTGGGTTTCTCTTTATCTCCCTGCATATTTCAAGATCCTCTCTTTAATCCCATTTTCAAACTTTTTTCTTAAATTATTAATTTCAACTACGCCTATGTTCGTGTAATTTGTTACTTTTTTACAAAAATGGAGATCATTTCACGCCACTGAACCCAAGTGTTCGAAATATATCACAGAATGACCGATAACAGCAACGCTGTAGATTAACAAACTTTTACTGCCCTTTCTTTCTGCCCTTTTTTCTCTATTCGCTCATTGTCAATGAATTATTGATTTGAAATACAATTGACAAGAAATTGAAATAGAACTAATACAAAAAATCTCTATTCAGGTTTACACATACTTGTATATAATTTTAATTTTTGGACAGTTTTATTGCTATGCTATGCTATGACTGGGTGGCATAACCTCACTCTTTTGGGTTTTTATTAAAGAGGTTTATTGTTTTAACAGTGTTAATGTACTAGTATGTTGAATGTTTTGGTTTTAATTTTAATTTGTGATAAAATTTTTTAAAAATTTTTTTAATTGTATACAATTTGTTCTGTGTGGAGGCTACGGCTGGCGACTGCTCTCAAACTGGCAGGGTTAAGGTGTGCCCTTTGACGAGTGAGTATGGTTGGTGAGTACTAAGCTTATTTGCTGACCATGTTCTCTTGTTTTTAGGGTCTGAGCCCTGAGGATGGTCTGTTAGACCGAAAGCGCTTGACCGATATTAATAAAAACATATACTAAAATTCAAAACCCGTCTATTTCTTGATTAGGTCGAGAGATTGAGGAGGCCAGACAATAGGTCCTCCTCTACTTATACAACCGTTTAGACAGACGTTATTCAGGTGTTCCCGCATAGCATCGCTGAAATGAGCTGGTACTCCAACGTGCATGTAGTACATATTTCGGCAAGTTTCAAATGATAAGTGGTCTATTAAATCGTGAAAAGCGTTCTGGAGAAACTCCAAATAAAGTTTCCTGTTTAGTCATGCCGGTAATACGACTACTTCAATCGAAAAATTGCCATTGATTCCTGCCCAGACATTAATTGACTGGAACTGATGTTGAAACAATAGTTGCATGAGGATTTTCATCAGCCCATACATGTAAGTTGTGTAAATTTATGATACTATTTTTAGTAAACCCTGCTTCATCCGTAGAGGGAGTAGTGCTAATTAAGTTTACATTATTTCGTTGCTGATCCAATAGCCAGTTTGCAAACTGCATTTTATGAGGAAAATCTTCAGATATCAACTCTAGCACCATTTTCAAATGGTATAAATATAACAGCTCTTCTTGAAGAATTTCATGTACTATTGTTGTCGACGTATTAAACTGCAATGATAATTTTTGAATGCTCATTGGAGTGTAATCTACAGTATTTAAAATATAACTCTAATTGCAGAGTACGTACTGTTCTTCCCCGACCAGCATCTATACTTCTTTTCCCAAAATTGACTAAAATTATGAAGAAATTTAATAATATTACTTTATTAAATGTAATCACCTACCATCCTCCTTTAGACATTGGTCAACTCGTTGAAATATTTTCTGATCTGGAAGGGTACGAAGGATATCTTTCGTGAAATAACCTTCTGGCTTTCAAAGCATTGCAAAATGCAAGACCATACATCAGATGCATATCTGCATACTCAATAAACGTGTATTCCATAGTTCGAATTATTTCGCAATTAATTTCACCACGGAATCCAAAAAGCACTAAATTAATATCCAAGTAAAGAATCCATATGCGATGAGCGATGTGAAAGTTGACAAATTCTAACTTGCAGGATATTTATTTCTTTCGTATCTAGCAACGTTTGCAACAATTTTACTTTGTTTTTGGTGCCAATAAAATAAAACGTACAATTTTTGCGAACCTAGGTCGAATAGCAATTCTCAGAATAAGAAGTTTTTAACTAAATAGGTAAACTCTAATTTTGGACCGAATTATTTTTATCATAAGGTTGAAAGTTAATGATTTGATAGGAACAAAGACGTATCTTTTATTGAAATACGCTAAATATATAATATAAATAAAAAGCGTTTTTTTCGAAGACGGTTAGGATAAGCGACATGAATGGAAAATACTTAATTTTTAGCCAATAGTTAAAGGTATATAAAAAACGTTGTCCAAGGTTCTTATCATAGAGGGCGTAAAAAATATGGGGTCATGAGTTTCACAGCTAGTCCGTCTCAGCAGCTGTGAGTAATTCACAACACTTCCTTGGATAGTAATTTGAAGGGTCTTACCTGGTATATATCATATTAAAAAAAAAATTGATATATACCTGGTGGTTCAATAATTATGTGTAAAAAACTTGCAGTTTTTTGGGGACCCATATCTCCAAAGAAGAAGCTTATAAGAAAAAAGTTTATGTGAACTTGTAGTATTCCTTTTACGAGTTTTTTTTTCATATTCGGGAGATTTCCCATATTTTCCCGGATAATCTGCATAAAATTTAAGCTCAATCGGACTTGTGGAATATGACTGAAGCATGTATTATAAAGTGAAGTTAGATAAAAACTTGTAAAATGATAGATATTCAAATTATTTAACCTCGATGCTTATATAATAAATTAATTCAAGTCGAATATGGATTAACAAGGGAGCATTTTAGGTGTCTGTCCCTCATTCTGTGGTATGATAGAGTATACGAGAAATATCCTACAAGCGTTTATTTATCTCTTGAATTGCATTTCTAGCTGATGAAAGCCACCTCCAAGTTCATCTTTTTAAAGTAATTTTCATATCATAAGGTTTATAAAAATCGTTGTATATATGTAATTGTCTCTGTAAATCGTTTCTAAGGATGAAATTTGTAAGTAGTTTTCACCTGCTAGACATACAGTTCGAAGCTTAAAAATTTGCTGTTGATAAAATTTTATAATTAAATGCAAAATTTCCAATAATAAAAGTATTCTGTCGAATAATTATGTAAAAATGGTGAACTGGTTATGAGGAATATCCAGTTAATTCTTTTTAGGAACCATGGCAAGGTTCAACACACTTTTGTGAGAAATTTTCGGGCACGAACAACCTGGACAACACGTCTGAAACATGTTTTGTTGTATTCATATCAATGGGATAAGCAACTCAGTCCAAACGATTGAATTTTCTAGGTCAGTGGGCGGCAATTAATTTCAAATGGGATGCGGATGATTACAATGTCTCAATCGAGAATCCCGAAAAAAAAAATAAGAGTAAATTTTTATACCAAAATAGGAACGTAGGATATATCACATATTGTACCAAGGGCGGATCCAGTTTCTTTCTGAGGGACGGGTGGAGATATCATAAGAACACAGTACAGCAAGCGAAAGCGAATTATCAACCGGAGGAGGGAGGAAGGGAGATACCAGCCACATACACGTTCCTTATGTAACAGGTAGAGATGAATCTTAATTCGAAATTCTTGAGAGAGGGGGGGGGCCAATTCTACACTATGGCAAACGAAAATGAGCTGTCAACGGGGGCGAGGGTGTGTCTACTTTTCTGAATTCGGAGCTCTTTGCGGCGGGGGGGGGGAATCTTTTCCCACTGCCCCCTCTAGATCTGCGCTTGTATTGTATAGAAATTAGTGAATACTGTACTGTATAGAAATAAATGAATAGAGGTACGCGGTCCAGTGTTATATCCTTCGCGGTCCGAATCCGCCACCAATTACCAACCCCGGTTCTAGGTGGGGGAGTTTTCGGGATCGCACATAACGAATCTGAAATTATTCCTAAAAAATTCAATATGGCGGATCCAAGATGGCGAATTCAAAATTCTTCTTCTAAAAGTGCGCTAAAAAGTGAAAAATAACTATAAATTTTTATACGAAATTGAACTTTTTGAAGTCGGAGCCAAATTATTTGTAAATGAAATAAATAACTACTAATATATACAAGTTATGGTAAGAAAGCAATTACAAATAATGTATTTTTAATCTTTTTATGCAAATCCCATTTTGTCAGGTATTAGTTTGGCGTCGATTTCAAAAAGTTCAATTTCGTATAAGAATGTATAGTTATTTTTCACTTTTTAGCGCACTTTTAGAAGTCGGTTCAATTTTTTTATAAAAATTTTATTCATTATTTGTATTGTAAAAAATGTGTTTAAAAAAATGAGATGTTATTTATTGCTATTTTTTAACCAAGCATATAATTTTTAAGTAAATAGGCACACTGTTGCAGTTTAGCTAGATTTATTTGCCATTTTAAGCATTTTACATTATATAAATGAATTCACAATAGCAAATCAGCAATTTACAGGAGCTTTATATAAAAACAGAAATTTACGGTAATCGAATACCCATCGATAATACTCATAATAGGTGTCCTAAAAACCAAAGACACATTTCTATGTACAACATTTTTCGAAAATATAGAGCAAAATAAAGGTATGGTGAGTTTTGGATTCGTAGAACAATCGTCTTTTAGTCTATGATGTAAAATAATTATTTTTTATTTGTTGTACCCATTGCGGTAATGTGAAAAATCGGCATTTAACTTCACTGCATTCAAAAGACTCATCTTAAAATAGCTTCATAAAAAGTTATTGAACTTTTAAACCGTAATTTATGCTCTGATACTTTTTTCAAAAATGTGCTATTTAAATTTGGCTGAGCAATGTGTCAGTACTTTGATTTTAATAATCAGTAGAAATTACTCATATACGAGCGTGTAGAAAAAATAAACATAAAGAAAAAAAATCATAAAGTTATCGAGTAAATCTTAACAAATTATTTAAAATTAAATTTTAGTCCCATCATGGAATATTCTCATTTCGAAAAAGAGCCAATATGGCAGTTAAAAATTTCGTTAAAGTTTCTATATGTTTCCTTACCTACGAAAATTTCTTCGCCATTGTATAAAAATTCCCGAATTGATGAAACTTACTAAAATATCTTCTTCTCTGGATGGACAATGTGAATGCTCCATTTTGAATCAACCACTCAATATCCTTATTTGTTTCAATAGCTGTTATCGATTATAATCAGTAATAACACTTACGTCAAAATGACAACTTCGTTGCTAAATTAATATATTATATTCCACCATGAAATTACCTAAATATTGGACCAGTTGAATGCTTAAGGTTAAATTGCTATCAAAAATTGATTTATAGAGGAAGCTATCATTTACATTCTAGTTTGGATCATAAATTTAGAAACAACAAGATCGGATAACCCCAGTGCCGGCCGCTTTCACAGTGCGAGAGAAGAAAAACAGAGAAACAATATTCTCCTCTCTTTCTAATGGGTGGAAGATATGATCAGGTGTTCTGTGATCCACCAATTAGAAAGAGGAGATATTAATGTTTCCACCCTTCTTCCTTTCAAGCACTATGGAAACGGCCTGTATTCGGAGCACGCAATCTAGTATTTCTTTAATCTATGCTTTAAATATTCATCTGGGAACAAAATTATGATTACAGATACTTTCTGGTATGTATGGTGGCCGATAAAATATTTTGTGCAAATCTTTGTAATTTTTGTGTCTCGTTAAACAAATATATATATATATATATATATATATATATATATATATATATAGGTGTGGAAAGTCGAGAACAGAACCTCTTAAAAAAAGGGGAACGTAACAAAAAGCGACGGACAACCCGTTTAGCCATGTTGAAGAAGTGAAATAAAGCATACTGTTGTATCGTAGCTTGCTTCCTGGTATCTAGCAAAAATGGCGTCGGGCAAGGACTTTTCGCTGATTTCGGGTCGTCAAAACACAGTGGGTCGACAGCACGGATTTGATATTAAAAACAAAAATCGCATACTGAAACTTTAAAATCATGAAAATAAATTCGAAAAACATCTAATGTGGTTCAACGCTTTAAAAATAAAATAAAAAGAATAATTGTATTTTCATGAAAAAAATATTGCGCTTGACTTCAAGGTACATTTTAAATATAATACTATAATAATAAATACATGGATATCGATAATCGCTAAAAAGGCAAAAGTACTTTTTCCTCTATGCTTAAGACTTCTTAATAAATACCAATGCAAATAATTTGTAAGTAATATAATATTTATTGATTCACATAAATGAATAAATAATACGACTGTTATAAAAATAATAAAAAGAACTTTTTAATCACTGCCTTCTGTGTTAACAGCTCTTTTCTCATTCTCCAATATGTATGAATTGTTATCCGAATTCTTACTATGTCAAAAACAGTGTAAGGATCCATCGACGCCAAAAGTTTTGGAACACATCCTCCATATTTTTTCTCGAGAAGATTTTCGGGCAAAGTCTAGACGAGAGTTTCTTATCAACTTGTCCGTTGATTTTTGTGCATCTTTCGATAGTTTACCTATCGGTAATATTGCAAATGCTATGATGTCTGGTCAATGAAGTAAGTCGTTTGTGGATTCCTGTTGGAATGTTGTACCAAGAATATCCTTTGAAGAATAATCTTGCTGTTTGAAGTTTGTATTCCCAAAACTTCTCTATTGCAGTTAAATGTCCGCTTCCAATAGTTTGCAAAATGATGGGAAACCGGAGGATCAGTTTTCGCTTTACTCTTGTTATAATGGTTGTAGCTTGAAATAGTCTGTATTTACTGGGACACAGTATCAATGTTGTTGAACTGAGATGTTGTTTGACAGAGGTAACAACGTTGAACCGATTTGGCTCCAGCCAAAGCATTCACCTAGCCATCTATCATCGTCATAGATAAGTTGTACTGTACTGAAGCTCGGGTGGCAAAGAAAACTCTATTATATGGTGCAAGTTGTCTGGTTCGAGTAGTAGACGAGGATTTGGATTTGTACAACACAATCTATTCTTGTTGAGTTTGCGTGTTAATACCTGCTACTTGAAGTGGAATAAGAGAGGTTAGGAATAAGTTTGTATCAGAAATATTCAGATCAGTTAATTTTATTTTGTACTGGCTCTGATCTGACGTTCCATCGAAGCCCCATTTGCAAATGAAACTTATATCTACAAATCGAATTTATCGATTTGTTCAAGGGCGTCTAATTTTAAACAATATAATTCGATCCACTGTATGATCCAGTAAGCCTTGGAATTTAACCTCGGCTTTTGATTTTGTAAAAGTTAGATACTCGTCATGTGGATAACATGCTTTTTTTGTATTTTACACACCAGAGTACGGCGAAAATATATTACTACCTTTCTGTTTAGCCCAATTTTGTAATCGTTGATATTTGTTTCTCGTCAACCCATTGTCAAATAGAAGAGCGGCGCGACGCAACCACAACACTGTTGCCTTTGACCTGAGACGAAACTTTAGAAAGAAAAGACTGGCCGTTCATATTACCGAGGTTTAATAGAAACGTTACTATAGCCAAACTTCTATCTTAAATTTCTTAACTAGAAATTATTTTGGCCGTTTCTCAAATTCTAACCCACTAAGCCCGTCTAACTTCTTTCAGATTAGTTCGGACAGAAGATCGTAGGGAACGCCTACCGCAATATTACCCCCGCTAACTTCCGTGCGACATGAAGACGACCAGTACCTTGAAACGAATGAGAGGGTGCACTTACTTTTCGTCTAAACTTCTAACGTGATCGACGGAATTTGGAATATTTAATGACTATTTGATACATTGATTGTTTTAAATACATTAAATAGTCGAAATACAAAAAAAAATAGTTTTTGTTGGGCGTTGAGCGTTAAGAAAATTGATATTTCTGTTACAAAATAAACATTTATTCTAATAAAAATACTAGTGAAAAGCAACGGTAATTTCTAAGTAAATAAGCTAATAGACCACTTTAAAATTAAAAATCATTCTCAAAAATAAACTTTTATTCTGGTAAAAAATAAAAGTAACACGTTCAGTAATTGTAAATAAATAAACAAATAATTAAATTCAATTTAAATCAACAAAAACACCTAAAAGTCTACAAGAGGTATTCAAACACGCGTCCACTTTGAGCGAGACAATAACTCAGTCTGTTGTAAAATATGGTTCACGTATTTGCCAAAACTTCAGGGGTTATATCCCTATTAGCTTTAAAATATTCCGAACTGTTCGAGCGTTCATATCAAGTTCTTAGGCAATTACGGTACTATTGCAAGGAAAATTAATTTCTGCTAAACTACAAACGTCAGTCTCCCCGATTTGCTCGTTCTTCAGTAATTTGAGGAACCGATTGCTCCTCATTATTATTAGTGCATTTTTTACAAATTTTTAGACAACCGGATGTCTCAAATTTTTTAATAATTTCTGAAATTATAAATTTTAAAGGAACAGAATAATGTTCGTACATAAATACAAATCTGCCGATTATTTACCAGAATAGTGTACCACTTAATAATGTGTTCTTTTTGTTTCGTGGAATAAACTGCCATTGCACCAAAAAAATTTGGCGAGAAACAAGGTACTTACGCTTCGACGGCCGAATGAAAGCAAATAACTTGGAATCCTCTTGTGCTAGGGCCTGGCGTATGCTGCCGCCCGCTCTCACCGCGCCAGCATTGGATTACTCCTCATCCGAGGGCCAAATTGGTAATTTATACGTATGTCGATGCTTACGATGCTTATTCTTCTGTCTCATTCTGATTTGATGAATAATATAGTATTTTCTCTATTTTACTTAAGAAACGTCCAGTTCCTGATGTGGATTTTCCAGACCTATATATATATATATATATATATATATATATATATATATATATATATATATATATATATATATATATATATATATATATATATATACCAAGTGTCTCAGACCACCCATCCACCACTTTTATAATCTAGGGAAACGGGTTTTTTGAGAACTTCAAAATTTTAGCTACCTACGTCGGATAAGCTCTTTCGATTAGTGGCACACACAATTCCCACTTCCGACCGAGACCGAAGTGGGTTTTTCAAACTAGAAGTTCGTTTTTTTTTTATATAGAACATACATATTTTTATTATGGAATCGGATTTTACGCCACAAAATATGAAATATTTGTTTAAATTTTTTTTTTTTGGAAAACGTCTTACTTGACCTCTAAATGACCTTTAAAGTTAAGTTCGCTTTCTATTTACTTAAAATCTCTAATGTACTTTTCTAATCGAGTTTTCGGAAAGACAACTGATATCTAAAAGTTCTGCGTCATCTCAAAAGACACTGTCAGTTTGAGGAGTCATGATCATATTTTTACTTCAAAGAAAATTTTCTAAGAACATAATAACTTGTTTAAAAATAATAATACTAGATAATCACGTTTTTATGGCTTTGGTTCGAAAATACTTTCATCTTATAGTTTTGTTATTATAAACTAAATTATTATGTTCTAAAAAATCGTGCTGATAGTAAAAATAGAATTATTCATTTTTATTACAACAAAAAGAATTATTACGCTGTTAATAAATTTTTGTGTTTTTAAAAAGTTTTGCTTGAAGAAACAGTGTGATTATTATTTAGTTTTGTTATTCTAAAATAATCATTATCTTCTAATAAATTTTGTTGACAGAAAGATGTGTTCATAACTTTATGTTGTTGTTATATTATCAATTACCGTGTGCTAATGGCTATATTATTTTGAGTAATTATCAATTGATCAAAGTGAACAAAGTGAAACTGATAACTTCATGTTCTTTTGAATAGGCATTTACTTGTCATTGGGCTGAAGTGATCATGATTACTTCAAGTGATAGAAGTGAAAGTGATAATGACTCAAAAGAATAGCCCTAATAAATCTTATAAATTGTAAAAACGTGATTATCTACTATTGCTATTTTTAAACAAGTTATTATGTCGTTAGAAAATTTTGTTTGCAAGTAACAATATAATTATGACTCCTCAAAATGACATTGTCTTTTGAGATGATGCAGAAATGTTAGATATCACAGTTGTCTTTCCGCAAATTTGGTTAGCAAAGTACGTAAGAGATTTCAAGTAAACAGAAAGCGAGTTTAAATTTAACGGTCATTTAGAGGTCATGAAAGACGTTTGCGAAAAAAATGTTGTAAGCAAATGTTTTATATTTTGTGGTGTATAATCCGATTCTGTTATAAAAATATGTATTCCATTTAAAAAACCTAACTTTTGGTCTGAAAAACCCACTTCCGGTCGGAACCGAAAATTGTAAGTGCTACTATTCGAAAGAACGTACCCGACGTAGTTATACAAAATTTTAAAATTCTCGAAGAACCCGTCTCCCCAGATTTTAAGAGGGGTAGACGGGTGGTTTGGGACACCCAGTATCAGGCGCAGATCCAAGGGGGGGGCGGTGGGGGGCGATCGTTCAAAAAAATCTTTCTAAAGTTCAGTTAAATTACTAATTTTGTACATTGTATTATGTCTAGCAACTCTGCCTTTTACTTGAGAGAGATATTTCCTTCTCCAACGGACAGTTTCCGGACGATCTATAAGAACAGATTTCCTATCTGGTTTTTTCCATCAAAAATTAAGTCCTCTGAGCAATTTCTAGAGCTCAGTTCTTTTAATTTAAGGTAAATCCCGATCTTCATTGATTTTGGTAAGAATTTTTTTGACGGTTGGGATCTGCTTCTCATAATAAAATGTATGTACAACTCCTTTTATTGCAGTTTTCATCTCTTCTTCCAACGAGGTTTTTCATCTGCCTGTGATCGAATGAGGGAGTACGAAACATTCCAGTCGTTTTTTCTCCTTCAGTATTCGGTACATAATAGATTTTCCTGTCATGTTGGAACACATCTCGACAGAGCTTTTAACATTATTATCTAGATATTGATATCTTTGGGCATCATAAGCATTCATCGTAATAAGTTTTTCATTGAGGAAAAATGCCTTGGTTTAACGATTTTGGAATAAATATAGAAGTGGAGGCCATATTTTTTTGGTATCTTACTAATCTCAAATAATATATAAAAACAAGCACAAACAAGATAAATCACTAAGGACACACTGTAAGATGTACTTTCCTCACTGTCAGAAATAAAAATGAACTATCAGAAATTTTATTATTGCAGTAAATTTATAAAAGCTTATAATATTTAAATAAAATTAAATTTACGGTAGTCCTCCGTTACCTGCGGTACTGGAACAAGTACGTTGGGGATTTCGGTAACAGGTTTATTACTCTCTTTAGTTCTTGAATAGAGTATAGGAATGTGTATGCTTGCGATCGCCCCCCCCCCCCCGTTCCCAAGAGCTCTGAGTTCAGGAAAATAGAACCGATTCTGCCTTTTATATTAGGAATGTGTATGCTGCTGACACTCCCTCACCGTTGACAACTTGTTTTTTTTGCGATAGCCGCTCCCCAATAGCTTTGAGTTCAGGAAAATAGACCCGATTCTGCCTCTTATACTAGGAATGTGTATGTTGCTGGCATCCCCTCCTCTCCAAGAGCTTCAAATTCAGAAAAATAGGTACGACCCTGCCATTTACACTAGAAATGGGAATGTCTCCGGTCCCCCCCCCCCGTCTACAACTTGCTTTCGCTTGCCATAATGTACTTTTGTGATGTCACCCCCCCCCCTCCCAAGAGAGGGCTGGATCCGTCCCTGCCCAGTATATATATATATATATATATATATATATATATATATATATATATATATATATATATATATATATATATAAATATATATATATATATATATATATATATATATAATAAGAAAGTAGGATAGAAGAGTACCTAACTATAGGTAAAAGTTTGTTAAATAAGATAATAATATTAAGAAAACAAGAATTATCAATTTTAGCAAGTAATTAAAATTTAAAAGTATAGGTAAAATTTTCTTAGATGAAATACGATTTTATTTATCAATTTTATGTAGTATATAATAACCAAAAGTAAAGTTTAGTTATATCAAAATGTCAGGAAAAGTCCAAAATTTATATAAATCATAATTTATTATCATCAAATAGAATATTTATTTCATAAAATCAAAAAAAAAACAAAATTTTATCATAAATTCACAATTAGGGATCCATTTTTATACAATTTGAGAGGCACATGGGTGTCAAATGATGGAAGAGTGCATAACCAAATAGATCACATTCTTATAGATGCAAGACACTCTAGTAGCATCATTAATGCACGTAGTATGAGAGGAGCAGAAAGAGATACTGAACAGTTCCTGGTTAAAACCAAGTTGAGAACAAGAATAGCAACACAGAAACCGGAATACAATGATCAAAGAGAAGGATGGAACTTAGAAGCCTTTCAAACACCAAATAAAGAAATTGAGTATCAATTAACCATAAATAACAAATTCCAATGTTTAGAGCTAGAGAAAACATGGCAGAAATTGGCAAAAGGCATAGAAGAAGCAGCGACGAAGACCATTGGTAGAAAGAAGAAACGCCCAAAAAGAAAGTGGTTTGACAATGGATGCTATGAAATACTGGAAGTAAAAACTCGAAAAAGACTGATAATGCTAAAAAACACCACTGGGGAGAACAAAGAAGAATTTCACTGAATAAGAGCACAGACAAGAAGATTACTTAGAACCAACAAGAAGAGCTCCCTGGAGCATCAGATGAAGGAAATAGGCAGAAATAGGAACATGAACCAAGTAAGGAAATTCTTTAGGGAGGTAAAGAATGTGAGACGAGGTGGAAATGTTGGAGAAACGAAAGCCATGAGAAAAGAAACAGGAGAGTTAATAATGACGGAAACAAAAATTGTCAAGCTATGGAAAGGATATTTTCAGCAGTTACTAACTATTGAAAATAGGACAGAGGAAGAGGACATTACAGTCCATTCCGCAGATATAAGAGTGCCATCACCAACACTTCAAGAAGTTAAAAATGTTATAGCATCACTCAAAGATCACAAAGCGCCAGGCAGCGATGTTATAAATGGAGAGCTGCTAAAAAAAGGAGGAAACGGTCTACATCAAAAAATATATGAAATCATTCTGAAAATATGGGAACAACAAAAAATGCCTGAGGAATGGAATGGAAGTGCCATAATACCTATACATAAGAAAGGAAACAAGGAACAATTTCGAAATTATAGAGATATATCTCTTATCAACACAACATACAAAATTCTGACAAATACTCTACTTAATAGACTGACGCCTTATGTGGAAGATATTATCGGTAATTACCAATGCGGTTTTCGTGCTGGAAGGTCAACAATAGACCAGATATTTACGATCAGACAAATATTGGTAAAAAACTGGGAATTTAACCGAGATGTCCACCAAATCTTTGTGGATTTCCAGCAAGCATATGATGGCTAGCAATGCTAGAAATGGGCGTATCAAGAAAATTAGTCGATCTAACACAAATGTGCGTGACAAACTCATATGCACAGGTAAGGGTAGGAAATAGAACATCAGCGCCATTCAGTGTGACATCAGGACTCAGACGAAGTGACCCTCTGTAACCGTTGCTTTTCAATTTTGCCTTGGAACATGTAATGAGCAGGGTTGCTTCGGGGTTGACAGAGGGTTTTGCGAACCAAGGTTCAAAACTGGTGCTGGCCTTTGCTGATGATATCGATACAGTGGCTCATTCAATAAGAGACGTGCGAGAAGTATTTTCACAACTCGAGGAAGAAGCAGGTAATATGGGTCTCCGATTAAATGAAGAAAAAACTAAATACATTGTAGTAACCAAGAATCCATGACCACAAATCGGGCAGAATATATCACTGAATGAACACAACTTCGAAGTGGTTAAGGAATCCAAGTACCTAGGAGCGGTAATCACAGACGACAATCGAGTTGAAAAAGACGTCTCAGCGAGAATAGCTGCAGCAAATAGGGCGTTATACTCCCTCACAACATTATTGAGATCTAAACTGTTAAAAAGACACTCCAAACTAACTCTGTACAGGTCATTTATTCGCCCTGTAGTTACTTATGGCAGCGAAACTTGGACCCTCAATCAACGGGAAATAAATAAATTACTCATATTTGAACGAAAGGTTCTTAGAATGATATTTGGTCCCCAAAGAGATGAAACAACAGGAAATTGGAGAAGACGCCACAATACTGAATTGGCGACATTTTATGGCAGTGAAAACATAGTCCGTTGTATAAAAGCCAATAGAATAAGATGGGCAGGTCATGTGGGAAGATCAGGGGACCACAGATTATTGAAAACAGTATTCTTTGAGAGACTAGATGGTAAAAGATCAATAGGTCGTCCCAGAAAAAGATGGAAGGATGCCGTCGAAGCTGATTTGTATAGGATTGAAGTCCAGCAGTGGGAAATGGAAGCACAATACCGTAGGAGATGGAGGGCGATAGTGGATGCGACTAAAACTCACTCAGAGTTGTAAAACCAGGAAAGAAGAATCCATTTTGATTTTGTGATTCAAAGCTTAAAACTTCATCTAGTTGCCAGTTCACGTCAAATGGCCGACCAATCAAAAAAAAAATTAAAACAAAAATTTATATCACGTGACTACTTACTATAAAAGTTAGAGAGTACAGGTCTGTCATTTGTACAGTAAACATCATTAGTCTGGTTCTCAAAAAAGTAACATAACCTCAATTTTTTCACTTGTTATTTTGAAAAGTAAAGGGAGTGGTTATTAATCGATTATAGTATAAAATTCGCTAGTCTTTTTTATTAACGGGACCATAATCTAAAAGTTTTTCATTTGTTATTTCATAAATAAATTAAAGGAAGACAGTACAGATTAATCTGTGGTAAAGAAAGCATTGCTGATCATGAAGGAATTGTAAATTTCTCTTTATTAAAAAAAAAAGGAAGGAAGAAATATAAAACGTGGATATAAAAAAATTTTCTGGAGATTTAAAAGGTATTTATTTATAGTGTAAGACATAAAAATTTTTGACTTGCCTGAAGATAAATTGATAAAATAGATTTATACTCACCTTATTATGAATAGTTATAATTGATAATAAATATAAATTGGTTAATTTGCACTGTATCAAGACCACTTTTTAATAATAATGGTACACACATAATTACTTTAGCTTGTTTAAAATAAAATCATATATTTTAAGACGCTAACCATTTGTAACCGTTTAAGCATTTATAAAATATTGCCAGATTTAATAATTCCAAATCCCATGAGAGAATACAAGTGCATATTGAATAATATTTGATAATTTAATTAGGTTTAGATAAGGTGATTTATAAATTTTACATAAAAAACTGCATGCACTGACGTGATTGTAATTTTCTAAATAAAATTTGTATTTGTGTTTTTGAATCATTGGTCTGACTTTTTCTGATAATAATTATATTTTCATTTGAACTCACCTGAGAGACATCAATGTTTTAAATGTCAATTCACTTAAAATGGACTACATTCAGAAATACAGCACATGGGGGGGGGCGGGGATATTACAAAAGTACGGTATGGCAAGCGAAAGCAAGTTCGCGACTCGAGGGGGAAACACTCGCAACATTCTCATTTCTAGTGTAAAAGGCAGAGTCGGCTCTATTTTTCTGAATTCGAAGCTCTTGGAGGGGGGAGCGATAGCAAGAAAAAACAAGTTGTCGACATACCAGCAGTATATATATTCCTAGTATAAGAGAAAATATCGGATCTATTTTCCTGAACTCAAAACTCTTGGAGGGGGGGAAGCATTGCCCCCCCCCGCCGCCCCCCCCCCTGGATACGCGCCTGTGTGTGTGCGTCTCTGTGAAGTATTTATTATTTATTTCTTGGACCTTCTTTCTTGGGATTATAGTTCGTTAAAAATGGGATCAAAATATCAAAATGGGGTTATATTTTCTATTTTACATTTTTTAGTAATTCATTTGCCTTTGTCAGAATATACAGTGTGTATCTAAAACAATAGAGTAATTTATTGATTTTTAGAGAGCGAAAATCTTAAAAACTGAAAACCACACAAAAAATGAGAAATTCTGGAAATAATAGCTATACAAAAAAGTAAACATGCAGTAAACGCCAAGGCAGATACCAATTAACTTAGCAGAATATATAGCAATCTTATAAAATAACAACTAAAAAATATAATTCTAATTGCATTGCCCTTTCAGACTAGACTCCATAAACCTTCAATAGCCAGGACAATCTTTATTATTTCACAAAAAATCATTATCAGTACTACTCTAGCTTCGTGATGACATACGTGGTTATCTTTATTTTGTTATTTTACGCAATCTATGTATCTAATTTAACAGTATACTCCGTTGAGTTACACACAATGAGTGCAGTGTTTGTTCGTGAATTATTTTTCAAGGTAAATACGCAATATGTTAATAATTTGATAGTTATATCAATAAAAGACTCTATTATTTTAGCTACACACTGTATATTCTGACGAAGGTAAAATAAAGTACTGAAACCTTAATCTTCAAAAAATTTAAAATAGAAAATATTACACCATTAGCACATTTTGATTCCTTTTTTAACAAATAATATATATATATATATATATATATATCTATATATATATATATATATATATATATATATATATATATATATATATAATCCTTGTGGCCTATAGAAATTTTGCGGGAAAAAGATATATTGACTGCAATAATGAGGCCAATCATCACATATGACGCAGTCATCTGACGCAAAACAACCCGTCTGGCTAATACGGGAACTAACTACTCGAAAGTTCAAAGACTGGCCTGCGCATGTATAACTTGGGCAATGAAAACCTGCCCAACGGCCGCCATGGAAGTAATCCTAAATCTCTTATCCCTACATATATTTCTTGAGAACATGGCGACGAGGATGATTTATAGGATGATGAGAGATGAGATCATAAAACAAAGGCAGAAATCTATATCCAGAAATCAAAAAATCTGGGACATGCCCCAAGATGAAATGAAAAAGAAGTTCAACTTTGTGAAACACTTCAGCACAAACTTGAGTCGCAAAAGTGAATGGGACGGAAACACCAAAGTCAACAAGAAATGCATTATATGATATACAGATGGTTCCAAAATAACGGGAGGAACTGGAGTAGGAGTGTATGGACCCGGCACCACACTACGAAATCTTGAGTAAGTCACCAAGCATTTTCCAGGCAGAAATACATACCCTTAGGATATGTATTTAAATGAACGAATAAAAAACTATCACGACCAAGAGATTATTATCAGCTCTCAAGTTACCAGCTCCAATATGGTCTAGAAATGTCTAGTAAAAATTATAAAACATGGTTGTCGGAAGGGCAAAGTTTCGTTTCACTGTACACACTTCAATGATCTGGTGTTACGAAGTAGTGGTTGCCAAAGATTAGCTAACTCAACACTGGGTTTACTGACGATTCCATTACTATTTTTACTGTAATTTGTTTCTATGAATTTTTTTTTTCATGTTGGATTCCATATATACTGCCGCAGCTTTAAGCCATTTTATATGGTGTTGTTTATCCCAGGCATGTTCTGCAACACCTGATTTCGACGTTTTCCCTTTTTGTGTATGAGTTTTATGTTCCTTAGTTACAACTTCTAGTGGTCCTTTGATTTCTCCAATATACATTTCATCGCACTCACATGGAACTTTGTAAACACATATTATAACTTCTGGCAATTCATCTTATTTTCTCCGAAGTTTCTCTTATGTATGGAATTGTGAAGAAGAAATGTGTTTCTTGATGTCCAGTAATCGTTGTTCTAAGCTTATTTATAATATCGTCAATTAATTTTAAAGGATAACCATTCTGTTGTAAATCGGATTTAATGCTTGCTACCTCATTTTTCAATAAATCGGCATTATTGCATATAGATATGGCTCGATTATAGAGGTTGTGTATAATTCCCCATTTTGTTCCAAAAGAATGATTAGAACTATGGTTAAGATATTTTCCAGTATGTGCTGGTTTCCTATATATTGAAGTGTTAATAGTTTCTTTTGAATGATTCACCATGACATCTAGGAAGGGCAATCGATCGTTTACTTTTTTTCCATGGTAAAGTTAATTACCAAGAAAAAAGAAGTAAATGATCAATTGTTCTTCCTAAATGTTATGGTGAATCGTTCAAATGAAACTATTAAAACTTCAGTATAGAGGAAGTCAAAACATACTGGAAAACATCTTATCCATAGTTCTAATCATTTTGTTGTAACAAAACTGGGAACTATACGCAACCTCTATAATCGCGCTATATCTATATGCAATAATGCTGTTTTATTGAAAAATGAGATAGAAAACATTAAATCTGATTTATAACAGAATGGTCCTTTAAAATTAATTGACGGTATATAAATAACTTTATAAATAACTTTAGAACAACGACCACTGGACAGCAAGGAACACATTCCTACTTCACAATTCCATACATTAAAGGAGAAATAAGGCGAATTGCCAGAAGTTATATTATAAAAACAGCCTTTAAATCAGGAAATGCACTTAGAGTTCCTTTAACAACCACTAAACCGAAAACTTCTGATAAGAAAGAATGTGTTTACAAAGTTTCATGTGAGTGTGGTGAAACGTATATTGAAGAAACCATAAACTCATACACAAAAAGGGGAAACGTCGAGATCAGGTATTGCAGAACACGCCTGGGATAAACAACACAATATAAAATCGACTAAAGCTGCGGCAATATATGTGGAACTCAACATGAAAAAAAAAAGAAAATTTATAGAAGCAGCTTACATTAAATACAATAATGGAATCTTCGGTAAACCCAGTGTAGAGTTACTTAATCTCTGGCAACCACTACTTCGTAACATCAAATCATTGAGGTGTGTATAGTGAAGCGAAACTTTGCCCTTGAATGGACACAGTCCCTATGTAAGCTCGTAACCTTAAGACAAAACATTCAGTTTATACTTAATAATGATGAGAGATACAACCTCATCGAAACGTCCTAACAACAAACAAAAATAAAGTCGATGTAAGTCCAACAACCACATTTTAGTCAATCTTTAACATTGTCTACAACCTTCAAAAAAAGAATAATAAAGTAACCCTCATGTGGGTTCCGGGACACACCCGGATAGAGGGGATTGAAATAGTAAACAGGCTAGCGAAGAATGGGGCTGAGACACCATGTCTGGGGCCAGAGCCTTTCTGTTGAATGAGTAGCAGCGTAATGCTGGAAGAACTAAAGATAGAAGAAAGCAGGAGATCCAATTATTGGACAGAGCTGCAAGGATTGAGACTGGCCAAGATACTTCTCGGAATCTACGATCAGAAGAGATTCAAGGAATGCATAAGCTTAAGTAAAAACCAACTCAGGAGTCCTGATGAGGCATTGCCACATAAAGGGACACCTTGAGAAACTCATATTGGTAGAAGGAGAATAGTGCAGATTCTGTCAGGTTGAGGCTGAAACCTCTATTCATATTCTTTCAGAGTGCAGCGCTCTAAAAAACCCTAAAATGCGGTTGTTGAGAACATACCAAATCGAAGAAGGGGAGCTACTCATCTTCAAGTCATCCAACATCCTAAGGTTCCTGTGGGAAATAGGACTGGAAGACCTGTTCTAGCCGACAAGGTAACTTTTACGACTTGGCAGCAATATGAGGGCACAATAGATCTACCAGGTCGCAGCATACCGACCTTATCTCTGCGTACCTACATATATATGCTTGTATTTTTAGGGTTTAAAACTTGCTTGACATATTGGTAATATTGTCAGATTAAATAATCTGCTGTTAATTTAGAATAGTTTTAAAGTTACACCATATCAGTGAATTTGGGGGATAATATTTAAAAGTAAAAAGAAAACGAGTTAAATTAAATTAACTTTATTTGGCATAAAACTAAAATACAGAACAAAATTACAATAAAAGAGGTAGCTGAAACAATAGAAACAGAAGCATCTACAAACTCTTAAAATATATTTTCATAATATCTAATTCCATTAATGAAAAAATTGGAGGGAATATTTCATCGAGTAGTGGTTAATCGAAAAGACAATTATTCCAATGAAAGATTAGTAAAATAACTGGATTAGCTAAGAAACCTAAAATATATAGTATGATTTAGCAATGCTTAACCTAGTAAAAGGAGGCATCAAAAAGAAAATTATATTATTTTCAATATAGTCTTGGCTTCTATATATTCTTCAAAATGTTCAATTAAAGCCCCTAAGAATTCTGATTCTGAAGGGTAAAAATGATCAAAGACAGTTTGAAAAATTTAATTCAGTTTTGTATATAAAAAAAAACCTTAGCAAGCAAGATCAGAACACTATGATGGTTAATCGGTTTCAGTAACGCGCCATTTGGGAATAATACCTTTAATCTGGAACAGTCACAGTGGAGAAGTGGGTGGTTTTTAGAAAACTCTCATCCCCAACACAATAACTTGAATTATTTATTAATGGTTACGGGTGAGGGACATCAATTTTCGTAAATTATCTCTATTCGTTACTTTATTTATGTCAAAGGGTCAAAACCTCTTTGGTTAAAAATATTTTTGCTACTGAATATTGAGTTTCTAATCCTTGCCTATTGTTGGACTAGTTGTAGTTCAATTTATGATCAAGAACTATCTTAAAAATTAATTTATTTTAATAATTGTCTTTTCGAGTATTTGTCTTTTCGAAGAATCGTCGTTTAAAAAATTTCAAAACTTGTCTTCTAACAACTATTCTAAAATCCAATTGAGTAACTAGAAAATTTACTCTTTTGAAACAGTAATTGATCTTAAAGATGTGTTCGATTGATGTTGTGATGATTCATGAAGCAAATTCTCTTCACTTGGAGTAAAAGTTTTACGCCTCATTTCTTTTTCAAAAAAACTATCTCTTAATAGGTCATATTTGCTTGAAGAGATATTAATTTTTGAATAAGATGCCATAACTGTCTCGTCAGTTATTATTACGGCACCGGCCGACATAGAACTTAATTCAGCTAATCGCTGGTTCGCAACATTTTGTAATAAATCTAATTCCGAAGAGCATCTTTTAAATGCGTTTAGGAAATTATGTCTGCTTAATTTGAGTATTTCACAGGGTGTTACTGCTACAACCGTTGCTACCTAAAAGCACAAAAATTTCAATCAAGGAAAAATTGTATATAAATATTTTTTAACTTTTCAGCACATCTCTTGTAGAAGTTTGCAATATTTTAAAATGTAGCATACTCCGCTACATCATTTACCAGGGTAGCTATTCTCTTTCTCGAGAGAACGATCATCTTGATGGAAAGTGGGCGTGGTTCTCACGAAAAAGTAAGAAACCGTATTCTGGTAATTTCAAGTTGAGAACTTGTTCTACTGGTCCGAACCAAGAGAACGGCGAGATTTTGAGAGAACGATACTGTCATTCCCGTCATTATGCGATATTTTTAGGTTATAAAAGTTCAAGAAAATTCATGATCGTTTTGAAAATAAAATATTGTAATTTTTATAAAATGTTTTTGTTTACAAATATACATTTATAAAATGGGTATTGAGGAAGTAATTTTAAACCATGATGGTCCAAAGGATTGTCAGATTATCGGAAAAACAAGTGGCAAATTATAATCGTCAATTTCTACCACGATTGCGTCGATTTGGAGATTTAAATGATTCGGAATTCACAAGGCTGTTTAGGTAAGTACCTATTATATAAATATTTGTGAAATTTGGCGAATTCTACTTCGTTTAATTTATTTTACTGACTTGGTAAAGATCTGCGAAGATATCTTGTACTAAAAATAACCCAATTTCTAGAATTCTCAGGGCTTGAAAGAAGGCAACATCATCTTTGTCAGAAGTCATGGTAATATTTTGTAACTATAAAGTTAGCATATACAAGATAAGTAAGTCATTAATGATTTTTTACTTGGTTGGATTATACATATTTGTAATATATCACCTGCTTTAGTTACTGTTAAAAAATTTTGAGGATGTTAAGCTAATATTAATTTTCCTTCTTACATTTAGGTACCCATATTAATATAATTTTATTAAAATATTAATATTTGTAGGTTCGTAGATTTTTTGCGACTGGCAGTTACCACGAAATTACTGGGTTGAATGTATTTCTGGAACTAGTCAGTCAGGAAGTGTCAGTTGGAGTAAGTGGCAGGAAGAAAAACCCAGATGCTTTAAATAGAGAAGATGCTATTTCAGAATGGATCTAATTGCTACAAAAGTTAAATGATTTATGAAGTTGTCCATCTGGGTAATTTTCTCTTAAATCCTAAATTATAAACAGCTAGCAGTAATATGTATTTTACAAACTTAAAAATGCTATGCAATTTGTTTTTTTTTTAAAAGAATGCTACATTTCCTTGTAGTACCCATGATTCCTATATTTGAAATGAATCTCTTTTCCAATATAATGGAAATGATCTATAGAAGAAACTCAGAACATTTATTCTTCCTCATTTTAGATTCAGGTAAATTAGTGGTACAATAAAATGATAATTTGTTATTTATTTATAATATGTTTAAATATATACAGGAAAGTGAACCAAGTTTAATTTTTTCAGGGTTTCTTTTAAGGCCATGGCCTTTAGGAGACGTTTTAGAACTGGAAACGCCAGAGGAAAGATTTAGTAGATATCTGTTCATTGCGGAGTACCGTTGAAAGATGTTATAAGGTCTAGAAGGATATATTTAGATATTTTTCAAAAGATAGATTGATAATAACTTTTTATTTTCGGAAATGTTCATCAAGAACAAGAGATACACCCTGATCTACAAGAAGCAAGACAGATCCAATAACACATTATCAGTAACTACTCTTGGGAAAATTAATAATTTTACTATTAGCGTAATATTATGCACGTATATCAAGTATGCAAAATGTATTTTATTGATGAAATAAATTTTTACGGATTTCATTTTGTTTACTTACTTTGTATATTCATTCCCTGATATTTGTAGAGAGTATAAAAAATGACATTTTTACAAAAATAAGGAAAATTTTTCTTTTCTTAACACGGTAGAAAAACTAAATTTGTATTTTATGAAATGAAAATGTTAATTTTTTTTCGCGTATCCTTTACATTTTTGACGGTGATGCTAATTTCATGCATAACGGATATTTTTCCCGTAAAATATTTCGATTTATGCTTTTACAAATTTTTTTTTTTCACTATAAAACTCCATTTCTAATTCTTTTCTCTCATTAAGAATATTAAATAGATTAAAAATTTTAATTATTTTTATTTTATATTCGAAAATTTTCTTGCTAAATAGGGTTATGTCCATATTCATATCCTTTTTTAGGGTTAAATGCCCTATTTACATGGCTATATACACTATAGACGTTTGGCAACATAGCTTACTAGATTTTGTTTCCGATCTCCCATCATATCGTACGAGAATACGGTAATACACGACCGAGAGAATAACCGTGGGATGGGATTGTCCCTTTTCTCTCAAGAAAATGATCACTTCCTATAAAGAAGCGGAATAACTACCCAAGAGAGGCCAGAGAAATTAGTAAAAAATATACCTTATTGGAAACAGTGCCTACACCAATGAACTGACCAGTGTTTTAGATAGTAGAAAAATATAAGAACAAAACATATATATTTCCCACGACAATTTCGTTAAAATAAAGTGGGTTAATAACACAGCTTTACAAAAAAAAGTGGATGCCTATTTGACCAGACTATTTTATTCTTATGTAGACGCCCTCAATCCAAATCTGAAGTCCGATAACCTCTATTACGTCAGGTTCAAGGTTATTTCAAGGTGAAATGGAGTAAAATTAATTAAATAAATCTGAAGAAGTAGATACGTACGTTTTTGAGGTCGCTGAATCCAAATTCGTGATTTGTTTAGTTCCCCTAGTTTAGCCAGAAGTTATTTCAAAGTCATTTCAAGGTGAAATTAAAAAATCCACTAAACAAATTTGTAAAAAAGAGAACACACGCGCAGCTAGTTCGATATCCGTTACACAGAAGATAGACATGACGATTTTTGAGCCGAATCTCAAGCTCCCAAAATCACGTACCTCAGTAGATACGTGAACGGAGCGAGTTTTCAAGGCGAATTCCAAGCTTCTAAAACTACATACCCCTCGCGCAGCTAGACCGATATCTATTATATAACACCTAGACTAGCGGAGCGAGTTTTTATAAATGTATAAACACAAACTCCAAACACTCATACATGTTGTGCCCAGGGGCGGATCCAGCCTCTCTCCTTGGGGGGGGGGGGGCGGTGATATCATAAAAGTGCGAAAGCCGGTTGTCGACGGGGGGGGGGGACACCAGCAACATTCCCATTTCTAATATAAAAGACAGGATGGGTCGGATCTATTTTTCTGAATTTCAAGTTGCCGACCGGGGGGAGGATGCGAGCAGCATACACATTCCTAGTATAAGAGGCAGAATCGGGTCTATTTTCCTGAATTCAAAGCACTTGGTGGGGGGGGGGGCTCTATTGCCAGAAAAACAAGGTTGTCAACGGGGGACGGGGGGACGGGGGGAATATCAGCAGCATACATATTTCTTAAATAAAATGCAGAATCGGTTCTATTTTCCTGAACCCAAAGCTCTTGGGAAGGGGAGGGGCGATCGCAAGCATACACATTCTTATACTCTATTCAAGAACTAGACAGAGTAAGAAAACTGTTACCGAAACCTTCAACGTACCTGCTCCAGTGCGCAAGTAACTGAGGACTGCCGTAAATCTAATTATATTTAATTATATTTAGATATTATAAGCTTTTATAAATTTACTGCAGCAATAAAATTTCTGATAGTTCAATTTAATTTCTGTCAGTAAGCAAAGTACACTTTACAGTGCATCCTTAGTGATTTATCTTGTTTGTACTTGTTTTTATATATTATTTGAGATTAGTGAGATACCCAAAAGATATGGCTTCCACATCTATATTTATTCCAAAATCGTTAAACCAGGACATTTTTTCTTCAAGGAAAAACTTATTACGATGAATGTTGATGATGTCTTAAGATAACAATATCTCGATAATAAGGTTAAAAGTTCTATTGAGAAGTATTCCAACATGACAGGAGTTGGAAAATCTACTATGTACCAAATACTGAAGGAGAAAAAAACGACTGGAATTGTTAGTACTCCCAAGCTACATTCGATCACACAAACTGTACTAAAAGGAGTTGGACATATATTTTATTATGAGAAGCAAATCCCACCCATCGACAAAATTCCAACTAAAATCAATGAAGATCGGGATTTACCTGAAATAAAAAGAACCGAGCTCTAGAAATTCCTCAGAGAACTTGATTTTTGCTGGGAAAAACCAGATAGGAAATCCGTTCTTATAGATCGTACGGAAAATGTCCGTTGGAGAAGGAAAATGTCTGTTGGAGAAGGAAAATCTCTCTCAAGTACAAGGTAGAGTTGCTAGAAATAACACAACTTACAAAATTAGTAATTTAACTGAATTTTTTTTTGAATAAAGTTAATGCAGAAAATTGGGAAAAATCCAGATAATAAAAGAATAAAAGAAAATGGGGAAACTCGATCTCATGATCGGTGAGATAGAGGAACCAATTATAATTTGAGCGAAGATAGCTTCACTGACTGTGATTACAAATTAAATACGTAATGTTTACCAACGTAAACACAATTTATTATTTAAATTTTCTGCAACATATAAAAATTAATTACATTTGAATCCCATTTTAGCGTTCAATTTTAATTCTGCAGGTGGTTTAACAAATAAATAAACTGAAACGTCAAATATCCTAAAAATGTTTTTAATTAATAATAAAATGACCGATAGCTTCAACAAAATTTTAATATTATATGGACGAATTGATTTTTTTTATGTATTTAACTTCTTGCATTTTTGATAATAGGTATTTTGTAAGTATTTAAATTATAACTTAGAATTTTTTTGAGAGAAAAAGGCTACGTTTTAGTCTAAATGTACCTAAAACGGTTTCTATGCCAAAATTAAAAATAATAAAAATACTGTAGTAATTTGTGTTAAATATGTCAAAATTATCTATATTTTCTAATCTATGTGAATTATTTAAAAATCATAAAAAATAAAATAATATTATAAAAACTTTTTCTTTTAAGTTTATTACCGAAATAATATTCTATGCCAGAAATATTTAGTGATAAAATAAAACTCCTTCCGACGCCTATGACAAGGATTAAAATCATTTTTAACACTTCACACAAACCAAATATTTAGTGTTTTCCAACCCAAATAGTCCATTATTATAGACCGGTATTTTTGATTATAAAATTTCTAACCAATTCCTATGAAAAATATATGTGTCTAACAGATTTTGCCAAAGACATCGGAATAAAGAACACAGGTAGTTTGCGAAGAAAAAAAAGGTAAAAAATGATTTATTACTCTCTCTAGTTCTTGAATAAACTATAGTATAAGAGGCAAAATCGGGTATATTTTCCTGAACTCCAAGCTCTTTGGGTGGGGGGTCGATCGCCCCCACCGCCTCCCCCCTTGGATCCGCGCCTGGTTGTGCCTGGGGTTAATAGTTTTAGGAGGGCTTGAATTTATTTTATGCACTCAGAGTGAGGCCACACGATAAGAAAAATTTGGGCGTAGGCGTATGACGCGTTTATGTGTTAAAAATGTCTCGTCCACACGGGACCTTTCGTTACGCCGTCGTAAGGGGTTTGTCTTAATCTAACTTTTATCAGGATTTTTGTTTATATTTTATCTAAAAATTAAAATGAAGTAAAATAAAACATTAATTGCGGCAGTATTTTAATCTAGAAAAAAAAAATTTCAAAATGTAAGGAGAATAATGATTTATTCTTTATAAAAAAAAACAGGAAAGTCGTCGCCACTGGGTCCGGTTTGTATTTGAGGAAAACATTGGAAAAAGGCTTGGACATACTAATAATTTAATTCAAGAAATGTGAGAAAATGATCCTCGTTTTTTAAAAATATTTTCCTGTTACTATTGGTGAATTTGAAGAGCTCTTCGCTGTTGTTGGGCCAATAATTAGGAAACACGATATGGAAATGTGTACAGGGTGAGTCAATGATTGGATGAAGTAGGTTTGTGCCTTTTCGGTGAAATTAACAGAGAAACTATATTTATTGTTTGATACAGTTTATTTTTACCCAGATTTTAAAAATATTTAGGACTCTACAGGGTGAGCCAAAAAACTAGGACAGCATAAAGTTGTATTTTTTTAAATAGAATACCCTATACACGACTCGTATTTTCGATTTAGCTTATAATTCTAAATCTTTTTTATTAAGGATTTACTATAACAAAACTTTATAGTTTCTGAGATAATTAAGTTTAAAGAAAAAAAGTCACATTTTCAAGCATCAATTCAATCCTAAATAACGTTTTCAATTTTGTGACAAATATATTCAAATTTGGAATTTAGCAAGGCCAATAACAAGTTAACATAATTTTTACCTAATATTTGCAATAAAAGCTACAGGGTGTTGAACACATCGGCTCAAATTTGAACAAGTTTAAATGAATAAATATCTTTTTTTTTTAATGGTACATCCTGTATATTTTCATGTTATTTAATAGAGTAATAAAAACCCTAAAAGTTTTGTTCGATATATCTTATACCTATTTATAATAGTTTTTGAGATATTTCAGTTTTTCTTATTTTCCATACTTTTTTACAGAAATAGTCTTCATTATCATAGTAGCCATGTAAAATAATAAAAAGAAACTACAGAAACAAACAGAATGTGGTTAAATATGGTGAAATACATTATTCGTTATATTACAACGGCAATAGTTTAATTAAACATAATGTGAAAAAATTAACACAACAATAACGACAAGGCAAATACATATTTACTTTTATACTAAATTGAAACAAAAAAATTACCTATTAAATACTGAGATTAATTATTTCTTTTTAATAAGTGTTCGAATAAACGACCCTCTTGTGCAATGCACAAATTTAGTCTTTTTTGCAGATTTTCTCGGACCCTGGGCAAAATTAGTGGCGTTATTGTTCTACAGGTATCCCTAATCCTATTTCGCATACCTTCCACTGTTGTTGGTGGATTAACATACACCTTATTTTTAATATAACCCCATAGGAAGAAATCTAATGGGGTGATGTCGCAAGACCTTGATGGTCACTCAATGAAACCCCCACGTCCAATCCATTTTTGCTGATATCGTTGGTCCAAAAACGCACGAACTTCACGATGGTAATGCGGAGGCGCACCATCGTGCTGGAACCACATACTGTCGAGCTCATCCCTATCGCCTTGAAGCAGTTGGGGTAGTTCTTCTTGTAGAAAGTTCAGGTAACTATGGCCATTTAGTGATTCATTAAAAAAGTGGAGTCCAATAATTCGATTATGATGAATACCACACCAAACATTTAATGACCAGTGGTTTTGATGTTGCACCTCTCTAATCCAAAATGGGTTTTCTGTGGCATAATAATGCATGTTGCGTCTATTTACGGCACCGTTACTTCTAAAAGTAGCTTCATCACTAAACATTACCTTGCATAATAAATTTGGATTTAACTGAATCTCCGCATTTATTGTACGACAAAAGTTTACACGACTTTCAAAATCGTGTCCATGCAATTCTTGGTGTAATTCCATGTGATATGGATGCTACCTATATTTCTTGGTAGTACGATTAGCGGTGGATTGTGATGTTTCACATAATGCTGCTAACTGACGGCTACCAATATAAGGATTTTCCTGAACATTTAACAATACTTGTAGATCTTTTTCTTCATTAGTTATTGGTTTGTTGACCACTTTACGTTTTGGACAATCAACAGTACAGTATTAGGCTGACTTCGATCAGGACACTTCATTTTGTAAATTCTTTGAGCAAGAAGGCAATTTTTTTGAGCCTCTCCTATTGTATAAATCATATCTATTAACTCATTCTTTGGAAAATTCATTTTACAATATAAGATGAATGCAAAAAAAACCAACCTACACTACATAAAAATCAAAAGAAGCGATTGCGGTTATAAATTTGACACACCGAAAAATGTTCTTTTACATTGTTTTTCCCATGGCTACTATGATAATGAAGACTATTTCTGTAAAAAAGTATGGAAAATAAGAAAAACTGAAATATCTCAAATAATATTATAAATAGGTATAGGATATATTGAACAAAACTTTTAGGGTTTTTATTACTCTATTAAATAACATGAAAATATACAGGGTGTACCATTTAAAAAAAAGGATATTTATTCATTTAAACTTGTTCAAGTTTGAGCCGATGTGTTCAACACCTTGTAGCTTTTATTGCAAATATTAGGTAAAAATTATATTAACTTATCCTTGGTCTTGCTAAATTCCAAATTTGAATATATTTGTCACAAAATTGAAAACGTTATTTAGGATTGAATTGATGCTTGAAAATGTGACTTTTTTTCTTTAAACTTAATTATCTCAGAAACTATAAAGTTTTGTTATAGTAAATCCTTAATAAAAAAGATTTAAAATTGTAAGCTAAATCGAAAATACGATTCGTATATAGAGTGTTCTATTTAAAAAAATACAACTTTATGCTGTCCTAGTTTTTTGGCTCACCCTGTAGAGTCCTAAATATTTTTAAAATCTGCGTAAAAATAAACTGTATCAAACAATAAATATAGTTTCTTTGTTAATTTCACCGAAAAGGCACAAACCTACTTCATCCAATCGTTGACTCACCCTGTACAGCTATACCCTTATTATTAGGTTGGAAATAACATTGTGATATTTAGCTGATGAAATCAGCATGTGAAAGCAACAATGCGAATTTCGAGTGTTTCTGAAATTATTCATGTTACTGGTGCGGTAATATGGGACTCTTTAAAAGAAGTTTTATTTCCAAAATTTACCACTTCTACCTGGTAAAGAATTGCCAGGAGTTCAAAAACGAGAATTTCAATACAACAGTATAATTTTAACAATCGTTTTAATAATTACAATTGTTTGTAGTTTTTAGAAGAATACATTACATATGATACTAACTGGAATTCTGTTATTAAATTTCCATAATTGTTAATTTTTACTTTTTAATTGTTTATAATAGGTTTATATAAAGTTTGCGAAGGGTAGGGTGCCCAGACGACAGAAATGTTCCTGACATGTCTGAAATTTTAGCCCTCTGTTAGAGAACCAGTAAAAAAGTGCAATTGTCAGTAATTTTTTGAAATTAAAAGAGGAAAATATAAGTAGTAAAAAAATATTTATTAATCATTCTAGTAAAAAAAAATAAATTAATTAAACCTTAACAAAATGAGTGATTTGTTAATTTAATATACTAATAAATTTAGTTTCCTACTTTTTATTGCTTGATGTTTCTTTTGGCATTTGTTGGTCTTTTATGACCATTTCATGACATTCTTCACATGATATATTCTTTAAGTGAAATTGTATCTAGAGTAGAACCTTATCAGAAGATATTGTTGTAAACCACCTATTACCACAAATTATTATTTATTAAATTACTCTATATATTTTTAAGTTATTCTTATGAATTAATAGATAATTATAGTCTAATATTTAATACTCTCCTAAGAAGATGTTATATTTTAAGTAAATTTATATTCTAATAGGCTTAAAGAAAAGCATGCCTTAATCTCCGAAACTCTAAAACTTTACTTTTTACAGAGACCATTAGCTTTGTTCATATTGTCATCGCCCCATAAATACACACTTTTTCATTTCAGTAATCATATAAATAAATAGTTATGTTATATTTGTTAGTGCGCCTATGACTGTAAAATAATAATTTAGATAAATATATATAACTAGGATATGAATATAGAGACGAGAGGAACTAACCTGAACTAACCTGAACTAAAATTAAAAAACTACAATAGTGACATTAAATTAGCAAGAAGAAAAACTGTTGTTACCTCATGATTTAGTAAACATTTTAATAAAATATTAAAAGTAATATTAGATTTATTTGAATTCATCGAAACCAGTGAAAAACCAAAAGCAGAACCAGCAAAGTTATAACATTGGTGGCAGCGAAAAGCTGAGCTTATAATAATAAAGAAAGTCTATTTATTTATTAGTTTACTACGCTTCCATTAATAAGAACACTCCCTCGATATTCGCATTTGGTGCTTCGATTGCAAATATTTTGAAAATCTCACTGCCTTAACATACCACATACAACATTCAGATAAAACGTCCGGGTATTTACTGAAAAGTCAGGAATATCGTCAGGAAATCTCATTATTTGATCTGGTAACCATAGCTAAGGGCATGTCTGTGGATTAGCGTCTCGATATCAGAGGTTGTTGTGAAATAGAAATTGTATTATATAACGGCGTTTATTTCATAAACTTTAATTTATATAACGAACAACTGTATTATTGCAATTGTTATAAAATTAATAAAAAAATGAACAAGATTTCTTTTTTTTTTGGAAAATCAAGCAGTAATGATATTCGGTAACAAGCATTTTTAATAAATTAAAACAATTTAATATAGTTCATAAATATCCATTATTTCAAAACTCGCAAAATAAAAAATAAAAATAAAACAACAAACTTTAAAAAAAAAAAAAAAATAGGTTATATTTTCATACAAAATATTAAAAACAAACAGTTTCCGCCATTTTTAAAGCAGTCCGCTGAAAAGTTCAACATCATTTGGCGTGATGACCTTGGAAAAGGCGGATTTAGGCGGGAAATCTTCCGTCTTTGTCTTTTTTTAAATCTAACAAATCACAATGCGTGAAATTTGACATATGTCTTATTACGCTATGCTTACGCCCAAAATTTTCTTATCGTGTGGACCCACTCTCATAAATCCTTGCTTTTCGTCTCTGTCCACTGCGTAACGAGAATTGATCTCGCTGCGCGTGAGATATGTGGTTACGAGAGCTTATGTTTTGGCATATTTACAAGAACTTGGTCCGGTCTGCTGTATAGTGGCAATCAATCTAGCTGCAAGTAAAATGTGTGGTTTAAGCAGCTTGGGTTTTGCCTTAAAAACTCGATCCGCGACCATGGGTGCGTTCCACTAAGCACCCACAACGATCACGCTCATGATAGCAGTTTTTCCCGTTCCACTAGCTTGTGAGCATTCTAATCATAAACCCAAGTGGAATGGGATTGTGGACGTCTTAAGCGTTGAGTTAACTATTACAAATGGCGGATTTGAAAATAAATCAGTAGCTTGAAAAGGTTATGTTATAATTTTTAAGCTTTAATATTAATAATTTGTTATAATTATTGGTTAACTTGCTTTATATTAAAGAAAAATACTATTTAGTTTCTTATATTTTATTTTAGTGGAATCTTTAAGTAATTTACGTTGAAAAATAATCAAAATATCTTTTGTGATGACAGTTGGATATTTAATGGTGGATCGTAATCATGCTTCAGAAAGTACTTCATCTAGTCCAGATGAAGAATGGAATGCAGTTTTACAAAGTCGGGAAAAGCGAAAACTTAGGCCACGTATTATTGATTATGAGAATGTTATTAATCGTTATTCAGATAAAGAATTCAAGTCATTTTAGGGTAAATTTTATATAATTACTACATTCTATAAATGTGCTTGTATATAATTACTACATTTTTTAAATGTATTTTTCAGTAACACCTTTTGTGTGGATTGGACTACACCATCTAATTCAGTGTATTTTGAATCTAAACTAAATTATACTTATTTTTTTTCTCATATGTTACACTGCAATTTTGAAACTCTTACATTCAATTGTCTTTAAATTTAAAAAACCGCGCCAAAATTCTGAACGTCCACTTTGACCCACCTTTTCAGATGGGTCGTTGTGAGCTTGGCGTGAGCGAGAAGAATGACGTCATTAATGACGTTTTCGCCGCAACCGCGACGACCGTAGTCGTTATGTGGAACGACTGAAGGAATATTTTGAGCGTTGTGAGCGCCTAGTGGAATGCACCCCATGTCTGCTGTGTAATGGATATCAATCTAGCTGTGCGTTGGGATCCAGTACATGCCTTCTTCAGTTCCAGTCTCTTTTCTTCGAACAAAGAAATTGTTTCTGTTCCAAATCTACCGTTGATAAGGATCTTAACGTGATCATTTGCCAGTTTCGTGTACTTTTGGGTTGGATTGGAACAGAAATAATCAAAAAAACCATTGGAAAGAACGAACTAATATCAAACGACATAATGAAATGTGCTCTATGTATCCACTGGTTGCCTTTTATAACATGCATTTTTTCAGTTTGACCTTAAAATGATCTCGAGGGATAAAGCAAATCATAAATTCGAATTGAGCGACCACAACAACCTACGTATTTTCTATTTCAGATTTATTTAGTAGATTTTTTCAATTTGATCTTAAAGTGGCGCTGAGATAACTTCTGGCTGACCTTTGGAGACTAAACAAAACCACGAGTTCGAATTTAGCGACCAAAAAATCTATCTTCTTTTTCAGATTTATTTAGTTTATTTTTCTCAATTTGACCTTGAAATGACCTCTGGCTACCTTTGGGGGACTAAACAAACCACGAACTCGGATCTAACATTCCAAAAAACCTACATATCTTCTTTTTAAGATCTATTTGGTAAATTTTATTCAATTTGACCTTAAAATGACGTCGAACCTGATGTAATAGAAATTAGCGGACCTAAGATTTTGATTCAGGACGTCGAATTACAAAAGAATAAAATAGTCTAGTCAAATATGTATCAACTTTTCTTGTAAACTTGTGTAATTATTTATATATCTGCAAAAATAACAGAACCTAAGACATGTTTAAAAATTTGGATATGTAGCATACAAATTCACAGCTGCTGTAATAATACGCAAACACATGACTTGTAAAGTTTCCATGAAACATTTTCCTGTAGGTTTTCCAACACACACAATATTCTGAGTTACGAAGGCAAAATAATGAGTAACAAATGAGGAGCCATATAGCTTGCCTATTAAGTTCTTACCCGTAGAACGTTAAGAATTAAAGCAATCTCTCCAAATGTGGCTCCGTCTTTTAAAAAACAGACGTGATGTCCATTTGGATCCATAATTCCAACAGTTCCAGCTACAATAAAATACATAGCGTCCCCTAAAAATGACGTAAAAACTTTATAAAATGAAGTTTACAATATGGCATTCCGAGCTTCCACATGTTGTAATCATAAAATTAAATGTGGTAGAGAGGAATTGGAAAATCATTCGATTAATCAGCGCGCGGTCAGTTTAAAAGGTTTCAAAACAATAAGACTTGTCAAGGGAATGTGATATCTATTATATTAAACATATTGGAGTCTCATTTCTATATACTTCCTTCACCTTAATATTTATAAAATGGTTCTCCATTCATATTTTCAAGATACGAATAATTTTTCTACAGATTCCCATAACAACTCGCCTCTACCATTACTTGATATAATATAAATATTTTTTAAATAGTTTTGATAGAATTTGATTGAAAATTGAGACAATTTTGCATTTTTCAGACGATAAACAGTCGGTTATAGAAAAAAATTGATGAAAATATAAAAACAGAGAAGGAAAATTATCTCAGATTGGTGAAACAGGAAAATAAAAGAGATACCAAAGCAGCTTCAAATAGAGCAAAAAGAAAAACTTGTTAAAATATTAACGAAACTTGTGAAAGAAACTGTAATAAATACATGCATAGTAAGAGCTAGAAGTTCAAATAGGCCAGGTTGCATAGTTTTAAAACAGGGGGTTAAAAAAAATAATTCGTTACAGCCAACTACGCATTTTATCGAAAATAGTTGCAGATAATAAATAGATCTACAATTTTGTAACGCCTTTTACGTAGGAGGGGGAGCAGGTCGTGCTCTACGGATCTACTTTGATTACAGCAGAGGAACATCAGTCAGTGGATATTTCTCGTGCAGACAGTCATCGGTCAAATGCTCAGCGCAGGGGTATCGGTTTGGCGGTATCTACTTATATTCGGGATATCCCTGCTCTATGAACTGATCAACGGTTTGACTGTCTGAAGGTCGAAACATCCACTCGGTGGTCGGTTCTCGGGCGCCACCCTCGGGATTCATGTGGTCGAGAGCCCACTTATGCACCGGGCAGCTTGTTACAGTGGAGAAACGGCAAGCCAGGGGTCAATTGTGTGTATTAGTGCTGGCTGTCGGCTGCCAATTGTTATATGTAATGTTAAAAATAGGACTAGATGCCAAATTTGTGACGCGTATGGGACCAGATAATGAAACAAACGGTTATAAAACATCCTGTATCCTGTATTCCATTCTTTTATAAAAAGACATGGCCTAAAACTAACTTACAATCTAAGATGTACAACAAACTAACAATTACACGGTCTGGAGGACAAGTGTATGTTTTGAGAGCTGTTCACGGTAGCTCGTACTGGTCGATTGCGCTCATGACGGTAGCTCGGCGGTATAATTTACGACGCTATTGACGTACCTCGTACTACACGGTTGCGACGATATTCACGACGGCTCGTAGTCAAATGATCGCGCTTCGTGTCTTAAATCCGCGGACGCTGTTCACGGCGCTTCGTACTACAATTCGATCAACGGCGATATACACAGTATGTCTAACAATAACCCGGCATCGATTGGCGGTAAGCGGCGTTTCTACACGGAGGCGGCGGCGTTGGGGCGGCAGTTGTTAAGCGCCCTTGTCAACGAACAGCGGAGGGCACCCGGCGGAAAAACACCTTCCTGGTCATTTGCTAGACCAGGTCCGGCAGGCGACCCAGGCGGTCCGTTTGGACTGTTGACCCGGATGAAAAACGTGCAGTTCTCAGCGAAATAATGGTCTGCTCAGGCTTAAATAGACGGCCCGAGCTCCCACTACGCTGACGTGTGACGGCGTGCGGTGATCGCGCATACAATACTGCTGTATGCGGCGCGCGATTACGATGGTCGGACGCTCTGAAAATCTCGGGAAATGATATTTCCCGGCATAGCGCGGTAAATCTAATTATATTCCGGTAATATTGAAACTTTAAGCAATCTTTTCCCGTAAGAATCAGATTTTTTGGATGTAAAATAAATAAATTAAATCCCGGCGAACATACTCATGCCCAAAAATTCAGTAACTTCGTTACAATTTTTGTAGAAGCCATTTTCGCCCTAATCTCAAAATTTTCCGAAAAAATGTAAAAAATCCTTTCTCAGTTTTTTTGTTTTTTTTTCTTCCACAACAATGATGCGATTAAGCTTAAATTTGGAGGGAGTTGTGTGTATCTTTTGATGCCCCAAATAAGCTATGTTCTTTTTTGTGCAAAAACATTTAACCGTTGCGGTTTTATTTAACTTTAATAAAAAAAAATTAATTTTTGTCATAAAATTCGTTGTCCAACAGAGTCCGGACTAGATTCGCTTTTTTCGTTTTTACTTCTTTCAATAAATGGAAAAAAATATAAATATTTCAATAGAACAAAATGCCAAAAAATCTAAAAATCTGAAAAAATATTTTTTTTCGATATACGTTTTACGATTATTGTCAATAATTTGTTATTATTTATTAAAATCATTATAATCTTATAACATTAACCTTTTTATTTAACTTGAATAAAAAAAGTGAAATTTTCAATCGCATTTCCTCTTAAAATAATTGCCCTACAGAGTTCGGACTAGGCTAGTTTTCACTTCTACTTTTAATAAATGGAAAAAAAATATACAGGGTGATTCAAAAATCCATCACGAAACTTAAGAAGGTGATTCTACTTGACAAAATAAGGGTAGAGCTTCATATAATTTTTTTTCAAAATGTCATTCGTTTTCGAGTTACAAGCCGTCCAAATTCAAGTTTTTATTTTTTGTTTTTTGAATTACTCGCTTACAGGAAAACCGATTTGACTAATATTTGAAAGATAGGCTAAGTCTTCTACGCTTCATCATTTTAGTAGCAATTCACATTGATTGTTTGCCGCTAGAGGGCACTTTACCTACATTGAAATTGTTTTTTTTGTCATAATTTTTTAGTGTTGACAGCTACAGTAGTTTTTGGCATAATTTCTGAAAGACTGATGCCAGGCCTTTAAAAAAGGTGCTCTTTATTTACATCGCTAAACCCAACGGTTTAGACGTAAATCACCCTTAAAAATTAAGTGGTAAATTTACTTTTCTCATTTCATTACCACCAGCTACCAGGTAAATAGCTATCAAAGTATACTAGAGCTGTCAGTTTAACATCAAATAAATTCGCTTTTTAAACTATTTAATTTATAAGCTTAAAATAACTAATAATGGCTAATCAGTAAATATTCATATTATGGATTATTGCGATATACATTTAATTGATAAAAATTAATGAAACAGTACTAAACAAACTAAAAAAGATTCTCAAAATGTCCCCCATTTTCTTCCATACATTTCCTAACACTCTTCAAAAAATGTCGCCTAACTCGATGAAAAATTCCTGGTGTTTCTTTAATAATTTGGCACTTTTCGATTATCCTGAATCGAAGATCCTCGACGTTGATTACTGGAATATCGTACACCAATTGTTTCAAATGACCCCAAAAGAAAAAATCCATAGGATTAAGGTGTGGTGACCTCGCTGCCCATGCCAATGGTCCACTTCGTCCTATCCATCGCTCAGGATACGTTGCATTCAAATACTGTCGGACACGTATACTAAAGTGGGGCGGAGCTCCGTCTTGGAGGATCCACATGTTGACCCTTACTTCCAATGGCACATCTTCCAGATACAATGGGAGACGATTTTGGATAAAATCTAAGTATACGTCACCAGTTAATGGGCCATCAAAGAAATGAGGACCAATAAGGTAATCTCCTATTATCCCTGCCCACACATTTAGTGAAAATCTACGCTGATGTTTCGTTTCTACCACATTGTTTGGGTTCTCGTAAGCATATGTGTGGATATTGTGTAGATTTGTTATGCCATCACGAGTGAAACCAGCTTCGTCAGTGAATAATATGACGCCAATTAATCGATTATCGTGTTCATACTTAGCTAGGATCTGATTGCACATTTCCAACCGTCTCGGCCGATCATCGTCATAAAGAGCCTGCACCTTTTTTGAATGAAACGGGTAGAGTTGTTCTTCTCTTAGTATCCTCCATGAACTAGCCTGACAGAGCCGCACTTCATTCCCAATTTTTCTAGTACTAATACCTGGATTATCTTCAATAATTTCAAGCACTCTTTCTTCTTGTTGCACGTTTATAGCAGTTCTAGGTCTTCCCCTATTTCCATTATAACTTTTAAAGGAACCACATTCCGCAAGCCTCCTGTGCACACTGGAAAATGTTTGAGCATGAGGGATATTTCTTTCCGGATAACTCTCCATATAATATCTTTTTGCCAACTCTGCATTACCATTTGCTTTTCCATAACAAAAATGGATATCACAATATTCGATATTTGAATATTGGTGATTAGCCATTATTAGTTATTTTAAGATTATAAATTAAATAGTTTAAAAAGCGAATTTATTTGATGTTAAACTGACAGCTCTAGTATACTTTGATAGCTATTTACCTGGTAGCTGGTGGTAATGAAATGAGAAAAGTAAATTTACCACTTAATTTTTAAGGGTGATTTACGTCTAAACCGTTGGGTTTAGCGATGTAAATAAAGAGCACCTTTTTTAAAGGCCTGTCATCAGTCTTTCAGAAATTATACCAAAAACTACTGTAGCTGTCAACACTAAAAAATTATGACAAAAAACAATTTTCAATGTAGGTAAAGTGCCCTCTAGCGGCAAACAATCAATGTGAATTGTTACTAAAATGATGAAGCGCAGAAGACTTAGCCTATCTTTCAAATATTAGTCAAATCGGTTTTCCTGTAAGCGAGTAATTCAAAAAACAAAAAATAAAAACTTGAACTTGGACGGCTTGTAACTCGAAAACGAATGACATTTTGAAAAAAAATTATATGAAGCTCTACCCTTATTTTGTCAAGTAGAATCACCCCCTTAAGTTTCGTGATCGATTTTTGAATCACCCTGTATAGCACAATGGAATAAATTGCCGGAAAATCTAAAGATCCGAAAAAATGTCTTTTTTGAATATACATTTTATGATGGTGTGTAATTATTTGTTATTATTTATTAAAATTATTATAATCTTATAATATCAATATTTACTACAGACAATGAGTAAAAAAATTATAATCATTACGTTTAAATGATCAAATAAAAAAAATTAGTTTGTTCGACTTATAAATTACCTCATGTTTATTTATTTGTTAATTTGAATACTTTAATTCAAAATTTTTCATTATTATTCCAATAATGCTGGCAACCCTGGCTCTTGCAGTTGTTAATCCCCCCCCCTGCTGATAGGCACCTCCTTAATTACTTTATTCCAATATTCAAAAGTGAAAGGTTCGAAAATGCTGTAAATATTCTAGAATTTTGTAATATTCTAGAAAATTATAGAACATATAGGAATATAATGAAAATGGATCAATACAAGACCTTTGTATTGTAAACAAATAAGGGGAACGGACTGACTTCTACTAGTAGAGGGGTCTCAGTTCATTTCGGAGCATCGAGCGAGCAGCTGCTATACCGTTAGGATTATTTTTCTTCTTCTTCTTCTTCTTCTAGGTAGAACCAAGTTCTGTTATCTATACAATGCCTCATCGATCCTCGTTTGAGGTCGAAATCCAGCTGTCTCTCCATCTTTTGGGGGGCCATCCAGGCGGCCGTTTTGTGTTTGGTTTCTCTCTCATCACGGTTTTTGCTAGTCTGTCATCGTCCATTCGTTCCACGTGATCTCTCCACTGCCTACAACGGTTTCGAACCCACTTCACAACATCCCCCACTCCGCTGTACTCGCGTATTTTGCGTTTCTTATTCTATCTCTTAAACTTGTTCCCGTGATCATTCTCAGCGTTTTCATTTCTGTGGTTCTCATAATTTGTTTTGTCTTTGTGGTTTCATTTCTTGTTTCTGCGCCGTATGTCAGTATCGGTCTTACACAGACCTAGTAAATTCTTGCTTTGCTCTCAACCGTCATATGTTTATTGTTCCAGATTATGTCTCTTAGTTGGCCTGATATCATGGCCGCTTTGTTGGCCTGTGTGCGTACTTCTTCCGTTACTGCCCTGTTACTTGTTATATGTGCTCCTAGGTATTTAAACTTCCCAACCTATTCGATATGTTTGTCATCAACCATTAGTTTGCATCTTACCGGTTCTTTTGCTATTACCATTGCTTTGGTTTTCTCCACAGATATCTTCATATTATACTGTTTGGCTGTTCGATTGAGATGGAAAAGCATTCTTTGTAAGTTATCCTCGCTATCTGGTGTCAAGACAACATCGTCTGCAAAGCATATAATCTGAACGGTGTTATGTCCCGTTGGGTACCCAATATTGTGCATCAATGATTTCGTCCATGATTACATTGAAAAGTGTTGGACTTAGGCTATCACCCTGTCTTATTCCTATGGATAGAGGGATTTCCTCTGTTAGAGTGTTATTTGTTTTAATTACCATGGTGTTTTTGGAATTCAGTTCGTATATTGTGCGTATGATTGCTTCGTCTACTTGTTTTCTTCGCAGTAATTCTGTTATGTGTTCCAGTTTGACTCGTGTGTGTGTAAAGTCCACAAAACAAATGAACGGCGGTTTATCGTATTCGATAGATTTTTCAACCAGCTGTCTGATAATAAATATACCATATTTACAAGAAAAAATTTTAGCTAATAAGAATAAATTAAGACAAATATTAACACATTTTAAAACAGCACGATTCACATGTAAATAGGCAATAGAAGATGCTGAAACCCTCATAATAAATAGCGTAGTCACCGCAGATGATAAAATTGTGATAGTTGTTGGAAAAACATTCATCTGCTTGTGCTTTTAAATAAACTGAATGATAGAAATTTGGAAATATTCTTTCACAAACCATCCACGGAGAATATTCGCGATTCTTACTATACTTCTGATAGCTGCAAAGATCTACCACAATGAAAATATTTGGTTTTTCTGAATTAGTTCACTGGCTGCGTCATTACCTCAAGTTTTGCAGGACAAAACACTTCGGAAAAATAACGATTTGGTTGCCTTGCCTGACATCTTTTACAAAAAAGATGCAGGCAAGGAGTTGATGGCTAAAGTGACCATAAATTAATAGCATGAATGATTAAAAAAAAGTTAGTGCTTCATGATTTGCGGCTTCACATGTACCTAATGGTCACGACCAAATCAACCTTCAAATTGGACAAATTACCACCTACATCAGGAGCAGCAAAACAACATTGTTTGTGGGTATATAATGAATTTCAAACATGGGTTCGAAATGAAATTATCGCTACGGAGTGGTGCTGGAAAAAACCACTAAAAGAAATCATGCAGCCGAATATCACTGAAAATTAGTTGATATACGATAGTATCCTTAAAACAATTTGTTGCAGTTACAAAAAATTTTATTCTTCTGCAAGATGTAACTGTAGGAAACATAGTCTCAAATGTACCGATTTATTATTCAAGTTGTTACTATTTAGAAAACTGTATAAATGCAGAAACTCAAAGAATTTCAATTGACAATAGTGACTCAGAAAAAATGAAGTCTAGTAATGTTACAGCAGTTGATGATATTTCCGCATTTCTTGGAAAACCTGTTAGTTGTCTGGAATCAGATGAAGAAGAATCATTACTTTCTGCAAAGAGGGCGAGAGTTGACAATGATAAACTTCACGATGATGATATATCAAAAAACCTTTTGCATAATGCGTGAAAATTGTATGTTTATTAAATGTAAATAATTAGTATTATATTAAAATTATAACTGATTTACAAGCCAAATGGCTTCGCACTCCCTCCAGGGATTATTCACTCATACCAGGCATACAAAGACACCAAAAGTATGAAGCTCTGTGGGAACCCTTTCCATGTTATCGGGTCCTAGGTGGCGTTGTCTGCTGCATTTCCCATGAATTTTCGGACGGTTCCCGCGGTTGCTAGGAGAATTGCTTTCTGCATCGGCTTATAAAGATGCTCACTAAGGCCCAGCCCCTTGATGTTCTGCAGGAGGTTCTTCGGTATCACTCCAGTTGTTGACAGTATTATGGGAATCGTTTGGACGCTGTTCATTACCCATTGTCTTCGGATTTGGACCTCCAGATCTCTGTATTTGGCGATCTTCTTGTTATAAATATTCTTGTTATTTTTAAAATATAAAATAACTTTATCACTAATAATAATTATTAGTTATTAAATTAATTAATTTTCTTAGTGCATGTTTTGTAAGAAAAAGACTTGCAATAATAACAAATTTTATAGCAGCATGCAATTATGGTCTTGTTATTCTGCATCCCTGTGTTCAATCTTTAATCCGCACCAATACTTCCTTCGTATCTCCAATTATTTTTACATAAATAATTTGAATTTCACTGAACTGAACATTATTCAAAATTAAACAATTTAAATTGAGTAAATTTATATGCACTAAAAGACAATTTTTTAATTTTTGCTAATTTTTTTTAGTTTTGATTAATAATTGACCATTAACAAATTACCAATTTTTTTGCTAAATAAATAATTTAAAAGTTATTAACGATTAAAATTAAAAATAAATATATTAGGATTATCAAATATATAGAAAGGGAGTCATTTGTATGTCGCTATATTGTTATGGCGGAAGGCACAGCGATTAAAAACATATTTTTTTTTATTTTATAATTTATACGTAGTTGGGCGATGTAATTAATTTTTTTTGCTCATTGTTTGTAGTAAATATTGACAATATAAAATTATAATAATTTTTATAAATAATAACAAATTATTGACAATAATTATAAAACGTATATCGAAAAAAGCCGTTTTTCTATATTTTTTCGATTTTTCGGCACTTTCTTCTACTGTACTATAAATTTTCTTTTTCATTTATTGAAAGTAGAAGCAAAAACAAAAAAAATTAAATAAAACAGGAACGGTTGTATATTTTTGCACAGAAAAAAAATAGAGCTTATTTGGGACATCACTCTTTCCAAGTTTGAGCTTAATAGAGTCATTCTTGTGGAAGAAAAAAACAAAAAACTGAAAAAAAAATTTTTTTTGCGTTTTTCTTGGAAAATTTTGTGGTAAGAGTAAAAATTGTATCTACAAAAGTTATAAATCTTTTTACTACCTATAACTTTTATATTTAACTTTTTTCGATAAGATGCGGAGTTTAATCGAAAATCGCAACAACCATTTTTCATCCCCTAAAAATTATCCTCAGTGGGTCGCCAGTGATTGGATTATTTTTTCTTCATTATTTATGACATTAGCTACAATATTCCACTCTCAGTTTGCTGCAACGAATTATTTTTTTCCAAACCTTATTTTTACTCGTATAAAATGGCCAGAAAATATAAAGACCGAACAAAAGACATAATATTGAAAATTAAACATCAAAACAGGAAAGAATATTTTAAAAACTTATTACGGAGAGACCAGAGGGATCTCAGAATCAAGATATGGAAATAATCATACATAACATCAGGTTAGTGGGATCGTTAATCAGAATAAATATAGAAGAAAAAATAAGAAATATAAATCACACTTTAAAATAATAAAGCCATAGAACCAGGTGATATTTCCGGGAAATCATTGAAATATACAATAAATAACTTGTATAAACATATAAGATAATTATTTCGGAAATGTGTAAATCTTTTGTAAACCTCCGAAGAAGGGAATATGTTGTATATATGACCATAAAACAGGTGATAAAGCGAAACGTTAGAAAATATGTTAAACAGTATTTTATGGGACAAAAATATCAATAAGTAAAACTAAAAATACATTTAAAATACTACAGGTAAGAATATAATATACTTTAGCTGCGAAGTATGGCACTTGATGAAGAAAATAAAAAAAAACTGAGAAGAAGAGAAATAAAGTTTTGAAGAAAAGTAGCATGGAGGCCCAGAAGTGAAAGAATTACAATAGAACTTATGAAGAATATCAGGGGACTAACACGGATCATTTCAGATAACCTAAAGAACAATATGATATGGTCGTGTCAAATGAAATAATAGCACTGGCAAGGAGTATATCAAGAAAAAAATTATACCATTAGATAAACTTAATACATTGACAATGAACGAACTGGAAAATAAAATCCAAAAAGATAACCAAACTGCAGTAAAGAAAATCTGCACTGTTAGAAGACAAATAAACAATAAATTATAACAACAGACCAAAGACCTGTTAAATAAACGAAGAAACATGGAAAAAGGCACAGAAGACTACGTATAACTAAACAAACAAATCAAGAAAAAAAATTAGCCACGATATCAGGAAGCATAATACGGAAAGTATTAGAACGGTCATAAAAAACAACAAAAATATGAAGGTATTAAAATCCATAAACTTAATTGGTAAACGCAATATAAACCAACTTAAAGATAAAGAAGGAGAAACAAAAAATGGACGAAGCGAAGTCGTTAACATCGTATAAGAGTTCTATTCAAATTTGTATACTTCAGTTAGCCCATAACCAGACATCAAGCTCCCAATTTTAAAAATGTTGGTGCAGAAGAAAGACCTGACATCACAATCGAAGGGTTGAAACATGCTTTGTCACAAATGAAATCTGATCGTGCCCCAGGTGAAGATGGTATATCTAAAGAAATGTTGGAACTCGGAAGGTCTGTAACGCTACATTCAATGAGTATGCTTTTGAATAAATGTCTTCAAAACGGTAAAATCCCTGATAACTGGTAAAACGCCCAAGTCATTCTGTTCAAAAAAGGCGACAAATTAGACATCGGAAATTATCGCGCCATAATTCTTCTGCCACAAGGTACAAATTGCTTTCAAAAATTATAACTAATAGACTTACAAACAAATTTGATTCCTATCAACTTACAGAACAAGCCGGGTTTCGAAAGGGCTTTAGTACAACAGAGCAGATACACAACATCAAATTACTAATAGAAAAATGCACCAAATATAATATTCAAATCCATCTAGCATTTGTTGATTATAGCAAGGCTTTTGACTATATCAAGCTATGGGCCATATTTCAAGCAATGGACAATGTAAGGATTGACTCCAGATACAGAAGCCTTCTGAAATATATTTATGATAAGGCCACACGGTGAGTAAATCTAACAGAGGATCTAGAAACACGGAAGATAAATAATGATCGAGGAGTGCAACAAGAAGATACGATTTTACCTAAGCTTTTTACTTTAACACTGGAAGATGTCTTTAAGCAACTAAACTGGGAACATAAGGGCATTAGCATCGATGGTAGATATCTCAACCATTTATGTTTCGAGGATGACGTGGTATAAATAAGTGAAGATTTAGGCAAGTTACAGAAAATGATCTCTGAGTTGAAACATTCTTCGCAGAAAGTTGTATTAAGCATGAACTTAGCGAAAAAAATGTATCTAGAAGATACGTCAATTTATGTAGGAAACAACGAAATTCAAAGAGTTGAGGAATATGTGTATTTAGGTCATCTAATTATACTTTGGAAAGAAAACCAAGAAGCGGAAACAAATAGAAGAATTAGAATATCATGGGCAGCCGTTGGAAGATTGGGATACGACCTTAAAAATCCCGATATGCCCATTAATTTGAAAAGAAGAGTATTTAACTCGTGCGTTCTCCTAGTAATGACTTATGGAATGGAGACGACCACATTAATAGTTAAAGCAGCCAATAAGCTGCGTACTACACAGCGAGCAACAGAATATCCCTACGTAACCGAATAAGAAACGAAAAAGTAAGAAAACGCACGAAAGTGGAAGATGTGGTAAAATACATTATTAGTTTGAAATGGACCTAGGTAGAACGCATGCTAGGCAAGACTATACAAGGTGGACAAAACGTATATTGCAATGGAGACCTAGGTCGTCAAAAATAAGTAATAAAAGACCCCCAAAAAGATGGTTAGATGATAGAGTGAGAGAGATCTGGCAACACCGATAGCTGACAACGTTAAATTCCTCTCTACCAAATGTAAATTTTTATTTTTTTAAATTGGAAAACTTGTTTTAATTTAAAGTATTTCATAAATATTTTTAATTCTCAAAAGATCGAACCAAAATAAATTGTAGTGTTTCGGAATTATTAACTTAAATAAACCCTTTTGGTGATCAAGGAAAATAATTTTTTACGAAATTATGCTTTTGGTACGATCTAAAAAGAGTAACGGGTACCTTTGGATCCTGAATGGATAATAATATCACCAGGTAAATATATTTCAGATGACAAATATTTGGTAAATTTTCTGATAATATTTTCCGGCAAATTTTTAAAAAGATTCACTTTTCTGACACTACATTGAGCAATGTTGTACATGACTTCTTTAATTAATTTTTCAGACATGACTGTATGTAACGAATGTTCCTTAAATGTATAAATAAAAATTAAAGTAAATCAAATATTAAATTTCATTCTAAGAAAATTAATAATACAAGGTTTTTGACCGTAAGAAATTAAAGTCATTTAACTGAATAAAATATTTGATTTTAAAAAATATGTGTTAAATACATATATTGTAAGAAAATTTGGTTCACTGGAATATTTTTAAGAGTAATGCTGACAACTTGTTCAGGTCCTATTTACATACAATGCCATTATTAAAAAAAGCTTCGAATACCTGTCGGAAAGGCAAAGGACATGATTTCGTAGTTGACACCTTTGCTTTCCCCAGTTGTAAATAAAGTTTCATTTGGTTAAAAATGCATTTTATTTTTTATATTATATGAGAGAATTCAAATGTTAAATTTACAAATAACAGCCAATGTTGTAAATATGCATACAATAGTGATTACCGATGAACACGAACTTGACATATAAAACTGGACTGATCATGCATAATACCTCCCCTTATAAAAAAATGACGCCACCATGCTCCGTGCCATTACGTGCAAATAATTGCTTTGGCAACAATGAATTCCTTAAATTTTCATGATATTGGTAAAAGTGTATTTTTGACATTGATTGAATAATTTTCTTTTTGACTAAAATTTATTTTTGATTTTGCTGTTTCATGGATTTTATCACATTTTAGGTAACGTTTTACTGAAAATTTCAAACAGAACATGAACTTTAAGATTTTTTTTGGTATTTTAAAAAATGCAATTCTTCGTCGTAAGACGTGCAAATACCTCATCTGGTAAATTGGAATTTATTTAATTAGTAAGTTATAAAGCATTCAATGATAATTATATAAAATTTTACCTTAGAATCAAATTGTAAATCTAAGGGTAACAAGTTTAATCTTATGGATATGATGTATGATAATTTTTAAATGCTATCAATATTTTAGTTTTCTAAGAGAAAAGAATCTTCAAATTCAAGGGCTGAAGCAAATTGGTAATGATTATAATTCTTTTATACACCACATGAGTAACTCTGTTCAGAGCATTTTTCTGGAAATAGTTTTATACAAGAAGATGAGCAAAAAGTTTTTGCTGTGCTTCTTACAAATAAACTGCCTGAAAAAAACTACGAAGCACTGTTTGATGTAAACATCTTGAAGCAACTAAACTTAGACTTAATAACATACACTGGCTCTACAAAAAGAAGTCCTGAAGTAGGTATGCATTAACCAACAACAATATCGTTTTACCATAAAGTTAATGTTCCACTGACATATAAAGCTGAACTTCGAAACTGGTATGGTGTTAAAATTTAAAATGATTGCATATAATATGAAATTTTTCAATATTATTAAGCATGTTTGGAAATTACATAAATTTTACTTTTATGTATTTGTTTTGTCTAAAAATAAAATAATAACATTTTATATGAATATGTTATTAATTAATAAAACATAAATTCTTTTTAAGCTCAGATAGGAAATTTGTGTCATGAAAATCCTTTATGAAAGTAGTGAGAAGCTGCGATTGATTACCATTTCAAAAATTTAACTCTAGGAAAAGTCAATTCCAGATCCTTAAACAGTTAAGTAAATGAAAAGTTTGACTTAGTGTAAAAATTTAAAATTGCTAGTAAATCTTTATGTATATATTTAGATTAAAAATGATTGTATTCAGGTAAGAATTATCTTGTATTTACAAGCTTTTTTATATTTAAAGTGTCTTAATAAATATTGTTTTGTTTACAATTAAATATAAACTGCTTAAACATTATCCCATTTAGAGTTTAATTTTTTTTTATAAAAATGGTTTAGTACCTAATGTTACTATACTTCCTTTAAATTAAAGCTCCGTTATTATGAAGGAAATGTCAACATTATTATGAATGTTCTTCACTCTATATAAATACCTAACATATCAGTTCCCTAAAAGTATCGAGGAGAAAATAATTTTAACAAAGACCTAATCGAAGCTATTTTTAAATGATGAAACTCTCTTACTTTACAATTCAGTATTTTACTGATGAAATCAAAGATCAGGAAACAAAACGTATTTTGCATATAAGCAAGTTTAGTTATTGCAGTAAAGAGTTGGACAGGACTTTGGAAATAGAAGCAGCTTATGATGTGAGAAGGCCAAAAATAAGAGCCGTTACTGGAGGAAATTTCATTTGAAATTCTTGAAGAACTAGACACAATAAGTAATACCTTACGTTATAGAAGAAACAAGATAGAGTAATAGAGTGCTAGACACATGAGAAAGGACTGTAGGGTGCGATAAAGGTTTTGTTCACCATCCAGAGAAACAAGAGGAACTACAACAGTGCAATTTTTAAATCAAACGAAAAATAAATGATACTTCACGGTAAAGCAAAAACCAGATTCTGTACTACAAATGTGGAGGAATTAGATACGTGAGAAAAGACTGTCGGCTGTAATTAAGAAACCAGATAACTGCTACAGATGGGGAAGAACTGGATACATGAAAATGGACTGTTTAGTGCAATTTAGGGTCTAGTTAAATATCTAGAGATCACATAGAAAATAACCAGGAAAAACTGTAACAGTATAATTTTATTATCAAATATAGAACAGACAGACTGCACAACATTGGAGATACCTTGTCAATAAAACTGACCGTGTAAGGAAGAATGCAAACACTTCAGCAAAATAAAACAAAGAGGAGGGTTTCTTATTAGGAGAGTCTCTTAACCTTAATCCAGAATGGAGTATTATCTAACGTAATTTCTCCAACTTAATGTAAAAATCAATATTTCACCTAATATCATGACTGTTTACACTGGTGCTGCAGTATCTGATAAAGTCAAGCCTTGTTGGTAATTTTAAAATCCCACCATTGTGCAGAAAAGTAACGTTAAGAACTGTGACTGAAAAAGCAGCTAATGTGATTGGAGAAATGCAAGTAGAACTTCAACTTGGAAGGCTAAAATTTAACCGTTTCGTGTTAGTTACTGATATAGCAACATAGATTTCTCTTCGACAACTAACTTAATATTCTTCAGTTTGACACCGAAGAATTTATTCTTTCAATGAATTGTGATAATGAATCAGAATAAAGGGAAGCATGGAGAATATCATTTACGGAAAACGGGACGAGAGTCCTGGTAGCCAAGTCAAATTAGTTCATCACTCCAAAATACTCCGTAGGCATCAGTCAATTCATATGACATCAGTGCAAACTCGGCAGGGCTCTAGCAAGGTAATGAAATCAACAGAGAAGGAAGGGCAATTCACCTAAGTTGATGCCATCATGAAAAGAACCATATTCTGAAAAGAACCAATGATGTTGTTTACAAAATCCAACGAAGTCTCAAGACCAAAAAGAAAGTAGGTTGAAGCCATACGACGGAAGTATCGAAGTTGTTCGGGATGATCAGAATTAGGAAGGGGACAGTGTAACGAAGGATTAGGAGAGTTTTGATTCTTCATCGTAGAAATATTATTTGGGTGTTTTTTATAGAGGTATAGAACTTTAAGTTGGCAACACTTTTTTAACTGCCGGCCATTTTGTCAGCTGTCAAGTGATTTATGTTTAGTTTGGTTTGGCATTTCAACATGAATAGACTGACGCCTGAACAACGCTTCCAAATTGTGCAAATTTATTTTGAAAATCATGGTTCTGTTCGAAATGCGTATCGCGCATAACGTCTATTTTACGGTTAACATAATCGTCCATCAGAACAATTAATTCGATTAACTATGGAACGTTTTCGCACCACGTTTACTCTAAATGATAATACGCATCCAGAGAGATGTCGTACAGTGCGTACAGAAGAAGTCATTGCTGCTGTAGAGCGTAGCGTAGAGGAAGACCCGAATCAGTCTATCCGCCATCACTTTATGGAAGATTTTGCGGAAAGATCTTGGTCTGCGTGCTTACAAAATCCAACTCGTGCAAGAATTGAAGCCACACGATCACCTAGCAAGGTGTATATTCGGTGAATGGGCCCAAAACAAGATTGCCGTTGATCCCGATTTTCATAAGCGAATTTTGTTTAGTGATGAAGCTCACTTTTGTTTGAATGGATACGTCAATAAACAAAACTGCCGAATTTGGAGTGATGATAATCCTCAAGTGTATGTTGAGACACCGCTATATCCAGAAAAACTGACTGTTTGGTGTGCTTTTTGGGCTGGTGGAATCATTGGTCCGTACTTCTTTAAAAACGATGCTGGTCAGAACGTTACAGTCAATGGTGACCGCTAAAGAGCCATGATTACTGACTTTTTCGTTCTTCAATTGAACAACCATGATGTGCAGGAGCTGTGGTTTCAACAAGACGGCGCAACATGTCACACAGCTCGTGCCACAATTGATTTATTGAAGGAAACGTTTAGTAACCGCATAGTTTCACGTTTCGGACCCGTGAATTGGCCTCCAAGATCGTGCGACTTAACGCCGCTAGACTATTTTCTGTGGGGATATGTGAAGTCGCTAGTCTACGCCGATAAGCCCGAAACGATTGATCACTTGGAGGACAACATTCGCCGCGTTATTGCCGATATACGGCCACAAATGTTGGAAAAAGTCATCGAAAATTGGACCTCCAGATTAGACTACGTCCGAGCCAGCCGTGGCGGTCATATGCCAGAAGTCATATTTAAATTATAATGCCAGAAGATTATCTTTCGAATAAAGTAAATTTCATGTCAATTTAAAAAATTCATCTTTGTTTTATTCCATTTAAAATTTCTGTACCTCTATAAAAAACACCCTTTACATACATCTTTGTTTCGTGTAATTTCTAGATTGGTATTATCGTATATTTTAGTTAATTCTGTAGGAATATAAATAGTGTGATGGGATATGAATAGTTGGTTTAGTTAGTATTTTACTTTAAATGTGATAAGAAGTAGGAATTAAAGCGTTTTTATTTAGTATAAATAAGTGACTTTAAAGAGAGAAAATCGTAATAATATGAAGATATTTTGGTTTACAGAAGTATTAAGCGCAAAAAAAATTTTTTTCGCTATTCTATTGTGAGATAAAGATATTAAATACTTTGTGCGATATAGGAATTTCAATCTAACTAAATATCATTTGCAATCGGAGGGAATATAACTTTTTTTTATTTCATCGCCAACCCCATAACCAATCGTTAGAGATGTCAAGTCGATGAAAATTCCTTTTCAATAAATATAGTCTATTTAATAAGTTGGTATATTTCTTTTTTGTAGTCTCCCTTTAAAGAATTTTATAAACGGTACATTTATTTATGACAAGACAGACACTTTACTGTAACCGAAGCGAGGAACAACACAAAAATGTTACCTTATAATAGGTTCCCTGATATTTAAAATCAAAAAATATTTTTATCCTTGCTCGTTTTCGAACGGGTAATGCAGTGTAACTCATGTATGCATCAACTTCTCTGTAAAAAGAATCTTGGCTTAAAGTAGCGCTGTTATATTTTGTCCAAATATGGGATATCCAGACATACAACGTCAATTGGAACATGAAACCTAAAAGGAAAGAAGCATATCAAAGTGAGAATTATTACCAGGTTACGAAGTATTCAATTTTATTAATTATGCGGTGTTTTACAGGGTAGAACCAAAAGTTACATTTAACCTGAAATTTCTTGATACTCAGTTAAAGCTAGTAAAGAACGAAAGCTTTCACGGCTTTGAAAAAGTTGATAATCATGGTTCTTGGGTTTAGATCGTGCCAAATTGGAATTACTATTCGACGTTCCACTTACGATTGCACCAGGCATCTTTACTCCACGAGAGTAGAACATTGAGTGACCGTCGAGGAGCATCAACTCAGTATTTATACCTAACTGGTGCTCAGTGAACCATGATCCCGCGTTATAATCAATTTCCACGTATAATGTAGACTGTAACGTTTATTTTTATTAATATTTCAATATTTACAAATTTCCATTGATTCTTCAGTTTTACGTTTAAAGAAGCCAGCTGTTTCCATGCACGTTAGTACACTGTCAGATATTCAGATTTTCCTAATTATAGTTTTCCCACAATCGAGCGAATTTCCTGGGGAATCACCCTATATATATATATATATATATATATATATATATATATATATATTGTTGTGAAACTAATATCTTACCACCGCTTTCCGGCAAAACTGGACTTAAATAGAGGTCCAAGTTTGTGAAAAGTACAAGGAGGATGTCTGGGAAAGATACCGGTGGATCCCACTGATGAGTCCACCACCGGTATCGGGACGACACATCCGTACATTTTTGGGTGGTCGCAAATTAGATTGTGATTATATGTCTTTAACAACAGAGACATGATTGCAACATGGCGCCCGAGCAGGGACGACGAGATGGAAGGCCGTCGAGTCGCGGCTTTGTGTTAAAGCCGGTATCCTACTTTGGAAAGACCACCTAGGATGTTCGTTCCACTTCCTTTTCAGGCCTGTGCTTTTTTACGGCTCGGACTGCCTGTGAGAGTTAAAGCCGAAAAACAAATGCTTTAGGGGGACATGTTGTGGAACTAACATCTTACCACCTCTTTCTGGCAAAATTGGACTTAAATAGAGGTCCAAGTTTGTGGAATGTACAGAAAGGCTGTCTGGGAAAGATACCGGTGGATCCTACTAATGAGTCCACCACCGGTATCGGGACGTATATTTTAGGTGGTCGCAAATTAGATTGTGATTATATGTCTTTAACTCCAGAGACATGATTGCAACAATATACATATGTATATATATATATATATATATATATATATATATATTTTCAGGCATCCCGAATATGTGGTGAGTCCCTCTCAGGACTGTAAGGCAGCTAGCATTTTGGTGAAATCTCATTCACCATTTTCAAAGCTCACTGTAAGGAAAAAATCATCCATATGTCCTACACTTGATGGCTTACCCAAAATACACAAACCCGGGGCCCCCTTGAGACCAATAGTGAGCTCTGTTGGCTCTCCAACTCAAGCCCTTGCAAAACATCTAGCCATCAATAGTTAGTTCTTCGTTACGATATTTTTATGATACGTTCGATTTCAAATAGTCCTTCGTTACACTATTTTGATAATATAAGTTAATGTAATGCCAGAACCATCGATAAATTGTAGTACTCGTATCACATTATTAGTTGAACTCCTACATGGTTCGGTATTCTCCATGTTCATAAAAAGTTAATATTTTAAGCAAGACTCAGATAAGTAAAAATATTTAATGAACGTTAATTTTTTTTGATGCTCCGCTATAATTTCAGACCAATTACAAATATCGGGTCTTACAACATAAATGTTAATTTGAAGGTTGTAGGCAATGTTGAAGACTGACTAAAATGTAGTTGTCGGACTTGCATTGTCTTCATTTTTGTTTATTTTTACGATGCTTCGATTAGGTTGTATCTCTAATCGTTATCAAGTATAAACTGAATGTTTTGTCTTTAGACTACGAGCTTATATGAGGACGTATCCACTGAAGCGCAAAGTTTCGCTTCACTGTACAGGGTGAGTCAACGATTGGATGAAGTAGGTTTGTGCCTTTTCAGTGAAATTAACAAAGAAACCATATTTATTGTTTGATACAGTTTATTTTCACGCAGATTTTAAAAATATTTAGGACTCTACAGGGTGAGCCAAAAAACTAGGACAGCATAAAGTTGTATTTTTTTTAAATATAACACCCTATATACGAATGGTATTTTCGATTTAGCTTATAATTTTAAATCTTTTTTATTAAGGGTTTACTATAACAAAACTTTATAGTTTCTGATATAATTAAGTTTAAAGAAAAAAAGTCACATTTTCAAGCATCAATTCAATCCTAAATAACGTTTTCAATTTTGTGACAAATATATTCAAATTTGGAATTTAGCAAGGCCAAGGACAAGTTAACATAATTTTTACCTAATATTTGCAATAAAAGCTACAGGGTGTTGAACACCTCGGTTCAAATTTGAACAAGTTTAAATGAATAAATATCTTTTTTTTAAATGGTACACCCTGTATATTTTCATGTTATTTAATAGAGTAATAAAAACCCTAAAAGTTTTGTTCAATATATCCTATAATAGTTTTTGAGATATTTCAGTTTTTCTTATTTTCCATACTTTTTTACAGAAATAGTTTTCATTATCATAGTAGCCATGTTAAAAAGAATGTAAAAGAACATTTTTCTGTGTGTCAAATTTATAACCGCAATCGCTTCTTTTGGTTTTTATGTAGTGTAGTTTGGTTTTTTTTACATTCATCTTATATTGTAAAATGAATTTTCCAAAGAATGAGTTAATAGATATGATTTATACAATAGGAGAGGCTCAAAAAAATTGCTTTCTTGCTCAAAGAATTTACAAAATGAAGTATTCTGATCGACGCCAGCCTATTACCCATACTTTTCAAAACTTAATGCAAAGATTTGATTCTTCTAGTACTGTTGATTATCCAAAACGTAAAGTGGTCAACAAACCAGTAACTAATGAAGAAAAAGAACTACAAGTATTGTTAAATGTTCAGGAAAATCCTTATATTGGTAGCCGTCAGTTAGCAGCATTATGTGAAACATCACAATCCACCGCTAATCGTACTACCAAGAAATATAGGTATCATCCATATCACATGAAATTACACCAATAATTGCATGGACAGGATTTTGACAGTCGTGTAAACTTTTGTCGTACAATAAATGCGGAGATTCAATTAAATCCAAATTTATTATGCAAGGTAATGTTTAGTGATGAAGCTACTTTTAGAAGTAACGGTGCCGTAAATAGACGCAACATGCATTATTATGCCACAGAAAACCCATTTTGGATTAGAGAGGTGCAACATCAAAACCACTGGTCATTCAATGTTTGGTGTGGTATTCATCATAATCGAATTATTGGACCCCACTTTTTTAATGAACCACTAAATGGCCAAAGTTACCTGAACTTTCTACAAGAAGAACTACCCCAACTGCTTCAAGGTCTCGATAGGGATGAGCTCGACAGTATGTGGTTCCAGCACGATGGTGCGCCTCCGCATTACCATCGTGAAGTTCGTGCGTTTTTTTTACCAACGATATCCGCAAAAATGGATTGGACGTGGGGATTTCATTGAGTGGCCACCAAGGTCTTGCGACATCACCCCATTAGATTTCTTCCTATCGGGTTATATTAAAAATAAGGTGTATGTTAATCCACCAACAACAGTGGAAGATATGCGAAACAGGATTAGGGATACCTGTAGAACAATAACGCCACTAATTTTGTCCAGGGTCCGAGAAAATCTGCGAAAAAGACTAAATTTGTGCATTGCACAAGAGGGTCGTTTATTCGAACACTTATTAAAAAGAAATAATTAATCTCAGTATTTAATAGGTAATTTTTTTGTTTCAATTTAATATAAAAGTAAATATGTATTTGCCTTATCGTTATTGTTGTGTTAATTTTTTCACATTATGTTTAATTAAACTATTGCCATTGTAATATAACGAATAATGTATTTCGTCATATTTAACCACATTCTGTTTGTTTCTGTAGTTTCTTTTTATTATTTTACATGACTACTATGATAATGAAGACTATTTCTGTAAAAAAGTATGGAAAATAAGAAAATCTGAAATATCTCAAAAACTATTATAAATAGGTATATGATATATTGAACAAAACTTTTAGGGTTTTTATTACTCTATTAAATAACATGAAAATATACAGGGTGCACCATTTAAAAAAAAATATATTTATTCATTTAAACTTGTTCAAATTTGAGCCGATGTGTTCAACACCCTGTAGCTTTTATTGCAAATATTAGATAAAAATTATGTTAACTTATCCCTGGCCTTGCTAAATTCCAAATTTGAATATATTTGTCACAAAATTGAAAACGTTATTTAGGATTGAATTGATGCTTGAAAATGTGACTTTTTTTCTTTAAACTTAATTATCTCAGAAACTATAAAGTTTTGTTATAGTAAACTCTTAATAAAAAAGATTTAAAATTATAAGCTAAATCGAAAATACGATTCGTATATAGGGTATTCTATTTAAAAAAATACAACTATATGCTGTCCTAGTTTTTTGGCTCACCCTGTAGAGTCCTAAATATTTTTAAAATCTGCGTAAAGATAAACTGTATCAAACAATAAATATAGTTTCTTTGTTAATTTCACCGAAAAGGCACAAACCTACTTCATCCAATCTTTGGCTCACCATGTACATTAAAGGAACTTCGGAGAAAATAAGACGAATTGCCAGAAGTTGTAATATAAAAGCAGCCTAAAGTCAGGAAATACACTTAGAGCTCATTTAACAAAAACGAGACCGATAACTACCGATAAGAAAGAATATGTGTACAAAGTTTCATGTAAGTGTGGTGAAATGTATATTGGAGGAATCAAACGACCAAAAAAGTTACAACTAAGGAACATGAAACTCATACAAGAAAAGGGGAAACGTCGAGATTAGATATTATAGAACACGCCTGGGATAAACAACACCATATAAAATGGTTTGCACTTGCGGCAATCTATCTGGAACTCTACATGAAAAAAGAAAATTTATAGAAGCAACTTACATTAAAAATAATAATGGACTCTTCAGTAAACCCAGTGCAGAAATATCTAATCTTTGGCAACCATTACTTCGTAACATCAAATCATCGAGGTGTGTACAGTGAAGCGAAATTTTGCTCTTCAATGCACACATATATAAGCTCGTAGCCTGAAGACAAAACATTCACTTTATACTTGATAACGATTAGAGATACAACCTAGTCGAAACATCGTAAAAACAAACAAAAATAAAGACAATGCAAGTCCGACAACCAAATTTTAGTCAATAAATATTACTGAGAATTAAAATACTAAAATAAACAAAAAAATAATAATAATTTACCTAAACAAATGCCACCAATTGACATTAGTCTTGATTCAATGCGTTGAATATCAACCAGTAAGAGGATTTCTATCACTTGTTCTACTTCGATGAAATACTCATTATAAGTTTGTGCAAACTGATTCAATATCCTGTGCATTATTAAGGTGTCGGTCCATAATATAACACAAACAAATAACATTATCATCTTAAATATTGTCAAAACATAACTAAAATAAGTAAGATATTGTTTAGAATACTACACTGTAAAAAGGAAATGCATTAAATTTAATTTAAATGTGCTGGAAGCAAATTTCACTGACGTTTATTAAATGAATATAATATAATGCACTAAATTTAATAATTTACATTAATCGAAATTAATTTATTCCGTTAAATTTAATGTAAATCCTACAAGGTTTGAAAATTACTTCTTAAGGTGACTAGGTACATTAAAGATAAAGTCCGTGTTCATTGAATTTGAGATATGTTATCATATATTTAAAGCATCAACATTACTATGAGTTCAAAAATTTCTGAAACTACCAGGAAAAGGTGGACATTTTTCCCATTTCCATAGATAGTGTACGCCATCTAGACCCGTTTCGAAATCATTAGTTTCCGTCAGTACGGGCAGACATGTACAGGGTGAGTCAACGATTGGATGAAGTAGGTTTGTGCCTTTTCGGTGAAATTAACAAAGAAACTATATTTATTGTTTGATACAGTTTATTTTTACGCAGATTTTAAAAATATTTGAGACTCTACAGGGTGAGCCAAAAAACTAGGACAACATAAAGTTTTATTTTTTTAAATAGAACATCCTATATACGAATCGTATTTTCGATTTAGCTTATAATTTTAAATTTTTTTTATTAAGAGTTTACTATAACAAAACTTTATAGTTTCTGAGATAATTAAGTTTAAAGAAAAAAAAGTCACATTTTCAAGCATCAATTCAATCCTAAATAACGTTTCCAATTTTGTGACAAATATATTCAAATCTGGAATTTAGCAAGGCCATGGACAAGTTAATATAATTTTTACCTAATATTTGCAATAAAAGCTACAGGGTGTTGAACACATCGGTTCAAATTTGAACAAGTTTAAATGAATAAATATCTTTTTTTTTTAAATGGTACACCCTGTATATTTTCATGTTATTTAATAGAGTAATAAAAACCCTAAAAGTTTTGTTCAATATATCCTATACCTATTTATAATAGTTTTTGAGATATTTCAGTTTCTCTTATTTTCCATACCTTATTACAGAAATAGTCTTCATTATCAGAGTAACCATGGCAAAAACAATGTAAAAGAACATTTTTCTGTGTCAAATTTATAACCGCAATCGCTTCTTTTGATTTTCATGTAGTGTAGTTTGTTTTTTTTTGCATTCATCTTATATTGTAAAATGAATTTTCCAAAGAATAAGTTAATAGATATGATTTATACAATAGGAGAGGCTCAAAAAAATTGCCTTCTTGCTCAAAGAATTTACAAAATGAAGTATCCTGATCGACGCCAGCCTAATATCCATACTTTTCAAAACTTAATGCAAAGATTTGATTCTTCTGGTACTGTTGATTATCCAAAACGTAAAGTGGTCAACAAACCAGTAACTAATGAAGAAAAATAACTACAAGTATTGTTAAATGTTCAGGAAAATCCTTATATTGGTAGCCGTCAGTTAGCAGCATTATGTGAAACATCACAATTCATCGCTAATCGTACTACCAAGAAATATAGGTATCATCCATATTACATGGAATTACACCAAGAATTGCATGGACAGGATTTTGAAAGTCGTGTAAACTTTTGTCGTACAATAAATGCGGAGATTCAATTAAATCCAAATTTATTATGCAAGGTAATGTTTAGTGATGAAGCTACTTTTAGAAGTAACGGTGCCGTAAATAGACGCAACATGTATTATTATGCCACAGAAAACCCATTTTGGATTAGAGAGGTGCAACATCAAAACCACTGGTCATTAAATGTTTGGTGTGGTATTCATCATAATCGAATTATTGGACCCCCCTTTTTTAATGAACCACTAAATGGCCATAGTTACCTGAACTTTCTACAAGAAGAACTACCCCAACTGCTTCAAGGTCTCGATAGGGATGAGCTCGACAGTATGTGGTTACAGCACGATGGTGCGCCTCCGCATTACCATCGTGAAATTCGTGCGTTTTTGGACCAACGATATCCGCAAAAATGGATTGGACGTGGGGGTTTCATTGAGTGGCCACCAAGGTCTTGCGACATCACCCCATTAGATTTCTTCCTATGGGGTTATATTAAAAATAAGGTGTATGTTAATCCACCAACAACAGTGGAAGATATGCGAAACAGGATTAGGGATACCTGTAGAACAATAACGCCACTAATTTTGTCCAGGGTCCGAGAAAATCTGCAAAAAAGACTAAATTTGTGCATTGCACAAGAGGGTCGTCTATTCGAACACTTATTAAAAGGAAATAATTAATCTCAGTATTTAATAGGTAATTTTTTTGTTTCAATTTAGTATAAAAGTAAATATGTATTTGCCTTGTCGTTATTGTTGTGTTAATTTTCACACATTATGTTTAATTAAACTATTGCCGTTGTAATATAACGAATAATGTATTTCATCATATTTAACCACCTTCTGTTTGTTTCTGTAGTTTCTTTTTATTACTTTACATGGCTACTATGATAATGAAGACTATTTCTGTAAAAAAGTATGGAAAATAAGAAAAACTGAAATATCTCAAAAACTATTATAAATAGGTATAGGATAGATCGAACAAAACTTTTAGGGTTTTTATTACTCTATTAAATAACATAAAAATATACAGGGTGTACCATTAAAAAAAAAGATATTTATTGATTTAAACTTGTTCAAATTTGAGCCGATGTGTTCAACACCCTGTAGCTTTTATTGCAAATATTAGGTAAAAATTATGTTAACTTGTCCTTGGCCTTGCTAAATTCCAAATTTGAATATATTTGTCACAAAATTTAGGATTGAATTGATGCTTGAAAATGTGACTTTTTTTCTTTAATTTTAATTATCTCCGAAACTATAAAGTTTTGTTATAGTAAACCCTTAATAAAAAAGATTAAGAATTATAAGCTAAATCGAAAATACGATTCGTATATAGGGTGTTCTATTTAAAAAAATACAACTTTATGCTGTCCTAGTTTTTTGGCTCACCCTGTAGAGTCCTAAATATTTTTAGAATCTGCGTAAAAATAAACTGTATCAAACAATAAATATAGTTTCTCTGTTAATTTCACCGAAAAGGCACAAACCTACTTCATCCAATCGTTGACTCACCCTGTACACTTCACCATAAGAAAATTGAGTCCTTTAAGCAACTTATATCATACTAAATAACTGGTATTAACAAGTTACGCCATCTCCCGAAAACTCAAGCAATGTACGTTATCGAATATTAAATATAAATTCCTTTAGTATTAAGGTATATGTTACTTAATTATAATGTACAGAAGTTGAAATATATTTTCAGTTACTTTATTAAAATTTAAGATACTATTTAATCAAATTTAATGTACAATGGACTGATATTTGCTTTAAATTCAATGTAAGTGTAAATTATCACTATTTTTGGTAAAAAAAAAACATTAAATTTAATGTAGAATGGGCATGAAATTTGTATTAAACTTAAGGTTATTTCCAATGGTGTATATCAGTAGCCCTATCGGTATACTAACGTTTTATACATAAAATCTATACCAACAGATTAATATCGAGTCAACGGATATCAAAAAATCGAGTTAACCATGCTTACCGTGACCGATGATTATGATTACTCATCGGAAATTAGATATTTGTCACGAAAAATATGAAATATGTAACCTGAGATTTTATTAGTGGAAAGTCTATATTCCACCATCTTAAATAACATATGTTATATCGATGTTAGCGTTGGCAGCCCTGCATCCATATATATATATATATATATATATATATATATATATATATATATATATATATATATATATATATTTGGAAGAGTTATTTTATTCTCTTTACGACCGTTAAGAAAGGGGACAGAGAGTATATTCTCTGTAAATTCCACTCTGATTCTCTCTCCTTACTAGTTTCGTCCACCTAATGGTCTCATCAGCGGAGCTGTAACGAACCGAGAGAAAAATGCTTAGAAAACGATTGTCTACTTAAAATCCCCATATCGTAAAATATCGGCAGGATATTACCCATAGAACTTGATACTGGACTGTTATCTTAAACAATGCAAACTAACATCTGAATATACCCCGGAGCGATAGGAAATTATTAAAAATAATTCACGGTCTATGTATTTGGAAAAGTGGTTTTATTATCTTTACGACGCTAAGAAAGGGGGGGGGGGCAGAGAGTATTTTCTCTGCGATTTCCACTCTGGTTCTCTCTCCACACTAGTTTCGACCGACTACCTAATGGTCTCATCAGTGGAGCTGTAACGAATCGAGAGCAAAATGTACAGAAAATAACTGTCTACTTAAAATCCCCACATCGTAAAGTATCGGCAGTATATTATCCACACAACTTGATGCCCGACTGTGATCTTAAATAGTACAAACAAGCATCTGAATATAACCCGGAGCGATTGAAAATTATTAAAAATAATAAATTTCACGGTCTATGTATTTGGAAAAGTATTTTATTCTCCTAAGGACCATTAAGTAAAGGGACAGGTAGTATATTCTCTGTGAATTCCACTCTGGTTCTCTATCCATACTAGTTTCGACCACCTTATGGTCTGATCAGTGGAGCTTTAACGAACCGAGAGCAAAATGAACAGAAGAAAACTGCCTACTTAAAATCCCTTTATCGTAAAATATCGGCAGAGTGTTACCCGCAGAAATTTAATGCCGGACTGTTATATTGTGCATTTTGCTATCGGTTCGTTACAGCGTTTGATTCAGCTCAAAAAATCGATCCGCTTACCTGTCTGCTGTGAAATAGATATGGATTTCGCTTCCCTTTTTTACAGATTTATTTGGTGGATTTTTCTCAATTTCACCTTGAAATGACCTTAAAATGACCTCATTCGACGTTTGAGGATTAAACGAACCACGAATTCCGATTCACCTACTTAAAAAACATACATATCTACTTCTTCAAATTTATTTTGTGAATTAAACTATTTTTAACCTTAAAATGACGTGATAGAGGTTAGCGGACCTCAGATATCGATTTAGGGCATCTAATTACATAAGAATACAATGGTCTGGTCAAATAGGGCATCCTTTATTTTTTTGTAAACCTGTGTATTTATTATGCAGGGTATTTGATGAGAATGCATTAATTTGTGCTGAGTATTTTTCTTCTTCTTGATATTATTGATGTAAATTTTTATAGTTTTGTTTGTAGAAGAACGAAACTGCAACAGAGTATTGGTAAGTTGCTTCAAAAATCCGATGTAAGCCTTGTTAAGCGAAACTGAATACTTGTGTGTGGTTTTTCTAAATAAAATTTCGCAATAAACTATAATAACCTTAACACTACGTCCAATAGGAATATTTTAACCTCATACTCGATGAGATTGATGCCAAGATTATTTTTATCGCCACTTCCTTCCCAGTATAAGATTCTTTACATAACTTTAGCTACCATTTTAAATTTATGGATCGAGACACTCAAATCTATTAAAATGATTATAGAAATGTAAAAATTGTTCTTGTAAATACTAACCTATGAAGACCAAAACTTGCTTTTATTAGATCCAAATACTCTAACCATGTTTTAATTCGCACTACCTTTAAGTAGAGAAAAAACGACAAAGCCTTCAAAAACGCTATCTCGTCAACTCTATACCATTTCGGATTAACCAAGATTACTGGAACAATGGAGAGAGCATCCGGAAGGAAATATGTGTATAAATATCTCTTGACAATCTTACTTTGACTCAACACCACCACATTGTCTGTAGCGTCATAATAACCAGTGAAGAAACATAACACTATATGCATTGTGTGGAAAACTAAAAAAAAATATTTTCAGTTATACGTACTAAAAAGATAATAAATTAATATAGTATAACATCAAAAAATAACGAATTAATCTTAAAAACCACAGATTTTTGAAAAAAAAAATTGTTCATTCATCTGTATTAATAAACTATTTTTTTAGAACGGCTTAACCAAATTCAAAAAATGTCATAAGTAGATAAAAAATAAGCTAGCAACTAATGTATATGCAATCAATTTAATAAATTAATTGTACTTATTTACTTAGCACATTTTTGAAGTCAGCGGTGCAGTAGTTGAAGCATTTGTTGTTAAATTAGTTCCTGTTGAATTCGCAATCTTTCCATCCCACTATAGTATTATTTACATACAGTTGGTCCAGCGATAGAATACGCAGGAATCATTAATAATATTCATCTGAATAATAATAATTATCTCTGATTCTAGGCCAAACGGTTTCGCATTCCCTCCAGGGAATATTGACTCATACCAGGTATACAAAGATATCAAAAGTATGAAGCTCTGTGGGAACCCTTTCCATGTTATCGGGTGACGTGGTTTGCTGTATTTCCCACAAACTTTCGGACTGTCTGCACGGTTGCAAGGAGAACTGCTTTCTGAACCAGCTTATACAGATGCTCACTAAGGCTCAGTCCCTTGATGTTTGGCAGGAAGTTCTCTGGTATCACTCCAGTTGTTGATAAAATTATGGGAATCGTTTGTACGCTGTTCATTTTCCATTGTCTTCGAACTTGCACCTCCATATCTCTGTATTTGACGACCGTCCCGTTATATTTTGGCCTTAGTTTGTTGTTGTTAGGTACCGCAATGGGGATTAGTGTAGTTCGTAGTATAATGGCTTGTCTATTATGAGCAACTGCTTGATCCGTTACATCTGTTCGATCCCAATATAACTTGAACTCATTGTTTTCAAAAATAGGTTCCTGATTGTCTTTGTAATAAGGCACTTTTCCTACCTGCAATAGATTTAACTTATCTGCTAACTCTTAGTGAAGAATTTACCGGCTGAATCATGTCTCTCCTTGTATTACGTTGCAGCAAACTCTTGGCATCCTCCAGTTTGGTGCTGGATTGTCTCTGATGTTTGGCAGTTGTATCTACATTGGAAATTTTCTAATGAGGGATCTTTGATGATGAACTTCCGATAATTTTTCGTCGGAATAACCTCGTCTTGGATAGCTAACAAAAAGCCCTCAGTTTCCGGAAATATCTGTCCTGAAATCAACCAGTAGTTCGATGCTGAGTTATCGACATTGTCCTGATTGAACTCATTTGGATACCGTCCATAAGGTTTCTTGCGTAGCCAGGCTTATAACTTCTCTTGGTCTGTTTGGTGGTGAGAAGCAATATCCTATTCCCTCAGCTGTGGCGGCATTGAATCGTCTGCATTTGTTCGATGTAGAGTGGAAGAGGCCGCTAACCTGTGAAAATAAGAACTTAAGTTTATTATTTGTTGATCCAGCTGCTTACCAATATCCACCAATCGTCTTGCTCCTCGATGTCTTGGAAACAATGTACGTTCAATAGCACTCCGAAGGTGGTGTTTGTGTTAAGAGTGTCTTTATTTTTCTTTACAGCTTTTGGATATCCTTCCTGCTCCATTTTACAATTCCAAGAGTGTTGCTAAGTGCAGAGCATGTGTACGTGTTGACCGCCTTAAACAAATTTGTTCTATTTAAACTAGTTCGTAATACCCGTCTTACCCTCCTGACAAATTCGGAGGTCAGGTCGGCCTACACAGTGCGGTGGTCTATTCTTTAGCCTGTTTCATTCCTAGATATTTATATGTTAGCTCTGCTTCCATTTTAGCCATAGTTTCACCGGTCTACATCTCAAATGCTCCTGGTTGTATCTTTCCTTTAACGATATTCATAATACGCCATTTGTCTAGTCCAAACTATATCCCGATATCCCCGGAGAACTTCTCTACAATTTTACGCATTTGTTTCAAATGGTTTTTGGTAACAGCCATCAGTTTAAGATCATCCATGTATAGAAGATGATTCAATCTTACTACCTCTTCGTTGTTATTTCTAATACTGAAGCCGTATCTGGTGGAGTTCAAACGGCGTGAAAGTGAATTCATTGCGATTCAGAACCACCATGGGCTTATTGAATCGACCTGAAATATTCCGCTTCTAATTGGGATTGTACTCATTTCGATGATATCGTTGATTGGCACTTGTAATTAGATCCCAGTTTTCCAGGTTGACATGATGCGTTCTAAAAAGGAAACAAAATGAATATCGACCATATATATTCTCAATGTAGTTGTGAGCCACTCTTGTAGCACTGAGTCTAAGACCTTATAATCCACATAAGCAACATCCCATTGTTCCCCTGGTGCATCATTTCTGTTGAGTTGCGATGATGTTAATTTGTTCACAATGTGGATACCTTATCTCAAGCAGGAGGTGATTGCCTTATATAGTGTGGGAAGGCAGGTAATTGACCTATACTTAGCTGTGTCATATATGCAATGTTGGTCATTTGGCAAAAAATACGTAATACCTTCTGTCAGAAACAATAACATTTTTGCTGGGTTTAGAATCATTAATAAGATTAGCCAGGTGATGCAAACATCAGAACTTCTTGAGTCAGTAGTTCTGGACCCGGTCGAGACCTGGAGATTTCCAGTTATGGAGTTCCTTGATTATTCTTGAGATTGGCTCGGTGGTAAATGGCTCAAACTTCATCTGGCTGTAGTCTTGGCAGATTTGGTGTTCTTCATTGATCCAGCCGGCTGCGATCTGAGTGCAAGGATGTACTAATTGGTATGATAAGGAAAGGCTGCACAGTCAGACTCGTATGGATCTCGGGTCACTTTGGCATACGCGGAAATGCGGAAGCAAACCATGTGGCAAAGTTGGGTTCGGCGACGGAACCATATGGACCCCAACCAATATTATCTGTCCCAATTGCAATTGGCAAAAGGAAATTAAAATCGTTGCTGGAAAGGAAATTTATTGAATCGTGGAGGGGAACTCCTGGAATGAGGTGTATAAGGAACATATAACTGGGCTTAGTGCACGGCTTCTTTCCTTGGAAAGAAAAAAGCTGCGAATTGTAGTGGGATTGTTGACAGGACATTTTCACCTCAGGGGCCATCTTTATAGAATCGGTGTCTAAGGCCACCCGACATGCAGATGGTGTTTGGAGGAGGATGAAACTGTTGACCATGTTCTCAGAGAGTGCCCAGTACTTAACATACTGAGACAGAGATATTTCGGAGATACAGTTTTCTTACCGGAAGCAGTTAGGCAAGTTCAACTAACGAGGCTGCTTGGATTCGCAAAGGCGATCGGCCTCGAATAACCTGCAGATATGGTGGGACGTAAAAGGCCCGATAGAGGCGTAGGCATCGATGATCTAGTATCACCACCCCTTTATCATTCATTCATTCATCTTATCGGCTTTAAGTGCTGAACCGACTTGTAAAATTTAATGAAATTTTAATATTTTATAGAGGCCACAAAGACTCATTAAACAATATTATTTTTAGATCATTAGAGAAGTCAGGAACGAACTTGCAATCACACTCGTTAGGCCTGATTTTTGACAGATGTCATTGTACGGAGGTAAAAGCTGATTTTTTAAATACTTTGGTCATTTCTTTTCAGAAAAGGCGCTTAATTTATTTTGATGAAACTAGGGGTTTTCGAGATAAATCGATTTTTATGTGGAAAACTCAAAAGTTACTAATGCTGAACACAGGTAAAAATCGGGTTATTATTATTAGTTCCTACATAATGAATTACTATTGACGAAACGTGTCAAAACTGCCATTAAATAAAAATAATTTTGAAATACGGAAGAATATTTTTACGCAGAGTATGCTGGTATGCATTTAATTTCTGGTCTTTATGGCCACTATTAAATATTATAATTTCATTAAATTATACAAGTCAGTTTAAAACTTAGGGCCAAAACTTTAGGAACTGCTTTTTATGACAAAGTAGGGTTATCTTGATCTCCCCTGTATGATCCCGTGAAATTAAGAGGTACTTTCCTGACTTCCTCTACAGGTTTTTTTCATATAAATTTAATAAAATAGATTTTTTTATGACAGTAATTTATTTATTGAAGTTTCATGACCTGTTATTATTCTTTAATGAAAATTGCACGAAAAAAATTGATTTTTAGCAAAAAAATTTTTTTCAAAAAATCAATGTTTTTCGTGCTCTTTTCATACGAGAATATGGCCATAGATCACATACTGTATAGAAGTAAGTCTATGGCGCTAAATAAAAACTACTTGTATCCAGTAGTTATTGCAAGGAATATTTCATAACTTTGCAGATATATGTATATTTCAATAGGATTCAAAATCGTTGCAAAAATTAAAATCATAAAAATTAAAACAAATTCATGAAAGTTCATATTAGGTCAATATTAAATATTTACATTGTAATATTTTGGAAACTGACCTTCCTTGAAATCCTATGAAATATGAAACTAAAAATCTTTTGGATTATGTATTGGCTGCATGTCCGTAAATTATCATTATTTAATGCCCATATTTATAAACGAGTTCTTTTGATACTGAAAAATTTCTACCGGTAGTTCTTATATTTCATGTTATGATATATTTAAAATCATTAAAGTAAAAATACTCCATGAAAATTAGATCAAAAAAGAGCTGTTTTAACAGAAATATAACATTTTTAAACAATCAAAATTTCAGTAAGAAAATAAAGAAATTTTTCTGCCATATTTAGTTTGTTATATATGTAATTCTCCTTTCAGGCAGAGAACATGAAAAATATATGTACAAGCAGTTAATTTCCTGCAAATATCGCTCTGGTCCTCTCTCCATACGCGTTTCGATCACCTCATGATCTCGTCAGTGGAGCTGTATCGGACCGAGAGCAACATTAGCAGGAAATAACTGATATATGAACCATAAATTTCAAAGTATACCGGCAAGATATTTGCAGGAAATAAACTGTTTGTACATATATTTTTCATATTCTCTGCCTGAAAGGAGAATTACGTATATAACAAATTATTTAAATACGGCAGAAAGATTTCTTTATTTTCTTACTGAAATTTTGATTGTTTAAAAATTTCACGTTACTCCGTCGATTCATAGATGTCGTTCGACTGGCGATATTTTTCAGTCTGACATCGAAGTTGGTAGCCGGCAGGTGTAATATCCTGCCCACATACCTTGAAATTTATGGTTCATATATCAGTTATTTCCTGCTAATGTTGCTCTCGGTCCGATACAGCTCCACTGACGAGATCATGAGGTGATCGAAATGCGTATGGAGAGAGGACCAGAGCGATATTTGCAGGAAATAAACTGTTTGTACATATATTTTTCATATTCTCTGCCTGAAAGGAGAATTACATATATAACAAACTAAGAAATATAACATTGTTTTTTTTTTTGCTGGAATGTGTTCATTTCAGCATCCTATAATACATATCTCGATGGTAACTCTGAAAGACCTGAGCAAAAAAAATTACGGACCCAAAAAAACCACAATTTTTTGTTTTTTGAGTTTATCTCGAAAAGTAAAAATTGTATTATAAAATGTTTCAAACAAAAGTTGTAGAGAATTAAAAAACCTATCGATCGATCGATATAATAAGATGAAGATGCTTTTTCATTTCAGTAATTTCTGAAATGTAAAGATTTGTGTGAGCACTGTGATGGACAGTGCGATAATTGCTTTGAAAATTTTATTTCCTGCGATTTAGAAAACAATGATGACAATTCAGATGATGAGAATGATATGTACAACGAAACTGAGAATAATGATGAAAATGGTATGTGCGATGTAAGTGAGAGAATAATTGCGATGATGAAATGGACGCCGATTGCATAGAATTAATGGAAAAAAAAAGAAATTGATATATTGTATTTGTATGGTTTTCGCACGTAATTTTAATGTATTATTAAATATTTATATGACGTATTATATATTCTTATTATATTTTTATATGATCTGCTGATAGAAATTTTCGTAGAAATTTTGTTAATAAACTATTATGTAATAATAATATAAAGGGAAAAACAGTATAATATGTAATATATAATTGAATATTTGTATGATTTTATCTATAATTTTTTGTAAAAATTTTGTTAATAAACTGTTAGATAATAATAATATGAAGGAAAAGAACAGTTGAATATGTAATATATAATTGAATATTTGTATAATTTTCTCTATAATTTTTTTAAAATTTTGTTAATAACCAAATTAATAATTACTACGCCTAAACAAATTGTTACTATCATATAAATTAATAAAACAACATCAATATTATAAATATTATTTGTGATGCATAAGTTTCCTTGAAGCGCCGATGAATAATGCGCCTGAACTATGGCAACCCGCCCCCAGTGGCCTGCAGCAGCTATTTTCGACTAGATTCGGCCCAATTTTCGAAGGTTCACAGACCGTATGGAAGTGTATTTCTTGAATCCAAAAAATTCACACGTAATATTCATTTGCCACGCCATTACAAATTTGTGAAAAAAAAAACGTTTTTTTCATCCAAAAATAATTTCTTTTTCTTTGAGATGGGAAATGATACATCTAAATCCAAAGCATGCATTAAAAAAATTTTATCTCCATCCGGTGAAAAGTTATCGCAATTTTTTTGGTGGAAAAATTGGTTTTTGCAAAATTTCTCGGTCCACGATTGAAAAAAAAAAAATTTTTAATAGATCTTCAAAATATAAAACAATACAAACAATTTCCATTAAAATTGAGCATTGTATCTTAATTAGGAAAGCGGAAAATTGAGGTTGAATTTTCAACTTTGACATCGAATTTGTCGGAAAATAAAAAACTCACAGATTGCGGGTTTGACATACTTTTTTAGAATGATAATACCTATATTTATGTTAAATTTTAATTTGGAAGTTTGTGTCTTTTTTTTTGAAAAAAAAAACCAAAACCAGAAATTTTGTCGAAAAAAAAATATATCTCGATAACTAGTAGTGCTACCAATAACTTGTATTATATGAATCGATAGGTTTTTTAATTCTCTACAACTTTTGAAACATGTTTCGATAAAACTTTTACTTTACGAGATAAACTTAAAAAAAAAAAACGAAAATCGTGGCCATTTTTGGTCCGCCATTTTTTTTTGCTCAGGTCTTTCAGAGTTGCCATCGAGAAACGTTTTATAGGATGCCAAAATGAACGCAGTCCAGCAAAAAAAACCAATGTTACATCTTTGTTACTGACAAAAGACTATTTTCCATGGAGTAAAAAGAATTAACATGCAGTAAATACATTTTGCTTTAGATTGCGCAAGACATCTTTGCATTAATAGGTATTCTATCTTTGTTACAGTTTTCGAAATCTGTTTTTAATTATATAGCTGCAAACGTTTTTTCCTTTTATATAAATTATAAGCAAATTGATCATGCAGGTACTTACTGTGACATATTAAAAGTATCCATCTAGTGCTACCATGTTTAGACAAGGGAAGTCCAAAATGAAACGGGATTGAGAGGTAACATACCCAAAAAATAAACGCCATAACATAGCTCCAGTATAAGTTGAAGATGCTGAATGGATGAATCATGAAATAGTTGTAAACTAAATGAATGTATTCTTGTTTTTGAATCATTCTTCTTGACTTATAATACGCCATTGTCTGTGGATGTTTTCGACTAACAATAAAGTATCTGTAAAACATTTTTTAAAGGAAAGTAGTCAAAATCATATGTATTTCTGTCTCATTTGTCATCAACATATTAAGTAAATTGTAGAAAACAAGTTTTTAGACAATATGCTGTTTTTAACATTTTATTTCTATCAAAAATATGTAACACTTCCACTATATTAAGAACCAATTCAACGTACTAATAAAAAATTGAATAAAATAAAACCATTGACTAAATACCCCTAGACTTTTACCACTTATGGACGCCATGGCAACTATTTTTGTTGTTTTTGGTGAGAGCGCAAGATGACAAATTTTCAAGTATTTAATCCAATCATTCAATAAAATTATTTATAGTAAATCTTCTTCTTCTTCTTCTTCTTCTACCTTCTATAATAGGTCCCTGACCTGTTCCGTTTTCGATTTTCCTCATTCTGGACTTAAATTATCGCTCCAGCTTTTCCGTGGTCGACCTCTACTGCGTGTACCACTAGGCGATTTATCTCGTGCGATCCTTACCAGTCTATCCTTTGTCATTCGGCTTATGTGTTTGTTCCATTGTGTCTTACACTCATTAATGTAGTCTGTGTTGCATGATTGCCTAATGTTATCGCTTCTTTCTCTGTCTAGTAGCGTTTTTCCTGTTATTCGTCGAAGTATTCTCATTTCTGTAGTCTCCAATAGTTGTTTCGTTTTTGTCGTCTCTGGCCGTGTTTCTGAGGTGTATGTCATAATAGGTCTAATTGTGGTTTTGTAGATCCGAACCTTTGTTTCTTGTTGTAAGTGTTTGTTTCGCCAGATCACGTCGTTGAGACAACCCGCCACTTTATTTGCTTTGGCCACCTGCCCTCTTACTTCATCTTCGATGTTGCCATAACTAGTTATGTCGATTCCTAGATATTTGAAATTCATTTCTTGTTGTATTATTCGACCGTCTAGTTCTAGTTTGCATCGGAGGGGTTCTTTTGAGGTTGTCATACATTTAGTTTTTTCGGCTGAGATAATCATATTATATTTTCTTCCCGTAAGATTAAAGGTATTTAACAATCTCTGGAGGTCGTCTTCATTTTCGGCACATATCACAGCATCATCAGCGTAACAGAGAATTTTTATTTCTGTATCACCCATTTTATATTCTCTACCAAGTCGCACCTCTTTTATTATTTCGTCCATTATCATGTTAAACAACAAAGGATTAAGCAAGTCTCCCTGTCTAATACCGCTGTTGACTGGTATGGGTGTTGATAATTTACCGTTAGTGCGAATCTGAACTTTATTGTTTGCGTATATGTTTTCGATGGTCTGAATTATATTTATAGTAAATAGTAGTAAAAAAGCAAGACGTGAAAAAAATGCAGTGTTGCCGTGTTGGATAGTAGATTTAAAATTCGGATACAAGTTTTATATCCTCTACCAAGTCGCACCTCTTTTATTATTTCGTCCATTATCATGTTAAACAACAAAGGACTAAGCGAGTCTCCCTGTCTAATACCGCTGTTGACTGGTATGTGGGTGTTGATAATTTACCGTTAGTGCGAATCTGAACTTTATTGTTTGCGTATATGTTTTCGATGGTCTGAATTATATTTATAGTAAATAGTAGTAAACAAGCAAGACGTGAAAAAATGCAGTGTTGCCGTGTTGGATAGTAGATTTAAAATTCGGATACAAGTTTTTAACCCCCCCCCCCCCCACTTTATATTCATTTAAATTTACAAAGCAAATATTGCCATGAATCAGATGATTATTTTATATTTATAATGATAAGTTTTTATGAATATGGAACAAAACTATGTATTATCTATTTTTTAGAATCAACGGGTGATATACTTGAGTTTTTACAAATGTAAAAGGAAGAGTTTCTAAATTTGACATATATATATATATATATATATATATATATATATATATATATATATATATATATATATATATATATATATAGGGTAATTCTCCGGGATATTTATCGATCGATTGTGTGAAAACTATGATTAGCAAAAAACCGAAAATTTGACAGTGTACTAACTAACATGGGTACAGCTGGCTAAAATATTTTCAAGATGGCGGCCTATCCGGTTATACCGGAAGAAGATGTCAACTTGCTTATTTTAAATAGAGTACCTTATATATTATTACTTTTTTGATTTCTATATAAAATTCTAGACATATTTCATGTATAATGTTCTATATCTAAGTCTCACCGTTTTGGACATATTTAAATTTTTATGTCAAAAATTATATTTGCGGAACCAAACTTAACTATAAATTTTTTCTATAAGAAAGTATTTGTTATTTAATTTGGATTAGGTTTCTTGTAGAGGAAGATCGACTTTAGTGGTCTTTTTATGATATTTTGAAAATTATTAGTACAGAGTGGTCAAAAAGAAGAAAAAAAATTATATTTAAAAAATCATCGAAAGTCAATTTTTTCAAGTAGAAAGTATATATTTTTAGAATTTTAATATAATAAGCATTAAAAATAAGGGTAACTTTGTATACGATTGTTTATTCCAAAAATCTATAGTTTTCAAAATATTGGCAACCCAATATTTTTCAATTATAAAAGTGCTAAACGGTTTTTAAATTTTGTTATTAGTTGGCCATGACGGCGAAGCGCGGCGAAAATAAAAAAACCAAACCCTACAGTATTGTCACTATTTCTTGCCATTTGTCATTTATTAATAATAATCTTGCCGGGGCGATTAAATTACACGCATGAAAATTATTTAAACTTATTTATTATTTATGAAAAATGTGATCGAGTTATTTCAAGAACATGCGACACATTCGCGTTCCGACATCCGCAGAAACAGAAACCGACACCACCAACTGTTAAAAGGATTACAGGAAACTTCAAGAACTTTGGAACTATAAAAGCAAAAATAAATAGAAATAAACTAGTTGTTAATAAGAAAAATATTGAAACTATAATTTCAGGATATTTCGCCGCATATCCGACAATATCTACAAGGCAAATAGCATTAGAGTGTGGATTATCTCAAACATCAGTTTTAAAGATTTTATTGAAACACAATTTTTATCCTCCTGTATATTTCATAGTACAACATTTAAAAGGCATTGATTTTCCACGAAGAACAGAGTTCTGTCAATTTATTTTATTTCGGTCACAAGAAAATTCTGGTTTTTTGGATAATATTATTTGGTCGAACGAAGCCAAGTTCACTACAAAAGGGATTGTTTAATCGACGCAATTCGCACTATTGGAGCAAGTAAAACGTACATTCATTTAGAAAACTAAATTTTCGAGAGTCTTGACAGTTTAACTTGTATTGTGCTATAAGAAATGACGGCGTCGTCGCCCTATAATTCTTCCCAGATAATCTAAATGGTAAGTTAGCCATTTTTGAAGACTTCTAGATACAAAATACGTTTTTTAACTTATAGGTGAGAACTACTTCGACATCTTGAGAAATTTGGAAGTGAACTGTTTAAATAATTTGCCGCTGGCTGATCATCGAAATCTATTTTATCAACATGAAGGAGCGCGTTCACAATTAACAATCATCTGCAATACTGGTTTTATGATCAATGGATAGCCAATAATGGGCCACATCTTTGGCCACCTCTCTCCCCCAACCTAACAGTACTTGATTTTCTTATTTGGGAGACAATCAAAAATAAAGTATACAACATCGCATTAACCATTATGAAAGATTGCATGCAGCGCATCAGAATAGCATTTAAAGAACTTAATCCTCAGTCAATAAGAAGAGCCACCTATGCTTAGGTGCGAAAAATGTTTGGAAGTTAAAGAGCGTCAATTTGAACATTTACTCAAATAATAATTATTACTATATTTTATTAACAGCTGATTTATTTCTATTTTTTAGCTTTTATAGATTCAAAGTTCTGGAAGCTTTTATAATCTTTTAACAGTTGGTAGTGTTGGTTTCTGTTTCTTCGGATATCGCGAATGTAGCGTTCCTTCTTGAAATAACTCTCTCACATTCTCCATAAATAAGTTTAAATAATCTTCGTACGTGTAATTTAATTGAACCGGCATGATTATTATCAATGAATGTCAAATGACTAGAAACAGTGACAGTTCTCTTCGATTGTTTTATTTTCGCCACGCCTCACCATCATTGGCAACTAATAACAAAACCTAAAAGCCGTATAGCAATTTTACAATAGAAAAATATCGAATTGCCAATATTTTGAGCAACTACAAATTTTTAGAATAGACAACCTTATACAAACTTACCCTTGTTTTTAATGCTTAATATAATAAAATTATAAAAATAGATGCTTTCTACTTGAAAAAATTGATTTTTGGCGATTTTTTCAATATAATTTTTATTCTTCTTTTTTGACCACTCTGTATTAATAATTTTCGAGATATCATAAAAAGACTTTAAGAAATTAAACAATAAAGATTTCCTTATAGGAAAAATTTATAGTTAAGTTTTGATCTGCAAATGTCATTTTTGATATAAAAATTTAAATAAATCCAAAACGGTGAGACTAAAGTATATAGGACATTATACATAAAAAACACTTAGAATTTTACGTAGAAATCAAAAATACAGTAATATATAGAATATTCCATTTAAAATAAGAAAGTTGATATATACTTCTGGTGTAACTAGAAGTGCCACCATCTTGAAAATATTTTAGCCGCCTGTCCTTCATGCACGTTAGTATACTATCAAATTTTCAGGTTCTTCCTAATTACAGTTACAATTACAGAACCTTGTCTAAAACAAACGACAAAAAACAAACTCTTGGCCTCAAAAAATCGCGAAAACCAAGAGAACAGCTCCAAGGCTTTTGTTCCTTATGTAAGAGGCACCACAGACAAGATCGCAAGAATTCTCAGGAGACACAACATTGAAACCATTTTCACCACAGACCGTAAAGTAAAAGATCTCTTGCCAACACCTAAAGAAAGAATCCCTCTAGAAAACCAGGGAGTGTACGAAATTCCATGCGGAGAGTGCAGCTCATCTCACGTAGGCCAAACCAACCGTAAAATAAGCGCCAGAAGAGATGAACATATAAACGCCGTCAAGCAAAAAACAACTTCTTCTGCTCTGGCCCAACACTGGTTAAACACAGGACATAAGATAAATTTCTCGGGAACAAAAATGCTATCGAGATGTGAAAACCTGTCCACAAGAGTTATAAGGGAGGCTATTGAAATTGCAAAGAGGCCCAACCACTTAAATATCAGAGATGATAGCCAACGTGTGCCTAATACGCCAGGTCAGGCCACCTGATGATGGTCCGGAACCATTCGGAAAACGAACGCGTCCGACGCGCACACGGTACCGACAACACCGGAGTCGCAGGCGTCAGTTCGCTCGTAGACGCCATACAGTGAGCTTTGAAAATGGTGAATGAGATTTTACCGAAACGTCAACTGCCTTACAGTCCTGAGAGGGACTCAGCACATACACAGGATGCCCGAAAACCCTCGATTACACATCACATCCGTGAGAATATCCGACATAACTGAACTGAGAACTCAGCGAGTAACGAGACGAACCGCACTTGATAATGCCAAATGAGATTTTGGCCAAACGTCGTGAAAACGATTTTTTGAACGAACGGATTGAAACCCGGAATGACCAAACTATTCATTCTACCATCCGTGAAAATCTACGACATAACATATATATATATATATATATATATATATATATATATATATATATATATATATATATATATATATATTTATATAACAACATTATCTAGTTTATCGTTTGGATAAAAAATGTATACGAGTTTGTGGAAAATATAAACATAATATTCCAAGAAAAAAATGTAGAAACAAAGTTATCGAGTCAAATGAGTCAAATTCAGAAAACTTAATATTCATTCCCCCAATATGACAGTTAAAAATTTAGTAAGATTTTCTGTCTTTTTTCTTACCTACGAAAGAATCTTCGGCATTGTATAAAATATCCTGTACTGATAATATCATATAAAACTTCTTCTTCTGTTAACGAGATCGCAGCATTCTCCATCTGAATCAATCACTTAGGGTCTTTATTTGTTTGAATTGCCCTTAGCGATTGTGATCAGTAATATCACTTACGTCTAAATGACAACTTCGTTGCTAAAATAATAAGTATTATCCCACCATGAATTACCTTATATCTACCTAGATATTGAACCAGTTTGAGGCTTAAGGTTAAATTTCAATCAAAAATTGATTTCTAGGTTATACTACTTTTAAATCCTTTTTAGTTTAGATATTAGTCTGAAAACAATATTATGATAGCAGACACCTCCTAATTTGTTGTGCTGCTTAATTTAATTTTTCGAGTTAATCTTTGTAGTTTTGTTGATTCGCATATATATATATATATATATATATATATATATATATATATATATATATATATATATGGTTCCGTTTTATAAAGTTTGCCTGCCTGCGGTGGTGAGAATTGGCTAACCATGGTCTCGCATACTGGGTTATGTGGGTTTCGAAGTTTAAGTTTATGGCTTTTTTATTAGATCTGCTTCGCTGGCCTGTCTAATGTAATTTATCCTTTTTTATGTTAAAAATCTGTGAAGTTTTTGTATATATATATATATATATATATATATATATATATATATGAAGTAAAATGCGAACAGTCAATGCAAACTTCTCTCCATCATATCATTTCTGTGTTAGAGGTTGCACAGTTAGAATAAATTGTTATAGAACGCAATTTATCGTATTCCACCATCATCGAAATGATGGCCTACCTGTACCACCATACCGAGAAGAAAGTCAAATGAATCCGTGAAAGCCGCATAAACATACATAAGCCATCCGCGTTCAATATTTGAATGCTTCATTCCGATCTGTCCTTTGCACAGCCAGGTGCATGTCGGTACCTTGATGAGTCTAGTAGAGACGAAACATGTACCTCTGCCATATCACTGTAGCAGCGAGGGTAAGTTTTGACTTTCTTCTCGGTATGATGGTACAGGTAGGCCATCATCTCGATGGTGGTGTAACAGGATGAATTGTGTCTGTAGCAATTCATTCAAACTGTGCAACCTCTAACACGGAAAGGATATGATGAAACGAAGTTTGCAATTACTGTTCGCATTTTGCTTCATATATATGACAATTTATATATATATATATATATATATATATATATATATATATATATATATATATATATATATATATATATATTATATATATATATATAAATATATTATATATATATATATATATATATATAAATATATTATATATATATATATATATATATATATATATATATATTTATATATATATATATATATATATATATATATATATATATATATATATATATATATATATATATATATATCGTTTTCTTTCTAAAAGAGGTATCACTCCAATTGTTGACAGTATTATGGGAATCGTTTGGATGCTGTTCATTGCCCAATGTCTTCGAATTTGCACCTTCAGACCTCTGTATCTGGCTATCTTCTCGTTGTATTTTGGTCTTAGGTTGTTGTTGTTGTTAGGTACAGCAATGTCGATAAGTATAGTTCCCCTAGAAATTTTAGCTATTAGTATAATGTCTGGTCTGTTATGAGCAACTGTCTGATCCGTCCGAACCGTTCGTTCCCAATATAACTTGAGCTGGTTGTTCTCAAGAATAGGCTCTGGATCGTATTTGTAATAAGGCACTTTTCCTACCTGTTTAACTTTTCTGCTAACTCTTGGTGAAGTATCTTAGCGGCTGAGTCGTGTCTTTCCTTATTACGCTTGGCATTCTTCAGTTATGTACTGGATTGTCTCCGATGTTCGACAGCCATATCTGCATTGGTCATTTTCTATTGAGGGATTTCTAATGATGAACTTCCGATAGTTCTTCGTCGGAATAACCTGGTCTTGGATAGCTAACAAGAAGCCCACCGTTTCCGGAAACATTTGTCCTGAAATCAACCTGTAGTTCGACGCTGATTTGTCGACATTGTCCTGATTGACCTCACTTAGATGTCATCCATTAAGTGGCTTTTGTAGCCAGGTTTGTAACTTTTCTTGGTCTGTTTGGTGGTGAGAAGTAATATCTTGTTTTCTCAACCGTAGCGGCGTTGAATAGTCTGCCTCGCGTATTGCTCGATGTAGTGTGGAAGAGTCCGCTAACTTGTGGAAATATAAACGTAACTTTATTTTTTGTTGATCGAACTGCTTACCAATATCCATCAATCCTCTTCCTCCTTGGTGTCTCGGAAGAATTGTACGTTCAACAGCACTCCGAGGGTGATATTTTTGTGCTTTTGTTAGGAGTGTCCTTATTTTTCTTTGCAGGTTTTAGATGTCCGTCCTGCTCCATTTTACAATTCCAAAAGAGTAGCTCAGCGCAGAACAAGCATACTTGTTGAGCACCTTAAACAAATTTCTACTATTTAAGTTAGTTCATAATACTCGCCTTACCATCCTGACAAATTTGGTTTTCAGTTCGGCTTTCATAGTGCGATGGTCAATTCTTTTAGCATGTTTCATACCTAGATATTTATATTGGCTAAGTGAATCGCCCTGAAATATTTCCCTTCGTATTGGAAACAAAATTATTTTCGACTCTATAGATTCTCAATAGAGTTTTGAGTCCCGCATGTGGCACTGAGTCGAAGAAATTCTTATAATCCACGTAGGCAGCAAAGAGATTGCTGCGGTTGGTACAGTCTTGGTTACATATGACAGAGTCAACAATCAATTGTTCCTTACATCCTATTGCTCCCCTCGTGCATCCTTTCTGTTGAGTTGTAAGGATGTTATTTTGCTCACAATGTGCAAAGATGCGTCGGGTCAAGCAGGAGGTGATCACCTTATCTAGTGTGGGTAGACAGGTGATTGACCTATACTTAGCCGTGTCATGTGTGTTGTGTTTGTCCTTTGGTAGGAGGTACGAAATACCTTCTGTCAAGAACAATGGCATTTTTGCTGGGTTAAGAAAAACATCATTAATAAGATTAACCAGCTGACGGTGCATACACCAGAAATTTTTGAGCCAGTATTTTTGAATTCCGTCGAGACCTGGAGCTTTCCAGTTATGGGATTCCTTAATTATTCTTGAAATTTTCTCGGTGGCAAATGGCTCAAACTGCATCTGGCTGTAGTCTTGGCTCGATTCATGATTTATTCAACTCGCCTTTGCAGTCTTCTTGTTCTTGTGCCCGCGATGTACTTCGTCAGCTCTCCTTTATCTATTCGAACATTTTCAATTTTCTTATTTAGACGTGTTTCCCATGGTGGTATGTTGGGTCCTGTTCTTGCTGATCGGCGCTCTGTTGCAACTTTAATTTCAAAAGCTCTAGCTAAAGCAGTCGCGGCAGAGTAGATGGTTATATGCAAGGACTCCAAAGTGTAGGCATCTGAAAGATAAACTGGTACAATCCGATTGTTCATGATGTCCAACTTGACACCCAGTTTTTTAGATGAATTAATTTTTGGCAGTGTCGGTGTTCTTAACGGATTGCTTCCATCATAATCCAACATCGCAGCACTCATTTTCGTTGACAGTTACTGATAAAAGAGTTCAGTGTTGTCCTGTTGGGCATCGTCATTCAGCTGTTCCTGATGTTCTTGAACCTCAGGTTCCGTTTGTGGCTCAGGTTCAGCAACCGGATTATTATTGTTAGTGCCTCTGATCTCACGTTCAATCTCCGCTTTGATGCTATTAAGCCGAGCTTCAGGAATTGAGCTGTTTCGGAGAATAACTCTATATTGGTCAGCTATTCTCTGCTGGGACACTTGCATGTGTGGGTACTCCATGCAAAATTCGGCATGTAGTTGTTCTCTGTAGTCAATCATGTCTCGTCATTATTGTCTCATTCATGGGCACAGTCCATTTCATGCGCTGTCTTGGTCATCCCGCTTAAGTAAGAGTTGGTTGAGGTTCCCACACAGCATGTGGAGCTCTTAGAGTGCTGATGTACTTGTTGTCGTCGTTGTTGTTGCTGCCGATCTTCAGCAATGTCAACTCTCATGCCATTGTTTGGTTGTTCTTGAGTCTTTGAGTCTGGCTGTGGCGCAGGTTCAGCAGTTTGTTCATTGTTATCGTTGGTGCTTCTTATATCTCGTTCTATTTCCGCTTTGATGATATTGAGTCGCGCTTCTGAGATTAGTTTATTTCGGAGAATAGCTCTGTATTGTTCTGCTATTCTCCATTGTGATACTTGTAGGTGTAGATACACCTACAAAATTCGGCATGAAGTTGTTGTCTATAGCCGATCGTTTCTCGTCCTAGTTCAATCACCCTATAAAAATGCGCATTATTGTTTTATTCATGGATGTTACCCATTTCATGTGCTCTCTTGGAAGTCCTGTCTGAGCGAGCGCTGGGTGAGGTTCTTTTTCAGCACCTTTGGAGGGTGGAGCTCTCGTTGTTGTTTGGCTCTCATGTTGTTGTTGGGCTGTAGCTTCTTGAGCGACAGGAGTTCACCTCCTCAAAACCCTGCCACTTAAAGTTTGCGATGTCAAAATGCTGCTCCCTCCAGAATCCATGGAGCAGACCGCTTCTGCAGTGTAGGATTCTGGACCATGGGTCCTACCCACTTGGGGTACATTATGTTTTGCAGTCGACATTTCACTATTTAAAATTTGAAAGTTCTCCCTTTTTAATCGCCTCCTACGATTGATTGGGGGAAACCCTGGATCTATTCGTTGTCGGGTCCAGTCGGAAAGCTGAAAGAAAGTGGTTCCTAAGGAATTATGTAGGAATTGAAGTTAAGTGGGTCGAGGCAGAGGAATGTTTAAAAGGTAAAGAAAGGATATAGTTAAAGGTCAGCGGATAGCTGGCGTTACTGACTGTACTGTCTACGCATTACAGTAGCGGCAAGTATACTGCTGGCTGCAGCACACTGCCGGCCAGACATTTATTTTAAGTCTGGGTTGCGTTTCGCTTAGGTGGTATCAACATCTGGACTTCGCCCTTTCTGTCTCTATATTATCTTGTTTATTAAATAATTATAATATTTTGTTAACTCTATTGGAGCCAGAAATAAAGACATAATTATTATTATTATCAATGTGAGTAGTTGCAGTAAAATGGTAAAATTTATCAAATTAGTGCAAATGTGAACCGTGACAACCCATTGCTCATAATATCAACACTTATTACCTACTTTTTGTTGGATTTATGTGTATATTACCTTTTTAATTTACTTAAGAATTTCAGATAATCTTTATTAAAATATTGAATAATTAATTTTTAATTCTGAAGAGCACAAGTCTTTTTTACTATTACGTTTGTCATTAAAAAAATATCACCTACAATTTGTTAACCAAAATATCAATATTTCTCTCTGTTTTAAAAAATCTCCTTAGTATTTTACCATATGCATTATAAATGAACAGCTTCCGGGAATTCAATTAAAGTTCATTTTCGCTGAAATGTTTGCTGGCCAAACGGAAACGAAATGAACTTTGACCCGTACAATCTAAAGCCGTTTTAATAAAAATAAGTTAAGAGCATTTACGCTACACAAAATGTTTTAAATAGCTTAACACAAAAACATACTTTATTAAAGGTGTTATGTTTTAAAGGTACACGGAGTTTAGGCGTTTTTTCAGTATCTCTAATAAACGATACTATTATACGAGGGAAATGCTGAAAATTCTTGGATAAAAGAAAAGTTCAATAGATAGAATAAAAATTTATTTATAATTTTTCAAAATGTTCTCCATTATGCTCAATAAATTTGTTTATGCGGCGGAATCACTTAGAAGGATGATACCTGAAGTATCCGGGTTCGATTTTAATAAAACTTCGATATATTGTAGAGGGTACAAAAATAAGAGATACGTTTTTTTTATGTGCGGATACTTATTTTAACGGGGTGAAAACCGCCACTAAATTTCACCCCTAAAAACAGCGTTTTTGATATATCTCAAGTTCTAAGTGAGATATCTTTACTTTACAAAACAAAGTGACAATTAGTTGTTATGCGAAATGATGTTAAACTATGGCTTTTTTACCCCCAATGATATCATCCCTTATATTTTATAAGAGTAAGCAATCTATTCGCGCATGTAATTTAATTCTCAAAATTACGAAATTAAATATAATTGTTTGAAAACATTTTTTCACGAATACCATAAGTAAGTTAAGTTGACGGGTTTCTAAAATTAACTAATACAAGAGTGGAGCCACCCTCAGATACTTTTTTTTCTTAAATCTGAAGTTCTTATTGAGATATCTTTACAAAACAAAATGGAAATTACTTGTTATTTGAAATGATGTTGAATTAAGGAATTTCATCCCCAAGACTATTATTCCTTGCTTTTTATAAGGGCAAATCATCTAGCTGCGCATGTAATTTAATTCTAGAAATTGCTTGAAATTATTTTTTTCACGAATACCATAATTAACTCAAGTTAACCTATTTCGGGGTCAACAAAAATAAACTAGTAAAGAGTCACCCCGAAATATTTTTTTTTAAATATCTCAAGTTGTAATGAAGATAACTCTACAAAACAAAATGAAAAATATTTTTATTCGAAATGATATTAAACTATGGTATTTTCACCCCCAAGGATATCATCTCTTATTTTTTATTAGGGTAAACCATATATTTGCGCACGTAATTTAATTCTAAAAATTGCGAAATTTAATCGAATGTTTGAAAATGTTTTTTCACCAATACGATAAGTTACTTAAGTTCTCGTGTTTCGGGGTTTCTAAAAATAAACTAGTAAAAGAGGGTGAGTCACCCCCATATATCCTTTTTACATCTCAAGTTCTAATTGAGATAACTTCACGAAACAAATTGGAAGTAACTTGTTATTTGAAATGAAGTTCAACTATAGTATTTTCACCATCAAAGGTGAAAATACCATGGTTTAACTTCCCTGAGGATATCATTTGAATGATATCATTTCATACATGTAGAATTATCCATAAAATTATCAAATTTCAGTTGATATGAACGTTAAAGACCTTACTGGCATTTTTTCTTTTAATTAATAAGAAAATATAACTTTATTTCATTGGTTAAGAACTCATGTCTGCAAATTATTTTAATACATGACAAATAGTGATTTTTAATTCTATAACGTTCATTTAAATTAAAATTCGACAAATTTAAGAATAATAATATATCTATGAAATAACGGTTTACTTTTATAATATATAAGAAATAATATCTTTGGGAGTGAAAATACCATAGTTTAACAGTATTTCGAATAACAAGTAATTTTAATTTTGTTTTCAATATATATCTTAATTAGAACTGGAGATAATAAAAAAAAACGTATTTAATGTGGCTGACCCTATTCTATAAGTTTATATTTGGAAACCACGAAACACGTCAACTTAAGCTACTTATTGTATTCGTAAAAAAATATTATCAACAAATTGAATCACAAGATTAACCCTCAAAAAGTAAAGGATGATATTTATGGGGTTAAACAACATGGTATAACCTCACTTCAACCAACAAATAATTTCTACTTTGTTTTGTAGAGATATCTCATTTAGAATTCGAGATTTGAAAAAATGTATTTGAGGGTGATTCACCCTCTTATACTACTTTATTTTTGGAAACCCCGAAACATGTCAACTTGAGTGGATTATGGTATTCATGAAAAAAAGTACTTTGAAACTATTTCATTAAATTTTGTAATTTTTAGAATTAAATCACGTGCACTAATAGAGGGTTTACAGTTATAAGAAATAAGGGATGATATCTTTGGGGGTGAAAATACCATAATTTAACATTGTTTCAAATAACAAGTAATTTCCTTTTTGTTTTGTAAATATAACTCAATTAGGACCTGAAATTTTCAAAAATGTATTTGGGCGTGGCTCACCCTCTTTTACTAGTATATTTTCAGAAACCCTGAAACCAATCAACTTAAGTTACTTATGGTATTCTAGAAAAAAATACCTTCGAACAATTCCATTACATTACATTTTGTAATTTTTAGAATTAAATTACGTGCTTAAATATATGGTTTACCTTAATAAAAAATAAGGTATATGGAGGTGAAAATACCATAGTTTAACATCGTTTCGAATAACAAGTAACTTTAATTTTGTTTTGTACAAATATCTTACTTAGAACCTGAGATATCTCAAAAATTATGTTTTTAGGGGTGAAATTTAGAGGCGGTTATCACCCCGTTATAATGAATCTCCGCAGATAAAAAAAACGTGCTGGTATTTTTGTACCCTCGACAACATATTGAAGTTTCATTAAGAGAAAACCTCATGATACACATTTTTCGAAATTGCTTCCACTTCTTTACCAAATTCTGTTACTGCTTAATCTGGAGTAGAAAATGGGCATCCTCGAAGTTTTTTTTGACCTCTGGGAATAAGAAAAACCGCAAGGGGCCAAATCTGGACCGAACGGTAGATGTCCTAGTAATTTGACTCTTGATTGATCCAAAAATTCACGGATTCGAGCAGCAGAATGGGCTGTGGCATTATTGTGGTGTAAATATATTCCACGCAAATATGCTTTCAGTCGATTTTCATGAATTTTTTGAAACACTCTGGGTTCTTTTTTAAAGTGATTGTGGCCACAGATATTTCGACCGCTCATCTACAAAAATATTTCGTGCTGCAGTTTCCAAAACTATAATTTCCATTTGGATCGCCAACCTTGACAAAAAGGGGAGGGCGCAATAATAAGAAGTTTTGAAAAATTTCGAAAAACGCCAACACTAAAAATCGATATTATTTACAAAAATGCTTATTGTAATTTTTTTCAGTTCATTCTCCGATACTTATAAAAAATATTTGAACAAAATGTAGTTCCTTTTAATATAAAATAGGGGTTACCTGAACCTCACATTTGTGACTTTTTAGGACGAATATTTTTCACTTAATTTTATTCAAAAATATTCATTAGATGCTGAGATATATTGAAAAAAAGAATTTTAAGTGTTCACCCCTCAAAAGTGGATGTGAGCCGATACAGTAAAAATACGTGTCTATTATTTTTTCAAGTACTAGAACATATCCAAAAATATTCGAAATCGGTGAGATCGGGTTAGGGTGGTTCCCTTATGAGTGAAAGGTTGCACTGAACAGTCTGACAAGAAACAGCTGCAATATCAAATTTGTGTGGTCCCTGGTCACTTAGACATGTAAGGGAATGAGGAAGCGCATCGTCTAGAAAAGACAGGGTCCGCAACTGAACCATATGGACCCCAGTCAATTTTACTTGTCCCAATTGCCGTTGGTAAAAGATAATTGAAATTGTTATTGTAAAGAAAATTTATTGAATCGTGGAGGCTCCTCTCCACTCTTGGAATGACGTGTGCCAAGGAACATACAACTGGATCTAAAGTACGGCTCACTAGGGAGCTTTTCTCTTAGGAAGGGAAGAGCTGCGAATTGGTGGGATTGATGACAGGATATTGCCACCTGAGGGCCCATCCTTATAAGATCGGTATTGTAGACAACCCGACGCGCAGATGGTACTTGGAGAAGGATGAAATTGTTGAACATGTTCTCAAAGAGTGTCCAGCACTCAACGGACTGAGACAGAGACATTCTGGAGATACAGTTCCTAATCTCTATTGGTTTTCACATTAGTGTTTTAGTTTATGAACTAATTTTTCTCTACTGTTATTGTTTCGGACAAAGTTTTCAAAGGGAACTAAAATTATTACTGAAAAGTCAATTTATTGAATTGTAGAGAGGAACTCCTAGAATGAGGTGTGCTAAGGAACATATAAGTGAAGCTACCGCACGGCTTACTTGGGAGCTTCTCTCCTTAGGAAGGTAAGAGCTGAAAATTGTGATGGGATTGTTGACATGAAATTATTACCCGACGTGAAGATAGTGTATGGAGAATGTTGACTATATCCTCATCGAGTGTCCAGCACTCAACGGACTGAGACAGAGACATTCTGAAGATACAATTTTGTTACCGGAAGTAGTTAGGCAAGTTCAAATAACAAGGCTGCTTGGATTCGTAAAAGCGATAGGCCTCGAATTACCTGTAGCTATGGTGGAATGTAAAGAGCCCAACGAGGCCTATGCGTCGATTATCAAGTATTACTTTATACATTTATTTTTTTTTTTTAAGTTGCGTGAAGCGCTCACTGAAGAGTGTAACAGGTCAAAGATAATCCTCTTCCTAAACTCTCATCGATGTTAACCACGATGGCGTTGCTTAGGCAATGGGTATTGAATTTGAAAACCATCATATCGCAGTTATAGAGCTAGCACGTAATTTGAGAATAGCAAAAACTCAATGCCATGCAATTTTAGTAGAAATAGAGCACAAAATTTATCATTTCTCGCATGGTGTCAAACATATTGAAATTAATTCCAACGCAGCTAAAGAACCCAAATTCCCTAAAATTTCACAGGTGACGTATTTTCTTGATATGGAGCTTGTGATTTCTTTTTACTCCCGAAGCTGCGATGACATTCTTTTGAGACCATTGAAGCCACAAAAAGGAATTATACGAACTTAAGGCTATACCACAAATCACAGATGGCCTTTAAAACTAAAAGACTAGTTAAATTATATTAATTTAATTGGAAAAAATAACTATAAAACAAGACAAAAGTTCTATAAAAAAGTTACCTGAGAAAGCAGAAACATAAAAAACAACAAGCAATTAAAATAAATTTTAATGTTATTCAATTTCATTAATTTAAAAATTTTAAAAATCGACTCGACGTTGATCGAAAAGACATTTATCCTTGAAAACAATTTATAAAATAATTGAAATAGCTAAAAACTCTATAATACGGTCTAGGAATTCTTAACTTAGCATAAAAAGAAAGAATATTATTTTTCAGCATAGGCTCTCTTTGCCTCTATATATTCTTCAAAACATTTAATTAAAGCAATTAAATATGTCAAATATGGGATTAGTATGGTTAGAGACCTAAAAAACTACCGTCCAATCAGTCTCCTCTCCCACATGTAGAAACTATTTATAAAAATAATAACAAGACGATTGACTCCCAAATTAGATTTCTACCAACCTAGAGAACAATCAGGTTTCAGATCCGGTTATGGTACAAACGACCACTTGATAGTTATGAAAACGCTCATAGAAAAAACAGAGGAGTACAACAAACCACTGGTCTTAATATTTGTGGACAACGAGAAAGCGTTAGATTCAGCGGACCAAAACAAAATATTTGCTGCACTAGCTGATTGTAGAGTCGATCACAGATATCCAGCTTTAATTAAGAACCTATATAATAACGCAACAGCAAGTGTGAAAGTCCATTCCAAAATAACATCTACATTTAAAATGGAACGTGGCGTATGACAAGGTGATGACATCTCACCAAAACTATTTACAATGTTGCTAGAATACATGTTTAAAAAAATAGGTTGGGGGAACATGGGAGTCAATATAGATGGTGAACGATTAAACCACCTACGCTTTGCTGACAATATCGTGTTAATTTCTAACAACCTTGAAGAAGCCCAAGAGTTACTAAGGACACTAGGTGCAGCGTCAGATGTGGTAGGTCTAAAAATTAACCGTACAAAAACTCAATGTATGACAAACTTAGTTCCCAGTAGCAACATATCCCTAAACGAATCTGAAATAGAGTATGTAACATCTCATAAATATTTAGGCATGAACTGAGAATAAACCGAGATAACCAGACCAGCGAAATTCAAAGACGCATAACACTAGCATGGGCGGCGTTCGGCAAGCTGAGAAAGGACATATTTAAAAGCAATATACCGATTTGCTTGAAAAGAAAGGTTTATGAACAGTGTGTGCTCCCTGTGCTCATGTACGGTGCAGAAACTTTAACACTCACTAAGAAAAGTTGCGACAAAATTAGAGTGACTCAGCAAGTCATAGAGAGGTCGATGTTGGGAATAACACTGAGAGATAAAATTCCAAATGTAATTATTAGAACTAGAACAGGGATCAAGGATACTATAGAAAGTATAACACATATGAAATGGAACTGGGTCGGACATGTGGCGAGAATGGAAGACGCTAGGTGGACTAAATGCATTATAGAGTGGCGTCCTAGGTTCCAGGCATTTAGAAGTAGGGGCAGACCTCCGACACGGTGGACTAATGATATCAAGAGAATCGCAACAAACTGGATTTAATCGGCACAAGATCTGGAGCATTGGAAACGATTGAGGGATGCCTATGTTCAGCAGTGGACGCTACAGGCTGTGTGATGATGATGATGATGATGATGATGATGATGGCTAGAGAGAGTTGGTATACTTTTGTTCATTTTTGAATATTAAAATTAATTTTAGCAAGTAACACCAGAACTCTAAGAAAGTTAATCGATCTCATCAAAAGCAAAAAACCTTGGATGTGTGAAGTGAAGTACTGTAGTGAAGCAACTAGACCTCTCGACTCAATTCAAAACTCATTAGTCTAAACAATTTTCTTACAAATTTGGTTTCCATAAGCAGTACATAGTTACTTGGATTAATTTCTAAGCTGCAAATGAAGGACCAGATTTCCCATATATTGTCTCATTCGTGAGTTAATTTGCATTAGGATCAAAATTCCTTTAGTTGGAAACATTATCACTGCTCGGGATTCAGTATAATCTTTGTCTATTGTCAAATTAGCTCCGGTTAGTTCAAGTTATAATTCGTTAGTAATATTTTTGATTCTTTGAGGCTTAGCCTTTTTAAATTCTGTCAAGGATAACAGAAAAATAATTTATAGAAAATTTTCAGTGTGCAAGAAAACCCAGCCTTAAACCAACAAATGAATGTTTTCACAATATATTTTTTTAATTCCTAAAAATTGATTATGGTCTTGTTATACCTGTAGACCGTCAGCTGTCCATAAGGTGAAATGGACTATTTTTTTTGTCTGCCTTTTGGAGAGCTAAAAGATCTATGTAAATTTCTTAGCCCGATATATTTTATATTGCATATTGAGTTTGTACATCCCCAAGAACACCGCAATATCAATTTTAGATGAAACCGGAAATTGTAAAATTTTTAGTCCTCATATTGTCTCTTATCAACCTAATAGTTGTAAAAAATTAACTTCATATTCGTAATACATCACCCCCTAACGCCCTAATACTAAATCTGAAAAAATGTGAATACGGTAAAATTTTCAACCCACCATATTGGATCCGCCATATTAAATTTCAAAAAAACCAAAAAACTAACTTTAACGTCTTAATCTAATCTAAATCTAAACCCTTCAAAGCCCCTTAGTATTAATTTTAGATGAAATCCAGAAATTTAAAATTTCTAATTTCTGAAAAAATACTATTAAATTCATAATTTACACCCTCAAGAACCTTCTGTATCAGTTTTGGAGAAAGTCGAAGAATATAAAATTTTTGGAACACCATATTGAATCCACCAGATTGAATTTTTCAAAAAATATTTTAATTTCGTAATTAACACTAACAAAAATCCCTCCATACTGACTTTAGACAAAATCGAGAGATGAAGAATCTTGAATTCGCCATATTTATTTTATTTTTTTTTAAATAATATTAGATTTGTAATGTGCTATCCCAAAACTTCCTCGTATCAATTTTGAAAATTAATTTTTTATCCATCATATTGGATACGCCATATTGAATTTTTTAATAATAATTTTAGATTCGTCATCTGCGACCCCGAAAACTCTCCCGTACCAATTTTGGTGAAAATCGGAGAAAATTGATATTTTGTCCGCCATATTGGATCCGCCATATTAAATTTTTTTTAAATAATTTCAGATTCGTCATGTGCGACCCCGAAAACTTCCCTGTACTATTTTTGGAGAAAATCGGACAAAATCGATTTTTTTCTCCGCCATATTGGATCCGCCATATTGAATTTTTTAAAAATGTTTTGAATTCGTAATGTGCGACCTCAAAAACTCCCCCGTACCAATTTTGGAGAAATTCGGACAAAATTAAATTTTTTTGTCCGCCATATTGGATCCGCCATTTTGAATTTTTTTAAAATAATTTCAGATTTGTTGGGTACAACCCCGAAAATTCCCACATACTAATTTTGGAGAAAATCGGACAAAATTAATTTTTTGGCAGCCATATTGTCGGCGCCATCTTGAATTTCACTGCACCAATTTCTTCCAAAAAAATATGGGACCACCGCAGTAACTTCCTGAACATAATGTAAAAAATTTCATTCAAATCGGTGCAGCCGTTCTGGAAAAATAAAATCGGTGTACATACATAAAATATATATATATATATATATATATATATATATATATATATATATATATATATATATATATATATATATACGCGACGAATTGAGAACCTCCTTCTTTTAGAAGTCGGTTAATAAAACTAAGACTCACGTATTCCCCTTGTCATAAAATATTCATATCTACATTGGCAGATAAGTACAGTGCGTCGCAAATTTATAAATAAATAAAAAAGTTGTTGAAAAAGAAGTGAAAATTTCCCTGATTTACTTTTGTCTGCCATTTTGTATTTCGACTAACGGTATTATAAAATATTCATACCTACACTAGCAGACAAGTAAAATGCTTCGCAAATGATCAACAGTCGCAGATGATCTCTTATATACCAGATACGAGTGTGTAACATAAGATCTAAAAATTTTCCTCATTTATTTTTGTCTTCATTTTAAATTTTGATTAAATGTATCATAAAATGTTCATACCTGCATTGCCAGACGAGTACAGCTGGTTGAAAATTTAAAAAAAAAATTGAAAATTCCTCTGCTTTATTTTTGTCTACCATTTTGTATTTCGATTAAAGGTATCATAAAATGCTCATACCTATATTGGCAGACAAGTAAAGCGCTTCGCAAATGAATCAACAGTTGCAAATGATCTTTCATATACCAGATATATATATATATATATATATATATATATATATATATATATATATATATATACATATATATATATATATATATATATATATATATATATATATATATATATGTACATCAAAAAATTTTAAATTATATAATTCGTATTGAATATATACGTATGGATACAGAAATTTATTGTTTTTTTCTGTTTTCATTTCATATGTTTTTATATGAAATACTCCAAAATTCTAGGCAATCTTTTTCTACAAAAAAAAATGCAACTGTGCGTCCACGTGGCATCCTCCGGATAGCGTTTCGTCATAATTTAGGCATCAGAGTATTAGTAAGTAATTACATCTGTCTTACTTTTATGCACCATATTTTTTATGTTTGCAATGTTACGTTATATTGTAAAATATAAAATTTTTGGTAGAAAAAATTGACAGTTGTATGTAAAAGCAACGTCACTGACACGTTTTGTACAACGGACAGCGCGCTTTGCTGGAATTAAAGTATCAGACGTTGAAATACACAAACTAATTTCAATAAGATTTCATTGCAATTATCATGTAGCAGTAATTGTTATAACGTAAAAATGGTTAATATAATATATGATGTCGTTATTTTTGCGATATGTTTAAAATTCTTCGATTTTAAATAAATTAAACGCTATTTTATTCATCATACAAGAAACATCTAATTTAAGCTGATATAATCTTATCAAAGTTAAACTAGAGAAAAACAAAGCAGATATTTTATTTGTGTATAAGACGAAATGTGACACTTTCTCTTCAGTAATTTATTTTAACAAATTTCAAAGTCACAAAAATTAAGATTTATTCGGAATTATATATCTAGGTTTGCTCGTGCTACTTTATAGCCACATTTATCGTCAAAAATGCTTATTTTTAAGCAAAATACAAAATGGCAGATAAAAAAATCAGGAAAATTTATTTGTAAATATGAAACTTGCATGTTGCAACATATGTTTTCAAGTATTAACTATTTATTTATAAATTTGCGAAGCCCCGTACTTGTCTGTCAATGTAGATATGAACATTTTATGATATCTCTAATCGAAACACAAAATGGCAGTCAAAAATAAATCAGGAAAGTTTTCACATTTTTTCAACAATTTTTTATTTATTTATAAATTTACGAAGCGTTATACTTATCTGCTAATGTAAATAAGAACATTTTATGATACCTCTAATTGAAATACAAAATGGCAGACAAAAATAAACCAGGGAAAATATAAGAAGTTTTTGTCGACTTTTCATGTTTCTACCACAATTTTGCCAACTTCCAAGTTGTCTGCCAAATTCATAACCCTAAAGAACTAGTATTATCTTCAAATAGCCACATAGGCAGACAAATTCTGATCGTGAAAATTTGATCAAAATTTTCTTATAATCTTCCACCGGAAAAAAAGATTTCGTTATGGGAAAACCGTCTGCCTTTTTTTTTACACAAAATCTGTTACTCTATCTTTCAAATTCTTCATTGGCAGACGAAAATAAATCAGGTTTTTTTAGATTTTTTTTTGTAAGTTCACCCCTACGTTTCCAGCTACTTCGACCATAGCAACTTATCTGCCTTTTTTTTCCGTGAATTCAATTTGGGTGACTTCTCTTTCACTTTAATGACAGACAACTTGAGATCAGTAAAAACAGATTTTCTTTTGCAAATGAAAATTGCTTATCCAAATTTTCGAAGGAATTGCTAGGGTTAACCTTATGGACTCTTTTCACGACCTCACTTGGACCTTTTAGCCTTCCAAAGGGCAGACAAAAAAAGTGATTCCATTTACCTTATGGACAGTTGACGGTCCACTATGTATGAATCAATTTATAATCAAGAAATAATGCAAAAATTAACTGATTTTAGGTAATGTCTACTCGAATATTTGTCTTTTCGGAAAATCGTCCTTCGAAAAATTCAAAACGAGTTTTTGCAACAACTATCCTAAAAGCCTTTAAGGCAACAAGACATTTTTTCTTCTTAAAGCATCCATTCATCTGGAGCTGCTGGTTGATATATTTTCTGGTGATAAAATAAGCAGTTTTATTTGACTTTCAGTAAAATTTTTACGTGTTAGTTGTCCCTCAAGAGTACTTCTTCTAAGTATGTCATATTCGCCTGATAAAGAGGATGCTTTTGAGTAAATTGGAGAATCTGATGGGTAGTATATTATGGGAGAGACCTTCCTAAATTCGCCTAATCGCTGATTTGCCACATCTTTTAATAATTTTAATTTGGAGGGGCATCTTCTAAATGCGTTAAGGAAATAGTTTCTGCTTAACTTGAGCATTTCACAGGGCGCTACTGCTACAACTGTTGCTATCTAGAAACAGAAAAATTTCAATTACAGAAGATAATGTATAGAAATAATTTTTGCTCATTATCACTTGTTTAAAAGAGGTTTTTCTAATATTTAAAATGATGCTAAAAATATAGAATATTAATTTTTTTAGAACCAAAAATACCTTTGGAATGAAAATGAAAGAATGAAAGTAACAAAGTCCGTATGGTGGATTTTCAATACACCCCAAAAATGAATGATAACTATCCCTCATGTATAAAAATTTAGAACCAAAATATTATCGAGTGCTGAAAAAGCTCGAAAGACCTGATTTTTGTTAGTGATAAGAAACTACACTGGATTCAATATAATATTTATAAACCAGATAGACAAGAAAAAACCTTAAATCTAACAGGATTTTCATGTATATCATAACTAGCTGAAATTGCGCAGTAATTTCAAATGGTCTAGAATCTCACATACCATCAATGTCCCGCATTAAAAACTGAGAAGGAAGAAAAACTACCCCCCATTAAAATATAACAAAAAAAAAGCTATAGTTACTTTTGAAAAAGCTCGAAAATCCATAGGTTTGTAGAGGTGACGAGAGTTTGCAGTAGTTTTGACTTAATTTCTGAAAAGCATCCTTAAGGTGCAGCCAAAAATTATCCTGTATCTTCAGAGATACAGAAGAAATAAGAAAAAGTCATTAATCTAAAATTATTTCTATTTTTCTGGATGCAATGATTGGTTAAATTTACGTAGTACTCAGAGTTAGGCTAGGATCTCACATCAAACAATTTTTATTAAATTCTGCTACTGTCGATGATAAAAACTCCTCCTTGTGTAAAATCCTGTATCATATTATATATATATATATATATATATATATATATATATATATATATATATATATATATATATATGTACATTCGGAAAATTTATCGATCGATTGTGGAAAAACTATAATTTGGAAGAATCTGAAAATCTGACAGTGTACTAACATGCATGGGGGAGAGCCGGCTAAAGTATTTTCAAGATGGCGGCACTTCCGGTTATACAGGAAGTGACGTCAACTTGCTTATTTTAAGTAAAACATCCTACATATTATTACATTTTTGATTTCTACGTAAAATTCTAGACATATTTCGGACCAAAACTTAACTATAAATTTTTCCTATAAGAAAATCTCTATTATTTAATTTGGGTTAGTTTTCGTGTAGACAAAGATCGACTTGAGTAGTCTCTTTATGATATTTTGAAAAATTTTTAGTACAGAGGGGTCAAAAAAGAAAAATAAAAATTATATTTAAAGAATCGTCAAAAGTCAATTTTTTCAAATAGAAAGCATCAATTTTTATAATTTTATTATATTAAGCACTAAAAATAAGGGTAACTTTGTATAAGGTTGTCTATTCCAGAAATTTGTAGTTTTTAAAATATTGGCAATTCAAAATTTTTCTATTGTAAAAATGCTATACGGCTTTTAAGTTTTTTTTTTTATTTGGCGTGGCGAAAATAAACCAAACAATCGAACCCTACAGAATTGTCACTATTTCTTGCCATTTGACATTCATTAATAATAATCATGCCGAGGCGATTATATTACACGCACGAAAATTATTTAAACTTATTTATTATTTACGGAGAATGTGATAAAGTTATTTCATGAACATGTGATACATTCGAGATCCAATATTCGAAGAAACCAACACCACCAACTTTTAAAAGGATTATAGAAAACTTCAAGAACTTTGGATCCATAAAATCAAAAACATTGCTTCCGAAAAAATAGAAAAACTTTTAGATCAAGGTTGGTTTCAAGATATAAGATTTTTGGCAGCACTGTAAGGGTGGTTTTCAGAAACTAAACTAAAACTACTGCAGATTCTCTTTGCCTTTACAAGCCTCTGGAGTTTCGAGCTTTTCACAAATCATTGCAGCTTTTTTCCTGTTACATACTAAATGAGGGTAGTTTTCCCCCCTCTATAGGTACATTGCAGGATATTGATGGTAAGTGAGATTCATGATCTTTTTGAAAGTATTTCCCAATTTCAGCCAATCAAAACATCCATGGAAATTAGAATCTTGCTAAATTTAAAGCTTTTCCTTGTTTCTCTGTATCCTTTAAGCTTAGGGGTAGTTTATTTCAATTGTATAAGGGTAGTTTATAAGTATTACGTCGGATCGAGTGCAGTTTCTTATCACTAACGAAACTCAGGCGTTTCGAGCTTTTTCAGCAGTCATTGCTATTTTGATTGGAAATTTTTATATATGAGGGGTAGTTATCACCTTTTCTTGGGGATGTATTGCAAATCTAGTACATAAACGCTGCTGTTTAATCTTAGTTCAACATATATTATAGCTTAAAATTTGGTTTAGTTTGATTTATTAAGATGGAACAACCATTCTCGTGTTCACCCCATTCCAAAGGTGTTTTCATCTCTGGCTCATAATTTTGGAGGTATACGCCCGAATTCAGTAAAATGGTCTAACCTTTGAATAGTTTGACCATAGAATGTTAAACTGACAAGAACAAAAATAAGTCTAGCAAGTTTTAAACCCTAAAAATATAGGCATAAAAAAACCATATTCTTTTATTGCTGAACCAGAGAAAATGAAGAATTTTATTTATTTTCAGGACGCACTAACCTGAACTAACCTGAACTATTTTCCTTACATATTTCAAGGCTTAATCGATAGGTTTTTATCCTTAATATCCCTAAATAAACATTTATTTGTTGATATATGTAATATAAATTATGGCGTTATTATAATCAAAATAAAACCGTCCGACTAGAAGATATATTTTTCGTAGCTACTAGAACGGTTTTAAGTCAAACCTTCTTAGTAAATCTGGCTCTTGCAATCTAGCGCTTATAACTGTAAGGTATCGGGCAGTTTCGGAAATACGAGTAAAATATTTTTTTCACAAACAAAAAGGAGAAAATTCACTAATATCAGAACAGTAACTTTTGCAAAAATTAAACCACGATTTAAACATTGCGGAAAAACAGGAAAAAAATGGCACTACAAGTGCCAAAGATGATTAAGCATTATGTAAAATAAGAACCCGTACGTAATAATATTTGATAGTTATTGAGACAAAAAGATGCTGTGCATCATTTTAATTAACTTCGTACCTACGAATAACTTGTTCTAGATTCCTAATGTTAAGAGAAAAATAATTAAGTATCTGCAAGTATTGGCTAGGATGTAAGAAAGTTTTTTAAAGCTTAACTTAACCAATCCGCAGCAGCTGTGATAATTTGCTAACATCCTCATACAATATCGGTCATTTTATGTGATCACTGTCAAACAACGGCATCGTACAGCGTTACTACATCATTTTTAACTTGTAATATTTCTGATTTACGATGTCAAAAATAATAAGCAACAAACGAGCTGTCATATGATCAGCCTATTAAATTTCAATCTTTGGATACTAATTGAATTCTTACTCTGTAATAGTTTAGAATTAAAGCAATCTCTCCAAAAGCTGCTCCGTCCCTTAAAAAACAGATATGATTTCCTTCCGGATCTATAATTTCAACAGTTCCTGCTACAATGAAATACATAGCATCCCCTAAAAATTATAAAAAAAAAATTTAAAAATGACATTTACTATACGAAATACCGAGCTTCCATATTTTCTATTCATAAGACAAAATGAGTTCAAGAGAAATGGAGGGATTTCATTCTGTTATAGGCCGGCGGAGTTAGCCTCACAATGAGGTGATTTTGAAATTTATTGTTAGTAATCTTCTGACAACGTAGAAGCCTTCTGAATGATAATAGTAATTATGTAGTATCTTATGTCTCATTTCCTTTTTTGGGAAAATAAGTCTGCAAGTAAGACAATTCTATATAATAAATGTGTACGCATGTAAAATTTTAAACCCGTTTTTTTCAAAATCACTTTTTTTCAAATTGGGCGAAAGCATTACTTAAACACTATTACACCGACACCGACGAAATTTTAACAAAAGCTTTACAATAACATTATTTTCTCTGCTATGTAGCCGCTTTTTGATTGGATGTAAACTTTTTTTTTATAAAAAATTTATCGTTCTATTTTTGACCGAAAATCGACTAATTTTTTCAAAAGTGCGCCATTTCTACGAAGTCATCGCGAAGGCAATTAAATATCAAAACTATAAATTTTCTTTGTTTATTTTTCTAGGTCTCATAACTCACGCAAAATGTTTTCGCCCGTTTTTAAATTTTAAAAGAAGGTAATTTCAAAAATCGACTCTGTAAAAATAATAATAATTTTTTTTTCATACTCCAATATGTGTTGAATGAATCTTCTGAGAAGAATGTTCCTACTTGCGTTTCACACTCCCAAAAAATTGTCAAAACTCGCACTATTTTTCGGCCGTTACAGTGGGGTTACACCTGAAATAGGTGATTCACGCTCACTCCTAGCTCCTGTGCTAAACTTTTCAATACATCAGCTGACAATCTTTCCTCCGAGATACAGCCAACAAACATTTTTATTTATTTAAAGTAGCATGTAAGGTATCACCTAAAAAATTTTTAATCGAGGGGAAATCGCTAAACGTATATTTTTTTTCATGTTCGTGAGACCAGCTGACGTATAATATACCACCTTACAACCAGCTGATTTTTTCTGCTAAGTATTGTGTTAACTATCATTTGACAAATTCTCAATCGGGAGGAAATAATTAAAAATAATATTTTTTTAGTAAGTGGGGGGCCGCCACTGCTCAATCTAATCGCGGAGTCGTAATTGACATTCACGAAGCATCATGACACAACTCTGAAGCATTTTTTCAATCACCGAGGGGAATTTGGTCCGCAAAATCTGTCGCTGGCTTGTATCTCTATCGACGAGATATGAATTATTAATTTTTAAAATTAGAAATACATATTTTGATTTTCTCATCTCAAAAATACAATATTTTTAGATCTACTTTCATATTTTCAAATCAAAGAGCTCGAAGTTTAGAGCAAGCCGAAATCTAAATATACCTAAAAACTTGTCGAGGAAAAGCTAAATAAGGTAAGATATGTGTACATAATAAAATGCAATTTCTAGAAATTATAAAATTAAATATTTGATGGTTAAAAAATTGATCTTTTTTTATTATTGTTTTGATACGATTTATAAAAAGAAACTGGTACCTTTCGATCCTGCATTAATAATGGTATCCCCAGGTAAATATATTTCAGATGACAAATATTTGACGAACTCTCTGATAACATCTTCTGGTAAATTTTTAAACATGTCAACGCTTCTGACACTAGATTGAATTATGGAGTATAATACTTCTCTACGTAATCGTTTAGACATCAGTTCACGTAACGATTGTTCCTTAAATGCATAAATAAAAGTTATAGGGTAAATCAAATATTAAATTTTATTCATTAAAAATTCCCCAACATTCTAGGTAATACAAGATCCTTAGAACGTTATCATTGCGAAAAATGTAAGGCATTTTACTGACTTGAGTAAATATATATATATATATATATATATATATATATATATATATATATATATATATATATATATATATATATATATATATATATAGTTATCCGTGAAAGCCGGATAAACATATATATATATATATATATATATATATATATATATATATATATATATATATATATGTTATCTCGGTATCTCGGATATTCTCAAGGGTGTGATATGTAAGTTATATAAATTACGGCTCTGTTTAAGCAACACTATACACGTTTCACTATGGTCTACTATAGACACTCTGGCAGAATTCAGAGCCAGAACAGATATCTCAATAAGAACAGACAGATAGAAAAGAAAAATTATTCGACTAATGAAGTCATCAAAAACACCATTAAAGAAACAGTCAACGGAGGAGCCCGAAGTCGTACACTACTTATGTGACAAAGTTTTGACACCAGCCGCCAAAAGTGTTTTATAGGAAGGTTTTTAATTCACAATGGCACCATCACGTATCCCAGCCGATAATATAATATGTGGAGTTGAAACAGCTCTAACCAACTTAAACAACGACACAGCAGAAATTATCGGTCGAGAAATTTCAGCCGTTTTGAGCAAAGCAAAACATCCAAAAAGTAATTTATCTGCAGAAGAACATCGATCTCAATAAGACTTGGGCAAATATACCTTGATTGTAATATTTGAATGAAAATCTGATCGCCCTGCTAAACGATCCTGCCTATAAACCAATAAACAGACACCACTTATCTAGAAAAGACCACCAAGACATTGATCAGATCATCACTACTTAACTAAGAAATAAAGAAGATCACATCAAGGGAAAAGTCATCCATGTGTCCTAAACTTTATGGTTTACCCAAAATACACAAACCCGGAGCCCTCTTGAGACCAATAGTAAGCTCTGTTTGCACTCCAACTCAGGCCTTAGCAAAACATCTAGCCTTCGTCGATAAAACGGACTCCTACTATAAAACTCGCAACATTTTTGGGAAATAATCAAAAACATACGTTTATAGAAAAAAATTTTGTAGTTAGTTTCGACGTAACATCACTTTTTACGCAAATATCGGTCAAAGAAGCTCTTTCTGTAATAGAAAACAAATACAATCTACCAAAATATATCGTCTAATTAGCTAGATACTGCCTAGATAACACCTAATTTTACTTATGAAGGCCAACTATGTAAACAAGTCGAGGGAGTCCCTATGGGATCGCAGCTATGTCCTGCATTCGCTAACTTATTTATGGAAGACTTCGAATCAAAAGCTTTAGAGACCTCCTCACACAAACCACGACTGTGGCTATGTTACGTAGACATTATATTAAATTCACTATAGAGACAGAATAGGAAAAAAAACTACTTACACCGCTCAATTATTTGCAGTGGTGAAATCATTTGCATTTCGATCGCAGTCTCTTACAGATCAAGAAAATTGCCACAAAAAAATGAACATACCTCAAGATGCTTTAACAAAAAACGTTTATAAAAAAGAACATTTAGAAAAGGCTCCAGAAAACAAACGCCTAGCCTCGAAAAATCGCGAAAACTAAGAGAATAGCTCCAAAGTTTTTGTTCCTTATGTCAGGGGCACCACAGAGAAAATCGCAAAAATTCTTAAGAAACGCAACATTAAAACCATTTTCATCACAGACCGTGAAGTAAAAGATCTCTTGCCAACACTTAAAGAAAAAATTCCTCTAGAAGTGTACGAAATTTCATGTGGAGAATGCAGCTCATCTTACGTTGGCCAAACTAACCGTAAAATAAGCGCCAGAAGAGACGAACATATATACTCTGTCAAGCAAAAAACAACTTCCTCTGCACTGGTCCAACACTTATCAATACAGGACATAAGATAAATTTCTCAGGAACAAAAATTCTATCGAGATGTGAAAACTTGTCCACAAGAGTTATAAGGGAAACCATCCAAATTGCAAGGAGGCCCAACAACTTAAATAACAGAGATGATAGCCAGCGATTGCTTAATACTTGGAAAAATCTGCTTACGAAACATCAATCAGTAGTGAGTAGTAAAGAAACAGATTCCGTAACCTCAAATATGGCGAAAAACAGTGCTTTTTACACTTTAGGTTAGGATATCTCAAAAATCTGACATAATAGAGTAAATAGAGATTCAGATTCGGAGCACCAAAATGCTTTGGGAAAGTATACTAGAGTTTCTGTTGCTTGATTCTCGTTATCCTGTGTTACTAGAGATGAAATTGTTTTCAGTGAATCTAATTTATTTATGAGAGTAAAATAAGAGGAAGTTGTGTATATTTCTCTTTTGTATCAGCCTAACTGGGTTCACTTGAAAAAAAAAATTATAAAACTATCTTCACATTAACATGCCAGGATGAACACATTACCATAACCGCGACGAACGACAAAAAATAGTACCTTATAATAATTTCTCTGAAACTTAAAGTCGAAATATATTTTTATCCTTGTTTTTTGTCGAACTGGTAATGAATTGTATTCCATATATGCATCAACTTGTCTGTAAAAATAATTTTGTGCAAGAGCAACGCTGTTATATTTTGTCCAAATATTGGATATCCAGACATATAAGAACAACTGGAATAGGAAACCTAAAAAGAAAGGAATATCAATGAGAATTATTACTAGGCTATGAATTATTCAGTTTTATTTTTTATGCTGCTTTATTCATATTTTTTCTAGATACGCAGAAATACACTAACAATTTATATACCTACTCCTAAGAAAAAAAAACGGAAAAATAATTTTGATCATTTAGGCACTTTCTACTTGATCATTATTTTATAGTGAGTTTGCGAAAACTTCTACTGGATTTGTTGCTTTTCATGGTGGAACCAAAAATTACATTTTGCCGTAAATTTCTGAATACTCTGTGATAGCATTGAACCACACAATATTGTTCAGTTTATTCTATTTTAAATCTCATTATTTTTCTATATTGCTTTTTTGATTTATATTAAAAAGGAAAAATAAATTTAAAGGTAACTATGCAACTCATATACCACAGAAACAAATATTACAAACTTTGCAGAAAATTTAACACAAACATCAATATTGTATGAAAATCACGGTTCTTGAGTTTAGACAGTGTCAAATTGGAATTATTATCCGACGTTTCGCCTACGATTGTACGAGGCATCTTCAGGGATCTTTACTCCACGAGATTAGAACACTGAATGATTATCGAGGAGCAACAGCCCCGTATTTATACTTGACTGGTGCTCAGCGAACCGTGATCCAGCATTACAATCGATTTTCACTCTAACCTTTATCTCTATTAATGTTATTTGGATATTTAAAAATTTTGATTGATTCTTAATTTTATATTTAAATAAACCAGGCATTGATGCTAGCACCTTAGTATCTTTTACATTAAAACTGTAACCTGAGCAATGCTGTTCTTCAGCTACTGCCGACTGTAAAATTTGTTTGTTTTTTATACATATTTCATGCTCCTTAAGCCTAGTGGGTATAGATCGTCCTGTTTCACCTACATATGCTTTACCAAACCTTCTGTTGGAAATAAAATTGTGTCCTTTGGAGGCTTTAAACATTGTTCAACTTTCTTACATGTGTTGAAAATTGTCCGAAGGTTTGGTGAAGATATGTAAATGATACGTTCGTAGTTTAGCCGCATGGTGCAGATAACCTCAACAATTTCCTGGATCATCTAAATCAACAACACCCTAGCATAAAATTCACTATGGAAACTGAATCAAATTAGTACACAGAGCACTTTCAATATGTGACGAACAATCACTGAAATCAGAAATAGAGAAACTGAGTAATGCTCTGAGAGGCAACGGATATTGCGCTAAAGATATAAGATGTTCTATTAATAAATATAAAAACCCAACTCCTCAACAGAATGTCATAAATGAACCTCATATGAACAGTGTTGTCTTACCTTACATACACGAAACTACTGACAAGATTTCTAGATTGTTCCGAAAATCAAACATTCGGACAATCATGCATAAAAAAAAGAAATTTGAATGAATTATTTAATAAAGAGGGTTTATGCATGTAGATTAATAAATTTTAATGAATTATTTAATAAAGAGGGTTTATGCATATAGAATAATAAATTATCTAGATAAAAATATCTTACAGGGTCTATACCAAAAATAGTAGGACTGATTTTCTGTAGCGCGAACGGAGCTGTGTAGGGGGGCTTGGCTAGCTGAGCGAGGTGTAGGAGACACTAAGCAACAGAGAAACACCAGCCGCAGTCGCCTGCATGCTTGTTGTTGATTAAGGACACCGGTTATTGTGAAGTGTGTTTTTTGTCGATGCTCAAAAAAAGTCAAAATCTTGAGCAGCGGTATTCGACAAAGTTTTGTGTCAAACTCGGGAAATCGGTAACCGAGACCCTAGAAATAGTTAAGTAGGCTTACGGGGATAGTGAAATGAGCCGTTTCAGTGTTTTTAAATGGCACAAACTGTTTAAAGAAGGTAGAGAGCTCGTCGGAGATGATCATCGCACCGGACGGCCGTCAACGGCAAGGACCGACGACAATGTGGCCAAAGTGAGAGAACACTGACCGACGTTTAACCATTGAAGCAATTAGTGACGGGTTGAACATTGCTCACACAAGTGTTCACGAGTATTTCGCCATGCGCAAGGTGTTCGCCAAGATGGTTTCGAAAATTATGAGTGAGGACCAAAAAGAAACGCGTGTACGCCTTTCTCCAAAAGATTTGAACTTTTTGGACAATGTGATAATAAGCGATGAAACTTGGAATTTTCAGTATGACCCGGAAACCAGAAGACAATATGCAAAATGGTACACTTCCACGTCCCCACGTCCAATGAAGGCTCACATGAGCAAATCGAAGATCAAGACAATGCTGATCGTGTTTTTTGACCGTCGCGGGGTGATTCATAAGGAGTTCGTTCTCCCTGAGGAAATTGTCAATTCGAACTTTTAGGTGCTAACCCGCCTGCGAGACTAAGTGAATCACGTGCGACCAGCCATCTCCGACAACTGGACGCTGCATCACAACATTGCACCGTGCCATGGCGCGCTCGTCATGAGGCAACTGTTGGCCCGATTCGGCGTCTCGACCTTGCCGCACCCCACCTACAGTCCCGATTTGACTCCACCTGACTTTCTTTATTCCCACGGATGAAAAGACAGCTGAAGGGATATCGGTTTGACTCGATTCAGGACGTTCAAGCGGCATCGACGAGGGCTCTCAACAGCATCCCTGAAGCTGATTTCCAGAAGGCGTACGGCGAATGACAGCAGCGTTATTCTAAACGTGTAACTGCCGAAGGGTGCTATTTCGAAGAATATTAAGAAATTATATATATATATATATATATATATATATATATATATATATATATATATATATATATATATATATATATATATATATCTTCAATAAATTAAAAAAAAATCAGTATTACTACTTTTGAAATAGACCCTGTATAAATAGAGCTCAATCTGGATACTGTAAAGGCACTTGTGGAGTTTGGAACGGAGATAGCCGGGACCTTTGAGAATAATGAAACGGTGACAGCAGCCTTTTGTGACGTCTCAAAGACGTTTGACTGTCTGTCTCACAAAACTCTGCTCAAAAAATTTAAACACTATGGAGTCAGAGAAAACGCGTTTAAGTTGTTGAAATCTTATGTAGACCCAAGAAGCCGACTCGAGGATTATAATGGTGTTTGGTCATCAAGTATACCCATTACTAATGGAGTACCTTAGGGCTCAATTCTAGAACCAATCATTTTTATATTATATGTAAATGATTTCGCCAATCACCATACTAATCAGGCGCGGATCCAAGGGGGGGCGGTGTGGGCGATCGCCCCCCCCCCCAAGAGCTTTGAGTTCAGGAAAATAGACCCGATTTTGCCCCTTATGCTATACTTTATTCAAGAACTAGAGAGAGTAATAAATCATTTTTTACCCTTTTTTTTTTCTTCGTAAACTACCTTTGTTTTTTAGTCCGATTTCTTTGGTAACATCTGTTAGACACATATATTATTCATAGAAATGGGTTAGAAATTTTAGAATCAAAAATACCGGTCTATAATAATGGACTATTTGGTTGGATAACAATATATATTTGGATGTGTGAAGTGTTAAAAAGGATTTTAATCCTTGTCATAGGCGTGGGAAGGAGGTTTATTTTATCACTAAGTATTTATGGCATAGAATATTATTTCGGTAATAAACTTGAAATAAAAAGTTTTTATAATTTTATTTAATTTCTTATGATTTCTTAATAATTCACATACATTAGAAAATATAGAAAATTTTGACATATTTCACACAAATCACAACTGTATTTTTATTATTTTCAATTGTGGCATAGAAATCGTTTTATGCACATTCCGACTAAAATGTAGTCTTTTTGTCTCAAAAAATTCTAAGTTATAAATACTTACAAAATATCCATTGTGAAAAATACAAGAAGTTAAACATATATATAAAAAATAAATTCGTCTATATAATATTAAAAATTTTTTGGGGCTATCGGTCATTTTATTATTAATTAAAAACATTTTTAGGATATTTGACGGTTCAGTTTGCAGAATTAAAATTAAACACTAAAAAGGAATTGAAATGTAATTTATTTTTATAAGTTACAGAAAATTTAAATAATAAATTGTGTTTACGCTGGTAAACATTACGTATCTAATTCGTAATCAAAGTCAGTGAACCTATCTTCGCTCAGATTAATTATAATTGGATCTTGAGATCGAATTTTCACATTTTCTTTTACGCTTTTATTATATGGATTGTTCCCAATTTTCTGCACTAACTTTATTCAAAATATCTTTCAAAAGTTCAGTTTAATTACTAATTTTGTAAGTTGTAATATTTCTAGCAACTCTACCTTTTACTTGAGAGAGATATTTCCTTCTCCAAAGGACATATTCCAAACGATCTATAAGAACAGATTTCCTATCTGCTTTTTTCCATAAAAAATTAAGTTCTCCTAGCAATTTCCAGAGCTCAGCTCTTTTAATTTCAGGTAAATTCCTATCTTCATTGATTTTAATTAGAATTTTGTCGACGGTTAGGATCTGCTTCTCATAATAAAATGTGTGTACAACTTCTTTTATTGCAGTATACATCTCTTCTTCCAACGAGGTTTTTCGTCTGCCCCTGATCGAATGTAGCTTGGGAGTACTAACAATTCCAGTCGTTTTTTTCCTTCAGTATTGGGCATTGGGCACCTAGTAGATTTTCCAACTCCTGTCATGTTGGAACACAACTCAACAGAGTTTTTAACATTATTATCTAGATATTGATATCTTAAGGCATCATAAACATTCGTCGTAATAAGTTTTTCGTTGAGAAAAAAATGCCCTGGTTTTAATGATTTTGGAAGCCATATCTTTTGAGTATCTCACTAATCTCAAATAATATGTAAAAACAATCACGAGCAAGATAAATTACTAAGGACACACTGTAAGATGTACTTTGCTCACTGACAGAAATTAAATTGAACTACCAGAAATTTTATTGTAGCAGTAAATTTATAAAAGTTTATAATGTTTAAATATAATTAAATATAATTAGATTTACGGCAGTCCTCAGATACCTGCGGCACTGGAGCAGGTACGTTGGAGGTTTCGATAACAGTTTTATTACTCTCTCTAGTTCTTGAATAGAGTATAGGAATGTGTATGCTTGCGATCGCCCCTCCCCTTCCCAAAAGCTTTGAGTTCAGGAAAATACAACCGATTCTGTATTTTATATTAGGAATGTGTATGCTGCTGGCAGTCCCGTTTGACAACTTATTTTTCTTGCGATAGCCCCCCCCCCAAGAGCTTTGAATTCAGGAAAATAGACCCGATTTTGCTTCTTATACTAGGAATGTGTATGCTGCTCGCATCCTCCCTCGCTATCGCCAACTTGTTTCTTCTTGTGATCGCCCTCCCCCTCTCCAACAGCTTGAAATTCCTGAAAAATAGACTCGACCCTGCCTTTTACACTAGAAATGGGAATGTTGCTGATGTCTCCCCCCCCCCCCCGGTCGACAACTTGCTTTCGCTTGCCATACTGCACTTTTGTGATATCACCGCCCCCCCCCCCCCAAGGAGAGAGGCTGGATCCGCCCCTGATACTAATATTAAAGTAATACATTATCCCGATGAACAACGAATTTCTATTTAGATGCTCTTTTTGTAAAGTACCTCAACTTTGTATGATTTTTTTTCTGCCATTGTGTATCGGGCTTTAGCTATTATTAATCATGTACTGTAAATAATACTTAATTAGCATAGTCGAGTAAAAATTTATCCTTCAGTTTTGTGCAAAGTTAATATAATTCAATCAATTTTAAACTTAACTTTGGCAAATCAAAATATTTAATCACTTTATTTTTAACAATGTTCAGTAAAAATTTAAACCTATTACAAACATGGGCTTCTACAATGATAAATGTTAAAATAACACCAAAATAAAAAAAATGTATAAACTTACCCAAACAAATGCCTAAAATGGGAATTATTTTTGGTGTCAAGCGTTTTACATCAACTAGTAGAATGATTTCCATCATTGTTTCTAAATCCATGAAAAATCCACCATACGTTTTTGACCACCTGTTCAACTTGGTGTGCAATAATAAAGTTTGTGACCATAATACAACACAAAGAAATGCCAATACCATTTTAAACATTGTTAAAGCATAACTAAAATAAGTAAAATTTTGTATAAAATACCTCATAAAAGTATGGAGAACTAAAAATAGCATTTTAATATATTAGCAGTCCTAGCAGTCTAACAACGGGACCACCCAACCTGACCTCACCGATTATGATCATTTCTGGATATATTTTAGTACTTGAATAAATAATAGATACGTATTTTTTTTTATCTGCTGACATACACTTTTAAGGGGTGAGATTCATCCCCAAAATCAACCCTTAAAATTATTTTTTTTAATATATCTCAGCATCAAATGAATATTTTTAAATAGAATTAAGTGGAAAATATTCGTCATAAGAAGTCACAAATAGGAGATATATTTAAGAATAGAGAATATGCAACCCTTATTTGATATTTAAAAAAAAAACTACATTTTTTAGAATATTTTTGTTATAAATATAACGGAATAAATTTTAAAAAATATAAAAAGTATTTTTGTTAACAATATCGATCACTAGTGTTCCCATGTTTCGGAATTTCTCAAATCACCACCTCTAAATACCGTTGACTACCACTTACAATGATGGATTACATACAAGTCGTAAAAAAATTTTTTTCTTCTTTGGCGAAGTTCACCCGCAGACCGGGCGCTGATCCAGGGGGGGGGCGCTTTGAGTTCAGGAAAATAGACCCGATTTTGCCTTATATATATATATATATATATATATATATATATATATATATATATATATATATATATAGAAGGCTGCTGAAATGAGCAGTAGGCTTGGTTGCCAGTACCGAAAAATGCGACCCCTATCCTTTGGGCAGCGCGTTTCGTGTACTCGATTTTACATATTTCTGTTTTAATTCACCGTCGCGCCACCATATGGCGGTTTTTTACAAACTTTGTTAATCTGTGTGGTTCTTGTGTTATCAAGTGGACCATCGAGATGTCACCTCTGTCGTCTTGTTTGCTGTTTTTTTGATTTTAAACTCAGCTTTATAGGATGCATAGGCGAGATGATGGTTTGTACCGAATGCGGTGGCCTGACGAGTCCCATATTAGGACGAAACAGCGCTGTCGCCATCTGTTGGACCCGGAGTTTTTCCATATTTTGGATTGCTCCGCACTTTTTAACACGAGAATTATGTAGATTGACAAATTTTCACGTCCGCTTCCCAAAATTTGATTCTATTTTATTTTAAATTATACGGACAAAAACTTATCTATTTATTTATTTACTGGTTTGGCTTTGAAACACGCTAAACGTTGCTCTCATGGAGATCTGTCGGACCCGGAGTTTTTCCATATTTTGGAGTGCTCCGCACTTCTTAACACGAGAATCATGTATATTGACAAATTTTCACGTCCGTTTCGCCAATATTTTATTCTATTTTATTATATATATATATATATATATATATATATATATATATATATATATATATATATATATATATATATATATATATATATATATATATAAATGATCTTAGTAAATACTAACCCAGGAATCCTAAATCTTATTTTTATTAGGTCCAAATCTTCTACCGTAGTTTTAATTCTCAATATCTTTAAGTAAAGAAGAAATGACATAGCCTTTGTAACTATCTGCAAGCGACTTTTATACAAGTTTACATTTACTAGGATAATTGGGGTAACGGAGAGAAATTCGGGAAGAAAGTATGTGCATAAATATCTCTTGGCAACCATATACTGACTCATGACCACCGTCTCTCTTGTGGTGTCATAATAACCAGTGAAGAAACACAACATCATATGTATTATATGAAAAACTAAAAAAAAAATATTATATTATACGTACTAAAAAGGTAGATAGGTACATAGATTAAATTTAAGAAATTAAGGATATGTATTAAAAACTAATAAAAAAGAATTTCATCCAGCTAACTAAACTGAATTTAAAAAATGATAATATAAATTATAAAATAAATTAACAATTGACTTATATGCATTCAAATTATTAATTGTAAATGTACTTATTTCCTTAGCACTTTTTTTAAGGCGGCGCAGTAGCAGTTCAAGGATTTATTTTGAAATCACGTTTAATTGGAATTCATTCCTTGCCACTAGAGTATTTTTTACCTTGCTTCTGACTTCTTTTGGCCTTAAGTAAATAGTGATTTTGTTTAGTTAGCGGTGTTGAATTAATTTTTGATTTTCCTGTGATATTTTTCTTTTAGTTTCAATCAATTTTTAAAATTGCTGAGTATTGTAATATGGCTATACGAATGCATGAATATAGTCACTGAAAAAAGGTGATGGCTCTAAAAGAGACAGAAAAACATTTTAAGGTTCGGTAACCAACAATTTCAGTTTTTTTTTTGTCTTTTCAGTTTTTAATCTTTTTGCACTAAATCCACCATGGAAATATCATTCAGCGGTTGGCACATTTCTGACTAAAGGTATAATCAAAGTCGATCACTATCTTTAGAATTTAGAAAAGGAAATAAATTCAGAATAAAAATTTTATACTCATCCACACCAAAAACACCGAGATCCAGTTTTTAATTCAAATCGGACTGTAAACTCTAAAAATCGTCCGTCATCTTCAATTTCTAAATTTGGATCAAATTTTGATAGAAAAATCCCCCAAAATAATATCGATTTTAAACCGAATAGGTAAAGAATTGCCTGCCATTTGGATTAGATAGTCTACGATTATTAAATTAAATTTTAAAAAATACTGTACCAGGCTATATATATATATATATATATATATATATATATATATATATATATATATATATAACATAGCAAGACCTCACACTTTGCACATTTGAATTATACTTAAAAATGTAATTACTGTTAATTGCCCAATTAAGATGTATACTTTTAAACCTATCTTTCAAATATACTACTCGATCATCAGACATAATATCTATCCCTAACTTTATCCGAATTAGAAAAGCTGAATTATTTAGGAAATCGGTTCCGTGAATTGCTATGGCCTTGGTTTATGACTCTTTATAGGTACATAAATGTCTTGTGCATATAATTGTCGTACTTTGTCTGACAATGAAGAACAAACGACAGCTTTGTTAGTTTTATGCAATGGGGTTTTACCATAAAAAATATATTAAAGAAAAAACGAAATTATGAGCGATAATAGCGCACTACCTTGTATAAAAAATGGTCAAGATTCAAACTTCTAGCAAATTTATAGTTACAACATATTAGCAGTTAATACAGAAATTTCATCAAAATTTTTTCGTTTTATTTTGAGTATATTTTAAACAAAAGAAAAATATATTTTCGGCAGCCCATTTCCATATGGCAGACGCATTCGAAATTTTCTTCTCGCTGGTATGTGCAAATTTTCTCACGCAATTTCATTTCACACATCCACTTCTTTTTTTTTCTAAAACATTTGTCCATAATTGACAAATTTTGAAATTACTTGCAGGTCTCCTCTAAATTCAACATATTTTTTTCAGACCACTCCATATTCACTTATGAACAACTTTTAATCAATGCCAAGTGCTAAATAAATTTCATTTCATTAACAAAAAAAAAACATAATAAGAAAATCTCGTGTCTTCAATCTCGCTGCAAAGTAAATTTTTTCCAAATAGTGTGTCATAAACCCGTCCCGCTAGATAAAAAAAATCTTTTCAGTTCGCACCAAAAAACCGACAGAAAATGGATCGTTGCGAGTATCAGTTGAGCTACTCGAAAACAGTAAAACTATAAAAAAATTGACTTCTTTTGACCCAGCTGTATTTATTATCTCCATTGAAACCTGCTGACGATGATCCTCGATAACAATACAAATCGGCAAAATTCAAAGGAGTGTCGCTGGAAGCTCGTAGCATACTCGTCACGTACTCGTCACGCGCTCATTTCTCCATATTTATATGCATCTTTAGGACCACTATTTATTTCGATCAATGTACTACGGACTTTCAGTACAATACTCGTATTCTTATGAATAAGTGAAAATTTTGCTTGATGAATGGTTGGCCTCAAAAAACGAACAATCCATTCTTTGGCAGAAAAATGGGAAAAAATTGTAGCTAAATATAACCAGTATTTTGACTATTGAAGTGATCCATTTTGTTATGAAAAAAAAATTATAATGTACTTAATTTCAATAAAATAAACAGATTTAAGACATTCAGAAATATATTTTAATTTTAAGCATACAGAATATAGTTTACCTCAGAATCAATGGCTAATCTGTCTTTGTTACGCTTTTGGAAATTCCAAAGGTGACTTCCAGAATTTGTCATAAACTGTATTTCATTCTACAACTGCCGGCGCTTCTTACATTTTAAATAAATTAAAATAAAACTGATGAAGTGGATACTTACTTTGACATATCAGTAGGATCCATCTAGTGTCTCCATATTTAGACAAAGGAAGTCCCATATGAAACGGAATGACGAGGTAACATAAAATAAAAATAAACACCATAGCATAGGTCCAGTGTAAGTTGAAGAGGCTAAATGGATGAATCATGAAGTAGTGGTTAAGTAAATGATTGGTTTCTTGTTTTTGAAAAACAGTTCTAGATTTATAATACTTCCACGTCAATGGATGTTTTCGACTAATCATAAGATACCTGCAAAAAAATTTTAAGAGGTATGTAATCAGAATCGTCTTTATTTCAGTCTAATTTGAAGAAAAAATAAGTTTTTAGACAAGCTGCTTTATTAACATTATATTTCTAGTAAAGATATATAATAATTCAAATAAATAAGATTTTTTAGGAATACTACTTAATTTCAGATTTTTCAGTTTTTTTCAAAAAAAAAAACACATAGAAGATGGACATGGTAAAGTCCCGATGGAAGAACAAGGAACGAAATAGATTTCATTATCACCGATAAGAACCACATAGTTAAAGACATTACGGTATTAAACAGGTTTGCTACCAATAGCGATCATAGAATGGTACAAGGTAAAATAGAAATATGTTTAAATAAGGAGAGGTATAGGATGATCAAGAAGAAGAACAAAAGAGGATTATGGATGAAACCATCAGATGTAGATGGTTTTCAGCAGTGTATTGCCGACCTAATTAGTAGCCCTGAAGCAGAAACTGACGCTAAAGACCTAAGTAATAAATTAACAACTGCCTACTAGAAAGTCAGACCAAATTTTGTCCTAAAACCTAAAAAGAAGAGAAGCTCAGCCAAAATACCAGACAACTAATGCAGAAAAGAAGAGGAATGAGAAGCGAAACGGACACTAAAGCTGACGAACTACAAAAAAATAGATAAAGAAATATCCAAAGCTGTTAGACAAGACACTCGAAAATACAATCAAAAACAGATCGAACATACCATTGAGAACAATAAAAGTATGAAAGTATTGAGAAGAAAATTAGGAACGAGAACAAGACAAATAATCAAAGTGAAAGATAAGAATGGTCAGTTCAGGAGATCCTTAAAGTAGTCGAAGATTTTTACAAATTACTATACAGAAGCCAAAACAAAGAGAATAGCAAAGATCAAGTACCAGAAATACTGAAAGGAAAAAGGGCATTGTCAACCAAGGATCAGAATAAATGCTGGAAATCACAATAGACGAAATAAAACTAGCCTTAAAAAAAAAACGAAGAATAACAAATCTCTAGGCGAAGATGGTGTAGTTACTGATGCAATCAAAATCGGAGATGTTTGTCTACTTAAGAAAGAAAAAGTCCTTTTCAATATGTGCTTTTTGGACAGTACAATACCCGACAAGTGGCACAATGCTGAGGTAATTTTTATTTACAAAAAAGGAGATCCCCATGATTTGGAAAATTACGGACCAATAGCCTTCTTAGTGGCCTATATACACTCCTAACAAGAATAGTAACGAATCGACTTAGGAAAAACTTGGTTTTTACCAACAAATAGAGCAAGCGGGGTTTCGTACTGAATCTGGAACAAACGATCACCTACAGAGCATCAAAAGGGTAATAGAAAAAACCACTCTTTCTGGTTTTTGTAGATTTCCATAATACCTTTGATACGGTAGAGCTTGGCAAAATTATGGAAGCATTACAAGCATGCCGCATTGACTATCGATACACAAAGTTAATTTACAATATATACAGGAATGCAAAGATGTCGGTGAAACTGCACGGAAACACGGATCATATCCCAATTGGCAGAGGAGTCCGACTGGGTGATACCTTATCGCCTCAACTATTTACTGCAGTACTAGAATACGCCTGTAAAAAACTTAACTGGGAAAAAAGAGGTCTGAATATAGACGGCCAAAGATTAACAAAATTGAGGTTCGCGGACGACATAGTTTTGTTTCCCGATAATCTCAAGGAGATATGTAAAATGTTAGATGAACTTCAGCTAGTGTGCGCCAATGTGGGTCTTAAAATAAATATATCAACAACAAAATTTATGACCAATCTGGTATCTAGTGGAAATATCAATATTGGAGACAACGAAGTGGAGCTTGTGGAAAAATACATATACCTTGGACACGAAATAAAGATCACAAGACATAATCAAACATGCGAGCTACGGAGAAGAGTAAATCTCGCATGGGCAGCCTATGGAAAATGGAAAGACCGGTTATGACCTACGGTGCCGAAACTTTGACATTGACAACTGCAACTTCTAAAATGCTGCAAATAGCTCAGAAAAAGATAGAAAGGTCAATGCTCGATATATCGCTGCGTGACCGAGTTAGAAATGAAGACCTGAGACGAAAGACAGGAGTTACCGACATAATTTTCCGAATTGCTACACTCAAATGAAACTGGGCCGGACACGTCGCCCAAATCAGTGATGGAAAGTAGACAAAGAGATTGCTCGAGTAGAGGCCGAGATTAGACAAAAGAAGTAGAGGAAGACCCCCTACTTGTTGGACTGACGATCTCAAGAGAATTGCAACAAATTGGATGCAAATCGCTCAAGATAGAGCACAATGGACAAGAATGAGGGAGGCCTATGTCCAGCAGTGGATGCAAAGGGCAAGATGAACAAGAATTTTACTATGCAATATCACAACTCAACATACTAGCAAAAAAAACTGATTAAAAAAACCTTAAAAGCGAGGAACGTTCGACATTTCCCCGCATCCACAGCACCAACATATTTTTGGTTTCTTGTTTTAATTAGTATTTTGACCATGTTGAGTTGATCTATACGTTATGGTACAATTATAGTAAAGTACTTAAAATTATGTAGTATTTCTAACTCGTTATGTTGGAATACATCTCAACAGAGCTTTCAACATTATTATCTAGATACTAATATCTTAAGGCATCATAAACACTCATCGTAATAAGTTTTTCGTTGAGGAAAAAATGCCCTGGTTTAGCGATTTTGGAATAAATATAGATGTGAAAGCCATATCTTTTGGGTATCTCACTAATTTCAAATAATATATAAAAACAAGCACAAACAAGATACATCACTTAGGACACACTGTAAGGTGAACTTTGCTCACTGACAGAAATTAAACTGAGCTATCAGAAATTTTATTGTTGCAGTAAATTTATAAATGCTTATAATATTTAAATATAATTAAATATAATTAGATTTACGGCAGTCCTCAGTTACCTGCGGCACTGAAGCAGGTACATTGGAGATTTCGGTAACAATTTTGTTACTTTCTCTAGTTCTTGAATAGAGTATAGGAATATGTATGTTTGTGATTGTTCCTTCCCTTCCTAAGGGCTTTGAGTTCAGGGAAATAGAACCGACTCTACTTTTTATATTAGCAACGTGTATGTTGCTGGCACTCCCCCCCGTTGACAACTTGTTTTTATTGCGATAACCCCCCCCTCCAAGACCTTTGAGTTCAGGAAAATAGTCCCGATTCTGCCTGTTATACTAGGAATGTGTATGCTGCTCCATCCTCCCCCCATGTCGGCAGCTTGTTTTTTCGTGTGATCGCTCCCACCTCTCCAAGAGCTTCAAATTCAGAACAATAGACCCGACCCTGCCTTTTACACTAGAAATGGGAATGTTGCTAATGTCTCCCCCCCTCGTCGATAAATTTCTTTCGCTTGCCATACTGTACTTTTGCGATATCACCGATCCCCCCCCCCCAAAGGGAGAGGCTGGATCCGCCCCTGATCTGGAGTACCAGAATAGTGCGTATATTACTATTCATATCATTTTCTCAATGAATCGTTTTTAGGGATAAACTTTGTAAGTAGATTTCACCCCTTCGAATTGCACTTCAGAATATAAAAAGAATTACTGTAAAAAAAATGCATCGCAAAACTTTCAGCAAAAAAAAATATTCCGTATGATGACACTGCACGGTTGGCTAACTAATTTGAGGGAACATCCAGTTATTTCTTTCTAGAAGTCATGACAAGGTCCAGAAAAGTTTTGTGAGAAATTTTTGAGTACAAGCTACGTGGAAAGCAGTTCTCAAGCATGTTTTAAAATATAGTATTCATGTCAGTGAAATAAGCAGCTTAAGCCATACGATTAAATGTCTCATTTTCAAGGTGGTTACCCACGGTTCTATTACGATGATATTCGATATTGTTGTCCATGAAACGGGACTATCGCCATAACTTTCTCCTAAGCAGGACACCAAGGGAAATTCGAGGAGGGCACCAGCAAGTTAAGCAACACTTTGATTCTTTCTAAACTATATAACAACTAGAATTCACATAATATTTCCAGATCCAGTTGGAAAACAGGGAATAATTTTAAAATTCTTCGGAAAAGCGAATGTGTTCTTCAGCCCATTATAGTGCACGAACTCAGTGTTAATGTCGTAGTCATGAAACTCTCACTGGCTATCGATTTATTAAATTTGATAGAAGAGTTCATCCTCTCAGTGTAGGCTCAGATAAGTTACCACCCAATATAAGTACAGATTTAAGAAACAGTGGTAAAAATATTTGAAACAAAAAAAAATTAATAATAAATTATTAGCCCTGGCGTTTTTTCCTCGATGTATTATTAAACAGTTAAAAGCTTTTGGGCATTTCCGATTGTTTTGGAACAAAAAAATGTATATAATGTAGCATTATTTTCTTTGCTTAAAATCGGACAAATGGAATACTTTTATTTGACACGTATTATCTAACAATATGTACAATAGCTTTATCTATTTTTCGCCAAAATAAAAAATATATACTAGCTTGTGGAAAAAATAAGCATAATATTTCAAGTGAAAAGTATTAAAAATAATTTAAGGTCTTTTCTCATTTATGGGTGCCCACCTCGGGTTTTACCAGTGATCATAGAAGAAGCACACCTCGTCTGTGCTGTGACACATCAGCTGATTTCAGTAGTTTTTCACTAGAGTTTTAATTTCCAAAAATTTTTTGTTTTGTACTTGTGATATTTTTGACAATATGGCGATGGCGTAACGCATTGGCGAACTATTTATTTTCTGTCTATATTTCTGATTGGTTTTAATAAACCACTAAGTAATGTTAGTGTTACTTTAAAAGATAAATGGACGTAAAAGTATTAATACTTCTATCAATGATTTTGTGGACTAACAGTTCTTCTTTTAGCTAAGAAACGTTTTTACTGGGTTCGCCCTTTGCTACTGTAGAACACAGAAAATTTGTCTTTAATAAATAATGAAATAGATGATAGTCCTTAAAAAGCGTTTAGCGAATGGATAAAGCCACATCTAAAGATTTGCTTAGAAGAACTGTAAACATTTTGGCCACATAAAAAGTAATAAAAAAACTAAAATATTCAAAAACACCTTTTTCAAAACAAACAATTTCAGCTTGAGAGAGGCCTTGGATATTTTGCAAGGTCTGTAATATTAATATTCAGTTAGTCGTTTAACTACATCAGATAATACCTGAAATGACCATCGATATTTTGGATTTGTGCCTTGAGACTTCTCAGTATGGATTGCACTTGTTTTGTAAGCCTCTTTTTTATTTTTAAATCAATTTATTGTTAACTTAAACTGAAATGATAAACTAAACAACAAGAATTATACATTTTTGAAATCGGGTAAAAAGGGGCTTTCATTCTAGAAGATAACATACAAGATGTTCCATTTAAAGGATATAAATTGCTTTTCCAAAAACACCATGGTAATTAAAACAAATGACACTCTAACAGAGGAAATCCCTCTATCCATAGGAATAAGACAGGGTGATAGCCTAAGTCCAACACTTTTCAATGTAATCATGGACGAAATCATTGATGAGGTAAAAAGCACAAATATTAGGTACCCAATGGGACACAACACCGTTCAGATTATATGCTTTGCAGACGATGTTGCCTTGACAGCAGATCGCGAGGACAACTTACAAAGAATGCTTTTCCATCTCAATCGAACAGTCAAACAGTATAATATGAAGATATCTGTGGAGAAAACCAAAGCAATGGTAATAGCAAAAGAACCGGTAAGATGCAAACTAATGGTTGAAGATAAACATATCGAACAGGTTGGGAAGTTTAAATACCTAGAAGCACATATAACAAGTAACAGGATAGTAACGGAAGAAGTACGCACACAGGCCAACAAAGCGGCCATGATATCAGGTCAACTAAGAGACATAATCTGGAACAATAAACATATGACGGTTGAGAGCAAAGCAAGAATTTACAAGGTCTGTGTAAGGCCGATACTGACCTACGGCACAGAAACAAGAAATGAAACCACAAAGACAAAACAAGTTATGAGAACCACAGAAATGAAAACGCTGAGAATGATCACGGGAACAAGTTTAAGAGATAGGATAAGAAATGCAAAAATACGCGAGAACAGCGGAGTGGGGGATGTTGTGAAGTGGGTTCGAAATCGTCGTAGACAGTGGAGAGACCACGTGGAACGAATGGACGATGACAGACTAGCAAAAACCGTGATGAGAGAGAAACCAAACACCAAACGGCCGCCTGGACGGCCCCCCAAAAGATGGAAAGACAGCTGAATTTCGACCTCAAACGAGGATCGATGAGGCATTGTATAGATAACAGAACTTAGTTCTACCTAGAAGAAGAAGAAGAAGAAGAAAAAGAAAAAATTGCTTTCAAACTTTATGATGTCAGTTTTTTCAAATAAATTCAAATATAATACCGAAGAAATAATACCGAAGAAATAAACCACCTTTTGAATTTAAAGCGTTTTTTCCTCCATTTTTAATAAAGCCTCTAGGTACGGTGTTAAATATAAAAAAAAAACTGTATATGTCAGTGGCTTTACTACTTAATATATATAATGTAGACTTATTTCTCAAATATATATATTGTTCTTCAAAAATGGAATTCATTATTACTCGTTTCAATTTTCTTGACCCATTTTTAATTTTTAAAAATTCAGCTTCGATCAGTCTGAAAAAAAATTATTTTATATTACTTAAAATTGTTATGAAGTACATTGAAATTGCTTGGTTAGAAATAACATAACAGTCATAAGAAGAAACATAACAATTATTTAATTCAAGGAAACAAAAACTTTAAATATTGGTAACCACTCAGCATAGAAATAAAAATAAATATAACAGTACCTTGAAAATCTTTTGAGATCATTTCTTCTACAATTTTCTTATAATATTTCAGTTGGATGGCTTATTACTGTTTGTGCTGAATATTACACCTTAATTTTGTCGTAAAAGCAGTGAAACATGTTAAATTGGTTATATTTCATATTCAGTTCTTCCTTTAAGGAATCAAAAGTATTTCTGAGTTAGAGTTTTGGTCTGACTCTCAAGTTGTTTTGGTTATATCAATTCAAATTAAATCTCCTTATTATGTTTTTCCTTAAAACTGTATGTAATTTAAATATTTTTTAAATCTCTTAATTTAACAATACTCATACTCAATATTAAATTGTTTCTATAGTATAGATACTCAGAAATTATTTCATTATTAACTTACCAAATTACATAGATTTATACATTCATCGTCATTTAAAAACATCAAATTTTCAAAATACAACATTGTGGGTTTGTATACTTATGCTATGCCCGTACCCGTTTTTAAACAAGCCGCCTTATTTTTATTCTTTAAACTGGAATCTCAAGTATGAACTTTGCTTCTCACATCTATCTTCAGAGATTGTTTCTAGCATATACACAACTTCAATAATTCCTTTTTATAGCATTTCATTCTGAAATGAATATCTTGCAACTTCAATGGGATCGGATGGTTTTCATAAAACCTCATCTTGCTCCATATGAACCATCTTTTTTTGCGGCCATTTCACAAATGTTTAAAACAAAACGTTCACAATAGAAACGCATGATATCAAAAAAGCGAGGTTAATGGCGAGATCAGACCATAGACATAATAATATAGAATACGGATCCTGTAGAAGAAAGTTGGCTCACGCTTGGAAAGAAATAAAGTGTTTTCGATGAGTAGTGCCTCTTTTTTTATTTTCAGTCAAGGTTGTATTCTTTATAGTAAACTATTATTGATCAAAGTAAAAAAAGTGACACTGATAACTTCATGTTTTTTTGAATATGCATGATTACTTCAAGTGATAAAACTGAAAGTAATAATAATTCAAAAGAATAGATAGCCCTCAGGTACCGGAGGTATCTGGTGATGCTTAAAGTACCATTCTTAGCTCCGCTATTAGAAACAGAGGTACTACTAGTCGAAAAACCTCTTTCCCTTTCTAAACGTCAGCCAACTTTCTTCTGTAAGATCTGCGGTCTGGTATCTTTACATTATGTCAATGGATCAGGCTCGGCACCCCGACTTTTTCATCTATGGTCTTGACGTACAAGTGTGAATAGGAAGTCCTGGTTTTCTATCGTCTGTGAAAAACTCGTGGTGGGCACCCGTAAATGAAAAGACCTTTAGAGTTACCGAATCATGAGTCAAATTTTTTAAATTCAGTTTTACTCCCATTGCAGAATATTCTCATTATTAAAAAGAGCAGAAAACTCAATATTCATTTTCCCAGTTAAAAATTTAATTACATTTTCTGTATGTTTCCTTACCTACGGAAGTTTCTGCGGAATTTTATAAAAACTCCTGAATTGATGAAACTATATATAATATCATCTTCTATTAACAAACACTCTGGATCCTCCATTTGAATCAATCACTCAATGTCTTAATGTATTTCACGTGCTTTTAGCGATTGTAATCAGTAATAATACTTATGTCAAAATGACAACTTGGTTGCTAAAATAATAAATTTTATTCCACCAGGAAATTACCACATATCTACCTATATATTGGACTAGTTGGAAGCTGAAGGTAAAAATTAATTTCTAGGTTATACTACTCTTTATAACTTAGTTTAGATATTCATCTGCCAATAATATTAGGATAGTAGATAACTTCTTATATCTCGTGCTAGATAATACAATTTTTCGTACTAATCTATGTTCTTTTATTGATTTTAAATTATAAAAGCTGTTAAGTATCATTATGACTGTCCTGTTTTGTAATAATTTTTTAATCATTGGATTATTAATGTCTTTAGATGAAAAAATGTTCGAAGCTGTGTATTTAAGTTTAAGACTTCATATTTCAAATTGATTTTTCAACCTTTTTCCTGTAGGATGAAACTACATATTAATGTAGCTAGTCATATTATCGACTATTAAGAGTTAAGCTCTTCAGCTTATTAATGCATAATGACACAGCAACAGACATATACAGACAGCTCAAAACATTTTCAATAGTGTCACCATTTGTCTGTCAACTGCAGTGACACTTCGCTAGCCATGGTCAAAATCGTAGAGCTTTACTCGGTTAATGGAAGCACTTGATGCTAGGGAAAGGCGATACGGTATTTTAGAGTCTCGATACTCCGATAATTTGTATCGATATTTTTAATGCGATAGGGGAAGGTAGGGTAATTGCGAACACTTAAGGGAGAGCTAAAATACAATAAAACCAAATGAAAATACAAGACTTATTTATTGCTTAATATTTATTTAAACTAATCATTCTTATGTTCTCATAATCAACTTAGATAAATTTTCAAAAAAAAAATCAAATTTCAACAAAAAACAAAACCTCTGGTGTCCGGGATTACCCCACAGCTTAGGGGGTAATTACGGATGGTGTATGGGGTAATCACGGACATAGTCTAATTGGCACAGAAATCACAGATAAATCCCCTTGATGTGCTTGCACCACTCGTGCAATTTTTGTGGGCCCCCAATTTACATTTGATGTACATTATCCAATCTTCTGTGATTAGTTCTTCATACTTTTCATTACAAATAAGACACGAACACCCTTCATCAACCTTTGTAACACTTTTGTTGACTTTCTTTTTCTTGCGCTCTACGTTCCTATCTTTAGCCTTCATATCATCTTCAAATGCTTTAAGATTCTTCATACCTTTCTTTCTTTCAGTGGTTCGTACAGACCTATCATTTTCTTTTGCCTCTTCTTTATTTTTCTTCCTTTGTTCCTTTTCTTCTAAAGCGTCTTTCATAGGGGTACTAGTAATTATAATTGAATGTTTCTTTTTGGAAGATTGCCTACTTTTCTGTTATGGCAGTTGGGGAACATTAACAACATTTTGAAGTGGAATTGATTTGTCCAACAAAGGTAAAGGTGTTACTGATCGCTGCTGAACAACTGATAATGGAACTACTTATGCATTAGGTGACACTGCTCTCTGCATAGATAGTGTCTGTGCAATCTGGGTATCAGGTGTTACTGCTCGTTGCACAGATGGTGTCGGTGCTATCTGGGCATCAAGTATTACTGCTCTTTGCATATATGTCGATGCTCTCTGCACATCAGGTAATGTCGAATCAAAGAAATGTTCGTCAAATTTTGTTGTATCTAATGGCCAAATACCAGCTGCCTGAAAACCATTTGCAGCTTTTTCTATATTGCTGATTCGATTGAAAGCTTTAGTAAAAAGCTTGAACTTCATACTGTGTAATTTTTCGGTCTATATTTGAAGCCATGTATAAGTCACATTTTCTGTTGTATGCAGTTTTGAGCGGTCCAAAATATGTTAAGTCCAGCGGTTGCATACGATGTGACGTATGTGGTGGAAGAGATAACAGTATTATTCCATTCTGGCGACAAAGCAGGTAGCAAGTCAGGCTAATATGACTTTCATGGTTGTCTAAAATAAGAAGAATAGGTTCTTCAACAGTTGGTCTAGCGTAAGAGATAAAATGATGTAACCAATCTATGAATAGGTTTTCATTAATCCAACCCGAATCGCTCACGGCTGCAACCATATCAGCATTGCCTCCATGCAATAGATGAACATTCATTCGCTTTCTCTTGAAAATAAAAAATGGAGGGACATACTTTCCTGAAGCACTGAATGCGCAAACAATGGTTGTTGTTGTGCCTCTTTCACCACTTGTAGCCATGCCGACTTGTTTCTGGCCTTTCGGAGCTAGAATTCTAGAATTTTTCTCCTTTCTAAGGCTTCCAAGTTTTCGAAAAAGATTCTCACACTCTGTTTCATTAAACGCTGTAATTCTATTAATAGAAGTGGATTCAGGTTTGCGGAGAGAAATATTGGGATGCCTTTTTCGAAATCCATAAAACCAGTCCTTTCCCGCCATTTGTGATGTTTGGTCAAAATTATGCTTTAACTGATTTACTTCAGCAAATTTGAAAGCTATTTTCCTCACCATCTCTATAGTTAAGCCATAAAATTGTTTACTGCATTTTAAAATGTGTTCTTCTAATTCTTTTTCTTGGTCTTCAGAAAATATAGCCTTTCTTCCACTTTTTGGGGTCTTTATAATTTCTTTATTAAGATGGTCGTGTATAGTGTTTTTTGGTATAGAGTAAACGATAGCTGCTTTTTCCAATGAAAGTTTGTCGTTCTTGACGTCCTGAATAGCTTTTTGTAAATCTTCTAATTTGTATTTGGTCTCCGTCTTTCTTTGGTAATTTCGAGGCATCTGAAATATAAAAAGGTTTAACCCATATAGGGGTAATTACGGATGTCTGTGATTACCCCACACAAATCGTCCGCCATTACCCGACTCACAAAAAAACGAAAAACTATATATTTATTTGAGGTTAGAATATCGTAATGCACTTGGCGATTACTTACAGACGTTGCTTAATTAGACGTTAGTTCACTTAAAAAAAAAAGTAAATCCTATGTTTAGCTTGAAATAATATACACGTATTCAATTTTACTAAAAAATAAGATGAAAATTTGAAAAATAATCGACTTAGCTTACCTTGTACGGCGAACGTGACCTCACCTTACCATTCATTGTTCGGCACTGCATTCGGGCGCGACTGGCGATTGTGGCGGTTAAAATATCTGCTATCTTTTTCTAACATAGCTATACTGGCGTGTCCGCAATTACCCGCCGTCCGAGATTCCCCCACTCTCCCCTACCTTTGACTGAATATCGAAACAAACGATTCGGGATCGAAAAAGTACCAGCATCTAATTATAACTACAGTAAATCGTGTCAAATCAAATTTACAGACTACTTAGAAAGAGTAACAGATTCACTTACTACCTCTTTCAGTATTTTTTTTTTGTTCACCATTACGTATTTCTAATTAAAAAGAGTAATAATTTCAGAGGTATACATGTAATATAAAAATCAATAAGAAACATATTCTGGCAATTTAAAATTTCTTGATAGGTATCTGGAAAGACGGTGAACCGAAAATTTATTGCTAGTCTACTAACTTATGTTAAATCTATTCTCAAGAAAAGGTCATATGTCAGATATTCTCTAAAATGAATGAATCGTTGGGTTAACCCAAGAAACCCGGCATCAATATTTCCAAGTTGTAGCTGTAAAATTTTCATATTCTCAGAATGCAACCCTTTCCTATTGTTGTAAATATGTTCTGTGGTTGGTGCAATAATACCTAGGTGTGTACAGTCTCCGCATTCCATCATTCCTGAAAAACCTACTTATTCCATGAAACCTGCCTATCTTCTTATTTATTTCGTAGGCATTATTATCCACTGCTTTTAGCTGGTATACAATGGTCTCTGTGATTTATAAAAAACATCAATCAATAAAAATTGCCAAAAAAACACAATTGGCAACGAAAATACTGGACTTTTACGCCAATTCAAAAATGGATTTAAAAGGCTTCTAAAGAACACACATACTATTGCAGGTTAACATCTACTCTATACGTCATTTTAGATCAACTTTATCATAATAAAGGGTGTTTTTTATAGAGGTATAGAACTTTAAGTTGGCAACACTTTTTTAACTGGCAGCCATTTTGTCAGATGTCAAGTGATTTATATTTAGTTTGGTTTGGCATTTCAACATGAATAGATTGACGCCTAAACAACGCTTCCAAATTGTGCAAATTTATTTTGAAAATCATGGTTCTGTTCGAAATACGTATCGCGCACTACGTCCATTTTACGGTCAACATAATTGTCCATCAGAGCTATTAATTCGATTAACTATGGAACGTTTTCGCACCACGTTTACTCTAAATGATAATACGCATCCACAGAGACGTCGTACAGTGCGTACAGAAGAAGTCATTGCTGCTGTAGAGCGTAGCGTAGAGGAAGACCCGAATCAGTCTATCCGCCATCGTGCACAGGAATTGGATATGTGTCCATTCACTTTATGGAAGATTTTGTGGAACGATCTTGATTTGCGTGCTTACAAAATACAACTCGTGCAAGAATTGAAGCCACACGATCACCTAGCAAGATTCGGTGAATGGGCCCAAAGCAAGATTGCCGTTGATCCCGATTTTTATAAGCGAATTTTGTTTAGCGATGAAGCTCACTTTTGTTTGAATGGATACGTCAATAAACAAAACTGCCATATTTGGAGTGATGATAATCCTCAAGTGTATGTTGAGACAACGTTACATCCAGAAAAACTGACTGTTTGGTGTGCTTTATGGGCTGGTGGAATCATTGGTCCGTATTTCTTTAAAAACGATGCTGGTCAGAACGTTACAGTCAATGGTGACCGCTATAGAGCCATGATTACTGACTTTTTCGTTCATCAATGGAACAACCATGATGTGCAGGAGCTGTGATTTTAACAAGACGGCGCAAGATGTCACACAGCTCGTGCCACAATTGATTTATTGAAGGAAACGTTTGGTAACCGCATAGTTTCACGTTTCGGACCCGTGAATTAGCCTCCAAGATCGTGCGACTTAACGCCGCTAGACTATTTTCTGTGGGGATATGTGAAGTCGCTAATCTACGCCGATAAGCCCGAAACGATTGATCACTTAGAGGACAACATTCGCAGCGTTATTGCCGATATACGGCCACAAATGTTGGAAAAAGTCTTCGAAAATTGGACCTCCAGATTAAACTACATCCGAGCCAGCCGTGGCGGTCATATGCCAGAAGTCATATTTAAATTATAATGCCAGAAGGTTATCTTTCGAATAAAGTAAATTTCATGTCAATTTAAAAAATTCATCTTTGTTTTATTCCATTTAAAAGTTCTATACCTCTATAAAAAAAAAACACCCTTTACAATGATCGTCTATTGATTCATTTTTTCAGACTATAATGTTTTCCTTTTTTAACATAATAAAACGCTACGGAGAAGAGCTTATAATTTTTGTTTATTATACAAAAAAAAACACAACAGATAATCCACTAAGCTATATTAAATGTTTACACAAACATTACAAACTATTCAAACTAGTATTTATTTATGTCTTCTGTGACCAATAAATTTTCTCACCTTGGTTTTTAAGAGTGATAAGGCAACCTTCATGAAGAATGGGCAAAATAAGTGATAAAACATTGCTACCTCTCAAAAAATCATAAACAAATTACTTTTTTGGGGTACATTCGAGTTAACATTTACACAATATTTCTTATAAAACGAATTTTTTCTCCATAAAATAATCTTGAAATAATTAATATTTATTTTTTTTTTGTTTTAATGTGAACCCGTATTTTTCATCTGATCTTTTGAAACAACCTGCTAACCTAGCTAGTCCTATTTTCGCTTGTATAATATAAATAGATAGATAGACAGATGAATACGCCTTTATTAATTCCAATAAATAAATATCACATACAAAAAAACTCATATCGGTATGGAACAACCTCGGGCAGGAAAATCACTATCATAATTAATATTACAATAAAAATTAGTTCATTTTCAGCTCAAGACAAAAAAAAATGAAAAGGAAAAAACAATATTTTCACAATATTAAACATTATTTTTGATTAATTTTATCAAACTAATTTAGCAAAACCGAACAACTAAAACCTAAAGCAAAAGGCAACAACATAAATGACAAAAATTTAAAAAAAAAAACGTATGCACATTTAGGATTTAAAGATACAGCTAATAACAAAAATAGTGTTATCAACTAATTACAAAAATAGTGTTTTCTTATAATGCTGCTCTCTCACACACGTCAAACTTATCCAATGTATAGAAGACTTTCTTACACAAAAAGATTTTTAGGTCCCATTTTAATCTATTTCTTTTAAGCATATGCACATTTTCACGTATAGAATTAAAAATTTTTATGAGAGAAAACTTGACATTTTTCTGCAAATAAACAAAGTTATATTTATCAGAAAGGAGTTTTGCTTTATTTCTAGTGATACAATTATGTTTTCTGTTCTCAACAATAAATATCATCAAATCCAAAATGTACATACCTTTAACCATTAAAATAGTTACGAATAAAAACATTTCTTGAGCTATCTTAATCCTTCATTGCAAAAATAAGCATCTTTTTTTGGAAGAATCAAAACTCTGTTTACATCTAAACAATTACTCCAAAATATTAGACCATATCTGAGTCTGGACTGTACAAACGCATAGTAAGCTGACAAAGCTGCACCTATCCAACTCTCTTAGTAATAATTCTTAATGCAAAACAATACTGATATATTTTAGTACCAACTCTCCCGATGTGCGCCCTCAGTCCAACCTATCAAGGTTTAGTTCCAACACAACAGCGCTCTCTGCTGATGTTATTGTTTTATTTTTATATGATATAATTTGAGTATCTATCAAACATAATGCACTGTGTCTTGGAAATATTTAGCGATAGGCTATCAAACAGAAAGTGCTTATCGAGAATGTCCATCACAGATTGAAACTTTATCGATAGCAACTCCTTCGCTTCTTCACTGATTATAAGCGATGTGTTATGAGCATCTGGTATAGTTTACTTTCCAGAGATTTTGAGCGAATTATTTGTATAAAGAATATAGAAAAGAGGTCCAAGTATTGAACCCTAAGGAACCCTCTTCTTCATGTTAACCCTTTGAGATAGTATAGCTCTACTATGGAGAACAAACTTCACTCCTGCTGATCCTGTCAATGAAATACGGTATTATTAATTCCAGAGCATTAATCCTTATATCATACGTTTCAACTTTCAACAATTATTTCTTATGATCTACAGTATCTAACGCTGTAGACAGGTCTAAGCACATGTTTGTTTTTTGTTATTGTTACGGCTAAAAATTGATCTTAAATAATAAATATTTTTGTTTACATTTTTCAAGATTAAATTACAGGTTCAGATTACTAAAGTCATAAATAGATTTTTGTTTTGTACGTAAATTTACAGTAAACGATGTTTTCTACTATAAAACTAATGATTACCTTTTGTTTTTCATTCATTAGTATTGGTTTCATCTATATTCGGATCATTCCTTTTGTTTACATTTTGAAATTTTGATTGACATCGAAACTTAACATATTTCTGTAATTTATAAATTTCAGTAGGTACCTCGAGACAATGTATCACATATTGGGAAAAGCGTTTTCTTAATGTTTGGATAAATATAAATAGGATTATTTGCTTTCTTGTGATTATTATTTGATTTTCCTTTTTCAGAAAATATTTGTTTATTGTCACATATCAGCTGTTTGAGATAATCAGGTTCACTGAATTGCGTGAAAGTTTTTAGGGTTGCCTATAAGATGGCACATCAGTTGAATATTATCGAAATGCTTAATTTGAAATAAGATTGTATTGACTTTTTTTCATTATGTTGTTTTTAGTTTATTAATTGAATATTTCCCTTTTACTTTACTAGTTAGAATTTTTGGTAATTATAATATTGTAAATTAGACCCTCGAACTATTTCGAACTATTTCGAACTGTTTCGAACTAATTGGATTTAATTTTCGAATATTTCGAATCCATTAAGTAGTTTGTTATTGGGTATTCATTTTGTAGGACGAGGCAGGTTAGATTATTAAGATATTGGTTGTCTCGGTCTGATTTTAGTACTGGCCACTTTAAAATTGAGATAGAAGAATATTTGTATATATTTTCCGGAAGTAGTTGAAATTGTATGATAAAATTTCAATGGTTTGAGATTATGGCTACGAGATTAAGGTTATTTTTTTTGGATAGATTTTTGATGGACGTTTTTATAAAGTTTTTTTGGTAACTTCCGTTGGAAGAAATGTGCTAGTGATTTGAGAGAAATCGTTCTCTTTTGGCTATCTGACGTAAGAGCGTGAAGGAGTGGTTTTAGTTTTACTACTTTCCCAAGTTAAGGGACTTGGTCATAAATGGCCGATTAAAGTAACCAAACAATTTTTGGTGATTTTGGTCGTTTCCCTCTACAGCCAGTTTGACGATTATTTTCTTCAGCCAGCCAGAAACAACGGCTTATCAGTTAGCAGATGCCACCATTTTCTTGAGTTCGAGGTATGTACATATTTCTTTTGAAACAATCAGTTTTTGTGTTTAAGCAAAATTTAGCTAAGCTTTGCGTAGGCCTTTTGTACGACTGATTGAGTAGGAATTTTTATTTCTTTATTTTAGGGTCTTTGGAATAATTACGTCTTTGGGAAAACTATAGTATGTTTTTGGAATAGTTACAAGATACAGTGTCTTTTGGATTTCTCCAGTCTTTCTTTTTTTTTTTGGATGGAATTTTATAATGTACAGTTTGGGTTTTCGTGCTGCACTTCTGGGATTGTGAGCCTCTGAAGGGGACAATCTCCATATTGAGCCAGGTCAACGTCCTCTCTGGTGAAGCCGTCTATGTCACAAGCCTTGTTTAACCACCTGTTCGAAAGTGATTCAGCTAAGTGCCTAATTTTAGCCAAAGTATGTACTCAAGAGTTTCTGATTGTTAAGCCTAATGGGTATTAAATCTGTTTTTTGAATAGTTTAGTTATCTAAACACAGTTTTCTGTTCGATTACCTAGAGGGCTAACAGGTAGGGGATTCTTGTGTATATGATTTTGAAACCTTTCTAATTAATAAATTTTAAATATTTGGACTTTAATATTTTTTTCTAATGATATTTATCTTTTGGTAATTTACCATATCATATAATATTTGCGGCGAACCAGTAAACTATGTAAGGTGAAACGCAGTCGACTTCGTTGCGCTACAACCTCAAATTTAAATGTTTTATTTTTGCGATACTCTACTGTAATTGAGGTTTTTTTTATGGTTCTGTTTTAGAGTCCCAGAGTGGCCAAGTACCCATATAATTATTGTTTAAAATAATGAATATTATAATGATAGATTTATTGAAAATTTCAATTGCTTAACAATTGAATATTTTGGAAACTAATTATTATGTACAAAATTGTAACAAACTTTTCAGTAAAATTTTGTCAAGATTTTAACCACTTGAGTGACAGTTATAAGTTGATTTCTATGATCTAATTTTTGTAATTATCTATCATTTTTTTTTTTGTGCAACTTTCTATTGCTTATATTTTTGTTAACTGTCATTATCTCTTTCATTATCAATTTTCTAATTCTTTCTCTTTGCAGATATTTTTGTACCTTTTTTGATATTGCTTATTTTTTTACTACTGCAAAGTTGATAGTCTCCTGCATTGTTGGGCTTATGGAACTTCATAGGCTAGTTTGAAATAGAGTGTGTTCTTTTCTTCTATAACTAGGCTATGTCGACGTAAACCTTCCAAGTGTAGTTAATTTGTTTACTTTTGGATCGGTTTGCCGTTCACTGTGCAGGACACTGTCAAGTTTAATTTACTAGTCTTTTATTTTAATATTCACATTTTGCTACGTCATTGAAAGACAATAACTTTCGACTAAGTCAGCAAGGTTTATTTATTGCAATTTACTGTTTGTAATCGCAATTCTATCAGATAGCCCCATTAGAGGAGCTTGCAATAATTCACACTGGTGATAACTTTTTCCAGGGGTTGTACTTATTATCTGGGAAGGGGTATACCGTGAGGAATAAATGTATTGGCCTCTATTTAATTGGTTTTATTTCCTATAATTTTAAATTAGGATACTTTTAAGTACTTAGACTCTGCGATTTATTTACCCGGATATGACATATTAAATATTTATTCTTTTACAAGTTTTCTTTACTACAATTGCTCGTAGTATAATCATTAGGGCTCATTCTAAAGTAAAATTTGGTGGTGCCTTTTTCCCGATTTAGACATTTATAAAACTTACACAGGCAATATATTAAAAATAGTGGAAAAATACAAAAACAACGAATCTACCCTGAGATGAGCTAGCGTATAGGTAGACTCCAGTCAGCATTAGGACAATCATTAGGTAAGTCTGAACTGAGGTACCTTACAGGGTGTTGCCAGGATTTGGTAAGGCGTTCATAGTTGGTAATAATATATTATATTTCATGGTAAAATTTTGAGATTTCATTTGCGACAAAAATTTTTGATTTCATTATTTAGTGCTAAAACCATTTTGTTTATCTGATATATCAGAAAACATATCCAGAAATATTACAATTCTCTGATATAAAAATTTTTCAAAAATCTTGCCCCTATTAAGCAATGGCAAGATTGGTCTATAATTTTGTCCTTCAGATTTCTCCCCTTTTTTATAACTTACTTTAAAAGAGCATATTTTAACTTATTTGGAAGAATTCCTGTTGCAAAATACAAATTTACAATACAGGATAAAGGTTCATAAATAATGTTACCTACATCTTTTAAAATATAAATAGGGATATGACCATCTCCAACTGACTTCTTTTGTAAACCATTATTAATTTTTAATACCTCATCAGAATCGACAGGAAAAAAGTAAATGGAATTGGTACTCTTCCTTCAATTTTTGAGCAACTATGATATTATGAATCAACAGTAGGACATGAATTTATAAAATAATTATTTAAGCTATTTTGGATTTCGAATTTGAAAGAAAAGTTTTCAATAACTCTACTGGTTTTATCTCTTCAATCAATAATTTGTTTAATAACATCCAGAGAAATTGATATGGTTTCTTTTACTTAAATGTTTAACTTTTACGATAATATTTTTTATATTTTTCAGTATATATTAAAATATTCAACTATCGTCGCCTTGTCTTCTTTTAAAGTATAAAACACACCTTTGTGTCTGCAGGATACTCATAAGTCAGCAGTTATAATTATACTTCCTCTAGTAACAAGAATCTTGTCTAAAAGAACTAAGAAAGTACCCAAAAAAAATGTCATATGCTACATTTGCTGAATCTGGATAATATAATGGAAACCAATCAATATTTTCAAGCCAGCATCAAAAATATTGCAACACACATCCATTAGATCTAAAAATCTTTATGTGAATCCATTTATTCATATGAACGCTGAGACATTTTTTATTTATTTCTTTTTGTTGATTACAAGGGGATTCGAGAAATCTTAACCAATAGTTTATTTAGAAAAAGCAAAATTAATACCATTTACAGTTTCTCAAAGTGACAATGATGCATCACACTGAAAATTTTTAACCCGTATAAATGGTTGCATTGTTTTCCGAGTTGGGAAGAAAATGTTATTTATATTAAAGGGGAATAACTGTTTACCGTTTATTATTTTATTGATCACTTCTTGCTATATCAAATATAAATTGTGACAAGTCAGTTAGATACAGTCTATTTTTTTTTTAAATAGATAAAGTAATACTATGTACCAATTTTAAATTAATTTTGTCCGATTTTCTCCAAAATTACGAATTTGAAATTATTTTAAAAAAAATTCAAGAAGTTACATCACTACATAGTATAAAACAAAGTCGCTTTCTCTGTCCCTATGTCCCTTTGTATGGTTAAATCTTTAAAACTACGCACCGGATTTTGATGCGGTTTTTTTCAATAGATAGAGTGATTCAAGAGGAAGGTTTATATGTATAATAACATCCATTAAATAGTGGAGAAATACTGTTATTTTTGAGGTTTCTAATGTGATGTCGTTAATTATCATATTTTTTTCCGCTTACATTGCAAACGCAGGCTGAACCCTACGAGATTTATCAAAATAATGTACTAATTATTTGTACACATTGAAAAGGTCTACAGAAAACTCCGCGATGGTATATGTCTATCTCTCATGGATATCCCACAATAACATTTTTTTGTCATTTACTTTTTACGACAAATAATGGCAAATTTTGAAGCGATTTTAACCAATACAGCATTAATCCTTATCCAATTAAATAGCTTAAATACATTGTTGATTTAATATAGATCTATATGGTCCTTTACAGCACAAGATTTAAATGAATATTTTCGAAGATATTACAGATTTAAAATTGCGGGAAGTAGCGCTTGCGGCGGTACTGGCCGACCGGGGCGGCGGCAGCGTGTCTATAAATAGCGCGTCGGAGGCCGATGTAATAATTGTTGTAAAAATAAAATAAATAGTCACAGTTTTTCTGTAGCGTATTTAGTATCAGCATTGCACCCGTGCGAAGCCGGGGCGGATCGCTAGTTCAATATAATGGACTAAATATTTAACATATCTAGATTTTTTTTTTAAATTGGTACTCTGATAGTGTAAATAACGAACTTAAACTTGTTTTCCAAAAACTCAATATGGCAGTCTAAATTTTTTTTTACTCTCGGATTATGGCCACAATTAGTAATGGGTTTTCAAGGGTGTAAATTAAGATTATATTAAAGTTATTTTTTTGAAATTCAATATGGCGACTCCAATATGGTGCATAGAAAATTTTAAGTCATTTACATTTTTTCCAAATTGGTATTAGATGGTTTTTGGAATCCTACGTTACGAATCTGAAGTTAATTTTTTACAATTTAATAAGACAGATAAAATATGAAGTACTATAAATTTTATATTTTCTCAATTTTGTAGAAATTGATAGTTGAAGATTTTTGAGGCGTTTATTAAGGACCTTAAATAAATTTCTGCAAACCCAATATGCAGGACAACATAAGTGAAACTAAAAAATTTACATGTCTCGAATGCTTCCAATATCGGTGTGGGAGGGTTTTGCTGGATTATATATCTAAATATATATATATATATATATATATATATATATATATATATATATATATATATATATATATATATTATAAATCTAAAATTAATTTCCTAAAATTCAAGATAGCGGATTTACTATAGGACTAAATATGAGTTTGGTATATTTCATTTAAGTGGTATTTTGGGAATTCTCAGAAACAAAGAATTTTTTGTTGTCCAGTTTCATAGGTTCTTCAACTTTAATAAAATAATAGAGTAAAGGCCTATAGTTGCTGAGATTTTTAGAAGATTATTAGAAAGTAGAATATGATGATTTTAAACAACTGCTACGAAAAAACTTTTCTGGCAGAAATTAGACAAGGTGACATATTGAATAAGAATATTAAGCTTTAAAGCGAATTTTTGATTAGGAATAGTATTAAGTATTACAGAATAATTAAAAACCTTTGTAAAGAGCGTGAACCAACAATGAATTTGTCAAAGTTTCTTTATATTAAATATTTACTACCATTACTTGTTAAATACTTTAAAGATAAGAGTTCATAAACTATTTTGATGTTAGAACCTACTCAGCTTAAAAAATATTTTCAAACTTTTGGGGAATTCGTTTACACTTTTTGAAGAATAGCGTTATCTACACTGCTAAACTAAACCTCAAATTTAATGTCTATTCTACATTAAATTTAATGATTTTAAACCAAAAATCGTGAAAAATTTACATTTACTTTGAACTTAAGGCAACTCATTGAAATATCAGTTTGTTGTACATTAAATCTAATTAAACGGCATCTTAAATTTCAATAAAGAAACTGAAAAGATATTTCAATTTCTGTACATTAAAATTAATTCATATATACTCTAATACTAAAGAAATTTACATTATTATTCAATATACCATTCCAGGAGATGGCGCAACTTGTATTGAACTTTTTCTTTAGTACGATATAAGTTGCTGAAAAGAACTCAATTTTCTAATGGTAAGGTATACATGTCTGCCCTATATTAACGGCAATCAATGACTAAAATGAAGTTGTCGGACTTGCATTGCCTTTATTTTTATTTATTTTTTACGACGTTTCGATTAGATTGTACCTCTAATCGTTATTAAGTTTAAACTGAGACTAGGAGCTTATATAGGGACTGTGTCCACTGAAGTGCAAAGTTTCACTTCAATGTAAACATCTCAATGATTTGATGTTACAAAGTAGTGGTTGCCAAAGATTAGGTATCTCAACACTCGGTTTACTGAAGATTCCGTTATTGTTTTTAATGTAAGCTGCTTTTCTAAATTTTCTTTTCTTTCATGTTGGGTTCCATATATATTGCCGCAGCCTCAGACCATTTTATATGGTGTTGTTTATCCCAAGCGTGTTCTGCAATACCTGATCTCGACGTTTCCCCTTTCTGTATATGAGTTTTATGTTCCTTAATTCTAACTTCTAGTTGTCGTTTGGTTTCTCCAAAACACATTTCACCACACTCACATGGAACATTGTAAACACATTCTTTCTTATCGGTACTTTTTCGGTTTTGTTTTTGTTAAATGAGCTCTAAGTGTATTTCATGATTTAAAAAAAGTTATATTATAACTACTGGAAATTCGTGTTATTTTCTCCGAAGTTCCCTTAATGTACGGAATTGTGAAGAAGGAATGTGTTCGTTGTTCTAAAGTTATTTATCTTCTTCTTGCGGTGCCTATTCGTTCCGAATGTTGGCGACTAGCATGGCTATTCTTACTTTGTTGGCAGCTGCGCGGAACAGTCCAGTCGTGCTCATGTTGAACCATTTTCTTAAGTTTTGGAGCCAAGAGATTCGTCTTCGTCCTGGCCCCCTCTTGCCGTACACCTTCCCTTGCAGAATTAATTGGAGGAGGTTATATCGCTGTTCATTTCTCATAATATGTCCTAAGTATTCCAATTTGCGTTTTTTAATTGTCTTGATCACTTCGCACTCCTTTCCCATTCTGCGCAGGACTTCATTATTTGTGACTCGGTCGACCCAGGAGATTCTTAAGATGCGCCTATAGCACCACATCTCGAACGCTTCAAGTTTTTTAATGGACGCTTCAGAGAGCGTCCAAGCCTCTGTTCCGTAGAGCAGAACTGGAAAAACATAGCACTGTAGTATGAAGACCTTGGTTTTCAGCGGCAGATCACGGCCTCTGAAGACGGTGCTCATTTTTGTAAACGCTGCTTTGGCTTTTGCTATACGTTGTTTTATTTCCAATGAGTGATCCCATTGACTGTTTACATTGGTGCCAAGGTATGTATAGCTTTCAACCCTTTCAATTGTTTGTTGGTTGATGGTCAGTTGTGTGTTTAGGATTGGGCGTTTGCTGATGACCATATATTTTGTCTTCTTTGTATTTAAATCTAACCCAAAGTGCTTACTTACTTCAGTTATGCTTGTCATCAACACCTGCAATCCCTCCAGACTGTCTGCGAATACCACTGTGTCGTCTGCGTATCTGATGTTGTTCAGACGTTCACCGTTGATTAGTATTCCCTCATCACATTCTTCCAAGGCTAGTTTGAAGATATGCTCAGAATAAACATTAAATAGCATCGGGGACAGTATACATCCTTGCCGTACTCCGCGTTCTATTGAGATTGCTTCTGTCAACTGGTTGTCTACTCTTATGTTAGCAGTTTGGTTGTAGTAAATATTTTTGATTATTCTCAGATCTTTATCATCTATGTTATTTATAACATCGTCAATTATTTTCAAAGGATAACCAGTCTGTTGTAAATCGAATTTAATATTTGCTACCTCTTTTTCCAGTGAATCGGCATTAATGCATATAGATATAGCACGATTATAGAGATTGCCTATAATTCCCCTTTTTCTTACAACAGAATGATTGGAACTATGATTTTTGGCAACCACTACTTTGTAACATCAAGTCATTGAGGTGTGTACAGTGAAGCGAAACTTTGCGCTTCAGTGGACACAGTCCCTATATAAGCTTGTAGTTTTAAGACAAAACATTCAGTTTATACTTGATAACTATTAGAGATACAACCTAATCGAAAGGTCGACAAACATAAATAAAAATAAAGACAATGCAAGTCTGACAATCATATTTTGGTCAATCTTCAACATCGTCTACAAGCTTCAAACAAACGTGAGAATCAATGAGTTCGAAACCGATCTAGATGGCGGACACTATCTATGAAAAAATGTCCACTTTTTCCCGGTAGTTTCAGAATTTTTTGAACTCGAATTAATATCTATACATTAAATATGTGATAATATATCTTAAATTCAAGGAACACTGGCTGTATATTTAATATACATAGTCACCTTAAAAAGTAAGGATTAAACTTTAAATTTAATGTATAATTATATTAAATTTAATAGAATAAATTATTTTTTATTAAATTTAATGCATTACATTTAATGCATTTAATTAACATTTGTGAAATTTACTTCCAGCACATTTACATTTTTTTACACCATATATCTGCAAGTGGCATACCCCCATGTTTGCTTATATTCCGTTTATGTCTAAACAAATATTTTGAACAATTTTTGACATGTGTATTATATGTCTATTTGTATGAATGTAATAAAATAAGACGCTACAGCTGCCAACATCGACACCATCACTGGTCGTTTAATTTCGAAAAATCCAATTGCTGAAAATTCATTTTTCATGCTCATCATCCTATAAGCCAGGCAGTTCAATGTTTCAGCAACTTCCGATTTTGGCAAAAAGTATAACTGAACTTTAAGGCACGTGGTGACAACATTCTGTATTTCATTTTTCGTAAAATCGCAAATCAGAATGCATGAAAATGACATGACCTGAAATTATAAAAAAAGTGAAATGAGCGATAATTATTATAACTGATTACTTTGATCGACAATTTATAAGCTTTTTTGTGCCTATGAATTAGATAATACTGTAATAAGCATTTTTTATGTATCTCGCTATCACTTTAGTTTAAATTTATTGTAGATTTAAGTACTATCATATTTTCATTATTTAAGTTTTAATTTTATATAAAAAAAAATAATATTCAAAATTGGAAAGATGAGTTTTTTTATAATGAATGGATTACTGAACGAATAAGGGTGGTGATCTCTATCTTTGATGCTTAGGCCTCAGCGGTCTACTATCGATGGTATATTTATTATCAGACAGCTGGTTGAAAAATCTATCGAATACGATAAACCGCTGTTCATTTGTTTTGTGGACTTTACACAAGCGTTCGACCGAGTCAAACTGGAACACATAACAAAACTACTGCGAAGAAAACAAGTAGACGAAGCAATCATACGCACAATATACGAACTGAATTCCAAAAACACCATGGTAATTAAAACAAATAACACTCTAACAGAGGAAATCCCACTATCCATAGGAATAAGACAGGGTGATAGCCTAAGTCCAACACTTTTCAATGTAATCATGGACGAAATCATGGAAGAGATAAAAAGCACAAATATTGGGTACCCAATGGGACACAACACCGTTCAGATTATATGCTTTGCAGACGATGTTGCCTTGACAGCAGATAGCGAGGACAACTTACAAAGAATGCTTTTCCATCTCAATCGAACAGCCAAACAGTATAATATGAAAATATCTGTGGAGAAAGCAATGGTAATAGCAAAAGAACCGGTAGGATGCAAACTAATGGTTGATGACAAATGTTTCGAACAGGTTGGGAAGTTTAAATACCTGGGAACACATATAACAAGTAACAGGGCAGTAACGGAAGAAGTACGTACACAAGCCAACAAAGCGGCCATGATATCAGACCAACTAAGAGACATAATCTGGAACAATAAACATATGACGGTTGAGAGCAAAGCAAGAATTTACAAGGTCTGTGTAAGACCGATACTGACCTACGGCGCACAAACAAGAAATGAAACCACAAATACAAAACAAATTATGAGAACCACAGAAATGAAAACGCTGAGAATGATCACGGGAACAAGTTTAAGAGATAGAATAAGAAATGAAAAAATACGCGAGGACAGCGGAGTGGGGGATGTTGTGAAGTGGGTTCGAAACCATCGTAGGCAGTGGAGAGATCACGTGGAACGAATGGACGATGACAGACTAGCAAAAACCGTGATGAGAGAGAAACCAAACACCAAACGGCCGCTCGGACGGCCCCCCAAAAGATAGAGAGATAGCTGGATTTCGACGTCAAAAGAGGATCGAAGAGGTATTGTGTAGAAAACAGAACTTGGTTCTACCTAGAAGAAGAAGAAGAAGAAGAAGAAGAAGAAAGTTTTTTTTTGTTATTAACAATTTAATGCAAAACTTTTCTCCATATTTACTATTTATTTTATAGGCCTATAAGTTAATGACCATGTCGATAGATGAAGGGGTAAAAGGAACTGAAACGTTAGATTGTTTTCATTGTTTCATACATTTAACCGATCTCCAAATATGACAAGATCACAAGGTGCTACCAAATTAAGGGGTAAGTTTGTGAGATTAAGACAGATTTGTCCACTTTTTAGTTTTTTTCAGTTTCACTTAATAACTATACATCTTTCCTAGGTAGATGTCTTCAGAAAAGTTATAGGTAATGAAATTTTCTATCAAAATAGTACCTCATGAAGTCCAATGTCATTTTTCAAAACAGTACATCCCAAAAAGCCAAAAAAATGCAGCAAAAAAAAACTTTTCCCAAATAAAGTTAGGTATAGATATTACTTAATACAAAAGCAAGCTGATGTAACATCCGTTAAAATAAGCTCTTGTAGAAGTCTATATGATGAAAAATAGCAGTGAATTTAGGTACAGATATTGCTCCCTTCCAAATAAAATAGTTCCCGTTATGTAATTTTATTTATTTATTTTTTTTGAGTGAAAGTTTCTCTTTATTCAATAAACAAGTTATTTTAGAGTATTTATTGATTACTTGAAGAAAAATTACTCAGATATATTTTTCGACGAAAATGAATACCTGAAGACGCTAGTTCTAGATCAGAATGCATTGTAACTTTATTATACGACTTGAAAATTGAGAGCCGAAGCATCTGTCGCTACTAACCATTCCAGAATCATTTAACAAATGTGAAATTTACTTTATCGCAATTGTCTCCAACCAGTAATGCTACTAAACAGCATGACTTAGGAACATACTTGCAAATGCAAAAATACAAAGGGGATATTTTAAATCCTCTCGACTGAATTTGGAAAAGATCGAAAAATGAATTAATACCAATTTTTACAAAAAAAACACCTACACCGCAAATGTTGCTTAAAAAATTCGCCTATAACTGCACCAAAGCATGCCCAGGGCTATGGGTTTAAATTGTGAAAATGCTGATGTACCTGACGTTATTGAAGACGATATTCTAGAAGATACTGATGAAGAAATTGACAAAATTATTGAAAATAATTTAACTGAATCCAGATTTTGAATAAAAATAAAAAAATTAAAATAGGCATAAAATAATATGATTATTAATTTTATTTTTCATTGCGTACCCCATATTAATGGTAGGTTCAAAATTTAATTATTTTTATTATTAAACATTCTAAGATAATTTGTTCATTGAATAAAGAAAAATTTTCACGCATAAATATAAAATTATATAATATGCGGGTAAAATGTTATAAAAATCGTAGAAAAATCATACTGACTTGGCTACTATGCATCGCACAGACTTTGGTTAGGGACCATGTTGACGGGCATGATTTTAGCTTTCTTTTTAAGGCAGCAATGTCTATACTTGAATTCACTTACAAAAAAGTTTGAAGCGAAATTTAAAAAAAAAAAAAATTGCTAATGCCGATAATAGTTGCAAAATTTAAGACGCCATATCTCGGATACTTTTCATCGTATAGACTTCTGCAGGTGCTTATTTTAACGGGCCTGGTGTTAGTTTTCCTTTTCATAAAACAACTCCTATACCTAACGTTACTTGGACCTCATTAGGTATCATTTCGAAAGGAAACTTCATTACATACAACTTTTCTATATACCTACGAACAATACATAGTTTTCAAAAAGTGAATAAATCTGCCTTAATCTCAAAAGCGCTCCCCTTAATTTGGTAGCCCTTTGTAATTTTGTCATATTTAAAGATCTGTTAAACGTATGCAATAATGCAAACACTCTGACGTTTTAGTTCCTTTCTCAAGTATGTAGTCAATAGACTACAGCCTAAGAAACAACAACCAATATTTTTTTAAATTTCTTATGTACTACCCTCAATTTTGATATCAACCTCAAAATATTTTTCTTTTTCGGACTATCCTTTATTGAGAAACTTATCTGGTATATATATATATATATATATATATATATATATATATATATATATATATATATATATATATATATATATTACAAACTTTATAGCGTTGTACATTTCCTATTATTAGTTTGTGTTCCTAACTTGTAGGGTTTTAGGTATATTTTCTGATGTAACGACCTTTGTAGCGTTTTATATTTCATAGTATTAGTTTGTATTCGTAGTTTGTAGGGTTTTAGGTATATTTTCTAATATAACGAACTTTGTAGCATTTTCTATTTCATAGTATTAGTTTGAGTTTGCAGTTCATAGGGTTTTAGGTATATTTTCTACTAGTTTATAATTTATTTAAGTAATTTTACCTTTGTTAATTTCCTCAGGAGACGACTATGAAAGAAGGTTTGGAACTTTTTAGAGAATTCGATTTCCTTATTTTTAACATGGAAAGCCTATGATAGAAGGTCTAGAAATCGCCGGATAATTCTCTTTTCTTATTTTCATTACCCCATGTAGTATGGAAATCCTTCTAGAGAATTAGGGAATCTTCCGGTATCGACCAAAAGGGTATATAAAGGGCCCAGATCGACTTTTGTAGTCACTGTAGTTTGAGAGCTTGTTGACGCAACTTGAATTAATTTGACAAGTGTCAAAAGTAAGGTTGACAATAAAAAGTTATTCAAATAATACAGTGTTGGTGTCAGAAGTGGGATCAAATCCAGAGGAGGTTACTTTAGATTAGAAAATTATAAAAAGAAGGAAAAAGCAAATTGAAATTGTATGCCAGTGGAAACTAGAAGCCAGAAAGCAAAGATGGAAGAACAACTTCAAGCTACTTTAAATCAAATACTAATGATGCCAAGAAGAGATGAAACAATAATTGAAAGAAGATATGACGAAAAATCAAGATGATATGAAACAAGAATTATAAACTCGTAGAAAATATACCTAAAACAGTAGTGAACATAACCCGATTCGCTCGATCCCCCCACTCCTCAACCTTGACCTTGACCTTGCTTCACCCCTCTTTGGCCCCGCCCACATGTCCTTGTCATTGACCTTGAAAGTGCACGTGTGCTTTGGCCTTGGCCTTGTGTTCAAGGTTGTGTGTGTGTGACCTTGACCTTGACCTTGGTCGAGACGACCTTGACTTTGTTGAAGGTCATCTTGGGTGTGTGACCTTGAAGTAGTTATTTGTGCATTGTAATAGTGTGGGATGATCTTGAAATGATTTTGACCTTGCAAATTGTTCTATAAATTGTGTGAGTCTACTTGCATTCATTCAGTGTGAAATGTCAGATACGGAACTATCTAAAGAAAAAATTATAGAGCAAGTCGGCAGAGTAATTTGTTTATATCAGAGTAATTTAAAAAGTTTGTGTGATTTTGAAGAGAAGGATCTAGCATTTTTTCCTCTCGAATATTTAAAAACTTGCGTTGATACGCTGAGTTTACGGCAAATTTGGGATAAGCTGCCAGCGTCATATCGGTGTAACAAGAAACTACAGTTAAGCTTACCCTGTTACATTCACTATGAACAAATATATCGTCATCATATAGATGGGCCACCACCAGCAATAAAAAAGTGTCGTGAATGTAAAAATGAGTGAATAATATGAATAGTGCTTTGCAAGAGACAGTAAAAAAATTGGGCGATGAGTTCACTGAAACGGCTAATAATTATTTCAATGATGCAATGAAAAGTCGAGCAGAATGGGCGTCGCGCTATTGTGATTTGGCTTATGAATATGAAAAGGCTGCGAATGCATGTCGTAAATATTGCAGCAAAACAATAAATTTACAAGACTTTGTTCGTGAGATAAAAAAGTTGGGGTTTAGTGACTGTTTGGAAAAACTGATTAGGTTCATTGCAGATCCGGTTGTGTTAGATGAAATTAGAGTGTAGGACTTAAGTTTAACGTAGTAGTAGTTAATATGGAAAGTTTAGTGCGAGAAATGTACGAGGAATTTCTAATTTCTGCAGCCTGTTCGGAATTTTACGCATATGAAATGCAAGATTCGGAGGCTCAGGACTTTAGTGTATTTTTTAAGTATATGGACCATGCCGAAGTGTGTCTTTTAGCTAGTATAGTTTGTAAGAATTTTCTAAGAGATAAAAACAAACAATTATTATTGAACAAATTAAGGAAATTAGGTTTAGGTGATAATGTTAAACGCATAGAAGAATGGCAGAAAAAAATCAATGAATAAAGTACATAAAATGTAGTTATTTGTTTCATTATATTTTGTCCTTGAAGTTATCCTTATACCAATTTAAATGTGTGACGTCATTTGACCTTGAATACTCCTCCCACTATTTCTATCGTTAAGCTACCCCCACCATTGTTACAATTCGACCTTGAAACCCCGCTATAAAGGTTCGTGGGAGAAGAAGTGACTTCAAACAGTCGCAGATATCAGTGGCATAAACATCAAATATTGTGTTCGTGTAGTGTTCTGAAAGTGCTTTTATATTCACGGTAATTTTTGGATTTATATACCATTTTTTTCAATAATGAGTATTGCAAAAGAAACTCTAGATGAAATTAATGAAATGTTTAGCAAAGATTTCGAGGTTTTAGAGAAAAAAAAGGTTACCGAAATGATTGTAGGCAAAGTGTATAAAATTGTAAAGATGGTTTCAATGACTACACGATTTGGTAAAACTCTTTTAGTGGCTTTACACGATGACGGTGATAATAGCACATTTGAGACTTTTTTACCAAAACGTGTGGCCGAAACACTATCTGACGATATTGTAGATATTATGAGTAAAACTAAAGATAAATACACTCTAACTTATTTGGGGCAGGGCACTAGAGTTTTTGGAAACAATACTCGAACATTATTACGTTTTGGCTCATTGGAGTAAATTGTATGTAAATTGTTTGAAAAAAAGGATGTAATTAAATTTAAAATATAGTTGCACATATCAGAATACTTACGCGTGTTCATTATTTCTGTTAAAGATGTCTGCTGATGCGACGACGACGACGACCGCCAACGAATGTGTAGATAGATACATATTTTGGTTGGGGAGAGAATTAAGAAATAGGGCTCACGATATGTTAGATAGCGTAAATGATTGGTCGCATATTGATGTAACCAAAGATCAATATAAGAACGAGATCAGGGATACAATCAATTTTATGGCTGGGGCACACTTGTGCGACAAATTTTTATATGGTTCCATAGACATGGATACATTTTGTGCTGAAATGGTTGAAGAAGAATTAAAAGAATACCTCGTCAATATTCCACATTTACCAGGCGAGCTTGCTGCAAAATATGAATTGGTTTCTGCAACAGCAACAGCCCAAGACGTTGACGATCGAAATAGTGTCGGATGGGATAGAATTTTGAGCAACGAAAACGAAGACATGGAAAATTAATTTTTTATAATTTTTGTATTTGTGCAATTAAATAACTGTAAATAAATATCTATTACAATCACAGTTTTATTTTATTTCTTTTATAAACATACCAACCCAGTAGATCATAGTCAGTGTTTCTTTTTCTCAGCTGAAATATTTAATATAAGTAGGGCAAATAAAAATAAAATAGTTTAGTAAAGATTGAAAATGAGTCGAGGAAACAACACAATTGATAAATTTGGTCGTCAGAAATATAATGAAAAATATCATATAGTATCTGGGCCACAAGGGATTGGTTTTAAACTTACAGCGGATGGGCAGTATGATATGGGTGGAAAAATCATAACCAACTTAGGCGAACCTAAAGATGATGACGATGCTGTGACAAAACACTTTGTTAATAGAAAGTTTTACAATTTTGCAGTTGTAATATGTGACATATTTAACAAGGATGTCCTCCCCATGATATACAAAAATAATAGTGAGCTTAAAACAAAAATTGAAGTTATGCAGAAAATACTCTATCATCAGCCTTTAAATGACTCATTAAGCGCACTGTCGTACGACTCGACTTCAAAAAAAATCTAAAAAAAGCAGGTTAAAGAATAGGAGAACGCACTCCGAGTGGCATAGCCTTGAAGATAACGTCGTAGTCGTCGGTGAATTGGACCTTCCCTCCAAGAATATTGAAATGTTATTTATGTGTATGATGTTTTATTGTCATTGTTTTTAATAATGAAGATTGAAATAAAAAACTTTATTTTACAATATATTGTTTATTTATTTTACATTTTAAATAAAAAATATAGTCATACAATATGTTATTTAAACAATATTAGCTTTATCTATCCAAGAGTTGAAGTGGTTGGGAAATCCTAGCCATTTGACAAATAATTGTTCGATGTGATTTTTCTTGCGTTGTCTAAGGACCTTTTCTACTAGATAAACGTCAGGACTGCTTGTTTTTTGTAGTTCTGATTCGTAAAAACACCCTCTTATAGGCTGACCTTCTAACGATTCCAACAAGTAAGTAGGTGGATTTGTAACGTTAACTTTTACAACTTTAAACAATTCGGTTGACCAAGAGGGCGTATATCCTTTCTCGAATAAGCTTTTGTACTTGCTAATACGCACAATGTCACCCATGGAAAACTTAAATTTTTTAGGTACAATTTTTAAATAATCATATGCTTTAATATGTGTTTTTTCTTGCACGTCTGCAGGTTTCATTCCAATGGTGCGATGTTTCGAATGGTTATAGGTTTTTGTTACTGCCGATAATATATGTATCCATTTGTAAGATCCTCTTGTCGAGAATTGTTTATATAAATTATTTTTTAAAGTCCTTATGACTCGCTCAACAATTGCAGCTTTCTTTGTGCTGTAAGTGGAATAATGATTTATATTATATTTTTTCATCAGGGCTTGAAAGTTTGTATTATAGAACTCCTTTCCTTGATCACTTTGCAGATTTGTTGGTGTATATGATGCCTCTTCAATGATGCTTTTCATCGCATTAGTAACTTCTATACCAGTCTTGTTTTTTATGGCTTTGGTATAGACAAATTTCGAGTAACAATTTATACAGACCAAAATATAACGATAACCATCGTTTTCATCAGCATACTGTTGCATTTCAGCCAAATCAATTTGCCACAAATCTCTGTATCCTTTTATTATCGTGCGCCGTCTTACAAAATTTTTTCTAGCCGTTCTATGTAGTTCGTTAACAATTTTGATTTTTTCTAGACTGGGCTCCATATTATTAGTAATACTAAAGGTTTCAGATCGAAGGAAGAACTGAATAATATCATTAAATATTGAGCTTAATATATTATATCTTTTTCTCGTAATTCCTCTATGATTGACATAATTTCATTTTCGTGTCCAGTGTGACCGGCCATTTTGGAACTCCACAACAAACGTAAACGATCCACCAACTCTTTAGCTTTGTTCCAGTAGACATATTGAAATTTTTTCGAAGATAATTTCTTTTTTGCGGGTAACTGTAGTTTTTCCGAGAGATTTTTTCTTGTAATAGTACCACCTAATTTTGTGCCCATTATCAGAGGTTTAATAATTCGTAAATATTTGTTCCATCTGGTCTCCCGTAAACCATCACTTTTTTTAAAATTGTTGTAGACAGCACTCGTTGATTCCAAAATTTCCTTGTACGTTAAAAGTACATTATCACTTAATTGTTGTTGTTCCTTGCCTACACTTGGGGGTGTTTTAAGAAATAACAAATCATAAAGTGCCGGTGATCCACCATATTCTGCAATATTTTTCCCTTTCTTGTATAAGACAATATTTCCATTTCGAAAACGCACCTCTAAATTACCAATAAAATTTTTGTTATGATCTGTTTTTGAACCAAAACGTACACCATATACAGTATCGTATAGAGATGGTTTCGAACGTAATCCTTTCAGGTGTGCGTTTAAAGTATCGGAAGTTGTGGTGTCAGCGGATGCGAGAGATGTATTAGTTGATGTCGAGGGTGTATCAAACACCGATTGGCTAATATCTTCTTTTGAAATGCGATGCTGCTGCTGCTGCTGAATAGGTGTGGAGGTTTGAAAGGAATGTGTAGGTTGGGGAAAACCTGATATTTGAGTCGACTGCACTGATGTACTGAGACTATGTGGCTTTGTAGCTGGATAATGTTGTTGCTGTTGTTGTTGTTGTTGATGTTGTTGTTGCTGCTGCTGCTGACGTTGCTTAACCACATCAGATATAGTTGTCAACGGCTTAGAAATGGGTTCGTAAAACTTTTCCAATTCCACAACATTAAACTCTTTAGCCGCTTTAATTTGTTTAAATTTTTTTCTGACGGCATTGGTAGCTTCCACTAGTTTACGTTTTAAGTCGATCGCGTTATTCATGATGTTAACAAAGGACGTTTCAACAATCAAATGAGCGTTTTCTCTTATTATTACAGTAATATATAGCTATCAAATCCTTTACGGTATCTTCCCGATTTCACATCACTGTCTTTATCAATTACTAAAAATCCATACTTATTATCCCAACATTTTGAGCACATTTCTTGAAATTGAGTAAAAGTTAGATCCGGTGAAACGTGGTCGGAAAATATGTGTTTCATATTCAACTCATCTTGTTTAAACATAATAATAAAATTGGCGTTGTCTCGCACAAGCTGTTTAGGCACTCGCGAATATGTTTGCGCTAGGTAAAAGGAGTCGATATTTTTATGACGTCCCATGCTAAAGTACGATCTTATAACATCTTGTTTTTCACATATAACATCATCAAAGATAAATATAGAGTTTGGTTTTGCATCGGACGGTTCCACAATATTACTGGAATCACTAAAGGCATAGTATCCTAAACCTTTGATGGGCGCTAAAATTTTCCTTAAATACTCATATTTCGGTTGATACAGAGATTTCGAGTAAATATAGACATTTTCGAAACGTAGCCCAAGGGGGTGTGTAAGTAGCGAAATCATGACATTAGTTTTTCCACAATTGGATGGACCAATTAACAGGCCGCGAATAGAGGAAGGAAGTAGAGAACCGTGTCTCTTCATTATCTTCTTTTCAAATCCAAGTCCGACTTTTTCATCGAGATTGTCAATAGGAAGTTTTTGTTTAAGATCGATAACGCGCATCTTAGGAAAATTTGATATTTTATAGGCAATTTTTCACAAAAACTGTCATTCAGATGCCGAGCGTCAAACGAAGTGGACGGTCTCACGTTTCCAACAAAACTGGATACGGTATTGTGAATTCGTTAATAAATAAATTACCATTCGAGGTACACATTCCTGGTTATCAATATTGCGGACCCGGAACAAAAGTAATAAAACGTGTAACAAGAGGTGATCCAGGCATTAATCCTTTGGATGCCGCATGCAAAAAACACGATTTAGCCTATTTACATAATAAAGACAACATAAGTGCGAGACATCGAGCGGATTACGAGCTCGAACAAAGTGCTTGGAATAGAGTAAAATCGAAAGATTCCAGTTTAGGTGAAAAAACAGCAGCTTGGTTAGTTACAAACATTATGAAAGGAAAACAACGTTTTGGTATGGGTGTACCATCATCATTATCAACAAAAAAAACATCTAGTAAAGGCACGCGTCATACAAAAAGGAAAGGTGTTAATAAAAATCGACATGTTCGGAAAGCCAGTTTCGGAACAGCTATTCGACAAGCAGTTCGAAGGGAATTATTAAAAGCCGGAAGTAAAAATGTGTTGGAAAAAAATGTTATGAATGCATCTAAAATAGCTCTGTCGGCAGCACGTAGATCGGTAAAAGCGGCAGGTGGCAAAAGGAAGGTTCGTACACCGAGAATAATACCGATTCCTAAAACTGGTGGAATATTACCATCAATACCAATTTTTGCCGGGTTATCAGCTTTGGGTTCATTAGCCGGTGGGGCAGCGGGAATTGTGCGCGCCATAAAAGCAGTAAAAAAAAAGCAGCGAAGATAAAACCGGTGCCGGCCTGTATTTAAAATCGAAAGGAAATGGTTTGTTTCTAAAGCCATATCGTAAAGGTATGGGATTATTTTTAAATCGTAGATCAAAAAACTAATTGAATCCCTACCTCGAAGACCACTATCTAACATCGATATAGAAAAATATGCCAAAAAGAAAAGAATAGGACACTTTCGAGGCGTTTATATGAGGGATTTATTACCTAGACAAGGTCCTCGACGTTACGAAGCAGCAATAGTGAATTTGGATAGTACGCGTGGTGCAGGGACTCATTGGGTAGCTTATAGAAAAAATAATTCTAAAGTAACATATTATGACAGCTTCGGCGATTTACCCCCACCGATCGAATTGGTACGATATCTACAAACGGGATCGGAACCATCAAAAATTATTTACTATACATACGATCGTCAGCAGGATTTTGGAACAGTCTGGTGTGGACATTTGTGCTTAAAGTTTCTTGTCGAATCATCAGCGTAAAAGATGTCATCATCATCACCGTCACCATTAACACCGCAAATGGATCGCAATAACTATACTAAAATGTTGCAATCACTGAAAGCATTTCATCTAGCCGGTGGATTAAGAAAAATGACCGTGAAACAGTTAGAAAACATGCCCAAGGAAGTAATGATTGCATTAGCCCCAAATGAAATTCCATTCGTTTGGGAAAAGTTGCCCGAGCACCTTAAAAGCGATATCGATATATTAAAATATCAGTGCGGTTGCAAACATTATTTCAGCAGCAGCAGCAGCAGCAATTTAAACGAGGTTATGACTGATGAGGATTTTACGGCTAGAAAAATATTTTGTTGTTATTGCAAAATCAGCGATGTGCGCATAAAAGCAGAAAATAGCATAAAAACATCACTATCTAATGCAGTGAGAAAAGGTGTGAAGATGAATCTTTTTAAATGTTGCCGCTAAGAATAAAACCGAGATGTGTGATGTTTTAATGTTTAGTCATGTCTTATACGTTCACATTAACAGGACACTCGAGCGTCTTAAGCGCCGATTTTTATCCACCAGTCGAATTAAATAGAGAAAACAAATATGGTCTGGCATTGCTGGGATTTTACACATACAATTCAATTTTTAATGTGGACGAAAGCAACAATAAGTTTGCCTACATGAAGGAGGGTTACACCACCGAGCCGATACAATTGCAGATTCCACCTGGGGCCTATGAAATAGATGAGATAGGTAAAGCTATGTTGGAGGCTTTGAGGATTTCAACTGAAGAAAAGAACGATGGAATCTTTTACTTGGTCGCTAATAATAATACGCTGAAATGTGAACTGAAATCCCAATATACTATAGATTTCCGGGGAGAGGCGAGTATCGGTAAAATGTTAGGATTTAATCATACAGTGTTAAAAAGAGACAAAAAGCACGAATCAACCGAGATGGTGGAAATAATGAAAGTACGCATCATACGCGTAGATTGTAATATAATTTCCGGAGCATATATGAATTCGGTGGAAGGTCATACCTTGTTCGAATTCGATATCGACGTGGAGCCCGGTTACAAAATCAGTAAAGAACCACAAAATAATATTTATATGCCGTTAATGCCGGCAGGACGTCAGTTTATCGACAACATTACTCTTCGCATCTTGGACGATAGCGGTGATCTAATCAATTTTCAAGGCGAGAAAATAATCGTGAAATTGGAACTGAAGAAACTTTCATAAAAATGGGTTTTTGCTTCAATCGTCAATTGTGTGTGCTGTCGACTAAGATGGGGGAACCGCCGAAACATAATAAAAGTAAAAGAAGAGTTAACGTCAAGGTTAGTCGTCGTCCAGACGTTAGATCACAAACATCTCAACAGTTATCTGCCGAAGACTATAAATTTTTAAAATCAATCGGTCTTAAAGTGCGAAAATGATTTCCACCACCAGCGATAAAATAGAGGTTTTCTCCGAGCCCATCTTGGACAATTCCATTATTAGTCTAGAAGAGCATACGTATAAACCATACGGATCTCCATCATTCAACAATTCGGATGAAGTCCGTATCCCCATTAATTTTCAAGATATTATACTGGATATCGCCGAAAGTTACATATATATCGAAGGAAAATTTAAACCCATAGACGCAACGAAAAGATGTTTTTTATCAAATAATGCCCTCGCATTTTTGTTCGATGAAATTCGCTACGAGATGGGAGGTGAGCAGGTCGCCGTGGTTCGTAAACCTGGAGTTACGACGACATTAAAAACCATGGTTTCATTCGGAAGTTTGCAACAAAGATCTCATGACGTGCGGATGGGGTCTCGACGAAGCAAACCAAGATATCGTAGACACGGCAAGTAACGTATTCTCCGGGAAATTACCCTTAAAATATCTTATGGGATTCGCCGAAGATTACGCAAAAGGTGTTTTCAACGTAAAACAAGAGCTTATTATGATTATAGCTCGCACTTTTACCAATTGTTACGTCGGCGAAGTAGAGGCAGAAATTAGTATCGACAAAATGGAATGGAAAATTCGTCACATCATTCCAGACGACAAGCAAAAATTGAAAATACTGTCTCGCATTAATAAAGGAGGAAACAATGCCAGTATTCAAATGGCATATCGTAAATGGGATCTGTACGAATTACCAGCTTTAAGGCAAACATCTTCCGACGTGTGGGCCTTGAGAACGAGTACAAGTCTGGAAAGACCGCGCTATATAATCGTCGGGTTTCAAGACAGCAATAATTGCGACAAGAAAGAAAAAAACGCAACCCAGTTTACCCACGCCGACGTATGCGACATTAGACTGTATCTGAATTCAACCGTTTATCCATACGAAAGATGGAATTTAGATTTCGCCAAGAAACTGTACGCAGCAGCCTATTACAATTACGAAAACTTCCAAAGCAGCTACTACGGGCGCGAGATAAACGATCCGATGATAACGTTCGCGGAATATATGAAAAACCCCGTTTTTATTATCAATTGCAATCATCAACCAGAGGCGATTAACTCATCGACAGTGGATGTAAAATTGGAGTTCCAAACGAGAAAGAATAAATTCCCCAAAGACACTAAAGTGTACGCATTAGTTATTCACGACTCATTTTTTAGTTATAATGTATTAAACGGTTCGGTGACCAATAAATCTATATTTTAATGTATCTATTATATGTAACACAAAATAATGTTCTTGAATCAATAAATTTGTAATGAGTGAAGTAGTAGTTTTATATTTATTTGAAACCCAACCAAAAAAAAAAAGCTGGCGGAAAAGCCCGCTCTTTAAGAAAAGAGTACGGGAATTTAGAAAATGGTGGTTTATTAAGTGGAAAAAAGAGCTTAAATAACACAAGAAAAAATTTTTGAGGCAAAATATGAAAACAACGATTTAGAAAATTTGTAGGAAAGTAACGGTTAGGAATAGGGAAAAAAGTTATAAGAAAAAATTATAGAGGAAATCGAGTACTATAAGCAAGCATTTTTCTCGATAGTAAAAACGTAAAAAAAAAATTTTTCAAAAAAAAATTGAAAAATGGTGAATGCGCGCCAAAGTTGAAGTTTTGGAGCAAAATGATATTAGGAAATTAGAAAGAGAATTTTTTTCTACATATGGTAGTACTTTTCAAAATTCGGAAAGATGAAATTTTAAGAAAAGGGTTATAGTAAGTTAGTAATTTGGATTTTTTAAAGCGCTGTAGCTCGGGAGCCGTTCAAGATAGAAAAAAAATAAAAGCACTTTGATAGCCCAAAATTTTGAGGAGAATGCGATGGTGTAAAAAAAAATTATGATTTTTTTTTTTTTGAAAATGCTGAATACGCGCTAAAGTTGAAGATTTAGAGAAAAACGGTATTGGGAAATTAAAGAGAGAATTTTTTTCTACATATTGTAGTATTTTTGAAAATTCGAAAAAATGAAATTTGAAAAAAAGGGTTATAGAAAGTTAGTAATTTGAATTCTTTAAAGCGCTGTAGCTCGGGAACCGTTCAAGATAGAGAAAAAATAAAAGCACTTTAATTACCTAGAATTTTGAGTAGAATACAATGGTGAAAAAAAAATTTGGAAAATCTTAAAAATTACAAAAAATTTAGATGAAAAAATTGAAATTCTGGAGTTAGGAGGCTAGGGCCGCCGAACGGGAGTATGTGGAAGTTGTAGGGGGAGGTTTTTTTTTTTTCTAAGTCCATCCCCACCTACCCCACCCTCCCACCCGCGGAGGGAAAAAAAATCGATTTTTGATGGTTTCAGAGCGATTGCGCGGCTCCTTCACCATTTTCTCGCAATTTTTGAGGTATCGATTTTTTTATTTGCGGTGACAGAAGTTCGGAAATTTTTTTTTTGGATTCTAGAGAAAATTTGCCACAATATATGTATTTTTCCAATTTTTTACCGTCAACCGTTACGACGCCAGAGCCCATCCAAAATGCGATGAAAAAAATTTTTTTATATTAGCGAATCGGGAAAAATAGTGTGATATACTTCAACTCTTCCTTATTATGATTCCGTCAAAACATTTTCAAAATTTTCCTTACCTTGCCTGAAAATAATTTAAATATATGCATAATTTGCATTTTTTGTAAATATGTAGCAAAGTAATGGTTAGAAATATCAAAAAAATTTACTTGAAAAAAATGTAGAGAAAGTCTAGTACTACATGCTAGAAAAGTGGAGGGGGGTAGTTTGTGTCCATAACAGAGATACGGTGAGTTATAAAATCATATTATTCTCAAACTTATATAATGCATATATGCACTCCACCTTACCCCCTCCAACTTTTTGAATGTATATAGAGGCTGGTATTAGAATTATTTCATCATTACACATTCGATCGGCAAGATGGAAGATATACCAAAAAGGATCATTGGCATTGTCAGGCCATTCGTGCCCGGCAAAATATGCAAGTGTGAGGAGTGCGGGGGTACCGCACCAGGAGCGGCACCTTCGGCACCGCCTGCAACGCCGACACCACCAGCGACGACGACGGTGCCGCCAATGAGAAGACCAAGGGCTGCACCTAGGTCGGTGTTAATATCGTTGGGTATTACTCCACGGTAGGCACCCCACCCTCCCCCCAGGCCCTTTTAGGGCCACAAAAACGGTCCTTTTCAGGACCACATTATATTTTGATCGTAGTTTAGTAATCGTCACTTATGGGGCGAGATATTCGTTTAACGACGATTTGTCTCGTAGCTTAAGTGCCAAGTTATATGCTTGAGAACCTATGAAAATGTTAACAGTTCAAACAAGGTTTCTATTATTTTTTTTTGTAATGTATTCTTCACAAAATATTAAGAATAAGTCTTATTGTCTAAACAAATCTAATTCCTTATTTAAAGTTTTTGAAAAAATCAATAATTCTATATGCTCTCACCAATACATAACATTTAGAATCCGTTGGTGGGGTGGGGGTAGTTCTATATATATGAGACTGGGTCAGTTACACAGTCATATATTCATCAACCCTCATACGATGAACATGGAGGAAGAAAGACCCGCCAGCCGAGGCTCATCCATCTTTAGTGATGACACCGTAGCCGACAACGTTGGAGACCTGCAAGTCTTCGACGACGACGAGGTGGATTTTGAAATTGACGTCCTACGTTGGGACGACTTGGATGAGCCGATTCCGCTAGTATATGACCATGATCCGGGTCTAGTGGAATTAGACGACGCGGGTGATTGGGTCTTACAAAGACTCGAAACTCCGTCGCCGCAGCCAGAGCCGGACTCGACGGAAGATGCGGTGCTGGAAATTCCAGCATCACCAACACCCGACGACCCACAAGGCCCCTGCGATTCGTCAAGCTGGTGGTCGACCAGCGAGGATGGGGCACCATAAGCCCACACTCTCCCTGGCCCTTTTTAAGGGCACACAACAACGGTCCTTTTCAGGACCACAAAATACTTTGATCGTAGTTTTAGTACATATTAGTACTTTGTTACTAATATTGTATGTATAGAATATACAATATTAGATACAAAGTATTAAAACTTTAAGTGCTGGTGGAACCCAGCTAAATCGTTCGTTCGTATTTGAGACCACAAACAACTTTTGGTCTCAATACGTAATACGACATTTGTTTTCACCCCCCACCATTAATTTGTCTCTATATATATACGACCACCAATACTTATTACAATCATTTTAGTTCAACATGTCAGCGACTCAACAACAACAACAACAACAACAACCCATCCAATGCCCTGTGGTAGATTCTACCACAGAGAATTGTTTGGAGTGGGAGCCGAACGATCCTAGATGGGATGAACTTTGGCGGTTCATCATCGAATACACAGAGGACAGCACCGCCACCCCCGCTGATGATGACGGGCCGTGCGACTCCACAACTCAATAAAAGAGTCGCATGTTTTACAACCAAACGGTCCTTTTCAGGACCACAAAATAATTTGATCGTAGTTTTAGTTGGTTATAATACTTTGTAACCAATATTTTATGTTTTTTTCATAAAAACATACAATATTGAGATACAAAGTATTAGAAGTTCTGGCGACAGAACCTTAACTTCATAAACCGAACCATGTTTTAGCATACTTGTAAATATTATCAGAAAATATTTACAACTATTGCTATTGCGTAGTTTTAGTGGATTATTCACTCTTTTTTTTTATTACCTAATATTATGTGGGACAGGCCCTATATGAAATAACACACAAAAATAAATTTTCAAGTCATTTTTATTCTCATTATAAAATATAAAAAATTTGATCAAACAATTTTTTATTAACTACATTATATATATATATATATATATATATATATATATATATATATATATATATATATATATATATATATATATATATATATATATATATATATATATATTTACAAACTTAATACTATAAATTAAAAGCTAATCTCTACAACTACCTAACACCTACTACATAATTTATTAAAGTCCTCTAATTGTCTTTTTAACCGCGCAGATTTCACCTTTTTTATCTCTAATTGTTTTTCAAGTTCTATAATGTCACTGGCACACTCGTTCACTTCATTCACTAAGCGTCTTTTCATGGCGTAAATGTCTGTCAATTTGGTCTTCTGAGAGTTGGTGAAGTCTTCGACCCACTCCGGTTGTGATGGTTCGGAAGAAGACGCGGTTTTATTTGGTGAAGACGATGACGACGACGACGACGACGACGACGACGAAGCAGCGGAAACTTCATCGCCTTCAAAACACCGCTTAAACCGCTTCTTCATGGGTTTCCGGCACCCCAATATCGGCGACAGGGGCGCTGGCGCTGGGGAAGACTTCACCTCCGACACTATTTCATTCTCGACGCTGGCCGGTGTTGGTGGCGTTGGTGGTGTTGGTCCATCGGGGCCTTCTATGACTTCCACTTCTACTGACAGTGGCTCTTGCGGTGCTGTTTTTAGGAAGTCGGGTAATGAAACAGGGGTGGAGGGACGCTTAAAATTAAACTTTTTCTTCTTCCCTTGTCCCACACCTTTAATCGCCGAATAAAATGTTTTTTTATCGGCGATTTCCGACTTCCGCATAGTCAAGAGCTTTTTCAGTTTCGAAGCTTTCGGAGAAGATTCCCTAGGCCGCGATGCTTTTCGCACAACCACATCACTAATCACATTTATCTTTGGCTCCTTCTCCTCCGTCCAGCATTCGAGAAATTGCGCTGCCGACTGAACCAACTCTTCGTCGCGACCATCGTTGAGGGCTCGGTCTTCGGCATCTTCATGCTCCACGCCATTCCAGTTCTCGAACACCCCCGGACTTAACACTTCTAAACCACTCATGTTCTCCAGCATGCCTTGCTGTGAACCGCAGCTCACGTCAAGAGCATCTAAAAGAGACCGTACACTAGACATTTTCGATATTCAAACTCACACAATTAACTTTTTCTTAGCACTGTACTGTTTGCTGTTCTGACGAACTGTGAAGAGCTCGAGCCAGCAAGTCTGCTTTTATGCCCATTTCCCCCACTACACCGCCTTTATTCCTTTTGTTCGATGCATTAAGTATAATATTTAAACTTGTCAGATGCAAGGCCAAGGCCAAGGCCGACGTAACCGGCAATACCAGGGTCGTTTTCAGGGCTGTAATTTTCATGGATTTTTTTTTGTCCCTGTCAAGGTTATTTTAAAGAAGCATATAAATATAGTACTAAACTTGTTAGATGCGAGGCCAAGGCCAAGGTCAAAGTACCCGTCAATGTCAGGGTCGTTTTCGAGGTTGTAATTTTCAAGGATTTTTTTTTTTGGTCCTGTCAAGGTTATTTTAAAAAGTAATACATAATTAGAGTACCGCGATTGAAAAGTACAACATATTCAAACATCATGTTGCCAACTGATGAACAACCTAGTGAAGCAGCCAAAAGATACAGTCATATACCAAAAGCTTTTTATTTAACTTGTCATCATTGTAAAAGACTAGGTATCTGCTGGCGAAATGATCTTACGTACGACTTCAACTACATTGACCTTTTCAGGGTTAAATTTGTACAATGCGGCTTTTGTGGACTAGTTTACTACCAGTTCAAGGACATTAATGAACGTGCCATCCAGAGAAAAAATTGGGTCATAGAAGAAGCTTACCTGTACAGAAGAAATTAACATGTATTTTATTTCTTAATTTTTAATTTTTTTGTTTGTTATTTTTTTTTATTTTTTTTAATAATAAAAAGTAAACGGAATCTTTTGTTATATTTTAATTTTTTTTTCAATAAAACAATAGTAAAATGAATCTGTATGTGTATTTATTAAACATCACCTAAAATACGTTTTGCAATCCATATTTTTCTGCAGAGTCCGTTTATTAATGAAATAGAACCATATATTAGGGTGAAATCTAATGGTTTCAAATCAGTCTCACATAACAATGTCAGAAGTAAACACTATTGATAAGTTCGGTCGCAAAAGAAAATTTAAGGATTTTAACTTTATGCGAGGTCCTTCAGGAATAGGTTTTAAACTTACACCTAATGGAGATTACGACATGGGAAGCAAAAGATTGTGCTATTTAGCAGAACCTCTTGAAGGAGACGATGCGACCACACGAAATTATGTTGATAATAACCTTGCTCAGTGTGTGCAAGATACGCAGAAAGCTTTACATGACTCAACAATTGTTATTAAAGATATATTCAGAAACCAACTTGAAGGTTACGTACGCAAGAAATTAATTGAAACCGGTCAAGAACTTAGAGGATACATTGATGATACTGTTATTGCAATATATGAACTTAGGCAAGACGAACTGCGTGATGAACTTAACTCTAGAATGTTGAAAATTGAAAAGACTATGGAGGATCTTGTCAGCAAACCTGTTTCACATTAAACATTTACTCGTAGACCTGTGCGTTTAATTTACTATTAGACAAATTTTTCAACAATAACTTTTACAGTTTGTTATTTGTCGACACTTCATTATATTTATAATTTTAAAATAAAGGTTCAATAAAAAAGCAATCAAGTAATGAATACATGTTTTTTATTTAAAAAAAAAAAAAAAAAAAAAAATTACAATACTATCGTTACATATTAATGTTGTATGTTTAATAGAAATAATAAAAACAATACAAATAATGAAATATGGATTTTCCAGATTACGTGCTGTCCTGACTTAGAAATGATTCCAACACGGTGACTAAATTTGCTAAGTTTTCTTCCGGGTCTGTTTTGTAAAAATCTATGTCTGCATGCCCCCAAGGTAGAGTTTTGGTTGAACTGGGAATTACATAACGTTTATCTTCGCTATGTGACAATGCTACTTTATTTATTATGTTGGTATAAATGTTATGTAATTCACTTCTAAATGTCTTCATCTTTCTTAATATCAAACCACCCCGTTCAACAATTCTTTGGTAGTCTTCCTGATGAAGGTCTTTCTCGATAACACATTTTTTGATACCTTTGGCTTTTTTTAATTCATTATTAATGGACTTTACATAATAAGCCTTCGCGCCGGTACCATAAAAACTTATTATCGGATCACCAGGAAACTCATCTTTCATTCTACCAACTACAGAATTACTTTTAATTATGTTGAAATTATTAATTTCGGGGTAATTTGATGTATCGAATTTTTCGGGGTTTTCTGATATAGTTTGATAAAAGTTTTCCGTATACACTTTTAATATAAGCGAGTCAGTATCGGTGTAAAGTAACGAAGCATCATCGCCAAACTTGGATTTAATAAAATTATAATAAAAATCGTATATTACAGTCTTTGATATATCTAATATGGAAAAACCGATATAAATTGGTTTATTGTACAATATTTTAACTTTATTCATATGTATAGCAACAAAGTTCTCGGTAAATATCGAGCTACTATTGAAATTGGGGCGGGATATTAGTGCTCTAGCTCCATTTCTGCCTACACTGTTCTCCCAATGTGTTACTAATTTTATATCCTTTCGATTTTCCACATTTTCCATAGTTTTACCAAATATCGCGTTATTTTTTAATTTAAAAGTGTCCTTCGCAAATTTTGTGGTGGCCTTGTTACGTAAATTGGTATTAAAATCAATATACGATTTTAGCCATTTTGATTGCTCAAACTGTAATACTCGATGGGTTTGCATTACCACTAAACCGTTGGCGATGGCTTGTTTTAAAGTTCTATAGTGTACAATGTATTTTTTTTATCTTGTAAATTAGGAATTAATTTCGGTAATTTAGCGTTTTCTGTTGGCGGTATGATATTTTCTACTAGAAATGGAAGATCAGAATGTGCATCATGCAACTCAGTCGGATAATGCACATCCACTTCCAAAACGTAGCCATGTAAACTATCATCACCAACAGCCATAATATTTAAATCCAGAATTTCGCGCTCGCTTAACCATCGAAAACCACCATATGGTAATGCTTGTGACATACTATGACCATATAGATTTGTAGCATCAAGGTATGTTATAAATGAAGAAGGTTTTGTTGGGTCATAGTCTGGTAAAAAAATATTATTAGCGATGTGCTTCCTTTCTGTACACTGGCTTATGCCGCCGCGTATACCTTTCTTAAAAAAATGTATCATGTCTATATCAGTTAAGAGCTCTAACTCTACCTTAGTCATACGTAGTATACAATCAAATGATAAACTTGGAAGGGTATAGTAATGTGCTGGATCAAGTTTATCGAATTTTAAACAATTATTCCGAAATTGCTCAAAAACATCACACAATAGCAACACATCTGATTTTAAATACACGTCCGAATAGTCCCCCAAAGTTTTACACCCAAACAAGCGCCATACTTCTTTTGCTCTTCTATAGCTTTCATCGCTAATATGTTCTTCCCGTAAATTATCATAAAATTCATCTTTACTTGGAAGACATGTATTTTCCATTTTTTCTATAGAGTCAATAAAGCTATAGGGAAAAACACCCTTTTGACGCATCAAATTAAATTGGTTGATATTTGAAAAATGTTTCCGCGTTTCAATAAAATCGTCGTCGTTTAAACCGCTGCCTAAATTTTCCAAAGACGTTGACAGAAATTTAAAACTATCAATAAATCGCAACTTTAAATATTTCCTCTTGACTTTTCCACATTTACTATCAAAATAATCGTGCACATAAATGCTTTTGGTAAATGATATGTACTTTTCCTTACTTTGAGCCAAAACACCAATTTTATCCCCATATTTACATAACTCTTTTATAAATAAATGGCTGTCGTAGCCGCTTAAGTTATGAAATATGATAGGGATAAAAGAGGGTAATTTATAATTTAAATTACAAACGGAATGTGCAGCACCAAATCTTTTTGCACCAGTTATGTGACAGTGGTCTCGTACTTTAATCTCACCCTCTTCAAAAGGGCCTTCACATATACCACATATTTTAGCATCATTAAACTCCCTTTTTCCTTCAGGCGTTAACGGTTTCATAGGCTTAATGTCTTTTAAATATGTGTTGTATAGAGCCCTTAAATCACACTCGATACGATCCACAAGGACTTGAGCTGCATTATTCCCCCGAAATAGCTCAAATTTCGAAAGTGAGTCGTCAAAAGAGCATTTAATTAAATAAGCAAAAGAATATGGTTCATGTTTAAAACTTTTTACATTGTAAGAATTTTGTGGGTTTGGTTGTACCGTTGTAACTTTTAAAGCATGATGCACACGCAATAAATTATTAACAAGTTCCACCACCTTGGATTTAATGTCTGCAAAGAACATTACGTAATCGGAATGCTCCATATCACTGCTAACCCGATAGGTTGCAATTCTCCTTTTGAAGGCACATTCAACGAGTTGCACACCATGACATACCGGCAAACATGAATTATTTTTATGTTGTTGTGTTCGTTTATGCACCGACATATGATTTATTGGAACATCTACATTACATGTAGCGCAATTAATTAGCGGAATCGTCGATGTATACTCTTCAATTCGGAGCCGTTTTCCTCCAGGCACTTCATTAAATCTCGCCGCACACGATTCTCTTTGATGACGTCTCATATTATAAATATTAGTAAACTTAGAACCGCAATTTTCACAAACATATGCCATGATTTGTCAAATATTAACACATGTACTACCTATACAAGTCAGAGCCAACTGATGAATGAAACTGCCCCATACCTTATATAAAACCATTCAAGGTCACCCCCAACCACGTAACATATCTTCAAGGTCACACACCCAAGGTGACCTTCAACAAAGTCAAGGTCGTCTCGACCAAGGTCAAGGTCAAGGTCACACACACAACCTTGAACATAAGGCCAAGGCCAAAGCACACGTGCACTTTCAAGGTCAATGACAAGGACATGTGGGCGGGGCCAAAGAGGGGTGAAGCAAGGTCAAGGTCAAGGTCGAGGAGTGGGGGGATCGAGCGAATCGGGTTATGTTCACTACTTAAAACCCTACAAACTACGAACACAAACTATACTAGGAAATGTACAACGCTATAAAGTTTGTAACAATATATATATATATATATATATATATATATATATATATATATATATATTGTATTTTGCTAGCCATTACAACAGTACCAATTTTGAAATAAAATATTTCGAAAAAAATCTACAAACTATACTAGGAAATGTACAAAACGCTATAAAGTTTGTAAGAATATATATATATATATATATATATATATATATATATATATATATATATATATATATATATATATATATATATATATATATTGTATTTTGCTAGCCATTACAACAGTAGCAATTTTGAAATAAAATATTTCGAAAAAAATCTTAATTACTAATAATTTTATAATAAAACCCTTTAACTGATAACTGTATATCTTGGATGGGTTTTTTCTAAATTAATTTCCCAAATCACTTTTTTTTTTGATCTCTAAAGTGGCGTCAACAAATAAATTTAATAAACTTAAAATATTCAAATAATATAATTAAAATGACAATACCTACCATAAACATTATTATAAGCAAATAATCCGTGTAAAACGACATCTGTAGGTAGTAGAAATAAATCAACAAACAATAAAATAACGCAGTGAAAAAAGAGTAGGCAAGAATTAGGAAAATAAGCATTTCAAAAAGATACTTATATTCTCTGGTAACATTAAATAGTGTATAAAATATGGAATCGATTTTTTTAAGTAATATCATTATTTCAGACGCATCTTCTCTTTCAAATTTAATAAAATTAATTAAATTACTTAATTTTTTGTATTCCACTTTAATAGAATATAAAATTATTATTATAACAAATGTTATGTAGGTAACGTACAAGTAAAATAAAATGTCCTGTTCCATATATGACAATGCTACAAATATTGAATGACGTACTAATACTTTCAACAAAACAGGTAAATAGAATAAACAACATCCTACCAATAATAAATTAACTAAAAGCAGATAAAAACTAGGACTGTGTAAATATTTTTTCTTATTTGTTTTAAATATTTCTTCATTTTCTAATATTGAAAGCTGATTAATTAAATTTTGCCAACGAACTTTATTCAGATATGAATTTAAAATTGCATAGAATATTATCACATGACACAAAAGAGTCGAAATTTCATTAAGACACAGAAGCCAATTATTTCCCATCCTTTCATATAATTGCAATTGAAGTTTCACTGTTTTAATATAAAGCCACAATAGAGTAATTAACAATACACAAGTTTTAATTTTATGATACTTTTGATTTATAATATTTCGCTTGTTAAAATCATATGGAGGTATTATTGAAAGAAAACTTGCAAATTTTAGAACTAGATTTAAGTCAGACATTTTGTGGTTATTTTGACCTCTTTCTAGTGAGAAAAATATTCAACTAACATTGTACGACTCATTAGTTTATGGTGTTATTTTAAGCTATCGATGAAATACAATTTTTTTCGATCTCAATTATTAGAGAGCTTTTAGCCAAAACTTCTTCGAAAGACATATTTCTTTTAATGATAATAGGGAGAGAACGGACACATCAATAAGCGGGGGACATAGATAACAGTCATCGTCAAGTCAGGTCAAAATGTGATAATGGATTAAGCACCCACATACAGAATTAGTCACATGTCAGAATCAAGGATTCAACTACTGTTAAAAAGTTGTTTTATATTATTTATTATTACATTTAATATACACTACATATATATTTCTTGGAGTATTTCGATTAAAAATCAATTAGAAAGTTTGAATGGTAAAAAAGCGTGCCGAAACGCAATTTGAGTAAAAATGCTGGCCACGTGAGACATATGACGTCACATCATAGTAAATAAAGCAACACTGAACGATAGTTTGTTTGATTTCTTGAAATTTTTATTTGGCTGTTACTATAAAATGGTTGATCCGAAAAACAGTCTTACGAATACCTTAAGCTATATAATCATCGACTCCAGTAGTCCGCACAATGAAATACCTGGGCCTGATATACGACGAGAAGAGGCTGGTGTGGAAAAACCAAATCGAGACTGCACACACAAAGAAAGAGAAGCTTGCGGACTCTCTGTATGTCCTTAGAATTATACTTCAAGTAATACAAAGCAAACTCTTACTCATACACAATGCACAGTTACATATGGAGCTTCAGGTGCTAAGTATTCTGGAGTTTCCCCGGAAGTCTATTGAGAAATACTTTGGTGACATAGTGCACCAGAACGAGACACTCAAAAGGATCTTTCACCATGCGCTTTTCGCTAGATACAAATATCCACTTCCAAAAGACCTGCTGCCATCTTCGTAGCTGGAAAAATATGGGATATACTTTAAAGTATTAGATTAAATATTAATTAGGTTCATAAAAAACCATGCAAACCATAAAATAAAAACCAATTTTGTCAATAAAATGGAGTAAAATAATAAACATCGACGTCCATGAGCACTTCAGAGAAGGTGTTTCAGTTTCAATGGATCCTAAAAGGCGAAAGCAGTGATTAAAACATGCTTATAGAGACCCCAAATGCATATAAGCTAATTTTATGGTTTTTATGTGTTAAGATCACTTTAGTGCTAATATACTTGTGTTTTTATACAGGGTGGACCAAAGAGAAATGCCCTTTAAAAATTCTATAATAAAACGATGTTCACGTTTTAAGATTAAACTTTTATTTTTAAATAAAGGTCTTCTTATTTCAAGTGCCCTGTCCGGTTTTCTGGACGTTGGCTATAGTAGCAAGAGTCGTTCTGTCTTCTGTCATAACCTGAACTAATCTGAACTAACCACATCTCGAAAGCCTCAAGACGATTGATTGTTTTTATTTTTAATGCCTACGTTTCGACACCATCTAATAATACTAACCACACGTAGCTTTCTGTCACTTGTTGTCTTAGTTTTAAGTTTAGATTATCATAGCATAAAAATGGTGGCATTTTATTGAATGATGCGCACGCCATTTCAATTCTACTCTTAATCTCGCAGTCAGGGTCCAGCAACCGGATTCAGTGTCATATAGAAGTCTATTAATAGCTTTAATTCTATACGTCTTGTATTTTGTGTTGCAGAATAATCGCTTGATATCGATTATTTCTGTCGCCAGGAAGCGATCTGTCGCAATCGCATAATCTAATCTCATTTCTTGTTCAGAGGTGATCCACAGATGATAACATTCTAAACTTCAAAAAATCCGGACAACTTTGTATTATATGGCTTTATTTTGGAAAAACAATAAAAAAAAATTGCCAAACATTGACATTAATTGCGAATTAAAATAAATAGTTAGTAGATCTCACTAAGTTGACAAAAATGTTTTTCATTTGGATAGTACGATATCCGAAAACGCACGAAATATAGCTGATAGAAACACAGAATGCCGACAAATGCTATTATCGCTTTCGCCGATAGGGATCGACAGTAGAAAACTACGTGTAGCATTCTATGTAACACAGAATCTCACTGCAGGTCTCGCGTAATAATGCTTTCCTAATATTTAAACCTTTCGACGTTTTCTATCTGAACTCCATTTACTTTTAACGTGATATTGTTGTATGTTGCTTGACTAAATACCATGAACTTAGTTTTGGCTACGTTTATGTTGAATCCAAATCTTTCTCCTATTGTATTGATACTATTTAAAAGCTCTTGAATAAAATAAAGATAATTAAAGCAGAAGTATATCGGAGTTAAGTCAGGGCTTCTTGGAGGCCAAACAATTGCCCTCTCTTTGAAATTAACTTTTGTGGAAACATTTCTCGCAGAACGTTCATTGTTAAGTTATTTGTATGGTAGGTGGCCCCGTTCTGCTAAAATCCAGTACTGTTATTGTATTCACAGGATTCTCTCAGTTTTAGACCCAGAAAATCATTCAACATTGCTATGTAATGGTCTGTGTTAATAGTTTTGCCTATTTACAAACCCATTTAGGTAAAAATGGTCTTCATCTGAGAAGATGATGTTTGCTTGAAGGTCATAAACAATGATGTTTCTTGCAAAGTAGTAGATATCTGTTGGACTTCCATTGTCTTTATTTTTGTTGAATATAACTTTTAAAGTTTCGGCTAGTAGTTATCTCTAGCCGTTTCCAAGTGAAACTAAATAAATCCCTTATCTACATGACCATTTTTACTAAAAGTAAATGCAGTAGAATATGACTGAGATGGGTGCAGTCATGCCTGCTATGGCAAAATCGTATTTTTTATGCTGCATTTAGTTTTAGTTTACAATTACTAAGAAGTGGTTTCCAGACTTCTCTTATATCTAAAGATAGTTTACTAAAACAACGGGGGTTCTGATATATAACTGCGGCTTCTTTGAATTTTCGTTTTCTCCAATGTTGTTCTCGGTGTAGTATTTCAGCTTCAGACCATTTTATGTGGTATCCATGAGTCCAGGCATGGTTGGCGGCACCAGATCTTTCTGTTTCTCCTCGAGATGTGCATTTTTGGTGTTCTTTGATCCTTACGTCAAGAGGTCTCTTTGTTTCGCCATTGTAGGAATTGCCACATTCACATGGTATCTGATATATACAGTTATTCATGTCTCTTTGAGTTGTTGGTTTGACCCTAGTGAGCCGACTTCTCAGAGAGTTATTTGAATTGAAAACAACGTTGATTTTATATCGTTTTCCTATCCTTCTAACTTTTTTTGAAATGCCTTTAACATAGGGGATGTTCAATACTGGTTTTCGTTCTTCATTCGTTGTTGATATTGTCCTATTTCTGCGTTGTTCAAGAAACTTATCCACTAGATATACTGGGTATCCCTTGGCTATCCGATCATTTTTAATGTAATCTATCTCTTTCATCAAGTTCTCGTTGGAGTTGCAGAGAGTTAAGGCTCTATCTACTAGATTTCTTATAATTCCTTGTTTGGTATTGTTGTAGTAAGATGAATAATTAAGGTATTGTCCTGTGTGCGTGGCTTTTCTATAAACTGAAGTTCGAATTTGACTGTCATTTCTTTCAACCAAGACATCTAAGAATGGTAATTTATTTTCTGCTTCTTTCTTCATGGTGAGTTTAATAGTTGGGCTGATACTGTTGAGATGAAAAAGGAAGTTTCGAAGTTCTTCGTCGTTTCCACTCCAAATAATAAAAGTATCGTCTACATATCTGAGCCATAACTTTGGTTTCTTAGATGTGGATTCAATTGCAAACGTCTCGAACCATTCCATGAAAATATTTGCGACCACCGGTAAGAGTGAAGATCCCATCGGTAGTCCATCATCCTGGATGTAGAATTTTTCCTTTTCTTGAAAAAAGGAATTAGTCAAACAACTTTCCAACAAGTCCATAATGGCGTGCGGTGGTAAAGATATTTTTTCTGCTAAGGTCTGGTCTTCTTCAAGTTTCTTTCTTATGATTTTTAGTGAGTCCTTAACTGGAACGTTGGTGTATAGGCTTTCCACGTCAAAGCTAATAAAATGGTCTTCTGGTTGTACTTTTATTTCACGTATAATTTCAACGAAATGTTGCGAGTTTTTAACCCAGGACGATGTATTTCCTTGTAATGGTGTCAGGATTGGAAGAAGAAATTTGGCAAGATCAGCAGTCGGAGAGTTCCGGGAACTCGTGATAGATCGTAAGAGCATGTCTTGCTTATGTATTTTCGGCAGTCCATAAAGATGTGGAGTTTTTGCTATGGTGTGGCGTCAACCGAGTCCGGATCCCCTCAGACAGTGATATTCAACAAAAATAAAGATAATGGAAGTCCAACAGATATCTACTACTTCGCAATGAGAAGATGATGTTTTTGAGGTTAGGGAATCACTCTAACGTTTCAACTGCAGAATAAGATCTTGAAACAAAATCAGATTTTCTCAAATCTTGTACAAGCTGAATTTTATAAGAGTGTAACGGTTTTGTGCAATTCTGCAATCTTATTGCATGAGAATTTGATTACTCCAAAAATGAAAATTGTGTCTGTTAAAAAGACCATTTTTCGTAAATTTTGCCTCATCATTCCAAATCATATTGTCCAAAAATCGAAGGCCGTCTTGTATCATCGTTGCTATAAATTCGCAAAATTACACTTTTTCGTCAAATTAGTATCTTTTAAGTGATGAATCAAAGATATTAAACAAGGGTAGAAGTTGTGTGTTCAACTGAATTCTATGTATTAAGATCTACGAGATTCCTGTTTGTAGAGCCTCTTGTCTTAACGATGTCAAAATTGCAATTTCGACATTTTCATCATAAAGAATAGATTTTCTTTTATGCATTTTCGCCCTAACAGTGCCAAAATTTTTCAAATTTTCCAATATTCGTATAGCTCTGTTCCGTGTCGGTTTCTGCTTATCTGGATATCTAGCTGGCATGTTCTTGATAAAACTTCGTTACATTCCCCATAGATAAACAAACTTAAGTAATTTTCGTGTGTATGACAAGAAATAGTGACATTTCTCCAGTGCTTATTTTTTATTTCATCTCGTTTCGCGATCATTGCTAACAAAACTTAAATGCTGTATAGCGTTTTTACAATACGAAAATGTAAAATTGACAATATTTCAAAAACTAAATTTTCTTCGAAACAATCTTTTACAGAGTTACTTTTATTTTTAATGCTAAATAAAATAACATTAAAAAATACTCCCTATTTTTTAATGTTCTAGTTCAAATAAGCAAGAAGGTATCAACTTTTGGTAAAATCGAAAGAGCCATCATCTTGAAAATATTTTAATCTAATTGCCCCTATCGTCTTTAATAGTACCAAATTTCAAAAATTTTCGAAAATCCGTATTCCGTAAAATCGATCGCGACAGTTCGTCGTCTGACACACTGTATATCGAATAAATATTTTATCTACTAAAATGCCTAAGATCTGTTACATTCAATTGTGCAATCCGTAAGAATATTTCGATCCCAATACAGCTTAAACTCGTTATTCGCTAATATAATCTCAGGGCTGTATTAATAGTATGGTACTTTTTCTACCTGCAACAGTTTAAATTTCTCTTGGTGAGTGATCTTGGCAGCTGAATCGTGTCTCTAATTGTACTTCCATGTAGTATTCTCCTGTTATGTACTGGATTATTGTTAATGTTCAATATCCATATCGGCATTGGTTGTTCTGACTCGAGGGGTCCCCAATTAAGTATTTCAGATAGTTTCTTTTTATGATGACTTGATCTTGAATATCTAGTAGGAAACCTTCGGCCTCAGAAACCATTTGCCCTGACATCAGCCAGTTCTTTGACGTTTATTTCTGTTACATTTGGGTCACATCCATGAAAGAACTTCTGTCTAGTTGGGGATGAGAAGTCAATTCATAGTATTTCAACCGCAGCGATGTTGGATCGCCTACTTTGTATATTACCCGGTGTAACACAGAAGACTCTGCAAGCCTAGGAACTGTTGATCCTACTCTTCCCTCGTAGTATCTTGGTAGCATTGTCCATTCAGTAGCACTTTGATGATGATTTTTTTGTACTTAATTTCTTTTGCAGACTTTCTATGACCATCCTACTCCAAAACTGAATAAAGAGCATAGATGTTGAGTGCTTTAACTAGATTCTTACTATTTAGATTGATGTGCATTACCTACCTCATCCTTCTTATAAACTCGTTGGTTTATACGGTCTTCATAGTTTGTCGATTAATTCTTTATGCCTGTTTCATGCCTAAGTATTAATATATTTATTCTGCCTTCAATGGTTTGACATGCATCTCAAATACTCACTGTTTTATATTTTCTCTGGTTATATTTGAAGGCGGCACTGCATTCCCATATCGCTCAACTGTTGAGCATTTGTTTCAGCAGATTTCTAGTGGCATTCATGAATTTAAGATCATCCATATACAGAAGATGATTTAGTCTTGCCACTCCATCACGATTGTTCCTGATACTCAAGCCACAGTTGGTGGAATTTAAAGATGCGATAGTGGGTTCATGGCACGGTAGAACCATAATGGCTTAATAAGTCTCCTTGAAATATACCCTTTAGTATATATAATTTATTATTAAACTTATTATTAAATATACGCTACACATTTACAATTTTCCATGTAATATTTTTAAACGACCCTGTATATTTATGTAATACCTATAAGGAAAAAATCCTACTAAAAAAGGATTTTAAGCTATAATAAATTTTTGTTGAATTATGTTCACTGCTTCTTAAATAATGTAAATACAACTGAATATTTTTTAAACCTTAGTCCGTTTGCAATTACATGAAAAACTTCACTTATATATTAGTTATAATTCAGAAACTACTCATACAAGTTAAACTAACTTTTAAGCTAATTTGAGGCATTTTCTTTTATAATTCTGCGTAGTCGAACATAATTATTTTATTAACGTTTACATTTCTAGAGACCCCTAACAAATATGATCTTAATAACTCCCCATTTTGGGAATACAAACATCGTCTTGTATGGTTACTAAGGTTTTTCATTGTTTTTAATTTATTTAATTGATAGTACGTTGTTATTTGTACAAGATAAGTTGGTATGCCATTTATATTTATATAAGGGGTTACAATACTTTAGCGCTCGAAAAAATGAGAAAAAAAATAATATTTTTTTTTGTAACTCTCTCTCTCTCTCTCTGTAGCTTTACAACCCTTCGTGGGTCCTCGCTGCATCCACGACCTGCCTCCATTTGCTTCGGTCCATCATGTCGTTACTCCAATCTCGTACTCCCAGTACATTTAAATCTTTTGTGATGTTATCCCTCCATCTTAGTCTGGGCCTACCTAAGGGTCTCTTTCCGGTCGGGTTCTCTTCCCATATTCGTTTGATGAGACGTTCGTCATGGGCCCTATGAACATGTCCTGCCCACCTAAGTCTTTGGGCTTTTATTTCGTTAATGATGCCTGGCTGATCATACAAGCTCTTTAATTCTTCATTTGTTCGGATGCGGTATTGTCCCGTTGTTTCATCTACTCTAGGCCCATATATTTTTCTTAATATCTTGCGTTCGAAACGTCTTAATAACAATTCGTTCTGTTTTGTGATGGTCCAGGTTTCTGAGCCATATGTTATTACCGGTCTAATAACTGTTCTATATATACGGATTTTGGCTGATCTGGACAGCAGCTTTGATTTTAGTATCTCCTGCAATGCATAAAAGCACTTAAAACCTTTTTGTATTCGTGTGCGTATTTCACTGCTCACATCATTTTCGTGTGTTATATTGGCCCCTAGATATTGGAATTCTTTCACATATTCAAAATTGTATGTGTCCATAGTTATATTCTGTCCTATTCTATCCCTACCTGCTCTTCAGTTTACGTGCATGTATTTGGTCTTTTCTTCGTTGATGTTGAGTCCTACTTTTTTTGTTTCCCTTTCCATTCTGATAAACATTTCCTTTGTTTTAGTTGTGCTATTTCCTACGGTATCGATGTCGTCTGCATATGCTAGGATCATTCCGGGGCCCTGGTTTGAGAATACTTCCAGTTTTATGTTAGCCTCTTTGATGGCCATATCTAACACTATGTTGAAGAGTAGTGGCGATAAGCCATCGCCTTGTTTTAAACCACTGGCAATAGAGAATATGTCCGTAGTGTGCTTACCGATTCTGACTTTCGCCCTTGCATTCTCTATACATATTTTAGTCAGATTAATAATCTTCTTTGGCACGCCTACCTTTTCCATGGCGATCCATACACTATCTCTTACAATGCTATCATATGCTTGGCGGAAATCAACGAACAGCTGGTGTACATCTTTGTTAAATTCCCAACTCTTTTCCAGAAGCTGCCTAATAGTAAATATTTGGTCAACAGTTGATCTTCTTGGTCGGAAGCCACATTGGTATTCCCCGAGGTTTTCTTCTGCGTAAGGGGATATTCTAGTTCTTAGTATGTTGGATAGCACCTTGTAGGCAACGTTTAGTAACATAATTCCCCTGTAATTTTTACATACTGATCGGTCTCCTTTTTTATGTATTGGGATAATTATCCCTTCGTTCCATTCTTTTGGAAGTTCTTCAGATTCCCATATCTTCTCCACAAGGGTTTGTATTGCTTCATGTAGCTGATCTCCGCCATATTTTATAAGCTCCGCGGTTATGTTGTCGCTCCCGGGTGCTTTATTGTTCTTCAGTTGGCTAATTGCTTTTTTGATCTCTGTCAGTGATGGAATTTCTACCTGTTCCTCTGCTCCCTGGTATATTGTATTTGTGATGAGAGCTGTGCCTTTTATATTTAGTAAGTTGTCAAAATATTCGTGCCAGGTTTGTAGGATTTCTGTTATATCTGTTATGAGATCTTTATTTTCTTTCTTTAATATGCTGGTCCGTGGCATATACCCTTTCTTTATGTTCTTGATCTCCCTGTAGAATTTCCGGCTGCTCTTTGTATTTGATTCCTTTTCTACATTTGTTATGATTCTATTATAGGCTTCTCTCTTCTTCCTTCTTATAAGTTTTCTTGTGTCCGCTCGCAGTGTGTTAAATCGCTGGATGTTATCGTCATTTAGGCACTGCAGCATTTTTAATCTAGCTTTGTTTTTATTGTCTTGTGCTAGTTGACATTCCTCGTCATACCACTGTTTTCTTTTTATGGTTTTATTTTTGTCTAAAGTTCTCTTCGCTGCATTCTCTATCGATGTCTTAATCTTGCTCCAGCATTCGTCTACTCCTGTTTCCCCTTGTATCTTATTCTGTTCCAGTTGTGATTTTACTTCTGCTTGGTATTTCTGTCTGAGTGTTTCTTCCCGATTCAGTATCTCGGTGTTCCATCCTTTTCGTTCCGATTGTTCTTGCTTTCTTATATCCGTTTTTATCCTGGCACGTACTTTCACTCTCACTAAGAGATGGTCTGACGCTGCATCTGCTCCCCTTTGGCTCCTTACGTCTAGTATGTTTCTTGAGTACCTTGCGTTTGCTAGCACGTGGTCTATCTGGTTTCTTGTTTTTCCATCGTTGGATACCCATGTTTCTTTATGAATGTTTTTGTGCGGGAACATTGTTGACATTACTATTAGATTACTAGCCGCTGCCAGGTTTGTTAGACGTTGGCCATTGTCGTTAGATTGTTCGTGTAAGCTGTGCTCCCCTATGTGCGGTTTTAGTGTTCTTTCTCTTCCAATTTTCGCATTGAAATCTCCTAGTAGTATCAACATGTCTTGCTTTGGGACTAGGTCTATGGTTTGTTCAAGCTGGTAGTAGAATTCATCTTTGATGCTCTCCTCCTTATCTTCTGTTGGTGCATGTCCTGATATGAGTGTGTATTTATGCCATTTTCCTTTAATTCTGATACTACTTATTCGGTGGTTTACTGCTTTAAAGTTTATTATTTGTCCTATGAAATTTGTGTTTACTGCGAAGCCCGTTCCAAACTCATGTTTGTTGTTCATGGTCCCTCCGTTAAAAATTGTGTAGCCGTCCATAGTCACTGTGCCCTCGTCTGGCCATCTAACTTCTTGAAGGGCTGTTACGTCTATTTGGTACTTTTTTAGCTGTTGTATGGTTCTCTTAGCAGCACCCGGTCTATACCAGCTAAGTACATTCCATGTTCCTAAAGTCATATTCCATGTCCGTTGCTTACGTCGTCTCCTGTGGTCCGTCCTATTCCGAGGCTTGTCGTTTTGTTTCATAACTTGTCCTTTTTTCCGGTGTGGGGTAGTTAGCCCCACGACCAACCCTCCTCCTTTATCCGGGCTTGGGACCGGCACTGGCAGTTGTTAAGCTTCTCAATCCACCCAACCCTACCAGCGGCGGAGTTTTTTTTTTTTTTTTTGTAACTAGCTATTAAATAAAAAAATTAATTTTTGTTTTACACATATAAATAATACTTTATAAACAATTTGAAGGAAAACGAACAAAAAATAATTAAATAATAACGCCGATCTTTGGGACCTTTTTTGAAAATCCATGTATATAAAAAAAAACTTAGATAGAAAGATATAATGTTGTGTAAGGAAAAATCTTAAAACCCTTTTTAAAGAAATGACAACCATTTCAAGAAACACATTTAATTTCTACCAAAATTTTTGAGTTTTAAAAATTTATTGAAGCACGAATGAGCCATTTAACATATATATATATATATATATATATATATATATATATATATATATATATATATATATATATATATATATATATATATATATATATAAAGAGCAGTTAATGTCCGTGTAATTTTAAAATAAAATAAGAAATTGGAATATGGAAAAATCTCCGCGTCCGAAAAATTACGACAGCGCTGTTTCGTCCTAGTATGGGATTCGTCAGCCTATTGCATTCGGTACAAACCATCATCTGGTATCTGTGTCCTGACGAGTCCCATACTAGGACGAAACAGCCCTGTCGTCATTTTTCGGACCCGGAGTTTTTTCATGTTCTTTGGAGATCTTCGCACTTTTTAGCATGAGAATAATATTTATCAACGATCTTAGTCCGCATAGCCGAGAATTTCTTATTTTATTTTAAAATTACACGGACATTAACTTTTCTTTTTATTTTTATATTTGTTGGCTTAAAACATACACAGTAGCTCTCTTAGGGAGATCGTTGGTGGGATACTGAACTTCAACTTTAGTCGCTTATGTTATTCATAAAAATATATTTTCAAATAATCCCTTTTAATTCCATGATTTTTAAAATTAAAATACGTGAAAGTATTGTAGGTCTATGAAGGTTTCCCCTTATAAAAAAGAATGAATCATATCCGAGGAGATAGAACCATTATAGTTTTGCATCGTTTCAAATAACATGTAATTTCTATTTTGTTTTGTAAAGATATCTTAATTAGAACTTGCGGTATAAAATAAGAATATTTGGGGTCACTCACTCCCTTTTATTAGTTTTTCTGTCCTGAAACACGTAAAATTTAGTCACTTATTCATAAAAAACTTATCTCTCCTCTGATAAAAAAAATGTGTTGTGATCTTTGTGTCCTCTATAAAATATTATTTTATTGCAATCTGAGCAGGATATTTCGGTTACTTATACGTTATGTTTACTAATTTATGAAATATAAAAAAAAATAGTTTAAAAATTATTCCTGAGTACGCTGAGATGATTTTGCAACAAAAAGCTCATTGTTTGTGATGAAATTGCAGCTATGTGCTTCCAGTTAATTAAAAAACGGATGTTCAATTAAAATGCAGAAAAAACAACGCCAATATTTATTGGGGCCCCTTAACATATCTAACTTCTTTTATTTGCTATATTTTTATAAATCCGTGTCTTTATTTCTAGGGTTTTGATAATGCTTTAAAATCATCACCCAATAATAATATAATACTAATAATATTGTTCAGCGGCTCTTTTGGAATTGTAAAATGGAGCAGGACGGACATCTGGAATCTGCAAAGGAAAATAAGAATACTCTTAACAAAAGCACACAAACACCACCCTCGGACTGCTGTTGAACGTACAATGCTTTCAAGACACTAAGGAGGAAGAGGACTAGTCGATATTGGTAGGCAGCTCGATCAACAAATAATAAACTTACATTCTTATTTCCACAGGTTAGTGGACTCTTCCATACTACATCAAGCAATATGCGAGGCAGACGATTCAATGCCGCTACAGCTGAGAGAATGGGATATTTCTTCTAACCACCGAACAGACCAAGAGCTTGGTTACAGAAACCACTTCATGGGCGGCATCCAAATGAGGTCATCCAGGACCATGTCGACAATTTAGCGTCGAACTACTGATTGATTTCAGGACAGATGTTTCCGGAAATCGAGAGCTTTTTGTTGGCTACCCAAAACTGGTTGATTCCGACGAAGAACTATCGGAATTTCATCATCAGAGATCCCTCAATAGAAAACGACCAATGTAGATATGGCTGTCAAACAGCAGAGACAATCCAGCACATAACTGGAGGATGCCAAGGGTTTGCCGCAACCGAGTATAAGGAAACACACGACTCAGCCGCTAAGATACTCCACCAAGCGTTAGCAGAGAAGTTAAAGCTATTGCAGGTAGGAAAAGTGTCTTACTACAAATACAATCCGGAACCTATTCTTGAAAACAAGGAATTCAAGTTATATTGGGACCGAACGGTTCTAACAGATCAAACAGTTGCTCATAATAGACCGGACATTATATCAGATAAAATTTCTAGGCGAACGACACTGATTGACATTGCTGTACCTAGTTACAATAAATCCGCAGACAGTGGGCAATGAACAGCGTCCACACGATTTCCATAATTCTATCAACAATTGGAGTGATACCAAAGAACCTCCTGCAGAATATTAAGGGACTAGGCCTTAGTGAGCATCTATATAAAACAACGCAGCGCGAACCGTCCGAAAGTTTATAGGAGGTGCAGAAGACCATACCACCCGATAACATGGAAAGGGTCCCCACAGAGCTTCATATTTTTGCTGTCTTTGTATACCTGATATGAGTGAATAATACTTGGAGGGAGTAAGAAACTTTTGGCTTCTAAATCTGGCAAAATATTGTTTTTATATTTTATGCTGTGTTTTACTTATATTACGTTTCAACTATTTTACGTTCGATAAATTAATTAATTGACACATGCAATTAAAACATTAGGTATTCTTTTTGATTACGGATAATATAGAACTACTAATTCTAAGTAAATTAGAATGATACATACCATGCACATAATTACAATTATAGAATCCTCTGGATATGAAAATATCTTCTCGGAATAGAATATAAAAAGACACGAGGTCAGAGAGGTGAAACAGGAACACAAAATCAGCAAAAAAATCAGCGGCTGAAAAATTTGTTTGTAGTCTTGCAAAATCTTAAAAAGTATGTATAACATATAATCAATTCTTTTAAGAATTTCCAATATTTCGTATTCATTTTCCCCTGTTTGAAATTGTATTAGCTGAATTATTACATTTATTTCTTTATATTTTTCTTTAATCGAATATAAAAATATGTTTATTACAAATGTTAAGTTAGAAATATAAAAGAAAAATAAAATATCTTTTTCGATAGAAAGTAGGTTTTGAAATATATTCCCATCTAATATTTTCGATAACGTAGATCCATAAAATCCACAGTACAATAAAAGTACGATTACGTTACAAAGCAATAGATTCGTTCCTGGATTTTTATTCTTATTTTTTCTCTTCCCTAATATTTTTATGGTATCTTCATTTTCAAGTAACAAGAGGTTACTAAACAGATCATGCCAGTGTCGTTTCTTCTGATACGAACTAAATATATCACAAACGACGATACAGTGACATAACGCAATTGAAATTACATTTAGCCATGGAATGTTTGGTATATAATCATAATTCTTATATTCTTTAACTGAGACCGGTATTGTTAGCAATAAAACTCTAACTGCTAGCAAACAAACTTTAATGTTGTAAAATTTTGAATTCACTATAATTTTCTTTCTAAAGTCGTATGGAGGCATAATGGCAAAAATACTTTCAAAATATACTACTTCGCTTAAGAATGACATTGTTTTGTGTCACAACTACTACTGCTTTCTAATTAGATATCTAATAGGTATTTATTCATTTATTTTTTCGCAATTAGTCAATTTCAACATTACCGCTGATAGACGATAATGAAATGGTCAATAAATTTATACCGAGTGAAGCATCGCTCTTTTTAATGTTATGTGTTTATGGACAAAGCTAGTATTAAGGTTCATTGGTTGAGATTATATATATATATATATATATATATATATATATATATAAATATATAATAAAATAGAATAAAATATTGACGAAGCGGACGTGAAAATTTGTCAATCTACATGACTCTCGTGTTAAAAAGTGCGGAGCACTCCAAAATATGGAAAAACTCCGGGTCCGACAGATGGCGACAGCGCTGTTTCGTCCTAACATGGGACTCGTCAGGCCACCGCAGTCGGTACAAACCATCATCTCGCCTTTGCATCATATAAAGCTGAATTTATAATCAAAACACATCATATAAGACGACAAAGGCGACATCTCGATGGTCCACTTGATAATACAATAACCACACAGATTAACAAAGTTTGTAAAAGAACCATCATATGGTGGCGCGACGGTAAATTAAAACAGAAATATGTAAAATCGAGTACACGAAACGCGCTGCCCAACGGATAGGGGTCGCATTTTTCGGTACTGGCAAGCAAGCCTACCGCTTATTTTAGCAGCCAAAGCCACGTGCCGTACCAAACGATCCCACCATGAGAGCATCGTTTAGCGTGTTTCAAAGCCAAACAAGTAAATAAATATGTAGATAAGTTTTTGTCCGTGTAATTTAAAATAAAATAGAATAAAATATTGGCGAAGCGGAAGTGAAAATTTGTCAATCTACATGATTCTCGTGTTAAAAAGTGCGGAGCACTCCAAAATATGGAAAAACTCCGGGTCCGACAGATGGCGACAGCGCTGTTTCGTCCTAATATGGGACTCGCCAGGCCACCGCAGTCGGTACAAACCATCATCTCGCCTTTGCATCGTATAAAGCTGAATTTATAATCAAAATACATCAAATAAGACGACAAAGGCGACATCTCGATGGTCCACTTGATAATACAAGAACCATACAGATTAACAAAGTTTGTAAAAGAACCGTCATATGGTGGCGCGACGATGAATTAAAACAGAAATATGTAAAATCGAGTGCACGAAACGCGTGACGGTTCTTTTACAAACTTTGTTAATCCGTGTGGTTCTTGTATTATCAAGTGGACCATCGAGATGTCGCCTTTGTCGTCTTATTTGATGTGTTTTGATTATAAATTCAATTTTATACGATGCAAAGGTGAGATGATGGTTTGTACCGACTGCGGTGGCCTGACGAGTCCCATATTAGGGCGAAACAGCGCTGTCGCCATCTGTCGGACCCGGAGTTTTTCCATATATTGGAGTGCTCCGCACTTTTTAACACGAGAATCATGTAGATTGACAAATTTTCACGTCCGCTTCGCCAATATTTTATTCTATTTTATTTTAAATTACACGGACAAAAACTTGTCTACATATTTATATATATATATATATATATATATATATATATATATATATATATATATATATATATATGAAATAAAATGCGAACAGTAAATGCAAACTTCGTTTCATCATATCCTTTCCGTGCTAGAGGTTGCACAGTTTGAATAAATTGCTATAGAAGACAATTTATTTTATTCCACCACCATCGAGATAATGGCCCACCTGTACCACCATCCCGAGAGGAAAGTCAAACTTACACTCCCCGCCACAGTGATACGGTAGAGATACGTTTGGTCTCTACTAGACTCATCAGGGTATCGACATGCACCTGTCTGTGCAAAGGACAGATTGGAAGGAAGCATGCAAATACTGAACGCGGCTTCGCCGACCTCCCGCCGGATGACGTATATATGTCTATGAAGCTTTCACGGATTCCTCCGTCTGAGATGCAATAACCGTGGATACATGAAGAGTTCCTGCTTAGGTGCGAAAAATGTTTGGAAGTTTCAGGGCATCAATTTAAACATTTACTCATATAATTTTTGCAACTTTATTTTATTAACAACTGGTTTATTTCTGTTTCTTTTGACTCTTATAGATCCAAAGTTCTTGAAGTTTTTTTATAATCTTCGGATATGGGATGGCAAATGTATCGCATGTTCTTGAAATAACTCTGTGACATTCTCCATAAATAATAAATAGGTTTAAATAATCTTCATGTGTGTAATTTAATCGCCCCGGCATGATTATTATTAATAACTGTCATATGGCAAGAAATAGTGACAATTCTGTGGGATTGTCGTATGGCATTTTTACAATAGAAAAACGTTGAATTGCCAATATTTAGAAAACTACAAATTTTTGGAATAGACCGCGTTATGCAAAGTTACCCTTATTTTTAATGCACAATATGATAAAAGTATAAAAATAGGTGCTTTCTACTTGAAAAAATTGATTTTTGACGATTTTTTAAATATAATTTTTATTCACCACTCTGTACTAACAATTTTGAAAATATAAGACTATTAAAGTCGATCTTCGTACGCCAGAAGATTTGCCCAAATTAAATAATATACTTTCTTATAGGAAAAGTTATAGTTAAGTTTTGGTCCGCAAACGTTATTTTTGATGATGTCTAGAATTTTACGCAAAAATCAAAAATGTAATAATATATAGATTCTTACATTTAAAATAAGCAAGTTCACATCTACTTCCGGTATAACTGGAAGTGCCGCCATCTTGAAAATATTTTAGTTGGCTGTTCCCCATGACCGTTTGCGTGTATACGCGCGAAGACTTAAGCAGCGCGCCCACTGGTTCGGTTCAGTTCAGACCGCTCGGCTCCGCACAATCGGCCAGTTTTGGTTTACACGTAAATAAATGAGAGCCCGCTCACTGGTTCCGACCGGCCAGAACGCTTCAGCGCTTTCAGCATCGGCGTCTCTCATTTATTTACATGTAAACCAAAGCGGGCCGATTGCGCGGAGCCGAGCGGTCTGAACCGAGCAGAACCAATGGGCTTTACGCACCTATTTCGTCTCATCTAGACGAGCTCTTCGCACTGCGTTCGTAGTATGGTACCTTCTCTTCCTGTAAATTTTTTAACTTCTCGGTTAGCTCAGGGCTAAATCATGTCTCTCCCTTTACTCCAGTACAGCAAATGCTTGACTTCCATCCATTATATTTTGGATTATATTCGATACCCATGTCGGTTCCTTACAACCCATTATTATTATCCATATTCATGTATTTTTTAATTTACTAGTTTATTAGTTATTTATTGTTTTAATTTACTAGTTGTTTAATTAACTAGTTGTTTATTTTATGAACGTTTTCTGTTTGGTATGAAGTGTATGTTTTGTTCATATTAGAGTATTTACCTTACTGTATAAACCTATTAGTACAAAAGTAATTTAAATTATAGGTCCGTACTTAAAACTTCTCAACAATTATCAAAAAAGATTCGATATGAAATTAAACCGTAATGTGTGATACATGGCTGGATTCAGATTTAAAAGAGTTTTTAAAATTTGAGATCAAGAAATCAAGACCATATTTAAAAAAATGAAGTTGGTGATGATTTCTAAGAGACGAAATGTCAAATAAAAAAGCCATACCGTCATCATTTTATCTCCTTAAAAGTTTCTGTAAATATTTTTTTCGGTTTCGTATTATTGACGTCAGAAAAAAATTGAATTCAAAATCCTAAAATTCAGTTGTTTTTTTACAATAACTTAAACACAAAAAGTTATATAACAAATAACCTTCATATCGTTGTTTTTTAAATTGCGTAACAATTATCCAAATACGTACTATATGCTATTATCTAGACCATAGATAAAATATTTATAGATCCACAAAGCTTAATCCCAAAAACGGCAAATTAACGACAATAAAATGTAGACATCCTAGAACAGATGTCGGCATGCGCACTACAAAATGATCAGGTGACCATCGACAGGACCGAACTTCGAAAATATATTTAGTTAGTTCAATTAGTCATAAATGGTGTCTAAATGAAGCCAGTTGTCAAAGTTGCAATCTTTAGTAAAGAAGTCTGTCTCATGTAACTTTCTTGTTCTGGGAGTTATATCATATGGGCACAAATAATCTCTGAAGCAGAAGGGAATAATCCGATCAGTGTACCGATGGGAGTTAGTTTAGTCATTTCTTATACTGTGAAAGTAAAATTGTGAAAAAAATGTATCTTACTATTTCTTTAATCTATTGTTTCCGTCTGTGTGCGTTAACTTTCTTGTTGTGGGGTGGGAGTGAATAATTAACAATTTATTCTCTAATTATGAAAAGATAATTACCATCTTTTCCTTATCTTTTTTTTTTAATTTTTTAAGAAAATATTGATACGAAATGGGTTTTTTAACGGATATGCAGGATTTAAAAATAATTTTATATAATAATATTTTTCTGCCGTAATGGTGAACGGAGCATATATTTTCTTATCTCATTAATTTTTTCGACAAAATGATGAAAATGTTATTTCAAATAAAATAAGTGAACATGGTCATTGCTGGGGGTGAATAAAAAATATACCAACAAAAAAAATTCACATTTGTCTAACTTATTTCGTAATATTTTGCTTCTGTTAACATATTAATGAATTTTTTATTTGACGATTTCAAAGTGAGGATTTCCATGACAACATGATTTATGACAATGTCATAAAATGAGTACGTACATAACTAATCTGAATTTACTTCCAAAACCAGTATTAATAATGAACAACGCTTTTTAACGTCATGTCCTCAATCTTCAGACATACAAAATTATAAATCAGATTGGTTGCAGAACAAAAAAAAAACATTTGAGCTGGTTGGAAACATCGGTTAAATATAAGGTAGATGAACTTATGCAAGAATATGGACATTGTGCAAATTAGTAACTGGAAAAAAGTCGTTGGCAATTTGGAAAAATAATTCAAACAGAGCTTAGAAATTATAGAGCCAATAGCCGATTTTGGCTAAAATATAAACCTTGTACTGAAATATTTTATGTATATAACAAAATAAAAATGCATTATAATTATTGTAAGTTATATATGTATGTTTTAAAATATTTCAACTTCATTTTGAGGATGTATGTTTCTATTTATGTAAGTTATGGAATAGATGGAGAAATTGTACCATTTCTTGACATATTGATGAATATACTTTTTCATATGATAGAATAAACTATTCTATGGTTTGGAGCGAATTTTCAGATTTTTTTTTTAAGAATTGATTGCTTAAAAGTTCAGTTTTTTTTGGTAATCTTTTGGAAAGTGCTAAAAATATATCATACTACATGTTTTGGAAATTTAATGTTATACGAAAACACTATAAATCCAAAAACGTTGTAAAGCAACACTATTTTTTACCCTATAGAGAAAAAGGAAAATAAAACAAATAAAATATGTACACATTCCATTGTATTAAATAAAAACACAAAAACAAATAAAATAAATCACTTAAAACGCTATAAATCCGTTTAAATCGCACGTAACTTACAAAGCAAAAATAAACACAAAAATGGCGTTAAGCCGATACTGTGCTGTTTACGAATGACACTACGAAACAACCGATCGATAACAGGAAGTCGTTTATGCGCATGCCCTTATCTGGCCAGCATCCAAAAATATGACTGGCGCCCGATGTGCAGAAACGCATTTTTTCGCCCATGGTTTGCCATTTTTTGGCTTTAGCAGCCGACAAGAGTAGGGATCCATAGTAGAGGTCAGTGATCTAGACTCACAGACTGGCCCGCCATAACTTTAATATACCGTATATTTTATTTTTCTCATAATATTAGATAAGTGTAAATAATATTATTTACAAAACACCTATTTCTTTTGATATTTTCATAATACAAAATTTTATATTATTTGCGAAAAGTTAAAAAGGCTAAAGACATTATAATAAACTTTTTCTATTCAATTTCTTTTCGCAACTTTTATAGCAAATAAAAGTGTTGTTCCTTTTTTTGTCGCGTATAAGTCTAAACATATCTTCCAATAAAGGCATTGTAGAATTGAATATAAAAATATATAACGCGATACAAACGTCATAAAATTTTATGAGTTTTGAAGCTTTATTAACTCCGTCAACCTTCACATTTTTCGTTGCGTAAAAATTTAATAGCATTTATAAGTTTTAGCAGATCATAAGAAGAGTTGCTGAAGTTTTGTCACTTCATTTTAGATACAAACGAATTTAAAATATACTGAATGTTAGATTTCGATTTTTGTTTCATTATTTGCAAGAGGCGAAAGTAGGTACCAAAATTTTTTAAAGATAGTTTAGGTTTTAGGCCAGATTTAGTTACTATGAAAATTAGAAATTCTAGTCAGTGGCAGCTCGTAACATGGTTGACCTTGACCTTTTAGAATATTTTTCCATAATAATTATTTGGACATTTGCCAACAAAGCAACAGCATTGCATGAGGAAATTTTCTATACACACGGCAACATAGTATAGAACCATTCGTTAGTACGGAACAGTGGAAAAACAAAGATTTAACGGGGCTTATGTGTGAGCAAGAAAAATGAAACTGTGTGTTAGTATTATTCATATGCAGCTATGTCTAAAGTTAAACAGATTTTGCGCCAGTCGCTTAATGGAGCGCTATAAAATAAATGGAATAAAAATTCATCTGTTGCCAGATATAGGTGATATCGGTCTTTTTCGTCGCTCAGATTTTCCTTTGTACTTGATGATTCAATTATCTTAAATTTTAATTATTTACCCAAGCATTACCATCATATTTATTTTTCCAGGCGAAATTTTTGCACACGCTTGCAAACTCGATGCGATTTTATAAGCATTTAAATTTCATAAGAAAAAGAATTCTCGATATTTGGCCTATAACTATCATATTAAATATAAATAATTCATACGCAAATTCAAGTTTTTATCCGTACTAATAACAATTTTAAAGTTGTTTTACATGCGTCAAAAAATAAAATTCAATCAATAATAAAATTTATAATACAAAATATCAACAGCAGTAATCACACAATCAATTAAAATATAAAATTACATTGGTATACAATTACACTGGTCATCATCATAATATAAACGTGTCATGATTTTAAGTCAATATCTTAAGACTTTATAAAATCTACACTATAAAATGTCTCACTGATTAGAACTCGCTTTATCTTCTTTAAAAATATATTTATTGACTGGATTCGATATTCAGAAGGAAGTGAATTAAAAATGTGGTTCCAGAATAGTTAATTCCATTTCTACTATGAATTTGCCTTAAAAAGTTTACTTGGAGGTCGCGCAGTTTAAATAAATTGCTACAAGACACAATTTATCCTGTTCCACCCCTATCGAGATGATGGCCTACCTGTACTACCACACCGAGACGAAAGTCAAAACTTACCCTTCCTGCTACCGTGATACGGGAGAAGTACATGTTTCGTCTCTCATTAGACTCATCAAGGTACCGACTGACATAACCAAAAAAGGCAGACCCAAAATGTAAACATGGGATAATATTTCACGTTTCGCCAAAATCTCATTTGGCATTTTCAAGTGCGGTTCGTCTGGTTACTCGCTGAAAACTGATGGTTGCCTCTGATAAATTTCGAGTTTTGTTTAGCTGGCTCATTTTCTGATTGGACTAGCGGCTTCGCAGGCTCCTCTCCTCTGCTGAATGCGACGTATTTGATTTTTGTATGGTGGTCTCTCGTGTATTTATGAATTTTTGTTGTTTTGTTTCTTGATTTTCAAATAATCTTGTCCATGTAATTGGAATATGTAAAGCATCGTCTCGTTCATTCAGCTGTCCCGCTTTTTCAATTTCTAGGGCCTCTCTTATGACGCGTACTTTGTAGTCCTGTACTGGTGCTTTTTCTTTTCCTTTTTCGAAATTGATGGTGTGTCCCATTGTTTGGTAATCTTGAAATCCAGCTGAGGTTGTCTGTTTTTGAGCCTATTTTTGAGTTCTTGAATTCTTGCTGATATGCGCCTATTTGTTTGTCCTATAAATGTTTGATGTCAATATGCACATGGAATGCTGTAAACGCAATGATTTTTAAGGTTGGTCTTATCTTTGGGATTTCCCAGGGTGTTGGCTATTGTTTTTTGTGGTTTAAATGTGGGCTGTATGTTGTGTTTTCTTAAGATTCTTCCGATTCTGCCCGTTATTCCTTTTATGTATGGGATTATGGCTTTGTACCTTCTTTGATCTTGGTCTTTGGTTTTTATTGTGGTCTTCTCTTGTCTTTTTATCGCATTCTTTATATCTTCTTGTGAGAAACCATTCCATTATAAAGCTGTTGAAATGTGCCTTGTTTCGTCTTGTTTTGTGTCGAGTTCTGTTAGGCGGAGAGATCTTAATACTAGTATGTTGACTACTGCCTGCTATTGAAAGGGATGTGTGGGTTTCCGATATACGTTAAAACCCAAGGTGTTGTTGGGTTTCCTAGTTTATAACAGATCCAAAAAAGGAAGTTCCTTTTGTTGCTCGATTTCTAGCGTGAATTGGATTATATGACCAATACTGTTCAGGTACACACACAGGTGTTCTTTTCCATGTAGCCATATTATAAAAATATATGATCCACATAGTGTTTCAAAAATTTCGGTTTTAAAGGTGCCTTTTGGAGTGTATCGTGTTCGAAATATATAATAAAAAGTTGGCTATAACTCGTGAAAGTGAGGACCCCTAGGTGCGCCATCTGTTTGTTTATATATTTGGTAATTGAACATGAAATATGTGTTTTTGAGGCAGTGTTCTGTAAGTTCAATTGTATAGGTTCGTTCATGGCGATTTTGTCCAAAGTCTCATCCACTGGTATGCATGAATATAGGGATTTTATGTCGAGACTTGCTAAGATGTCATTTTCTTCGAGGTGAATATTTTTTATCGTTTTGGTCAGATGTTCGGAATTTTTCACGAAGGAATCGGCCAGGTCGACTCTTGGTTACATGATACTTGCTAAATATTTTTCCAGTTTTTCTTTTGGAGATCCCACGCCGCTAACTATTGGTCTGAGTGGTACATTTATTTTGTATTTTTGGTAGGCCATACAGTTTTGGACATCTGCTTGAGTTTTTTCTTGGTATTATAGATTTTTCAGTTTCTGAATCTAGTTTTGAGGCTTTGATCTTGGTTTTCGTAGTTTTATCAATGTATATTGTAAGATCTCTGTTTGTTTGCAAGAGGCGTCTTTGAAGATTTCTGACATTTTTTGCATATATTCGTTGGTGTTCATTACAATCATGGAATTTCCCTTATCTGCTGATATTATTGTTATTTCTTTATTCTTCCTTAAGAACGAGATGACTTGATGTTCAGCTCGCGTTAAGTTTGATTTGGGAGGCCGGCTTGATTTCAAAATTTGCATAATGTCTTGTCTGGTTGGTTCAGCATTTTCTTCAGGGATATTCTTTGGGGCAGCTTCGATCTTTGAAATAATCTCTTCCAATGGGACTGTTTTTGGCGTTACAGTAAAATTGAAACCTTTGGAAAGAACTGATTTCTCGGCTTTTGTTAATTGGTAGTTCGAAATGTTATGAACAACTTTGTTGCAGTCCAATATTTTCTGTGTGTGGGAAGTATTGCGTTGTTGTAGTGCCTCAAATTTCTTCTGTTGTTTTCTTGTCTTTAGCTGGGTGTTTGATTCCATTCTCCAACAGGATACTTTTTCTATATCATTCCACAGGAGATGATGGATTTGTCGAGTTAAAGCTAAGTGGAGATTATAAAGTACAGTTTCAGTCCTTGATAAGATTCTTCGTTTTTCTCGGATTTGTTCTCGAAGGAGAGCTTTTCCAGCGATCTTAAGGATCGAAATAGTTCTGGTCTTAAGATGATACGGAAGTTTGGTGCAAGTTGGTTCTAGATTTTTGTTGCGGCATCTTATTAGGAAAGTGGTTTTTTGAACAAACGGATAGTTAATTTTTTCATTTAAAAGATTTCGTTCAAATTTGTTAGGAGAAAAAAACATTATGGAGAAAAACATTCCAATTTATCTTCGTTTCTTTACATATGCCAATGTAAGTAGATAAGCACTTTTTTAAAAAGTATTTTGAACAGAATTAACATATTTGCAAAATATACATCTGAACCTTTATAAATTTATTATTAAGTTTGTGCGAACTTTTTATTTCATGTACCGGTTAAAGGGCAATACGATTTATTGTATAAATAAACACCGTGTGGTTATAATAAAACACGCACCAAATGCTTGTTGTAAGCCTAAAAACAAAACTTACCGTCAGTAAATCCGTTGTGTCGTTTTACCCAGTGCTTGTGAAATTTACCAAATTGTGGGACCAAAATTATTTCGAGCGGCTCGCTTCTATTAAAAGCAAAAAAGGTTTTGTGCTAAATCACCTACTTCGTTTAATGGCCGTTCTTGTATTTATTACGTAGGCAGTAATAAAAAGATTTTTGTTTAAATTAGTGGCGTATCGGCATCTATGGAAAATAATGCTCGTAATATATAAATAATTGAACATCATTATGCAGATGTATGCAACAGAACGTAATCTATTTTTTTTTTATTTTAGGTCTCGCTCTTGTTGAAGTTTATCATTTGATAGTAGCACATTTATCTTAGATTCTCTAACTAATTACCTTATAAGACATGTACAATAAAGAAACTCGTTCAAAAATACAGCATACACATTCCTAGTATAAGAGGCAGAATCGAGTCTATTTTCCTAAACTCAAAGCTCTTGGGGGGGGGGGGGGGGGGTGGAGTGCAAGAAAGTTGTCAACGGGGTGGGGAGTGGCAGCAGCATACACATTCCTAATATAAAAGGCAGAATCGGTTCTATTTTCTTGAACTCAAAGCTCTTGGAAAGGGGAGGGGGGCGATCGCAAGGGTACACATTCCTATACTCTATTTAAGAACTAGAGAGAGTAATTATGTTACCGAAACCTCCAACGCACCTTTTATAAATTTACTGCAACAATAAAATTTCTGATAGTTCAGTTTAATTTCTGTCAGTGAACAAAGTACACCTTACTATCCTTAGTGATTTATCTTGTTTGCGCTTGTTTTCATATATTCTTTGAGATTAGTGAGATACCCAAAAGATATGGCTTCCACCTCAATATTTATTCCGAAATCGTTAAACCAGGATATTTTTCCTCAATGACAAACTTATTACAATGAATGTGTATGACGCCTTAAGATATCAATATCTAGATAATAATGTTAAAAGCTCTGTTGAGATGTGTTCCACCATGACAAGAGTTGAAAAAATTAACTATGTACCGAATACTGAGAGAAAAAAAAAGACAGGATTTGCTAGTACTCCCAAGCCAGATTCGATCACATGCAGACGAAAAACCTCGTTGGAAGAAGAGATGAAAATTGCAATAAAAGGAGTTGAATATACATTTTATTATGAGAAGCAGATTCCAACTGTTGACATAATTCTCACCAAAATCAATAAAGATTGGGATTTACCTGAAATTAAAAGAACTGAGCTCTGGAAATTGCTCAGAGAACTTAATTTTTGCTGGGAAAAACCAGATAGGGAATCTGTTCTTATAGATTGTTCAAAAACTGTCCGTTGGAGAAGGAAATATCTTTCTCAAAAAAAAGATAAAGTTGCTAGAAATAACACAACCTATAAAATTAGTAATTTAAATGAACTTTTGAAAATTTTTTTTGAATAAAATTACTGCGGAAAATTGGGCAATATCCATACAATAAAAGAATGAAACAAAATGTGGAAACTCGATCTCATGATCGGTGAGATAGAGGAACCAATTATAATTAATTTGAGAGAAGATAGCTTTACTGACTTTTATTACGAATTAGATACGTAATGTTTGCCAGTGTAAACACAATTTATTATTTAAATTTTTGTTTTGTTGTATTTTATTGTTTAATGTTGTTTATATATTTTTATTTTAGTGCGTCCCACTCTTTAATTTTATATATATTTAATTCCAATTAGCCGTAATTTTTTTATTATTTTATTATTGTATTTGTGTTTTTTTCTTAAGCGTGTAGAATTAACTTGTTTATTTTATTTTTTTCCATTTAATAAAGTAATTTAAATTAAGATGTCAATGCAATAGAAATAAAAATTAGTAGGTCTAATTTTAACAGTAATATATAAAAATTAATTACATTTAAATCCATTTTTAGTGTTTAGTTTTAATTCTGCAGATGGTTTAAGAAATAAATAAACTGAAACGTCAACGATCCTAAAAATGTTTTTAATTAATAATAAAGTGACCGATAGCCCTAAAAAAATTTTTATATTATATGGATGAGTTAATTTTTTTATATATGTTTAACTTCTTGTATTTTTGACAATGGGTATCTTGTAAGTATTTAAATTGTAACTTAGATTTTTTTGAGATTATAAGGCTACTTTTTAGTTTGAATGTGCCTAAAACGGTTTCTATTCCCAAATTTTAAAATAAAAATACAGTTGCGATTTGTGTTAAATATGTCAAAATTATCTATATTTTGTAATGTATGTGAATTATTAAGAAATCATAAGATATAAAATAATATTATAAAAACATTTTATTTAAAGTTTTTACCAAAATAATAATCTATGCCATAAATACTTAGGGATTATATAAAGCTCCTTCCGACGCCAATGACAAGGATTAAAATCCTTTTTAATACTTTACATTTCCAAATATCTATTGTTATACAGCCCAAATAATAGTCCATTATTATAGACCGGTATTTTTGATTATAAAATTTTTAACCCATTCCTATAAAAAACATATGTGTCTAACAGATTTTGCCAAAGATACCGGACTAAAGAACACAGGTAGTTTGCGAAGAAAAAAAGGGTAAAAAATGATTTATTACTCTCTCTATTTCTTGAATAAACTATAGTATAAGAATAAGTCTGTCAATTTCTTTATAGTATAAGAGGCAAAATCGGGTCTATTTTGACTGAAAGTGGAATTGTTGTTGACTGCGGAATAAATGCTTTGAAGCTAATTCATACTTTCCTCTCAACTCTCCAAAAAAACTTTTTAACACTATTTTTTGTAATTTCAGGAAGGGTTGTAGTAGAAATTGTGGCTGTAAAAAATTCGGATTATTTTGTTCACCACTATATACCAATTTTGAAGGCCAGTCTTTCTCCAATATTGAATCAAATACAACAGATGAGGATTTTTATAATGTCAAAGAAAACACAACTGATGCATCTTTCTTAGAAGAGGATGAAGAAAGTCATCAGTCTAAATAAAATTTTCCCGAAAATAATAATAATCCGTTCCACTTGAATCATTACTAACAGTACCAAACTTAATCACAATAGAGTATGCCTACTAGGGAAATCACGTTAAAAAAAAATAAGCCAAATATACTTCCTCATAGGTGGCTACTCCACCTACCACTACTCCCACTTTTGGAATCGCTTTATCACTCGAATAGTCATTTGTAGAGAAAAGAGTATATTAACAATTTTTGTAGAGAATTATATGATCTACAACTCATTTGGCCTATTCTTACTATAACACTTACCGTTTATGGGACAAAAGAACCGATATTTTTGACCTTTAACCCTGAATAAAATTTTTCACAGACGTAGGATCGGTGATGACATTTGATATTATTTGTTATAGCATATTTAGGATCTATACCAATTTTTAGCTTTATGCGAATTTTTGCGAAGGTACTACTTTCTTTCGTCTATTCTGCTGGATTAGTATACCGTCTAAAATGTCAAACTTTACAATATATAAGTCAGACGGCACTTAACAACGCCAGTGTTACCAGTTTCTGAAATTTAAACTGTTACTGTCATAATAAAGATGACATTTTAAAACAAACATATAGTAAATTTTGCTAAAAATGGTTAGTGAAATAATAAAAACTAGTATTGGTCTCAAAAATATTAATCCCCTAAACACCTAACATAGTCTAACTTTGAAAATAATCTAAATCGATAGGTATAATAATAATTCTTGACTCTTCAATAAAACAGATCAATTTTTTATTATAAAAACGCGTAAAGAGAATTGAATAATGAAGACCAGATAGAAAATATCTGTCTTTTTTGAAGTGATCCTTTAACTTTTTTAATAGAAGAAATCAGACGGAGCCACGTCTGAACTATACAGATGAGGTTCAACTTAAAGAAATTACACTTGAGTTGAATGACTCAAACTTTGATTGTTTAATGAACTCGCGCAATCTCGTTAAGAAGAAAAACATTCTCCTGACACAAACTAGAATGATTCTTTTTATAATTAGCTCTATGTAGTTTTGTTAATATATAACAGTACTTTACTGATGATATTGTAATGTCCTTAGATATAAATTTATCAAAAATATTTACTGCTTAGTCTCAAAAGACAGTGGCGATGAGCTTCTCAGATGAAGATTATTTATGAAACTTTTTTGGAAACAGAGAATCTATATGGTGCCATATTGGATAGCGGCTTGGTTTAGATATAGCTGTAACAATAGTTTAAATTTTCAAATGGTCATTTTCCAGAATAATTGTTTTACTTTCCTACAAACATAAGGATTAGTTGCATCTGAAAGCCTTCCAATTCTGAAGGCATTTTTAATGGATCCATCATGGGTAACATCCCCAAATAAGACAACAATATTTTGTGAGTATTATTAGAACAATTCTTTTGTTACATATTTAGTAACATTGCTATGGTTTAATTGTTCAAAACTCGTTTTTTGTCCCAAAATATTTCAAGAAGCACAAAATAACGAACACTATTCAAATTAGTCCTACAAGTAGTAAAATATTATCACTCTTAAGTGCTACTAAGAAGTAGTCATGGATTCTATATCTAGGTAGATATTTTGTCTAATGTCCTTCATACCTTACGTTTTGCGACACTGTCGAATGATTAGCAGGAAATGGTTAATACGTTGGTCTCAATACATCCATAAAAATAATTACATATTTTAAGAAATAAAATTTTCAATACCACACCCTATACTGGCATTGAGCAGGCATCTACACTGGTAATTCTCAATATGCCAACTAATAGTATTCATTGTACTTTTCTTTTTATAATCATGTACAGGATAAGGGGCTGCATTCATTCATTCATATCAGCCCGTTTTCATCCACTCCTGAATGTAGGCCTCTTCCATATTTTTCCATTTCTGTAGGTCCGTAGCGATCCCCATCCAGTTTTTTCCGGCAATTTTCTGAATGTCGTCACGCCATCTCTTTTGGGGCCTGCCAATACTTCTCTTGTTCTCTCTTGGCCGCCATGCTGTTATCTTGTATGTCCATCTGTCTATGTCATGTCTTGCGATATGTCCAGCCCATCTCCATTTTAGCTGCGCTACTCATTTGCTCACATCTGTTATTTTCGTTCTTCTTCTGATTTCTTCATTTGGAACTCTATCTCGTAAACTAATTCCCAGCATAGCCCTTTCCATTGCTTGTTGTGTAACCCAAAGCTTATTAATGGCATGTTAGGGAGGTTGTTTCAATACCATAAGTAAGAACTGGCAGGATGCACGACTCGTAGACTTTTCTTTTCAGTCTTATGGGGGTGTTACTGGATTTAAGAATGAATCCGAGTTTGCCAAAAACTGCCCAGCTGAGACTTATTCTTCTAGGAATTTCAGCCGATTGGTTTTCCTTCCCTATTTGTATTTTATGACCTAAATATATGTATTCTCTTACGTTTTCTATTATTTTATCTTCAACTTTAATTTATATTTGTTCTAGACTCATTATTTTTGTTTTTGACAAGTTCATTTTTAGTCCTATCCTAGCTGATGCTTGATGAAGTTCTTGTATCATACATTGGAGTTGTTCTGGTGAATCACTGATTATAACAATATCATCAGCAAATCTGAAATGGTTAAGTCGTGTTCCGTCTATGTTAATTCCCTTGTCATGCCAGTCCAAGCCCCCAAATACATCTTCAAGTGCCAACGTGAACAATTTTGGAGAGATTGTGTCTCCCTGACGTACGCCTCTTTTTATAGGTATCCTCGAGGGTTTTATATCCTCGTCTATTGTAACTTGCATGTAAGCGTTTTCATATATATGCTGAATCAGAGCAGAGTATCTTGAATCAATCCGAGCATTGTCCAGTGCTTTGAGAACTGCCCATGATTCGATAGAATCGAACGCCTTCTGGTAATTAACGAAAGCCAAATGCAGAGGTATATTATATTCCGTGGTTTTTTCGATAAGCGTGTATACTGTCTGTAGATGGTCTATTGTACTAAAGTTCCTGCGAAATCCGGCTTGTTCTGAAGGTTGGTATGCGTCCAACTTTTGCATCAGCCTGTTAGTTATTATTTTTGTAAGAAGTTTGTACAAGTGGGACAGTAAGCTAATTGGCCGATAATTTTCTATGTTATTTCTATCGCTTTTTTTGTATAATATGATGACTTCTACGTTTTCCCATGCCTCGGGTATTTTTCCATATATTAAGCACTTGTTCAACAAAATTCTCACGCTTTCTCTTAGTTGTTCTCCCCCTATTTTTAACATTTCGGCGGTTATACGATCCTCGCCAGAGCTTTTATTATTTTTCATTTGACTAAGCGCTTTCATTAACTCTGCGGTATTTATTTCGGGCATCTCTTCTGAACCGACATTTCTTACTTCCTTTCTTTCGTAGTAAAGACCTTGAATTTTTGGACTGTATAACTCTGTATAAAAGTCCTGGACAGCCATCGTGATTTCCTCCTGTGTACTAACTAATTGGCCTTGTTTAGTTTTAGGTCCGGAAATTTTTGTCCGGCCCGTACCCAATTGAGATCTGAGAACCTTCATTGATTTGTTAGCTTATATCGTGTCTTTAATCACTTTTATATTATGCTTTCTTATGTCCCTCCTTATGTTTTTGTTAATTTATTTATATATGTCCCTATATTCTTCACAGTTTCGGTCCACATTTCTTCGTTTTTCTATTAGGTTCTTGGTATACTTTACTACTTTTTTCTTTATTTTTAAAGCATATCTCTTTTGTTGCTGCTCGTATGCTATTATTAATGTGTTGTGTTAATTCATTGATGTCCATTTCTTCCTGGTCTTCTTTACTTTTAAGTTCATTCTTTGTTACGTTTTCGAATTTTTCCTTGTTTTGTTTTAGTATTTCGTTTGTGGGAATGGGTTTTCTTCTTATTAATTTATTTCTTTCCCATCTGGTGTTAATGGTAATCGCAGCTCGGATCAAGCGGTGATCGCTATTGGTGTCGAATTGGTTAAGGACAGTGATATCTTCGCAAATGTTTTTTTGGTTAGTTATAATATAGTCGTTTTCATTTTTTGTGATACCATTCGTGCTTTTCCAGGTCCATCTCCTATTTAAAGGTTTTTTGAAGAAAGAATTCATACAATACAAGTTTTCATTTCTACAGTAGTTAATCAGCATATCTCCTCTGGAGTTTCTCTGACCCAGACGAAAGCGACCTATATTTGGGATATTGTTGTTGTCGTCGTGACCAATTTTTGCATTAAAGTCTCCCATTAATATTACGAATTTAGCTTTTTTTCTTGTTTTTGCTGTAGTTATGTCCTCATATATCTGTTCAACCTATGAGTCTTCTGAAGCGCTTGTTGGTGCATACACCTGTATTACCTGAATGCTATACCTTTTATTAATTTCTATTACTATGTAGATAACTCTGTCAGACATTGCTTTCCTCTTTGTTACTTTTGTGGCGCTGCATTATATTACTATATTTGTTTCTGTCAATTTGCCAAACGCATTTTGCTGCCGAAGGTTGGTACTATGAATTTTCTAAAGAGTTTATGTTTCTTTAAAAAGAGTTCGTAATGTTCAAGCACTTAAATAATCACGATAGTACTTTATATTACACCAATTTATTTTAATTATAAGTTTTTAATAAAAGATCTATTTTTAATATTTTGTACTTTGTATAATATAAAAAAATGAAAGATTATTTTGATTGTGTAGGAATAATACATTATATATGACAATGTGTAGGAAGAAAAAATAAATTTTGCCATTCTATTTTCAGCCAATTTAGCTAACGTATTTTGTTACGGGCAGTAAGGACGGAAAAATTATATATTTTTTTTAGAAACATTAAGTAAAACTAAATACTGAAGAATTTAAATAAGTTAAATAAGCTAGAACGAATACCAGCATAGGCAAGTGCTACCATTCACACATATTTTTAATTCGATACTATGCTCGAAGCATGATGGGGATCGAAGAAAACCGATCACCCTTTGATACAATTTTTATTCTAAAACATTCTGAAACAAATAATGGGAAAATTCATAGAATTTAACAAATCGGTACTTTTGCTTTATGAATATGACTAAAGCATTTGTCCAAGTCCTGTTCAAAAATATCACCAAAATGAGGAATAAACTAACAACTAATTCTATTGATCTCAAATATTAACTAACAATGCAGAACCAATGTCAGAGTAAGGCAGATACTAACTGAAGACACAGTCATAAACAGAAGAATAAGAGAGACAGAGAGAGAGAGAGATAGAGACATTTTTAGTCCTGTCATCATTAACCCAATTATAGATAAGATCGTAGAAAAATTATCCAGAACATCGGAATACAAAATAGAAGAAACCTACTGTCATGTAATGTAGTTCTCTGATAACTGAATACTTAATGCGGATTTAAAGAATAACTTTGAAAGACCACTTTCCATTTTCAATCAAGAAGCTTGTCATCTAAATATGACTGTCAATATCAATAAGGCTATATAAATGGTAGCAGCTAAAGAGCCAGCAAGATGTAAATTTGAAGTAGATTGAAAAAGAATTGAGCAAATCAATCAATTTACATATCTGGTTTATACCTAAGCTTGTATCAGTGATATCACCTGATAAAATAAATATTTAAATGCTAAATGTAAAAGAAGAATTTACAAAACTGCGTTTAAACCTTCGAACATACCCCTGTAGAAGTAGCATAACGTCAGAACTAGGGCCCGGTTGTTTGAACGCTGAATAATGTAATAATATTTTTATTTATATTTCAAAAAGTGTTGATAAACAGTAGATATTTAATTTCTTGGTACAGACATGCCGATTTTATGCTATCCTTTTCTAATTGCATTATTTAAACGAGTATCATCGGCACGTCCTTCGAACATACCCCTGGGTACGTCAATTCTGAAAACAAAGTATTAATATATGGTTGCCTAAATTTTTATTATTGTTATTTTCAATATGTAAACAATCTAACAATATTTACCGATAAAAATAAGTTTTTAAATCCTCTTTTTGTTAATATTAATTGTAAACTTCGCATTTATAGTAATTTCTAACACTTAAAAACACCGAAAAAGTCACGACAAGCAATTAAACTGAAAGACAAGATAAGTAAATATGTTTATGTCTGTCAAACATCAAAAAAGTCTCCCCCACCGACCATAAATAGCCTTCAGACAAATCTATTGTTGTTTATATCTAGAGTATGATCGAAGGTTTAAACCTGTATTAATCTACTTGTCAGAAAAAGAGCCGATACCACGAAAACCATATCAACACGAACGGTAGAAAAAAAAGCCATCCAATGGAAAACATTTTACGATAGAGTTTGAAACGAAGTTCTAAAAGTGCAAAGTGGGATACAGAATGTTGCTAAATGGATCAGATAAAGAAAAAAATTCTAGAATGAAAATGTGGATAGAATGGAATACAACTGATTGGCAGAAAGCGCGAAAAGCAACATATCAGTGAAAATGGAGTAAGAGGAAGATCACCAAAACGCTGGAGATAGTACTGGATGTCATCTTCAGAAGAGGCTCATTTGGACTAAACCGGTGATCGTCTTCCTATATGAAAAATTGTATAAGCAATATAAAATATTTGGTAAGGTATTTACGAGGTGTACAAATACAAAAATTTAGAGGCTCAAATAGCCTTCATTGTATTTAATTTGCAAATTTTCAAATTTTTTATGTTATTCGAGTCAAATAAATAAACATTTATAATTACGGGCATTTGTCAGAGATTATGTAAATGTTTCTAAAAACTTATTCAATGCTAGGGGCATTAGAAAAGTTTTGTCCATAACAATAAAATATTTTTTAACATATTATCCCTTAACTTCAACGCACTTGCGCCATTTGTCCTGCGACGATAGAAAAAAATTCTCCCTTGACCTATAAAAATAGGCAACAATATTCAGCTGGTTTTCATTTTCAATCGAACGTCCTTTGAGGTGCTTCTGCAAATTTCTAAATAAAATGTCCGATTGAAATCAATTCTGGATTATAGAGCGGGTGATCAGACTAAAAAAGTGGAAAATGAATTGGCATATGGCCGCTTTTTAAACTATTTCATTGTCATGAAGAAGGAGAACATTCTTATGATACATACCAGGAGGTTTTTGATGAATAGCAGTAGATTATTTTGTTAATATATTAAAGTAGGTAACGGTAACTGCCATTATTGTAGTGTCTCTGTGCATGTATTCAATAAAAGTAATTTCTGATTGATATCCTAATAGTAGAGACGAGCTTCCTAGTTTCAGATTGTTAAAGATGAAGAATCATTATGGAAGAGTTTTATGAATCCTAATTTTGTTCCTGGATTCCATCGATTTACGACTTTGAGAAATTTAGTTCCTAAAAAGTTTTTATTAACTCTAAGTACAGTGCAGACCATAATTACAAATTGGTCGTGGCAGTTTTTGGAATTCAGCAGCGGCTGGAGGAGAAAAATTTCTATTTACGTACACTTAATATTCAATTGTGTTTTTAAATACTGCAAAACAATTTACCTAAGTCAGTAAAATAATTGGGGCTTAACGAGTCTTGGATTTTCCAATCGTAATACTCTACGTAATACACACGTCACGGATTATACGAAAATAGATTCTGAATGCATGAAATACATCAGCAACAGCATTTTTCTTCTCAGTGATTCGATTCGTATAGGATATCTTGGGGATGAATTGGAATTAAAAATAATAGAACATAACATTACTAAAAAGGAATTGCACAATAAACCTTACAAATTGCATGGACAGAAATATATTCAGAAGTCACTAAAAATTTGTTTCAATATTAATAATACCACGACTGTAAGTTGCCTTAGATGTAAATAGACATCTTAACTTTACTCTTAAACAGACAGTATACTGTAGGCCTGTAAACACGGAAGAAAAATTGTGGACACGAATAAAAATATTCAGTAAACACTTTACGCTTAGATACAGAGATGATGGAAAGAGTGCAACTCAACTTTCCATAAAATTAATCTTTGCATGCATGAAAATGAAGGCTACTTAGAACATTTATTTTAAGTTTAATTAAACAATTAAATAAAATAATGTTTTTCCGTTTTTGTTGATTACTAACTTTGTGGGTAATTATTATCATCTTTTAGCAGTTAATTCTTACATTATTATCATTGTTAAATATTTGCTATGTAAATTTTTATTGTTGTTTGCCAAATTTCTAAGATTTGTCCTAAGCCCGGATAAAGTGTAACATTTAAATTCGATTTTCTCAGAAACGACTGCTTGGATTTCCACCTACTAGTTATAATTATTTGGAATCAAAAATGTCCAATAATAAGAATTTTTAATTAGAAATTTAATATGCCAAGGTACAAAAAATGTTATGAAGCTTTAGATGTAGTAGAGGTGGTGCCAGGCGCGGATCGCCCCCCCCCTCCCCACCCCAAGAGCTTTGAGTTCAGGAACATATACCCGATTTTGCCTCTTATACTATAGTTTTTTCAAGAACTAGAGAGAGAAATAAATCATTTTTTAGCCTTTTTTTCTTCGCAAACTACCTGTATTCTTTAGTCCGGTGTCTTTGGCAAAATCTGTTAAACAAATATATTTTTCATAGGAATGGGTTAGAAATTTTATAGTCACAAATACCGGTCTATAAAATGAACTATTTGAGTCGGATAACAGTAGATATTTGGAAGTGTGACAAAGGATTTTATTCCTTGTCATAGGCGTCATAAGGAGGTTTATTTTATCACTATGTATTTATGGCATAAAATATTAATTCGGTAATAAACCTAAAATAAAAAGTTTTATAATAATATTTTATTTCTTATGATTTCTTAATAATTCAGATACATTAGAAAATATAGATAATTTTGCCATATTTAACACAAACCACAACTGTATTTTTATTATTTTTAATTTTGGCATAGAAACCGTAGACTAAAACGTAGCCTTATTCTCTCAAAAAATTCTAAATTATAATTTAAATACTTACAAAATACTCATTGTCAAAAATACAATAAGTTAAACTCATCCAGATAATATTAAAAATTTTTTTGGGCTATCGGTCATTTTATTATCAATTAAAATATTTTTAGGACCTTTTTATTTATTTCTTAAACCATCTGCAGAATTACAATGAAACACTAAAAATGGATTTAAATGTAATTAATTTTTATATGTTACTGTTAAAATTAGACCTATTTGTTTTTATTTCTATTGCACTGACATGTTAATATAATTTACTTTATTATTTGGAAATCCGATAGCCCCAAAAAAATAAAATAAATATGTTAATTCTACACAAATACAATAATAAAATAATAAAAAAATTACCCCTAATTGGATTAAATATATATAAAATTAAAGAGTGGAGCACTCTAAAATAAAAATATATAAAAAAATATATAAACAACATTAAACAATAAAATACAACGAAATCAAAATTCAAATAATAAATTGTGTTTACACTTGTCAGCATTACGTGTCTAATTCGAAATAAAAGTCAATGAATCTATCTTCGCTCAAATTAATTATAATTGGTTCCTCTATCTCACCGATCATGAGATCGAGTTTCCACATTTTGTTTTATTCTTTTATTATATGGATTTTCCCCAATTTTCAGCAATAATTTTATTCAAAAAATCTTTCAGAAGTTCAGTTAAATTACTAATTTTATAAGTTGTGTTATTTCTAGCAACTTTACCTTTTACTTGAGAGAGATATTTCCTTCTCCAACGGATAGTTTCCGGAAGATCTATAAGAACAGATTTCCTATCTGGTTTTTGCCAGCAAAAATTAAGTTCTCTGAGCAATTTCCAGAGATCAGTTCTTTTAATTTCAGGTAAATCTTGATCTCCATTGATTTTAGTTAGAATTTTGTCGACGGTTTGGAGCTGCTTCTCATAATAAAATGTACCTACAACTCCTTTTATTGCAGTTTTCATCTCTTCTTCCAACGACGTTTTTCGTCTGCCTGTGATCGACTGTGGATTGGAAGTATAAACAACAGTCGTTTTTTTTCTCCTTCAGTATTCGGTACATTCTAGATTTTCCAACTCCTGTCATGTTGGAACACATCTCAACAGAGCTTTTAACATTATTAACTATATATATTGATATCTTAAGGCATGATAAAGGTTCATCGTAATAAGTTTTTCGTTGAGGAAAAAATGCTCTGGTTTAACGATTTTAGAAAAAATATAGAGTTGGAAGCCATATTTTTGAGTACCTTACTAATGTCAAATAATATATAAAAACAAGTGCAAACAATGTAAATCACTAAGGACACACTGTAAGGTGTACTTTGCTCACTGAAAGAAATAAAATAAAATCAGAAATTATGCAATAAATTCATAAAAGCTTATAATATTTAAATATAATTAGATTTATGGCAGTTCTCAGTTGCCTGCAGCATTGGAACAGATACGTGGGAGGTTTCGGTGACAGTTTTATTACTCTCTCTAGTTCTTGAATAGAGCATAGAAATGGGTATTTTTGCGATCCCCCCCCTCTCAAGAGCTTTGAGTTTAGAAAAATAGAACCGATTCTGCGTTTTGTATTAGGAATGTGTATGCTGCTGGCACTCCCCCCGCTGACAACTTGTTTTTCTTACGATAGCCCCATAGCTCCCACCCAAAGAGCTTTGAATTCAGGAAAATAGACCCGATTCTACCTCTTATACTAGGAATGAGTATGTTGCTGGCATCCCCCCCTGCCTGAAACTTGTTTTTTCTTGTGATCGCCCCCCTCTCTCCAAAAGCTTCAAATTCAGAAAAATAGACCCGATCCTGCCTTTTACACTAGAAATGGGAATGTTGCTGGTGTCTCCTCCCCCCGTCGACAACTTGCTTTCGCCTGCTATACTGTACTTTTGTGATATCACTCCCCCCCCCCCCAAAGAGAGAGGCTGGATCCGCCCCTGGGTAGTGTTGATAGCGCCCTCTGCAATATACATCGAGACTGAAATCAGATATTAATTTCTCATCTTGAAAAACCTGAAAGTACCAAATTTAGTACAATTCAAGCTATTATTAAGATAAATATATAAAAAAGGTTAAAAAATTATAATTTTCACGCCCTGTACTTCGAAATCTATCAACTTTTGGGCTAGAGTAAACTGGACTACAGTCTCACATCTTAGCCTCAAAAATTTACTCTAGCGTTTTATACAGATCTTCTAAAGACATCCTGTATAAGTAAAATTTTACTTATTTTTTCGAGCGTCAAGGTGGCCTAAACCCTCAAAAGACACTCCCGCTGTCGGACGATAAATTTATTAACAGCGCAGCTACATCCATAATTCCACATCCTGATGAGTTGATGGTATATATACCAGAGAACTGCTAAGCCACCCGGAGAGAAGATATATTTTTCCATATAGAACCAACTTGGTGATGTGCATGGGGTTGCAAAAAGACCTAAATACTGTAGACTCCGAACAACCTAACATATTTTAAGTAGTTTTTACTACCCAAATTTTACTAAAATTGTTAAAAACAAAACAAGATTTTTCCTCTTTGTTCTATAGATATTATATGACCGTTTAAATTCCTATCAAATTATGAGTTTTTTCCTATTAACCATAGGGGTATTGCCATTGTACTTTTATGTCTTACAATTCAAATGACATCGATAATACTATTCTCATGTAACACTAATTATTCCTTATTTAAACTACCACAAAATTGATTATTTAAGTACTCTATAGAAAATATTCATATTTATGTAGGTGGTAAAGCCATAGATAAATACACATTAGCGATGGTCAGCAACCCTTCCACGTTAATATTTAATAAAATTATTTTCGGAATAACGTTAGGTAGCTTTCATTCTTGCCCGTATTAACCTTGACAGATATGATTTAGATTTGTTAAATAAATTATAAATATTCCTATTTTTACCTTAGTAACAGTGAGAATTATTAGTTTGGAATTAATTTCATTCATGAGTTTTTATATTAACAAAAAAATCTCTATAAAAAGGGTTTTACTTCAAAATATAATTGAGTTATATAAAATTTTTATCAACACTAGAGAAAATTTTTAAATTTTATATAAATGTTTTATATCCAATTATCAATTAAAAAGAAATTATTTGAAACATATGAATATATATTGATGATATTATTCGAGGCCAATCGCCTTTGTTAATCCAAGCTGCTTCGTTAATTAAACTAGCTTGACGGCTTCGAGTGCAAAGCCAGTGAAACTGCAAGAAAATATAATATAGATTCCCATTTTCCATAAAAACGATAAAGGAAAGTTAAAAACATTTTGATGAATTATCTTCTGACCATGGATTTTGAAAAGAGAAGAAGTATTTAAAATTATTATTTTCAATAACATACTAGATACGGTTATAGCTTAATTAAATACACGTTTTACTGGTATGAATACAGTGTGTCAAATATTCAACTAACACCAACAATTTTAATAGGTGATGATGAAGCAACTTTATTATAAAAGTGTCATAAATTCCAAAGTAAATATTTTGATATGATAGCCTTAATTTATCAATTCAATTTCTTAATATTTATCACCTAGTTCGAATGGATGACAGATTGAATTGTCCGTAGTATATTTTGTTGCCATTTTAGGCAAAAAGTAGTTTTGATACTTTAAATTAATCGTTAAAAGTAAAAAAAATAGTGCTATTGTTGTTATTTTTGTGAAATTATTAATTGCCATTGCAATATTTGTACTTTGCCAGGATTAAATTAATCTTAAATTGACACTCTAGACCTGTTAAACAAAAATGCATACAAAGAACCAAGTACTTTAGGATTATAATATATAATGAAAAAGGGATATCAAGAAAAACAGCAATCATATATACAAAAGTAATATACTGACAGTAATTGCAGAAAGCCAGCACTGACAAACCTTGAAACGGTGGAAATTACAACTCTACGTAGTATGACTAAAAGCCATCAACCCAATCCACTACAGAAACTATCCAATCAGTTATTTAATGTATGAATTCAAAGTATCCAGCCTCTTATTGTAAGATGTTCTGTCCTGACAACTAAACTTGAAAGAAAACCTGAAACTTGAACAATGATAGAGAAACTGTTTATGACCAGGGACTGAAACCAAAGGCCTGACAGAAGATACTGACGGATCTCACATTAAACTTTTAATATATATATTTTTTTTTACTTTATAAAGATTTGTAGAGACTTGAAGATCAAATATACCATAAATAAGGTTTTTATGCTGAAGGACCTCATTCGTTGGTCTGTAGGGTTGTCCCGATAAATTATAATCATAATATTTATTTAATTGTAGTGTCGTATAGTATTTAACACAGTCTAATTAAGTTAAGTGCTGTACTTAACATAATTTAAATATAAAATTTGTTACTTATTTAAATAAAAGTTTCAGATAGCTTACAAATTATGATTTCTCAAAATTTATTATAAGTTGCGTCATGAAAAGAATTATGTTAGATTTAACTGTTAAAAACTAAGATACTCGGCTGTTATGGACACAAGTATTTATGTTAAATCCATACGCAGAACTGGGCCCAGAAAAAACATTTTTAAATAGCACGCACATACAATTGAGTTATGAACAGAATCTCCTGTAATAATTTTATATGTCTGTAATCTCAAATTTGCTGAATATTTGCGAGACATATTCAACTTTCTAAGGATATTTTATTAAAAAATTTGAAAATATTAAAAATATCGGGGTACCACCTAATTAACGTTTCAACTGTTCATTCAGAAAATAAAATGGAATAAGAACCAAAAATAAAATAGGAATTTTTAATTCTATTTTATTTTTTGAAATCCGTGCGTTAAATATGTCATTTAGCGGCTGACATTTCATTTGCGCATGTGTCACCGTTCGCTTACCTTCCACCGGGCGAACGAGGATATGAGTGATGAACATTTCAAGAATACGCGTTCGCTACATTTTCACCGTTCACTTCACGTTCCCCAGTTCGAGGATAGGGCCCCTGAATTAACCCAGACATGGACTGTTAACCAGTTATGTAAAGAAATAATGACCAAATTTGAAATGTAAATGCACTTACCTTACAGAAGTATTTGCAGCAATGTTATGATTTATTACTATTCCTGTTACTTTTGCAACAGCTGAAAGATCATTTAGCAAATTAAAAATAATAAAAAGTTATTGAAGAAATGTTGTGGGTGAAGTTCGACTCCAACATTTATTCATCGCTAACAGTAATTGAAAACAATCAAGCCTGGATTTACATAAAGTCATTGATACTTTTGCGAAAACTAAAGCTACGAAAGATTATAAAACAATTTGTTATTAATAGTTAAAACTGTAATAAAACCTTTAATCTTTATATACTAATTTGGTTTTATTGCTTAATACCTATCAGACGCGGATCCAGGGGGGCGATCCCCCCCCCCTCCCAAGAGCATTGAGTTCAGGAAAATAGACCCGATTTTGCATCTTATACTATAGTTTATTCAAGAACTAAGGAGAGTAATAAATCATTTTTTACCATTTTTTTCGCAAAATACCTGTGTTCTTTAGTCCGGTATCTTTGGCAAAATCTGTTAGGCATATATATTTTTCATAGGAATGGGTTAGAAATTTTATAATCAAAAATACTGGTCTATGATAATGGACCATTTGGGTTGGGTAACAATAGATATTTGGATGTGTGAAGTGTGATTTTAATCCCTGTCATAGGCGTCGGAAGGAGGTTTATTTTATCACTAAGTGTTTATGGCATCGAATATTATTTCGGTAATAAACTTAAAATAAAAAGTTTTTATAATATTATTTTTTTTCTTCTAATTTTTTAATAATTCACATACATTAGAAAATATAGATAATTTTGACATATTTAACACAAATCACAACTGTATTTTTATTATTTTTAATTTTGGCATAGAAACCGTTTTAGGCACCTTCAGAATAAAAAGTAGCCTTTTTCTCTCAAAAAATTTTAAGTTATAATTTAAATACTTACAAAATACCCATTGTCAAAAATACAAGAAGTTAAACATATATAAAAAATAAATTCGTCCATATAATGTGAAAATTTTTTGGGGCTATCGGTCATTTTATTATTAATTAAAATCATTTTTAGGATATTTGACGTTTCAGTTTATTTATTTCTTGAACCATCTGCAAAATTACAATTAAACACTAAAAAGAGGTTTAAATGTAATTAATTTTTATATGTTACAGATAATTTAAATAATAAATTATGTTTACGCTGGTACACATTACGTATCTAATTCGTAATCAAAGTCAGTGAAGTTATCTTTGTTTAAATTAATTATAATTCTATCTATCTTACGAATCATGAGATCGAGTTTCTACATTTTCTTTTGTTCTTTTATTATATGGATTTTTCCATATTTTCCGCAGTAACTTTGTTCCAAAAAATCTTTCAGAAGTTCCGTTAAATTAATAATTTTGTAAGTTGTGTTATTTTGTAGCAACTCTTCCTTTTACTTGAGAGAGATATTTCCTTCGCCAACGGACATTTTTCGGACGTTCTATAAGAATAGATTTCCTATCTGGTTTTTCTCAGCAAAAATTAAGTTCTCTGAGCAATTTCTAGAGCTCTGTTCTTTTAATTTCAGGTAAATCCCGATCTTCATTGATTTTAGTTACTATTTTGTCGACAGTTGGGATCTGCTTCTCATAATAAGATGTATGTACAACTCCGTTTATTGCAGTTTACATCTCTTCTTCCAACGAAGTTTTTCGTCTGCCTGTGATCGAATGTGTCTTGGTGGGAGTACTAACAATTCCAGTCGTTTTTTTGCACTTCAGTATTCGGTATATAATAGATTTTCCAAATGCTGTCATGTTGGAACACATCTCAACAGAACTTTTAACATTATTATCTAGATATTGATATTTTAACGCATCATAAACATTCATCGTAAATAAATTTTTCGTTGAGGAAAAAATGCCCTGGTTTAACGATTTTGGAATAAATATAGATGTGGAAGCCCTATCTTTTGGTTCTTTCAGTGATCTCATATAATATATATATATATTTATATATATATATATATATATATATATATATATATATATACACTGTAAGGTGTACTTTGCTCACTGACAGAAATTAAATTGAACTCAGAAATTCTATTGTTGCAGTAAATTTATAAAACCTTATAATGTTTAAATATAATTACATTCACGACAGTTCTCAGTTACATGGGACACTGGAGCAGGTAAGCTGGAGGTTTCGGTAACAGTTTTATTACTCTCTCTAATTCTTGAATAAAGTATAAGAATGCGTATGCTTGCGATCGCCCCTCGCCTTCCCAAGAGCTTTGAGTTCAGGAAAATAGAACCGATTCTGCCTTTTATATTAGTAATATGTATGCTGCTAGCACTCCCCTCCCGTTGACAACGTGTTTTTCTTGTGATAGATACTCCCCCCAAGAGCTTTGAGTTCAGAAAAAATAGGCACGATTATGCTTTTTATACTAGGAATGAGTATGCTGCCCGCATCCTCCCCCCCTGTCGACAACTTGTTTTTTCTTGTGATCGCCCCCCCTCTCCAACAACTTCAAATTCAGAAAAATAGGCCCGATTCTGCCTTTTATTTACACTAGAAATTGAAATAAACTTGCTTTCGCTTGCCATACTGTACTTTTGTGATATCACCGCCTCCCCCCCCCAAATAAAAAGGCTGTATCCGCCCCTGATACCTATATTATTAACAGTAATCATTGTTTTATTTTTGATTAAATGTTATCTTCTGAATAGCACTTATAGTAAGTTGCTTTACTTTATTAGCCATGCAGTTGGAGATAAAGAGCTGATGATGAAGTAGCTTTATACTTTTAAAATATTTCTATGTATTTAAATTTTTTACTTAACTAGTTTAATGTAATTAAGTAATGGATCTATCGTAGGAAAATATACGGAAATTGCACACCCTGTACATACGATGCATTACATTAAAATCCAGTTATCAAAGAACGCTGATGCTTATCTAAATAGCACATCTAAAGACACCTGTGGATTTCAAAGAGACTCATTATTTTATGGGCATCTTTTTAATGACCCTACATATATCTTAACCATAAACACCATGTGTTCATTAAATAGCATTGCTGTAGTAACACAGTCTTATATTTCAGTTGAGAATACATGGAAAGGATAGCAGAAAACATACTAAATGCTCATTTAAAGCCCGGAAACAAAACTAGCAGTATTAAATCCGTCGTTTTTCAACCAGTGCTTGTGGTATTAACGGAAATTTAGGACCGAAATTAGCTCGAGCGGCTCATTCCCATTAAAAGCAAAAAAGGTTTTATGCTAAAGTACCTACTTCGTTTAATTGGCATACTTGTATGTATTAAAATAAGAAGTATATTAGGCCTTTTTGTTTTAAATTATGTTTTGTGCTAAGGCTTACGAGATTAGAACTTTTGCGACCCATTGTAAAATGATTCATGTGATTTTATGAAGGCAAAAATGGTTAAGCTAAGATGATTAAATATTGATTTATTTATATGTTTACTTGAATAATGGAAGAAGTTTTGATATCATAAAGATATTATAATTGGATTTCGCTTTCCACACAATACTAAAATACTGTATACTGATCTTCATATGAAGAAAATACATCAGTTAAACTAATTGACTAAAATGTAGTTGTCGGACTAGTATTGTCTTTATTTTTATTAATCGTTATCAAGTATAAACTGAGTGTTTTGCTCCTTTTTTTTTGGAGGGGAAATCTTGCATAGACACCGACACGAAGTGTGCGGGTAGTGCCGGATTCTTACCGGCTAAACCCCCCCCCCCCCTTAACTGAGGGTCCCCACGATCAGCTTCTGCTTCCCATAGTGAAGCTATGATCTACAGAAGTGCACTGTGAGTTCCTTGCATTGCATTTCGCATACAATGCAAGGTTTGTCTCTCTACGCCATTCGCACTTCATTCACTCAGTCTCACACATACTTGCAAATTTGGGCTAGGGGCTTTTGGCTCCCTAATGCGTACGATGTAGCCCTTGAGGGATATTCCTCTGGGCTCTGTTTTCTTCTTACCTATCCTGCATTCTTCTTCTCACTTCTTTCTTCTCTTCTTTTCACTTTGGTCTTCTATTCCTCTGGCGTCTCCTGTTTGCTTCGCCTAGACTTGGAGTCTAGGTTTTTTATATTTCCTGGCTTCTACTTTAGGGTTATAATCCATCGATTGACTTATCAGTGGATTATCATGGTGTTCAGCTTTTTGGAAGGCTTTTGTAGCAATTTGTCTTAGAACTTCTCGTAGAGGAGTCCATCTCATTTCTCTGCGTATTTGTTCGTTCCTGACGAACCACGGAGCGTTTAGGGCCATTCTTAGGACTAAGTTTTCCTGAGCTTCTAGCCTTTTGATATACGTTGCGGCAGCGTGGCCCCACGCTACTGATCCGTATGTCAGCACAGGCCTAAGTATTGTCTTGATGGTCGTCAGTTTATTTTTTAGGCTCATCTTGCTTCTTCTGTTTAGCAAGGGTTAGAGTTGTTTCCTTACCATTTTATATTTCTTTATCGTGACTGTGGTATGTTTCTCCCAACACAGTCCTTTATCTAGTGTTATTCCAAGATATTTGGCTTGATTCTTTTAGTCAAGAAGAGTGCTTGACTCTTGTCGGGATTGAGTGTTTTGCCTTAAATCTACGAGCTTATATAGGGACTGTGTCCACTGAAGTGCAAAATTTCGCTTCACTGTACACACCTCAATGATTTGATGTTACAAAGTAGTAGTTGCCAAAGATTAGGTATCTCAACACTTGGTTTACTGAAGATTCCATTATTGTTTTTAATGTAAGCTGCTTCTATAAATTTTCTTTTTTTCATGTTGAGTTCCATATATATTGCCGTAGCCTCAGATCATTTTATATGGTGTTGTTTATCCCAGGCTAGTTCTGCAATACCTGATCTCGACGTTTCCCCTTTTTGTGTATGAGTTTTATGTTCCTTAATTCTAACTTCTAGTGGTTGTTTGGTTTCTCCAATACACATTTTACCACACTCACATGGAACTTTGAAAACACATTCTTTCTTATCGGTACTTTTTGGTTTTGTTTTTGTTAAATGAGCTCTAAGGGTATTTCCTGATTTAAAGGCTGTTTTTATATTATAACTACTTGCAATTCATGAAATGTGTTTCTTGTTGTCCAGTGTTCGTTCTTCTAAAATTATTTATAACATCGCCTATTAGTTTAAAAGGATAACCATTCTGTTGTAAATCGGATTTAATATTTGCTACCTCTTTTTACAATGAATCAGCATTATTGCATATAGATATAGCGTGATTATAGAGGTTGCGTATAATTCCCCGTTTTGTTACAACAGAATGATTGGAACTATGAGATATGTCGATGATACCTTCATCGTATGGAAGAACGATGATCAAGAACTTAATGATTTCATGAAACATCTAAATAACATTCGACCTACAATTAAGTTGACCATGGAAAAAGGGGTAAATGATCAATTGCCTTTCCTAGATGTCATGGTGAATCGCTCAAATGAAACTATTAAAACTTCAGTATACAGAAAGCCAACGCATATTGGACAATATCTTAATCATAGTTCCAATCATTTTGTTGTAACAAAACGGGGAATCATACGCAACCTCTATAATCGCGCTATATCTATATGCATTAATGCCGATTCATTGGAAAAAAAGGTAGCAAATATTAAATCCGATTTACATCAGAATGGTTATCCTTTGAAACTAATTGATGATGTTATAAATAACTTTAGAACAACGAACACTGGACAGCAAGAAACACATTCCTTCTCACAATTCCGTACATTAAAGGAACTTCGGAGAAAATAAGACGAATTGCCAGTAGTTATAATATAAAAACAGCCTTTAAATAGGGAAATACATTTAGAGCTCATTTAACAAAAACAAAATCAAAAACTACCAATAAGAAAGAATGTTTTTACAAAGTTCCATGTGAGCGTGGTGAAATGTACATTGGAGAAACTAAACGACCACTAGAAGTTAGAATTAAGGAACATAAAGCTCATACACAAAAAGGGGAAACGTCGAGATCAGGTATTGCAGAACACGCCTGAGATAAACAACACCATATAAAATGGTCTGAGACTGCGGCAATATATATGGAACCCAACATGAAAAAAAGAAAATTTATAGAAGCAGCTTACATTAAAAACAATAATGGAGTCTTCAGTAAACCGAGTGATGAGATACCTAATCTTTGGCAACCACTACTTTGTAACATCTAATCATTGAGGTGTGTACAGTGAAGCGAAACTTTGCGCTTCAGTGGACACAGTCCCTATATAAGCTCGTAGTTTTCAGGCAAACATTCAGTTTATACTTGATAACGATTAGAGATACAACCTAATCGAAACGTCGTAAAAATAAATAAAAACAAAGACAATGCAAGTCCGACAACCACATTTTAGTCAATCTTCAAACAAAAGTTAAACTAATGTAACTGAAGTTTACATCAATGCAGCCACACTTGTATCGACACACAAACCAGTAAACATCGATTATATAAAATATTTTTGTAATTCATTAAACTTTCCCTATTTTATTTCTGAACATTATAATAAAAAAATAAGACTCCCTTAAACGCGATTATGTCGAACATTATTTAAGCGCATTTCGGGATTAATTAATGAATATTTCTAAAATAAGACAAAAATACCTCTTCTTTATTTAGAAATATAAAATATAGTATAAAAATAAAATCCTTAAAAAATTTTGTTTTATTTCTATCATAGGGAACACTGCGTATTTGACCTACGAACGCAATTTACCAATAAATATTTCAAAAGTGTGAGAAAAGTATTTCTTTTATATTTTCTTTTGACGATTTAAACAGGGTAAGTCTATTTCGATGTAAGTTATATTTTCTAAATAGAGCATATTTTGCTAGAATTTCATTAAGACATTTTCAAAATTGACGGGTCGGGGAGAAGTACTTTATATTTTTCAATGTCTAGTCCAGGTAGTAATTTTTTTCCCTGGGTAATGTATGTGTATGTACTATAAACGATACCTTTTAGCATCGGTGATGAAAAGGTATCGACTTTTTGTAATTATTGCATTCATTTCAGTATTGCAGTACAGGAAAAATCTTACACTACCCTAATTTAGTGTATATTTTCTCAAAATCCCAATATTAAGAAATTCTATAGAAATTATAAATTTTGTTTACAGTATACAAGTTCCGTCCACCTGGTGATGTCAAGTAATTGCAGCTATAGTGTTAAAAATGTAGTGTCCACCCTCCCAGTGTAACTCTAAAAAATATTTAATATATAAATATAATAGTATAATAGAGTGCATGTTTATAATGTGTTATATTTAATTTTTAAACAAAACAAAAATCCCTGTTCTTAGTAAAGTCTCGGATACAAACAGTTCAAAAAGATTCGAAAGAGTCAAAACATCCTGTAACAACATAATATATACAAAGGGTATAACTACTTTATACATGTAGTTATAATATAAAAATGGACCATATGCTCAAGAATATAACCAGATATATATATATATATATATATATATATATATATATATATATATATATATATATATATATATATATATATATATATATATATAGGCGAAATTGCAAATTTTCCATCTAAAATCCCCCCTAGTATCTTAATTATACTTAAGTTAATGAAAAAGTGAAAAAGAGCTATTGTAGAATCTTTTATGTAAAATCTGCTGGCGCATTCAGTGCAAGACATCAAGTGTAACGTTATAGACCAAACTTGTGCCTTTTTAAATAAAATATCCTTCACATTATTTGACAGCTCATTTTCAAATTTTTCAAGCTTCTCAAAAATGAATAATAGTTAATATTTTATTTCACTAATAAATCTAAAATGATATTTATTTTTTAAATTCAGACCATAATTTGCAGGCTTTCTGTTATACTGTAGGTATTTCTTTATTTATAATAATTAGATTTTGGGGTCTTGGTACGCTACTGTCTCCGCAACTTGAAATCGCTAAATAATCTTCAAGGAATGACTTGGGTCTGAAATTCCCAACCAGAACTAAACTTCTGGCCGCCTCACCTTTCTTCTCGCTTCACCCGGGTCTGGAAATGAATGAGCCAAGCTCTTAAATGTTAAAGATGATAAGGTAATTTATATTCAAAATATAATAAGGGATTTATCACGGTGCATCTGGGAAGAGAGCCAAAGCTCTAGATAATAAGATTTTTTTAGTATACTTAGGACCAGTTTTCATAGAACCGTAATTAACCTAATTTTCCCTAAATTACTAAGTTTTTCATAACTTTTTTTACTTTTTCATGAGTAATTAACCTTATCTATAATATCTATATACGCCGTAACTATCTAGGAACACAAGAATAAACTTTTCATTAAGATTTAAACCGTCGCAAGTTGAATTCTTTAATCCCGAATTATTAGCATAAACTCCATATTTAACCTGAAATTATTCGCTTTTCATTGTTCCGGTTTACATTTTGAATCACAAAAATTTAACACAAAACAGTATGGGTAACTACTAAACAGTAAGGTAACTATACTAAAAACAGTAATAGAAACTAACGATTTTAAAACAAATGTTAGTAACCTACTATCTTAAAACAATTGACATAGTAATTTAAATCGCGCTACTAAATTATTAAGAATTTTCGAGGGTAATAAAACAAAGACGATGTTAAAAATTAACTTTCATTTAATATACGCCAAGACTTAATGTCTATTGGGTTTAGTTGAGTAGGAAACTCAGTTATGTTGATATGCGATCTTTATGCAAATCTCGCTCCAAGGTAACCCTTCTGCGAGCCCTGTAGTTAACGAAGCTTTTTTGAGAGTCCGTAAGCTGATACTCTCTTCTATACTTACTATTATGTTTATAAAGGGAATCCTCAGAAATACTATTTACTCCGAATTGCTGTCTTCGAAATTAACCCGCCTTTCAGCTAACGAAATGCAATGTTAGCCTACGCGGAGAACGTAGAATTCATTTCACGAAGGAGTAGGGATGTTATAGTAGAAGTTCCCTGATATCACACCTAACTGGTTTTTTCGTCATTTTATGAATATCTTTAGAACTTCTAGATATTCCGTGCTGCCTTCTAAGAGATCGGCGTTGATCTAAAAGAGAGAGAGAATCCGAAATTCTTGAGAAGTAATGGAGTAAAAATCCAGGAGTGCAAACGAGTCTACAATGAGAGCTAGAGTTTGGCCAAGAAATTATCGATTCGGTTAATTAAAACAGCATACGGGCTACGAAAATAGCCATATATCGAAACCACAACTCGGATTGAGCAGTACTAAGAAAGCCTTTAACTCAACGTTGTCTTCGAGGGCTTCTTGGAAATTTTATTACTTCTTACTTGATTTTTAATTTATATCCGAGAATAAGTCGTGTTCGTAGATATAACGAAAATACCGTATTGTGGTGGATTTGCGATGTAAATTTACGTCGTGAAATTAATTTTATTCAATTGTCAATCTAGAAAACGCGCATTTACAAAGAAAAGATTCTTGTAATATAATATAGTTTAAGAATTGAAGCAGGACGGATTTAAGGGGGATCGGGATATGCACGATTTATATTAATTTTTAATTCCAGTCTTAAAAAAAGCTTGATAACATTTTTCAAGCAGCGCAGCGGGGAAATTGGTTTTATCCCTTTAGCAGTGAACTGACCACAAACATAATAAAATATGTTAGGCGGGTTAACACAAATGAGCGGTATGTTGTAGATTTATAAGTTTTAATGATTTTTGCACACAAAAAAGACATATTTTTGCGACTACCATCAAAAAATTGTTGCGATCACTAAAGAAGACACCATTTATCTAAATTTTAAGACCTGATATCGCAATAAAACCTTTTATATATATATATATATATATATATATATATATATATATATATATATATATATATATATATATATATATATATACTAGGTATACCTAATACAAATCACCATTCGAGATTTTGGTGAATTTTTTAGTGTCACATAGTATTATGTTACATAAATTTTTTTATGTGTATAAATTAAATTGTAACAGTTTTCAGTAAAATAAGGAAATGATTTGAAAATAACGTGAAATAAACGACGAGAAGAAAATTGTTACTTAAATAAATTACGTAATAATATTTTATATTAATTTTTATGTTCAAAATATTTATTAATACATGTGAGGTTGTGGAGACTCAAATATATAAAATATTAAAGGTATTTATACGACAGCGTTGTAGGCGTAGTATTTTTTTTTGGCCGCATTTTTTAAATCCCCGTTTTAATCCATGCGGACCTTATTTACATACCAGAATAAGAAGTACTTCATTCCTTTTTTGCTTCAAATTTTGTTTCGTGTTAAGGCTTATGAGATTAGGACTTGTGTGACCCATTTTGAAACAACTCATTCATTTAGAAGTTTATTTTCGTCAAGAACCAAGGTGGGAAAATGTATTTAAATCATTTAAAATCGACCTTCTATTGATGAATATTTACGCTTGCTAGTGGTGTAAACCTTTGTCTATTTTGGATGTGAAATTATTCTTCAACGAGGTGTTAGGGAAATTTTTTTCGTACTATTTTAAAGAAAAAAAGTTGTTTACATGGGTCTGACGGGTGGATCTAAAAAATAATGAAGCTGAGAATATAAACATATATATATATATATATATATATATATATATATATATATATATATATATATATTGTTGTACTATAGGAGGAAGACTGCCTTACTACTTATCGACTTATCCCTGTATACTCCAATATTACAAGCACGTTCGATTTTCTTTCTTCGTCTCTCATATGGGTTGTCTTTATTTGTCTCTCTTTCCGGGCTCTTATTGTCGTCATCGGGTAATTTGGCAAAACCTAGAAAAGACCTGCCGTGTCTGAATCGGGTCTCTAAAAATGTGGGTGTTTCGTCTCGGTGCCAGTCGTAGGACTCGTCAGTGGATCTCTTATTTGAAGTTAAATCTGACCGGAAGATGGCGGTAACATGTTGAATAATACGACACCCCCCCCCTTTAGGCCAGACAACTTCGTCGTTCTTTGAGATTTCATAATCCCTGTCACATCTGTCGTGGGCTCAGCATTAGCTTAATGCCTTTCCATGCAGGGGTCATATATCTTTAGACTTCATCAGGGCCATCGGGCCCCTTTCACCCCTATAATTTAAGTTACTTTTCGGATATCCTATCAGAGCCGTCAAGAAGTGCTTCACCCCTATCATTTAAGTTGCTCCCGTGAATCCCGTCAGGACCGTCCGGGTAATGCGTCACCCCTGTCATTTACGTCTCTGCGTATCGAGGCCGATCAGCATCCCCTTTCCCCCATCACACAGTTAAATCGAGTCTTATCAAGGCCGATCAACACTTTCATCCCCCATCACACAGTGATACCGAAAGTACTTATCAAGGCCGATCCAGTAGTACTATCCCCTCATCACACGAATATCGAGACTCTATGATCCGCTGCAATCGTCCTCTACAGGAATGCCATGTTGTAATATAGGAGAAAGTCTGGCTTATCGACTTATCCCTGTATATTCCTATATTACAAGCACGTTCGGTTTTCATTCTTCGTCTCTCATATGGGTTGTTTTTATTTGTCTCTCTTTCCGGGCTCTTATTGTCGTCATCGGGTAAATTGGCAGGGAAAGTCGAGAGCCGTGTCTGAATCGGGTCTCTAAAAATGTGGGTGTTTCGTACCGGTGCCAGTCGTAGGATTCGTCAGTGGGATTCCGACTGACACCTTCCCAGACATCCGTCGTACTTATTTATGTTCAGGTCTCTTATTTGAAGTTAAATCTGACCGGAAGATGGCGGTAAGATGTTGAATAATACGACAATATATATATATATATATATATATATATATATATATAAACATCAAGCCCTTGCTTTAATAATGAGAGTAAAATTGCTTTCTGTTTGTCATAATGGGTTTTAGTTAAAACTGCGTATTGAATAAAAAAAATGTTAACTTTAAAAGAAAAAATTGAAATTGTATTAATATGTGGTGAAAACACAAGTTATCCTGGAGCAACCAACATTTTTAATGGAAGGCATCCGGGCAAAAATGTGCAACAATCTACTGAGAGTAGGATTATGACGAAATTCAAATCAACTGGATCGGTGGAAAGTTCATTTAAAAAAACCTCATAATTCGATAAAACTGAATGATGAAAAATCCAACTAAATGTGTGCCTAGAGGTTGTGGAACATGCTCAAAATAGTATTGAACATGTTTCTAACAGAAGTGACGTTCAAAGAAAAAGTGTAAGGAAGATTTTGAACAAAACTAAATTTAAATCTTATAAACCGAAATTTATAAATACTCTTAAGGAACAAGATCTTGACATACGTTTGAGATTCTCTCCTTGGTACCAAGGGAAAAAGAAGGCGATATGTCGTTTCCCTTTCACGTTTTATGGACCGACGAAGCCACTTTAATGTCAAATGACATTGTCAGCTCTCAAAATTATAGATGGTGGGCTCAATAACATCCAAATTTTATAATAGAATGCAGAGATCAGTATCCCTTTAAAACAAATGTGTGATGCAGTGTGTTAAGCGATCAAGTTTTTGGTCCTTATTTTTTTAGAGTTATTTTAAATTCTGAAGAATACCTACGCTTCCTTAACACCGAGATTCTTGAAGTTTTGGACAATATCCCTATTGAAATTAGGTATAATCTGTGGTACCAATGTGATGCTGCTCCCATTCAAAATGCAAGACAAGTTCAAGAATGTTTCTTGGAAATATTTAGGGGCAAAGTAATTGGGCAATTCTGGCCGGCTGGGTCTCCGGATCTAACCCCACTTAGTTTTTTCTTGTGGGGTAACCTAAAACAAAAAGTTTACAAATAAAGACCTTTCCGTAATGTTGATAATTTGGAAACGGTGATTCGAAACTGTATTTTAGCAATAAAGCACCTTAGTATCAGAAACTCCATTAAAGATGTGTCAAGAAGAACAACTGTTTGTATTGCGCACAATGGAAGGCACACAGAAATGTAATTTTAAATTTGGTGTTTTTGAATTGTTTTTAATTTAATATATAAATATCAAAAATAATTAATTGTAGAATTTTAAATGCTTTTAATTTTCATATTCTAATTTTTTTATTAGAAAGAGTATTTTCAATTGTAACGAAGTTTCTAATTTTTTGGGCATGAGTATGTTCGCCGGGATTTAATTTATTTATTTAACATCCGAAAATTTGCTTCTTGCGGGAAAAGATTGCTTAAAGTTTAAATATTACCGGAATATAATTAGATTCACCGCGCTATGCCGGGAAATATCATTTTCCGAGATTTTCAGAGCGTCCGACCATAGTAATCGCGCGCCACATACAGCAATATTGTATGCGCGATCACCGCACGTCGTCAAACGTCAGCATAGTGGGAGCTCGGGCCGTCTATTTAAGTCCGAGCAGACCATTATTTCGCGGAGAACTACACGTTCTCCACCCGGGTCAACAGTCCAAACGGACTGGACTGGATCGCCTGCCGGGCCGCGTCTTCCTGGTCTAGCAATGTAGGTGAGGCTAGGCTTGTGTGTACATGGTGTTCACCATACACTTCCTTCCTTACGTCCTACCCCTCTAATGGCCAGCATTGCCGAGGACCCTTATAAGAACGGGCAATGTTGTGTCATCATACCGTCACTGCCGAGGACCCTTATAAGAACGGGCAGTGTCAGTTCCTTTCCTAATTTCCTACCGCTATTGGTCGGCATTGTCGAGGACCCTTATAAGAACGAGCAATGTCGTTCCGTCCTGCTGACGCTGTCGAGGACCCTTATAAGAATGGGCAGCGTCAGTTCCTTTCGTTCCTTCCTACTGTCACCTATACACACACGTACTGATGTCGTTTGTTATTGTTTCCGTAATGACCAGGAATGTGTTTTACGGCCAGGTGCCCTCCGATGTCCGTTGACAAGGGCGCTAAACAACTGCCGCCCCGACGCTTATCGCCGCCGCCGCGTGTAAAGACCGTCGCCGTGTAGAGAGGTCGTTATCGCCGAACGATGCCGAGTTATTGTCATATACCGTGTATACCACCGTCGGTCGAATATTAATGCGCCATGAAACGTGAACGCGGATGTTAGATACGAGGAGCGATAATTTGCGTAGAAGCCGTCGAGAATAGCATCGCAACCGTGTAGTACGAGGTACGTGAATAGCGTCGTGAATAATACCGCCGGGTTACCACCTTTAGCGCAACCGACCAGTATGAGCTACCGTAAACAGCTGTTGTATATCTTAGATTGTAAATTAGTTTTAGGCCATATTTTTTTATATAAGAATGGAATACAGGATACAGGATGTTTTATAACCGATGGTTTTATTACCTAGTCCCATTTTTAACATTACATATAACAATTGGCAGCCGGCAGCCAGCACCAATAAGCATAATTGACCCCTGGCTTGCCGTTTCTCCACTGTAACAAGTTGCCCGGTGCATAAAGTGAGCCCTCGACCACATTAATCCCGAGGGTGGCGCCCGAGAACCGACCACCGAGTGGATGTTTTGACCTTCAGGCAGTCAAACCGTTGATCAGTTGAGAGAGCAGGGATATCCCGCATATACGTAGATACCGCCGACCCGATACCCCTGCGCTAAGCATTTCACCGATGACCGTCTGCACGAGAAATATCCACTGACCGATGTTCCGCTGTCGTGAACGAAGTAGATCCGCAGAGCACGATTGCCCCTCCTACGTAAAAACGCGTTTCACAATTAAACTATTTTTTTAATATTAATATGTATTGCTTTTAGACACAAACTACATTTTCAAAGATACCTATTTTATAAAGTTACCTTATACATGGTCAAAACAATAAAATTTGCATCACATTTAATATGGCGCTAGTTTAAACAAAATATGTCTGGAATTAAGTCCAAACTAAGAAGTTTTATGTAGATTGTGTTGAGTCTTATTTTGCAACAGTGGTGCAATTTACAAAAAATTGGCATAAAAAAACTAAATTGTCTTATGTTTTGTCCTCCTCCAAACACCGTCTGTACGTCGGATCGTCTTCGATACCGATTCCATGAAGATGGCCCCTCAGGTGACAATATCCTGTCAACAATCCCATGACAATTCGCAGCTCTTTCTTTCCTCAGAAGCGATGATATAATTCCTATATATAGGGGCCCTTCGATAAGTAGCTGATCCTTCGACGACTGTGGGGTGTGGTGAAATTTGAAATTGTGGGGTTTCATAGGTATCTCCGTTATTTTGAGCCCTAGGGAGTTGAAATATCGTAGATGAGGTCTATCCAGACATTTCCTATGTGGTGTTGCTAGATATTGCACAATTTCCTTAAACTTGGAGAAACGTAGACTTGACAATGTCGCACCCCGGTATGCTATAACGATTTATCTATCCCATAGGTACATCCTTATGCCTGCTTTGTAATCAATAAAAACGTGTTGCCACATGATACGACAATTTACAAGTCAGTGTCAGAGTTACGTAGGTAGAAATTATAAATACATTAGTTGGGCGGGGAGGATTTTCATGGAGAACGGTGAATTAAAAATCTTTTTTTTTACAAAATAATTGATTATTCAATGTATAAAAATACTCACATGCGATAATAATAATAATAAGATTTCTATTCCAGATGAAACAGGATAAATAAAAAGAAACCTTGTTTTATTTTTAATTTTAATCTAAATTACGTAATGAAATAAAATTAATGAAAAAATTATCTTTGTTCACTGTTTCTTTTTCTGTCATTCTTTAGAATAGCTAATTTTGCCTAAACATGCGATGTTTTTAGTGCTGCCCTAGACAAGTTTCCATTATTTTTAAAAAAGTTTTTTCTGTGACCGTTTGTCATTAGGATAAAATTTTGGTGTAAAAGATATTTCATAAATATTAATTAGCATTCTGATCCGTTAAAATTACCTTAATTATTTTGACTATAGCTACAGCTTTATTTTGAAATTGGCAAAAGACAAATATCAGGCAGTTGATGATTTAAAAAGTATAACTCTATGTATACAGGGTAATTCAGAAAAAGTGGGTATTCTCTCGGCGGCATGCAGTTCACACGAAAATAAATGTTTATTTTTACTTTTTTTTTTGAAAAACTTCTTCATGCCGAGATATCCGCAATCGAACTTGAAATATGACGTCTCTAAGGTAAACCGGGGGTTCGGTAATATTGTTAATTGTTTTTTTTTTGTTTAGTTTCAGAGGTGAACAGATTTTTAAAATGTATAATGCATTTTTAGATTATCCAATATTTTCTTAGAAAAACAAATGTTTTTATTTGATGTCGAAAAATGAACCATTTGTGACACAAAAGCATTGTAAAATTTCACTGCATCCAATTTAAATGCGGTTTCTTAATAGGTATAAAGCAAAGACTATATAAACACAAGACTGTTACTCCAATGCTATAATTTTGACGCTCATAAAATGGAAACAACGATAGGACATTCTCATTCATTATTACAATGTTGCGAAAAATTGAATAAAGTAATAAAATGTTATATACATGCCATTGTAACAAGTATAAAAGAATTTATATTGTTGGTTTTCCATTCAAAACTTGGCAATGTTGGATATCCCTTCTTGCCAAATAACGAAGATAAACCCCTCGTTCAAAATGCATGGTTGCCACGTCTTAGCAACCTTTTACTGAAATCACAACGTTGCCAATTCTTAAATATCACTAATAAGATGCTATGACGAGGCCACTGCTATAAGAGCTGTATTCTTTAGAGTAATTATCAAATGATCAAAGTAAAAACGTGAAACTGATACCTTCATGTTCTTTTTAATATTCATTTACCTGTCATTAGGTCGAAGTGATTATGATTACTTCAAATGAAAGTGATAATGGCTCAAAAGAATAGCCCTAAAAACGTATCGCAAAATATCAGGGATATTTTGTGTAAGGTATTTTGTGCTCTCGCATTCGCAAACTTGGTTTTAGTTAGTTGTCCGCTATTTTAGTTGCCGTTTTAACTTCAATTCGATTATTTAGCAAGATTTATTTCGTTTATTTTTTAGTTCAGCGATGCAAAGCGAAAGACTGAATTACAAAGAAGGTTTCGATTATAAACAATTAAAAGGTTTTTTGTGTAATAATAAAAATAAATTTTTCCCTTTTAGGATACTCTATATACAAGAAAGTTTTGTTACTTATTTTTAAAAAATATTTTTAAATTTTACTTACAGGATAAGTTTTCATGGGTCATTTGGGTCCGTCTTTGATTTCTGTCATTTTGTAAAATGTTGGAGTATGCCAAAAAATATCAGATACGTATTTTATTGTGTCATGAGCTGAATTTTTATATAATGTATAATTTAAAAGGGTGATTTTTCAAAAAAAAAACACGTATTATGATGTTTACGAAAAGGGATTAATACACATAATTTTCTCAGTAATGGCTTGCTTTATTTTTATTTATAGGGATAAAAACATTATTTCTTTTCGCTGTTTTCATTCGTAAATGTATAAACATACTTAATTCAATCAATAACTCTTGTACATGAATTTCAAAAATTAACTTGACGGGTATCTGCTTTTTCGACAATTATTTTCATTCATTCATTCATATCAGCCCGTTTTCATCCACTCCTGAATGTAGGCCTCTTCCATATTTTTCCATTTCTGTCGGTCCGTAGCGATCCCCAACCAGTTTTTCCCAGGAATTTTCTGTATGTCGTCACGCCATCTCTTTTGGGTCCTGCCAACACTTCTCTTGTTCTCTCTTGGCCGCCATGCTGTTATCTTGTATGTCCATCTATCTATGTCATGTCTTGCGATATGTCCAGCCCATCTCCATTTTAGATGCGCTACTCGTTTGCTCACATCTGTTATTTTCGTTCTTCTTCTGATTTCTTCATTTGGAACTCTATCTCGTAAACTAATTCCCAGCATAGCCCTTTCCATTGCTCGTTGTGTAACCCGAAGCTTATTAATGGCTTTACATGTTAGGGAGGTTGTTTCAATACCATAAGGATGCACGACTCGTAGACTTTTCTTTTCAGACTTATGGGGGTGTTACTGGATTCAAGAATGAATCCGAGTTTGCCAAAAGCTGCCCAGCTGAGACTTATTCTTCTAGGAATTTCAGCCGATTGGTTTTTCTCCTCTATTTACATTTTATGACCTAGATATATGTATTCTCTTACGTTTTCTATTATTTTATCTTCAACTTTAATTTGTATTTGTTCTAGACTCATTATTTTTGTTTTTGACAAGTTCATTTTGAGTCCTATCCTAGCTAATGCTTGATGAAGTTCTTGTATCATACATTGGAGTTGTTCTGGTGAATCACTGATTATAACAATATCATCAGCAAATCTTAAGTGGTTTAGTCGTGTTCCGTCTATGTTAATTCCCTTGTCATGCCAGTCCAAGCCCCTAAATACATCTTCAAGTGCCAACGTGAACAATTTTGGAGAGATTGTGTCTCCCTGACGTACGCCTCTTTTTATAGGTATCCTTGAGGTTTTTATATCCTCGTCTATTGTAACTTGCATGTAAGCGTTTTCATATATATGCTGAATCAGAGCAGAGTATCTTGAATCAATCCGAGCATTGTCCAGTGCTTTGAGAACTGCCCATGATTCGATAGAATCGAACGCCTTCTGGTAATCAACGAAAGCCAAATGCAGAGGTAAATTATATTCCGTGGTTTTTTCGATAAGCGTGTGTACTGTCTGTAGATGGTATTTATTACGGGTTAACTACCACTTTTAATATTTTTTGAAAAGATCTGAATATATTTTTTTTACGAGCAATAATACAAACCATTAAGTATATTAAAAAAGTGACATATAATGGAAATCTACTATTTCAAAGTGTTATTCTGCTCCTTGCAGATTCATGTAGGGAATCACCACTTACAAGGCCTATCGCCGACTGTGGGTGAGTACACACGACAAGAAAAATTTGAGCGTAGGCATATTCGCGCTTTTGTGTTAAAAATGTATCGTCCATACGGGACATTTCGTTACGCGGTCATAAGGTGTTGTCTTAACCTAACTTTTAACAGAATTTTTGTTTATATGTTATCTTAAAATTAAAAGGAAGCAAAATAAAACATTAATTGCGGCAGTATTTTAATCTAGAAAAAAAAGTTACAAAATGTAAGAAGAATATTGATATATTCTTTATTAAAAAACTGGAAATTCGTCGCTACTGGGTCCGGTCTATATTTGAGGAAAACATTGGAGAAAGGCTTGGATATACTAATATTTTAATTAATTTAAGAAATATGAGAAAATCATCCTGATTTTCAAAAATAATTTTCTGTTACTATTGGTGAATTTGAAGAGCTCTTCGCTGTTGTTGGGCCAATAATTAGCAAACACAATATGGAAATCTGTATAGCTATACCGTTATTACTAAGTTGGAAATAACATTGTAATATTTAGCTGATTAAATCAGCATGTGAAAGCAGCAGTGCGAATTCCGAGTCGGTAAACAGAGTGTCTGAAATTATTCTGGTTACTTGTGCGGTAATATGGGAGTCTTTAAAAGAAGTTTTATTTCCATAAGTATACCACTTCTACCTGGTAAAGAATTGCCAAGAAGTTCAAAGACACTTAAAATACTGTATAATAGGTGTTTAAAATTAAACAGTTTTCCTTCCATATGGAAATCTTCCAAGGTTTGTCCTGTTTTTAAGAAAGGGGATAGATCTGAAGTTTGTAATTATAGACCAGTGTCTATTATATGCAATTTTTCTAAAATATTTGAATTTTTACTTCATGATTCTATTTTTTCATTAACTAAAAATTTAATTACTCCATCTCAACATGGCTTCTTTAAGGGTAAGTCGACGACATCTAATCTCATGATTATGACTCAGGATATAGCTTAGGCTATTGATCATGGTTGTCAGATGGATGTTGTTTATTTGGACTTCACAAAGGCATTTGATCGTTTGGACCACTACATCTTACTTAAGAAATTGTCATCATTTGGATTTTCAGATTCACTAATAAAGTTATTTAAATCATATCTCCATAATCGTATTCAGTATGTTGAAATTCGCGGTTCTCGCTATATTTCAAGTTCTGGTGTGCCGCAAGGTTCAGTACTGGGACCTTTATTTTTTAATATTTTTATTAATGACATTGTTTCTGTTGTTGACATGACACAGATATTTTATTATATGCCAATGATATTAAGCTATATAAGAGAATAAATTGCTTACAGGATTATATAGAGCTTCAATCGAACCTGGAATATGTTAGCAATTGGTGTTCCGAAAATTATCTGCAGCTCAACGTGGAAAAGTGTAATGTTATGACTTTCACTTCGAAATTTTCTTCATTTCGATATGAATATTCGTTAAATACCATGCTACTCTCGCGGGCAGATCTTTTTAAAGATCTCGGAGTCACTTACGATCCCAAGCTTTCATTTTCTTGTCATATAAATAATATCGTTTCTGAGGCCTCAAGGGTTTTAGGGTTTATCTTGCGTTGTACTCGCGATTTTAATAACACTGACGTCATCAAATTACTGTATTTCTCATATGTGCGGTCTAAACTAGAATACGCATCAGTTGTGTGGTCCCCAGGCTACAATACCCACGCCAATACTTTGGAGAGGGTACAAAGAAGTTTTTTGAAATACCTCAATCTTAAGAGTTTTGGGGTTTATCCTAAGCAAGGTTTTTCACACGAATTATTGCTTCAGAAATTTAACTTTTCATCTTTAAAGGTACGGCGGGAATTTTTCTTACTAACAATTCTTTATAAGGTACTAAACAATTTTATTGACTGTCCTAATATTTAGCTAGGATAAACTTAAGTATCCCTCGTATAAATTGCCGAAATTTTAACGTTTTTTATCTCAGAACTCCCAGAACTAACGTGCTCAAATTTTCGCCTCTATATTCCATGTGCGACATTTATAACAAGAGTAATAGCTTTTATATATTCAGCTCATCTCTAGGAACTGTCTGTCGGATTTTGGCACACTGACCTTGGCATTTCTTTCTTTTTTCTCTTTCTCATCCTTAATTGATTTGTATGTTCACCTTTGTATATAAAAGTAGATAGCATAGCATTGTACTATACTTTTAATGTTAGAATTAATTATTTCAGTTAAACTTTTATTTGTATTTAAATTGATATATATTTTTGTCGTTTGATGCTAATTTAAAATTGTTCGTTTACGTATTATTTGTGTAATCACTGCCTTGTAGTTGGGTCCCAAGACCTGTAGAGCAATTATTGTAAATAAATAAATAAATAAATAAATGAATAAATAAATAAATAATTATAAGTGTTTATAGTTTTTAGAAGAATACATTACATATGATAATAATTGGATTTCTGTTATTAAATTTCCATCAACGTTAATTTTTACTTTTTAATTGTTTATAATAGGTGTATATAAAGTTTGTGAAGGGTAAGATTATCAGACGACAGGAATTTTCCTGACATATCTGAAATTTTAGCCCCCTGTTAGAGAAACAGGAAAAAATTGCAATTGTCAGTATTTTTTTGAAATTATTAGAGGAAAATATAAGTAATAAAAAAATATTTATAGTTCATTCTAGTAAGAAAAAATATATTAATTAAACGTTAACAAAATGAGTCAATTGTTAATTTAGTATATTAATAAATTTTGTTTCGTACTTTTTATTGCTTGATGTTTCTTTTGCCAATTGCTGGTCTTTTATAACCATTTCATGACATTTTTCACATGATATGTTTTTTAAGTTAAATTGTGTTATATCTTAAGTAAATTTATATTCTAATAGGTTCAAACAAAGGCATGCCTTAATCTCCGAAACTCTAAAACTTTACTTTTTACAGAGATCATTAGCTTTGTCCATATTGTCATTTTCCCAGAAATACACACTTTTTCATTTCAGTAATCATGTAAATAAATAGTTATGTTATATTTGTTAGAACGCCTGTAACTGTAAAATAATAATTTAGATACAGAAATAGAATACAACTAGGACATGAACATAGAGATGAGGGAAACTAAAATTAAAAAACTACAATAGTGACATTAAATTAATAAGTAAGAAGAAAAACTGTTGTTACCTCATGATTTAGTGAACATTTTAATAAGCTATTAAAAGTAATATTAGAAGATTTATTTGAATTCAGTGAAACCAGTGATAAACCAAAAGAAGAACCAGCAAAGCTGTTACAATGATGGCAGCGAAAAGCAAAGCTTATAGCAATATAGACAGTCTATTTCTCTCCTTAGTCCGCTACGCTCCCATTAATCCGAACACTCGCCCGATATTTGTAATTGGTACTTCGATTGCAAATATTTTGCAAATCTCACTGCCTTAAGATACCGCATACAACATTCAGATAAAATGTCCGGATATTTATTGAAAAGTCAGGGATATTGTCATGAAATCTCATTATTTGATCTGGTAACCATAGCTAAGGGCATCAGAGATTGTCGTTAAATAGAAATTGTATTATATAACAGCCTTTATTTCATAAGTTTAAGTTATATAACGAACACCTGTATTATTACAAATGTCATAAAATTAATAAAAAAATTAACAAGAATTGATTTTTTGAGGCCTAAGCAGTAATGATCTTCGGCAACGAGCATTTTTAATAACTTAAAACAATTTAACATAGTTCATAAATATCAATTATCTCAAAACTCACAAAATAAAGAAATATAAATAAAACAACAAACTTCTAAAAAAAAACATAGGTTATGTTCATAGAAAATATTAAAAATAAACAGTTTCCGCCATATTTAAAGCAAACCGCTGAAAAGTTAAACATTATTTTGCGTAATGACCTTAGAAAAGGCGGATTTAGGCGAGAAATCTTCGGTCTTGCCTTTTTTTAAATTTAACAAATAACAATGCTTTAAATTTGACATATGTCTTTTTACGCTACGCATACGCTCAAATTTTTCTTGTCGTGTGGACCCACTATGACGCTGCGTTATCGCCAACGTACAAAATGCACTGTTGCCGGTCGAGTAATACGAGACACCTTGTCGAGGTTATCGAAAATTTTGTCTGACGCGAAGCTGAGTAAAACTACCAGTTATTTCAGTTTTACTGTGGTGTCCCTATGGATACTTAATTAAAAATGCAATAACGTTATAGAAGTGTGACAAGCACGAGCCACTACTGCCTTATCGGCATTAAAACATCATTTATGAAATGAAATTTACCCTAGATATTTATCTGACTCGAATTAATTAGGGGTATTTTGCACATAATAATTAAAAATGCCCACTCCATCTGTCTCTCATTACCATACTGCCTGACGAGCCATGTGACGGTAACCGACCACCGACCGTCATTGAATTCGTAATTTTATGGGTAAATAAAATTTTTAATGTTGACAGTTTATGTGCAGAAATTTAATTTATGAGTCGAATGCGGTTAAAATCACTTTTGAAATAGTCTAATAAATTTCATTATTGAGAGACTTATTAATACATATGAGTGTCGAATTAATGTATTTAATTTCCATAAGTGAATTTTCTGAAATAATTAGAGATCTGACCTGAATATATAAATAAAAGGGACTTACTATTACACCATAGGCGTTCGTTTTTGTTGCACTTTATTGGATAACATCAACAATATGACTACTTTTATTTACCTTAAAAACAATATACAGAGTGTCCAGAAAGTACGTATACAATATTAGATGACATACTCTTAACATCATAGTAGGCAGATTTAGGCTATCTTAATTATATCCGATCATTTGCGCGGTTGATTACGTCAAAGTTTTAAGAAAACATTGATTTTTCCCAAATTTTTGAATTTAATGATTTACGATCTAATACTATAATATATTAAAAACCCCAGTGATTGCAAATTTGGTATCTATCTTGATGGAAAGCAAGCCGAAGAAAATACTTCCTGCAAATATTTGGCCATGAAATTCGCATTGGTAGAGATAACCAGACATGGGAACTTACCAGAAGAATAGATTTAACGTGGGCAACCTTTCGTAAGCTAAACTACATTTGGAAGGCAGATCTATCAATATGTCAGAAAAGGAAGATCTTTAACCAGTGTATATTGCCCCTTCGAACTTATGGTACAGAAACTCTAACAAAAAAGGTCCTTAGCAGGATAAGGGTGACACAGCGTTCAATAGAATGGATAATGCTTGGATTGTCCCTAAGAGATAAAGTTCTAAACAGAGAAATACTGCGAAGAACAAAGTTGGCAGATGCTGTAGAAAGTATAGCTATCCTAAAACGGAATTGGGCTGATTACATTGCGAGAGCCACAGATGACAGATGGACTAAAAATATAATTGAATGGAGATAACGATAGGGCACATTTAGAAGCAGAGAATGCCCTCCAACAAGGTGGCACAACGATTTAAAAAAAATCCACACCAACTACATACTGGCAGCGCAAAATAGGAGGTTGTGGAAGCCGTCAAGAGAGGCTTATTTTCAGCAATTGACTTTGAAAGCTGGTTGATGGTGGTGATGATGATAACTTTGACATTTCTAGTAGTATAGCAACCCACTATAAAGTAGTGTAAGTATTATAAAAGAAGTGATGTCACTGGTAAATATCGCTTTTGATTTTGTATATCATCAACATCATAACTTAGATATTTCTATCAGATATTCGGAAGCTTTTTTATTTTATTTCTTATATGAAAAAATATGTTAATTTTCATGCATACACCACTTAACTACATTAAAAAATAATATCTGTAACAATAATTTTTTGAGTGACTTTGTTGCTATGGGATTTAATAATTTGGCATTGACAAATTGACATCACACTCTAAAAAGTCGACTAATATAAGATTAACATCCCAAATTTCTAAGCCTGTTTTAACTATTAAACATGAACAACTACAGTCACTCCGAGAAGGTTACCATGCTCCTGGTGTATGGGTTTTGTGAAAGAAATGGGCGTCGAAGTGTTAGGGTTTATCTGCCGAATACGAAACTATCAAACATATCCGATAGAAATATTTAGGTTACCATAACGTTGAAGATAAAAAACCATAAGCGATGTTTAAAAATGACGCCACTTTTAGAACACTTTATAGCCAGTTGCTATACAACTAGGAGACGTCATATTATAGTATTAGATCACACACTTAAAATCACCAAACTCAAGAACCAAGTTTTCAAGAAATTTGGGAAAAATCAATATTTTCTTAAAACTTTGACATCTTCTACCATCTAAACGAAGCAGTGTCGGATATAATTAAGTTTGCCTACATCGATCTATTTTGATGTCAAGTCTATCACCAAACATTATATATTTATTTTCCGGACACTCTGTATTATTTAGCGTTGATAATACACAAATTAGTCAAGTAAGTATTCTATTCAGTTTTATGCAGTAAATTGAACTACGGGATCCCAAGTGACTCATAAGGTTAAAATTTTCCGTAAATACTGAGTTGGCCATCAAATTACTCCTATATGGACTCTTACTCTCATTTATTCAAACGTACTGAAATGAATCTAGGATCGAAATCACCCAATCAGATTAGGATTTTTCGTAAATTATAAAAATGATCCGAAAAATTCAAAAATGTCAATTTTTCAGACTGAATAGTAATTCTGACAACTTGATTTACCCGACTAGGATAAGTTTGTATTAATATTTTCTCAAGAAGAGATATCAATTACGTAGTTCCCGCCTAGGTGGTGGTAAATGCGGGTAAACAGGTTGAAAGCGGCACAAAAAATTTAGGAATGATTTTCAATATTTGAATTTATTTGCAGAATAGCAATAATTCTGGCCTGACCGCAGCTGAGTTCAACATCCTGGGAATGAAAACCTACATGCCTCGACAGAGGTAAGTATGTGGGCATTACGACTTTGAAGAGGACAATATCAACTCGTCGTTAGACCAATTACTGCTTCATCTTATCATACCTTTTCCAAAACTCCACAATTATACACCTGAAATTGCAGGAAAATTTAGAAAAACTACAAACGAAATACAAAAAAAAAGTTAAAAAATACGGCTGGAAGTAGGACAAAATTGCAATTATTTTAGACTATAGAACAAGAAACCAAAAAAGAAAACTAAAGCATTATGTGGACCTTAATTAACTGAAAAGGATATTGGGTCAATATCAAAAGTTCTGGAGATATAATAAACATTTGGAGGAAGTTAATGACAGGAATGATGGTGACGATATTGACAGCGGTGACAGTGTGAAATACAGATCAATGACAAAAATGTGACAAGGCTTGTGTGTATATGGTGTTTCACCGTCCTTACGTCCTACCTCGCTAATGATCAACATTGTCGAGGACCCTCGTAAGTACGGACAATGTCGTTCCATCTTACCGACGTTGTCGAGGACCCTTACAAGTACGGGTAGCATCGGTTCCTTTCTCTCCTTCCTACCGTCACCTAAACACACACGCACTAAATGCCGTCAGTTTTATTTGTTTTCATAAAGGCCAGAAATGTGTATTACCACCGGGTGCCCTCCGATGTTCGTTGACCGCCACGTGTAGAGACGCCGCCTACCGCCGATCGATGCCAGGTTACTATTAGGAATATCGCGAAAACCGTTGTCAGTGAAATTTTTAGTACGAAGTGCCGTGAATAGCTTCCGCGAATTTTGGACACGAAGTGCCGAGAATAGAAGTACGAGCCGTCGTGAATAACGTCACGAACGCGTAGTACAAGGTAACGTGAATAGCGTCGTGAATGGTACCGCCGGGTTACTGGCTACGGCTTCTGACAAGTACGAGCTAACATAAACAGCGCTCATAACATTCTTGTGCCCTCCAGACCATTTAACTGTTTATTTAGTTGTACATCCTAAGTTATAAGTTAGTTTTAGGCCATATTTTTATAAAAGTACGAAATACAAGATGTTTTAAAACCGTTTGTTTCATGACCTCTCTCTCATTTTTAATATTTCCGGTAACAATTGGCATCCGACAGCCAGCACTAATACGCGCAATTGACCCCTGGCTTGCCCTTTCTCCACTGTAACAAGCTGCCCGGTGCATAAGTGGGCCCTCGACCACAGTAATCCCGAGGGTGGCTCTCGAGAACCGATCATTCGGTAGATGTTTTGACCATCTGGCAGTCAAACCGTTGAATAGTTTAGAGAACAGGGATATCCCTATTGTGATTGTAAATAGGTACCGCCAAACCGATACCCCTACGCCGAGCATTTAACCGATGACTGTCTGCACGATCCTCTGACCGATTTGCCGCTGCCGTAAACAAAGTAGATCCGTAGAGCACTACTTGCTCCCTTATGAAAAACGCGTCAGATCATTCATGTCGCTAATCCCACCCATAAATGAAATAAAGTTTTTTCGAAAACGGTTAGGATTAGCGACATGAATGAAGAGTACTTAATTTTTAGTCAACAGTTAAAGGTATGTAAAAAACGTTGTCCAAAGTTCTTATTATACTGGGCGAAAAAATAATGGGATCATGAGTCTCACAGCTAGTCCGTCCCTGCAGCTCTGAGTAACTTACAACGCTTTCTTGGATAGTAATTTGAAGGGTCTTACCTGGTATTCATCACATTAAACAAATTTAAAATATACCTGATAGATTAATAATTATGTGTAAAAAACTTGATTCCATTGCAGCTCTTTGGGAGTCCATATCTCCGAAGAGGAGGCCTACACGTTTATATGAACTTATAGTATTCCTTTCACGTATTTTTTTCACATCCGGGAGACTTCCCTTATTTTCAAGGACACAAATTAGGATGAATATCTCAAAACTGTCACTGATATATTCGTAAATTGATAACGCACGGGTATTTGCTTACTGGACCTACTTTAGCCCAAGTTAATCAATATTAATATCATCAAATATAATTAGATACCCGTTTTGAAGTTTTTTTTTAATAAACATTGTTCCGCACATTTTTTTCCCGGAATCCATCGGAAATGCTGCAAATTTTCAACCGACAATGACCCTTAAATAGCTAATTAACAGTAATTAATATTTCCTACGTATCGGATATTTTTCAAGCTAAAAGATTTTAATAAATTATTCTTAACCTTTTTTAACCCCTCGTTTTTCTTATAATTAAAATTCTTGTTTGTTGTAGTCGACAGATATAAAAGAAATCTTGCGAAAGGGAGGCTACCGCTAAATGATAAAATCTCAATTAATTTTTTAATTAGTTTTTATATCCCGATCCTCTTTAAATTTCTCCGACCATTCGAAATTCATTAAGTCTTTTATTATAGTAATTAGAAGAACTATTTTCTTCCTTTTAAGACTAAATCCATAATAACGAATATTTTGTTCTGATTATTGAAAATAATAAAAATACTTTAGTACAGTGGTTCTCAAACTTTTTTCATAGCAATCTTTTTTCTATTATTCAAAAATTTAAGCGACGCCATTTCCATCCTTCACATTAAATTAATAACACAATAAAATTTTTATATAAAAATTGAACCGACTTTTAAAAGCACGCTAAAAAGTGAAATATAACTATCAATTTGTATATGAAATTGAACTTTTTGAAGTCGGCGCCAAACTAATTCCTGACAAAATGTGATTTGCATAAACAGATTAAAAATGCTTTATTTGTAATTGCTTTCTTACCATAATTTGTTTTTATTAGTAATTATTTATTTCATTTAAAAATGATTTGGCGCCAACTTCAAAAAGTTCAATTTCATATAAGAATTTATAGTTATTTTTCACTTTTTAGCGCACTTTTAGAAGTCGGTTCATTTTTTTTTTAATTTTATTTTTCTATTTTTAGTTTTAGAATTCATTATGACATCCATAAATTATTAGATCTAAGTACTAATCGAGATTAGTGAACCTCGCAATGACTCCGAGGTGGCAAAAAAGTACCCATTTTATCCAAAGTTGTAAATCACCCCAAATTGAACCACTAAAAATTCTTTGGTTCTTAGAGTTTTCCAAATACCAGTAAAATTGTGTCTAACAAATGTCATAGTAAAGCCACTACCTTAAATTTCAAATTAATTTTAGATTGGTAATATAGGCCCCAAAACCTTCCAATATCGATGTTTAAAGAACGTGAGATGTAAATTTCTTAGCTCGATATATTTTATACTGCATATTGAGTTTGTATACGCCTCAAGAACCCCTCATTATCAATTTTCAAAATTTAAAGAATCTGAGATGTAAATTTCTTAGCTCGATATATTTTATACTGCATATTGAATTTGCATACGTAGAATTTTCTGTCCCTCATGTTGTATCTTATCAACCTAATAGTTGTAAAAAATTAACTTCATATTCGTAATACACCACCCCGAAAACCCTCTAATACCAAATCTGAGAAAATACGAATAAGGTAAAACTTCCAACCCACCATATTGCATCCGCTATATTTAATTTCTTAATGTAACCTAAATCTAAACCTTTCAAAGCCCCCTAGTACCAATTTTGGATGAAATCCGGAAATTTAAAATTTTTGGACTTATATCCGCTATATACATCCTCAAAAACGATTCAGTTCCACCTTTGAACAAAATCGAATAATGTAAAATTTTTAGAACACAATATTGAATCTGCCAGATTAAGTTTTTCAAAAAATATTTTAAATTCATAATTAACACTAACAAAAATACCCCAATACTGATTTTAGACAAAATCCGGAAATGTGGAATCTTTAATCCGCCATCTTAGATCCGCCATATTGAATTTTTTAAAAATAATTTGAGATTAGTTATATACGACCCTGACAACACCCTCGTACCAATTTTGGAGAAAATTGGACATAATTAAATTTTTTTGTCTGCCATATTGAATTTTTTAAAAATAATTTCAGATTCGTTGTATACGACTCCAAAAATTCCCCTATACCAATTTTGGATAAAATCAAAGAAAATTTATATTTTTTGGCAGCCATATTGTCAATGCCATCTTGGATATTACTGCACCAATTTCGTCCAAAAAAATATGGGACCACCACAGCAATTTCCTGAACATAACGTAAAAAATTTCAATCAAATCTGTGCAGCCGTTCCGGAGTAATCGGTGTATATACATAAAAAAAAACATTATCGACGAATTGAGAACCTGTTTCTTTTAGAAGTCGTTTAAAAAATTGAGGGTTTAAAAAATATATTTTAGAACTTAAAGATAATTTTTATTTTGTACTAAGTAATAATTAACGTGATGGTTGAGCTTGCATATGATTAGCAATTGTTATAATTCTTGGTTAAGTTCTTGTCATCTTGAAAATTGAGCTTTTTCCCCGCTATCTTTTGATCTGCAGAAGAATCTAAAATTCATTTGTCTCAGCTAGACCTTGAAATGATGTTTTCCTACTTTCTCGGGAGCATACAGGGGAGGTCAAAATAACCCTACCTTGTCATAGAAAAAAAAATTGTTAAAGTGCCGTTTAATAGAAATACAGAGCCCTAAAGGGGTAGCCAGCGATCGACCTTATCGGCTCTAAGTTTTGAACCGACCTATATAATTTAATGAAGTTTTAATATTTTATAGAGGCCATAAAACTCATTAAACCATAATACAGTATATGTTTTAGACCATCAAAGAAGTCAGGAAAGGACTTGCAGCCACACTCGTTGAGCAAAATTTTTAACAGGTGTCATTTTACAGGGCTGAAAACTGATCTTTTAAACACTTTGGTCATTCCTCTTAAAAAAAGTTCTCTTAATTTATTTCGATAAAACTGGCGGTTTTCGAGATAAATCGGTTTTTATCCAAAACACTCAGAAGTTAATAATGCTAAACGCCAACAGGTAAAAATAAAATACGCAGGGTATACTGATGTGCTTTAATTTATGGGGAAACTCTGTCTCACTCTTTGAAGACGAGAAGATGTTATGCAGAAAAATTTTCAGCTCAGACATTGTCAAGTCCAGAAACCTTTCAAAGGGTTGATCAGGGCTCAATTAGTTTACAGTGTTATATATATATATATATATATATATATATATATATATATATATATATATATATATATATATATATATACGGTTTTCTAACGTTCTACGCCTTCCGGTTCCCAGTCTCCATTGTTTTCGGTCTTCCCAATCCCCTCAAAGTAAGTTTCTTTCGGACATGACTCGGTTAATGCCCTTAATCCAGGTAACTTTTGGTCTTCCTCTTTTTATTTTTTTCATTTGGTGTCCATTTTAGGATTTGCTTTGGTAGACGTTCGTCCGTCATTCTCTCCTCATGTACATATCATACCAGCTGACGTTGTTCGATTTCATCGAGAATAGTTTTCTTTTTCTAATTCTCTCGTTGGTTATCCGTTCGATCCTGACTTTCCGGCAGATCTTCGCCAAAAGTCCATTTCAGCAGTTTACGTTCTAAAGTTGTATTTATCTGCCATGTTTCACATCCATACAATACAACGCTTTTGAATATTGCATTGTATAAAAGATGTTTTCTTTCCTTGGAGATGTTTGTTGACCAGTTACAGTGTTATTAAAATGCAAAAATGGTGAACACATTTAAATGTTATTTTGGCAAATGTTCAATATGGGCTCTACGTACTTCAATACATTTTCTTATTCTTCCAACAATTTCCTCCTGCACTGCAAATAATATTATGGCATTATCATGGACCTCGTTAGAATGCTGTGCTATTGCTAGTAGTTCTTGTCTAGTATTTACCGGTGTTAAATAAACTAGTTCTTTTAGATATCCCCAGAAGTAAACGTCTAAGGGATTTGGGTCTGTATTACAACATTTATTCCTGCCAGATCAACAAACAAATACACAGAGTAGAAAGCGTGAAAATAAAAACGTGATAATATATGAAGGCTCTTCTTGTTGCTTACATATCAGTTGTAAGGATTTTCCAGAATATTATCAGATCGGCGGAACGTCAAGGTATTTCTCTTGAAAGTATCTTTCTCCCCCTCTCTCTCTCTCTCTTACGTATTTATTCGAGAGGCAACGGAATGTCGTAATTACTACAAACTACCTTTCTAGTTTGCTCTGTTAGTATTTCGCCAGTCGTAAGAAGAAGCGTCCACCAGGTATAAATAAATCATTAAGATTTTGTTACATACGTACAAATTTTTAATATAATTTTGTTTTTTTTTTTTGTTTTTAAAATTGATAATCGACGACCCCTTAAAAAAGCCATCGCCACCATCTTGTGAATCGCCACCCGCCAGTTGGGAACCACTGCTCTAGTAGATGCTTATTTTATTATTGATTTTACTGAAGCCTTTCGATATAAATTGCAATTAATTTTTTCCCTCCATTTACTTGTATGTCGGGACCGTTCCGATTCCATCAGTAAATACCCTTGAACAATTTGAAATACTTCATAATAATGCAACAAAATGATAAAGAACATTTAAATTTACTGAAGCAATGAAAGGATATGGCTATAATAAATTTTATTGTTGATAGAATTTTATATTTATTATACCTAGTTTTTCATTTTAACATAGCACTACAAAGTATCTATAGTTCAATCGTTAAAAAAATTACTCAACGTATTTCGGATATTTCGTGGTAAGAGGTAACCCTATTGCAAAGGGGGTGAATACAAAACCGGCCATGACAGTTGGCCACGACTTATAATATTCAATAATTCACTACGAGCATTTGAAATTATCAGAAACTGAATTTTCACTTCTGGAAAGTCTGTTATCGATTATAGATTAATAAATAATTTAAATAATAGTGAAAAACTCACAATTTGAGGTACAGCGTGATTTATTTGGTTAATTAGTTACTGCAAAAAATGGGAGAAACCATCCAAATTAGCGTTTTGTGTTTATGTAATAGATATTGCAAAAAACCTGTTTTTCGTTTTATTCCCTTAAAAGAAAGCCCTTATAGTAAAACAACAAGAAGGGTAAAAGTGGAAATTTAATGAGTAAGAAAGAGATGGCTATATTTCTCACTGTTTTTAACTATTCATAGACGATTTCTTCTGAACACGTCAGTTTGACTGCGCTCGAGTGTGACGTGTGTATGAGAAAAGATTATTTTAGCGCGAGAATTTTTCGACGAAAATTTTGAGTCTTTGCGGTTTCAGTGAGTGTTAAATGTAAAACAAAGACACCGTAAGGTAAAAACTGGTTTTAATGTTTTATTTAGTTTATTATTAACTTATTTCAACTACATTTTGCAATATACGTTAATACCCACATACTTTATGCCTATAATGGCATTTCTCCCACAAAATGAGAGATGCCAAGCCTTGCGAAAGTGTAAATAGAGGGGTATTTTCTTAATAATTTTTATTGTTTTTAGAATGCTGAGAAAATACGTGAGGAAGCATACGGTAGTCAGGGGACAGTGGAGTAAAGAGAACTTAATTCTGGCTATTGAAAAAGTAAAAAAAGGAGAAATATAGAAAAATGAAGCTCAAAAACTTTATGGAATACAGATTCGTACCTTAAGTAGGCGTCTCATGACAAAAAGTCTGGACTAGGTCCATCAGGTATTTATCAAACTCTTGTTATTAATGTAAGAACTTATTTTTTTTAATATGTAATGATATAGTAAGTAATTATATTAACTACTGTTGCAGCATCACTTGGGACAGAGAATGAAACAGATTGGCTTCTTATATTAACCGCCTAGATAACGTTGGTTTGGCACCTGATAGGTCTACTATTCGGTATCTTGCTATCAATTTGCCCAAAAGCTTGGAATTAAGCATAAATTTTTTAAAGAAAAAGAGAAAGCAGGTCAACATTGGCTCTCTTCTTTTCTAGAAAGAAACAAAGATGTCTCAGTACGTTAAGCAGAAAGTTTATCTGTAGCAAAAGCCCAGGGAATGAACCGAGAAGAAGTAGGTGCATTTTTTAAACTGCTTGACGAAGAAATGGTAAAACACGATTTAAGTAATAGACCTGAAAATATTTTTAATGTTGACGAAAGTGGAATTCAACTAATAAATAAACCTGTAAAAGTATTAACAGCCAAAGAAGCAAAGGACGTTCATGTGATCACACCTCGTGAAAATGGAGAAAAAATTTCTCTGGTTGCATGTTGCAGTTCTGAAAGCCGTTTTCTACCTTCAGTGTTAATAATGAAAGGAGTCAATAAAAGTCAGAGTTTTCTGATGGCTTGCCAAATGGGTCTGATGTCTATATGGATAAAAAGTCATCTTATATTAATTCTGATTCATTCTTGCGTTGGTTTAAGGAACATTTTTTACCCAAAAAACTAAAGACAGGTAAAACAATTTTGATTTTTGATGGCCACACCTCACATTCCAATTCAATAAATCTGTTTGACCTAGCAAATAAAAATAATGTCATAATTATATGCTTGCCGAGTCACACTACACAAGCCCTTCAACCTCTTGATCGCAGATTTTTCAAACCTCTGAAAACCTATTATAATCAAGAATCAAATGCATGGATATTTAGAAATAAGAATAGAACTATAACATGACTACAGGTTGGATCATTAATAGGGCAGTCATGGGGAAAAGCTGCAACCGTGGGAAATGTCACATTAGGTTTTAAAGCTTGTGGAATATTCCCACTCAATCCTAATGCTATTCCAGAACATTTCTTTGCCATATCTGATTTAATTGAAGTAGCTACTCCTGCCATTCCTCTTGAAAGTGCGGCCACTACAGCTCTGTCTTCACAAAATCCATCAACTTCCAGACAAACATCCACTAGTAAAGAAACTCCTACAAAGATTCTTGAGGAGTCTAATCCAATCCCAAAACTACCTAGCTCGACAGTGAAGCGAAAACAAGTTGCTTGTGTTTTGACTTCCCCTGAGAACGTTTGTAAGAAGACTTTCAATGTCAATTTAATTAAAGGAGCAGCTAAAAAACGCAAATTAGCTAGTGCAGAATTAAAGTCTTCATCTGCTGTCTTAGCATCCACCCCAATCGAAGATGATAACAATGTGTGCGCAGAATGTTGGGAAAATTATTATTTAACAAAAAAAAAAGACTGACTGGATTAAATGTTCCTTATGCCAGAAATGGCTGCATGAGTCATGCATAATGTACGCTCCTCATTGCAATAATTGTGGTAGGGAAATAATCCGAAAAAAGAACCAAAAAAATGAATAATAACATATATGGCATGTCTTTTACACTATATGGCGTGTCTCCCACATGCTATGGGAGAGATGGCCTGCTGTCAACTTATATATATAATTTTAATTTTTTATTTCTTTTTGATTTAAGTCTAAGACTCGTTAATTGTAATTTTAATATTTAATATTAGTGTACCTTTTAAAATAAAAAATAAAGGGTTGATTTATATTGCATTTTTTATTTTTTACTTAATTTCTACAAAAAGTATGGCGTCTCTCCGACTTTTACCCTATTTATATATAGTGTCCCGTAAGTACTTCCTAATTTCTCGAGAGAAATAATCATACTTTGTCATAGAAAAAAAAACCTAAAGCCCCTTAACGGAGATACAGAGCCCATAAGGGGTATCTAGCGATTTACTTTTTTGGCTCTAAGTTTTGAACCGACTTGTATAATTTAATGAAATTTTAATATTTTATAGAGGCCATAAAGACCCATTAAACCATACTATAGTAGATATTTTAGATCATTAGTCAGGAACCGATTTGCAGCCTCACTCGTTGGGTCTAATTTTTGACAGGTGTCATTTTACAGAACTGAAAACTGATTTTTTTAAATACTCCGGTCATTCCTCTTTGAAAAAGGTACTCTTAATATATTTAGATAAATCTGCCGAAGCACTTTAGAAATTTTTTTGATGACAAATTAGAATTACTTTGACCTCCCCTGTATGCTCCTGAAAAATTAGAAGGTACTTACCTGACACTCTGTATAGTTCTGAAGCTTGTTTTTTTATTAAGATACATTAACTTGCTCATACAGTAATTTTTTTTATTAACTTATTTTAGGAAAACTAAGCCGTTTTGCACCTCAGACCTTATATTTTCATAAATTTTGGCAAGTCGGCTTTTTACAATATCAAATGTTTATTTTTTTATTATTAAGGCCTATTTATAAAGGAATAAAACCAGCGAAGAAGTTATTTTTGCAATAAATACTACATAAACAAAAAAAAACAAGTTAATCGCGCGTTAGATCAAATTGTAGATTTTCTAACTACCGACAAGTTATTATTCCAACATTTTTTTCTGCAATCAATACCTAACATTCCAAAATTAATGAGCCATCTTTTAAGGTTTATATGTATGTATGTATGTGGAAATGGGGATCAATAAACTGCGAACTAATCTGTTGTATTCCCCTTCTTCTACCAAGTTGTTGGGATGCCTTTCCGACTAAAGCCAGTCGTATTTCCCTCAAGACACTTAGAATATCGGACAGATTTAAAGTGGGTATATTTCCTTCTTCTATTTGGTGCGCTCCCAAAAAACGCATTCTAAGGTTTTCTAAAGTGCTGCACTCTGAAAGGATGTGGATTGAAGTATCGTCCTCGTCCTCGCAAAATCTGCACTCTTCTCTCTCTAAGTTGGTTTTTGCTTAAGTTTATGCATTTTTTGAATCTCTTCTGGTTCCCAAAAAGTATCATCGCTTGTTTCATTTTTTTTTAGATCCGTCCGTCTGCCCTTCTCTTTCTTTAGTTCTTCGAACATTATACTCCTACTGATTCCACGGAAAGGTGCGATGTCTTAGCCCCATTTCTCACGAGTTTGTCTACTATTTCATTTCCCTCTTCTCCGGTGTGTCCCGCCTCGCAATCGTAAGCTACCTTATTATTCTTAAATCGCTTAATACATTTAAACATTCTTAAACCATCTTGGAGTTGACTATTTGAAAATTCAGCGCAATGACAGATGTTTGACTATCCGACATGATAATAATCTCTCCGTGATAGTTTTTCTATTTGTTTAATTGAATACATTTTCTAATAGCGTTATTTCCACCTGAAAGATGCTTGGTGACTTACCGAAGCTTTCGTGGTATGTGGTACTGGAGCCACATATTCCTATTTCAGTTCCCTCCATTATTTTGTAGCCATTTGGAATTTCTGTTAAGTTTTTCAATGGTTTTTCTGCCCCATTCACTTTTGCGACTTAGCTCTGTGTTGAAGTTTTTCACGAAGTTCAACTTCTTTTTCATTTCATATTTGGGCATATCCAGATTTGTTGATTTCTGGATAAGAGATTGGGCTTTCGTTTTGTGACTTTATCTTTCATCGTTCTATATACTGGCTTCTTCGCCATAGTCTCCACAAGTGTATGTAGAGGTGTGAGGTTTTGGATTACCTCCATGGTGGCCATTGGGTAAGTTTTCAATGCTCCATTTATATAGGCATAGGTCAGTCTTTAAACTTTCGTGAGGTTAGCTCCCGTATTAGCCAGACTGCATCTTTTACTTCAGGTCACTGCCCCACATGTGATGATTGGTCTCATTATTGCAGTGTACATCCACTGCAGAATTTTTTAGTTTGTGCCCCAGTCTTTTCCCGCGAAGTTTCAACAGACCATTAAGGCTATTGTAGCCTTGTAATAACTTCTTTTTCGTATTTATTCCAGAGAAGTTTATTATCTAGGTCCAGATATTTAACCTCTCATCCATTTTAATGATTCTAAGGCTACTAAGGTAGTTTTAGTGAGGTTGACATTTAGCCGCATCATTTCGTACCATTTTTTAGTGTGTTCAAATCCTTTCTGGACTATGTCGCAGAGGGAGTCTCGAATTTGCTCCTAGCGATTATAACCCCATAATCGGCATAGCACTTGCAAGATATACCGAAGTCAGTCAGATCAGAGAGGAATCGATCTACAATTAGGCACTACATAAGTAGAAAAGCTACTCCCCCCTAAAGGCATCCCCTGGTGGTACAGAGAGCGATAATGTCACGGCCTATCTGTGTCTCTGCTATTCTAATGGAGAGAAGTCGCACCATCCATTTGGACATCGTTTCGTCTACTCCCATATCATCAAGTGATTTTTTGACTGCCTCATGTGAAGTATTGTCAAAAGATCTTCTATATCAAGAAAGGCACATACTACGATTTCCTTGTTGTTCAGTGCGTCTTGCATCTCATCCGTTAATTGTATCGGTGCGATTTTCGTAGATCTGCCAACTTGGTACGCATGTTGATAAGAGTACAGTGACACCTATTCAAGAATTTATGTTCTGATATAGATATCAACTGCTTTCTCCATCGTTTTTAAAATAAACGATGTGAGGCTATCTCTTAAGGTTTTCAAACGCTCGTAGTTGATTATGGAACATTACCAACTGTCGCTAACTATCGTGGCTAATCTAGTATTTAGCCCCGTTATAACTTCCAATATTTGATTATCCCAAAATGCCTGATACCTTTTTATTGACTTGAGTATTAATCGAGAAAAAGACTGTGTTCCAGCGCATGCACCATTGCAACAAATTCTAAAGAATCATATATTTTGTTTATCGAAGTATGCTTATTTCATTGCACGGAATATATATGGCTTTCAAATTTATCTGAAGATCCTAGGTTAAAGATTTCTACTAGATTACAAAACTATTTTGTAATTAGAGGATAAGTAATTTTATTTTGCTTGTCTTATTTTACCATTTTACCCCATTAAAATAAGTTTTTTTTATCACTTATATCGTAACTGTGGGGGTAGACAATTTGCAGGAAAGAAACTGATACCACCAATTAGTAAGATTTCCATTAAATTTTTAATTAATTTTTATAACTCGACTTACGCTTAGAGTTAATCGGCTTTTCGAAATTCATTAATATCGCTGCAATAACTTGAAAAATGCTGCGGTGGCCGGAATTGAATTATTAATTAATTGATTTCTATTTGTGGGATAAATAAAGGATTTTATTTTAATTTTAATTTAACTTTCAATTTATTTAGAACTTTAAATAAAATTAATTCCCATTTTATGGTATCCATATTTAGCAAAATAATAATTGGATAAGTGTGAGTTAGATAACGCGTGAGTAGAGAAACGGCAGATCACATGATAAGCATAATTCTCGTCCAGTCTTCCGTAAATGATTTTCTCCGTGCTCCCCTTTATCCTGGTTGTTATTTCGGTAATGACCCTCATTGGTTTGGTATTATGGCTTTGTGACAGAATAAATTCTTTGGTGCCAAACTTTAGAACTTTAAGCTTGTTGTCGAAGGAAAGTCCATATTAACGAATTAGGTTCATTTTTATCATTTTCTATGGGGGCAACTAACACTAAATGGTTTAAGACTTCCAAGTTGAAGCCCGCTTTACATTTCTTCAGTCGCATCAGCTGCTTCTCCAATTACAGTTCTCAACATTACTTTTCTGGACAATGGCAGAATTTTTCAATTGGGCTTGACTTCATTACAGATACTGCAACATTGCTATCAACAGTTATGGTAATAGGTGTAGCATTGATTTTTCCTTTAAGTTGAAGTTGGTGTTTTCTTCTGAGCTGTACTCCAGTCTGGAACAATGTCAAAAGTAAACCCTCCGAATGGGAAACCCTTCCCTCTGTTCTATTTTGCTGCAGTGCTTGTATTCTCCCTTACATGGTATTTTTGATAAGGTATCTGCGTTGTTATGCAGTTTTCCTGATCTATACTTGATACTAAAAGGGTACGGTTGCTGTTTTTCCTGGTTCTCTGCTGTGCGGTCTCTGGATGGTGCATTAGACCTTAATTATACTCGACAGTCCCTTCTTGTGTGTCCAATTCATCCACATCTATAGTACTTTATTTTGTCTCTTAATTGCACCTGACCCTTCTCACGTTTCTAATTCGTCGTCATCCATAGCACTCGATCTGGTTTTTGCTACAAGGTGAAATATCACTTATTTTGTCTAGTTCTTTAATATTAGATGCGCCCTTTTAAATTTTCAAAATCTGACGGTCAATTTGTAGTCAGCAACCTCGAAATATATATACAGGGTGTCCAAGATAAGGATCCTAACCATGGGGATCTCGGAAACAGTTGGAGATACGAGGTCGGTTAAATTAGAGAAAAGTTGCGCAATTTAGTGCTAAATTAAACGCAGTTAAAAAAATTTAAAATTTCAAACACTTCCGGAGATTTCCGAAAAAAAACGAAATTTGGCAAAATCGTTTTTAATTTTTGCAGGCTTTATTTAAAGAGATATCAGAAAATAAAAGGTAGATTCTCATTGCCACTTTTTTATTTTTTATAATATGGTCTAAACAAAATTTAAATCCGACGTTTCGTTTCTGAGATACCATCATGAACTTTCATTTTTTATATGGAACAAAAAAAAGTATCCCATGTATTTGATAGCATTTTTTATTACAAATTCAACGATGTATCACCCTTGCATATCGAATACGTAGTTCAAGTACTTTCCATAAGAGCTCCATGAGAGCGAGAGAGAAAGGTATATCAGTTTTATAAAAGCCAATGAACTACACACTTGATATGCAAGTGTGATACACCGTTGAATTTGTAATAAAAAATGCTATCAAATACATGGAATACTTTTTTTTGTTCCATATAAAAAATGAAAGTTCATGATGGTATCTCAGAAACGAAACGTCGGATTTAAATTTTGTTTAGACCAAATTATAAAAAATAAAAAGTGGCAAGAAGAATCTACCTTTTATTTTTTGATATCTCTTTAAATAAAGCCTACAAAAATTAAAAACGATTTTGCCAAAATTCGGTTTTTTCCGGAAATCTCCGGAAGTATTTTGAATTTTTAAAATTTTTAAATTGCGTTTAATTTAGCACTAAATTGCGCAACTTTTCTCTAATTTAACCGACCTCGTATCTCCAACTGTTTCCGAGATCCCCATGGTTAGGATCCTTATCTTGGACACCCTGTATATATATATATATATATATATATATATATATATATATATATATATATATATATATATATATATATATATATATTAAAGTTTTTGATTTTCTTGGGTGTAAAATCCGTTTTATTAATAAAACTGCATATGTTTTATTTGTTATGCATATCTATTGACGTTTCGGTCACACTTGACCTTCTTCAGAATGATTTTTTATAACTATAACAGAAAAAATTTTTTTGCTATATTATAACATAAAATTAATAAGTTAAATTTAAAACATACCTTATATAAGTTTTTACCGAGCAACACAACATAGACTACATATTGTTAACACATGGTTCACTTTTTGACAAGATACTACAAAAACCTTGCTTTTTGTGTCCCATCTTTATTTAAAATGAATTTTATTTTATGGATTCCGGTGATCAAGGGTTTGGATTTTTTTTTCGCCTTAAGGGTCCTTGCCTGACTATTATTTTTTTTCTTATTTTTGGAGTGATTTATTATTGAAATCATTTTGTGTATATTTAATTTGTTTGTGAAGTTATTTTAGGATGTTGTAATATATTTTACTTAGGTGTTTTGTATCAGCTTTTGTATTTATAGATTTCTTATTTTTTTGAATTGTGATCATTTCATAAAATTCACGTTTTTTTTTATTGTTTTCTGTTTTGAGAATTTTTATATTTTCAAAACCAAAAGTGTGTTGTTTTTCTGTAATGTGGTTTGTCAATGCTGTCTTATTATGTTCGTCGTATTTGTGTAAATTAATCCTGTTTTTAAGATGTTGACTGGTTTGGCCGCTGTAAACTCCGTCACAATTTTTACATGGGATCTCATATACTACGTGTGTTTTTTTGTTTTTAGGTATTTTGCATTTTAAGTTACTAAAGTTTTTTTTTAATAGATTGTGTCCTTTGTGGACAAGGTAGGTGTTCCTACTAGTTTTGTGAAAAATAATACCTTGTGATTTTACATAACTTCCAATATGGCGGAAAACAGTGCTTTTTGCACTTTTAGAAAAACCTGACGTGATGGAGCAAATCTCCTTCGGTAGTATAATTGAGTTTCTGTTACTTGACCCTTGTTGGCCTGTGTTATGGACGGATATTACGACCAAGACCCAGCATACAATACAAGAGATTTTACCTCTCGGCCTTAAACTGAGATTAGGCTTCTGTCGATTCAGTGGTGAAAAGGGAATACGTTTCCATTTTCATAAACATGCTCCAAATTACTTGGATCAGTCCTAAGCCTGGATAACGTGTAAAAGGAGTTATGACAAGTCTCGGTACCTAATGAAACATTTAAATTCGATTATGTCAGAAACGGCTGCTCGAAGCGACACCTAACAGATTTAACTTTCTTGGATAGAGGATGTAAAGGATTTAGAAATTTAATATTAGCGAGACAAAAGGAAGTTATGAAATTTTAGATGTAGGCGAAGTGCTGCGGGTGGCGCCTTCTGCAATGCAGATGGAAACTGTAACCCTAAGTACATGTTTAAGTTGAAATCAGGCTATTACATGATACCACCCGGTTTTACCTCTACGGTTTTACCACAAACGCACCTATGAGAAGAAAGGAAAAGAAATAACCTAAAAACAGGATGCAAAAAGATTTTAACTAGTGTTCGTTTGACCTTAATACATACTTAATTTTTGCTTGGTATACGTCGAATATTAGATCAAACTTCCATAAAAAAATTTTCTCATTTATTTTCTAAAAGCACGCACGAATGTCATTCAACAGACTAATTGACATTGACAAATTAATTAAAATAGCTGACAACAGTAGACGATGCGCGCGTAAAGTTGAAATGAACTAAAAAACAATAATTTCATGTACCGATTTTACCCCCATACCCGGTTTTGGACTAATTTCCCCTATGTATATTTACGACGCGCTTTTATAAATTCAACACAAAACGAAACGACACCAAAAGAAATGACCGTCACAATTTATACAACCCAATAAAAAATTCCGCCACGCTTCAAGACGAGCTATTTTTATTTGACGACTGTCAACTTGTTGATCTTATGTCTCCAGTTGAATTCCTGCGAATGCTATGAATTGGCCGAGCGTCCCTGTTGGCGCGCTCCCAATTAACCCTAACTTCTCGAATCTTGCTGCACTGTAACATGTGACATGTTAGCATCGAAATCAGTAATCCTCGTCTTTGTGACGTAGATAACTTTTGGCTTTAACATACAAAGTTTTAAAATACAATAATAGGAGTTCAAAAAGGGTGGTAATAATAACTTTACCATGTGAAATTTCTGCAAGTTTTAAATAACCGAGATTTATTTAATAATCATTATTTTGTGTTATTATATTAATAAGATCTAAAACTAGTATCGGCAGATTCAGACCCATTGCTTCGAAACTTTTTTGAGTTAGTTGTAAATAAAGTTTTAATGTGGAAATAAAAAAAAAACAAAAGCCTGAACTGTTACATTTTTGTAAGGTTATGCTTTCAGCCTTTCGTTAAAAATAAACCGCCTAATTCACCAACTTGGTCTAACTTTAAAACCGGTCTAAAATAACAGTAGAGGCTTTAAACTGACAAACGCAACCATAAGTTAAACAAATTTTGAATCTTAAAAATACAAGAATAAAAAATCGTTTATATGCGTTACCGAACCGTCAAAATTGACACTTTGTTTATTTTCTGGAGACAGCTATTTCTCTTACCAATTCCAGTGCTTTGTCTCTAGATTTTTATCCTTAATTTTCCCATATGAGCGTTTATGTCTTGACATAATTGATACTTATTATAACAATATCATACGCAAAACAAAGCAAGCCAACTATAAACTTTCTTAGTTAATCTGGTTGAAAATGTTACCAAGATTTTCATTTATAAAGACCCTGGTTAATATTCAATAACAAACAGTTATTTTTGAAATTCTTTCGTCAATAATTTTTTAAAATTTGCTACCAAAGTCAGATTTAAAAAGATTTAAATTAACAAAATTTTCACATACAGTACGTTTATATTGACAGTTCCGAGCGCGTTTTAAGTAAAGCGCCTTCTACAAGCGGCTTAGAAATAACGAATTAAACGGGCGAGATTATACTTGAAGCCGGCTTGGATTTATTAAGTCAAGCCTGAAACGATTTAGGGTTGACTTGACCCAAGCGCGGTTCGAGTGCAAAATAAACACCTCAAGCACGCTTGATATCAGCTGTTGACTTCTGAATAATTACGTCATGCGTCAAATGGGCGTTAGTATATTATTTTCAATTATTTTTAATGTTTAAGAACACCTAAGTTAGAGCCTAAATGCAGAATAAAACATTCTACTCCTCACAATAGTCAACAGTTGGTTTTTAAATAAGAAAAATATCAAAACAAGGCGTTATTTTAAGATTAGGTACAGACAAGACATCAGCCTTTTGCGAAAATGACTTGGAGCCAAGGTCAAGTAATGTTTAAATTTGTGAAATAAATGCCTAGATTTCAAGTAAGATATGAGGCGGCTTCGGTTTGAAGCTGGCTCGAGAAATGTCGATTTAAACTAAGTCATATTTGGCAGATATATTCATATATTCAAGTAGTCCAAAACTTCCCTTTTTATTGTCTTGACTATTTCGGGAGTACTAGTGGTATGTGTCATCACATAATACGGGGTGTCCGGGATAATGTTGGAAATCTCCCGCATATGAAAAAAACACGTGAAAGAAATACTACTGGTTCATATATACTTTTCGTATAGGCCTCCTTTTCGGAGATATGGGCTCCCAAAGAGCTGCAATGCGACCAAGTTTTTTCACACATAATTATTGAACCACCAAGTATATTTCATTTTTTTTAATATTATGTATACCAGGTAATAGTCTTCAAATTACTATCCAAGAAAGTGTTGTGAATTACTCATAGCTGAAGAGACAGACTAACTGTTAAAACCATGATCTAAGTTTTTTACGCCCTGTATGATAAATACTGTGGACAACGTTTTTTACGTACCTTTAACTGTTGACTAAAAATTAAGTACTCTTCGTTCATGTCGCTAATCCTAACAGTATTGCGAAAAACGTCATTTTATTTTCATCACGTATTTAGCGTATTTCGACAAAAGATACATCTTTGTTCCTGTCAAATGTTCAACTTCAACCATATGATAAAAAAATCGATCTGAAATTAGAGTTTACCTCTTTAGTTGAAAACGTCTACTTCTGTGAATTGCAGTTCGACCTAAGTTCCCAAAAAATATGAGTTTTATTTTATCGGCACCAAAAACAAAATATTGTTGTTGCCAACGTTGCTAGGTATGAAAGAAATAAATATCCTGCATTTTCGAACTTTTCAAGTTTTACATCTCTGATACATTGATTCTTTACTTGGATACGAATTTACTGATTTTTGGATTTCGTAGTGAAAGTAATTGTGAAATAATTCGAGATATGAAATAAACGTTTATTGAGTATGCAGAAAGGTACCTGATGTATGATCTTGCATTTTACAATGCTTTAGAAGTCAAGAGGTTATATCACAACTGATATCCTGATCGTATTCTTCCAGATCAGAAAACTTTTCAACGAGTTGACCAACGTCTAAGGGAGCTGCTACTGGTCGGGGAAGAACGGTACGTATGCCGCAATTAGAGGAAAATATTTTAAAAGCTGTAGATGATACTCTTTCAACGAGCACTTGAAAATTATCAACGCACTTTAATACGTCGAAAACAATAGTACATGAAGTTCTTCAAGAACAGCTGTTATATCCATATCATTTGAAAAAAGTGCATGAACTGATTCCTAAAGATTTTTCCTGTAGAATGCAATTTGAAAAATGGCTATTGTATCGGCAACAAAATTATATAAACTTCATTAACACTATTCTCTTCACGAACGAAGCAGTGTTTACCAAAAATTATATCATAAATTTACACCACTCACATGTATGAGCTGATTAAAATGCTCATGAAACTATTGTTTCGCATCATCAACATCAGTTTCAATTAATTAATGTCTAGACAGGAATCATTGGCAATTAGCACCTGAATAAGGTCTATCCAAACCTTTAGATAGGTAGAAGAGAACCTATTGCCTGGCTTCTTCAATCTCCTGACCTAACACCATTGGATTTTTACCTGTGGGGACACCTCAAAACCTTGGTTGATAGTACGGAGGAACTTCTACGGAGCATCACGTTTCATTGTGATCAAATAAGGAACAATGCTGAGTTAATGTGGTGGGTTCAGCAGTCCCCAATCTGCCCTCTCCGCGAAACTTCATGGAGTCCATGTTGAACCCTATTACAAAGTTTTTAACTAAGCAGTTTGTTTAACTTTTTATTGAAACTATGATGATAGGGGAAAATTCCTGTTTTTCACATTCAAACCGACAGAAGTTAGGGGACCAAAGTGTAAATAAAATGGCGTTTTTTCGAAAACGGTTATGATTAGCGATATGAATGAAGAGTACTTAATTTTCAGTCAATAGTTAAAGGTGTGTAAAAAACGTTGTCTAAAATTCTTATAATACAGGGCGTAAAAAAATGGGATCATGAGTATCACAGCTAGTCCGTCACTGCAGCTATAATTCACAACATTTTCCTGGATAGTAATTTGACAGGTTTTACCCGGTATACATCATATTAAAAAAAAATTGAAATATACCTTCTGGTTCAATAATTATGTGTAAAAAACTTGATACCAGTGCAGTTTTTTGGGAGCTCGCATCTCCGCCAGGCGAGGATCAAAGGGGGGGGGCGATCCCCCCCAAGAGCTTTGAATTTAGGAAAATAGACCCGATTTTACCTCTTATACTATAGTTTATCCAAGAACTAGAGAGAGTAGTAAATCATTTTTTATCCTTTTTTTTCTTCGCAAAATATCTGTGTTCTTTAGTCTGGTGTCTTTGGCAAAATCTGTAAGACATATATATTTTTCCTAGGAATGGGTTAGAAATTTTATAATCAAAAATGCCGGTCTATAATAATGGATTATTTTGGTTGGATAACAATAGATATTTGGATGTGTGAAGTGTTAAAAAGGATTCTAATCCTTGTCATAGGCGTCGGAAAGAGGTTTATTTTATCACTAAGTATTTATGACATAGAATATTATTTCGGTAATAAACTTAAAATAAAATGTTTTTATAATATTATTTTATTTCTTATGATTTTTTAATAATTCACATACATGAGAAAATATAGATAATTTTGACATATTTAACACAAATCACAATTGTATTTTTATTATTTTTAATTTTGGCATAGAAACCGTTTTAGGCACATTCAAAATAAAACGTAGCCTTTTTCTCTCAAAAAATTCTAAGTTATAATTTAAATACTTACAAAATACCCATTGTCAAAAATACAAGAAGTTAAACATATATAAAAAAATAAATTCGTCCATTCGATGTGAAAATTTTTTGGGGCTATCGGTCATTTTATTATTAATAAAAAACATTTTTAGGACATTTGACTTTTCAGTTTATTTTTTTCTTAAACCATCTGCAGAATTACAATTAAGCTCTAAAAAGAGATTCAAATGTAATTAATTTTTATATGTAACAGAAAATTTAAATAATAAATTGTGTTTACGCTGGTACACATTACGTATCTAATTCGTAATCAAGTCAGTGAAGCTATCTTCGCTTAAATTAATTATAATTAGTTCCTCTATCTCACGGATCATGAGATCGAGTTTCCAAATTTTCTTTTATTCTTTTTAATTATGGATTTTTCCCAATCTTCCGCAGTAATTTTATTCAAAAAAATCTTTCAAAAGTTCAGTTAAATTACTAATTTTGTAAGTTGTGTTATTTCTAACAATTCTACCTTTGACTTGAGAGAGATATTTCCTTCGCGAACGAACATTTTCCGGGCGATCTATAAGAACAGATTTCCTATCTGATTTTTCCCAACAAAAATTAAGCCCTCTGAGCAACTTCCAGAGCTCAGTTCTTTTAATTTCAGGTAAATTCCGATCTTCATTGATTTTAGTTAGAATTTTGTTGACGGTTGGGATATGCTTCTCATAATAAGATGTATGTACAACTCCTTTTATTGTAGTTTACATCTCTTCTTCCAACGAGGTTTTTCGTCTGCCTATAATCGAATATGACTTGGGAGTACTAACAATTCCAATGGTTTTTTTCTCCTTCAGTATTCGGTACATAGTAGATTTTCCAACTCCTGTCATGTTGGAACACATCTCAACAGAACTTTTAACATAACTGTCTAGATATTGATATTTTACGGCATCATAAACATTCGTCGTAATAAGTTTTTCATTGAGGAAAAATGCCCTGGTTTAACGATTTTGGAATAAATATAGATGTGAAAGTCATATCTTTTGGGTATCTCACTAATCTCATATAATATATAAAAACAAGCACAAACAAGATAAATCACTAAGGACACACTGTAAGGTGCACTTTGCTCACTGACATAAATTAAATTGAACTATCAGAAACATGTTTAAATATAATTAAATTCATGGCAGTTCTCCGTTACCTGAGGCACTGGAGCAGGTAAGTTGGAGGCTTCAGTAACAGTTTTAATACTCTCTCTAGTTCTTGAATAGAGTATAGAAATGTGTATGCTTGCGATCGCCCCTCCCCTTTCCAAGACCTTTGAGTTCAGGAAAATAGAACCGATTATGCCGTTAATATTAGGAATGTGTATGCTGCTAGCACTCCCCTCCCGTTGATAACTTGATTTTCTTTGGATAGCTACTCCCCCCAAGAGTTTTGAGTTCAGGAAAATAGACACGATTCTGCCTCTTATACGAGGAATGTGTATGCTGTCCTCATGCTTCCCTACCCCCCCTCCGTCGACAACTTGCTTTCGCTTTTCATACGCCCCCCCCCCCCAAAGAGAGAGGCTGGATTCGCCCCTGATCTCCACAGACGACGAAAAAGTTTATTTGAACTTGTAGCATTCCTTCACGTGTTTTTTTTTTCATATTCGGAAGATTTTTCTCATTTTTCCGCACACCCTATATGTAATATAAATATGACGACATCATAAGCAAAACACAACTGGCCGACTAGAAGATTTAAATTTCATGGTAACTAGATCGAGTTTAACTCTTAAATTTTCTTAGTAAATCTGGTTGTAACAGTTCAATATATTTTACACAATAGCAATTTTTTATTCCGATCGTTAAGTAAAGGATAAATTCAATATAAAATAAATAGGCATTTACCTGGAAAATGCTCGGACTCATTGAATTTTATTTTAAGTTTAATGTTTCTTCGAGTGATACCGAAATATATAGGGTCTCAAAAAGGTCTTAGACATCATCGATGTAAACCCCACAGCGTAATCAGTTAATACTTAACCCGACAATGACTCTATATGTAAATTTCAATATTAAAAAAACCTTGTTTGTAGAGGATAAAGTAACATGTAATATTGAAACCTCACCCTATGCTAAATTTGGCACGTGGCTTGATGAATCGCTGCATTACTTTGCCCATATTGAACATGTTTGTAGGAAATTAAATTCTGCCTTCTTTGCTATTTTGTAGATGATGTTATCTCTAGACCGGGCTGGATTGCTGACTGTGTATTATTCGCTGGCATACAGTCATCTGTCAAGCAATGTCATATCTTGGGGAAGAGGGTGTGAGGCGAATAGAGTGTTTCTGGCTCAGAAAAGAATACTGAGGTTGATATTTGGTCTTAAGCCGACGGATTCGTGTAGGCCCATTTTTAAGAAAAACAGCATTTTGACTTTTTATTCTATTTATATTCTAAAATGTGTTTTATATGTAAAACAAAATTACTCAGAGTTTAAAACTCTTAGCCAGGGTCACAGATATGATACACGAAATAGTGATATTCTTAGTATACCTAAACATGGAACGGCATTCTTTGAGAGATCCCCAATTTATAATTTCATTATTCTGTTTAACAAATTGCCTGCAAAATTAAAAAACATATCAAACAGTAATAAATTCAAAACAGAAATAAAAAAAAATTCTTGTTCAGGGATCATTTTATTCTTTTAATGAATACTGACTCTTTTACTGTGTACTGGGTGATTATCTCGTTGCATCCTTCGCTGACCAGTGCGACTGATTTTGTTCTTATCGTTTTATTTTTTTCTTTCCTGTTAGTTATTTTAGGATTTTAATCTGTGGTTTTTATAATTAAATATTAAATTAAGTTATTTTACATTTTCCATATTATAACAAGTATCTTACGATACTAACTAATGTAACAGTTTCTTGTTTTTTCTAGCTTTAAGGTATGTTATGTATATATTTTTTTATTTAATTGTATACTGTTGACGAAACTAATGCTGAAGTATCAGTCTTATAGCTAATAAATTACAATTATTTCATTTCATTTCATTATTTCAGAATCGGAAAGGGGATTTTTTTACAAACGACAGAGTAACTGTTTAATTTGCACCATTTCCTGTAATCACATTAACGATATTAAGTCTCTATACAAAATTTATTATTTCCAATGTCACAAAAAGTCAGTTATGACATTGATATTAGCATTTTGTATCTTAAATAAGTATTTAGCGTTCTTGATAAACGAAACAAATGTGTTTGAACGATTATTTAACTTTATTGCTGTTTTGTGGAAAAATGATGTTACCGGAACGTGAAAAAATTAAAATATTATATATGATGTCTTCTATAAAAATACGATGTATCACTTTGATCACCAAAAACAATTCTGCGATCGAAGATGACAATTAAACAATGGTGACAACAATTTTGAAGAAAAAATGACCCTATCAATAGACAATTGAAATTCCTCTTTGTATAATTTACAGAAGAGTCGTAGATCCTCATTTCTTTGACGGTACTCTCACTGGTGAGAGATATTTGAAGTTTCTTTAAATGACCTCTACTAACAACTTTGTATTCAAACCCTTAAGAACCCGATATGTTCCAGCGTGACCTTTTTTTCCACTAAGATGGAGTGCCACCACTACACTGCCCTGTCCGTGCTTATTCGGATGAGATTTTTCCCAATCTTTGAATAAGCAGAAGAGGAACAATTGAGTGGCCAGCCAGATCACCAGATTTGACCCCCTTGATTATTTCTTGTGGAGATAATTAAAAACTAAAATATACTTGACCCATGCCATCTACTTGAAATCCTAAAAATACGCTAAGAATTACGAAACTTAAATGCAGATCTCATCGATCATGTTCAAAATGAATTTATTTAACGACTTGGCTATTATCAGATTGTTAACGGGGCCTAGTTTGAACATTTAATTTAGATGGTGTTTTTTGACATTTTAAAGTTTTCAGTAATTTTTCTTGACAATTCCCTTATGTAATCAACAAGGATATTTACTTTTCTTTGTGTCAAAAAACGTGCCATTTCTAATTCTGAAATAAAAAGCGGGCTTTGCAATTGAAAAAAAATCTATGACCTCTGAGCTCCCTCTTGAGTTACTGCTCTATATTTTGATATCATGCAAAAGAACTCTATATTAAGATTAAAATTGGAGCGATCCGAGTATTTTCCCAAATAAGTACATTTAGTTTATATTCAATTTGTCCTCTACTTTAAGAAAGCATTATAATTATATATATATATATATATATATATATATATATATATATATATATATATATATATATATATATATATATATATATATATATAAGCTACTTGAAAAATATTTATGACACCTACATAAAAATTTTTTGGATCTGCCCTTGCTTCAATTCATAATAACCAGAAACCATCATTTGACTAAAATATGATCTTCTTTTCAAATAATCCTGACAGAAAGATGTTGCATTTCCTCGCAGAGGCTAATACTGCAGAACTAAGTTAAAATATTAGATGCTGCCTTGTCTACTAAACTCAGCATTTTGTTTTCTCCTCCTTTTACTTATAATATTTATAGGTATATTTTCTTTTTATTATTCATTTTTTTCCGTATCTTCGCACATTATTACAAAGTTAATTGAATGACGCAAATTTACCCCATTCTTTTTTAGTAATTTTTATGCAACAGAAAGAAATTTTAAATTACTCTGCGCCCACACAATCAACAAGTTTACACTGGTTAAGTGGGAGTGGTTCATCTCTCGCAGCGTAACGAAATTTATTAATGCCATTATGTGAATGGCGACGGCTATTTCTTTTTTCTTGTTCCGCTTTGCTTGTACTATTAAGAAGAGTATTGGAGTTTCTCATAAAGTTGGGAAAATGAACTGATTTATTAAATTTAATTGCGTGAGAAGTCTAGCAGAAGTACATCATCTTATTTGGACGAAGGTTTTTTTTTTAATTTTTTGGTTTTAAACCAATAGCAGACGTTTTGATATCAATTTGTTATTTCCATCTTTTAACATAAATGGACATCATAAACTCAAACTTCAATAAAAAGATACTTCGTCATTACGCCATAATTCTGGCTGCTTTTTTAGCAATTACATTATCACAATCTACTAGTGCTCATGACACACTCATCGTGGAAAACATGGCAAAATAATATTGGGACTCATGCAAGGAGCTCTGTCTATAGTGGAGGAGTGATGCACTAAGGAACACCTTAGAAACCCTGGAAAAACCACACTCATACCCTTCACTAGAAGAAGAAATTTGGGAAAATTAGAATTATCACCTCTCTTCAATAGACAACTGCAGATGAGCCAGGAGGTTCAATATAAATATTATAACAAAATTCCAATTATTTAAAAACCCCTAAGGTTCAGATACTATAAACCTTATTAAAATCGACACTTATTTTAATCGTCAAATCAAAAAATGCCATAATATACAGGGGGTTTCATTTTAAGAACACAACTTTGATACTTTCATAGCTTTTGGGACACCCTGAATAATATGAAAATAATTTTAAAAAGTAACTATATTAAACCCCCATATATCCAAAAAACTTTTTGAAAGTTACGTATTTTGGCAGTAATATTCCCTGCCGTATAGGGTGAGTAACTCTGTATATATATATATATATATATATATATATATATATATATATATATTGTCGCATTAACGGATGATGAGTGTTTTTTTTTTAATTTAATTTTGATTTATCGAATTTTAAATAATTTTTTCCAAGGGTCTCTTTTAACTACCTTTCGCAATTTTAATTATTTTTCGATTCTAACGAGACACCACTGCACCTCGCCATTATTCGGTATTTTTGTATCCATCTCTGAGAATATGGACCTATTTACCGGGTTTATTGGATTAATTTTATCCATCTGGAAACGTGGAAGTTCGATTCCGTCGTGAATAATTTATTTTAAGAATTTTTTGCATTATCAATTATTTGTGTAAAACCTAAATTTTAACACAAATCAGGGGTTGTTGGTGAAGTCTCGCCAAAACCTCCCGCCTAGAATAAAACCTCTAGCCGCCTCACCTTTCTTCTCGCTCACCGAGATAGAATGGGAATGAGTGAAGCTCAGAGTTAACGAAGATTAATTAAATTTTATTTTATCAAAGGAATATTTCTAAAGAATGAGCCAATTAGGAAGAGGTTATCAAGTAACACTCATCCTTGTCTCTTAGTTAACTCTTTATTATTTTTTTTTCTTTTTTGATTCAGTACTGTTTTCCGCAAGTCAAGTGCGGGATTATTTTTTCTCCACTATCACGTTCGGGATTTGTCAAGACCGGTATTCATAACTTTATAACCGACACGTAGTTGACTATTAATCGAATGTCATTATTCTCCATTTTGTCACGTTCTGGTAATTATTTCTAGGTCAGGACGCGTTTTTTGGGATTACTAAACCCTTCAGGACTAGCAAGAAATTTTTTGTTGTTTAGCTCTGCCGAGCATTACACTCGACTCGCAGCTCTTCCTAAACCAAACGTACGATCGCTTTGATTTATTGGCAAGACGCTTACTAAACAAGATTTAGTCTCCGAATCCTGAATTATTTACCTCTCCCGTGAACGTAGGAATTCGTATGCGCCACTAACCTCGCCTTTTTATCGACGGTCATTTTAATTTCTATTGTAGTAAGGTAAGACACGTGCACGTTCTTTATTGTCCGAAGAATTTATGTTGTCTAAGACAACCTACTTAAAAAACCACGATTTGTCCTAATAAGGGAACAATCTCGTGACCCCCGAGAGCTAAACTCAATCGGGAAAAGGACAACTTGACTCTAGGAGAGCAACCCGTAATGTCCTTAATTACGCCGTTCCCTTCTCGCTTTTATAGCAGTGGTGACGTCGCATTCTGAATTCGGGGAAACACCGCGTAAAAGTACCGCCACCTGTCTGAATTTCCCCGCAATCGAAGAATTGTAGGTTTAGCAGTGTATGCTATATATATATATATATATATATATATATATATATATATATATACATACACAAGTTTTACTTTTGGGATATATGGGGGTTTAATATAGTTACTTTTTAAAATTATTTTCATTTTATTCAGGGTGTTCCAAAAGCTATGAAAGTATCAAAGTTGTGTTTTTTAAAATGGAACCCTTTGTATATTATTGCATTTTTGAATTTTACGATCAAAATAAGTGCCTTTTTTAGTAAGGTATATAGTACCAAAACCTTAGGGGTTTTTAAATAATTTGAATTTTGTTAAAATCTAATCTAGTTTTCATGTTTCAAATACTTAAGAAGTATTTCAATTATGTACTCGAAATTTACAGTGAAGTGTAACAATAAATCATATTTTATATCCCAATTATAATAAACTTGTTATATTATACAGGATATCCAAAAATAAGAACTTTAATTGACTATAACTTGATTAATTTAAATAGAATGCTATACTTTTTAACTTACCGAAATGTTCATTGCAAGTCCACAATAGGCTTGGTGAATCGCCTTTAAATATTCCTCTTCGTATTGGGATTATATGAGTTTCGATGGTATTGCTGGATGGTACTTGTAATTGGATCCTAGTTCTACCGTTTTACATAATGCGTTCTAAAAAGGAAACAAAATGATTATCGACCTATACATTCTCAATATAGTTTTGAGCCATTCATGTCGCACTGAGTCGAAGGTCTTATAATCCACATAGGCAGCAAAAAGGTTCCTTCGGTTGGTACAGGTTTAATTACATATGACAGAGTCAACAATCAATTGTTCCTTGCATCCCATTGCTCGCTTGGTGCATCTTCTCTGTTGAGTTGCGATGATGTTATTTTTTTCACAATTTGCATAGATTCGTTGGATCAAGCAGGAGGTAATTACCTTACATAATATGGGAAGGTAGATGATTGGTCTATACTTAGCTGGATCATGTGTGTTATGTTAGTCCTTTGGTGGCAAAGACGTTTGGCGCTGTGAATGGGTCACTCATGTTGTTGTGGGCTGAGTGTGTTATGTTGGTCCTTTGGTAAGAGATACATAATACCTTCTGTCAGAAACAATGGCATTTTTGATGGATTTAGAAAAATATCACTAATTAGATTAGCCAGTTGATGATGTATACACCAGAACTTCTTGTATTATTGTATTATACTTTTTTACATTTAATTGATATTGAAATATAAAGTAATATAAATTGAAAGAAATATCGTAGTAATATACTTGACTCCTGTTCGGATTTTTTGCCTCCAATAAAATTATCACTGCAAATATAATCATGTTGTTTAGAACACCACCCGAATATATTTGCAAATAATTATATTATATATCACATTAGGCAATCTTTTAAAATAATATCTAATTGTTAATAAAAAGTCTTTAAAGTTTGCGATATCTGTTATTTTCAGTATTACTGTTATTTCAAAAATAAAAGTTATATTAGTGCTTACTTTTTTCTTCTTACTGCAGCTATTCATTTATTTCTTTGATTTAAATTCCATTTTGCTACTGGACATTTATAAAATATACTCCGTTTTTTTTGCTAGTATTTTTACAATTTACAACATATTTACTCATGGCTTATTATATATTTTTTTATTATTTAAAAAAATAATAAAATTTACACGTATATTTGATACGCCAAAAATACAAGATATCACCCCAAAGTATTCGAATTATTTGTAGCTCACGCTAGTATCGTTCCTCCTGCAATGAATTTCCACTAAGCTAATAAAATTTCAGGCTGGGAAATGACAAAGCGAAATTATTAAAATGGTTAGGATTAATAATAAAGTTATATTAACACGTGAAAGATATTTAAAATAAAGTAAGAAGGAAAAACGAAAATGTTGCGACTAATTGAAGAACACTCAAAAAGACATAAAAATACTCTCAAGTTTGTCAAAAAACAATCTGGTTTCAGCTCTAAATTAATTTATGCAACTCTTTTACAAGTATCTATTACAGACTGAAAACTTCTATTAAATTTTATGTGCAATTAATTCGCCCCTCAATTTTTTAAAGTTATGCCTGAAGAAACCTCCAAAAAAACTATACCCGTCGAATTAAATCCTTTCTTTTTGAACTCCGTTAAAAGAAAACTTGTCAATAAACCCCCGTAACCGAACTTTTATATCACACTTTCGGCACGAGGTAGGCACACCTCAATCAGTGACTAATGAGCATCAAGAATAATGAGGGGTGAAACAATAAACTGTTGACAATGACTCACCCTTCCCTAACAGTTTTATGGGGTGTATAAATCGGGTCATATGGTTGAGTCAGGATATATAGATGTCACACGTGAGTAATAAAATGGGGTACAATGTGTTAAACCTACATCTGATGGTTTTTAGTTACTTTGTTATTTTCTGGCGAAATTAAAGTTATTGTTAAATCATTACAACATATTTTTCCTCAATTTTGGGACGGAAACCTATTCTACAGTGCGTCCAAATAAGTATGCTGCATTTCGAAGATATTTTTATTGCTGATTTTTGTTTATTTTAGGAACCTATTTATCTTAAAGTGTCTTGTGCATTTCTAAATACATTATTTAAAAAATTTGTTACACCACAACCATAATTGGATATAATCTATAATTAAGTTTACTTATCTTAAGATGGTTATTTATAGATTTCAGAAATTGATGGAATGAGATGACATAACGCGTCTGAGGCGGCAAATACGTTTAGAGCTGTAAATGGGTAACTTATGTTATTGTGGCTGAGTGACCAGAATACACAAATTGCGATTACATTACATTACTTTGTGAATTGTTGCAATTTTCAAGTTTTTTCACTATCACAGTTCACAGCGGAACAAATAGGCTGTTGTCCATAGGATTGTGTTAACCATTAATTGGTCCCTTAAAAATGCTTCAATTACAAAATGTTATTAAATTTAGGGGTGCATTTTTGAGAATGGCGCGAAAAAACTCTAACGAATTTTGCTTTGTTTTTGAGATATTTAGAAAAAAACTAAAAATGACCTTTTTTACCCCGTTCTAAAAAATGCAAGCATAAATTTAATAGCACTTTGTGATTTGTCACTTTTAGGTCGCCAGTGAACAAATAATAACGATTTCTTAAAGCAATTTTTCCGTACTTTCCCTTTTTGAGGATATAGACTAGCCTCGCTTCCCTCGATCTATCTCGGGATGCAGTTTAAGCACTGGTGTAAGTCAAATCAAGTATAGTAATTGAGATATATAGGATTGCGTCACTGTGTTAAATACCTATAAAGGCTCATCAAAAAGTATGGGACTCCCCCCTTATCTTCGAAAATAAGCAATCTAGAAAAAACAACTGATACAAAAGTTAAAGGATTTTACATGGACAATCTCATGGTAACGTCGAATTTGTTTTCGAGCTTGACGTTATAGGTCATTTTAGGGTCAAGTTGAGTTTTTTTAAATAGAAACCTTAATTTTTTATTACAGAAATGGAAAGCAGAGAAAATTTCCTATCTAAAGATATGAATGGCATAAGAGGTAAAGTCATATCTGGAGGTTATAGAAGGGTTGAATATCCTTATACCATGAACTGGTGTAAATTATTTAATGACTTGAGGATTAAGAGTAATAGAGAAAAAATTTCAGGAAATCGAACTGTGCATACCAAAGTGACTTTAAATTTAACCTTGATTCCACGGTCATTTAAAGGCCAACTTGAGAATTTTAAATGAGACCTTCTACCTTTGAGTCTACAGATGGAAGATCAGTGAACTTTACATCCATATTTGATCTTAACGTTGACTATGAGGTCAAGATCAGGTCATAAAAATAGTGGAAGGCATGGCTAGTACAAAAGTTATAGGATTTCATCAGGGCAATCTTGTGGTAACCTCGACCTTGACATTCAAGGTCACTTTGAGGTCAACTTCAGAATTACGAATGAAGTCGGTGGTGAAATTTTAAGTTTTTCGGTCTCTGACATCAACTGGCTAGATCAGCGTGCTCAACTTTGAAAGCTATGTTTCTGAATATTTACAGCTATTCCAGAAATAGAAAGGTCCACTACATTGACCTTGCTGTGGCTTTGACTTTAAATTCAAGTCTTCTTCTACTAGTGCGTTAAAAATTATAAAGTTCCATTTAAAATTCTGAACTGGACCTTTTAGTAGCCTTATAGGTCATGGCGGAAGTTACTTTAAGGTCCTCATTAGATCGTCCAGTACGACTTCTCTCGAAAAGAGATTCTACTATTTTGACCTTGCTGTGACCTTAATTTTGACCTCAAGTTCTAAGTTAAGGTAATACGTGGATGAAAAATTCAGTGCTCTTTTTACCTGCGGTGCCAGAAGAAGGAGATCTCGTTCAAAATTCTGAAATTGACCTTTAAATCCCTTTGAAGGTCCAGGTCAAGGTCAAATTTGAGATCATCATAAAATTGCCTGGGTGAAATCCTACAATTTTTGTACGAATCTTTCTTTGCAATACATTTATGTCCTTAACCTCAACGTCAAAGGTAAGGTCATACATTGATGTAAAATTCACTGATCTTTTCATCTGTGGGGTCTAAAGCAGGAAGGAATCTACAGATATGATTTTACCCCTTATGTTATTTATATCATTTGATAGGAATTTTTTTCCGCTTTCCCAAATTAGAGTTTCCATTTAAAAAAACTCAATTTGACCTTCAAATAACCTTAAAGGTCTAGACCAAGGTCAAATGTGAGCATAACGTCTCACACGAGTCCCATGGAAAGCGCAGATGCTTTGACGTAGCGTGCATGTCCTACTTTGGAAATCTTCCTGTCCTTCAGTTCTCCTTACTATATTCAAAATCTATTTTATATGTAGAAATTGTATCTGTTCTTTTTTATTGTGCACTGGTAAACAAAAAAAGAACAACAACGGGCTTACATGGGTGGCGCAGCGCCATCTAGTGGGTTGAGTTAAATTTATCGGCCTTTGAACATGAAACCATTTAGATTCCGTAACGTACCTATTTAATAATTTGCATAATGATAATATTATTGAATAAGATAACGTTTTTTGTAATTATTTAAATATATATATATATATATATATATATATATATATATATATATATATATATATATATATATATATATATATGTTTATGCGGATTTCACAGATTCCTCCGTGTGAGATGCAATAGCAGTGGATATATCCACATTATGCCGTTGTAGTGCTGAAATCACATTCAGCAAACGTACAACTATATGCAGCTCCGCGTATGAATGAAGTAAAATGCGAACAGTAAATGCAAACTTCTCTCCATCATATCCTTTCTGTGTTAGAGGTTGCACAGTTAGAATAAATTGTTATAAAACGTAATTTATCCTATTCCACCACCATCGAGATGATGGCCTACCTGTACCACCAAGTGCCTTTCTTCTCGGTATATATATATATATATATATATATATATATATATATATATATATATATATCCATGATATAAAGATATTTAGCCTTGATTGAATGTAAACATATAAAAAATTTTTATTCCCCAGTCTCTACTTATGGACGCCCGAAGAGTAAAGTGCCTTAAATTTTCAGAGTAGCACTCATATATTAAAAATTAACGAAATTTGTAAGCACACACTGTTGGGGTCCATGTTTCTCAGGCATTAATAGCCCCACCGCGTGCCATAATCCGATGTGTTTAATTGCCTTAGGTCTAATTGTCCTTACCCAATTGTTACGTAAACTAATGCAGCTAGTCGTCTTATGTTGTAAGCGTCAGAAGCCTAAGTGACCATGTGACAAGCAAGCTGTAGTTAGGGATTTGAATACCAAATTATGATGTCTTAATTTAGCTTGATGTCGGCAACAGTTAGGGGTCATTATATGCTCGAAATTCGTTCTGTGTTTTGGCCAATTTTCTAATAACGGATATACACTGATCGTTGTTTATTTTTTAGAAAAGAGTGATATTATTTAAGATACCTGTATCTTATATTGAATTTTTTTCATCGGCATAAAGTAATTATAGTCTAAATTATTTTCGAGGTACCAGAAAAAACATGGTTTCTCAAAAATAAATTTAATTCGCCACCGTATTTCCGCCGTTAGGTGATTCATTTGTTTAATTGTTTTCGCAAAACGTTATATCTTAAGAAGATAAAAACACTGTTTATATTAATAAGCTTTTTTAAGCTGACGCGATTTTCCCTAACCTTAATATTATGTGATATTATGCCATCTTTTCTGGTGCTATTCAAGGCTCTGGCAATGTTTTGTCTACTAGGAAGTTTTATCTTACAAGATGTTGTTAATGTATTCTTTTGACTTTGAATACAGCACGACAGAACTAAATAAATTTTTAAAACCATCAAATTATATTTTAAACCAGGTCGTCTATTTGGTTGGAATCGATAATAGTAACTATAACCAACAAAATAATTAGTTTTGTTTGCTGGACCCTCTTACCAAGTACCAAGTTAAGTTATAACCATGATTTTGACGAATGTCGGGTAATCTTAAAGTAACTTAATTAGACTGTGGTTTCTCTACACTTTTCAAAATAAAAGAGTAATTGTGATACTTAAAAAGCTAAAATTATTACTTACCAGTCAATCACTACATTGTTTAATTTCCTTCTTGTTGCTCATTTTTCATACTTACGTGTAAGGACATTCAAACCTTCAAAAATAAAGCACTACAAAGCAGGCCTAACTTCAAAAACACAAGATCCGTAGATCGGCAAAAATTAATTACATATTAACACAAAGGTAAAAAAATCAGTGCTTTCAATAACAACCTGTAGTTGTTAACTAAACACCTATAGAGATAATGACTTGAAAATTTTGCTAATCATTTTCGATGCTGTCAAACGAGTTATTTGTCAACATCCTGCAACGTCCAAGCGAGGCTAGGTTTCCTTAATACCTAAGAATCTTCTGTGTATATGAATGTCCTTGTCATGTAATAACTCAATTTAAAATGCTATTTAATGGGTTAATAGTGTAAGTAACGAAGCCTAGCCGCCCTTGCATATATATGGTGTCGTCAGCATCGTATTAAACGTAACTTGTTAATAGGCTAGTAGAGTAGAGGTGGTGGCACTAGATTTTATTTTAAATGTGAAGTTTTCATTCTCGCTTTATCATTTAGCGTTACCAGTAAGTAACTTGTGAATAAGTATATTTAAGCCGGTCCTGCCTTTTATTTACCAATAATTTTAACATATGGCACTGGTATAATACTTTCAAATGATTTCCTTCTTTGATACTGTTGCATATTTGTACATTTGTGTTGATTAGTAGCATTTAAACCACGTTTGTTTTTTACTAAAATGGATTACGCCAGGGAGAGTGGCATCGGATTTGAGTAAGTACTTTGGAAAATGGGCAGTATTGTGGATAATTGAATTAATTTTAGAAACTTATAGGAAAATGTGTTGTTATTAAGAGACTAAAACAAAATATTTTCTAGTATTGGATACATTTTAGGCACAGGCTGTGTCATGTTATTATAAAACAGCATTTTTGTTAAAGGAGGAGCCTTACGTTCCAAGAAGCCCTAGAAATGATTTATATTGATAAAGCCGATAAAATTTTTATAGAATCTCCAAACAGCAACATTCTTACTGATGAAGACTCCGCAGTTGGGAACATTGGAGAACCTATTGATAATCTAAGTGGAAATGAGCTTAGATCTAAAGTAAAAATAAAAATACCTAACTTAGACAGGATTATTTCTGAGAAAAACTCTCATTCGACTGAAGTCACTGTGGCGGAAAAAATTAGAGCGTTTGAAGGAAGCAGAATATCTACCAGAGGAAATCAATGTGACAAAATTTCTTCAATAAAAGAGACGGATTTAGCTCATTACTCTAAAACCTTTTTCCCCAACGCTATGTATGACCCTATAGTAATATGTCACCTATACATATTTTGATTCTGATGTAATTAAGCTGTCTGTCAATGAGACAAAAAATATGTCTTATTTTAAGAACTGTCCCGATCCTAAAATTTCTGCAGACGATATACGATGTTTTATTGCAATTTTAATTGTAACTGGGTATGACCCAAAGTCTAGTAAGAAGCATTATTGAGATTCTATCTGCGACTTAAAAAATATCATGGTTAGTAATTGTATTAGACGTAACAGATTTGTTCAAATCATGAAGTTTATTTACTGTACTGATAATGGTATGGTCGATCAATCGGATAAGCTGTATAAACTCAGATTGTTAATGAAAAAATTATAATAAAACTTTCTAAAACATTTTGTTCTTGTCATGCATCTAGACCTTAACTCCATGATTAAGTACTACGGAAGACATGGACGTAAACAGTTTATTAGGCACACGTTTATGAACAGATCTTTGGGAAATTTACCGCGCCTTTTGTAAAAATGGTGGATGAAATACCACATCCAGGGTACCCAACATATTTTATCTTGATAATCTATTTACAGATATCAATTTATTAAACAATCTTCGCGAAAGGGACTACGATGGAATTCGTACCTTGCGAGATAACAAACTCGTTTTATTATTATCCTATTGTAACAAAAAAACAATGAAAAAAAAAGGAAAGGGATAGTTATATTTCAGCCATTGATAGAAACCACAGCATCATATTTTAAGGGTGGACTGACAATCCTGTCGTTATTGCAGGATCAACATGTCATGGCATTAGACCTAAAGGCTATGTCAAGAGAGCATGTCCGAAAAAAAAATACGTGCAAGTTCCAAGACCGCATTTAATTGGAGCATATAACCATTATATTGGTGGTACGGACCTAGTGGTTGAAATTATCTCTACTTACGGAATTGGAGTAAGGTCTAAAAAGTGGTAGTGATGTATCTTTCCGTGGCTAACAAATACCTCGATAAGTAATTTATGGATATTATTTAGAAACAAGTCAAGAAAACCAAATATCGCAATTTGATTTCAGAAGAAATATGACTCAGACCTATTTAGAGCGTTATGAAAAAATTCCAAAAGCAGAAGGAAGACCTTCAATCTGTAAGTCGAGTCTATCCATGAATAGAATTTTTGATGTTGTTCACTACGACGAGTTAAATCATCTTTTAGTATCTATTCCTGACAAAAAAAATGCGTCGTTGTGCCGGTAAAGGTTGTTCAATCAGCGCTAGAATAATGTGCATGAAATGTGATGTCAGTTTGTGCATCGAATGTAACTACGTATTCCATATTGCAACTAGAGGAGATCCTGCGTAGTAACTTCCAAAAATTAGCACCTGAATATCCGAGAATTCCATAAAAGTAACATAATTTTTTGTATTCAAAGTTATTAAACATCCATTTTGTCCAAAAATCATGTATTTACGGAAAAATTTAAAAAATAATAATCGGCTTTATTGGTTTAAAAAATTTTTTATACTAATAATGCAATTTTTATTCTCGCTTTAGCTTATAATATTTCTCTTTAATTTTTCTTATAATATTTCTTTTTAATCACTATTTTCAGTGTTATATAGATATCCTTTCTAATTTTACAATTTCCCCTAGTGTAATATAGCGGGTCACAAGGCACTCAAGGTCACGAAAATTGGATCCTTCGACTTCAAAGGCACAGCCAAAGCTATTGCATCTATAGGCAGATAAAATCTGTGACACAAAATCAGACTTGGTTATCACAAATTATATTTTTAATATAAAATATTTAACTTAAAATTTGAAAACAAAACATTTTCCGAAATTTCTGCACTTTTTAAAATAATCAAATTCCAGTTTTTCCATATATTTATTTGTATTAAAAACCATTCTCTTTTCAGAAATAAACATAGAAATAAATCGAGAACATAATCAATTTTTACTCGAGAGAAAAAAAAAACTTTTTAAAATATTAAACAATATCTGACCAGGATTTTTATGAACAGCACAATATTATGAAAATGTTTCAATCGAATAGTTTCGCGTAGTCATACGTCAAATATTGCTGGATTAGTTTTAAAAGGAAAAAGTTTGTTTATAATAAATAAAGCCCAAAAAAAAAAAGAAAATTATTTTAAAATAATTTATTTTTTATTCCAACCGAAATCTTACGAGACAAAGCCTATAAACAGTTTCTTTTTATTAAATGGGGTGCTTTTTTATGAATTTTTATGAAGGCCGGGATAAAGGTGCAATAAAAAATGTAAAATACATACTTGGCTCTTTCCCTTTGTGCTCAAAAAAATTGTATAATAAGTATTTTTGCCTAAATTCGTTACATTTTTAAAGGTCTATTACACAATATGCATAAGAAAATTGAATTGCTTGGGCCCTTTTGTTATCCTGAAATTTGATTTAAATTTTACAATACTTAAATCAAGGTATAGTTTACTTATTATATGTCCCATTTGTGGGCAATCTTGAAGCAAGAAAAACAAAAAGTGATGATATTTAATAAAATATATTTTGATACTTTTAAATAGTAAAATTAATTAAAATTTGAAGTCAAAATTATTGAGAGTTCTTGATTAATTAGTTAGGGAGAAGAGATATATTGCATTCTTTTGATTTTTTCTTTCGTTGTGAAATAAATATTTTTTTGATATCAAATTTATGGGGTTCCAGAAGGTTTCTTATATTTTTAGAGATCAGTTAAAATAACGAAACTTTGCACTTAATTAGCTTAGGATTGGACGAAAAATGAACATAAAATTTCATGACTAAGTCTTAGTTTTCTTGATAAAAAAGTTTGGCACTTCCCAAAATAAAGTTGAAAAATTTCGCCCAATTTTATTCTATGAGGAAGAAAATATATTCAAATCGATATACAGAGTATCTGGGGAAATGAGGGAAATCTCCAGGATATGGAAAAAAAAGGTGAACGGAATAATATAAGTTCATATAAACCTTTTTCTTACTGACCTCATCTTCGGAGATATGGGCGCCCAAAAAGCTGTATATTTCAATTTTTTTTAATATGATGTATACCAGGTAAGACCCTTCAAATTACTATCCAGGAAAGTGTTGTGAATTACTCACAGCTACAGGGACGGATTAGCTGTGACACTCATGATTCCATTCTTTTACGCCAAGGTTTTGAGGTGTCTCCATAGGCAAAAATCAAACGGCGATAGGTCGGGAAATCGAAGAGGCCAGGCAATAGGTTTTCCGCTACTTATCCAATGGTTTGGATAAACGTAATCCAGGTGCTCCCGTACAGCAACACTGAAATTAAGTGGTCGTGCATGTAGTACATATTTGGCGGGTTTCAAGTAGTAAGTGTTCTACTAAATAGTAAAAAAGCGTTCTGAAGGAACTCCAAATAAAGTCTGTTACGTTTTTATTTTTCCTGTCTAATTTCCTATCTAAAATATAATAATTTTTACGCCTACCTCCTCCATCATTTATGTGTTTTGTTTTTTTTGGGAACATATTTACGAATAAAAGAAAACGTTGACAATATATCTTTTTTATTAGAATTGGGTGCACAATTATGCTATTTATAATCAATAGTAACTGTTTGATAGTCCTTGTCGTTGTTATGTTTAGTTCTTAAGGCTTCTCTCCTTTGTACTTAAAATATAAAAATGTATTAGTCTTGTACAGACAGGCTCGGTATGGAGTATTTAGTTAGAAATTCTTAATTTAAATTGTATTTTGCAGTTGCTGTTACCATCATCGAGAGATCCCAAGTGAGCAGATAATCATTTGGCTGCAGGAGAGACAAATTTCTGAGTGTAAGCTCTCTGGATCCTGTTTGATCTTCCATGTCTTCTAGGCACTTTTATTTTTCCCACTATGGCAGTTATCGTGTAACTATTAGAGATTCTATTAAGCTAAAAACGAAAAATCACATAAGTGTCAAACCAAAATAAACTTTAAGGTTAGAATCTAGTCGACTTTTCTTGCGAGACAGTTTTACCTCAATAAAACATTTTTAACTGGTATAGTTTGTAAACATACCACAATTTTCTTAGTTAATTGCTATTAAAATTTCTGGTAATAATTTTAAAATTTCGTATTTTTATTTTTCATTGTTTTGAAGGCTTGTCAGTTGTCATAACGTCGATGTACAGATTCCTGTATATTTTCCCGCCTTGGACGTTTTTCTGGGGAGAAGAAAAAAATTATAGGGTGATAAAGACATTTTCCCTGCAGAGTTACACCTGGAAAGGTCTCTTAGCAATTTTGCTAAATATTAATGTAAAATATTCGGTTCCTTGACCAAATTTACTTTTTTTTGTTTTAGGCCTTTTTCCTTTTTCTTTCTTTTTTCTTTTCGTTTCCTTCTTGCTGATTTCTCTACGGTACCTGCCTTGGCTGCTGAACGTATCAGACCACTCGGGCTCTCTTGCTGATATCTCTACGGCACCCTGCCTTGCATGCTGTATATACCACCACACCGAGTGATCTAGAGCCAACCAACATCAGGACGTCAGGAAGCCTCCGTTAGCTAGGTGTCTATGTCGTTTTCAGGGAATCATATACTTTAATGCCTTCGGCATCGCCTGTAAAATTTAATACTGTTGTATGTTTCTTTTCTTTTGGATATAAAATTAATGAATTATCAGTGTACTTACCTTTTTAAGATCTTTTGTGTTTCCTCATATGGTACAATTAATCAAATCTTGCAACCGTATGCAGTTGATATCTTTCACGTATGTAAAAGGGCACATTTCTTAACTCAGGTAAACAGGCCTATTTACACGGGTAGAGTTCGCTTAATATTATCATTTTATACAGATAGTTATCATTTACATTAAATCACTTTTGTTATATTTAGTACTACAGCCAAAACACACTAATTAAAGTATAATTACTCTCTTTGTTAGATTAATTATTTAGTTTTAAATTGTCAAAAACCAGCCGACTGTCCCAGGTTGATTCCTTCGGACAGACTAGCGCTGGGCCCCTCTCAGCGGTTACATTTACACCGTAACACGTAATATATAGAAGTTTGTTTGAAAATTTTTTTGGGTGTTCTCTGTCTTTATCTTTAGGGCACCAAAACAGGTGGCACATTTTACCTCGACCACTCTCCGTCCTGTTGGAGCTAGCCGGAGTAGCCCTAAAAGGTAGAGACCACTCAAGAGCCACCTAACAAGTGTAAATGAACATCTTTATTTCTTTTATAAGTTAGGCAAAAATTTAGTTTTAGTTATTTTTTTTTTCATAACAATTTTAGAGCAAGAGAGTTATTTTTTTTTCATATTACGTGTCGGCAATACGAATGGTATAATCAAAACTGCCAATGATTCCTGCCCAGATATTAATTTATTGGAACTGATGTTGATGATGCGAAACAATAGTTTCATGAGAATTTTCATCAGCCCATACATGTGAGTTGTATAAATTTATGGTACTATTTTTGGTATACTTTGCTTCATCCGTGAAGATAATAGTGCTAATGAAGTTTATATTATTTCGTTGCTGATCCAATAGTCAGTTTGCAAACTGCATCTACGTGGAATATCTTCAGGAGTCAGTCCATTGCACTTTTTTCAAATGATATGGATATAACAACTGTTCTTAAAGAACTTGGCATAATTGTTTTTGACATATTATACTGCACTGATGTAATCTTAATCAAAACAGAACACTAAATCACTTCGATTAGTCATAAAAATATCTAATTTAGAAAAAAAAATCTTTAATTTTTCTTCTCTGCGAGGGCTCTAAGCTGAACTTTAGAATCTCGATAACTTCCTTGAAAATACTTTTTTCGCCAAATGGAAAAAGATGTTTTTTGGGTTCTAGATTAATATATTTTACGGCAAAAGTATTTTATTTTTTTTGACTATTTTCGCTGCATGATCTTGAATGGAATCAGTCATATATATATATATATATATATATATATATATATATATATATATATATATATATATATATATATATACCCATTTAGTTTCTTTTATCACAATTTTAGTAAAAAATAAAGATTTGAACACACAGTAGTGATAAAATTAATATGAAAGCTAGAGCTCAGCAGTAAAACAATTTGCACTGTGAGGCCTCGATTGAGGCAATAGATATATAACAAAAGGTTCTAATGGAAACCAGAAAAAATAAACAGGAATAGTTTTATAGTTTCTACAAGATAGTGCCAATGTATTTTTGTGGTGATTGTTACAGGAATAAGTTTTGTTTCTAAAATGAGTATTGCGTAGATTCTTTTAAAAATATTTATATACAAACAATAATTTAAATTTTGTTACTTTTCCTAATGTTTGAATTATTCGAACATGATTTTTTTCTTATTTAAGATAAACATATATTATACTGTATTTGTGTTTAGTAAAATAAAATATGTCGCTGTTTTTATATATTGTCATAATTTCATATTTTCCCATACTAATGCTACATACTTTTGGATATGTTATGAAATCGAGAGAAAATATGTTTTCTATTTTATTTTTTTATTCCTTTCTTTCAGTATTTTTTTATTTCCTTTATAGTCAAAGTTCTTTTTATGGTTAAAGTTTTCGTTTCTGTATAAAAATCAGAACATTCTTTTATTGAAATGAACGGTAGACTATTACCATACGGAATTCAGGACGTGAAATACTATACTTGTCAAACATTGTAGGGTTTTAGTAAAAAGTCCAGGAGCTCAAGAGTTTTCGTGATCGTCTGTGGTCTAGTTTAATCGCTGCATGTATCTGCAAATTACGTTAACTCATCCAGGGCCAAAGAGAACTACTCTAAATGTCAATTTTGGTCTGACAATTGAGTTAAGATATTTTTTGCAATATCATCTACCCTTCGGGCCACAGTGATTGCTGACGAGCTGATGTTTTAAAATAAACTAGCGCGAATTGCTGTTTCTTATTAAGCATTTACTATCTTAAACAACAATTGCTGCGCTATTGACTTGGACTCAAGGATTTATATATTTCTGATCGTAGGTTTCCTGTGTAAATTTGGAATAATTCTGCAAGATTTAATCTCACAATGATGATTTATATTGTCTCCTTTAGAAGCAATATTGTTTTATTGCAAAGTATGCACATTGCCTTATCTCTTGCTTCCATCATGGTATGCATTCACTATCTATCTTTCATCTCTTTGCCATATTTAAATAAATCTACACTAAATGAAAGTAAATTCAAATCAAGATATTAAGAGTAGGGGTTCTGAGACAACAAAATGCAATGTATAATTATGCCGCTCCCCCAAGATAGCGCTCGACTATTGTAGCTTTGCCACGTCCTGCACTTAACTTTTCTACTCTCCGCAAGATGCCATTGCTATAGATTTAGCATGATCGTAAGTAGGCATAAGAATTCATAACGCACAGCATGTGTATGCAGCTAGCTTCTCCACAATGACAGGTCCTTGATACTTGCTCGTAAGTACCAACGGAAATAGTGAATGAAGCAAAATCCATCACTGCGATCTAGTAGGTCTACTGTGGCCACCTACCATTGCCAAGTCGTAAGAGTCACTTTATCGGCTAGAGCAGGTCCTCCAGTCCTATTTCCCCAAGAACCATAGGATGTTAGATGTATTCGAAGTGGATAGCTCTCCTTCTTCGATTTGGTGTCTTCACAAGAACTGCATCTTAGGGTTTCCTAGAGCGTTGCACTCTGTAAGGATATAAATAGAGATCTCGTTCTTCTTCCCATAGAATCTGCGCTCTTCTCTTTCTACCAGTTCCAGTTTCTTGAAGTATACCTTCAGGTAGCAATGCCCGGTCAGGGCCCCTGTCACAAACTCTGAGTTGGTTTTTACTTAAGCTTATGCATTCTTTGATCTCTTCTGGTAGTAATTTCCAAGAAGTATCGTCGCTTGTCTCAATCCTTGTAGCTCCGTCCAATAATTGGATCTCCCACTTTCTTTTTCTATCTTTAGTTCTTCTAGCATTACGCTGCTATTGATTCCATAGAAAGGCTCTGGCCCCAGAAATGGTGTCTCAACCCCTGTCCTCTTGAGCCTGTCTACTATTTTATCCCCTCTATCTCGGTGTGTCGCGGTATCCACATGAGGGTGACTTTATTATTCTTACTCATAATTTAATTCCTCTAAGCATTCCCAGACCATCATGGAGCTGATAATTTGAGATCTCAGCGCACTGATTACTGCTTGACGCCATAGACAGCTTACTCGCCGACCTGTCTCAATACGATAATTTGTGCGAAATTCCAGACTACAGTATGCTGGTAAAAATATGGGTGTGGAACATCAGGGACAGTGTATAAGGAAAGACACGACTCAGCCGCTAAGATACTCCACTAAGAGTTAGCAGATAAGTTAAACCTATTGCAGGTAGGAAAAGTATCTTATTACAAATACAATCCCAGGCCTATTCTTGAGAGCAACCAGTTTAAGTTATATTGGGACCGAACGGTTTTGACGGATGAGATAGTTGTTCATAATAGACCAGACATTATATTAAGAGGTAAAATTTCTAGGCGAACTACAATAATCGACATTGTTGTACTTAACAACAATAACCTAAGATCAAAATACAACGAAAAGATCGCCAAATACATAGATCTAGAGGTGCAAATCCGAACACAATGGGCAATGAACAGCGTCCAAAGGATCCCCATAATACTGTCAACAACTGGACTGACACCAAAGATCCTCCTGCAGAACATTAAGGGACTGGGACTTAGTGAGCATCTGTATAAACCGAGGCAGAAAACAATTGTCCTTGTAACCGCGCGAACGTCCGAAAGTTCGTAGGAAATACTGCCGACCACGTCACCAAGGACCCGATAACATGGAAAAAGTTCCCACAAAGCGTCATACTTTTGGTATCTTTGTTTACCTGGTATGAGTCAAAATTCCCTGGAGGGTGTGCGAAGCCGATTGGCTTATAAATCAAGATATTCCATAATTTACTCAATGTAATCGTGCAAAAAATTGGCTTTAAAGGAATTACTTCCAATAGGAGGAAATTTGAAACTGAGAAATTCAAGTTAAATAAATCCCACAACACTTAATTTTTCCATATTTTTTATTGAATATACTCAATTACTATTTTAGATATAGTATAGAAAGACATAATTATTGTCGAAATCTGTTACTCAGAATAATGGAGTTTATATTTAATACGATACATTTATGCCATTATAAAAAACTGGCAAGAAATTCAATGCTACCATACAAATAATGTCACGTAATGGCGACCAGCAAGGCGGGGATCAAAAATAATTTCAACGTGCAGTCCAGTTTTAGATGTCAAGTTCATGTCTCAAGTTAACATAATTTACTAGTCTAATATAAGCTTTAAAAATAAAACAATAAATAAAAGGGGGAAATGCTTTTAATAAATGTATTTCGTTTTATTTTCGAGGTAATATAATCTTTTGGCTTAATAATAGTAAATTCCAAATGCAATAAAAAATAAAAGTGCAGGAAAAACTGCTGGAAGAAAAGAGCGTATGGAAATATAAGTATATTTACTTTTTTCTCTTGTTACGACGATTCCATTAGCTTTGTTTGCTCGAGTGTCTTTCCGTTTCCTACTTTACTTTAAAGGCGAACAAACTTCCCAACACTCCTGCCTCGCTACCAAAAAATATGTTTGTTTTCACGATGATATTTTTAAGTAAAACCATAGTCGGTTATTAAATTATTTCTTTTAATCATCAAATTTTAATTAACAAACACATTTCCGTTTCAGATAAGAAGGAAATCGAATATTTCATATATCGCCTAAAAACTCATTGTTTCATGAGATATTTTGGATTTAGTTAATGATTTAAAAAAGTAGTAATCAATTTCAGAGGGTGTCAGAGTCGTTTTTATTAAAAAATTTTTTTTTGCTCCTTTAATGAAAGGAATTATTAATTTTGCTTTAATATTCAAAAAAAGAATTGTTTGTTTGAAGGTCATAGGCAATGATGTTTCTTGCGAAGTAGCAGATATCTGTTGGACTTCCATTGTCTTTATTTTTGTTGAATATCACGACGTTTCGGTTAGTAGTTATCTCTAGCCGTTTTCAAGTGAAACTAAATAAATCCCTTAGCTACATGACTATTTATACTAAAAGTAAATGCAATGGAGTATGACTGCAATGGGTGCAGTCATGCCTGCTATGGCAAAATCCCACTTTTTTATGCTGCATTTAGTTTTAGTTTATAATTACTAAGAAGTGGTTTCCACACTTCTTTTATATCTAAAGATGGTTTACTAAAACAACTCGGATTCTGTTGTATAATCGCGGCTTCTTTGAATTTCCGTTTTCTCCAATGTTGTTCTCGGTGTAGTATTTTAGCTTGAAATCACTTCATGTCGTGTCTATGAGTCCATGCATGGTTGGCGGCACCAGATTTTTATGTTTTTCCTCGAGATGTGCATTTTTGGTGTTCTTTGATCCTTACGTCAAAAGGTCTCGCCAATGTAGGAATTTCCACATTCACATGGTATCTGATATACACAGTTCTTCATGTCTCTTTGTGTTGTTGATTTGACCTTAGTGAGCCGACTTCTCAGAGAGTTATTTGAATTGAAAACAACGTTGATTTTATATCGTCTTCCTATCCTTCTAACTTTTTCTGATATGCCTTTAACATAGGGGATGTTCAATACTGCTTTTCGTTCTTCATTCGTTGTCAATATTGTCCTGTTTCTGCGTTGTTCAAGAAATTTATCCACTAGATATACTGGGTATCCGTTGGCTGTCAGATCATTTTTAATGTAATCTATCTCTTTCATTAAGTTCTCGTTGGAGTTGCAGAGAGTTAAGACTCTATCTACGAAATTTTTTATAATTCCTGGTTTGGTATTGTTGGAGTGATTAGATGAATAATTAAGGTATTGTCCTGTGTGCGTAGCTTTTCTGTAAACCGAAATTTGAATTTGTCTGCCATTTCTTTCAACCAAGACATCTAAGAATGGTAATTTATTTTCTACTTCTTTCTCCATGGTGAGTTTAATAGTTGGGCTGATATTGTTGAGATGAAAAAGGAAGTTTCGAAGTTCTTCGTCGTTTCCAATCCAAATAATAAAAGTATTGTCTACGTATCTGAGCCATAACTTTGGTTTCTTAGTTGTGGACTCAATTGCAAACGTCTCGAACCATTCCATGAAAATATTTGCGACCACCGGTGAGAGTGAAGATTCCATCCATAGTCCATCATCCAAGATCAAACCAACAACACAAAGAGACATGAAGAACTGTGTATATCAGATACCATGTAAATGTGGCCATTCCTACATTGGCGATACAAAGAGACCTCTTGACATAAGGATCAAAGAACACCAAAAATGCACATCTCGAGGAGAAACAGAAAAATCTGGTGCCGCCAACCATGCGTGGACTCATAGACATCACATGAAATGGTTTCAAGCTAAAATACTACACCGAGAACAACATTGGAGAAAACGGAAATTCAAAGAAGCCGCGGTTATACATCAGAATCCGAGTTGTTTTAGTAAACCATCTTTAAATATAAGAGAAGTGTGGAAACCACTTCTTAATAATTGTAAACTAAAACTAAATGCAACATAAAAAAAATGAGATTTTGCCATAGCAGGCATGACTGCACCCATTGCAGTCATACTCCATTGCATTTACTTTTAGTATAAATAGTCATGTAGCTAAGGGATTTATTTAGTTTCACTTGAAAACGGCTAGAGATAACTACTAGCCGAAATGTCGTGATATTCAACAAAAATAAAGACAATGGAAGTCCAACAGATATCTACTACTTAAAAAAAGAATTGTTTCGAAATTTTAGAATTTAATTTTAATCTGGAAAATAATTTAAGTACTTGCAGTACCGGCTGATCCATTAAGAATAGTAACCAGCCGTATCTTAGAGATTGACAGGAATACGGCTTTGTATATATTTTTTTTGTAGAACTGGTACAAAAAAATGCTGAAAAATATTTTTAAAATGACAGCTGTGGGACGTACCAGTAACGCCAAAGCAATTTTTATGTTTTGAGACATTTTGAAAAAAATGCTATTTAAAATAAGTTGTAAAAGCCTTTAATATTGTTACGATCTCATTTCTTTAAAATCGTTCACTGTGTTCGCAGAATAAAACACAACACCTTTCACTAATAGTTTCAATACTTATATTAACACAACTCTTCTATTACTACTACTTAATCTTCACTATTTAAAAACCACTAAACAACTCTTAACTATACAACTATACGACTCTTAACAATACACTATATGATTTATACGACTAACTTCCAACTAACTAACTACGCTTATTCTATCTTTATTTATATACCTATGGAAGTTCCTACATAAATCTAGAGCATAAACGTTGAGATCTATCTAGAAAGATGAGTCATTGAGACACTATTCCTTTTGGTACATTATACGACTCATCGCGTCGGAATATTTGTATATACGAGAGCATATCAATAAATTTTAGTCGCTAGTAACAATATCATTTTTGCTAGTGATGGAAAGTTAAACCTAAATTTTGAAAAATGCTCATAACAGTTTTCTTCTTTCAAAAAAATCAAAATTTCAGTACGAAATTAAGAAATCTATCTGCCCATATAAATAGTTGTTTATATGTATTTTTCTTTCAGGCCCATAAAAGGAAAGAATATATACAAACACATTATTTCCTGCAAATATCACTCTGGTTCTTCTGTATACGTTTGTCGACCTTTTGATTTCGTCAGTGGAGCTTCATCGAACCGAGAGCAACATTAGCAGGAAACAATTGCTCTATGAAATATAAATTCCAAAGTATATAGGTAGGATATTAAAACCCACTATCTACCGACTTCGATGTCAGACTGAAAAATATTTCAGTACGAAATAAAGAAATCATTCTGCCGTATTTAAATGGTTGTTGATATGTATTATCCTTTCAGGTAGAGAAAAGGAAGAAATATATACAAACAATTTATTTCCTGCAAATATCACACTAGTCCTCTTTATACCCGTTTCGCTCACCTTATAGTCGCGTCAATGGAGCTGTATCGAACCGAGAGCAACGTTCGCAAGAAACAAATGCTATATGAAATATAAATTCTAAGGTATATGGGTAGGATATTAAAAACCTGCCACCTACCGATTTCGATGTAAGACTGAAAAATATAGCCAGTCGAACGACATCTATGAATGACCGGAATAGTGCAAAATTTTTTTGAAATTTTCAGTACAAAATAAAGAAATCTGTCTACCGTATTTAAATAGTTGTTTATATGAATTATTCTTTTTTCTTCTTCTTAAACTACACTTTCTATTCGAAAGTTGGTGATTCAAGTTGCTAACCTCATTTTAGACACTGCTTCTCTGAAAATATCTCTGGATGAGCAACAATATCATCTCCTTAAGTCCTTTAACTACGAGTTCTAACGTCTTCCTCCTTATCTCTCTCCATATATTTTTCCCTCTACTATAAACCTCAGTAGCGGATACCTCTCTTCTCTCATTATATGTTCTACATAATGAATTTTCCGTTCTTTAACTGTAGTCATTAGTTCTTTTGTTTTGTTTGTCGGAAAAGTTCGATACTGGATATTTTTGGATCCATGGAATGCGCAGTGTTCATCTGTATAAGTGCGTTTCAACAGTCTCGATTTTGTTTTCGGTATTTGAATTAAGTGTCCAACTCTCGCAACCGTAGAGCAAATCAGAGAAAGCATACCGCCTAATCATGCGAAATATATATTCTAGCCTACGATCCGATCTTGTCAATAATGGCTTCGTACTTATAAATGTTCTTCTAGCTTGTTCGATTCTTGATTTAATTTCCGTTTTTGCTTGTATTCCTATTTCACTGCATTTTTTAGAAAATACTTTTCTTTTACTTCTCTGCATTTTTTTCTAATAATCTTGTTTGGTTCTTTGTAGTTCGAAAGTTGTGCTTTGCATTTCTCCATTTTTCCGTAAGTTCTTGGATTTTTAATATAATACATTCTTTTTTCTTGCTGTTCTCCTCCAAACCAACATTATGTTCTTCAATATCCATTATTGTTTTCTAACTTGATTTCACATAGATTTCTCAATCCTTTTTAATTATTTTCATTTTATTTTCTAATATGGAGCCCTTCTGTGTTTACATATTAGAATTGTTGAGTTTTTGTTATTTATCATTTTTGTTGTTCTTCGTCTTTTGACCTTATAAGTTTGCATTAATTTAAAGTCCATGGTTACTGGATTATGGTTACTATTAACATCAGTTAGGTAGGCTTTTAACGATTTTATATTTATTTATGTTCGAGTTTTATTAGGATGAAGTCGATTTGATCTCTTATTATTTAGCCTTTAGAATTACTAGGAGCTTTCCAAGTAAGTAATCGTCTAGGGTGCACTTTAAAATAGGTATTTGTAATATATAGACTGTTTTCATTACAAAACTAGACTAGTCTGTCACTTCGTGAGTTTCTTTCTGCTAAACCATATTTTCCGACCGCATTCATATCAAGGTCAGTGCATTAAAGTCACATATAGCCAGAGAAAGTTCTCTCTTTATAAAATTCCTTGACTTTTGCATTTGTTTTAACATTTGTAGGAGCATACGGTTGTATTATGTTAGCTGTGATGTGGGCAGTTTTACTTTTCATTAACATTACCCGATCACTGAAGAATAGGGCATTTATGACTGGTTGGATTATTCATTTAATTACCATAATTGCTGTGTCATTTTTATGATTTGGGTCATTTTCTTTATAATATTAAAGGTTGCCTTTATTGATTTTTTGTTTTCCAGATTCGCACCATCCACGTTGATGTTTGCCTTTGTAATATTTTCAATAGTTGACGTCGGGGGAGATTCTTAGTACCCTCTTCTAACTTAAGGGGTGCCACGTTTCCATCAACCAATAAATTGGAAGTAGATAATACATCAAGGGTTCCATTCTTTTTTTGTATCACAGTACAGAGATCCTACCATTGCTTCAGCTCCGTCCTGTGTTGTTTAATACTCTACTACTACGAATTAATTTTCCCCGTACTAGTGCCTTATTTTCATGAATAGTAGAGTGTATCTCACGGTGATTATCCATTAGAGTATCTCGAAAAGTGATACCATTTGAATCCTGCAAATTTGTATAATGGCGTTTTTGATGATGCTCTCTTCAGATGAAGTAACAGTTGCTCGAAACTTACTTATTTTAAATGGATTGTAAGTATTTTGTTTTTCATGTCTGATAAGTTTTTTTCAAAGTTTCTTTGCCTTACTCTAGCCATATTTGAGGAAAAGTATATTTATTCGAATTTTTGACCTTTTACAGCTTGTCGCGATACAGCTCCACTGACGAGACCATAAGGTGGTGGAAACGCATATTGAGAGAGGACCAGAGCTGTATTTGCAGAAGACAAACTGTTTGTATACATTCTTTCATTTTTTCTGCTTGAAAGGATAATACATAAAAACAACTATTTAAATAAGGCAGATAGATTTCTTTATTTCTTACTAAAATTTGGATTTTTTTAAAAAATAGTTTATATATGGTATATATATATATATATATATATATATATATATATATGTATATATATCTATATATATATATATATATATATATATATATATATATATATATATATTGTTCAGTGTGACCAGTAGTGTTGTTTTAAATAATTTCGAATTTAATTTGTTTTTACTAAACCATATCAAAGATAAGGCAAGTTCCTGTTCTGCGCTTCATTTTCAATAAGGTTAGTAATTATCCTGAAAAGAGAAAAACAATGTCATCTAAAAGAGGTATTATTTTTTCATCTATATGAAGGTCACTGAAATAATTAATGTAGACAGAAAACAGAACAGGACCCCACACAGTTCCCTTAGGTACACCTAAATATATTCTGTTTTTATTGCTTAGTATTTTAATAATTCTATTTGACATCTGGCATTTAAATAGTTTTGAATTCTTGATGATTTTCATACGTTTTAATATTATAATGGAAATGCGTTGTAAAGAATATTAAATTTAAATAATTGAAAACCTTTGGAAGAATGAAATCAATCTTGAAATATTTTCAGTGGAGACTTTTACTCTATACGCTCGATTTAAAATTTGATGATTTTACGAGGGCGGTCCGATAAGTAATTAGCCTATATAAGAAAAACGCAAATTTTGGAAAAGTGGCGATTTATTTCTCAACATAGTCTCTTTTTAGCTCGATACACTTGACCCAGCGATGCTCCAACTTCTTTAACCCGTCTGAAAAATACGTTTTCTGGAGGTCTGCAAAGTAGATCTCCGTGGCGGCGATAACCTCCTCCTTCGACTCAAATTTCGGCCCGGCGAGTAACTTTTTCAAGTTTGGAAACAAAAAGAAGTCGCACGGGGCCAAATCTAGAGAATACGGTGGATGGGGCAGCAGTTCGTAGCCCAATTCGACCAGTTTGGCCGTGGCAATGGCGGAGGTGTGAGCCGGTGCGTTTTCATGGTGGAAGAGCACTTTTTTCTTCGCCAACTGGGGCCGTTTTTTCTGCAACTCGACGTCGAATCGGCCCAATAATTCGGCATAGTAGAGCCCTGTGATCGTTTTGCCCTTATTCAGGTAGTCGATGTAGATCACACCCTGTGAATCCCAGAAATCGGTGGCCATCACCTTTCCGGCCGATAGGACAGTATTCACCTTCTTCGGAGCACATCCGCCGGGTGAAGTCCATTGTTTCGACTGTTCCTTGGTCTCTGGTGTGTACCAGTGGATCCATGTTTCGTCGTCGGTCACGAAACGGCGCAGAAACTCCTTCGGATTACGCTTAAACAGCGCTCTGAAGTGGTCTCATGGTTGCGCTTGTTGTCCGGAATGAGCAAACGCGGCACCCATCGCGCCCACAGCTTTCTCATGCCCAAAATTTCATGCAGGATATGACTCACGCGGTCTTTTCAGATGCTTACTGTCTCAGCTATCTCGCGCATCTTCAATCGGCGATCTGCCAATACGAGATCGTGGATTTTTGTCACGTTATCCTCCGTGGTAGCCGTTTTCAGGGCACCTGGGCGTGGCTTATCAAAAATCGATGTGCGACCGAGTTGAAACTCGTTAAACCAATTTTTAACGGTCGCCACCGAAGGCGAAGAGTCACCTTATACCACATTCAAGCGCTCTTTGATCTCGCTGCGCGATTTCCCTTCCTAAAACAAGAATCGAATTACCGAATCAGCTCTTTTTCCATTTTTATTAAATCCGCGGACACGCCCGCTTCCACACGCGGTCAAAACAAAACTGCGAATCCGATTCGGCTGAAATTTTGACAGTAGCCGTCTACGAGAATGTACTACACGATAGTAAATTTCTCTTGCGATAGTGGCGCCATCGGGCGGTGAGGCTAAGTACTTATTGGACCGCCCTCGTATATTGCCTACTTCTTTCTAACAATCTAAAGTTGCTACTTTATCTTTAGATATGGAAGAAAGTTATAAGCAATAAAATAAACCTATATAGATGCCGTTATTATCGACTCGAATCAACTTACTTAACAATCAGTTTGAGTACAAATGATTTTAGCAGGACTATTATGCAACTATAGCGACTTTCTCTAAATTAAATATTGGGGGAGCGGTTAAATATATTTAATTTGATTATATAACTAGATAGATTAGTTAGCAGTGAATATCGTTTCATAAAATTATATCCACCCAAAATATAACATTTTGTACTTTAACAAATATAGTAAATTTACAAAAAAATAACAATAAGTCTGATAGCTTTCACATCGTCGTCGATAAAATGTCAGGAGTATAAATTAAAATGGAAATATCTCCTTTAACCAGACTTTTAAAAGAAAGCTACGAATGTTGATTTTTATGTATGTAAGCCGAATACTCTGGAATGAAATTTTTTGCGTTATGTTCAGAAAGTTACTGAGATGGTGCCATATTATTCTGGCTGAAATTGGTGCGGTTAATTCTAAAATAGCACTGATAATAAGGCGGAAAAAAAATTAATTTTGTTCAATTTTTTCAAAATTGAATTGGGGAAGTTTTTGAAGTCTTACATAACGAATCTTTACTTTTGATTAACAATGGTTCTTTTTGCAATCTTACAAACTCAACTCAATCCAAAACTAAAAATCATAACATAAAATGTTTATAAAGAAAATTTTTATGAAAAAAAGACCCAAAAATCGTTATTAACTGAAACAAATAACTACTAACACGATATACATACAAGTTATGGTAACAAAGCCATTACGAATAAAACACTTCTCAATCTTTTTATGTGAATTACACTGCCGTCAATCACTTTTGCCATGTCTACGCGAAAACAAGTAGAAGTCAAAGTTTTGTATGTCAGTAAGGAATCATCACATGACAATTCTGAAAGAAGCATTTAAAAGCTCTTTGCTAGTACTTGCAGATGACATAAAGTGGAAGTCGATTTTTAATTTTTAAGATTTTAATCGAGAATTAAAAAAAAAAATTTCGACTTTATTAAATTCAGCGCCATTTTTGTAAAAAAGTTTGTGAGAAAATTCTGATCAGGCAGTTTTTTAGAGTTTTCCAAAAAGTTTATACTACTTTTTTAAAGTTTGATCTAAGTACATTTTTGACCAAAATACGAAAAAAATTACTTTTTTTTTTAATGTTTTGTATATTCTTAACTGAACTAGTTAAAGAAAAACTGCCTATTTTTATATGCAGAAGTACTTTTATTAGTTGTTTTAGGCAAATTTTATTTTGATAAATTTTTTAATTTTTTTTGATTTTTCAATTTTTTTGAAAATAAAACGATAATATGCTGTTTCCGACTGTTCACTCAATACGATACCAACGCGTAATTTTCGGACAATTTTACAAAACATTTGAAAAATTGTCCGAAAATTACGAATTGGTATCATACTGAGTGACAGTCGTAAACAGCATTGTCGTTTTTATTTTCAAAAAAATTGAAAAATCAAAAAATATTAAAAAATTTTAAAAATTAAATTTGCGGAGACATTTTGGAACTAGTGAAAGTCATTTTGCATGTAAAAACAGGCATTTTTTCTTTTTGAAGTTTTTCTCTATCTAGTTCAGTTAAGAATATACAAAACATTGAAAAAAGTCATTTTTTCGTAAGCCGTATTTTGGTCAAAAATACACTTAGATCAAACTTTAAAAAAGTAATTTAAACCTCTTGGAAAACTCTAAAAAACTGTCTGATCAGAATTTTCTCACAAATTTTTCTACAAAAATGGCGCCGAATTTAATAAAGTGGAAAAATTTTTTTTATTCTCGATTAAAACCTTTTACTTACACTTTATGTCATCTGCAAGTACTCGCAAAGAGTTTTTAAATGCTTTTTACAGAACTGTCATGTGATGATTCCTTACTGAAATACAGAACTTTGAAGTTCTACTTGTTTTCGCGTAGTCATGGCAAAAGTGATTAACGGGCAGTGTACATTTCGTCAGGTATTAGTTTGGCGCCGACTTCAGAAATTTCAATTTCATGTAAAAATGCAAGGAATAAATAAAGAAATATAATGGATAGTCAAAAATTGTCTAATTGCTGGATCTTTACCGCTATAGAAATATAGGAATAGGAATTATTTGTTTTCAGGTTAGTTCAGGTTAGTATTAAAATACACTCTTTTACAAGAAGTAATTAAGGGATGAGAAAAAATATATTGTGTCCGATGTAACAGCCTTAAACAAATTCGACCTGGGTAGTGATCACAGAATCGTTCGAGCAAAAATAAAACATCAAAAAAGAAAGGAACAAACTTATTAAACTCCAACGTTTTTTGACATCGGAGAAATTGAAACAAAATAAAGTTACATATCAGGAGTATATCAAGAAAAAAATTACATCATTGGATAAACTTAATACATTGACAATGAACGAACTGGAAAATAAAATCCAAAAAGATATCCAAACTGCAGTGAAGAAAATCTGACCTGTTAGAAGACAAGCAAACAGTAAATTATCACAACAGACCAAAGACCTGAGAAATAATAAGAAGAAATATGGAAAAAGGCACAGCAGACTACGTATAACTAAACAAATCAGAAAAAAATTAGACACGACATGAGGAAGCATGACACAGAAATTATAAGAACGACTATAGAAAACAACAAAAATATGAAGGTATTAAAACTCATAAACATTACTGATAGACGCAATATAAACCAACTTAACCGTAAAGAAGGAGAAACAAAAAATACACGAAGCGAAGTGGCTAACATCGTAGAAGAGTTCTATTCAAATTTGTACACTTCAGTTAACCCAACACTAGACATCAAGCTTCCCGATATTTCAAATGTTGGTTCAGAAGTAATACTTGACATAACAATCGAAAAGTTGAAACATGCTTTGTCAGAAATGAAATCTGATGGTGCCCTTGATAAAGATGGTATATTTAAAGAAATGCTGGAACTTGGAGGATCCGCAACGCTACATACAATGAGTATTCTTGATAACTGACAAAACGCTCGTGTCATTCTTCTGTACAAAATTGGATATCGAAAATTATCTCCTTATAAATCTTCTGCTACATCGGTACAAATTGCTTACAAAGATTATAGCTAATAGATTTACAAAAAATTTGACTCCTATTAACCTCCAGAATATGAAAGGGCTTTAGTACAACACAGCAGATACAAAACATCAAATTACTAATTGAAAAATGCATCGAATATAATAATTAAATCTATTTAGCATTTGTTGATTATAGCATGGCTTGCAACTCTGTCGAGTAATGGGCCATATTTTAAGCAATGGACAATGCAAAGATTAACTCCAGATACAGAAATCTTCTGAAATATATTTACGATAAGGCCACACTGCAAGCAAAGATAACAGAGAACGTAGAAACACAGAAGATAAATATTGGTCCAGAGGTGCGTCGAGGAGATACGATTTCCCCTAAACTCTTTACTTTAATACTGAAAGATGTCTTTAAGCAACTAAACTGCAAACATAAGGACATTAACATCGATGATAGATATCAACCATTTATGTTTCGTGGATCATGTGGTATTAATAAGTGAAGATTTAGACAAGTTACAGGAAATTCTCTCTGAGTTGAAAAATGCTTCAGAGAAAGTTGATTTAAGCATGAACTTAGCAATAACTAAAATAATGTCTCCTGAAGATATGCCACTTTATGTAGGAAACAACGAAATACAAAGAGTCGAGCAATATGTGTATTTAGGCTATCTAATTAGGAAAAGAAAACCAAGAAGGGGAAATAAATAGAAGAATTAGAATATCATGGACAGCCGTTGGAAGATTGGGATATGCTCTTAAAAACCCCGATATTTCCATTAATTTGAAAAGAAGAATATTTGACTCGTGCGTTCTCCCAGTAATGACCTATGGAATGGAGACAACCACATTAACAGTTAAAGCAGCCAATAAACTGCGTATTACGCAGCGAGCAATAAAAAGAATCATGCTGGGAATATCACTACGTGACCGAAAAGGAACGAAAAAGTAAGAAGACGTACAAAAATGATGGACGTGATAAAACGCATTGATTTTGAAATGGACCTGGGTGGGACACGTCACTAGGCAATATTATACAAGATGGACAAAACACATATTGCAATGGAGACCTATGTTGTCAAAAAGAAGTATTGGAACACCCCTAAAAAGATAGATAGAGGACATAAAAAGGAAAGCAGGTAGAAACTGGCACCAGATAGCAGAAAATAGGTTGCAATGGAAGATACTAGAAGAGGTCTATGTCCAGGAGTGGAACAAACTGGGCTGCTAGAGAGAGAAAACGAGAGAATTCAGAGAACCGGTTGAATAATATTTTATTGGAAACCTTAGTCATCCCATCATTATACAGTATCAAATAAAATCACCTGCCGCATTTGTCAGCCTTTCCTTCTGTCTGTCTATATGTGGACGATTTTCGTGGAAACTACAACAGGAATATAAATCCAGTTTCCATTATGGGATAAAGTGTTTCACGAGGAAAGTTTTGATGTATAATTAGTGGATTAAACACTTACAAAAATAAAACAGCACAACTCCCTTGCAAAATGACAGCTCGCTGGTTTAATTTCTAGTTAAATCATATTGAATGAATTTTTTTTTACACAACAAGATTTTTTATTATTAAGAGCCGATTGCCGAATTAATGGATATTTTCGTTAAAGAAATAATAAAAATAAATCTTAAACGATATTTCATCTATAATGCATTGTTAGGAATTGGAATTATTTTTTATTGAGTAGCTTTTTCATTATAACATTTTTTAAAATTCAATCTAAATTGATTGGTATTTTTCATGAACTCACAAAAAATTATATCGCAAGGTGTTCCTGTGGCACCCTATAGGTCAATAACATAATGAATAATACTATTATTTTCTCGTAAATATTCCACTATCCTACTGCACTCCCCCTTTCATGTTTATTGACCCTCTTTCCCTGTAGTGAACATATGGTTTTTCCCTGTGACCTATTGCGTTAATGCATATACATAAGCCATGTTATCGGCAATTAAAATATTTTTTATCATCAATAGAAGAAATTTAAAATTCATAAATTGGAATGTAAAATTCTGGAATTTAAACCAAATGTTTGAGATGATTTTGTATCACATATATAAAAAAGGCATTTTATTGCCGGGTGTTCTGCACAAAGAACACTGCATCAAAAATTAAAAATATATGTTGTGATTAAGTCAAAAACTATAAGAATAGGCACACAGTCCGAAATAATATTCTATTCTATAGTATGGATCCTGTCCAGAGCTGATGACGAATAAGTTACAGCCACACATACAACATTTTTTATTTATAGAAGCCTTTCCAACATAGATAAAATTGAATTCCATCTAGTGTCCACGGCTTTTACTATTTTAAGAGGTATTTGTCCTATTTTCCTTGAACCTTTCTTAGTTTGCTAGTGGCAAGGGCACTCTATTTAAATATTTTATAAAACAAAATCCTTACAACATACTGAAATTAAATGATTTATGAAATCATTTTCGTTTAGTGATTCTCTTATAATTAGGTTCATAGTATGGGTCACACATAATGGGGTCTACGTAAATGCTTTATCACAGCATTCTTTATATGGGCATAACTATAACTTGCTTCTCTTCTACTATATCTGAAGCTATATTTGTTCCTGTGTGATATTCAGAAAAGAATTCTTCTGCATTTAGGAATGGAATACAAAACATCTTGGTGCTCAAAATGAACCGTCAGAGATGAATATAATATTATATTTAGATTGCTAAATATCTGTAGTTATAGAAATATATTTTATTTCTAGAAAGATAAATTTTAATTTAGTACAGCTCTTTCAAAAGTTTATCCGTTACAATATGCCTACTGGCTATTTTATATAAATGATTAAAGGTCCTGCTAAATCCAAAAATCTGCTCCCCGATGGAGAGAGACTTGAAAGTCTTAAGTTACATTGTTTTTTCTGGGCATAAGAAAGGCCACGAGAGTTGCTTTCCTGCTGCTGAGTTTCATTCTTACTTGAAAAATTGAAGAGCCAGGATTCTTTTTTGATTCTGTGGATTGGCTTTTACATGGAATCTCAACTTTGTTTGCAGCTTCGGTGATATTTGTTACTGTTGCAAAAGGTGGTGGAATATGTACTTCAGTCTCGGTAAAACAATTTTTAGTAATTTCTTCATGGTATTGAACTGGATGTATATAAATAATATTTTTAAATTACCAGTACTAATAAAATATTGTAATTCTCGATTACACAATTTTACTATCTGATGATGTGACAAAAAGAGAGCAAAGAATTGATTTTTGTGTCGGAGCCATGGTGTAAAAGGTAAAACTTTCACTGGGCGCCTAAGTCTAAAGTTTTACCAAGCTACTATTTCTTGTCCGATTCTCCTCTTACGGTGCCATATCAGGTCCCCCTAATGTTGGCAATTACATTGGCGAGTTGTTCGCGGTTTTCAGCCAATTTAAATAGTTGTTAGGCACTGCATATTCTGGTTCCTCGATTTTACTTTTAACCGGCCTTCGATTTTACTTTTCACTATAGGTGGAAGAATTTTGTACCGGTCGCCTCTAAGAACATGCCCTAGGTATGATATCTTCTTATTTTAATAGTTTTAAATAATTCACGAACGGAACTTGCTCTATTTAACTCTGCTTCATTGGTCTGGAGAGGTTCCCAGGGTATTCGAAGCATTCTTCTATTCAACCGCATCTGGAACGTTTCTAGGAGGCTGATTGTATCAGCTTTCGGAGTCCAGGTCTCAGAGACCAAAGAAAACATATAGTGCTTCTTTGACCCAATTTTAGGTTCAAATTATCATTACAGAAGAATGATTTCATTCTCAGAATACTTGTGCGAGCTCTTTCAATTCTGCACCTAATCCCTTTTTTTGGGTCTAGTTATTTTGTGATGTAGCATCCCAAATATTTGAATTCGGTAACTCTATCAATGTTTTATTGATCTATCTGTAGGGAAGCATCCGCATGCGGTTGACGGCTGAATATAATAAATTTTGTCTTAGTGGCATCCATTTTTAGACCCATTTCCCGTTCTGTCGTGTTTACACAATCCAACAACTTCTGAAACTGTTCACTATTGATTTTCACTCCAATCTTGCAAAGCCTGTTATATCCTGGTAGATGTTGAATAATAGCGGGGACATAATGCGTCCCTCTGTGATGCCTCGTTAAATGTAAAATTCGTTAGCTAGTCTTCCACTGATTCGAACGACTGCTTTCTGCTTCCAATACAAGTTCTCTATGATACGCAGATCTCTACCATTGATTCCCGAGGTTTTTAATATGTTCAAAAAGGTTCCATGCTGGACCCAATCAAAAAATTTTTCGTAGTCGACGAAACCTACATCAATATTTTTACGTTGGTCGCGACACTTTCACTGCATTACTAAAGCCAAAATGGGTTTCATCTATGTCCCTCTGGTATTGATTTCTTATTCTTCCATGTACTATGTGAAGAAAAACCTTCAGTGTGTGGCATCTTAAACTAATTTATCTATATTCTTCGCACCACTTTGCCCGCTGTTTCCTTGGGAGTGATATAAAAACAGACTTCAGCTATTCTTCGGGTATTTCACCAGTTGTATATACATCGTTAAAAAACTTAACTAGAGATGTGGTTTTCGTGGATCTTTGTGAATTATTTGTAGGAAGAAAATTTTACCTTATTCGCATTTTTTCAAATTTGTTATTAGAGAGTTGGAGGATGGTGTATTACGAATATGAAGTTAATTTTTTACAACTATTAGGTTAATAAGATACAATATGAGGGACTAAAAATTTTACATTTTCCGGTTTTATATAAAATTGATATTGAGGGGTTCTTGGGGCGTATACAAACTCAATATACAATATAAAGTATATCGGGCTAAGAAATTTACGTCTCAAGTTCTTTAAATATCGATATGGGGAGGTTTTGGGGCCTATATTACCAATCTAAAATTAATTTGAAAATTAAGATAGTGGATTTACTATGACAGACTAAATATTTATTTGACACAATTTCATTGGTATTTGGAGAACTCTAAGAATCAAAGAATTTTTAGTGGTCACTTTAGGGCGATTTACAATTCTAGATAAAATGGGTACTTTTTTGCCACCTTGGAGTCATTGCGAGGTACACTAATCTCAATTAGCACTTAGTTTAAATAATTTTTGAATATCATAAAGAATTCAGAACTAAATATCGAAAAATAAAATTTTTATAAAAAAAATTAACCGACTTCTAAAAGTGCGCTAAAAAGTAAAAAATAACTATACATTTTTATATGAAATTGAAATTTTTAAAGTTGGCGCTAAATTATTTCTAAATTAAATAAATAACCACTAATATATTACAAATTATGTTAAGAAAGCAATTCCAAATAAAAAAATTTTAATCTGTTTATGCGAATCACATTTTGTCAGGTATTAGTTTGACGCCGACTTCAAAAATTTCAATTTCATATAAAAATTTATAGTTATTTTTCACTTTTTAGCGCACTTTTAGAAGTCGATTCAATTTTTTTATAATTTTGTCTTTATATATATATATATATATATATATATATATATATATATATATATATATATATATAGCAATATTTAACGCGCAACTAGTTTCATTCATATTAATTTTTATTTATTTGGCAAAATTTCGTAGACCGTACCGTGGTGGATTATCAGTCAAACCCAACAGAAGCCAGAGTACGTATACGGATGGAAGTGTAGTAGATAAGTAATATGATATTGAATACGGATTGCTGAATAATCCGTATATTACATACATCCGTATCCATATCATCCGAATATCAAAATCATCCAAATATTTACAACAGTATGTGATGTTTTAGTTTTTCAGCCGTTTATTCCTGCTGAAATTGATGATCACCGTAGGATTTCAGGTGTGATGAAACAGCTCTCGGCTCATTTCGTTGATCTTCGGGATGATTCGTTTGGGGGTTTCCTCCCTTAGCCTGCTAGAATGAGTGGCGTCAGTATCCGAACTGCTATCGGTTGGGGTTGGTTTGACGCCCCTGCAGGAAGTTGAATATTTCGCGAGTAGTCGGTTGTGGTATCGCTACGAAGTTTGTTGAAATATTAAAACAAGTTTGACTGTGCATTTTAGTGAATTAATTTGGTGCTTGAGATTTTGTTACTGTGATTTTTTTTTGTGGATTTATTAGAAAATGATGATTTATCAAGTTCTGCTGATATTTTTGGTTTCTTCTTATGGGTGCTGTCAGACTTTGATGAGCGAGGATGAGGATCAGGATGAATCAGGTATGACCCCACTGAAATATTTTTACATGTTTAGAATTATAATTGTAGAAAAATTATCCAAGAAAAAAATGTCTCATTTTGAGAACAAGATAAAATTTATATATGGATACAAATTTTAATCAATTCATAGTAAATAATACACCAATGTTATCTCAATATAAGAAAGTAGTTTTAATTTATCATCTCCTCATTATTTGAAATTAAATTTCCATAATTCCTTTAATTATTTGTTTATATAATGTACATTACCTTATTTGACACGAAAATCATTATATATTGTTGCTCTGATTCTATTTTTTGCCTTTTATATTCCGGTATATCGTTTTACCTGTAAAGATGCCGCCAATCTTACTATTATATAATATCAATGGAAGTTCTCCCATATCATATATTTAAACGTTTCTTGATAATAAAATTTAATGTTTTTTTTGTAATATAATTAATTATATAATATGATTCTCAATTAGTTGCCTTAACTTTAAATTACAACTTTTCACTTGGCAAGTTAATAATAATTAGGAAGAAGCTATACACTTGCAAATAAATTTATAAAAAAATACATATTACAAAGTCGATTTTAATTATTTTAATAAATTGCTGTATTTACATTTATATATTTTATGCGACCCTAATAAATCATAAACTTATTAACAAAAACTTTTTGTTATTTATGGATTTTACTTATGAAAGCATTATTGAATATATAATTTAATTAAATTTAAATATTTTACTCCTTTGGCTGTAGTATTTATAAGCGCCGCAAAACATTGACATTTTTATTAATCAGATTTTCTTAATATGCAAGTGATATAAATATATTACGGTTTTAATAAATCTTTTTTTTTTTGCAATTTTACAGAAATATTATTTATACCGACAAAAATAGCAGGTATTATAAGGAATACAATAAGCCCAAAAAATATTTCAAGTTTTATATTATATTAGTGAGATTTATGTTAGTTTGGAAATGTTAAATAAAATAATAATGATAATAATCTTAAACTGCCTACTAGTGGAGGGGACTAGATACATGTATATGTATGACAGAGGTAAAGTTCAAGTTGATCCATAAGAATTTGGCACTTTTCTTCACAAAAATTAAATTTTTCTTATTAACTGGTTATTTGTTGACAGGGAATATGTAGCTACCGAGGTGACAAGCTGGTGAAAAAAATTTTGTCCATTAATGATGTAGTATTCTTTATTAAGTATTCAGATGTTTGCCATCAAAAATTTTTGAATATTTTCTAAAATATTTCCCTAAATACTTTTTAATTTTAGTTACCGTTTAAAAGTTTCTTACTTCAAATTTTGAATATTGATAGTCATGAGGTTTGAACATCGATCTGTATGGAAAATTTTATTTTTAACTTCATTCCATCTATTCATATATATATATATATATATATATATATATATATATATATATATATATATATATATATATATATATCCGGGGCGGATCCAGCCTCTCTTTTTTTTTGGGGGGATGGCGGTGATATGATAAAAGTACTGTATGAAAAGCGAAAGCAAGTTGTCGACGGGGGGGGGGGGGGGGGAGACGCAAGCAACATTCCCATTTCTAGTTTAAAATGTAGGGTCGGGTCTATTTTTCTGAATTTGAAGCTTCTGGAGAGGGGGGCCGATCAGAAAAAACAAGTTGCCAACAGGGGGGGGGGGGGATGCCAGCAGTGTATACATTGCTAATATAAGAGGCAGAATCGAGTCTATCCTCCTGAAATCAAAGCACTTGGGGGGGGGAGCTATCGCAAGAAAAACAAGTTGTCAACGGGGGGGAGGGTACCAGCAGCATACACATCCCTAATATAAAAAGCAGAATCGGTTCTATTTTCCTGAACTCAAAGCTCTTAGGAAGCGGAGGGGACGATCGTAAGCATACTCATTCCTATACTCTTTTCAAGAACTAGAGACAGTAATTAAACTGTTAACGAAACCTCCAACGTACCTGCTCCAGTGAAGCACGTAACTGGGGACTGCCGTAAATCTAATTATATTATACCTTACAAAGTGTCCTTAGTGATTTATCTTGTTTGCGCTTGTTTTTATATTTTATTTGAGATTAGTTAGATACCCAAAAGATATGGCTTCCACTATATTTATTCCAAAATCACTAAACCAGGGCATACTGAAGGAGAAAAAAACGACTGGAATTATTAATACTCCCAAGCCACATTCGATCACAGGCAGACGAAAAATCTCGTTGGAAGAAGAGATGAAAACTGCAATGGAAGGAGTTGTACATACATTTTATTATGAGAAGCAGATCCCAACCGTCGACAAAATTCTAACTAAAACCAATGAAGATCGGGCTTTACCTGAAATTAAAAGAACTGAGCTCTGGAAATTGCTCAGAGAACCTAATTTTTGCTGGAAATGGTAGAATAAATGATTGGTTATTCCGGGTTTCAATCCGTTCGTTCAGAAAATCGTTTTAATGATGTTTCGAGACGAACCGCACTTGAAAATGCCAATGCCAAATGAGATTTTGGCGAAACGTCGTGAAAACGATTTTTTAAACGAACGGATTGAAACCCGGAATAACCAAATCATTCATATATATTACGAGTATATATATATATATATATATATATATATATATATATATATATATATATATATATATATATATATCCGGAAGTTTTAGAAAACGTTCAGTAAAAAATCATGTTTCAGAAAAAAAAATATTCTAAGAAATTTTAAACAACGAATATTATTCTTTGACAATAAAACAAAGACAATAAGGAAAAATAAATTATAACAACAATAAACACGTTGCAATTCCTTACACAGAGGTTCGACTTAAATATATTTTATTTAAACATAATATCACAGTTTGTTATAAAACCTGTAACCGTTTTTTTTCTTTACTAAAAAGTAAAGTAACTTATAAAAAGAAACCAAATTTCATGTAGTCAATTCCATGTCTAAATTGCCCCCAAAAGTATATTGGAATGACAACTCAATATCTAGAAAACAGGTTAAATGAACACAAATACACAAAAAACGCATCGACGACCCTCCATAAGCATGAAAAGGACACAAACATAAGTTTAATTTCAACCAAACAAAGATACCAACTACACATTAAAATTACCATAAACCAGCAGTATGCATATTAAATAAAATCAAGTACCTAATAAATATAATCCTCAAAGCATTACTCTGTATATGAAAATGACACTTTAAATAATAATATCAAAAAAGGAAAGAAATCATACTGTAAAAAGTAGAATGACTGATATATAATACCGCACAAAAATTTCCATATCAAATATAAATTTTAAAAATAGGGGTATCTTCGATTTTTTGATTAATTTCAAAAATCCAATTATACGTTTTCTTGTTCGAATAGCTCGAATTTTTATTTTTTCCTTTAATTATAGACTTAAATATAGTAATAATTGCATTTTATAATATATTATGAACAGTAAATAAGCTAGAACAAATATCTCAACGAAAAAGAAACTGACATATAAACGCACCCACATAACAATATACATACATACATACATACGGCCTTTCAAAAACCAATCAGTATGATTTTGAATGTTCAAAAACATAAAGATATGACAGAAGATCAGATTTTATAAATCAAACTCATTACAATAACTTTCCAATGGGAAGTTAAAATTAGTTATTTTTTTGGATAAATCATACTCTAAATTATATTATAGAAGTTCTTAGTAGGATTAAGCCATACAATTTGATAAAAAAACAAAAAAAATCGAATTATTCAAAAAAATATAACGAATAACTCGATTTTTCGAATTATTCGAAAAATCGAATATTCGATTCGAAATTCGAATCAAATATTACCATTCGATTCGTTTTGAATTATTCGATATTTCGAATTATTCGCATGCTCCTAGTTAAAAATCACATTTTTCATAAAAGCAAATATACTGCTCGAAAATTTGTTCATTTTGTTCTACCATGTTCTTCTTCTTCTTCCTTCTTATATATAAACAATTTGCTTGTTATTTTTCATCTCTTTGCCTAGTTTCAGTCTATTGCGAGGTTATCACTCCATCATTTACGGGGTTTTCCGGTACTCCTACGTCCTATTGGTGATTTGTCCCTCATGATCTTTACTATTCTGTCGTCGGTCATGCGGTTGATGTGTTTGTTCCATTGCCTTTTTCTTTGTAATACCCAGTCATTGATCTTATCGACTTTACACACTCTTCTTATATCCTCGCTCCTATTCCGAACCATAAGTGTCCTGCCAGCTATCCTGCGCACCACTCTCATCTCTGTTGTTTCCAGTATTTGTTTTGTTTTCGAGGTTTCTAGTCTGGTTTCTGCAGTGTATGTTAGTCTGGGTCTTATTGCTGTTTTATAAATTCTGGATTTAACTTCGATTCCTATATGTTTATTGCTCCATATGGTACTGTTAAGACATGCGACTGTTCTTGCTGCTTTCATGGCTTGTCCCCTCACCTCCGTTTCAACATCCCCGTATCCGGATATTTCTATTCCAAGATACTTGAACTTCATTTCCTGCTGTATAATTTTGTTGTCTATTTCTAGTTTGCATCTGAGTGGTATTCTAGATGTAGTCATGGCATTAGTTTTTGACGCTGATATATTCATGTTAAACTTTTTCGCTGTTATGTTAAATTGGTGCAGTAGTCTTTGCAAATCGTCTTCGCTTTCAGCTATTAACACTGCATCGTCGGCGTAGCACAGTATTTTGATTTCCCTGTCTCCCATCTTATATCCTTTCAATCTACGCACCTGCTTTATCAACTTGTCCATGATGATGTTAAATAGTAGGGGGCTAAGAGAGTCACCTTGTCGGAGGCCATTATTTACTTCTATTTTTTCGGTCAATTCACCGTTTATCCTAGCTTGAATCGTATTTGCCTGATATATATTTTCAATCGTTTTGATAATGTTTTAAGGTATTTGACTGCCGTAAAGTAGCTGTGTTACATCCTCCAGTTGTATACGATTGAACGCCTTCTCTAGATCGATGAAACACATAATGGCCGGACGATTATATTCAATTGACTTTTCAGTTATTTGTCTTATAACAAATATGGCATTCTGTGGGTGTATGATTTTATTGATGAGAATTTTCAGTTGTTCTGTCAGGCTCTCTCCTCCGTATTTCAGTAGTTCATTGGTAATTCCGTCAAGTCCCGCACTTTTTTTTTCCACCATGTGTATATTGTAAATTGTCACTGTGCCAATTTTTTTAGCTGTTTATACTTGTAAAAATGAATTATAGTAGTAGTAGTAGAATCGACTTGAAAAAACTCATATTCAAGAAAGAATTATTCTATTATTAAAAATGGTTAAATAAAAAATTTTAATTATATATATATATATATATATATATATATATATATATATATATATATATATATATATCTATATATATATATTTATACCTAAGTATTTAAGAAATCCCTAAACAACATTGCTCCCTAAATCTTGAAAATCACTTTAATAAGCACGTGAATTACTGCCGCTATGTTATGGTTTATACGTTTTCAACTTCAATGGGTAAAGTTTTGTGCTCAGTTTTGGGTAAGTCTGAACAGTCCTGAAACAAGCAAGAAAGTGTAGTTAGGGTTGTCATGGCCGTAAATCAAATTTTACTATTAGTAAGTAACAATTCAGAAAATTTATACTTAGAAACTGAATAACTTAGCAAAATATGCAATCATTGGGCGATCAGTAATAAGAATTTCCTGTTAATTTCAAAGATAGTTGATCGATTCAGGCTCCTTATTAAAATCGTCAATTCGATATTCCATAAATTGATTCTAGAATATTGATTAGCAGGCTCGAAGGCTTGTTGAGTTTTGTAGTTAGTGGTACGGATTTGGACTCTTTTAGACACTATATTGAATTTCGCAAGTAAGCCCTGGTAACTTCAATAGTAAGTTAAATAGGAATATTGTAAGCCTATATCCGATGGAATTGATCTCAAAATTATTCATTGCAATAGTTTTTGTTCCTCATTTCTAGCTTCCTTATTGGGTCTCCATTTTGGATTTTTCGAAGGAGTCACTTTCTATTCGAAATAGGGATTTCTTATGAATTTTTAGAGCCTTCAGTCGTTAAAATCCGTTGACGTGAATTTTGGAAGAAGCTTTGTTCCCTTTGACGTGGATCGTCTGTTATCGGAAACCTTTTTTTTATTTTTAATGTTACATACAAGAACCCTTTTATAGGTGAAATATAAAGGCAGACCCTCTGACAATACTAATCTTGCAATAAATTTCAAACGAAAGAGGTATTTTTGTCATTTATTTTTTCTAAATAATGGGTTAGAAAGTAAAGTAAATATAGATTTTTGATTGTATTTAATTTTTTTCTAAGAAGTTGTTTTTTTTTAATGAACGTTCCCTTTCGTTTATTGTACAAAATAACTTTAAAATTGTTTATAACAAAATAAAAGTCCCTCTAAAAAAAAAATTTAAAATCATACGCATGATTCAGACCATGGTAATAATGGGAAAATTAAAGATTGCATAAAGTGTATTTTTCATGAACATACGTTGTATCTGTAGCAGCGTAGCAAACTGCTCCCAGGGCTGGAATTCTATAAAAATAAAGGGAAAGAGAATGTCATAATAATGATTTTGCATCTTTGTTGAGTTTATGATAATGCATAAGTATATCGCAGTCTTGAAAGAGATAAGGAAAGGGAATGTCAAAAAATATGCTTACGAAATTGGGCCGCTAGTAGATAAATCAAGAAACTAAAAATGTTTAATCTCAGATTTTAGTAATAGTTTTTATGAAATCTCAAGATTGGACCTTTTTTTTTGAAGATGTTCTAAATAAAGAACGAGACGTCAAAGCGGTGAACAACATATTTTAAACATGAACCTTATCCCAGGAAAATAATAAAAAAATAAAAATTAATATCAAGGGTTCAAGAAAATATCTGTATATGTATATATACATATATATATAATATATATATATATATATATATATATATATATATATATATGTATATATATATATATATATATATATATATATATATATATATATATATATATATATATATATATATATACATATATATATATATATATATATATATATATATATATATATATATATATATATTTATATATATATATATATGTATATATATATATATATATATATATATATATATATATATATATTTATATATATATATGTATATATATATATATATATATATATATATATATTTATATATATATATATATATATATATATATATTTTATATATATATATATATATTTATATATATATATATATATATATATATATATATATATATATTTTAAACATGAACCTTATCCCAGGAAAATAATAAAAAAATAAAAATAAATATCAAGGGTTCAAGAAAATATCTGTATATATATATATACATATATATATATGTTTATGCGGATTTCACGGATTCCTCCGTGTGAGATGCAATAGCAGTGGATATATCCACATTATGCCGTTGTAGTGCTGAAATCACATTCAGCAAACGTACAACTATATGCAGCTCTGCGTATGAATGAAGTAAAATGCGAACAGTAAATGCAAACTTCTCTCCATCATATCCTTTCTGTGTTAGAGGTTGCACAGTTAGAATAAATTGTTATAAAAAGCAATTCATCCTATTCCACCATCATCGAGATGATGGCCTACCTGTACCACCATACCGAGAAGAAAGTCAAAACTTACCCTCCCCGCCACAGTGATACGGCAGAGGTACATGTTTCGTCTCTACTAGACTCATCAGGGTACCGACATGCACCAGGCTGTGCAAAGGACAGATTGGAAGAAAGCATGCAAATACTGAACGCGGCTTCTCCGACCTCCCGCCGGATGGCGTATATATGTTTATGCGGATTTCACGGATTCCTCCGTGTGAGATGCAATAGCAGTGGATATATCCACATTTTGCCGTTGTAGTGCTGAAATCACATTCAGCAAACGTACAACTATATGCAGCTCCGCGTATGAATGAAGTAAAATGCGAACAGTAAATGCAAACTTCTCTCCATCATATCCTTTCTGTGTTAGAGGTTGCACAGTTAGAATAAATTGTTATAAAAAGCAATTCATCCTATTCCACCATCATCGAGATGATGGCCTACCTGTACCACCATACCGAGAAGAAAGTCAAAACTTACCCTCCCCGCCACTTTCTTCTCGGTATGGTGGTACAGGTAGGCCATCATCTCGATGATGGTGGAATAGGATGAATTGCTTTTTATAACAATTTATTCTAACTGTGCAACCTCTAACACAGAAAGGATATGATGGAGAGAAGTTTGCATTTACTGTTCGCATTTTACTTCATTCATACGCGGAGCTGCATATAGTTGTACGTTTGCTGAATGTGATTTCAGCACTACAACAGCATAATGTGGATATATCCACTGCTATTGCATCTCACACGGAGGAATCCGTGAAATCCGCATAAACATATATACGCCATCCGGCGGGAGGTCGGAGAAGCCGCGTTCAGTATTTGCATGCTTTCTTCCAATCTGTCCTTTGCACAGCCTGGTGCATGTCGGTACCCTGATGAGTCTAGTAGAGACGAAACATGTACCTCTGCCGTATCACTGTGGCGGGGAGGGTAAGTTTTGACTTTCTTCTCGGTATGGTGGTACAGGTAGGCCATCATCTCGATGATGGTGGAATAGGATGAATTGCTTTTTATAACAATTTATTCTAACTGTGCAACCTCTAACACAGAAAGGATATGATGGAGAGAAGTTTGCATTTACTGTTCGCATTTTACTTCATATATATATATATATATATATATATATATATATATATATATATATATATATATATATATATATATATATGGTTTCGTAAAGTAACGAATAAATTCAATATAAACTAAATGGATACTTGTTTAGGAAAACACTGTGACAGGTCGAATTTTTTTGCTTGGTAGCAACATACATAGGGCAACTAAAAAACGAGTTATGACGTCATCGACATCTTTTTTTTTATTGTAAATCCAAAATCGGAGGGGCATATTTTTTATATTTGACAATGACGATTAATATATTATTAATATAATATTTTGCGATGATTGCATAGCAGCCGTACCACAAAATAAAATAAATGAAATTCTCCAAGAGTTTAACAGTTTCAACGAAAAATTACAGTTCACGTCCGAAACATAAAATAATAATAAAATAAATTTTCTAGATATAGACACTTATATGCAGAAAAAACAAAATTTTAACTGAATGGTACACCAAACCAACTTGATCAAGTAGATATCTAAACTGCTTCTCTAATCATTCAAAAAGTCAAAAAAAATAGTGTTATAATCGGTCTGTCTGATCGTGCTATCTCCCTAACGTCTCCAGAATTCCGACTAAAAATACTGCAAAAAGTAAATAAGACATTAATAAATAATAATTTCAACGAAAAGACTATCACCAAAATAACTAATAAACGAACATATAAGTTTTATAATAACGTAAAAACAAAAAACATAGAACATAAACAGCAAAAATATGTAGCATTACCTTACACTAGTGAGCTGTCAGAAAAAATAAAATACATTTTAAAAAAGCATGATATTATCGTATGCCACAAGTCACATAATAAATTAAATACATTGTTCACAAATTAAAAAAGTAAAACTCCTCTCATGAATAAATCAAATATAATATATTCGATCCCTTGCGCAAATTGTCCCAAAAAATATATTGGTATGACAAGCCAATTGCTAAAGAACAGATTAAATGGCCATAAATATACGAAAAACGCCTCAACAGCGTTAAACAAACACACACAGGACGAAAAACATACTTTTGATTATAACAGTACCATAATAAAAAACAAAGATATGAATTACCAAAAATTACAGATAAAGGAAATGATTGAAATTAAAAAAGATAAAAACACTGTTAATGACAGAACAGATATGGGAAATTTGAGCCACATTTACACAAGCCTAATTTAAACAAAAATATTAAGTATTCGATCCTGTCAAATAAGAATCAAAAATTGAATATCCTCTTAAACATAAAACTAAACGTATACCTTATTTGTTTTTTTTTGTGCATTGTAAAATATAAAAAATATAAAAAAAATAAAACACATTCGCATTCCATGTATCCCCAGTAGACGATGTAAAGATTGAATTTTATTTAGTAATATAGTAACAAGGTGTGTACCGGTAAAATTAAATATTTTTAAAAATTTAAAAAATTTAAATACTGTTTTTAAATTGTCTTGTTTGTTTTTTAAAATCGTAGATGTGTTTCTTATGTGAATGTTTTAATTATATAAAAATATTTTTATGAAGAAAAAATTTTGAAATTACCTTAAATAAAGGGCGAAACTTCAATTGTTTTGCATTTTTTGTTAAATATAGAACTTAAACCTGAATATTTATATATATATATATATATATATATATATATATATATATATATATATATATATATATATATATATATATATGTATATATATATATACATAAATATATATATATATATATATATATATATATATATATATATATATATATTTATGTATATATGTCCATAAAATATTCGTAACTTTTTGTATAAATTGCATAATTGAAAATCAAAAGATCCAAAGCTTTAAGCAACAACAATTTCAGTTTTGATTGGGGAAAGGGAAAAGAAAATGAAAGCGTTCTGGAGCTTGTTGCATTTTCCAAAGACACATTTATGTGTCATAAATTTTTATATAGGGTATAGGCAGCGGTAGAGGCCTAATCATTTTGGAAGAGAAGGAAAGGGTCGATTTTCCATAAAAAAGTATTAGGGATCAATTTTTTATAATTTGGTATTTTGTTTTCCATTTACTAAAATCCCAGTAATTCCAATTTAATAAATGATTGATTTAAAATATTGGCTAATAAAATTTATTTTCCAGGAATTCCACCCACTCTAATAACTAAATTGTTTGCGGAAAAATCTGCTGTCCATTGTGGGGGTTGGATTTGAAACACTTAAATAACATTAAAAATAGAACAATAATAAATGACCGTATTTTCAATTTATTTTTAAATACCCATTTTATATAAAAAGATATTCATTTCTAAAAAAAAAACGATTTTTGATAGTTCGAAAAATCCCAACACCGGCACATAGGTGGCGACGCTAGTAACATATCCATACGATTTTTAATTAGGTCCAACATTGAAACAGTAACTCTCAAAATTTGATGTTATTTCGACCATTATTCATCGAGATATTGAGGATTTAGGGAGGCACCTTTTGGTATTTTCAAAACAATGTGGTATATTACCCACAAAATCCGGATGGACTGTAAATAATAAATAACAATTTATCTATTAAATATTCTTTAATGATTTTTCAGTTTTCAGTTACCTGCGGCCCTAGAGCAGGTACGTCGGAGGTTTTATTACTCTCTCTAGCTCTTGAATAGGGTATAGTTTCATTTGAAATTTTTAGTGCGCTATCTTAGCGCACCTACATGCATTATAGATGGTCCGATTTTAATTTTGTAAAAATATTTTGAAAGTAGGAGTATCATTCTATAAGCCTGTATTTTGTGTCATAAAGTCTTTGAAATACGTAAAGAACTTGACTAAAAAGGGCCCGGTGCGTGAAAGTACTGACTTACTAATCCCTCAAAAGTTGCTTCATCAGCTGTGCTGCTCCCACTTTTTTCACGCTCTCGACCGTTTTCGAACATATTTGCTAGCATTTTTCACTTATTTTAAAGATTTTTACAAAATAAAAATTGAACCATCCATGACTCATCCAAGTGCGCTGAAAAATAGTACACTAAAAATTTCATATGGCATTTGTGCAGAAACTAATGAACTTACAGCGCCTAATTTTTTGATGCAATAACAAAATCATCATTATTTTTACTACTTTTTTTTATTATTATATTCCCGGGTCCGTCCTAAAGCCGGATGCACTGCGACCAGAGTAGGCCTATTGTGGTCACCCTAGACATTACACTCTGTCAACCTAGCCCCCTGGCTCAATCTGTAGAGCCTTGCTAAGGAGTGAGTGAGTATTTCTCCCGGTTCCAGTCTTACTGACCCGAGAGTTTGTTGTCTAAATTTCACCAGTGACTCACAGTCACATATGATATGCTTCATCGTTTCCTCGGCTTGTCCACATAGTCTGCAGTCGAGGTTTCCGTTATATAGATTCATTCTATTCAGATGTACTTTGACGGCCATGTGTCCCGTCATTATATCCGTAATAGTCCTTAATTGGTTTCTACTCATTTGTAGTAATTTCCTTGCCAGTTTCGGGTCAGGATTCCCAATAAATAGCTTGCTGTGGTTTGAACCCTGTCTTGTCATCCAGTGGTTTTTATGTTCTCTTTTGATCCATTTTATGACTGCTTCCCGGGCCGCGCACCGCTGCACCCCAAAGGCCGGTTCTGGACCCATGTATTGAGATGCCGACCCTGCTCTAGCCAGCTCGTCAGCTTTTTCATTTCCATGTATGCCTTCATGTCCTGGTACCCACTTTAACATAACTCTGTTGTTTTTTGCCAAAATTTCCAGCTCACTCTGACATTCCCAAACCAACCTCGATGATATCTTTTGACCCTTGAGGGCTTTTAGGGCCGCCTGGCTATCAGAGTAAATGAGGATTTGCTTTCCTTTGTAAGCTCTCCTGTTTATCTCGTCTGCGCACCGTAGGATTGCGTATATTTCTGCCTGGAATACTGTTGGGTATTTCTCAAGGGGAAGGGTTAATTCCCTCCCCAGTTGTAGCCCATATATCCCAGCTCCAGTACCCTCACTAGTTTTTGAACCATCAGTGTACCAGATACTTGCACCCGAGAATGTTTCCGGTCTTTCTCTTTTTCTTGCCATTCGATCCTCTATTGTGACTTCAAACGGTATATTATAACGGTAGCTCGAGTTCATATGGTCTGTGTCCATTTCCAACTCAGGGCTCCTGATTTTTTACATATGTTTTTGTGTCCTGACAACGTCCTTTGCGATTTTACTGTTGAGTGATTTAGTCGGCGGAGTCCCATTCTTGCCTCTACATGAATCACTATGTGTAGCGGAGGCAGATCCAGAATACACTCCATTGCCGAAGTGGGAGTTGATTTCATGGCCCCAGTAATACACAAACAGGCGACTCTTTGTATTCCACTCAGCTTTGTCATAGTTGTTTTCTGCATTACCTTGGGCCACCAGATCAAGGCTGCCTAAATGATGGTTGGTCTCACAATACTGGTGTATAACCAATGTACCATTTTCGGTGAGAGACCCCATGTTTTTCCACATAATCTTCTAACAGTCATAAAAGCTGTTTCCGATTTTCTAGTTATGTTTTCCACTTGCTTGTTCCAAGTCAGCCTGGAGCCTAAAATCACCCCCAGATATTTTACTTCTCTGGAAAGTGGTATTGTGTTTCCTTGGAGGATGATGGGACCGAGATCCTCTATCCTCCGTTTTGTGAAGGGGATTTGGGCAGTCTTTTGGGGACTTATATTGAGTCCCTCCTGCCTTACCCATCTTTCTACAACTTTAAGAGCTCTCTGCATGCTCTCCCTTACTGTTGTATTAAATTTGCCTTGGATTAAAATTATCAACTCATCTGCATATCCCAGTACAGAGTGACCTTCCCTACTCAGGGTTCGCATAAGCCCATCCATTACTAGGTTCCAAAGCAGTGGCGAGATGACCCCCTCTGCGGACACATTTCAGTCACCCGTGCCATCAGCGACTCTCCAAGCAGTTCTGTATAGATCACCCTGTCTTTTAACATATTTTCAATCCACCTGCAATAGGTCTCTTCCAGGTTGATGTTCCTTATTGCAGTGATGATTGATTGAAAAGACGCGTTGTCGAACGCCTCCTCTATGTCTAGAAATGCTCCTAGAAGCACTGCCCCATTTTCCAGAGTGTTTTCCACCTTGCTAACCAAGTCGTGGAGCGCTGTCTCTTTAGATCTCCCGGTTCTGTATGCATGCTGGCTCTGATGAAATGGACTATATATACTAGGATAACATTATAAAAAAAGGAGGGTTTACATTTTAAAAAATTGACGATTTTTTGACAAGTTAATATTTAATCTTAGCTTTTGATCACCCTATATTTATGTATTATCAAAATATCAACACAGTCAACTGAAGTAAATCCCCTTCTAGAAAGAAACCAACCCCAAAATAGTAAACGCTTTCATATCGGAGAGAAATTGGTAGTCTAGGTCTGCAAACGCCAGTTTTTAACATAATATTTAAAATATGTCAAAAACAGTTAGATCTAGGTATGGGACATTATACATAAAATACGTCTCTAATTTTGCATAGAATCTAAAAATGAAGTAATGTCACTGTTTAATTTTGCACTTAAGCTCACTGTGGCTAATTTATTTAATTTAAACTTATTTTGCAAATTCGTTATGGGCAACACAGTGTCATTTTCCTTAAGTATTGAGGAATTCTTTGAAAGAAAGCATTTCATCAAGTACAGTTGCGATTAATTTTATTTGCCATTATTTTGTCCTTTACTTTGGCATTTCACTACACTGTGCTTTGGTATTTTCTTATCAATATCAAACTTATTGCTACCCTTTTTTTTGTATTCAGATAGATCTTTTTTTTCCGTATTGCATTTGTTGGGATTTTAGGTATATTGGGTTGCAACTATCAGAAAGTCGATTAGTGCGCAAGCAGGGCCATAGTTATAAATGGAGGCCATTTTGCCTTAATTTTTCACTTTTTTCCTGGTTTGATTCGGCCGAAGTAGCTGCAGACTTCCATCTCAATTTTTAGTTGCCAAGTTTTTGGGATTCTGAGATGAAAAGTCGAAAATTATCCTGATAATTTTGTTGATTTTTGGTGTACCGTATCTTTTGCCAGGTTGGCAGTTATGGTTTTTTTTATCGGGATAAACCCGGAGACAGGGATTTTGGGCAGTTTGTACGGGTCAACGAAGCAATCAGTCTGACCCCATAAGATCGAGTAAGGAACTTCAAAATAATTACTATTGAAATGATCCTGCATAGTTTTTGTTTCATTTATTGAAAGATTTCAGCTCAAAATTGATTTTTATCCAGTGAAATTAAAACATAATTTCAAACCAACCGTTATGTCATTCTAGGACTCATTTAGATCCAAAATTAACCACTTAAAACATTATTAAGATGTATTTTGAGGTTTTGGGGCATTTCTTTTTTTGTGATAAATATATAGTTCTTGAATTTTGAAATTTGTAAGTTTTTTTTTTTGTTTTTAATATTTGCTGCCATGCAGTGCCTAATTTGTATAAGCTAAGGAAGAGTTGATTTTGAGAGCATTTTATCATCATTTATAATTTGCATTATATTTTGCTATGTTTTTTTGCCTTCTGGACGTATCACAATGGTCTCAATTTTCAGTTAAATTAATTTGTTAATGGTAATATTGAAGTTTTCTGCAATCTTGGGCCCCATTTTGGGTTTATTATTGAAAAATTTAAAGTTTTTTGCATCGTGATATATTCATGGCCGCATTAACTTTCAGTTTGATTCCAGCAATCTTTCTTTTTTTGTGTGGTTGACTGCAATGCTTGGTTATTAGAGACTGGCTTATTTAGTGAAATTTGGAATTCTTTCCGATCGTATCCTGTTTTTTCATATTGTATTGTAGTAATTTATTTGATCATATTTTGAGTAAATCTATTTTATTGTTATTTATAGAGTTAATTATTACGCGTTCCATTTTAGCCAGGTTTACCCCATTTTTTTGAAAATAATTAATGTTAATAAACCAAGTATTGTAACGTCATTATACAGTGGTCTAGAGTTATAAATTTTATGTCCAATTTCGCGATGATTGATTTAATTGAAGAACTAATTATATTCTATGGTAAATCTTTTGTTTAATATTTTTTTAAAGTAATTATAGGTAATTTTAATTATGGATTGATTATTTTTCTATATATACATAAGTAGTTTTTTTATTTTAATGAACTTGTTGAACTTTTGCTGGATTATTTTGTGTAAATAACTGGAGTCATACTAGAAATTTTACTTGTGAATCTTTGTGACCTAATTACTTCAACTCGAACTCAGTAGTTAGAGCAAGCGACTACTCCAAATAAATGTTTAATTATGGCTGTTTAAGTGAATATTTATTTTCCTATTAATTTGTAATTTACCTTAATGTTCTTAAAATTTTTAATGTAATTTCTTGACAGGTTGGTGATAATTAATTTTTTTCAAATTATTTTTTTTTGTCGTTTGCTCTAACAGGAAAATATTTTAGTAGGCATTGCTATTATTTTTTTTTTAATTTTATTTAAATTAGGGTCTACCCTCTGGGTAGGGAAACAAATAACAATCCACTCTTAGGGATACAAACAACATATCCACCCTTAGGGATATAAACAACATAGATCCTCCCTCTGGGCATACGAACAATCCAGATCCACCCTTAGGGATATCAGTGAATAAAGAATGTGATGGGTATTAAAATTATTGAGTTTCATTTGAACCCCACAACTTTTTGTCTTTTACAGTGCGTTACTTCTTTTTTTTTAATTTTTAATATTATGTGCAGCAAATTAGCTGTACTTATAATTTTTTTGTGTGGTGATTTGAAAGCCAGGCCCAAGCAACAACGTGGGGGGGTTTCCGAGTTTACCCGGCCAAAAATTCGGTGGCGCCTCTCAAAAAGAATACCCACTCCTACACTTCGGCATAGAGGCTAGCTTGGCACTTTGCATGCTGATGCCGCCTATAGCTTTCAACTCTGCTCTGCTCGCACGAGGCAATAATAGCGCCCTAAAATAACTACCAGCTTTGCAATAACATATTGGATGTTCCATTTAAAATAGGCATCAACTTCCAGTATAACCGGAAGTGCCACCATTTTAAAAATATTTTATCCGAATTGCCCCATCGATATTAGCAAACTGCCAAATTTTTTAAATATTTCATTTTCCGAGAAATCGATCGCTACAGCTCGTCGTGGCACACGCTGTATACAGGTCTGGAAAATCAAGAACAGAAACTCGACGTTTCTTAAGTATGATAAAGAAAATACTATATTATTCATCAAATCAGAATAAGACAGAAGATAATGCATTGTAAGCATCGACATACGTGTAAATTACCAGTTTGGCCCTCGGATGAGGGATAATACAATGCTGGCGCGGTGATAGCGGGCGGCAGCATACGCCACGCCTTAGCACAACAAGAGGATTCCACGTTATTTGCTTTCATTCGGTCGTCGAAGCGTAAGTATCGAGTGTTGGTATTTCAGTGTTTCGAGTCAAATTTTTTTATTTAAAATGGTAGTTTATTCCACGGAACAAAAAGTACAGATTATTAAGTGATATTATTCTGGTAAAAGTATACATAAGATAATCGGCAGATTTGCATTTACGTACGAAAATCATCCTATTCCTTCAAAATCTAGAATTTCAGAAATTATTAAAAAAATTTGAGACTACCGGTTGCCTAAAAATTTGTAAAAAATGCACTGATAACAATGAGGAATAACCGGCTCCTCAAATTACTGAAGAACGAGCAAATCGGGAGACTGACGTATGTAGTTTAGCGGAAATTAATTTTCCTTGCAATAGTACCGCAATTGCAGAAGAACTTGATATGAACGGTTCGAAATATTTTAAAGCGTAACAAATATCGCTGTTACAAATTGCGAACAACTCAACAAATTTTTCCGGAAGACCAGGAAAAACGTATAGTGTTTTGTGAGAACATGATGGAAAGGGCTAATAGGGACGACAGATTCATCAGCAACATTTTTTTTACGGATGAATCTTCATTCTCCTTGCACGGCCGTCACAATCATTCTACTGCCGTAGGATACTCTACAGAGAATCAACATCTCAATATTCCTCAGAGAACCCTTTTATTTTAATGGGAACCTAACTGCCAATAAATACTTGGACTTTTTGCGAAATCACGTCATTCCAGCTGTTCGAGCATTGAATATTAATTTTGAGGAAATTTGGTTTCAGCAGGATGGTTGCCCTACTCATAATGCGAGAGAAGTGCAACAGTTTTGGCAAACTATATTTCCTGAGCGCCTCATAAGCACAAGGGGAACCATTTAAATGCCATCCAGGTCTCCCGATTTGGCCACAAACATTTTTTTTCTTTAGGGTCATGTTTCCCAAAAAATTTATCGGTACATATATGATCGTGCTATGAATTTGGATGAATTGAGAAAAAAATTAATGAAGTTATTAAAAATATAACACCTGAAGTTTTGGCAAATACGCGAACCGGATTTTACAATTGATTGGGTTATTGTGTCGCTCAAAGTGGAGGCCTGTTTAAACACCTCTTGTAGAATTTTAGATGTTTTTATTTACTTAAATAGAATTTAATTATTTGTTTATTTATTTACAACTACTGAATATGTTACTTTTATTTTTTACCCGAATCAAAGTTTATTTTTGAGAATGATTTTTTTAATGTGGTTTATTAACTTATTTACTTAGAAACTACCGTTATTTTTATTAGAATCAATGTTTATTTTGTAACAGAAATACCAGTTTTCTTTACGCCCAACGGCCAGCAAAAAATAATTTTTTGTATTTCGACTATTTGATGCATTTAAAACAATAAATGTATTAAATAGTCATTAAATTTTCCAAATTCCGTCGATTACAGTATAAGTTTAGACAAAAGCAATACACCCTCATATTCGTTTCCAGAAAGTTAGAGGGGCGTTCCCCGACAACGTCTGTCCCGAACTAACCTGAAAGGCTTAGTGGGTCACAATTAATAAAACGTGGCTAAAATACACAAAATTTCTAGTTAAGAAATTTAAACTAGAAATTTGGCTATAGTACTGTTTCTATTAAATCTCGGTAATATGAGCGGCCAGGCTCCTTCGGGACGTAGGCACTTAATTAAAACTAGCTATTTAATTTTTTTTTTTAACTTTTATACGAAAAATTAAGCAAATTATCCTAAAATGCAATGGCAATTTGACATTGGATTGTCAAGAGACAAATATGGTGTGTAAAATACACAAAAGAAAAGCATGGTATTCAATGACAATTATCGAACCTCTACTAAATCAAAAGCCGAGGATACTGATCCGATTATTTCTGATACAAACTTATTCCTCACCTCTCTTGTTCTCAACAGAAACCGAACAAGTCTTTAAAGAAAAAAGAAAATTATGAGCTAAACAGCTTGCACCATGTTAAAGAGTTCCCTTTGCCACCCCACCTTCAGTACAGTACAACTTATCTTTGATGATGATAGACGGCTAGATGAATGTTGTGGCTGGAATGAAATCGGTGCAAAGTTGTTACCTCAGTCAAACAATATCTCAGTTCAGCAACATTGATACTGTGTTCCAGTAAATATTGAGTATTTCAAGCTACGACTGTTAACCCTACACGCATGTATTCAATTCTTCGAGTGCTGCTTGTATTTGTCGTATCAACGTGACACATAAAAGTGGCAAGCCATTAAGCAGAAAGACAAAGAAGTGAAAGCACAGACAAAGGCTATCATCCAATAGGCCTTTAAGGAGAGAGATTAGGACTTCTCATTAACTTGCCAAAGAAAGGGTTAGGAAGCACTAAAGATGACAACACGGCTCGACGTTTCTTCGAGAACAGTGATGAGTCAGCTATTATAACAAGAGTAAAGCGAAAACTGATCCTCCGGTTCCCCGTCATTTTGTAAACTATTGGAAGCGGACATTAAACTGCAATAGAGAAGATTAGGGAATACACACTTCAAACAACAAGCGAAACTAGCGAAAGGTCCTTGACCGACGCCATTTTTGCTGAACACCCGGAAGCTACGATACAACAGTATGCTTTATTTCACTTCTTCAACATGGCTAAACGGTTGTCCATCGCTTTTTATTACGTTCCCTTTTTTTAAGAGGTCCTGTTCTCGATTTTCCACACCTTATAATGCATGAAAATGATGATCTACTTTTATCGAATAGTGAAGCAGTAATAACTGAAAATCTTCTTGATTAAAATCCGAAAAACTTGAACATCCTTACACGAATTTCAACGAAATTATACGAAGTAGATGACCCGACCTGTTATCACACATATTAATAATGAGCCTTAATCAAATACAACAGAAAATCATTTATTTTTGTATAAAACCTTTTTCACCCTGTGACCTATAATTAATCAAAGAAGGTATATAAACAAAAGTTATTTCGGGCAAACATCGAAAACAAAAATCTCTGCTTCGTCTTTTCCATCGTTTTCTTTTATTAAAATCTGACAGCAAATCTAAGGAAAGTAAATAACAGTAGAAATGTTATAAAATAACGAAATTCAGCGGAAAATGTTTTTTCTTCTCTGGCAATATTTTTCTTTGAACTAAAATATGTTACTTTTGTAGGAAACCTATAATATCAGTTGCTGGTAAATATTTACCTAAAAATATTCATAAAAAAAATTTTGATTAGATAACTTATGCTGGCAACATTTTCATATTTTATACAGGGTTAGTTGAAGATAAAAGGAACGTTAATTTTCTCTATAACAGGGTGAGTAGTAAAGTTCGCATCATATGGGATTTTTTTTATCTATAGCTTTATTCGAAATTTGACTTTAGCATCAATTTCTGCTTCGATCGACATGAAAATTAACCAAAAAAATAGTAGTCACGTTGTTAGAATTATCTGTCAAAGTTCAATTTTTTTCTAAAAAAATTCAATAGTGGGGTTATATCTCAAAATATCGAAAAAAATATTAGAAAAAGTTTTTTTAAATGCAAATGCAAAATTTCAGCTGTATAAAATAAGTTAGATTGTTTGCCCATTTTTTGTAAATTGCACCATTGTTACAAAATAAGACTCAACGCAACCTACATTAAACTTCTTAGTTTTGACAATGCTTCATTCCAGATATATTTTGTTTAAAGTAACGCCATACTAAATGTGTGTTTTCTGCAACATCCAAATAGGGCTATTAAAATTTGCTCACATGTGATGTAAAGTTGTTTTTGATCCGATATGAGCTAACTTCATAAAATAAATATGAAACAGAAATTAATATTTTGGTATTCCGAAACTCGGAAACTAAACTTGATAGTTACTGTAAATAAATATGAAGAAAATGATCTATTTTAAATTACTGCGCAATATTACCAATACACTTTGGCTTAGAATAATGATTCCATACTTATACATACATATACATACGATATTATCTGAAATTTTAGAATAAATGGACTAACCTCATACGTAAAACTATTAAAAAAATGTTTATAATAAAATTTAACCAGCGTCCAAATTAGCAATCAACTAATTTATTTTCACTGCCTTACACGATCAAATTCCCAATTAGTGATAGGAGAAAGTGCGGCATTATTTAAATCCTCGATACTACACATATAATGCAGGCAGGGGCGGATCCAGCCTCTCTGTTTAGGGAGGGGCGGTAATATCACAAAAGTACAGTATTGCAAGCGAAAGCAAGTTGTTGACGGGAGGGGGGGGGGGGGACACCGGAGACATTCTGATTTCTAGTGTAAGGCAGGGTCGGGTCTATTTTTCTGAATTAGAAGTTCTTGAAGAGGGAAGGGGAGTGCCAGCAGCATACACATTCCTAATATAAAAGACAGATTCGGTTCTATCTTCCTGAACTCAAAGTTCTTGGGAAAGTGGAGCCGATCGCAAGGATACACATTTCTATACTCTATTCAAGAACTAGAGATAGTAATAATACTGTTACCGAAACCTCCAACGTATCTGCTCCAGTGCCACAGATAACTGGGGAGTACCGTAAATCTAATTATATTTAATTATGTATATATATATATATATATATATATATATATATATATATATATATATATATATATGTATATATATATATATATATATATATATATATATATATATATATATATATGTGTATGTATATATAAATATTATAAACTTTTATAAATTTACTGCCACAATAAAATATGTGATAGTTCGATTTAATTTCTGCCAGTGAGCTAAGTACACCTTACAGCGTGTCCTTAGTGATTTATCTTCTTTGCGCTTGTTTTTATATTTAATTTGAGATTAGTGAGATACCCAAAAGATATGGCTGTCAACTCTATATTTATTCCAAAATCTTTAAACCAAGTCATTTTTTCCTCAACGAAAAATTTATTACGATGAATGTTTAGGATGCCTCAAGATATCAATATCTAGATAATAATGTTAAAAGCTCTGTTGAGATTTGTTTCAACATGACAGGAGTTGGAAAATCTACTATGTACCGAATACTGAAGGAGAAAAAAACGACTGGAATTGTTAGTACTCCCAAACCACATTCGATTACAGGCAGACGAAAAATTTTGTTGGAAGAAGAGATGAAAACTGCAATAAAAGGAGTTATACATACATTTTATTATGAGAAGCAGATCCCAACCGTCAACAAAATTCTAACTAAAATCAATGAAGATCTTGATTTACTTAAAATTAAAAGAACTGAGCCCTGGAAATTGCTCAGAGACCTTAATTTTTACTGGGGAAAACCAGATAGGAAATCTGTTTTAATAGATCGTCCGCAAGCTCTCCGTTGGAGGTAGAGTTGGTAGAAATAACACGACTTACAAAATTAGTATTTTAACTGAACTTTTGAAGGATTTTTTTGAATAAAATTACTGCGGAAAATTATAAGAAATCCAAATAAAAAAAAAAATAAAACAAAATGTGGAAAGTCGGTCTCATGATCGATGAGATAGAGGAACCAATTATAATTAAATTGAGCAAAGATAGCTTCACTGACTTTGATTACCAATTAGATACGTAATGTTTACCAGTGTAAACACAATTTATTATTTAAATTTTTTTGTTATATTTTATTGTTTAATGTTGTTTATATGTTTTTTTATATTTTTTTATTTTAGTGTACTCCACTCTTTAATTTTATATATATTTAAATCCAATTAGCCGTAATTTTTTTATTATTTTATTATTGTATTTGTGTATTTTTCTTAAGCATGTAGAATTAACACGTTTATTTTATTTTTTTGAGGCTATCGGATTTCCATATAATAAAGTAAATTAAATTAAGATGTCAGTGCAATAGAAATAAAAATAAGTAGGTCTAATTTTAACTGTAACTGTAACATATAAAAATTAATGATATTTGAATCCCTTTTTAGTGTTTAGTTGTTATTCTGCAGATGGTTTAAGAAATAAATAAACTGAAACGTCAAATGCCCTAAAAATGTCTTTAATTAATAATAAAATGACAGATAACCCCAAAAAAATTTTAACATTATATGGACGAATTTATTTTTTTATATATGTTTAACTTCTTGTATTTTTGACAATGGATATTTTGTAAGTATTTAAATTATAACTTATAACTAAATTTTTTGAGAGAATACGGCTACGTTTTAGTCTGAAAGTGCCTAAAACGGTTTCTATGCCAAAATTAAAAATAATAAAAATACAGTTGTGATTGGTGTTAAATATGTCAAAATTTTTTATATTTTATAATGTATGTGAATTATTAAGGAATCATAAGAAATAAAATAATACTATAAAAACTTTTTATTTTAAGTTTATTACCGAAATAATATTCTCTGCCATAAATACTTAGTGATAAAAAACCTCCTTCCGACGCCTATGGACAAGGATTAAAATCCTTTTTAACATTTTCAAATATCTATTGTTATCCAACCCAAATAGTCCATTATTATAGATCGGTATTTGTGATTATAAAATTTCTAACTCATTCCTGTGAAAAATATATGTGTCTTAACAGATTTGCCAAAGATACCGGACTAAAGAACACAGGCAGTTTGCGAAGAAAAAAAGGATAAAAATGATTCATTATTCTCTCTAGTTCTTAAATAAATTATTGTATAAGAGGCAAAATCGGGTCTATTTTCCTGAACTCAAAGCTCTTGGGGGTGGGGGGGGGGGGGGCGATCGCCGCCACCGCCCCCCTTGAATCCTCGCATGAATGCAGGCACTATAACAACTGTAAAGAGGTCTATAAATCAGTCACAAATAATTATAACAAATAGATTTAATAACAGACTAATTACAGCTAAATATAACAAATTTACATTTTGGGCAATAATAAAGGAAATACATAGAGTGTAATGGGAAAAATTGTAAAATATTAGTTTTCAGTTTGGGTAAACAAGAAAATATTGGAAACTTAGTTGCCCCAGGATCAAGGAAATGAACTCTTGCTAGCAAATCAGATGTCAAAATCTTGTTATTGATCGGTTTATACTAAAAGAGGACACAGTACCACTTGATGCGCTTGTTTAAAATAGTGAAATTAAATCTTGCCATTAGACTTTGGCGAGTATAATCTGTTGATAAATCCCAAATGATATAGAGTTTAAAAATCTTTAGAAGCGAAATTCAATTTTCTTTAATTTTGTGAGTGTACATGGTAATATAGATGTCAGATAGCTAAGGCCTACTCTAACTTGCTTCGTAAAAGAAAATAATATAATTTGACAAACTTAGAAATTAAAATCATATAGAAATAACATTCTTAATGGTTAATTTTATTATTAATATGAAGAAAATAAACGGAAAAATCGATCACTATCATAGTTAATAAAAAGCAGTAAGAAAAGTTTGCTACCAAGGACGGTAGGGTAGGCTAAGTCTCTACTAAAACACCCTCTAACAACTTTCAGTTATGTTTTTTTATATTAAATATCTGGTCTGTTATTTATTTTTTAGCTTCTATAAGCAGTTATCAGAATTGAAGGGGCTTATATTTGACATATTTTTCTTTAGTCTCTTGAAGACATTAAGCTGTATAAGCTTCTTAGATTTGTATTATAGGAGAAGATATAATATTTGATAAAAAACTTTGGTATATATATATATATATATATATATATATATATATATATATATATATATATATATATATATATATGCAATCGAAGGTTTTCGGGTATCCCGTGTATGTGCTGAGTCCCTCTCAGGACTGTAAGGCAGCTGACGTTTCGGTGAGATCTCATTCACCATTTTCAACGCTCACTCTATGGCGTCTACGAGCGAACTCACGCCTGCAACTCGGGTACTATCGGTCCCGTGTGTATGTCGGACGCGTTCGTTTTCCGAATGATTCTGGCTAATCAGGTTGCGAGACCTGCTGCGCGTCATCGGTCCTGTTGCAAGTGTTTGGGGTTGCGTAGTCGAGTTGTAATCTGTTTCGTTACTAAGTGGTACTGGTTGATGTTTTGTAAGCAGATTTTTCCAAGTATTAGGCACTTGCTGGCTATCATCTCTGCTATTTAAGTTATTGGGGCTCTTTACCCTTTTAACTCTTATGGACAGGTTTTCACATCTCGATAGCATTTTTGTTCCTGAGAAATTTATCTTATGTCCTGTGTTTAACCAGTGTTGGGCCAGAGCAGAAGAGGTTGTTTTTTACTTGACGGCGTTTATATGTTCGTCTCTTCTGGCGATTATTTTACGGTAGTTTGGCCTACGTAAGATGAGCTGCATTCTCCACATGGAATTTCGTACAGTCTCTGGTTTTCTAGAGGGATTCTTTCTTTAGATGTTGGCAAGAGATTTTTTACTTTACGGTCTGTGATGAAAATGGTTTCAATGTTGTGTCTCCTGAGAATTTTTGCGATCTTGTCTGTGGTACCTCTTACATAAGGAACAAAAGCTTTGGAGCTGTTCTTTGGGTGTTCGCGATTTTTTGGGGACATGTGTTTGTTTTTTAGAGCCTTGTCTATATGTTCTTTTTTATAAACGTTTTTTGTATGTTCATCTCTTTGTGGTAATTCTCTTGATCTGTAAGGAACCGAAATCGAAATGCAAATGATTTCATTGCAAATAATTAGGCAGGGTGGTGATGTGAATCGGTGTTGAGGTATCTGCTGGTGTGAGTGGGCTTTCTGTAGACAGTGTGCAAAAGCAAGCCATCCTCTTTTCTTTAGAGTAGGATATCTAGAAACGGTAGTTTTCTTTCCCGTTCTGTTTCCATGGTGAATTTGGTTTTTGGATTTATACTGTTTATATAATTTAGGAAACTTTTGAGATTTTCTTCTCCATATTGCCAGATGAGAAATGTGTCATTTACGTAACGCAGCCACAGTCGTGGTTTGTGTAAAGAGGTCTCCAAAGCTAGACAGCTAGACACTGTCTTGATAACACCTATTTTACTTATGAAGGCCGACGATACAAACAAGTTGAGGGAGCCCCGATGGGATCGCCTCTTTCTCCTGCACTCGCTAAGTTATTTATGGAGGACTTTGAATCAAATGCTTTGGAGACCTCCTCGCACAAACCACGACTGTGGCTGCGTTACGAAGATGACACATTCGCCATCTGGCAACATGGAGAAGAAAATCTCAAAAGTCTCCTAAATCATATATATATATATATATATATATATATATATATATATATATATATATATATATATATATATATAACTATATATATATATATATATATATATATATATATATATATATATATATATATATGTATATATTTATTTATTTATTTTCTTGAACCATTCAATAATATAATTTTTTAATTTCTCGGGTGTAGATTTTTGCTTCTGTTGTGACATTAAAGGCTGTTTAACGTTTCGCCTGTCATGGCAGCTTTTTCAAAAACATTTTTTTTTATTATTTGCTTTACCTGGCCTCATTAGAAGGTAATTTAATACTGAACTCTATTTAAGATTATGAAGTTATACTCTATCAATGTAATATTAAATGTAGGTAAATAATCTGTATGTGACAAACAAATACACTAATTTTGAAGCTGATAACTCTGCCTTTGTAATGAGTGCTTGTAAAGTTTATTTCGATGATAAGAAGACAAGTTATAAGTGACATGACTTGAACATCTCGCAATTTTCCATTTTTTTCACAGTAATTTTGCAATAACTTAGGTTATACATACTATTTTTCGATAAATCTTAAACAAGGTTATTTATATTCAATACAGTTATTGATATATATTGGTTTTATATTGAAACCTATCACGAATAATTTTTTACTGCATTTTAAATAATCAAATTGTTAATAACAAATTATCTGACCAATTGACGAAGAAACAAGTTTCATATTCAGATTCAGCGGGAAAAAATACATCCAAAAGACTTACTTAATCTTGGGGACCTAAAGGGACCACGAAAACCCCCCGGCTGCCTGATTATTTCACCGACTTAAGACTATTTTCTTGATAATAACCGTAAACCAATATATCGGCCATTTCTGTATTAGTATTATGTTCGAACATAGGAAGAAATTTAGGAATTAAATTATATATTTTAAAATTAAACTATAAAGCTTTGTCAGATTGAATTGTTTGACAATATTCTTTTGTAACTAATGATGATACTTATCAATGTTTGATCATTGCCATGTAAATGTTTATTTTTGATGACCCTTAAACATGTTCCAAAGTTTTTAGAGCTGTCTTAAGTCTGAATGAGAGGGAGCTACTATGAGTTGCTAAGCGACTCCTTCTAGGTATAACTTTTTTGAATAGAAGATATAAATGAATAAAAATTTTTAGTTAGAAATTTAATATATCGAGGCACAAAAAAGTGATGAAGTTTTAGATGTAGGCGAATTACTACTGGTGGCGTCCTCTGTAATATACTTCGAAACTGCAATGATATATTGTTTTTTTATCCTAAGGAACCCCAAAGCACCAGATTCGGTGCAAATCGAAATATTATTAAGATAAAAAAGTTTTAAAAAATTATTAATTTGACAACTGGTATTTCAGAAACTATAAACTGTTGGATGAAGGTAAATTGAAATAGGTCCTCATATTTCAGCCTCATAAATTTGCGTTAGCGTTTTGTACAGACCTTTCAAAGACCCTGTATTTGATGATAACCTTTCAAAATCATGTTTATTGTCGACCTACTCGAGTATGTTATAAAACAGTAGATTCCATGTTATCTCCGAGATTTTAACCCGACTAAACGAGCAGCTTACATAAAATAAAGCCTTGGATGCCGAAACTTTATATTAAATTTAGTACTGTTAGCAATTTAAAAGTTTTGGTCTCGTAAATCTTATCAAACTAGTATTTTGAAAGCAATGCTATTATATAATTATAATATTATTGGTAAACTGTTTTCTTTATTGCTTACATACTATGTCGATTATAACTTTGAACAACTTGAAATATTTAGATAAAAATATAGGTTAAGTTTCTTTTTTGTAATTTTCTGTTTATCTATTACACGCGATTTAAGGCTCTTTCGTACGACAATCCCCTTATTTCTCTTCTAAACTTTTAACGCTGACTATACATTCTTACAAGAACGAATTGTGAGTAAATAACGTAACGATGATTCGGCAACACTTCTTGTACCACGTGAGCATGATGAATAAAAAATAATTTACTAAGTTCAACCAACTAATTCCGACCTCTACCTGTATTGCTACGCCGTACTGAATAAAACTGAAGAATCTGACCTTGATTTTTTACTATTTTTCCTCACTTTCCCGGAAAACTAAAAAAAAAGCGCCACTTCACAAAGCACTTTTATTTCAGTTAAAAACCGAATTTATGTATTTATTTCCAATGGAACTAGTTAAAATATATTGTACGTAATATATTTCAATTATTTTTGCACAAATTTTAGCAAACTAATTTAGAAAAACTTGTATTTTCAGCGAAAAATCAAAAACACGTCTCGGAAACCGTCAGACTATCTAAACTGGCCGCTGAATTACGTAAAAAGGCGCAAGGTTGCCAGATGTAAATTTTTTTCATAATATAAACTATAAAATTTGTCCTTCTTAGTCAACACCATAGTTTAATTTTTTTAATGTTCAAAACAGTTTCTGAGCAAAAATAATATTAACCCCTCAAAAATTTTGGTTACTTTTGGTTAGGGTAGGTTGGTTCAGGTTAAGCTTCATTTTGGTTAATTTAGAAAATAGAAACTAACCTGAACTAACCTAAATTAAGCTAGATTTATACTTTCCTGCTAATAAACTTTAAAATTTATCCATTACAGTTAACAACATAGTTTAATGTTTGTAATGTATAAAAAAGGGTAAAATTAACTTTAACAGTCCAAAAATTTTGGTTAGTTCTGGTTAGTACAGGTTTTTTAGCTTGGTTTTTGTTAATTTAAAACACTGAAATTAACCTAAATTGACATAGATTTATTAATTAAAAAACAATTTCTGCTAACGGACATAAGCAATATGATCAATTCATAGTATCCGCGTAAAACTACTGGTATTTGAAAGGAAACAGACAAAAGCAAGTATATTCCTTAAAACCTTTAATATTTAGAGTCAAAATTGCACATCAAAGGCATAGACATAAGAGTAATTAATAGTACTTCAATAATCAAAGGAAAGGGAAAAGTCTTTTTGGGACCTTTTCTGTCCAATTCAAATAGAAAGAGAAAAATATATATGAATTTCAAAGAAATCGTTTTTGCCATCTGGCAACATCGCCGACTTCAACAAGTACGCAATCTTTAGCAAACTATGCAAACTATTATTTGTTGAAGGCGGCCGTTATCTTTTGATGTGTTTTGATTTTTGCCTTGATAATTTTTCGGATTTTTTCGACAAAAAAAGTGAATATTTTTGAATTATTGTGTATTACAGAAGCTTCTATCACTGTGGAATTTGTGATTATCACAAAAGTTTAACGATTTAGTGAAAAAATTGAACCTAAACTGAAAATTGTTTTTCGCTGTTTTCCGCAAAATTGAAGAAAAATTATGGAAAATCGAGGTCAGAATCGTGTTCTATGGCCTCTCGAAATAGGGGGTATGTACCAAAATTTTTTCAAGAAAACTTCATTTTCCTATCATTTCACTCTTTACGAATTCTTACCCAAAATTTTTATAAAAAAATTAAACCGACTTCTAAAAGTGCACTAAAAAGTGAAAAATAACTATAAATTTTTATATGAAATTGAACTTTTTGAAGTCGGTGTCAAACTAATACCTGACAAAATGTAATTTGCATAAAGAGATTAAAAATACTTTATTTGTAATTGCTTTCTTGCCATAATTGGTATATATTAGTAGTTATTTATTTCATTTACAAATAATTTGACGCCGGCTTCCAAAAGTTCAATTTCATAAAAAAATTTATAGTTATTTTTCAGTTTTTAGCGCACTTTTAAAAGTCGGTTCAATTTTTTTATAAAAATTTTATTTTTCTATTTTTAGTTTTAGAATTCATTATGATATCCAAAAATTATTTGATCTAAGTACTAATCGAGATTAGTGTACCTCGGAATGACTCCAAGCTGACAAAAAGTACCCATTTTATCCAAAGTTGTAAATCACCCTAAAATGAATCACTAAAAATTCTTTGGTTCTTAGAGTTTTCCGAATACCAGTAAAATGGTGTCAAACAAATATTAAGTCTGTCATAGTAAATCCACTATCTTAAATTTAAAATTAATTTTAGATTGGTAATATAGGCCTCAAAACTTTCCAATGTCGATGTTTAAAGAACCTGAGATGTAAATTTCTTTACTCAATATATTTTATACTGCATATTGAGTTTGTATACGCCTCAAGAACCCCACAATATCAATTTTCAATATTTAAAGAAACTGAGATGTAAATTTCTTAGCTCGATATATTTTATACTGCATATTGAGTTTGTATATGCATCAAGAACTCCACAATATCAATTTTAGACAAAATCGGAATATGTAAAATTTTCTGTCCCTCATATTTTATCTTATCAATCTAATAGTTGTAAAAAATTAACTTCATATTCGTAATACACCATCCTCCAACCCTCTAATACCATATCTGAAAAAATGCGAATAAGGTAAAATTTTCAACTCGCCATATTGCATCCGCTATATTGATTTTCAAAAAAATTATTTAAAGTCTTAATCTAATCTAAATCTAAACCCTTCAAAGCTCCCTAATACCAATTTTTGATGAAATTAGGAAATTTAAAATTACTAGACTGATATTCACTCTTTACATCCTCTAAAAACGATTCAGTGGCATCTTTAAACAAAATCGAAAAATGTAAAATTTTTAGGCCGCTATCGGGGATTTGTTATATTGAATACTGAAAAAATACTTTTTAAACCCTCAAGAAACCCATATATCAGTTTGGGAGAAAAATCGAAAAATGTAAAATTTTTAGTACACCATATGGAATCTGCCAGATTCAGTTTTTCAAAAAATATCTTAAATTCTTAATTTAACTAACAAAAATACCTCAATACTAATTTTAAACAAAATTTGGAGATGTAGAATCTTTAATCCACCATCTTGGATCCGCCATATTGAATTTTTTAAAAATAATTTCAGATTCGTTGTGTACGACCCCAAAAATGTCCCCATATCAATTTTGGAGAAAATCAAACAAAATTAATTTTTTTGGCCGCCATATTGTCAGCGCCATCTTGGATATTACTGCACCAATTTCGTCCAAAAAAATATGGAACCACCGCAGCAACTTCCTGAACATAACGTAAAACATGTCATTCAAATTTGTTCCGCGGTTCCGGAGTAATCGGTGTACATACATAAAAAAACTTACACACTCGACGAATTGAGAACCTCCTTCTCTTAGAAGTCGGTTAAAAATGACAAATAAACCTTAGTTTTACTCACTGGCTTATATGGAGTGACCGACTACATCAAAATGATGCATGATGCTATCATCATGAACAATCAGTCAATGAAAAAGGTTTTCCTTCAGAGAAGGCAAAAATGCTTAAAAAAAAAACCTATTCTCAATGACAAAATGTCGAAGTTAAGATTCTGGGATATTTTGCGGTGTAGCATTAAGACTCAACAAACTCTTGAAAAACTCAATACATAGAATTTTGTGGAAATACAACTTCCACCCTTATTTAATATCTTTGGTTCAACACCTAAGAGATAATAATTTGCTGAAGAGAACGAAGTTTTGCGAATTTATATTAACGATGATACCAGGGGCGGATCCAACCTCTCTCCTTGGGGGGGGGGGGGGCGGTGATATCACAAAAGTACAGTATGGCAAGAAAAACAAGTTGTCAACGGGGAGGGAGGAGGGAGTGCAAGCAGCATACTCATTCCTAATAGGAGGGGGGGGGGGCGACCGCAAGTATACACATTTCTATACTCTATTCAAGAACTAGAGAGAGAGTAATAAAACTGTTACCGAAACCTCCAACGTACCTGCTCCAGTGCCGTTGGTAACTGAGAACTGCCGTAAATCTAATTATATTTCATTATATTTAAATATATTTTATAAATTTACTGCAACATAAAAATTCTGATAGTTTAATTTAATTTCTGTCAGTGAGCAAAGTACACCTTAGAGTTTGTTTTTAGTGATTTATCTTGTTTGCGCTTGTTTTTATATATTATTTGAGATTAGAGAGATAGCCAAAAGATATTGCTTTCACCTCTATATTTATTCCAAAATCGTTAAACCAGGGCATTTTTTCCTCAATGAAAAACTTATTACAATGAGTGTTTATGATGCCTTAAGATATCAATATCTGGATAATAATGTTAAAAGCTCTGTTGAGATGTGTTCTAACATGAGAGGAGTTGGAAAATCTACTATGTACCGAATACTGAAGGAGAAAAAACGACTGGAATTCTTAGTACTCCCAAGCTACATTCGATCACAGGCAGATGAAAAACCTTGTTGGAAGAAGAGATGAAAACTGCAATTAAAGGGGTTGTATATACATTTTATTATGAGAAGCAAATCCCAACCGTCTACAAAATTCTAACTTAAACCAATTGCTCAGAGAACTTAATTTTTGCTGGGAAAACCAGATAGAAAATCTGTTCCTATAGATCGTCCGGAAACTGTCCGTTGGAGAAGTAAATATCTCTCTCAAGTAAAAGGTAGAGTTGCTAGAAATAACACAATTAACAAAATTAGTAGCTTAACTAAACTTTTGAAAGATTTTTTTGAATAAAGTTACTGCGGAAAATTGGGAAAAATCCATATAATAAAAGAATAAAACAAAATGTGAGAACTCGATATCATGATCGCTGAGATAGAGGAAGCAATTATAATTAATTTAAGCAAAGATAGTTTCATCGACTTTGATTAGGAATTAGATACGTAATATTTACTAGTGTAAACACAATTTATTATTTAAATTTTTGTTTTGGTTGTATTTTATTTTTTAATGTTGTTTATATGTTTTTTTTTATTTTTTTATATATTTTTATTTTAGTGTGTCCCACTCTTTAATTTTATATATATTTAATTCTAATTAGCCGTAAGTTTTTTATTATTTTATTATTGTATTTGTGTCTTTTTCTTAAGCGTGCAGAATTAACATATTTATCTTATTTTTTTGGGCTATCTTATTTCCATATAATAAAGTAAATTAAATTAAGATATCAGTACAATAGAAATAAAAATAAGTAGGTCTAATTTTAATTACAACATAAAAAAAAGTAATTACATTTAAATCCCTTTTTAGTGTTTAATTGTAATTCTGCAGATGGTTTAAGAAATAAATAAACTGAAACGTCAAATACCCTGAAAATGTTTTTAATCAATAATAAAATGACCGATAGCCCCAAAGATATTTTAATATTATATGGACGAATTTATTTTTTTATATATGTTTACTTTTTTGGATTTTTGACAATGGATATTTTGTAAGTATTTAAATTATAACTTCGAATTTTTGGAGAGAATAAGGCTACGTTTTAGTCCATTATTATAGATCGGTATTTTTGATTATAAAATTTCTAACCCATTTCTATGAAAAATATATGTGTCTAACAGATTTTACTAAAGACACCGGACTAAAGAACACAGGTAGTTTGCGAAGAGATAAAGGGTAAAAAATGATTTATTATTCTTTCTAGTTCTTAAATAAACCGTAGTATAAGAAGAAAAATTGGGTCCATTTTCCTAAACCCAAAGCTCTCAGGCGATCGTCCCCCCCCCCTCCGGATCCGCACCTGGATGATACAAGACGACCCTCAATTTTTGGACATAATTTGAAGCAGAATTTACAAAAAATCACCTTTTTAATAGACACAATTCCCTTTTTTGGAGTGATTAAAATCGTTATGCAGTAAGATTACGAAATTTTCAAGAAACCTAGCAATTTAACGTATTTTGGGCTCTAAAAAATAATAGAATATTAAAACCTCATTTTTATCAAGAAAAATTATATGATAATTCGCCAATAACACAAAGCAAGTGATATCCCCATTTTGAATTATGTATTAACTTTTATAGGAGAAAGGTATTTAAATATTCTAGAAGAGTTAGATAATCAATAGTTAAGCAATTTACCTCTGGTGGAACCCTGTTGTCAACACGATGTTGCCCCACCACACAGAACCGTTCCAGTTGCCAACTTCTTACAAAAAATATTTTATGGCAATCGCTCGTAGCAATTCATCGTTGGATAACCTGTATATATAATAGCGACTTGAATATAAAAAAGTAATAAATTTTTCAGTAAATCTTCTTTTGTTGTCAATGTTGCTCCATTTTTAGGGGAAAATAACTTTACATTCGTGATCAGCGATCTAGAAAACACTAAAAGTAGTTCCAAAGACGTCGTAGTCGCATACTGCTATTTCTAAGCGACTAGGAAATTAACCATAATTCCTAGAATTTTAGCAATAACTGTAGATGCAGACTTCCAAAAATCGTATTGAGAAATTCTTTGAATGCACTTGTCGGTCCATATTGATATTTTTTTGTCCTCCCTTCCATTTGACCTTATTTAGATTTATCTTTTCTCAAAACACGACATCTTAATCCCTACTTGCAAACTTTGAATTTTCTGTGTTTAAGAATATTCGGTTATCCCGAAGAAATGTAAATTATATAAAGCTTTCACTGAAATGTTTCGTTCGTACCCCATTCTGTAGCTGAAGGATTAGATTTTCATTACATTAAAATTAATAATGAAAGTAATATTGCCCTCGTTAGTATTTACAAGGAAAGTTTACTGTTTATAAAATGTTAGTCTTACCTCACTTAGGAAAATATATTTAATTCATCTCTTGCAAACTCCTCGGGAGATAAAGTAAAAACAATTTGAAACAATAAATTGGTTGAAAAAATAACACACTGAGAAATTTTTAATTACAGGAATTAAATTAAAACTATTACGATGCTGGTTATCAAATTTATAATGTATCGATATCTATAACTGCAATTATTTTCTACCCCTAAAATTATCGGCCGTAATTTTCAACGTTCTAGTTCTTAAAAATGACTTTTTTTTTTCAAGAACGCTGAATATAATGTTATTTTTGCACTAAAAATGAGGAACATCGAAAAAATATCTTTAGTGAGAAATAAAGAATAAAATTTCATACTTTTTTAATATTCCACTCCCTATATCCCAGGTATATATATATATATATATATATATATATATATATATATATATATATATATATATATATATATATATATATTTCTTTTTGAAATTTGTGACAGTTTGGAGATTATAGGGATGTTAGTCACTTTTCCTGTACTTTTTGTGTGGTGTTTGTATAATTGCTAAGAATAGTTTGATCTTCTTTAATAAAACAAAGAAAATTACTTTCGAAATGTGTGCCGCTCCATTACACATATTACACGGGGAATCGATTTAATTTTGTTTATTTTTCGATATATCGATCCTCTGATGGTGACGTTAAAGTATTTGTGGAGGCGCTCTCCATGATGTTAACAAACAAATATTATCCAAAAAACAAACGTGTCATATGTGAGGATGTCAATCTCGATCTTTTAGAGCAGAGTAAAAATACCCAAAATCTGAACAATCTTCTATTGAATTACAATATTGTTGCTACCATGACGGAACCTACAAGAATATCTAATCACACTAAAACATTTTTCCATTCTAAGATCGCAGGTCGTGGACTGCCATACGTCAGATCATACCTACCAATTGTTTTGTTTTGCGGCAGAATTACTATCCAAGTTTTATACTGAACAATTTTTTGGGAAATATAATGTTAACAATATTGAAAGTTTTAAAAATGCTGAATCTCTTATCGACTGGAACAGCTTATTTCGGGCTGTGTTGGATGGTTTTATTCACTTTTCATTTCAATTGTTTTGTTTTGCGGCAGAATTACTATCCAAGTTTTATACTGAACAATTTTTTGGGAAATATAATGTTAACAATATTGAAAGTTTTAAAAATGCTGAATCTCTTATCGACTGGAACAGCTTATTTCGGGCTGTGTTGGATGGTTTTATTCACTTTTCATTTCAATTTCCCCATAATTAAAACATCAAACAAGGACATGAAAATTACTAATGAACTAAAACAATTTTCCTAAATTCTAAAAAAAATGCATAAGATAAATAAAATTAAAAAAAAACAATTTCTTTAATAATAAGTATAAACAATTAAAATCATACTATAATGGAAAACTTATACATGCCTAGTTAACGTTTAATGACAACAGATTGAGGAACGCTACAAATATTAACAGGGAGAGTTGATGTATAGTGAAAGAGAGCACCGGAGGTAAAGAGAGATACTCCAATATTACAAAAATAAATTCTGAACAAAGAGAAGTCGCTGACCTTGAAGAAAATTGCGAGGTATTTAACAGATACTTTACGGATCTTGCCAACAGCAGTGATTTACCACAAACCCAACATCCACAAAATGTTCCTATCCCGAAATTTTTTTTTCTTTACCCAACAACACTACACGAAATTGACAAAATAATTTCTAAAGTATGTCAAAAAAAATCTCATGCCAGGCAATATTGTAGCCTCAATAAAAAATCTAATCTCCCCAGTATTGCGAAACTTGATTAACTTAAGCTTTTTACAAGACAGGTACCCTAAGGTACTCAAAACCTCTAAAGTAATACCTATATATAAACAAAGGTAGCCCAGTGGAAACCGCAAATTCTCGGCCAGTCGCTCTTCAAAATAAAGTGGCTAAAGTTTTTGAATTTTGCTTTAACAAAATACTTATTAAATACTTAGAAGGAAACTTCATATTATCTAAATATCAAAGCGGATTTAGAACTAACTCTACTAATTCGACCTGCAACGTATTTATAACAGCCTTAACAATAAGCGATGTGTATTTGGGTTATTTTTCGAGATGAATCGTGCATTTGACACTGTCAACCATGATTTGCTTCTTAAAAAACTTACTTGTATGGATGTCAGGGGTCCTGCAAATTTGTGGATCAAATCTTATCTTTCTGATAGAACACACCAGGCTGTCATCAGCGGCGTCAGATTATCGAGTCGGGTGGTGAATAGGGGAATACCATAAGGTTCTTACATTTCACCTACACGTTTTAACTGCTTTATTAACGATTTGCCCAATGTCGAGATTCCTGATACATTGTTTGTGTTATATGCAGACGACACGAGCATTTTGGTTGATAGTGACTCCAGGGTAGACCTACCTGAGAGATCGAATGTAAGGATAGAGCATGTGAATACCTGGTGCAAAAACAATGGCATTGAATTAAATAATAATTAGTCTGTCGCAATGCAGGTGGTTACAAAAACATCACCTTTAATTCTAGTTTGTTTCTAACGGTTGAGGGTAAATTCATAGAGAATTTAGAATCAATCATATTTCAAGGATTGTATATAGACTCGAAACTGACTTGGAGTCATCACGTAGTACAGATCCTCCCAAAATTGAGCTCTTGCTCATTTTTGGTGCAAAGTATACGGGATATGGTGTCGCTGGATGTACTGAAGCTGATTTATTTCGGTCTTTTTTAGTCGGTAATCTCATACAACATTAAAAAACCGATGGTCCGATATATGCTGCGGGCAAAGCCCAAGGAGTCTTGCAATAATTTATTCAACTGAATATTATGAATATGGGAAAGAAGATGTAATACAAATACTTATTATACGTGACATATCTTGAAGTATTTGAATATGATAAGACATGGGTACCACACAGAATATGTACAGCTTGTTCCAAAATGTTAGTTAGCTAAAATATCGACAGGAATCACCACAACGTCGAATATAGTAGATCAGTTCTATGGAAAGAGCGCTTGCGCCAAAATAATTGTTACTTTTGTATGAATAATACAAAAAGAATCAAAAAGGCTTCATTTAAATTGATGTCAGGTCAGGAAACCGATAGAATGCGGTCAAGGAACCCATAAATGGGACATTGAGGCTATTGAAAATTATATTGGAGCTGATAACCATTTGATTCATTCTATGGAAAGTATGAGTATTTTGCATTATTTGGGGAAGACAATTATCTAGAACAATCCTATTATGAAGAAGAGGAAGATGATAGCTATGACGAAGATAATATCGATGACGATTACATTTCTAATGATAAAAACAGCGAAGCACCTCAAATTACTACACAGACAGAATTGAATCATTTATAGTTTTCCACGGTGTTGTTGTGATTTTATTAGTTTATACTATATGCTTGATTTCTAACTTATAATTTCTCAGCATTCTACATATTCTTCTTTGACTTCCTTACATTTCCCATTCAATCCTTTTTGTGAAGTTTTTACAATGGTTTTCTGTTGTTTCTTTTATCTTAGTGTTTAGTTCTTTCATTTCCTTCGACAATTGTCCCAGTTTTCAGATGTTTTGTTTGACATATGATAAATATATGCTTCTTCCTTCTTAAGTTTCGTTCGTTCCTTTACCTCTGGCATGAACAATGGTGTTCTATAGACTTTATTGACGTTCCCTACTATTTTCTATTACTTTAGTGACAGCACTCATTTTGTTATTTTTTATCGTTTTCCACTAGTCGTCTATGCTGAGGTCTGAGTTAATTGAGTTTTCTATTATCTTATAAGTTATTCGATCGTTATATAAGTGTTGTGGTGTGGTCTTCTAGTAATTCGACATTAAATTGGCTAACTGTGTGCAGTTTAGGTTTTATTCTTTTGGCTATATGTAATCTCATTACAAAGTACCAACTTGTGAACGCTACCAGAGTTGGCCACACTTAAAATTCTTACATCTAGTTTTGTCTGTAGGACGGCTGTTAGTAATAATATACTCTATCACCGACTGCTGTACTCTTATATTTTGCCATGTATATTTATAGTTCATGTCATTTTCGAAGAAAGTGTTATTGTGCAGAATATTTTAGTAGATCTCTATTATCGTTCCTTGTTTCTTCCTTGAATCTGCGCATTGCACCATCTAGCGGCTCATTTCCTATTCTGGCACTTAAGTCCCACATGATTATGAAATAATTTTGTCCACCACTACTGCTGCAATTCTTCGTAGGATCTCTCTCTGTCCTCTCGTTCCTTACTTATGTCCGATGCGTAGATAGTTATGAAGTGTATTCTCCATGTTTTATATTTATGGCAACCTGTAGTATTCTATGGTTAACAAATACTTCATTCTCTATTCGTTGTTTGTATTTCTAGTCTATAGGTAGTCCTATGTCTGAGTGTGTTCATTGTTCTCATGGACTCCACTATAGACGAAGATATACTTGTCGATTGCACATTTTCCTATTGATCTTTTGCAGTCCAGAAGATAATGTTCCAGGTTGTAATTTTAAGTTTATTCCATTTCCAAGTCATTGCCTTCATCGTTTCAGGAGTCACTTTTCAAAACTGGGTATTAATTCTGTGAGCAGTGTCGTTTTTTTACCACAGGTAAGGAAGCTGGACTGGCCTGTGAACCTTTCTCCTTTATCCGGGTGTAAGACCGACACCTTATACATTGAGTGGGGTGTTGATAATTAAATCTACAAATATTAAATTAAATGCAGTTTAACACGGTTTACAATTTATTTTTTACTGACTAGTTCAATTTTGTGAAGTCGGTTCAGTCCTTTTTTTGTAAAGATAAATTATTTTCAAATAATGCAAATATAATTAAATTATTTTATCGGTTGGTGGGAAAAAAAATTGTGAACCGACTGAAAATGCTAAAACTTGTATGTTATTATTCATTATAGTTTTGCACATTGACTTTTTACACCATATATATATATATATATATATATATATATATATATATATATATATATATATATATAATATCAGTTTATAAAGTTCTACGCCGTCTTCTGATTTCCAGCCTCCATTGATCTCGGTTTGTCCATAGATTTTCATCCATTCCTCTTGTTCTTATATCTTTATCCACCCCTTTTCTCCAACTTAGACTGGGTCTACCTCTCTTTCTTCTTCCCTGTGGTGTCCAATTTAAAACTTTTTTTGGAAGTCTAGTATCGTCCATTCGTTGAACATGTCCGTACCATCTAAGTTGGTTGATTTTAATATCTTCTGTTATCTTGTACTTAACGCCCATAATTTCTTGGATTCTTTCATTTCTGACTCTGCCCATTCTGGATTTTCCAGCCGCTCTTCTCCAATAATCCATTTCTGTAGCTTCCAGTGTTCTTAGAGTTCTTTCTTTCAATGGCCATACTTCCCTTCTATAGGTGACAATGCTTTTAACAGTACTATTAAAGATTTTGTGTTTGTTTTCTTTGGATATTATTTTATTCCACAATATACTGTTTAACTGTCTAATAGCTTGTCGTCCCTGGTTGTTTCTATGCTTGATTTCTTCGTCAAGTTTCCCGTCGTTGGTTATATGCTTTCCGAGATACTTGTATTTCTCACAGTGATTTATTTCCTGCTACTGTTGTCCCAGAATCAAGTTTTGTTGCTGTCCCCCAATACACATGTATTCCGTTTTTTTGATGTTAACTTCTAGCCTCCACTTTTGATATTCTTCTATTAGCTTACGAGCCATGTATTCTAAATCTTCGTAGTCTTGTGTCAGAACTATTTGGTTGTCTGCGAAACAAATGTGTATAGTATGGAATCGTTTAGTGGAATGCCCATATTTTCGCACTTTCTTTTCCATGTTTTTAACGCTTGTTCCAAATAGATTTTAAACAAGGTTGGAGACAAACAACATCCCTGCTTGAGCCCTTAACTTACCGTGAATCCTTTTGAAATATTATGCCCTTTCTTTATTTTACTTGTATTATTTGAATAGAGCTCTTGAACAGCCTTTATAAGTATTATATTTATATTTGTTTTTTCTAGGGCTTCCAAGAGTTTTTGTTGTGGTACGCTGTCGTAGGCTTTTTTGAGATCCACGTAGGGCAGGTGTATTTCTTGGTTCCGTGCTGATTTTTTCTCAGTGAGCTGGGTTATTGTAAAGAGATGGTCAACAGTAGATCTACCTTCTCTAAATCCAGCCTGTTCTTCGGCCTCCATATCTGAGTATTCGCTCGCAATCCTCTTTTGACTAGTTTCCCATACACTCTCGAGATTGTGCAGAGAACCGCAAATCCTCGATAGTTATCACAGACGTCTTTACTTCCTTTTTTGTGTATAGTGGTAATATAGGATGTTTTCTACTCTTCGGATATCTTTTCTCCGTTTATACATTTTTGGTAGAGGTTTGTCAATTGTCTGTATAACCTCTCTGTGCCGTATTTAAGTAGCTCAGGCGGGATATTTCCGGGGCCTGGTGATTTTCGGTTTTTTAATGTTTAGTATATTTGCTTGACTTCTTTGCAATCTATCCTTAGTAGAGATACTATGGTGCATACGTGCCCGCCGGAATCAGCTTGTACTGTTTGTTGGTATTCTGCTCTTTCTTCTGCTAGCAATTTTGAAAAGTATTCATCCCATTGAGATAAACCAATCGGTGAAATGATATCTTTACTTTTTCAACCATTCTGATTGAAAATCACCTATAAATATTTAATAAAACTTAAATATGAGTACTTATACAAATTTCATCATTTTTTGTTCGTCGTAATATTGTAAAAAGCTATATATATATATATATATATATATATATATATATATATATATATATATATATATATATATATATATTGTATTTAGAGTTTTAGAATTTCTGCTATATTAAATAAGATAAATCGAAATGCAAAATATAATCCTCTATATCATAAACACTGAGCAGGAATCAAACCGCTTTGAAACTTAATAACGACATAGAAACGAATGATTGAAAGCGCATATTTCTACTATGTAAGACAAACGTGAGTAATTTGGAAAAGCAAATCCTTTCACATAATATATTTTGATATTAAGTGATAGATTATGTACTTGATTTGACATTTCTGAATCGTTTTATACTCCAAAAAAGATACTGTTATTATAAATTTGTTACTTGCTAAAATCGTTGTATTATTTTCATTGCTCAACTTTTGACTTTATTTAAATTCATTTCCGCTTAAGACACGATACTGTAATCCAGGTTTATAAAGTTTAAGTATCCGTTCTTTTCATAAGTTTCGTAGAAGGCAAATTTTAATTGAAGATAACAGTGGCGAAACTGTTTAAATAAAATCGCGTTTAAGAAGTAGCAACGAACTACTTTCCCAAACAGTCTGGCAGGATTTTGGTCAGTAGTAACGTGCCAGGCCAATTTTATTCAAAAGAGGAATAAAAAACAAAAATTTTGACTTTTAATGTTTTCTTATATCTTATACAGAAAATTTGTCTATCGAATAAATATTTTATGGGTGATCTGGCAAACAGTTGTGTCAAATATATGGATGCCAGACTTAAATTTTTATTTTCCACTGATCATACGCTATCAAATAAAAAAATGACACATGTCTTTTATATCAATTTTACAAAAAATAGAAATAAGATTATTTGAAGCGAAATTTAGACAAGTTACAAAGCACCAGACCGGTGGTTTATTGTTTAAATAATATCCAGAAAATAGAAAAATATATTTTGCTACTTATTCCATTTTTCGGCGGTCATCGCTTGGTCTATCAAGTTAGACCATGTTAGTGAATTAGGTGATTGGAATTTTAAAAGTTGTACTGTTTTACAAAAAATACTAATTTTTTTTTTGTAAAATTAAATTGAAAGGCTGTGTTATTTTTAAGAAATCGCAATTTATAATAATCTCGCTTTTCATTCCAAATAAATCACCTTATGTAACAAAATTTTATATACTTAAATATTTTGATTAGGCTCAGCTATGATCCTAAGCTCCGACAGACTATTATCTATAGCACCTTTTTAAATATTATCTTAATAAAAGGCAACAGAATCAGAATTTCATGCCTACGTCCGGATAAAATTAAGGAACCGTGTTTTAATTTTCTTGGGTAAATATCCTGGTCGATCCTACCTCCTACATTCCAAAAAAGTGAATCCCTTTGAAGAAAAGGCCTGTGTTTATTTTATACTAAGGAACTTAAGGTCTTATATTACAAAAAATCAGGTCTTCGCTTAAAGAAAATTGTGAAATTTAAAGTGAATTTCATTAGCAAAATGAATTTTAGAGAGGCTGAATAGACTGAAAAATATTTACCGTCGGCAGTGTGTAATTTTATGGTCGACCCTACTTTTAATATATTTTTTAAGCTTTTTTTTTAGTTTCATGTAACAGAAATTGGGCTTCATTAAGCAACAATGTATTTATGACAACTAAAATTATGATTTTGATGTTGATAATTTGTTTCCTCTTTTTATATATTTTTTTGGAGAGCTCAGTTGTCAATAAATTCCGAGATATAGGTAATTTTGTCACGCACCATTGGAAAAGCTTGTACTTTTCTGATAATTTTTTGAATAAAAGTAGAAACTAGGCAGCAGGGGTGCAACTTTGGGAAATAAAGCCCCATATATATATATATATATATATATATATATATATATATATATATATATATATATATGTGTGTGTGTGTGTGTGTGTTGTTGCGTAGTGTTTCACGGATGGGAACATGTGATTCAGTATTAATCCGGAAATCGTTCGTTTGGTTTCCTGTAAAAGTTTACAGACGTTTCGCCAAATTCTCATTTGACATCTTCTGTGCTTGTAGATCAACTGATCAGATTTTGGCGAAACATCTGCAAACTTCTACAGGAAACCAAACGAACGAACGGATGTATTCTCGGATTAATACTAAATCACACGTTCCCATCCGTGAAACTCTAGGCAACAACATATATATATATATATATATATATATATATATATATATATATATATATATATATATATATATATAGGGCACTATTTCCCAAAGTTACACCCCTGCTGCCCAGTTTCTACTTTTATTCAAAAAAATATCAAAATTATCAGAAAAGTACAAGCTTTCGAATGGTGCGTGACAAAATTACTTCATTAAATCCGATTATCCTGAATATATATACATATATATATATATATATATATATATATATATATATATATATATATATATATGTTTATACGGCTTTCACGAATTCCTCCGTGTGAGATGCAATAGCAGTGGATATATCCACATTATGCCGTTGTAGTGCTGAAATCACATTCAGGAAACGTACGACTATATGCAGCTCCGTGTATGAATAAAGTAAAATCCGAACAGTAAATGCAAACTACGTTCCAACCATATCCTTTCCGTGTTAGAGGTTGCACAGTTTGAACAAATTGCTAAGGAACACAATTTATCCTACTCCACCACCATCGAGATGTTGGCCTACCTGTACCACCATACAGAGAAGAAAGTCAAAACTTACCCTCCTCGCCACAGTGATAAGGCAGAGGTACATGTTTCGTCTCTACTAGACTCATCAGGGTACCGACATGCACCTGGCTGTGCAAAGGATAGATCGGAAGGAAGCATGCAAACACTGAACGTCAAGTTATCTCAAGGTTTAACTAAAAAACTCACTGTCAGTAATAAAATTTGGACAATTACCCAATTGATGTGTTTAACGCCTGCGTACTCTACTAGTTACCATCATCGAGATTTTCCACAGATAGAAAAGTTAGGCGTCTCGTCAAAACGAAGATACTCGCGAACATTAAACTTGTTAGTAATCATTTATAAAAAACAGCCTGCGGCTAGACTGTAACCATTAAGTTTTCTTATAGATTTTTAGTATGCGAATTTATCAGTAGTCCACTACCACCGTATTAATGAGATTATTAGGTTATCAATAGCGGTATACTTAAAAAACCATACATCGAATAATCCTTTTTAATTTCTCATCTCATAATATGCTACTAGGCGAATTACCAAATAAACGTTATTCTTTTTAAGATTTCTTAAACTTTCTTATAGAGAAGTTTAATTAATTAAAACTAATTATTTTATAGCCGCCTTATCTAATTAAAATTTGCTGTTTTATTACAGAGCATACTGCATATTTTATAGCGTTAGTGTAAAGCTACAAAATGAACGTATAAAATAAAGTTCTTTACTGCGTTTATATTGAAACAGACAGAAAACTAATTAAAATTGGGTCGCCTTAGGAACAACTACCTAATTTCCTTAATGGCGGATATTTTGAAATGTTCTGGAGGCGCAGTTCGATAAATAAGTATTCTTGACCTAATTGTTTAATTTCAGTAAACCTTTAAAAATATGCTTATAGGTTAGAACTGATATACAGTGTGTCCGAAATTGGTGATAACAGCATTGCAATGTCGAAAACTATAACAGATATGAAGACAGCTTAGGCAATTAAATCAGCAGATTATTGGTGCTTGTTTATCGGTTTTGGTTGTTTGCGTTTTAAAAAAATGTAAAATGCTACAATTTCCTAGATCGGTTAGAACTTTTTTATTTTCTGATATTTTTAAATTTGTAAACACTTTTTATGTCTATTTAGTCAAATGTTAGTTATAACATTTCGATTTTCTGGAACCATCATCAACTTTGGTTTTTCCTATGACCGCCATATTGGATATTTAACTCATCGAAAAGTACTTAATGTTTTCTATGATATTATATGAAACACTAATACCAAAAAACATCGTTATAACCTAAAAGTAATTAAAAACACTTAAAAAAAAAACACCTAAATTTTAAATAATTTTTTCACTTGAAAATAAATTCAAACTAATAGAAACACCTCTCCATAAGACTGCGTTCCCTATTGTAAAAACGAAATTTATTAATTACAAATTACATAGTCATTCTAAGGTTTAAAATATCTAACATTTTTTTTCATTACACTGTTGATATTTTTCTGAAACGGCTCTGGTTACACAATGGATGGTATTACCAAGAAAATTGCGAGTTTTATGTTCAAGATCTTCTCTGTTTTCAGAACGATCAAATTTGTATACTTTATTTTTCACATATCCCCATAAATACAAGGCCTAGCAGACCAGTACACAGGAGAATATTTTTTCATTAAAAGTCTCCATTAAAAATGTTTGTATTTCCCTGGAATTATGTGCGGGGCAAATTTCTTGCTGAAACCACACATTATCAAACTGATCATTTGGCAGAATTTCTTAAAGGGCAGGAATAATTTGATTTTCTAACATTGCAAAATATCTTTGATCTGTCAATGTTTGGTCATAAATAAATGGAGCAATCAGACGATCTGCTAAAAATATTAAAGAATATTAAAAAAGATAAATCGTAATTATTACAATATTTATAAATAAATTTTGAGATAAATAATTAAAGCATTTTCCACAAATGCTAATCATTTAAACCTAAATAAGATATTTCTTACCCATTATTCCGAACCACACATTAACACCAAATCGTACCTGCAATCTTCGTGGTTCACTTAATTGTGGATTTTCAAGAGACTCATAATGATGATTCATTTTATTAAAACTCCGCAGTTATTTATCCATAAAACTTTATCCGATAAGGCGAGATTTTTTAGACATTTACCAACATACCAATTACAAAATCTCCTTCTTGAAGTCCTCGAACAATTGCTGGCTTGTAAGGATGGTATTTATTTTAATTATAATAATTTTCCTTGTGATGTTCTTGGTAAAATTTTTTCCGAAGAAAAATATTTTATGCTTAAAAACTTTTTTAATATAGAGCTTCAAAAGAAGTTTTGTATTAAAGAGAATGTTTATAGAAAAACTTAAAAACACTTAGAATATACTAATCACCAGGAACTGGTAAAATTTTTAATTAAGTACCCATTAAAACCTGTCAAATAAAGCTTTAAATATTGTCAATATTTTTATAGTTAATATGGACTGTTACTGTACTTTTATTGTTTTATGCTAATTTTTCATGAAAAAGAAGACTGACTCAAGAATTAATTGAGTCTACAGAAATTATTGAATATTATAAATTAAAAAATAAGAAATGAAAGAGAAATGAAGCCTCTTATCCAGAAAAATATAGAGATAAAAGTTGTGAAAAATTTACTAAAGAAGAGAGGGATCAGTTTTTTTTTAATTATTGGACTTTAAGTAATATTGAAAAACAAAAGCGATTTATTAAAAACAGCATGCTAGAAATTTAGGCTAGATACCGACATATACCAATAGGTGGACCTAGACCTCATAGAAAAGATAATATGGTGTTTTATTCCATAAACAACAATACAGTGGTAAGAGTGTGTAAGGCTTTTTTTATGAATTCCTTGGATATCAATAGTCGCTCTATCCGTACAGTACATGTAAAATACAATAAATTGACAAATATTCTTTTGCAAGAAGATAAAAGGATAACGATGATAAGGAGCATAAAACTGATAAGAACATCAAAGAAAATATTAGTTAGTTCATTAACTTTATAGCTCAAATAGAGAGCCATTACTCGAGAACTAATACGTACAAACTTTACATTGATGGAAGTAAATTCATATCAGGAAGTCACAGGGATTATGTGATCATCTTCATAGATCTGTGTGACATATGTATGGTTTATAAAAACGCAGTAGGAATCGAAAAAGCAAATTTGGAAGAACTATACACACGAAAAAAAAAAAAAGACGAAGGGAATCGGAAGGATGATGATAGCCATGTTGATGTCTACAAAATGCCAGCTGTTATGCTTCTCCAAAAGGGGATCTGTTCGTTTTTTATTATAAGTTGAAATTCAGTGCCATAAATTTTAGTGTTTATAATTTAAGAAATAACACATGCTATTGCCATGTGTGGGATTAAAGCTCTGGCCACAGAGGAGTTAATGAACTTGGAACTTCTTTCATCCACTTTTTGAAACACTATACCATGAAAGGAACTTCAATTTTTACTCTGATAATTATGCTGAGCAGCAAGAAAACAATTTATAATCGGCGTTTGTGTATATGAAGGCCGTTTTCTTAATGTGAAGAGTATTAGAAACACATACTTGGTAGAGGGACATACCCAAATTGAAGGAGACTCTGCTCAATCGTTAGTAGAGCGAAATGTCAAACGCACTCTAAAAGTGGTCTATTATGACACCTAAATCATATTTTTCTGTAATTAGAACTGCCAAGAAAATCGGAGAACAATTCCATATACACGAGATTTGCTTTCAAGACTTTTTTTTTATGTCAAACAATTACAACATAGAAGATGCTTCAAATGAGTCATTGGGCACACATACAATTACAATCAACAAGAAAAATCCTAATAAAACTCCATGGTTCCGTAAAGAAGTTAAAGATAAGTGTAACGAAGAAAGAAAAGCATATTTAGCATATAGAACGTCAAAAACGCCGGAAGCATACAACAGGTACAAACTAATTCGTAACGAAACTAATCTACTAGTCAGGCAACTAAAAAGTGAACATTGGGAGCAATTCTCTAAAAGAATGGAAGGAGACTTCTATAGTGTACAAAAACAGATGTGGCGACTGATAAGACAAGAGCACAAAGAAGTATCTGAACTCTCCGAAACAAACAAAATATCAGAGGAGAAATGGATAGACTACCTAATAAAATTATTTGAGGGAGATGCTAACATTGGAAAAAACAACATAGCAGCAATAAGGAATAATGTGGAAGTTACCATTCAAGAAGTAGAGAAAGCTATAAAATCCTTAAAAAATAAAAAATCTCCCGGACAAGACGGAATTCATAACGAATTGTTGAAATACGGAGGACAGCGACTAACACAGGAACTCACAAGTTTCATTCGAAAAATCCTGACACAATGCAAAGTACCAAATAGGTGGAGAACCAGCACAATGATGCTTATGTTTAAGAAAGGTGACAAACAAGAACCAGGGAACTACAGGGGTATTAATCCACTGGACACAACTCTGAAACTCGTTACGAAAGTAATCAAAAATAAAATTAATTCGGTTACAACACTGGAAGACGAACAGCAGGGATTTAGATCAGGAAGGTCTTGCGTGGATGCAGTATTTATTCTACGACAGATAGTCGAAAAATCTATAGAACACAATAAACCAACATTTTTATGCTTTATAGATCTAACAAAAGCATTCAATCGCATAAAGCTAGATGACGTAATCCACCTGTTATATAAGAGAAATATTCCTATCAATCTAATTCAGACCATCGAAAACATATACGCAAACAATAAAGTTCAGATTCGCACTAACGGTAAATTATCAACACCCATACCAGTTAACAGCGGTATTAGACAGGGAGACTCGCTTAGTCCTTTGTTGTTTAACATGATAATGGACGAAATAATAAAGGAGGTGCGACTTGGTAGAGGATATAAAATGGGTGATACAGAAATAAAAATTCTCTGTTACGCTGATGACGCTGTGATGTGTGCCGAAAATGAAGACGACCTCCAGAGATTGTTAAATACCTTTAATCTTACGGGAAGAAAATATAATATGATTATCTCAGCCGAAAAAACTAAATGTATGACAACCTCAAAAGAACTCCTCCGATGCAAACTAGAACTAGACGGTCAAATAATATAACAAGAAATGAGTTTCAAATATCTACGAATCGACATAACTAGTTATGGCAACATCGAAGATGAAGTAAGAGGGCAGGTGGCCAAAGCAAATAAAGTGGCGGGCTGTCTCACGACGTGATCTGGCGAAACAAACACTTACAACAAGAAACAAAGGTTCGGATCTACAAAACCACAATTAGACATTATGACATACACCTCAGAAACACGACCAGAGAAGACAAAAACGAAACAACTATTGGAGACTACAGAAATGAGAATACTTTGACGAATAACAGGAAAAACGCTACCAGACAGAGAAAGAAGCGATAACATCAGGCAATCATGCAACACAGACTGAATTAATAAGTGGGTCCTACAGCGTAAGACACAATGGAACAAACACATAAGCCGAATGACAGAGGATAGACTGGTAAGGATCGCACGAGATAAATCGCCTAGTGGTACACGCAGTAGAGGTCGACCACGGAAAAGGTGGAGCGATAATTTAAGTCCAAAATGAGGAAAATCGAAGAAGGAACAGGTCAGGGACCTATTATAGAAGGTAGAAGAAGAAGAAGAAGAAACAATTACAAGTTGTTACCATTCATTTTGCTTTGGTTAAAATTTCAGAATCTAAAATAATTAAATAGATTTCATTTACATTTGCATATGCTGCAATAGTAGAAATTCCAGAAAAGGAAAAATTTTATTTACTTGAATTATTTAATAAAAATTTGTATTTTCAAAACTTTTATAATTTCTTAAGATAATTTTAAATGTTAGTATGTTCCTGTGTTGAGTGTTCTGAGTTTTTTGTTAATTTGTTAATTGTTTAGTTACTTAGCTCGTTTAATCTATTGCCCTAATTATGACCTCACATAAAAATATATATTGTTAAAGTATGGTATGTTCTAAAAAAGTGAACAATAGATTTTTATAGTAACAATAATGCCATATTTTTACATATGTACCTTGTTTTTTAAATTTTTGCAACATAATGTCACAAGTATAACATACTTTCCTTTGGGTGTATCCATTTCAACACACATTTACTGTTTCCCTCATTTTTACAACTATTCGTGTTTATAAAACTTTGCTTTTAGATATTCCTAAATATGCAGTTTTAATATTTCCAGGTTAAGTTGCTACCCCCCATTAAAATTAAAATCGAATTTCCTGAAAAATTATAAATTTTGAAATATAATGTTCTTGTCACAAACTAGCGATATCATAAACTCCATCATCACAACAATTCTGAATCATCTAATAGAATAATATTATTTTAATAAATTAATTTTCTGCTAAATCGTTTTATTCTAATAACGTTATAGTGCTCCCGGCTTGCAAACCGAACCGGTATACGCCCAAAATATCCAAGCAAACATTGAATGCTGAAATAACACTATGAAAACTTTAATACCGGCATCGTAACGCAGCTTCCCCTTTTCCGTAAATTGAAATTTGTTTCCCAAAAGCTTTAAATTCAAACAAATCTTTTAATTATTTCACCTTTGTGCCAACGACATTTTAATTTACACTTTCTTGTTTAAATTTATTAAAATAACAAGACTTTTGTTTTGAGTTATACAAGTCATAGGATTGGATAAAGTTAAGGTAGATATTAAAAGTTTACGAAGTTGATATACCGTATGTCCCAGGCGTTAGGAGATTTTTGTATAATAAATATAAGTGAAATCGTTTTAATAAACACTGAAAGGTAAGAAATTTTCAGATACAATTAATTACATAAAACATGTTTATAATGTATAATTATTGTACCTATACCGGGTGTCAATGAATCTATTAGACAAGTCATAATTTCTAGAGTATTATGTGTATCAAAATGAGAATTGGTACAGATAAATGGTATGTGAAGGGGAGAGTTTTCGCATTTTTCCACTTTCCGGCCACTTCCGGTTTCACCGGAAATGGCCCCAGTCTTGAATTTTTAAATGGAACACCCTGTATATTTTAACATTTTTGGATTTCTGAGACAATTCTAGATCAGAGTGTGACATTTTAAAAACTTTTTACGTCTACTTCATTTTTTTAGAGCCACTTTTAAAATTGCATCTTGGTGGCCATAATCGGACGCAAACTAATCTAAGGGCCTTAGGTGATGTCAAAAAAATACAATCGCAAAGTGTTAGTTACTAGTATGAAAGACAGGAATAAGACAAGTTGGCAAAATTACGTTTTCATTTCTAACTATTAATTTTCAAATGGAGACCCCTTTTTGACAACTACTTTTCGAAAAAAAGCATTCTTTGGTGAATTTAACGGTACTAATTTATTTGCGATTGGATTAGACATAAGAACAGAAATTAAATATTATTAAGAAAAATACTGGATAATTTATTTACTTATGACAAGTGCGCCATGGACAGCCATGATGCATAATAATTTGCAACTGTTTTTATCAAGTCTTCTTTGGAAAACAAAGCACTCACTTAAGTAGATAATGACAGTGACATACGCTCTAAGAACAGACGTAAAAGTTTCTTAATTTTCGTTAAGTTTAGTTTAAATTTTCGTTAAAATAATGTATACTCAAAGTAAAAAAGTGGATATGTTATTAATATTTGGAGAGTGTCATAGAAATTCAAGGAATGCTGCCGAGTTGTATGCTCATAGATATCCGAAACGGCAACATCCAGCCCATCAGTATTTTCCGTATGTCGAGACCGTTTTAGGCAAATAGGAAATCAAGAGGCGGAACAGAAGTTTATCATAAATGAAGAGACTGAGATTAGCGTACTTGCTATGGTTGAGGTTGATAAAACAGTTTCGTTAAGAAAAATTAGTCAAAAACTGCAGATAAGTTATGAATCAGAAAGAAAAATACTGAAAAAGCATGGATAGCGAGCATTTAAATATCAGTTACATCAACATTTGTATACTGAGGATGGCGATAGACGGGTAGTGTTTTGTGATTGGCTGCTTCAAAACCATAGAGTTAACCCAAATTTTATCGATTTTATTCTATTTTCCGACGAATCCCGATGTACAAATAATGGTATGTTCAATAAGCAAAATACTCGATACTGGGCCCAACAAAATCAACATGAAATGAGAGAGGGCAATTTTCAAGAAAGATTTGGCGTCAATGTCTGGGCTGGTATCGTTGGAAACAGAATAATTGGGCCAATATTGTTTCAAGGTCAGTTAACAGGGGTTAGATACTTAGGTTTTCTTCAAAATGAAATCGAAAATCATCTCAATGATATACCTTTAGCAGTTTTACGGCGAATTTATTTTCAACAAGATGGAGCACCGCTTCACAATACTAGAGAACTTCTTAATTATTTAATAGAGCATTTTAATAATCGAATTATTGCAACCAATGGTCCAGTATGGTGGCCAGCCCGCTCACCGGATCTTACTGTGCTCGATTTCTTTGTCTGGGGATATGTTAAAGAAAGGGTTTACTACGGAGCAGCCCCAGCTACTCTTGAAATATTAGAAGAAAGAATTTTACGGGCATTTAGAAGTATAACGCCCAAAATGCTACAAAACGTGTTAAGAGAAACAATTGAACGAGCTGAAATGTGTCGTGAAAAAGAAGGAATGCACTTTGAACATTTACCACACTAAACTTTTTAACAAATTCAGCTACTGTACTTTGAAATATTTTAAGTGCGTCGTCTAAGTTATTAGTTTATTTTGTTAGTTTTTTGTTAATTTTGTTAAATTTTTAATCCAATTCCCGTCTTTCATACTAGTCACTAAAACTTTGCGATTGTATTTTTTTGACATCACCTAAGGCCGTTAGATTAGTTTGTGTCCGATCATGACCAACTAGATGCAATTTTAAAAGTGGCTCGAAAAAAATGAAGTAGACGTAAAAAGTTTTTAAAATGTCACATTCTGATCTAGAATTGTCTCAGAAATCCAAAAATGTTAAAATATACAGGGTGTTCTATTTAAGAATTCAAAACCGGGGCCATTTCCGGTGAAACCGGAAGTGACCGGAAAGGGGAAAATATGCGAAAACTTTCTCCTTCACATAACATTTACCTGTACCAATTCTCATTTTGATACACATAATACTCTAGAAATTATGACTTGTCTAATAGATTCGTTGACACCCGGTATAGGTAAAGGAAAAAATGTTTTGGATACTCTTTCAATGCATAAGCGAACTCTTTCTTGATATACGGTTTAACTTTAATTAAATATTTGCTATTAAAGAGCGAAAGGATGTTCTTGTTCATTCTTTCATACTTTTTCTTCATTCTTAATAGTATATCATAAACAATATCTTTAATATATACCCATAAGATAAAATCAAGACTTGTTAGATCCGGAGAGCTTGCTGGTCAATATTGTGTTCCTTCGCGCCTTGTCTAATAATTAGGATGTTGAGTATCATTTTTGTCTTAACTTGGAAGTTCTCAGGAACATCGTCTAGTTGCAGTCATATTCCTTGTTGAATATTCAGTAGAACATTCTCCAAAATTACCAGTAAATTCTTTCAGTATTACTCTAACTTCAAGATGACACACGTGGTCATCTTTATACTATTATTTTACGAAAACTAATTTCTGAATATACCTGACTATTAAATCAATGTGTACACGGTGTGCAGTATTGTTCGTGAAATTTTTGTTCACGGTATATATATATATATATATATATATATATATATATATATATATATATATCAAAAAAATACTCAATTATCTTTTGTTACACTCTGTGAATTCTGAAAAAGGTAAAATAAATTATGGAAACGTCAGTCATTTAAAAAATGTAAAATATATAAAGCACAACAGCACTATTATGGTTTGATCTGATTTTTTTACGGACCATAAACCCAAGAAAAACGAATAAATAAAAATATATCATTGAAGGTACAAGAAAAAATAACACAAAACATAAAAAACAATTTATATATATATATATATATATATATATATATATATATATATATATATATATATATATGTATATATATATATATATATATATATATATATGTATATATATATATATATATATATATATATATATATATATATATATATATATATATATATATATACAGGATTATTCACCCTATACGGTACGGAATATTGCGGCCAAAATACGTGACTTTCAAAAAGATTTACTTTTGGGATATATATAGGGGGCTAATTAAGTTACTTTTAAAAATTATTTTCATATTATTCATGGTGTTCCAAAAGCTTTGAAAGTGTCAAAGTTGTGTTTTTTTTTTAAATGGAACCCTTTGTATATATCTCCGATCAAAATAAGTGCCTATTTTAATAAGGTTTATAGTGCCTATACCTTAAGGGCTTTTAAATAATTTGAATTTTGTCAAAATCTAACCTAATTTTCATGTTTCAAATACTTAAGAAGTATTTCAGTTATGTACTCAAAATGTACAGTGAAGTGTAACAATAAATCATATTTTATATCCCAATTATAATAAACTTGTTATATTGTACAGGGTGTCCAAAAATTAAAATTTATCATATAAGACCTTTAAGTGGCCATAGCTTAGTTTATACAGAAAGCTTTACTTTATATATGATAAAATATGATAATCTACTTTTCTTAATATGAAATAAGTTTTTGTGTTTTTCAAAAGTTTTGTTTTAAGAAAAAGTGTAACTATTATTTTGTTTTGTTATTATAAAATGAACATTCACTATAATATATCTGATTGACAGAAAAATGTATTTATTACTTTATTGTGTGCTAATAAATCTTGTTAACTGTAAAAACGTGGTTATCTACTATCGCTATTTTTAATCAAGTTATTATGTTCTAAGAAAATTTTGTTTGCAGTAAAAATATGATTATGACTCCTCAAAATGACGTTGTATTTTGAGATGTCGCAAAACTGTTAGATATTACAGCTGTCTTTCCGAAAATTCGGTTAACAAAGTATATAGGAAATTTTATGTAAAGAGAAAGCGAACTTAAATTTAAAGGTCGAAAAAATTTTTTTAACAAATATTTCATATTTTGAGGCGTAGAATCAGATTCGGTCATAAAAATATGTACGTTCCACTTAAAAAAAAAAACGAACTTCCAGTCTGAAAAACCCACTTGCGGTCGGAATCGGAAATTGTAAGTGCCACCAATCGAAAAAGCGTTCACGACCGAAATTCTTAAAAAACCCGTTTCTCTAGACATTAAAAGGGGCGAAGGGGCGTACGGGTGGCCTGAGACACCCGGTATATATATATATATATATATATATATATATATATATATATATATATATATATATATATATATGAAAGTTTCATTATTTCAATATAAAAAACTGTCTCTTACATATCGCCTTAACCCAATTTTGTCTTATTTATTTCTCGGTGATTTTCCCATAACTCAAAGCTCATACTGGCAATAAATCAAAGGAAAAAATAAATGACAGGGAAAAAACAGTTTCAGGAAAACCTACAATAAAAAGAAAACGCATTTGTACTTATCTGAAACGTATATGGCAAGAAATTTTTGAATTTAACTTGATAATAACAGTAAAAAACGAACATAATATGGTGAAATGATTCTTCGTTGCGTGTTGTAATGTCAAGCGTGACCAAATAACACTATTTCATATAAGAATTTAAAATGTTACCAAATGGCACGTGACTAAATAGGTAAATAACACAAAAAAAAAACGAAGTAATTTTCTTCGATTCCGCTTTTCCTTGTTTTTTTCAGTAAAATTTTATTTAGACAAGTGTTTTATAAAACTTGTTTAAAATGCGGCGTGGAACAGCTATTTTAGGAAATTTCGCTCCTTTCTAATATTTTCAATTAAAATTTTCTTGTATTCATCAAACTTGTCTATTTTTCAAATTTACTCTTAAATTGATACTTAATATAAATATGCAGATTAGAGACTAATTATTCCTCCACCCTACCCCTCTTTTACAATAGAGACTAAACCCATATTAAATTTTATTATGATTAATAATTATTTTCTATGAAATAAATTGTAATTTTTTAAAAAATACTGATAACAATTTTTTAATTTAATATTTATTTAATTTTTCTAATTTTTCTTCCAACACGACATAAAACCAGGGGCGGATCCAGCCTCTCTCTTTGGGGGGAGGCGGTGATATAACATAAATTCAGTATGGCAAACGAAAGCAAGTTGTCGACGGGAGAGTGGGGGGAGGGGATAGAGACGCCAGCAACATTCCTGTTTTCAGTGTAAAACAAGTTGTCGACAGGGGGTGAAAGCCAGCAGCATACACATTTCTAGTAGGAGTGTCAGAATCGGGTCTATTCTCCTGAACTCAAAGCTCTTGGGGGGACAATCGCAAGAAAAAAATCAGTTGTCGATGAGGGTGTGGAAGCCAGCAGCATACACATTCCTAGTGTAAGAGGCACAATCTTGAGGGGGGCGATCGCCCCCACCGCCCTCCCTGGATCCGGCTCTGCGTAAAACTTTTTACTTTTGACAATGCTTCATTCCAAACATATCTTGTTTAAAGTAGCGCCAGATTAAATTTGTATTTTTCCAAAAAATTCAAATAGAGCTATTAAAATTTGGTTACATGTGATGTTTTTGACCCTGTATAAGGTGATTTCATAAAATAACTATTTTTGAAAACGTAGTTTGTGTCTAAAAGTAATACACATTATAATTAAGATAAACAAGCACACAGTGTCATGAGATGCATTAGATGGAAAATAAATTTTAAATGCGTTTAATTTTTATATTATGATTTTTTTCAATTAATGTGTAATACTTTTAGACACAAACTACATATTCAGAAATAGTCTTTTTATGAAGTTACCTTATTTAGGATCAAAAAAAAACGTTTCATGTGACCAAATTTTAATAGCCCTATTTGGATATTGTAGAAAAACACATTTATTATGGCGTTACTTTAAACAAAAAATGTCTGGGATGAAGCACTGTCAAAACTAACAAGTTTGCAACAGTAATGCAATTTACAAAAATGGGAAAGAAAATTAAATTATCTTATACAGCTGAAATTTTGCATATGAGCTAAAAATTGTATTTAGAAAACCCATTTTTCAATTTTTTTTTGTAAAAAAATTAAAATTTGACTGATAATGCTAATCACTTGATTACTATTTTTTTGGTTAATTTTCATCTCGATCGAAGCCAAAATTATTACCAAAGTCAAGTCAAATTGCGAATAAAGCTATTAATAAAAGAAATCCCATATGATGCCGATTTTACTGATCATATATACATATATATATATATATATATATATATATATATATATATATATATATATATATATATATATATATATATATATATATATAAATCATAATAGAAAAATTCAACAATTGACGTTCCGCGCTCTATTTAGGGAATTTTCAAAATTATTTTTTATTTATTTATTTATTTTTATTATCCTGCAAAACATTTAAATTCAAAAAAGTTGGAAACACATCTATATGTTTATATCTGTAAAATATAATATTTATAGTTTGGGTGAAGCTACCAAAAACTACACCCATTATGACGTTTTATGAAGAAATAGAAGAATCACATGGGCTGCGCGTTGCAATTTGCATCTTAAAGAAATGTCAAGGACATACACTAAATTGGTCGATCAAAAGAATAGAGGAATATTTTTATTTAGATATAAATATGTAGATATGTTACCAACTTTTTTGAATTTGAATGTTTCACATGTATTTTTTGCAGAATAATAAAAATAAATAAATAAATAAAAATTCGAAAATGCCCTAAATAGAGAACGAAACGCCAAGCATTGGATTTTTTATTATGTAAAGAACTCAAACCCAAAAAAAGATAAAACAAAGAAACAGGACATAATCTATGATTCAAGAATCTGTAACATATAAACAAGGGTTGTTCATCTGTGCTCGCAATTTCTTCTTAATAGCCAGCAGTAACCTGCCATCATATTAACGTCCAACTTACCTTGATACATAATCTCTATTTTCTTAATATCTTGGTGGAAACATTGTCCCCGCTCTTCATTAACATCGCCAGAGTTTTCTGGAAAGACATCTATATGATTAGGCAGGCAAGAGAGACACTCCATTGCCGAATCTGTGATTACCTAAAAAATTCTCTATTACTTATTTTAGGTTAAGCCATGTAAATTTTTCGGTTTTGTTCACTGTCGTACTAAAAGTTTCGTCAGCCAAAAGTTTCCTTATTTGTGGCCCATCAAAAATTATTTCGCTCATTTTGACATCAGACAATTCCCCATCTTTATTCAAAACTTTAACAAATTGCGTCATGGCACCAAGTTTAACGTGTATACGTGGAATTAAATCTTTTTAGGATCAACTAGTAGGGTTGCGATAACATTATTCTTCTCCACTTCGAGAGATATTTTTTTAGGCCATTTATGATCAGTATAGTGTTTTTTCCTATCTCTACTGTCCCACAAGCACAGCAAACAAGGTGTCCGTAACTCCAGACTGCTGTAGCAAGAACATACCCGAAACTTTCATATCGCTACATAGATGCTTAGGGTACTCAACTATTTGTAAAAACACTTTAAGGCTATCGTATGATTCCTTCACTGTAATAGAATGTGCGACAGGAACCGAAGAATGAAAGTTAGTGTTATAAAATAGTACTGCTTTTAGACTTATTTTGAAGAATCAATAATTGACCTTCATTCTTGACGTTTATGTATATCAGTCCCTCGATCTCTTTGCAAAATACCAATTTTTTATCATCATAGCTTTATTAATCAAAACATTTCGTGAAACTTTCATTTCTTTTCCTATAATACCACACTTTTGTACCTTTGGATAATTAATTCTTATTTTTTAAAACTGAAGCTAAATGCTCCATCTTTGGGCGAACCTAACTCTCCCACTAGATTATTACTTTTGAGTTAGTGGTTTTTTGTTGTTTTTGCTAGTATATAAGTAAATTTTATCATCGTCAGTGTCTTTATCAGTTTCGTCGTTAGAAAAATTTTTACCAGCTTCGTCGCCAGTAATTTCATCATCTTGTGTCATCATTTTAGCTAGATTCAATTGACAAGTTTTCCAAATTATTAATATTTTCTTCATCTTGATTTTTTCAACAGCTATTTTTATTGACGTAACTTTAGCATATAGCATTTTGTGTTTATTTCCGGGATTAATTTCGTTAGTTTCCTTGTTAGTAAACAGATATATATATATATATATATATATATATATATATATATATATATATATATATATATATATATATATATATATAAGAAATTAAAAAAAAATTTAATATTTACATTTTCTTTTGCCTATTTTAGCTATTTTTCCAACATTGAATTAACATTCAGCGACCCCAAAAACCTACATAAAGGGCGATTCAAATTGATTCCACGGCTTTTCCTCAATTTCATCTTGAGCTTGACTTGATACAAACAACGAATTCAGAATCAGCAAACCCAAAAACCTACATAAAGAGCGATTCGAATTGATTGCACCGTTTTCCACAATTTAACCTTCAATTGACCTTGAACTTGACCTGATACAAACAAACAGACCACGAATTTTTGTAGTCGGCGCTTATATATGTATATATACTTGAATATTTATTGCTGGATTAGTAGATATCATTTTTGTAACCCAATTTTTTTTTCATTTGGCGCTAAACTCAAAAATTTCAATTCAGTATAAAAATTTATAAAGTACTTTTCGCTCTTAAATATCTTAAATATAAAAATATCTTGCATTCATATAAGTGGATGAGTAATCAATCTAAATCATAAAATTTGGAAAAATAGCGAAAGAAGAAGACTAAGACATGATGACGGATGGACGGGCGTGATGAAATTATAAAGATTTCTACGGAATCCTGAAAATGGTATTTAAAGCCGTTCCAATCTTCCAAATGACGTTTTAAGTTAGTAGCATTTACAATTTGACCAATTGTTTTACTCATTTTTTAGATGTACAAAGTCGAATGCCAGACATTATTTAAAATATATATATATTAAAGTTTCCCATATATGGTGACATTTTCGAAGGCACTGTATAAAAATCCATATTTAAATATGTATAAATATTTTTATATTCTATCGTATTTTATTATTCTTATAGCAAAAGAACGGCTTTTTATTTTATCTTTCGTCCTTAACACCACTTTGGAAGAAAAAACTAACTTGTGCCTTTTCACCAACGCTCCATTCAACTGTTTACAAAGAAAAAGAAAATAAAGGCTAAAACCTATAAAGACAACTTTAATAAAACTTGATTATTTTTATTATCAAAAAAAAAATGATGAAAGAGATGATCCAGATTAATTTGGCGAGTATTAAGCTTAAGTGGGAAAAACGTGCTGCAATTAATAAAAAAAATTTCAAAGAAGTTATTTTCTGTTCCTTTTCATGTCGAACTCTTTTAAGTAAATGACCTCCTAACATGGTATAACTATAATGCTTTACATTACTTAGCTTTACTTAATGTATTTTTGATATATACAGATATTGTACAAAACGTTCTGTAATATTTGTAAAAGGTCTTCTTACAAAAGTTAAAACACAATATTGTTACGATGTTCTCTCCTTAAAACCACTTACTGGCTCCACGCAACTCTTTTCACTGGTTAATAACAACTCTTTAATTGCTACTTTTCAGCACCTTCATTGTTCAAATACAACTGAATCTAACTACTCATATCCTATACTTATTTATATACCTTTAGAATCTACTAGAACATACCAGAATACAAATAAAAAAATTACGAGAAACATGACTAACGAATAGTGAATCATCGATATATTATTTCTTTCATTATATTAAAATAAAGATGATTCATGATATTAAAATAATATTTCTCTACAAGGACGCATCAAAAAGTTCTCCTAGTTCTTCATTACGATATAATGAACAAACAAAACGACCCCGAACTAACGGTTCAAAACCTAACCCAAAGAATCATAAATATGATAAAAGCATTTTCCATTTAAAAATAGTTTAGTTTTCTGCTTGAAAACATTAAAATTATCATTTTCACTGAGGCATTAATGGACATGTAATGCACAATTATAAAATTTAAAACCAATACACCTTGGATTTTCCTGACCCACATTTAATCTAAACGAGACTTTTGTTTCTGAGCCCGTAAATTTTGTGGGAATTGGCAGGTACTGCTGGAGTATATTAATAGGGATGCCTAAAGTGCGGAGAGCCGGTTGGTCGCCACTTTGGACTACATCGGCAGTTGCTATCGCCCAACGTTCTCCTACGCAACATATTTTAATAAAATATCTTGTTCATGAAGACGTCGATCCAATTGAGATACTTCAAATAGTGACTGTAAAGTTCCAGAATCAAATACTCCAATGGGCTCGCATGTTTGCCTGGCATAAGAAGTTCAAGCCAGGACGTGAACGGGTTGAAAATGAGAAACATGATCATCGATCCTGGACCAGGGTTACTGAGAAAAACATTTACAAGATTCGTGACCTTCTCGAAGATGATCGACGTTTGAAAGTTTCCGAAATTGCAGCACAAGTGGGAATAAGTTATGGGAGCTTTTAAAAAATAATTACTGAGGACCTTCAGTTCCGTAAAGTACCAAGTGGGTCTCTCGCCTTTTGACAGAAGAACAGAAGTTGCACGACAATGCTCAGCTACACACTATAACTCTAAGTTGCGCAAAATTACAGGAAATGAGATGGACGACACTTGATCATCCTCCCTATAGCCCTGACTTATGGCCTAGCGATTTCCATCCTTTTGGAGCTTTTAAAGAAGCACTAGGAGGGCAATGATTTCAAGACAGTGAGGCTGTGGAGGCCTTCTTGCTCAATTGGATTTTGATGCAACCTCTTTCAGTTTACGATAACTGGATCAAAAATCTTCCGAACCGCCGGGAAAAATATGTTTCCAAATAATGTATGATTGATTATTTGACTATACCAAATAAAAATATTTTATCCACCTTCGAATCTCGTCACTCTCTTCTGAGCAACAAAGATACGTTCCACATCACCCATAGACTCCCAGTAAACGAGACCATACGATATGATGGACTTAAAGAGGCCATAATAAACTAACTTTAGAACCGATAAAGGGACTATATATTTGATACTCTTTATCAGAAAAGCACAAGAACAAAGTTTTGGAAATTAGTTTTCAATATGGTTACCTCAAGTTAGCTTATGATCAATATATAGCCCCAAAATTTGGAAGTACCTACATTTTCTATGGATGGAATATTTACTTGTGTATATGCTATAATCAATATGTTTTAAGTAACAATTTCCATACCTGTTGTTTTATTATTATTTAGTTTTGGGTCATGCTTTTTACCCCAATTAGCAATGCAACAATCGCCAAAGTTATCTCCAACTATTAATGCGTTTGTGTCATCCTCATATAATGCAAAATTAACATCCTGCTTTTTTTCAGTGGAAGGAACACTAATGAAACAGTTAAATAGTGTTGGAGAGATTCACGACCCTTGTGGCGTGAGTTTCCTGATTTCCTGATGCTAGGATTTGACACCACCAATCACTACTTGAGCTTGCCTTTCTTCCAGATAAGATGTTACCCAGCTTTTGTGCAGGTCCTCTCGCGCCCAATTTTTTCCCTTTTATATTATAATAGAGTACAATCGACTGTATCAAACGCTTTGCTCGTGTCAAAAAATTAACCCATAATATTTTTCTAAGCTGACAATAAAGAATTTTTGACAAGGGCAACAATAATTCAACTAAGTATTAAACATTGAAAACACAAGAATGAAACAATTGGTTTATTTTATTACCAAACCGGTAACAATGGAATATTTTGTTTATTTACAAGAGACAACCAGGGCTGTCAATTTTCCAGTAATTCCTTGCTTTTGCCAGGAATAATTAGATATGCCAGTAATTTTGCCAGGAATACTATCATGCCAGGGATTTGCCAGGAATAAATATCTTGTACTCAGAAATTGATAAAATATTATGGCGAAATGTACATATAATTGATGGCAAGTGTATGAAAATCGATAATATGCCCAATCTCTAAAATTAAATCTCTCTACCATCTCTTTTTGCTTCTCACATGTAGTTATTTCTTTCTTTATTTTACGGTTTTGCAGTCTAAAATTTAAAGGATGTCCATCCTCCAACAATCTTGTTATCATCTGTCTTTACTAATATTCAGTTTAATTGAGCAATATTAATTTTTCCTTATCACACGCATTTTGCGAGGAATAAATATAAAACTTGCAAGTATTTCTCTGTGGAACATTTGACAGCACTGGAGACAACCATACCCCTTCGGGTTTCATTAAAGATGTCTTAGCAGGAACTTGAATTTTCAATAAATTACAAAACACAATACTATAATGAATTTCTTAGAAATCTTTATTGATATTCAAAGTAATAATTAAACATAAAATAAAATGTCAATAAAATGATCACCGCGACTGCGTTGGCATGTATTTAATTTTTCAATGAAATTTCGAATTACCTTTAAGAGTAAGAGTCGCTGGATTTCAGGAATGAATTGTCACATAAGTCTTCCTTTAAAAAAAAACAAAAAAGGTACATTAGAACTTCTTGACAGCCAGTTTTGATTTCCAAAACCTGAGTACTCCGCCTACGACAACATTATTGTTTCACGAGCGATATAATAGATTCAATTAAAGCTACTTCTCAGTTACGTCGATTTCATTCTATTCTGACCAGAAATATTTTTCAATAAGCCACAGTAGCGATCATCATTGACAGCTACTGTAACACCTTCATATTTTTAAAAAAGTACGGTCCGATGACGCCTTCTGCACTTTTTGAGGGCACAGTGGAAGTTTCTGTAAAGTCAGTAAATTTTCTGCTCCTCAGATATGAGAACTTGTTGACGAAACCGTTATGGGAATGTAATTCTCGTCACCAAAAATAGGTATGTTATGGGATTCTTCGTCAACTTGCAATTGTTCCTGGATCCAAATAGTAAAGTTTTTGCATTGTCCAGGTTGCAATTCTTGAGTTAGCTCGATCTTGTCAACATAAAGTACAATTTTTTTTATCAAAATTCATTGGAGAGTGCTGCGCTGGAGTCTTAAATCGTGGGAGTGATTCCGACAATTTTCAGGACGATGATGGGTAAAGTTTTATTTATTTGAATGAAAATGATCGATAATGAAGTAACTTGTAAATTGTCACTATTCTTCCAAGGATATTGTTTAATAATCAACATTTGCCAAACTCTTTCCCAGCATTTTCGTGACTATGCATGTTTCTATCAAAAATTTACCAAATATGGTTAACTCAACAATTGACAGAGAACAACTGTGCGCGATACGAAGTTCAAATTATCATCAACCAGAACATTTAACTTCCATGGCAACTAATTCGGGTTAGTTCAGTGTAGTTAAGAGTTTTACTGAATATCGTTAAAATATGATGTCGTCGGTTCTTCATAAATTATGATCCGATAATTTTGATTTATCAGCAGTTTTGAACCGACGTCGTCTAAAAAATGTTGAAGTTATTACGTGATCAGGTTGTTACTTACTGTAAAGGTATGTATTCATCTTAGCACGAACAAGAACGAGGTAAGCCGAGGCCAAATAAACATGTATGCCAAGACGTGCGATGAAGGCTCAGCAAATTGCTTATGGAGATACGACCAACGGTCCGAGGCTATTCGAATACCATCCGATGAAAGTCGGTATTTCAAAGAAAGCTTTACTTTGATGTGGACGGCATTTCTGGGTTTTCAACTGTCTTTTTAGCCTCGATTCTTTATTTCCAGTAAAAATCATTTTTTTTTTGGTTTTATTTTATTTTTATTTTATTTTTTTTACCTTATGAATAACCGTTATTTTTTGTATATTAAATAATAATATTAAAAAATCAGTCGTTAATGGATTTAATGAAACTGAATTTTATCAAGAGTATGAAAACCTATTGAAGAATATATTGCAATCGGAAGATATTCTGACAAAATTTCGAAAACTGTCATTTTTTCCTCATTTCTATTGCTATTGAAAATGATTGATTTCTGATAACAAATCTGTTTCGCTATAATGATATGGTTCACTAGCGTATAATTTTTTTTTGTTTAATAATGCAGAAATAATGGCCATTATCAAACCATCGTCGTTCGGATTTAATAGTTTGCTATTCCATTCATTGCCTCAACCAGTTCTGTTCGTAATCTAAAGAAACACAAAAGAGACAAGATTTCGCTTTATCTCCTTCCCGTTAGTGTTCAGATGAATATGCTCCTTCAGAATTACAAATATCAAATATGCCTTTCTGAATTATTGATATTAAATTTTACCCAACCAATCTCAATTAACTACAACTTTAGCTGATATAAAATATACCAGTTTCAGACATCATTATCTTTTACAACTTGCATTTTCATGGCAATTTCGTAACGAGAGATATTCATAACAAAAATTTGAAACGTGCTCTTTAAATAATATCTATATTGCCGCGTTCCACGATATATTGATCCTGATGCATGAGATAAACAACTCTGTTCCATTATATTTGAAATAAAATCTATCAAAAGATATATAACGAAATAACATGAATATTAAAATTTCTGAAATTAACGGAAAATAGTCATTTTTATTCTTGAGGACTAGCTAAAATTCGATGAGTAAAATTCCATTTAATCTCACTAGAAGCTAAAGCAACATCAAAATGTATGAAAGTAGGAAGTTACAGAAACTTAACCCCCACTAAGGTAAATATTGTCCTACCTGATATTCTATCCCTCTTGATCTATTATTTAATTCTAAGTGATTGGTACATATTGGCGAAGGTTTACACATCAAACAGGGTTGCCGAACATCGAACCAAATAATATAGATAATAAATATAGCTATTTTAAATAAAGTTTAAAGGGTTTTTGTTCATTATTAAGTGAAATATTGCATAAAATAAAAAGAAAATACTTGAAACAATGTTGATAATGTTAATTCGAGCCCGCCTTCTTTTTTTTAATAACTTAAATATGTTAAAAATATCCATATTGTCGAGTAAAATTATCAAATAATTTTGTAATGGATAATTGCAACAATTGGAATACCAATTAACGAATAATCATTACATACAATTTTTGTTTATTTTATTAATTTATAATTTTGAAAATAAAATTATAAATTAATAAAGTAATTGATAATTCGATTACTAAAATTATCATTTAATAAAGTGAATGGTAATTTTATTCCTACAATTATCAGTTAATGGAATATTTGATGATTTCACTTTTGAAACTATTAGTTGAAGAAGTAATTGATAATTTAGGAATAAAATTATCCATTACCAGAGTAATTAAAAATTGCACTTTTCAAGATTACGCATTAAGAGAATAATTATTAATTTAATTTTTCAAATTATTGAACTATTAATTGGTAATTTACCAGAATTAAATTTGAAAAGATATATATTTTTTATTGAAAAACTCCATATTTTTCTTTTAACTAATGGAGAATTAACAATAGGGGAAATTTGTTATATACGTCGATTAATTCTACAAATAATGAATAATTAATTATAAAACGACACTTCATAATATAAATATGGATTTTATACATATTTTATTCTATCTTGAAAGTGAATGCCAATCATAAATGCACAAGTAGGATAAATAATCATAATTATATCGCTATTTTATTTAATGCTCCATTATTTGCAAAAAAAACGACCTTAAATTATTTAAAAATAAGAATCTTTTTGTCAAAGTTTTGACCTTCCTACAATACGATTTTTTTTCTATTTATTAAAAAGAAGTATATTAAAAAAATCAAGCTCTAAGCGACCAGTGTTTGAACTCTCCATAAAAATAATATTAAAATATCGTTTGAGGCCGCTTTGAGAGTAGCCTCAAAAAATATTGATTCGCAAAATTCCCCAATAAAAAACTGAAAAAATTCCAGGTTGTTTTTCACATACTAGTACGTCATATTTAGAAGTTTCATCGGTTTCTAGGTAAAAATATCTTATAAATAATAAGTAAAAATGAAAAGGTGTTACTGTAAAAAAATTGTTACTTATTCATCTGCTTATTTGGCTTCTTTCAAAATGCAGTTTTATCACAATTTGCAAAATTGCATAAATCTATATGTATTTTAATTAATTTTATTTTTGGTGCTTTTGTAGCTTTCTCTACCCTTCATATAATCGATTTTATCAATATTTCCACATGTGTTACTTATTTGTGCGCATTCCCTTTGGAACAATTATATTTTTCTTTAGAATGTTCTTTCATGTTATTTTCTTCTCCATCTCCGGACATTATTATAATAACGTCTCTTGCTCCTTTTTCAACCGAAACATGACCAGATCAATTATTTAATTGATGCCTTCTTTATCAGATTTATCCTCTAGCGTAGCTTACAGAAGTTTAAAATAGTTCCCACGTTGACCTAATTTATATCCTTATTTCGCTTGAAGGACACAATTAATGCTTTTCAAATTAACACGTCAGGATGTCTTCTGGGAAAAAACTTATTCATTACTGGCAATTTATTTTTCTTTGTTTAACTTCTGAGTAAAAATTCTATAATTATTTATGCATCGCCTATAGAAACAGTCTCTAAGAACTTCAATAAACGCTTCAGATTTTTTCAGCAGAATTCCTACAAATAGGATCCTTTCTATTATACTTAATTGACGTATTTTTACATTAAATTATAACATTTCTATAAAAAAAATTGAACCGATTTCAGAACAAGGGCTAAAAAGTAAAAAATAACTAAATAAATTTTTAAATGAAGTGGAAATTTTTGAAGTTGACGCGAAATTATTACCTAACAAAATGTAATTAGCGTAAAAAGATTGAAAAATACTTTATTTCCTAACCATATTTCATGTTAGAAGTTATTTGTTTCATTTGGTAATAATCAGTTTTTTAAAAGTCGGTTCAATTGTTTTTATAAAAATTGAATTGAGTTGAGTTTCTAAGATTGCAAAAAGTATCCATTTTATCCAAAGTTGTAGAACACTAAATTAAACAACAAATAATTCGTTGATTTGAAAATTCCTCTAAAACTAGACTAAATGAAATTTTACCAAATAATATCTAATCCGCTATAGCAATTTCGCTATTTTCAATTATAAAAAATTAATTTTAGGTTGGTAACATAAGCCCCCACAACTCCCAATAATGATATTTAAAGACCTTAAGATATGTACATTTTTTGATCTGACATATTTCATACTGCATATTGAGTTTGAAGATCCGTAGTATACTCTCCAAGAATTTCCCAATATCAATCTAGCAAAACCGAAAAAATGTAAAATTTTTAGTCTCCTTTATTGTTTCCGCCATATTAAATTGTAAAAAATTAACTTTAGATTCGTAACCTACGATTTCGAAAACTCTAATACCTATTTTTAAAAATGTGCCGTAATCAATTTCAGAAAGATAATTTTAAATTCTTAATCTAATCTTAATCTACACCCTCGAAAACCTCTCACTATTAATTTTAAATATACCCCGGAAATATAAAATTTTTTAGATCGCCATATTGAATCTTTTTAAAACAATTTAAAAATAATATTAAATTAGTAATTTCCACCCTCAGAAGTAAAATTTTTATTCCGCGATAATAAATTTTTTAAAAATAATTTTTTTTCGTTACGTACGTCTCCGAAAATTCCCCCATACCAATTTTGGAGAAAATCGGACAAATTTCATTTTTTAATCCGCCATATTATCAGCATTATTTTGGATTCTACTAACACAACTTCGGCCAAAATAATATGGGACCACCGCAGCAAATTTCTGAACATAATACAAAAAATTTTATTCAAATACGTGCCGCCGTTCCGAAGTAATCGAGATACATAGATAAAAAATGTAGAACGTCCTTCTTTTAGAAGTCGGTTAAAAACAGAATCAAATTGTGAATAGACGGATGTCCACAAAAAGTGGTTATCTATTACTATTAGTTGGAGGCCATATTTTCTAAATACTAGGGGAAGATAAGTAACGTATCAAAACAAAATCTACTGCAGACATGCAATAGGAAGCGAACAAGCCGGTCAGTGTCGCTATACTGAAGAGATAGACGAAGCAAGTCTGGTATCGGCTTCACGCAGGGAACGATGTCATTTTCTCGATTGAACACCATTCTACTTACTTAAGGGGTTACACCACTTTTCACTGTTGAATATTCAGAGAGTCTAAACTAGTTTCAACTTTATTCACCTGAGTTATTTCACCTTCTAAAATTCCTCAAAGTAAAAATACCCTTTGTCAAGGCTCTGACCGGTCCGAAAGCGACCTGAAGTTCGGGCCGACAACCTGCCCCTTTCATTTGTAATTAGTACAACTTCGAAAAAATTTTTGAATTTTGAAATAGTTAAACTTTTAAAATTTTTGTAAAAGTTTATACAATTTATCTAATTAAAAAAAATTGATTTTTTAAAAATCAGAAACATATTTTCATATTGATCTTCACAATACTGAGTTTTAATGTCCTTGTTGTCTAAGGGCTTCAATATAATTTCAACACAACTAAAAAGACAGTGCGGGGATTCAACTGGCAATGTCGATCCCCCGAGGGAATGCGCAACTTCACACATAGGTAAGGGGTGTATGGCGGATCTGGTCCTGGTAACATAATTGAACAAATAAAACATATTAATATTGAATAAATTTAACATATCAGTATTCCAAATACCAAAATTCAAATACTTAAGATTTTGTGGTTGCTAAACACGATTCTGTAATCAGAATTAGCAAATATAAATTTTTGCAAAAGTTTCTTGTAAAAAAATCTTCTGTAATCAAGTGATTTAAATGAAAACACTGATTGCAAATATAGACATTGAATTTATTAATGTTTAAATCAAAATTCACATACTTCAGTTTTTCTGATTGTTAAATACGATTCAATAATCAGAATTAGCAAATATAAATTTTTGCAAAAATTTCGTGCAAACAAATGCCTTCTATAATCAAGTTATTTAAATAAAGCATTAATTGCAAATACAGTAATATTTATGTTTGAAAAATGCGCTGAGAAATGCAAATTTTTAATAAAATTAATGGCAAGGATTTTTGAGGTTTGAATGAAAATATTACAGAAATAAATATGAAAAATTATTATTTTGCGAACTTTATGCAAATAAATTAATTGTAACTCGGAAAATAAGTAGTTGGTTTTGTACCCGAATACCATGCAAGTTTTATCTAATGAAAGTTGAATTGAAAAGGGGAAAAATTAATTTATTGAAAAATTATTGGTGCATGCATGTAACATTATATGATGTTGAACGATAGGAATGTGAGCGGCCGGGGCCTTCTAAATATCAATTTGCCAATTAACGCGTACTTGCAATTAAATATTTTATTTTTTAAGATTTGTACACGTGAGCCTAAAGCTAACTTTATTATTTTACATTTTTTACAATAACATATACGCATTAAAGTTTATTATTACATAAACTATATATATATATATATATATATATATATATATATATATATATATATATATATATATATATATATATATATATATATATATGTATATATATATATATATATATATATATATATATATATATATATATATATATATATATTACATTTTCTAATTTCGATTGGATGGAAAATCTTCTATTTCTAATCCATCATTGAAGAGTTCTCTTGAGGGACAACTATCATAGCTTTCATGTCGTTTGAAAAAGATAGTAACGGTTTCAAGCTTTGTTGTCTTAAGCTTCAAATTAATGGGACAGAAATTCAATTGGCAAAATCAGAGAGACAGAGAATAAAGAGAAAGAAAAAAGCACTCAAGGACGTGAATGCATTTCACTCTCTCTTTATAGTCGTAGACCGACAGTTTTTTTTAAATCTAATCCTTAATTTTTTGCTCAATTTTTGGAATTATTCAAAAATTCTAGATTCAGTTCATTTTATAAATATTGGCTGATAAGGATATATTGAATAAAAATTAATAAAGTGCCTAAAATTGAACACAATTAAGATTGAAGTACTTTACAGATTCGTTAAACATCGATTATTTTTCGTTTTTGATATAAAACTGCAATTTGAGTAAGAATGTTAGGAATTTTTTGCAGGATCTGTTACACAATCAATCACTCTATCAACTCACATGAATTTAATGACCAGATAACACCAAGAAACGATACTTTTTAATACTTGTCAAAAATATATAGTAATGGAATATTGTACAAATTTTATTTATTTTTTTGCGCAGTATTGCAAATTATTGGCTGGTGAAATAATAATTAAAAATAGATTAAAATACCAATAGTATTTACATTCCTGAAGATTTTCCATTTTTCAAAATAAAAATATCGGCACTCCGCTTAAATATGAATTTTTACAAAATGCACTTTTGCTTATTTGCTACGTCATGCAGTTGTTAACGGCAGCACTCTCATTGTCTAGAATGAATAATAGAGACAGCTGCATAGCTGCGTACTTACCGATGCGCTCATAATTCGCTTAAACTATTCCTTTATCTATCTGCATAAAAAGTCAAAATTCGAATGGTTTATTTTTTGCATAATGACCATACCTCCACGGCAAGCGACCTCAATGTGCGTCATCTTACAAAACTAATTAATTTTTAACCCTTTTCACTCAAATATGTTCCAACTCTGTTATTTCTATCCCGCTCGTTGCACTTTGTGTGACCATAGTCATAAATAGAAAACAAAACATTCTTGATCCAAGGGTCAAATAACAGATATATTTATATAAAAATTACAATTTTTTGCTAAACTTCAGATCATAAATTATGATTGAAAAAAAAAGATTTTGACTAAAAAAAAAACTAAATAAAATCAATAAGCTAAATAATAATCAAAAGTCCGCAAAAGGACAAAAACTGTTGAAATATAATTGAGATTGAACGACTTATCTGACAGCAATGCGTTAAAAGGTTACTGTAACAAATATACGACATAAAAACAAAGAGTCTCTCAATTTCGCCATTTCGAAACATTACTCATGTATTCACAGTTGTCAGTAAAATCACGGAAAAGAAAAATCAGTGAAAATTTCAAATTTAATCCGCGTTAAAGTCAAGAGTATTACCCCGATTTTTGTTGTTTAGAATTAAACAGCTGACCCCGATAATTAGTCACTCATTTTAATGACTCATTTTTACCCTTGTTGCAGACAAAAAACATTTTACGGATTTTTAGAGCCGGAATAGCTTTTGAAGGCCATTTTTTATATGATTTTTAAAGAGGGTGTGATATTGTTATGGGCACGAAAGGTTTTACGAATCGGAGTGGCTTGGATATTGTTTAATGGTTTGCGGAAAAAGTGCACTTTTCTCGTGTTGTTTCTGAAGGGTTGACAGAACTGGAAATATGTCACTTGTCTCATTACTTGATTATGAAATGAGAACATGCATAACTTTTAAATCTATGATAAAAGATTTAAGGTCTTTGTTTCAATCTGAAAAATTTAATTACACTACTTTACAGCCAATTTGCGAATGTAAAAGGCAGTCTTCGGTTAATTTTTGGTCTTTAAATGCGAAAATTATGGTAAAAACTTCCTAACACGTCAGATTTTTGAGTTATGATTTTTTAGCAAAAATTAATGAGTATTTTTTTCATATTATTTTAAAAAGTAATTTGTCATTTAGCGGAGCGTTTCGTTGCCAAATTTAAGTTTTCTATAAGTTAGGAAAATTGCGCATAATCTGGCAACGTGGGTGTGTAGGGATGACATGTCAATCACGAAGTATCAGCCCCCTAAGGCTTAAAATAACGTAAGTACCCATTTAAACCCATTTAATTCCAAATTTTACTCTGCTCCGTAGACGAATCTACTTATAGATGGCGCCTGTATATGAGAAGTACGACGTCGCTTTTCGAACTTGCGATACCCGATGTTTCTAGAAAATACCAGAAGTACGGAACGGCTAGAAAAGCAGCTGGCCGGCAGTTATCAGTATAGGTTTAGCATGAGTAGTGGTCGTCAGTATTAGAAAGAGGCTGTATTCTTTAGAGTAAATTATCAATGATCAAAGTGAAAAAAGTGAAACTGATAACTTCATGTTCTTTTGAATCTGCATCTACTTGTCATTGGGTCGAAGCGATTATGATTACTTCAAGTGAAAGAACTAAAACTAATAATGACTAAAAGAATAGTCCTAGAGAAGCGAAGTGCGCAAGCAAGCCAATAGTAAGAGCCTTGTATTAGTGTTATCTTTGTGTTGAATAAAGTTAGTTGAAGCCTGGAAACCTAGTATTACATCTCTGAACTGACGCACGCGACAGTACAAGAATGTCTAAAGTACAGAAACGCAGCTATTTTAACCCGACGGATAGTTTTTCCTACATATCTGGTCAGTTTAGCCTTAAATCGCAGAAAAGGACAATTGGTAAAATGATCAAACTAGCTTATCATAAATATTTTGGATGTCTCGTTGGCGATCAAGATCGGAAGCGCACTCCTCACATATGTTGCCAAACCTATGCAGCAAATCTAAGTAACTGGTTAAATGGCAAAACGCTCTTCTATGCTTTTTCAATTCCAATAATTTGGTGAGAACCAACAAATCTTTTTACCGATTGTTACTTTTGCACGACAGAAGTGTCTGGTTTTTTAAGAAAGAGCAAACATATTATGGAGTATCCGGATATTCCCTCAGCAATAAAGCCAGTTCTTCATGAAGAAGGTTTATCAGTTTGAACGCCTCCGGCAAAATGGGAGGAAGATTTAGAAATATATGATGATAAGACAGAACTCGATAATGTATCAGAAAAGGACGATTCTTATAAGCAGTGTAGCACCATTAGAGGTGACTCGTAACTAGAGAAAAGTGTATCTTAAGTACCACAATATCTTAAAACTTAGAAATCCTTAAAAACTATCCAGTCGACGGGAGAGACAAACCTTAATTCACTTTCAAATAAAATTCTGCCATCATTGACTGTCGTGACATGCACTTTCTTCAACTCTCTAATATAATAATTGTACAGTACTGACTCCATTTTTCTAGTAGAGATGACATTATATTTTATAATCTATATCAATGATACTACTCAATGTTAGCCTACATTATAACAGAGATTACACTTTTACTTTGTTGGTACATATTTTAGGGTGTATTTCGAACATTTAGTTTGGTTCCTTCGGAAAGATCTGTGATAACGAGGTCTCTTTTTTTCAGGAGAGGAAATAATTAGATTGTTTGCTTTAAGGTAGTAGTTACTCTTTAGAAATAATTGTACCTAATTGAAAATATTGTTTTTGTAAAATAAAACTATTTTTTCTACTTCTTAGACAGGTGAAACAGATTCTACAGGAGCTACGCTTCTCTTCTCTAAATCGAAATACTCATACGAATTATGCAAGAGCTGTTATGCTTGCCTCCTAAAATTTTACCATGCATTATCTATAAGAAAGAATCAAATTTCGTATAAAAATTTATAGTTATTTTTCACTTTTTGGTACACTTTTAGAAGTGGGTTCAATTTTTTTTATAAAAATTTTATTTTTCTATTTTTAGTTTTATAATTCATTATGATATCTTATAAATTATTTGAACTAAGTACTAATCGAGATCAGTGTATCTCGCAAGTATCCATTTTATCCAAAATTGTAAATCACCCTAAAATGAATCACTAAAAATTCTTTGGTTCTAAGAGTTTTCCAAATACCAGTAAAATCGTGTCAAACGAATATTTAGTCTGTCATAGGAAATCCACTATCTTAGATTTCAAATTAATTTTAGATTGGTAATATGGGCCCCATAACCTTCCAATATCGATGTTTAAAGTACCTGAGATGTAAATTTCTTAGCTCGATATATTTTATACTACATATTGAGTTTGTATACACCTCAAGAACCTCACAATATCAATTTTAGACAAAATAGAAATATGTAAAATTTTCTGTCCTTCATATTGTGTCTTATCATCCTAATAGTTGTAAAAAATTAATTTCATATTCGTCATACACGACACTGAAAACCCTCTAATACCAAATCTGAAAAAATGCGAATAAGGTAAAATTTTCAACCCGCCATATTGCAGCCGCTATATTGTATTTCAAAAAAAATATTTTAAGACTTAATCTAATCTAAATCTAAACCCTTCAAAGCCTAGTACCAATTTTGGATGAAATCCGGAAATTTTAAATCCTCAAATACGATTCAGTCCCATCTTTGAACGAAATCGAAAAATGTAATGAATCCTGAAAACTACTTTTAAATTCATAATTTACACCCTCAAGAACCTCCTATATCACTTTGGGAGAAAATCGAAAAATGTAAAATTTTTAGTACACCATATTGAATCTGCCAGATTGTTTTTCAAAAAATATTTTAAATTCATAATTAACACTAACAAAAATACCCCAATATTGATTTTAGACAAAATTGGGAGATGTAGAATTTTTAATACTCCATCTTCGATCAGCCATGTTGAATTTTTTAAAAATAATTTCAGATTCGTCATGTGTGACCCCGAAAACTCCCCCGTATCAATTTTGGACAAAATCGGACAAAATTAATTTTTTTGTCCGCCATATTGGATCTGCCATATTGAATATTCTAAAAATATTTTGAATCCATTATGTGCGACCCCGAAAACTGCTCCACTCTAATTTTGGGGAAAATCAGAGAAAATTAAATTTTTCTGTCCGCCATATTGGATCCGCCATATTGAATTTTTAAAAAATAATTTCAGATTCGTTGTGTACGACCCCAAAAATTCTGCCATACCAATTTTGGAGAAATCCAATCAAATTTAATTTTTTTTTGCCGCCATATTGTCAGCGACATCTTGGATATTACTGCACCAATTTCGCCCAGAAAGATATGGGACCATCGCAGCAACTTCCTGAATATAACGTAAAAAATTTCTTCAAATCGGCGTCGCCGTTTCGGAGAAATCGGTGTACATACATAAAAATACTTGACGAATTGAGAACCTCCTTCTTTTAAAAGTCGGTTAAAAATATTAAATAGCGAATATTTCAAAAACTGCAAATTTGCGGTACATATAACCTTTTACAAAATCACCCTTATTTTTAATGCTAAATAAGATAATGTTATAAAAATAGGGGTTTACATTTAAAAAAATTGGCTTTTAACGATTTTTTCAAGTTAATATTTAATGTTAGTTTTTGATCACCATGTATTTATTTATTATTAAAATATCAACACAGTCCACCAAAGTAGATCCCCCTCTAGAAGGAAATCAACTCCAAAAAAATAATAAAGGCTTTCATATAGGAAAAATTGATTTTGTTTATGACTGAAAAGGGCAATTTTTGACATAAAACTTAAAATTTGTCAAAAACCATTAGGTGTAGAACATTAATCATGAAATGTGGCATCAACTTCCGGTATAACTGGATGTGCCACCATTTTAAAAATATTTTAGTCGAATTGCCTCTCACCGACTTTAGTAAACTGCCAAATTTAGAAAATTTTTCAAAGTCTATTTTCCGAGATATTATGTTTGATATTGAATTGAAAAAAGTTGACTCTCCCTTTATCGCTTCTTTATTATCCCCAAACAAACATGTTTTGTCATAAAAACGTAAAAAAAAACTTTTAAAAATCTAAGACATCATAGCCAACAATCTAGAACTGTACAACCCTTTTGGCATACAAATAATTCTTTTGTACCAGTTTTATTCCAAAACCACTTTCCAAGGCCATTTGAAACTTTCATAAGGGCTATATGTTGCGGGTGCTTTAGTGGGGTGTGATATTGTTTTGGTCACGAAAGCCTTCGCCAGCCCGAAATCGTTGGCGGCAACGACAGATGTTGTTCCTAAGCGTGCTTTCCCTAAATTAAGGTAATGTTACCTTTTAATACTACAATAGGGCTTTATTGGAACTTATAAAACCGAGGAATGTATTCTTATATTATTAATAAGCTGGTATTTTATTTCTTCTTTAATATAGCAATCTTTTTTTTCTTTTAGGCATAATTCCTTATGCTTTCTTGGCGAACGGTTTACAAAAAGAAAATAATGCCACATGAAACAGGTGTTTATATATAGTCTCGTAATAAGTGCTATCCATAGTAAACAAATAAAACAGCAAAAGAATGAAAATCGAGAAAACATTAATACTTTATTGTCAACTTTCCAGATAATATGCGTAATAAAACAACTTAAAGTATCCAAATTTGATCTCAATTATTTTTTAATCATCAGGTTAGTGGCATGCATGATACTAAGTGATAATTCAACTCATACATTAACAAAAAAAGCTTAAATTCCTCGATCTCCGCTACGCTTTTACTTTACAAATTGAAAACAAAATAAATTCAGTGTAACTGATAAAATATAATGCATTAAGAGGATATTCCTATTACTTTAATTTTAAAAGGATATATTAATTTTTAATAAGATTTGTGTAAATATAACTCAGATTGCTAATATCAGTCCTGTCATTGACGGTTTTTTCTCTTTTTATTTCCATCATTTTCATTACACTCAGTTTGTTATAATTATGAAAACGTTCAATTATTATTGTATTGTTGTAGTCGAAGGAATGGCTTGTCCCCCGTAAATATTTATTATTATTAATGCAGTCGTAGCGTTTTTCATAAATTTATGCCTCTTTTTATTTTCTTTAAATAATTGTGTGGTCATTTCTATATATTTTTTTGGACAATTGGTACAAAGAATTGAGTATACAATATTAGAATTATTCGTTCCTTCAATTATAACACTACAACAATATTGGAACTTGATCAAAATTATAACAAATTGAGTGTAAAGGAAATGATGGAAATAAAAAAAGAATTAAACACAGTCAATGACAGAATTATATAAGTAACCGGAGTCATATTTATACAAATCATTAAAAATTAATATTTCCTCTTAAAATTAAATAAATAAGAATATCCTCTTAAAACATTATTCTTTATCTGTTATAAAAAAAATCAAAGAATCTATAAGTAATGATTTAATAAATAATTTAATAAAAAAAGAATAATTTTTCCAAAACCACAATTGTTACAGTTGATCTTTCAGTATTGAAATTAAAATGAGTTTATTTTGAAACGTTTTTGAATCATCCTTTAACTCTTTTTGTTAGTATGTAAGATTTTAATCATGTTTTATGTGATTTTACCTTTTAGGTTTTTTGTCAAAAGAAAATGCCCATTATTATTATACTGAGGAACATTAAAAAAATATTATGAAAATGCCATGAAAAAAAAAAACGCAAAACGTCTGTTTTTCTTTAACATCTATATATAAACCTAACCTAAAGGATACAAATATATATATATATATATATATATATATATATATATATATATATATATATATATATATATATATATATATATATATATGTATATACCGTTTATTTCCTGCAAATACAATTCTGGTACTCACTCCATACGCGTTTTGATCATCTAATGGTTTCGTCAGTGGAGCTATATCGAAGGGAGAGCTACATTCGCAGCAAACAATTGTCTATAAAATAGAAGTTCTGAGACATGTCGGCACAATATTAGACCTGACAACTTCTTGATGTCAGTCTGAAAAATATCGTCAGTCGAACGACATCGCCAACATTCATCGGAGTAGTGCGAAACTTGAAAAATTAGTATTTCAGTAAGAAGAACTTTGTATAGATGTCGTTCGATTAAAAATATTTTTCAGTTTGACATAGAAAAATCGGCAAGTTTAATATCCTGCCGACATGTCTCGAAGTGGTCGAAATGCGTATAAAGAGGAAACCAGAGTTGTATTTGCATGAAATAAACTGTTTGTATACATTTTTTCCTTTATCTGCTTGAAAGGAGAACACATATATGTTAGGCCACTATCCTCTTCCAGGTCTGTAAACTGCCTTTCATTTACATTCTATCTTAAGTAGCTCCAAACAGAAACAAATCGAAAGGGATTTAATCAAGAGGCCTAAGTGGTCAAAAAAAAGTCATAAAATCTGATTAAACATATTTTCAATGTACTTTATACTTTTACTGTAAGTACAAGTGCATTAAATTTAAGATAAATGTGCTAGAGGAAAATTTCATAAACCGTTTCTTAAATTCAAATAATGTAATGCATTAAATTTAATAATTTTTACATGGGTCTAAATTAATTTATTCCATTAAATTTAACGTTATCATACATTAAATTTAAAGTTTGATCATTACATTTTAAGGTGACTATGTACCTTAAATATACAGCCAGTGTTCATTGAATTTAAGATATGTTATCACATATTTAATATATCAATATTATTATGAAATCAAAAAATTCTGCTAACAGGAGTAGGTGGAAATTTTTCCCACAGATAGTGGCCGTTATCTGTATACCGGTTTCTAACTCATTGGTTCCCATCGGTACCGGCAAACATCATAAGAAAATTAAGTCCTTCAAGCAACTTATATCATACTAAATAAAAATTTTAGTACAAGGCACGCCATCTCCCGGAATCTTATGCAATGTACAATGAATATTAATGTAAATTCCTTTAATGTGAAGATACATGTGAACTAATTTTAATGGACAGAAAGTTGAAATATCTTTTCAGTTACTTTATTGAAATTTAAAATACCATTTAATCAAATTTATTGTACAGCGAACTGATATTTTAATGAATTTGCTTTAAATTCAAAGTAAATGTAAATTATTCACGATTTAAAGTACAAAATCATTTCACTTAATGTAGGATGTACATTAAATTTGCTTTAAATTTAAGGTTATTTTTAACAGTGCGGTTCTGTTGGTATCATTCCTGTTTGCGTTCTTATAAGGATAGCTCATTAAGTGTCAATTATGTAAAAAATTTAAATACCGTTGGGCATTTTTGGATTATTGAAAAAATTATTTTATTCTTGCAAATCATACATCAAATGTTAGTTTTAAGCCAATACTGATCTCTTAATCATAAAATTAGAATTGCTATCACTCCACCATCGGTACTTCTGAGAACTTCCTGTTTTATTTGCAATATATGTTGCCTCCCATGGTGTGATATATGTTACCTATGATTCTTTATACCAAAAAAGTGAATATTTTATTCGCAAGGAATATATGAGAATTTCTACTATAGAAATTATTACATCTGATTCCAAGGCAACCAGTTTTTGACCTTGGATATTGAAATTATTATTAACATTTTCGTATGTTGTAAATCTATTGAATAGTGTAAGCGATTAAGAGATTTTCTCTATAATTTTCTGATAAACCTGTCTACCTCACCGATGTTTTCCATACGCGTTAAGTCACCTCCTCATATTTCAACTCACTTTATTGGTATCACTCATTTCCAAGTTGTTTGTAAAAATTTTATTCATGTATGTTTTTATTAGATAATAAGGGTTATGGTACTTTAAAATTAGGCAAGAAAAATCATTATGGATGTTGCAAGTTTGGAAATATTTGCATTCTATTAATAGTAGCTGAGAATAAATATTTAATAATTCCGCGCAATTTTTTATTACTCTTGAATATACTCCCTATATCACTAGAATCTTAAAATTCGATATACGTTTCATGTAATCCCCAAGGGTGTTTAAACAAGGTAGTCAGGTAATGTTACAAGATATTGTGTTTTGACAGATTAAAATACTCGAAAGTTCTCGAATTTGCATAATCTAAATAATTTTAATGAAATAATGCGAGATAAAAGAAATATAATACATACAACAATGACAATATCAAAAGTCATTCTAGTTGTATAAACAATTAATTATACGCATTATTAACTTCAGAAAGTGATTATATGATATAACAGAATGGTTAAAAGAGTAAAAGTACCTTACCTCGCTTCAAAAAAAGTTTATCTAACTTCCAATCGATAACTCTTGTAGTTACGAGAAAATTATACGAGGCAAATTTGTAGTGCTTGAAGCGCCATCTAGACTATTAGCATCACTTCTATCGTAACTTCAAGGAAAGCAATTTTTGCACCTGTTCGTCTCTCCCCCTCGCCCCCCACCGGGAAATAAAAATATAGAATTTTGTGCATTCTGGAAACTTAGGGGGATTAAAGCGTATGTAAAAACTCAACAAGGTAGGTGGGTTCGTCAGAAAACTGTAGGAAGAATTTCCCTGTCCCCTGTACTATTTCTTGAGTGTCACAAATTAAAATTAGTAAAGAAAAAACAAACACTTTATTTCTGGATTCGATATTCAGACATTTCAACTGGAAATTTTCAAGCGTTTCTCGAATATTTCAAAACAATATTCAGTTGTATACTTTATACTGAAAATTTTATGAATATATATATATATATATATATATATATATATATATATATATATATATATATATATATATGTATATATATATATATATATATATATATATATATATATATATATATATATATTTATGGCTAGTTTTTGTGACTTAATGTCGCTTCTTGCATCCCAGACGCCATCGTTTCCTATCGTTCCAGTCTCCTTCGTGGAGTCCTCTATTTTCCATTTCGGTGCGGATTTTGAAATCCATTTTTTCCGTGGCCTTCCTCGTTTATTTCTTTGTGCTGGTATCAAGTTAATTGGATCCCTTCTTCGCTCATTTTAACTGCTTTTCAGTTATAGCGTCCATTATCATATTTTTTACTTCCACTCTTTTTTTGATAGTCTTATTTCTTACATGATCAAGTAAAGTTAAACCGAAACATCTTTTCCAGTACATCATTTTGGTTGAAAGAAATTTTGTTGGCATATTTTTGTGTGACTTACACATACGTCAGTACTGGCTGAATCATAGACTGATATATTCTTCTTTCTGTTTCCCAATTTAGTAAATTCTTCTATGAATTTATTTATCATGTAAGTCATGTCTTGGTGGTCTTCCGCAAGAACTACCTGATCATCTGCAAAGAGGATTGTGTACAAGTGAGTGTTCTCTATCCGTATCCCCATGTGGCTACATTGCTTATCCACTGTTTTAAAGCGCTGCAGAGATAAATTTTAAACAGGGCTGAAGAGAGGCAAGAACCCTGTTTAACCTTTTTTGTTTGTGAGAAAACCTCAGAAGTCTGATTTCCAACCTTAACAATCGATTGGTTTTCTTCATACATTATTTTTACGTCGTCTAGATATACACTATTTATGCCTGCTTCTTTCATTACCATCCATAATTTCTGCAAAGGAATGCAGTCAAATGCATTATGAAAATCTGTAAAAGTAGCATCAAACTCCAGTCCTCGTGCTAGTTTCTTTTGTGTCAGTTGTTTTATTGTAAATATATTGTCCACACAGGATCGCCCAGGTCAAAATCCGCTTTGTTTTTCCATTTCCATGACTTCCTCTTCTACTCGGGCTGTTAGGACTCTTTCGTAAAGCTTTCCAATGGACAATATAATATTAATACCCCGATAGTTACTGCAGTCGCTCCTATTCCCCCTTTTTTTATAAATTGAATTTATGTAAGAGCTTCTCCAATCTCTTGGAATTATTTTATCTTCCAGACACTTGTTAATAATAACGTTCTTGTAGTGGCGTGCTTATCTAAATCGATAAGTAAATCTCCTGGGCCCCTATCCTTGAAAGTGTGATGTGAAAAATCATGCGAATGGCGATGGAAATGCCGATGTGAACTTTTTAACACTAAAAGCCGTATTCTTGAAAAGCCAATGTTGCCAGATACGAACGTGTTAAAACCCGAGAACTTCAAAAAATAAAATGCATGACAGATTGAATTGACCTGTCAGACCGAAAATGTCCTTAGTATATTTTGTTGCCATTTTAGGCAAAAAGTAGTTTTGGTACTTCAAATTAATCGTCCAAAGTAAAAAAAAATAGTGCTGTTGTTATTTTTGTAAAGTTATTGATTGCCATTACAATATTTGTACTTTGCCTGGATTAAATTTATCTTAAATTGACACTCTAGAACTGTTAAACAAAAATGCGTAAAAAGAGCCAAGTACTTGAAAATTCTAATATATAAAGAAAAAGGGATATCAAGAAAAGCAGCAATTATATATACAAAGTAATATACTGACAATAATTGCAGAAAGTCAGCACTGATAAACCTTGAAACGGTGGAAATTACGACTCTACGTAGTATGACTAAAAGCTATTATTCCTATCCACTACGGAAACTACCCAATCAGTTATTTATTGTATGAATTCACAAAATGTCCAGCCTCTTACTGCAAGATGTTCTGTCCTGACAAGTAAATTTGAAAGAAAACCTGAAACTTGAACAATGATAGTGAAACTGTTTATGACCAGGGACCTAACTAAAGGCCAGACAGAAGACTTCCATTAAAGATACTGGCGGATCTGACATTCAACTTTAAATATATGTATTTTTTTATTTTATGTACCATAAATATGGTCTTTATGCTGAAGGACCTCATTCGTTGGTCTGTAGCACGCTCATATAAATGAGTTATGAACAAAATCTCTTGTATTAATTTTATATGTTTGTAGTCTCAAATTTGCTTAATATTTGCGAGACATATTCCAATTTCTAAGGATATTTTATTAAAAAATTTGAAAATATTGAAAATATCGGGGTACCACCTAATTAACGTTTCAACTATTTATTCAGAAAATAAAACGTCTTAAAGAAAAGGTTCGTCAACATATTATTTTTTTAATGCGAGTTATTTTGAAGAACCAAAAATGAAATAAAATTTTTTAATTCTATTTTATTTTTTGAAATCCGTGCGTTAAATATGCCATTTAGCGGCTGACATTTCATTTGCGCATGTTTCACCGTTCGCTTGCCTTCCACCGGGCGAACGAGGATATGAGTGATGAACATTTCAAGAATACGCGTTCGCCACCTTTTCACCGTTCACTTCACGTTCCCCAGTTCGAAGATAAGGCCCCTGGTCCTGGTGCTTTGTTACTGAAAATTACATTTAAAAAAATTAAAAATACGAACTGACCGAACACATCGTATGAAAATCAAAATATTTTACATTCAATTAACATAATATTTTTAATGAAAGTATTCACTCATTCGAATAAAGTTCATTGCAAGCTCGTTATTTACATAATAATTATGTCATGGAGAAATTTTTCTAAAAAACTCTTTAATATTAAATTTATCACGCCAAGAAACAACATCTGTCGTTCCCGGCTACAATTTCTGACTTACGAAAGCTTTCGTGACCAAAACAATATAACCCCCTCTAACCATTACAGCCAAAGAGAGAAAGGGAGACAGAGAGAGAAAAAAATAAAAAGAAGAGTATAATTTCCTTTTATAACCCATTTTTAGCCTTACCGAAATACTCTTGTGTAAAATTGTACAATAATGTCCATAGTATTACATTAAATGGTAGTCCTAAAGTGCACTCTATGTTTACTTTGCAAATTTGGACCTTTTTAATTTTTTTGTCACTGTCTCTGTACGAAAGTAAAGTAAAACCACTAATGTTTACTTTTAATTTTATTAGACTAATGTACTTTTTATGGTATTACTATTAAAGTAGAGCATTTAGTCATGCTATGAAATACATTTTCCTACATTCTTTCAGCTCAGAGTTTTTCCCTTACTCCGATGATTTGAATACCGTTGTTAAAAAACCTCTTAAAATTTTCATAAAAAACGGTACGATATTCATATTTTATTCTATATATTTTAACTAACAATCCTTTTTTGTCCGGGAGCACAGTGGCTTTTTGTAACCCATGAGGAGACATGGCTCCACTCAAGTTTTTATATACACTTGAACATCCTGATTAATAATATCGAGGGTAGATTCCCGAAAAAGGATCTGGTAATTTGTTATAAACAAAAAATTGTTAATAATTAAAAAAATTGTTTTTTTTGTAATACAGACTCGGAGCTAGAAGGGTTCGATACTTTACGGAAAAGCTATTCAATTGATACTTTCCACCTGTGAGAAAAATAACTGTGCAACAAATTATTATTTTATGGATTAATTTAAAAAAAAAATGTATCTTTTTGTAGAAATGTACCAAAATTTTTTTAATATTATTAGCATCGACCAAATTTTTTGGTAAGGAGTTTTCTTCACTGGAGACAATATTAAAAATTTTGGTTCTCTCCAAGTGTTGCGCGAGTTTTTTTCTAGACATAGATCACCTAAATATTCTTTTGTGTTGCCCGCTGACCGTTGTGATTGTGAATTTCCTTAACTGTAAATAAAGATCATAATCATCTTGGTACCGAAGTCATGCAAATTTCCCAATAACAACATTGAAAGAACTGGAAACATGTGCAACTTTCAGTCTGACATATTGTATCCATCATATTGAGTCGGAACGCTGAATTTCGTCGATGTAGACAGCGAGCACAGTTTGCTACTTGCAAAAACTAAAATTACATTTGAACCTCAAAAAAGTCCAGTACAAGCAACTCAAGAATCGAATATAAACCTTGAATCACTATGGGACTTGCCTGGGAGAAACTGAACATCAACATTAAAGAAGCCGCATATGAAGCTCTAGGCACTCGAACTGTAAAAAATAACACTATAACGGATAAAACCCCATGGCTCTGTCCGAAAATTAAGGAAAAATGTAAAGAGAAAAAAATAACGTACCTCACCTACAGAACTTTACGCACACCAGAATTATATGAAATGTATAGACGAATCTGAAACGAAACAACAACACTAGTAAAACAAACAAAAATCATCATTGGGAAATTTTCTCAAAGCGAATGGAGAATGGACTTTAAAAACAAATTTGGCGCTTTATTAGAACTCAAAGAAAAGGGATAATGGAGAAGACACATCAGATAGCAAGGGAAACCTGGGTTAATTACTTAACCGAATTATATAAATCAGAAGGATTTTAAGTTGAACTTAATACACCCGAAATAGTAACGAACAGCAACATACAAATTGAGACAACTGATGTAAGTACGGTTTTCGAAACCTAAAGAATAAGAAAAGCGCAGGGCAAGATGGCATCCCAAAGGAATTACTTAAATTTGGTGGTCAAGGTCTCAAACAACAGTTAACATTTCTCATTCGAAAAATCCTCTATCAACACAGAATACCTGGTGAATGGCGAACTAGCATCACTATTCTTATGTTTAAAAAAGAAGATAAGAAATTGCCCTCAAATTACAGAGGTATAAACCTCTTAAGCACTACACTAAAACTTGCTACAAAAGTTATAACAAACAAAATTAATAACTTAACATCGTTAGCAGATGAATACAACAGCCCAGCATACATGTGTTTTATTGAAAAAACATTCGATCGTGTACAGTTGAAAGACATTATACGCCTTCTTTATAACAGGCAAATCTCACACAACCTCATCAAAACCATAGAAAATATATATGAAGCAAATCAGATTCAAGCAAAAATAAATGGGGTCATTACTGAACCAATAGCTGTGGACCGAGGTATTCGACAAGAGGATTCCCTGAGCCCTCTTCTTTCCAACATCTTTATGACGAAATAATAAGAAATGTACGTTTACAGAAAAGGTAGAGAATGGGCGGTCATGAAATTACTGTTCTGTGCTACGCCGATGACGCCGTACTAGTGGCCGAAGATGAAGGCATCAGTAGAATGGATGGCAGAAGAATAGTCAGAGTTGTACGTGACAAATCACCGTTAGGTCCCAGGAGTTTGGAAGGCCCCCAAAAACGATACAGTGACAACTTGTCAGTACAATAGACGGAGAGACGATGAAAAGAAATAGGTGACTTCGCCTAAATTAAAGAAAGAAGAAGAAGATATTTATTAAAAAGAAATTAATTTAGGATCTGTACTATATGTCCCAAAAACCCCTTAATGTAATTGTGAACAAAATCGGAAAAATGTAACATTTTTAGTCCCCGTCCTTGTATCTACCATATCTATTCTTAAGAAACTAACTTTAGATCCGTAACCTATAATTCTAAAAAACCCCTAATACCAACTTTGAAAAAATGCGAATAAGGTAAAATTTCCAACTTACCATATTTTATACGTTATTTTGAATTTCAAAAAATTATTTGAAACTTATCTTAATCTACATCCTCGAAAACCCCGTGGTACTAATTTTGGGCTAATTGGGAAATGCAAAATTTTAAGATCTCCACATTTCATTAGCCATTTTGAATTTTTTGAAAATAAGTCAGAATTCCTTCTTTAGACCCAGTACCAATTTTATACAAAATCGAGAGATAATTTTTAGTCCTCTTATTGGATCCTCCATAGTGAATTTTTTAAAAATAATTTTAAACTCGTGATTTCCGCCCTCAAAAAGACCCCTGTGTCAAATTTGACCTAATTATGAGATGTAAAAATTTAGGACTCCATATTGAAACCTTTTATTTACAAAGATACACATGAAAATACATTTATAGTAAGTCTTTTGGACATAACTTTTGTGCAAATGTTGACTTTCGTTTATATTCCTGATCGCTTTCTCTCACAATAAACCCACAATAATCCCCCATTATTGCTGGATTTCATCTGCCCTGGTAGCGTTCATTCATTATTATATGTCTTGGTGGAACCTTTCTCCTTGCTTGTCACTAACCGCACCCAAATGAGAGTACAAGAAGTGTATTTTAAGAGACATGTCACAGCCCATTTTGCAGTAGCTTTTAAGTAGTTCTTCTAAAAGTCTGTCGTAGTTTTCTACTTTCACTTAATTTTTGATCAAAATCTTGACCTCTTAGTATTTTTCTAATTTGTGATTCAACAAATATCGCTTCCTTAAGCTTAGTACTTATCTTGGGAAAAATGTGTTTAAGATATTTAAACGCATCTCCTTCTTTATCTAATGCTTTAAAGAAATTTTTAATCAATTCCTGTCTAATGTGTAATGGAGGTAACAGTTCTTTTTTGGGATCAACAAGAGGTATATTCTTTACGTTGGCTTGACCTGGAATATATCGTGCTTTTCCGCTACATTATCGGATTTTGGCTTATCATCATCATACATTTCTAAATCTTCCTCCCACTTTGCCTGGGGCGTTAGAACTGGTAAACCTTCTCCGTGAAGAACCGATTTTATTGCTGAGGGAATAGCCGGATATTCAATATTATGTTTGCTCTTTGAAAAACCAGACACTTTTGTCATGCAAAAATAGCAGTCGTTAAAATGATTTGTTGGTTCTCGTCAAATCATTGGAACTGCAAAAGGAAGAGAAGAGCGTTTGCCATTTTTTGTACTGTTGCATACGTGGGTTCAGAGATGTGCTACTATGTTTACAGGCGTTAACTAATTTCATTCAACACAAAGATAACACTAACACAAGGCTCTTACTATTGGCTTGTTCGCGCACTTCGCTCCTCTATCTAATACTGACCACTACTCGTGCTAAATCAATACTGATGATACGACTGCCGGCTAGCTGCTTTTATAGCCACTCCGTCCTTCTGGTATTTTCTAGAAACATCGAGTACCGAAAGTTCGAAAAGCGATGGCGTACTTTTCGTATACAGGGGCAATTTATAAATAGATTTGGCTACAGGGAAGAGCGAAATTTGGAATTAACCTCCGTTATTTTAAGTCCTAGGGGGTTGAGACTTTGTGGTTGAATTGTCATCCCTGAACATCCTTACGTAGTGCAACGTCGCTCTTTGGGATTTTATAAATTATTTTTTAAAATCAAAATTAAATATTTTTAACGCCATATTGTAAGCACTCTCTTGAATTTTACTGAACCAATTTCAACAAAAATGATTCAGAATCGCCTCAGTAATTTTTCGAACATTCGCGAAAAATTTCATTCAAATCGATGCCACCGTTTCGGAGTATATAGAGGCCTTTGTTAAAGTAGCGGATAAATTCAATATAAACTATTAATTTTATTTTTAGTTTTAGAGTATTTTGCGTGCTACTGAATAATACAGGGTAACTCAAAAAGGAGCTATGACCTCATCCACATTTTTTCAGTTGTAAACCCAATTTTTTATATCAGAATCAGGAAGGACACATTTTCTTTAAATACGACAAGGTAATCATCGATGTTGGTTCGTTAAAGAAATTGTACAGAATAATTAATTATTGCAAAATTTTAAAATATATAAAAAAAAATTGGTACCATCTACTTTACAGACGAACTAAGGCACAGACATTTCGGAGATACAATATTGTCATCTGAAGCCATCAGGTAAGTTCAATTAACGAGGCAGCTTGGATTCGCAAAAGCGATCGAATTCGATTGACTTGAAGTTATGATGAGATGTTAAAAGGCCTAGACATCGAAGATCAGTTTTCATCACTTTTTATTCATTAAGCCATTCTAATTGTCAAGTAACAACTACAAGAAATTGTCACTGAATATTATGATACATGCTAATGAATTTAAATTGAAATCATTTCAAAATACCGGATACCGTCTTACTGGTTTTTTTCATCGAAAAATATTATTGCATCTATTATTTAAAGTTTCTGGGTTCTAAACAACAATATATTAGAAAAAAACTCATAAAATTTAATGCTTCGGATGAAAATACGAGCGTCATCTTTTCGTCCTAGAAAATATAACAGATTACGAACGTTATTAACTATTAAGGCCATAAATTCAAGTTTTTGGCGCGAGATATTAACTAAACGGCCCTATACTTCAAAGGTGTCGCTATTACGGGCTGGCGATATTTTATATCACACAAGCGATTTCTTTTGTTCGCCCAAAATCGCTTGGCATAAAAGTCGTCACATTTTATATGGAATGCGATCTATTCGATTCGTCCCTTTTTGGTGTTTTACGGACCCCTCAGATTTTTTTTCAAAGGATTTTTTCAACATATAGCTTGGCGAAAAGATATTTATTTGATAGATGGTCTATTAAAACACTTTTTTCGCTTCGATAATTTGCTTAGGTTTTATCGAAATAATGCGATAAAATATTATTTTTATAGAAATAAGTTACTTTAGAAATTGAAACAGTAATAAAAAAATGGGTTAAAAATAATGTTTCTTTCTATATAATTCATTTCATTCAATTCCTCTAAGTCAGTCTTTCCCACTCTTCCTATATTTATGATCTGTCATGCCAGTTTGAATCGCTCCCGCGTATATTGCTTTGAGTGCAAATTTTGCGTTATGTTCAGGAAGTTGCTGCATCATTTTTGCCAAAATCGGTCCAGTAAAATCCAAGATAGCACTTATAATATGGCGAATAAAAAGTTAATTTTGTCCGATTTTCTCCAAAATTGATATGGGGAAGTTTTCGAAGTCGTATATGACGAATCTAAAATTATTTTTAAAAATAGGCGGATCTAATATCACGACTTAAAAATTTTACGTCTATCGATTTTGTCCAAAATTGGTATTGTGGGGGAGGTTTGGGGGTGTAATTTACGAATTTAAAATTATTTCTGAATAACTCAATATGACAGATTCAATATGGCGCACTAAAAATTTTACCAGTCTCGATTTCTTCCAAAATTTGTAAAGAAAAGTTTTTGAGCGTGTAAATCACAAATTTATAATGACTTTTAAAAGTTTCAAAATGGCAGGTCCAATATGGGGAACTAAAAATTTTTCAGTTTTCGATTTTATTTTAAACTGGTACTGTGGAGGTTTCTGAGGTTTTAAATAATGAATTTTAAATTATTTTTACTAAATCCGAAATTACAGATGTAATGTGACGGTTTACAAATTTTACACTTCCAGATTTTATCCAAAATTCGTACTTACAAGTTTTCGAGGGTGTAGAGAGTTTAAAATTATTTTTTTGAAATTCATTATGGCGGATCCAATATGGTGGATTGAAAGTTTTACATTATCCACATTTTTTCAAAATTGATATCAAGGGGTGTTCGGGGTCGCAGATTCCCGATCTGAAACAAATTTTTTACAATTTAATATGGCAGATACAATATTTACACATTTCTGATTTTATCAAAAATTAATATTGGGTGGTTCTTGGGGCGTATATTATATGCAGGAGAAAATGTCGGACAAAAGGATTTACATGTCTCAAGTTCTTTCAATATTGGTGTAGGGTAGTTTTGGGAGGTTTATATTACCAATTTAAAGCTAGTTTCTTAAAATTCAATATAGCGAATTTACTACGGCAGACTAAATATTTGTTTGGTAAAATTTGTTTCAAAACTGGTATTTGGAGAATTCTCAGAATCAGACAATTTTTTGTTGTTTAATTTAGTGCGGTTTGCAACTTTTAATAAAATGGGTACTTTTCTCCAACCTTAAATTTTATAAAAATTCTACATTCGCAGTACATTCTATATTAAATACAATGATTTTGTACTGTAAATCGTGAATAATTTAATTAAATGGTCTTAAATTTCAATAAAGTAACTGAAAAAATATTTGAACTTTCTGTACATTAAAATTAATTCACACGTACTTTAATATTAAAGGAATTTACATTAATATTCATGCTACATAGCATGGGATTCCGAGAGATGGCGCAACTTGTAGAAAATTTTTTATTTAGTATAATATAAGCTGCTTAAAGAACTCAATTTTTTTATGACGAGATCTACATGTCTGCCGGTACTAACGAAAACAAATGAGTTCGAAACAGGTCTACAGATGACGGTACACTACTTATGGGAAAAATTTCCACCTTTTCCTGGTAACAGAATTTTTTGACCTCATATTAATGTTGATGCGTTAAGTATGTGGTAATATATCTTAAATTCAACGAACACTGGTTGTATATTTAATGTACATAGTCACCTTAAAAAGTAATTATCAAACTTTAAGTTTAATGTATGATTACATGAAATTTAATGAAATACATTAATTTAGATTAATGTAGTTGAATATAAGAAACGATTTATGAAATTTGCTTCCAGCACGTTTACCTTAAATTTAATGCATTTCCTTTTTACAGTGTATTCAATAGATGTAGAAATAAATACAGGCGACACAATTCATTACCCTGTTGAATTTTTTAGCACGATTAATCCAGCAGATCTCTCATATAAATAGGCTTACACTACATGTCGGCATATTAAGGTACATATGTTATTTGAATTAATTAAGTAAGCCTGAACATACCGCTTCATTTTTGTTTAATACGCAGCAGCAAATATAGGTCATGATTGATTGGTTGTACCCAGTACAATGTCTGATATCGCGGACAAAAGCTAATCTTTTTATGCGAATCGTATTTGGTGAGGTATAAATTTGACGCCGACTTTAAAATTTCAATTTCCTATAAAAATATATACATATTGTTATTTTTCGCTTTTTAGCGCAGTTTTAGAATTACGTTTAATTTCTTATACAAAAATTTTGTGTTAAAAATTTTGCTGGATATTTATACTTTTGATATACTAAATAAAATACTTTAAAACAGATAATTCACCTGATTTTTAACATTACGAACCGATTGGTCTTAGACTAATGAACAGAATATTCAAAAAGAAAAGAAATATTCCAATAATATGCAATTCAGTCTCTCAAATTTTTTCATAATACTACTATAATTTCTTAGTTACCAAGAAGGCACCGTAAAATTCACAGTTTATACCAAAATTTTTAATTTTTTCTGGATTTACATATATATTTTGGAGCATATATTATAAAATTTAACATAAATAAGAGCTTCTAAAATATTTTTTATTCAAGATTTAAAATTATAGAATATTTCTTGGCTCTTAAATATTTTATCAAGAAAAATTCCTTACATAGCTTAAAAAACTAGGATTATGAATCTTAGAATGATCCAGGAAATCTGGCATCAATATGCAATAATTCCAAGTTGTACTTGAATATAATTTACACATTCTTGGAAAGCAACTCTTTGCTAGTAATTTAATTATCTTCTGAGGTTGATCAATAATACCTATATATGTACAGTATATGCGTCTAATCATTCTTGAAAAACCTGCTGTATCCATGAAGCCGACTTATGTTTTTTGTCTTGTCATACCTAACATGGAAATAGTATCCAGTCCTTTGGCTGGTTTAAAATAGTCTCCGTGATTTTTGAAAGACATTGTTGCAAATAGGCCGTGATGTTACGACATAAGTGCAAGCTAATTTTCGACCACTAAAAATTGTTAAGGAGTGTTTCGTCCTGACATAGGTGGCGGACTCGTCATTGGGTTCCACCGGTGCCTTTCCCAGACACCCTTGTTTACTTAATTATTTTTGGATGTTATATTTGACGTCATTCCTTGACGGGGTCTATAGGTAAGATGTTGAACCTAATGGCGGCAGGGGCGGATCCAGCCTCTCTCTCTTGGGGGGGGGGGGGCAGTCATGTCACAAAAGTACAGTATCGCAAGTGAAAGCAAGTTGTCGACGGGGGAGGGGGAGGAGACACCGGAAACATTTCCATTTCTGGTGTAAAAGGCAAGGTCGGGTTAATTTTTCTGAATTTGAATCTCTTGGAGAGGGGGATACCAGCAGCGTACACATTCCTAGTATAAGATGCAGACTCGGGTCTATTTTTCTGAACTCAAATCTTTTGGGGGACGGCTATCGCACTAAAAACAAGTTGTCAACGGGAGGAAGTGCCAGCAGCATACACATAATAATATAAAAGGCAGAATCGGTTCTATTTTCTTGAACTCAAAGCTCTTGGGAGGGGGGGGAGATCGCAAGCATATACGTTCCTATATTCTCCTCAAGAACTAGAGAAAGTAATAAAACTGTTACTGAAACCTTCAACGTATTTGCTCCAGTGCCGCAGGTAACTAAGGATTGCCGTAAATCTAATTATATTTAATTATATTTAAATATTATAAGCTTTTATAAATTTACGGCAACAATAAAATTTCTGATAGTTCAATTTAATTTTTGTCAGTGAGCAAAGTTCACCTTAATAATTTATCTTGTTTTCGCTTGTTTTTATATACTATTTGAGATTGGTAAGATACCCTCCACGTCTATATTTATTCCAAAATCGTTAAACCAAGGAATTTTTCCTGAACGAATTTTTTCCTAGATAATAATATTAAAAGCTCTGTTGAGATGTGTTCCAACATGACAGGAGTTGGAAAATCCACTATGTACCTAATACTGAAGGAGAAAAAATACGACTAGAATTGTTAGTACTCCCAAGCCACATCCATCACAGGCAAACTTCGTTGGATGAAGAGATTCCAATCGTCGACAAAATTCTAACTAAAATCAATGAAGATCGGGATTTACCTGAAATTAAAAGAACTGAGCTCTGGAAATTGTTCAGGCAATTTTTGCTGGGAAAAACCAGATAGGAAATCTGCTATAATCGTCCGGAAACTGTTCGTTGGAGAAGTAAATATCTCTCTCAAGCAAAAGGTAGAGTTGCTAGAAATAACACAACTTACAAAATTAGTAATTTAACTGAATTTTTGAAAGATTTTTTTGAGTAAAGTTACTGCGAAAAATTGGGAAAAATCCATATAATAAGAGAATAAAGCAAAATGTGGAAACTCGATCTCATGATCGGTGAGATAGAGGAACCAATTATAATTAATTTGAGCGAAGCTTCACTGACTTTGATTACGAATAAGATACGTAATGTTTACCAGTGTAAACACAATTTATCATTTAAATTTTTGTTTTTATTGTATTTTATTGTTTAATGTTGTTTATATATATATATATATATATATATATATATATATATATATATATATATATATATATATATATATATTTTTATATATTTTTATTTTAGTGTGTGCCACTCTTTAATTTTATATATATTTAATTCCAATTAGCCGTCATTTTTTTATTATTTTACTATTGTATTTTTGTCTTTTTCTTAAGCGTGTAGAATTAACACGTTTATTTTATTTTTTCGGGGCTATCGCATTTCCATATAATAAAGTAAATTAAATTAAAATGTCAGTGGAATAGATATAAAAATAAGTAGGTCTAATTTTAACTGTAACATATAAAAATTAATTGCATTTGAATCCCTTTTTAGTGTTTAATTGTAATTCTGTAGATGGTTTAAGAAATAAATAAACTGAAACGTTAAATGTCTTAAAAATGTATTTTAAATAATGATAAACTGACCGATATCCCCAAAAAATTTTAATATTATATAAACGAATTTATTTTTTATATATGTTTAATTTCTTGTATTTTTGACAATAGGTGTTTTGTATAAGTATTTAAATTATAACATAGAATTTTTTGATAGGATAAGGCTACGTTTTAGTCTGAATGTAGCTAAAACGGTTGCTATGCCAAAATTAAAAATAATAAAAATACACTTGTGATTTGTGATCAATATGTCAAAATTATCTATATTTTGTAACTTGTATGAATTATTAAGAAATCATAAGAAATAAAATAATATTATTAAAACTTTTTATTTTAAGTTTATTACCGAAATAATATTCTATAACATAAATACTTAGTGATATAATAAACCTCCTTCCGACGCCTATGACAAGGATTAAAATCCATTTTAATACTTGACACTTTCAAATATCTATTGTTATCCAACCCAAATAGTCCATTATTATAGACCGGTATTTTTGATTATAAAATTTCTAACCCATTCCTATGAAAAATATATGTGTCTAACAGATTTTGCCAAAGACACCGGACTAAAGAACACGGTAGTTTGTGAAGAAAAAAAAAACGTATAAAATAATTTATTACTCTCTCTAGTTCTTGAATAAACTATAGTATAAGAGGAAAAATCAGGTCTATTTTCCTGAACTCAAAACTCTTGGAGGGGCGATCGCCACCACCGCAACCCCCCCCTCCTTGGATCCGCGCCTGTTTGGCGGTCGTTCATACAGCAACATCAAGAAATAGTGAATGACTCGACTATAAGAAATGTTCTCTACTAATATTTCGTTCACAGCTTTCCTTCGCCAAAAACTTCACGGTAATGAGAATTCCAACACTTGATTGTCTTTAACCCTCTTAGTTAAAAATGTAACTATTATTCTAAATACATATTGTAATAAGTCTTTAATTAATTGAAAATATTCTATAAAGCGTTGCTCAGGTAGAGAAGAAAGATCACTTTGGTTCCGTTTTGAAACTTTCAGAGATGCTACGATTTTATTAATTAAAAATCTCTGTACGAAATATATTCCATTTGTATGTTATTGAATTGTTTTCAATTTGTAAACTGAGAATCACACCAAACTACCATAAAGTTATGTTATGCTTCGTGATAACTACTGAAGTTTGGACATATTTCGGGAAAATAGAACAAAAAATGCACATTTTTAAAAGAGATAGTATAAGATATTCCCTTTATACATAAAGATATGGGTATGCCCCAAATTCAATGATATGAAACGACGATGATATAGAATACGAACATTTAAAGAGAAAAGGATCATTTTCGTTTTCCTTTCCTTATTTTTATTTTTCTTATTTTTGATATAGGACATTAGCCTTCATATCCTTATCGTATTGATTTAATCGAATTTTAGGAAAAAAAATTACTGATATTTACTTAATTATTTTTTCCCAAACATTCTTTTTTTTTAAAAAAAAAAAAAGTGTTTCAAGAAAACTTTCCAAGTAACAAACGGAAAATGCTTTATTTAAAAAAAAATAACTACTTTGAAGGAATATCTGTTAAAACAGCTAAAAATTTCACAAAAGCGAAATCGTAAATACGTACTTTACCTTGAAAAGCGACGCTCTAACTCGATGTTGCTACAGAAATACGTACATTTAACGTCGGTAATGTAAGAAACAAACTTAACCAAAATGAAAGAGATTGAAACTGTTTTCCATATAAATGAAAATCTTGAATGGGAAAACACATAAACCAGGTAAAAGCAATACAAGACCAAATTTTCTTTCCCACGTTGCAGCTGGAGCTATTCTTTATGTAAATTTCATGGAAAAATTTAGTATTTAAAATTACCTAATTTAAGCCACAAACAAAGCGTAGGTATTCATGCATGAAAACAAATATTAAAATCAAAATTGAAAACTCTGGTGGAAGAGCTTTAAAAATAATTTATAAAGTATGCTAATATTTTCATATAGGTAAATTTCGGAATTAATTATCTCAAATTATACTGCAGACAGTTTTTGATATATTAATAAAAATAAATCAATAGAAATATTAAATTCATTAGGATGGATCCATTGTAAAATAAATTTTAGTAGCTCTCTTGTTGTATCGTAAATGTTACCTGCTTTGATCAAACAGTCCCACTTTGCCCGATGATGTATTTAATTTAAAAATTTATAAAGGAACTACTATGTTTTATACCACTAAATTTATTTAGAAAAACAGTGACTACAGTTTCAACTCACAGAGTCATTTTCAAACTGAATTACAAAGGTAGACTAAGTATTCAATACAGAAACATGAGAAAATTTAACAATAAACAAAAACTACCTGAGAAATTACATTATTACAAAGAGGAGGTACTAAATTTTGGGAGCTAATTATTATTTGGCCACAACAAGCATACAAACAAAATTAAACATTTCCCGAAGATGATTAACTACCACATAGTAACGGCTATCAGCATCAACTTTTCAAAAATTTATTTTGTTAAAAGTAGCAAACTTGGATTATTTTTGTCGGCTGCATTTTTACCTGCAATATTGTGTTGGCCCGCCATTTTTTTTAAAGCCCGTTAGTAAAGTGTTTCCCGTCTTAAACAGGTAAGTGAATTTTAACGTATATTTTAACTTTTTTATCCTCATAAGCTAAGGTTTGTGATTAATTACTGATTCAATAGAATTTTCTAGTTTTTTAGTATCATAAAGGATGTCCCAAAATTCACGTAAGATTTGAATTTGCCGCCATTTTGCGGTAAAATGTGGAAACCAAAAAAATACCATTTGGAAATTTAGGGTTAGCAAAAACGGAGCACTACACGAGAGAACAACGCATTTTCATTGTTGAACAACTTTTCAAAAATACGGAAATTTTGACGGCCACAAATCGCAAATTTCTTTGTAAACATGGTCGGAATATTGATTCAAGTTCGTCAACTGTGAAGAAAGTAATAGAAGAATTCAGGGAGACTGGATTAAGTGGTGATGCCTAACATACCGGCCATCCAACAACGGGCATCTACAATGTTAATATCGAAACACTGCGTGAAAGCGTTGATTAAATTGGGCGTCGTAGACGGCAAATTTCAAAAAGCTCTCTAGAGCAGGCGCGATCGCCACATATATTACAGAATGTAGATAATGTTGACATATTTAACACAAATCATAACAGTATTTTTATTATTTTTAATTTTGCATAGAAACCGTTTTAGGCACATTCAGACTAAAACGTAGCCTTTTTCTCTCAAAAAAATCTAAGTTATAATTTAAATACTTACAAAATACCCATTGTCAAAAATACAAGAAATTAAACATATATAAAAAAATAAATTCGTCGATATAATATTAAAATTTTTTGGGGCTATCGGTCATTTTATTATTAATTAAAAACATTTTTAGAACATTTGACATTTCAGTTTATTTATTTCTTAAACCATCTGCAGAAGTACAAATAAACACTAAAAGGGGATTCAAATGTAAATAATTTTTATAATTTTAATATAAATTTAAATAATAAAATGTGTTTACGCAGGTAAACATTTTCCGGACGATCTATAAGAACAGGTTTCCTATCTGGTTTTTTCCAGCAAAAATTAAGTTCTCTGAGCAATTTCCAGAGCTCAGTTCTTTTAATTTCAGATAAATCCCGATCCTCATTGATTTTAGTTAGAATCTTGTCGACGGTTGGGATCTGCTTCTCAAAATGAAATGTATGCACAGTTCCTTTTATTGCAGTTTACATCTCTTTTTCCAGTTAGGCTTTTCGTCTGCCTGTGATCGAATGTGGCTTGGGAGTACTAACAACTCCAGTGTTTTTTTTCTCCTTCAGTATTCGGTACATAGTAGATTTTCCAACTCCTGTCATGTTGAAACACATCTTATCAGAGCTTTTAACATTATTATCTAGATACTGATATCTTAAAGCATCATAAACATTCATCGTAATAAGTTTTTCGTGGAGGAAAAAATGACCTGGTTTAACGATTTTGGAATACATAAAGATGTGGAACCCATATCTTTTCGGTATCTCCCTAATCTCAGATAATATATAAAAACAAGCACCAATAAGATAAATCACTAAGGACACACTGTAAGGTGTACTTTGCTTACTGACAGAAATTAAACTGAATTATCAGAAATTTTATTATTGCAGCAAATTTATAAAAGCTTGTAATATTTAAATATAATTAAATATATGGAGGTTTCGGTAACAGTTTTATTACTCTCTCTATTTCTTGCATAGAGTATAGGAATGTGTACGTTTGCTATCGCCCCTCCCCTTCCAAAGAGTTTTGAGTTCTGGAAAATAGAACCGATTCTGCCTTTTATATTAGGAATGCTGCTGGCATTCGCCCCCCGTTGACAATTTATTTTTCTTGTGATCGCCGCCCACCTCTCCAAGAGCTTCAAATTCAGAAAAATATACCCGAGCCTGCATTTAACGCTAGAAATGGGAATGTTGCTGGTGTCCCCCCCCCCCCCCCCGTCGACAACTTGCTTTCGCTTGCCATATTGTGATATTACCGCCCTCCCCCCCAAAGAGAGAGGCTGGATCCGCTCCTGCTCTAGAGCGTATATTTACTAAAAATCTGCGTTTCCATACTTAAAAAGTTCAATGGACCATGCACAGCGAAGAGAATTCGTTGGATGGATTATTGAACATCAAAAAGTAGATGCTGATTTTCAAGCAAAATCATCCTAAGCCATGAAGCTCATTTTTAACTTATTGGCTTCATTAATCCCAAACATTCAGTTTAGAGAACCCACATGTGATTGTCGAAAAACAAATTCACCCACAACGTGGCACTGTTTGGTGCCGATTTTGAACAATACTTCTTCGAAAATGAGACTGGTCAAGCAGTGACTGTTACTGGTGCTCGATATTGCGACATGATAACCAAGTTCTTTCTGTCAAGATTGGATGATGTTGACATGAACGCCATGTAGTTTCAACAAGACTATGCTACATACCATACAGCCCGTCATATAATTCAATTACTGCATGAGAGATTTCCTGGTCGTGCATTCTCTCGTTTCGGTGATCAGAATTGGCCCCCTAGGTCATGTGATTTAACACTAGTGGGTTTATTTCTGTGGGGTTATTTAAAGTCAAGGGTCTATGATAATAAGCCCACAATCACCCATCACCCGTGGATTATGCAAAATGATCATAGAAAATTTCAACAAACAGCAGGTAGACAGCAGAAATAGGTAGGGTTCGAAATAGAAAGAACTTGGTGATAAAAGATATAAAAATTATACAGAAAGGAAATTCTCAAGTAGAAATGCAGAAAAGCAATTTGATATCCTTATAAGAACTCTTCTCAATAAAAAAAAATATATATCTAGGTAAAGTGGACTACCTCTGAATTTGAGGAGAGATATTTTGTGAATATTTTAATAGCATGTGCGGAGTTTGGTTCTTCACTAACTCAAATTGAAGTAAGGATACCATTAAAAATTACTTGGATGCTAAAAGAACTGCATTTCCGAAATTTAATAATAATATGCCAGGAATTGTTTCGGTGTGTCAATTTATTGCAAGATATGAAAAAGGCAGTACCAAAATTTTGAAAAAAAAAATAAGTCAGAAAAAATAAGGGAGCATTTTTCGAATAATTAAGCAAAGTTAAGAAAATCTTCAGATGATGTCAAATCAGAACATTTACTAAACTAAGACGAGACCATTCTTAGTGCCAATCCCAACATGAAACATATAATAATCGTGTGAATGATGGTGTGAATAATGCACTCCTTAACGCTCTTCAAAAATAGCGATCTTATTCCAAAGTTTAATTATTAAAAAGAGAGAGGAAAAATAAGTTAAAGATTAAACCAGGAAAATATATAAGCCAATAGGATATTATTCAAGAAAAAGCATTTGAAAAGAAAAAAATATACTGAAAAAATTAAAGCATTGAAAGAAGATACAAACAAAAAATCAAGTGAAAATGAACACATTTAAAATTGTTGTTCTAAAGATGATTATGAAACTGAAATAAAAAAAGAACCAATAGAAGTAGATAAACACAAAGAAAATGGCTCTTGTAATACAGATGTAAACCATGAGTTTTTATCCCTGAAGATTAACACCAGAGAACATTTACAATAGAAGCATTTTCTACCAAAAAAAAAAAATTAAAAGGCATTATACTAGATTCGTTTTTGGTTCAGAAAAATATACGAAATATCATTTGGAGGATAAATTTAGTGTCAAAATTATGAGAAATTTCGATTATGGATTTTTTTTATCCTGATAACGACGATATATCTGTGATGCCTTTTAATGATATTAAAATGAAACTTTCTACTTCTAGAATAAGTAGAAGAGGTTTATATATTCTTGTAGAAGAAAAATTAGCAAACCTTATACTAGACTGATTATTTTACATGATACTATTTATAGGAAGCTGTTTAATTTTTTTTTAAGCATAAGTGACTTAGTTACCCACATAGCATGAAAAATTGCAGTAGGCTTCCAGCAAGCTTTCAAGAAAGTTTTGAAACCTTACAAAACACTTTCGTCGAATCCTGTAGTAATTACCAAATGCCCGCAACAAATTCTAACGGAACGATTACGTTTAAGCTTACTATAATCTTTCACGAAAGCATAACGTAAGATATTTTGTAAGCTTACTTCAAGATCCACGTCAGTTTCCACCAATACTTCTGAAAGCTTTGGTGGAATCTTCAAATAATTACTTAATATCCTTGACAGATTACGTCTTACGATAACCAAGTACGTAAGAAAAGACTCAGGTAAGCTTCTGAACGTTTCTGCTTGGTATTTGTTACTTTACACAAAAGCATTATAAAATCCTTCAAGCAATATTTGTGAAAGTTTTCATAGAAGCTTCCAGTAATTACCTAAAGTCCGTGAAAAATATTATGGGGAAGGTTTCGTCTAAGCTTAGGATATCCCTTCAGAAAAACCTAACGTAATTTTTTTTGTAAGTTTATAGTTAGTGTCACCCATAATATTTGTTACCGACATTAGGTAATTACTGGAAGCTTTTATGAGAGCTTTCACAGCGCTATTTCGTCCTAGTATGAGACTCACCACGCCATTACGTTCGGTACAAACCACCGTTTCGTAACTGTGAACTATAAACAGATTTTAAAATTAAAAAACAATAAACAAGACGCAGTGGCGACATCTCGATAGATCACTCAATAACACTTCCAAGAAAGATATACTATAAACGAGGCTTACACGATAATTTCACAAATTCTTAATGGAAACTTCTATTCGATTTTTCAGCAAAGTATCCGTCAAGATTCTAAGAATACTCCATGGAAAATAGACTTTCATCAGTAACCAAAATGAAACATAGTTTTTTTTTGCTGGAATGTTTTCATTTTGGCATCCTATAAAACATATCTCGATGGTAACTCTGAAAGACCTGTGCAAAAAAATGGCGGATGAAAAATGGTCACGATTTTCGGTTTTTTCAGTTTATCTCGAAAAGTAAAAGTTATATCTAAAAATGTTTCAAACAAAAGTTGTAGAGAATTAAAAAAACTATCGATGCATATAATATAAGTTATGGGCGGCGCCACTAGTTATCGAGATATTTTTTTTCCACAAAATTTACGGTTTTTGTTTTTTTTTTTTAAAGACATTTATTAACAAATTACCGATTTAAAATTTAACGTACATACACGCATTATCATTCTAAAAAAGTATGTCAAACCCGAAATCTGTTAGTTTTTTATTTTCCGAGAAATTTGATGTCAAATTTTAAAATTCAACCTCAATTTTCCGCTCTCCTAATTAAGATGCAATGCTCAATTTTAATGGAAATTGTTTGTATTGTTTTATACTTTAAAGATCTATTTAAAAAAAAAATTTCAATCGTGGGCCGAGAAATTTTACAAAAACCAATTTTTGCACCAAAAAAATTACGATAACTTTTCACCGGATGGAGAAAAAATTCATTGGATTTAGATGTATCATTTCCGATCTCAAAAAAAATTGATAATGGCGTGGCAAATGAATATTAAGGGCTCAAATTTGCAGAAGATGCTTTTTAATACTTGTACTTTACCTGTGAATTTTTTGGATCCAAAAAATGTACTTCCATACGATCTGTGAACCTTCGAAAATTGGGACAAATCTTCGAACATACCCCTGTAGAATTAGCATAACGTCAGAACTAGGGCCCGGTTGTTTGAACGCTAAATAACGTAATAATATTTTTATTTATATTTGAAAAAGTGTTGATAAACAGTAAATATTTAATTTCTTGGTACAGACATACCGATTTTATGCTATCCTTTTCTAATTGCATTATTTAAACGAGTATCATCGGTACATCCTTCGAACATACCCCTGGGTACGTCAATTCTGAAAACAAAGTATGAATATATGGTTGCCTAAATTTTTATTATTGTTATTTTCAATATGTAAATAATATCTAACAATATTTACCGATAAAAATGTTTTTAGATCCTCTTTTTGTTAATATTAATTGTAAACTTCGCATTTATAGTAATTTCTAACACTTAAAAATACGGAAAAAAGTCACGACAAGCAATTAAACTGAAAGACAAGATGAGTAAATATGTTTATGTCTGTCAAACATCAAAAAGGCGTCTCCCCCACCGACCATAAACAGCCTTCAAATAAATCTATTGTTGTTTAAATCTAGAGTATGATCGAAGGGACAAATCTAATCGAAAAGAGCTGCTGCAGGCCGCTGTCGGCGGGTTGCCATAGTTCAGGCGCATTATTCATTAGCACTTCAAGGAAACTTATGCACCACAAGTAATATTTATATTATTGATGTTGTTTTATTAATTTATATGATAGTAATAATTTGTTTAGTCAAATAATTATTAATTTCTTTATTAGCAAAATTTTTACAAAAAATATAGAGAAAATCATACAAATATTCAATTATATATTACATATTCTACTGTTTTTTTTTTCCTTTATATTATTATTATCTAAAAGTTTGAGAACTTTTTTGCTAATAAATTGTCAGTCGTTTTTGACACTTGGCTGCTCCTGTTGTTTCGGAGCAAATATAAGTATATTTAGTATTGTTTTTAATAATTCTATATTTATTAATTACAGTAGCAACATGGAACAAGACACAGGAAATGCTACTTTATTGTGTACGATTTGTATGAATATTTTTATGATTTTCTCTATAATTTTTTTTGTAAAAATTTTGTTAATAAACTGTTAGATAATAATAATATAAAGGAAGAAAACAGTAGAACATGTAATATATAATTGAATATTTCTATGATTTTCTCTACAATTTTTTGTGAAAATTTTGTTAATAAACAAATTACTAAACAAATTCTTACTAACATATAAATTAATAAAACAACATCAATATTAAAAATATTACTTGTGATGCATAAGTTTCCTTGAAGCCCCAATGAATGATGCGCCTAAACCATGGCAACCCGCCGACAGCGGCCTGCAGCAGCTATTTTCAATTAGTTTCGGCCCAATTTTCGAAGGTTCACAGATCTTATGGAAATATATTTTTTGGATTAAAAAAATTCACAGGTAACGTACAAGTATTAAAAAACATCTTCTGCAAATTTGACATGCAATTATGAATTTTTGAAAAAATAATTTTTTTTTGAAATCGGAAATGGTACATCTAAACTCAATGCAAGCATTAAAAAAATTTTATCTCCATCCGGTGAAAAGTAATCGCAATTTTTTTGGTGCAAAAATTGGTTTTTGCAAAATTTCTCGGCCCACAATTGAACAAAATTTTTTTGCACTTGCCCCTTACGAACATCTGGCGATAATTTTCAGTCCGACATCGAATTTGGTAGGTGGCAGGTGCAATATCCTGCCGACATACCTTGAAATTTATGGTTCATATATCAGTTATTTCCTGCTAATTTTGCTCTCGATCCGATACAGCTCCACTGACGAGATCATGAGGTGATCAAAACGCGTATGGAAAGAGGACCAGAGCGATATTTGCAGGAAATAAACTGTTTCATATTCTCTGGCTGAAAGGAGAATTACATATATAATAAACTATTTGAATACGGCAGAAAGATTTCTTTATTTCTTACTGAAATTTTGATTTTTAAAAAGGTTATATCTTGTTTGGATAAAAAAACACAATAAAATATAAAGGTATCCAGTCAAATAATACCTACCCTTTTTTTTTTTATCTCGATTGACCATTTTATATATTTTTTAACTATATTGATAAAGGGCGTATACAGGGCTGTCAATTTGCCAGCAATTCCTGGCATTTGCTAGGAATAATTAACTGTGCCAGTAATTTTGCCAGGAATACTATCATGCTAGGGATTTGCCAGGAATAGATGTCTTGTACTCAGAAATGGATGAAATATTAAGGCGAAATGTACATACAATTGATGGCAAGTGTATGAAAATCGATAAGATGCTCCATCTTTAAAATTAAATCTCTCTACTATCCCTTTTTGCTTCTCACATGTAGTTATTTTTTTCTTTATTTTTTGGTTTTGCAGTCTAGAATTTAAAGGATGAACAATTTTATTATCATCTGTCTTTCTCTAATATTCAGTTTAATTGAACAATATCAGCTTTTTCTTATCACACACATTTGGCCAGGAATTGCCAGGAATAAATACAAAACTTGCAAGTATTTTTCTGTGGAACATTTGACAGCACTGGGCGTACAGCACCTTTCAGGATCCTGTTCCTCTGCAAAATTTAGGTAGATATTGTTTCGACTACCTACACTTGGTATTTGTGAATTAAACAGTTTAAACAACCCTAAATAAAATTATTAAAAAAACAGTAGTTAAAAAAAGTGAAAACCCCCTCGACTTTATTTCGTAACAACCTGAAATTTAGTAAAGGGTATAAATTTTTAACAGGTTTTTTAAAATTATTTTATAAATCTTTTAGATTACTTCCGCAATATAAAAACGTTACAGAACATTTACGCTTAAAAAGAAATTAGGCCTTTTTGAAAATACATAAAAGTCATTATTATAAAAAAATTAGATTTTGAAAGGCATCAAAGAAACATAATGAAATGTTGCCACTAAGAAAACTTTCTTTGAAAAATAAAATGAAGAAATAAAAGTTTCATTAATTAAATAACTTTTTTAAAGCCGTTGCTGGAAGTGTAAGACCTTAAAAAGTCCTTTTGGGTTTAATGCTCAAAAGATTTTAATTTTTTAATAGGAAATAAAGTTTTTAAATACACCTTAAAAAGTGTTTCTGCTTGCCAGAGAAAAAGTTAAATAATGAAGTTCGTAATTCTGTTGTTACAAGAAACTACATGTAAAGTATGCAAATTTATACTTTGCATAATAAATGGTAGTAATATGGTAAATGGGTTGTAAAAAAATGTCCATCATACTTAATATGCAAATTACTGAAAAGTTGCTAAAACCTTGGGTTAAGTTAAAGACTTAATTTGAAAAGATTTTAACTTGAAGTTTATTAATACTGGTGACATCAGATGAATAAATGGAACATACTTTTTGTTGTTGCTGATATGAATAAATGTGACAGTGTTTATAATTAAGAGGTTCGTTTGTTGGTTCGAGGTAATTTCCAGAACTTCATAACCGATTTTAACAATTTTTTGTGACATACAGAAAGGGAGAAATAGTCGCAACTGACTAGTCAAGAGATAATGTTCCGAACTAGGGTTTTTGGGGATGCAGTCTATTTAAATTTGAAGGCCTTGATAAGGAAAAAACCTTTTTGATTTTGTCAAGCTATCGAGAATTTATTTTTCTCTTCTTCAGGACATCTCTGCGATATTAATTAAATAGTTGGAGTATTAATCTAACCTATAATTATTAAATAACTCACCAATGTGGTTTGAATACCAAAACAAGTAAATATGTGAAAAACAGGGGAAAAAGCCCACCATTAACACTTTTTAATTACAGTTAAAGGCATTATATGATAGGATTGTGAGAATTTGTTAAAATTTTAAAAATCACGTAACAGCAAAACATCCTACTCGACTATATCACCATTTTGTAGTGACAAATGTAAGGTATCAACGGAAAAAACTGGCGCGGGTGGCCTAAGTAGTTAAGGAATATACGAATCCGTAAAACAGTGGCGTAGTCAAGTATGAGGTTCAGCAAAAAAGAAAATAAAAATAGAAAATTACTGGTTTGGTATTTTTTACATGATATAAGAGAATTTAATAAAGAAACTTATTCATCTAGAGATGGACTGTCCAGGAGGCTTAAAGAATTTTCTTTTTCCAACTTATATATAGCTGTAAATGGCACTCAGATTCTCGGTATCACTTTTTTTATTCATGGTGTTACCATATTGGTTAAAATAGACCATTTCAAGGAAGAAGCTTGTGTGATATGCAGGAGCTCTTTCCAGAATCTCAGTGCCATCCCAGTGAATGATGTGATCATGATGAAAAACATGTTCAGCCCGAGCACAAAAAGGTAAACCTCTATTAATATCACGACGATGGGAAGTGAGTCTACCTTTGAGACTTTTGAAAGTCTGGCCTATATACACTAATTGATAGTTGGAATAAGAAACTTTATATACTATGCAGGACGTCTCATTCAGCTGTAACGGTGTTTTGGTTTTAGAGTAAATTTTAGAGAGAATTAATAATTCTTTTCTAGCTATTTAGGTACCTGTATGTTTAAAAATATTCATCAATTTGTCAGTAAGATTTTCTATGTGAGGTAGTGTGTGGAAAAATTGAACTTGTACAGTTAAATTTAAAAGAGTGATGTCTGGACTTAAAGATTGAGTATTCAGAAGAGACGGTTGAGAAGGTATTTCAAAGATGTTTTCAGGAATATTATATTTGGTATTATAGAGAAATTTTTTAATACTGTTGTCAAGATAAGAATTCTCCAACCGTATATCATTAAGTTAATGCAATGCCTCTACTCTAAAATTCGGGTGTGTAAGTTTGATAGCTCTATTTTTCATGCTTAAGATGAGATTGATCTTAGAACTCATAGGATGGTACCAATGGTAACTTCTGAATTTATTAAAACAGTATGGCCTCCTACACCATTTAGTTTTTAAAGTGTTTTCATTCGTACGTATAACAAACATATCCAAAAATGGGATGATGTTATTAGTTTTTTCCTCCACTGTGAATTGAATATGAGGATTATAGGTATTTTAAAGCCATCTGCATGCAACAACACACTACCAGCGATTTAGGATTTGTTAGGTTTCAACCTGCAAATTATTTCAAGTTTGAATTTGTTTTGAGGGCTTTCTTGACTTGACTGGCGGATATTTTCTTCATAGGCAAATTTGTGTTATGCTATAAAAGTGTAGTTGCAATTGATACAGTATCAAAAGCAAAATTTGGGATTTTTAAATAATGAATTTGAGGCGTAGTGAGACTATTTGTGCTATATTGGAATCATATAAAAAACTTGACGATCGGCAGCTACCAACTATAAGGAATATCATTAAATTTGTTTTGTTTGTCAAGAACGATCTAAAATTGAAGTATAATGGAAAGGATCCATCTAATTCAGAGACTGATGCGATTGTTTTTGAAGAGATCAACAATATTTAGACCAAAGCTTCGATTCCAAACGTAACTAAGGAACGATTTATTCAATTACAAAAATCCTATTTCGAGAAGTACTTCAATTTGAAAAGATACCGCAAAAGCAAACGAAATGATAGTTTTTTAGAATTATCTGAGAAACTTTTCAACGTTACTGCTTGTAAATGCATTTCTTTTGAATTTTGTTCGTATTTAAAACCTAAAAGAGTTCCCATCAATGAGAGAAGTTTTTTGTTGGATTAAGAAAATGACAGAAAAATGGTGATAAACGGCGTTGATAAGAAAGAAATGGCCATATTAATGAAACGAGAGCAGAAACAAACGGAAGAGTCAATAGGGGCAACAAAAAAATCGTGCTCTGCTAAAAAAATCGATTCTGTCTCAGCAAATTAAGAAGATTCGATGTCTGAATCTTCTTCAGAAACATATCTAACAAGAGCGGCATCCCCGACGAACGCACCGTGGACTTCTACGGCGAATCGATATACATTGTCGTTGTCAACAGTTGCTAAGGTCTGTGATAGATACGGTTTATCGACGCGATCTGCTGTTGCTGATGTTCTGCGGCTTTAACTGACGTCGGCTTGGTTCCTACCGGGTTTAACTCTGTTTATCGATAAATACAAGATCCACAGAGCTATGTCTAAAGCTCGGATAGAAGCTTCAAAAGACATTTGAAGTATTGTTATTAAAAGCATTTACTTTGACGGGCGAGAAGACAAGACTCTGATAAATGAAAAAATATGAGATCGTTACTATCGTAAAGAAGTTTTGAAAGAACACATCAATTTCAGCAGAACCCCGATTAATTTATTTGGGACACACAACGCCAAGTCGTGGCACTGCAAATGAAATTCTTACGTTGATCACAACTTTATTAGAGGATCAAGGTTGGATTTTAAAAGACATGATTTGTATTGGATGTGATGGAAGTACAACTAACACTGGTTGGCGGGGTGGCGTGATTCAATATTTAGAGCATTACTTGGATAGACCATCAAAATTATGTATTTGTATGCTTCATGCCAATAAGTTACTCCTGCGTCATTTATTCTTGACCCTAGATGGTTGAAAAATATCTTTATGGGGTATATCAAGCTCTATCAACTGGTTTCTGTACTCCTGACCTGACAAACCGCCAACCCGGAAAAATGGCGCACTGCAGATGGCTGACTTCTGCTAATGGTATACTCAGACTTTACTTAAATACTCATAAACGATCAGAAAATTTGCTATTACTTGTCAACTATGTGTTTAAATTATATACTCCTATTTGGTTTTTAATCAAGCAAAAACCGTCTTTAATTATGTACGTTCGATTTTTACCCGAAAATTTGAGATCTGTTGTGGATTCTGTTATCGAAAAAAATACTTTTTCTGCACGCTCAGAAACTCACTTCTCAGTATATTGTTTGGTGAAAGAGACCACATTCGGAAGCTGGCATTGGGAAGAATAATAAAAGCTAGAGAAGCTGAAAACACCACTAAACGTAGGACATTTAAGCCATCAAAAATTAAATTCTCTGCCAGAGATTACACCGAAATGATTATGTAGCACGTGTGTCAGGTTACAGCACCGCACATATTTTTAATGGAGACCTTCAAATCATGGCAAAAAAGAAGAGCTTGGAAATCGTTGACTTTTCTTGTCACACACAATCTGTGGAAAGATATTTTAAACTGGTAACACAGCCCTCACAAACTGTAACTGACGCTACTTCCAGAGATGACTTTATTCAAAGCAGGTTGCAATCTCGAGGAAAAATGACAAATTTTGGGCACAAAAATAAGTTTAAATTCTAAGTTTTTCTTATTAATCATATGCTTTATATTGTTCATTTTGTTTTCTTGTGCTTTGTTTCATTAATTTCAATAATAAAATACCTTATAAAGTATACAAATTTTGATACCTCTTGCGATAGTGAGGCTTGAACAAAAAATTATTTCATACATGGACGGGACCAGGAGCCGATCCAAGGAGAGGTGGAGGGATGCAGAATTACAATTAAACACTAAAAAGGGATTCAAATGTAATTAATTTTTATATGTTACAGAAAATTTAAATAATAAATTGTGTTTACGCTGGTAAAGATTACGTGTCTAATTCGTAATCAAAGTCAGTGAAGCTATCTTGGCTCAAATTAATTACAATTGGTTCCTCTATCTCACCGATCATGAGATAGAGTTCTCACATTTTCTTTTATTCTTTAATTATATGGATTTTCCCCCATTTTCTGCAGTAGCTTTATTCAAAATATCTTTCAAAAGTTCAGCTAAATTACTAGTTTTATAAGTTGTGTTATTTCCAGCAACTCTACCTTTTACTTGAGAGAGATATCTCCTTCTCCAACGGATATTTTCCGGACGATCTATGATAACAGATTTCTTATCTGGTTTTTCTCAGCAAAAATTAAGTTCTCTGAGCAATTTCCAGAGCTCAGTTCTTTTAATTTCAAGTAAATCCCGAAATTCATTGATTTTAGTTAGAATTTGGTCGACGGTTGGGATCTGCTTCTCATAATAAAATATATGTACAACTCTTGTTATTGCAGTTTACATCTCTTCTTCCAACGAGGTTTTTCGTCTGCCTGTGATCGAATGTGGCTTGGGAATACTAACAATTCCAGTCGTTTTTTTCTCCTTCAGTATTCGGTACATAGTAGATTTTCCAACTCCTGTCATGTTGGAACACATCCCTACAAAGCTTTTAACATTATTATCTAGATATTGATATCTTAAGGCATCATAAACATTCATCGTTTCAAGTTTTTCGTTGAGAAAAAAATGCCCTGGTTTAACGATTTTGGAATAAATATAGATGTGGAAGCCATATCTTTTGGGTATCTCACTAATCTCAAATAATATATAAAAAGAAGCACAAAGAAGATAAATCACTAAGGACACACTGTAAGGTGTACTTTTCTCACTGGCAGAAATTAAATTGTACTATCAGAAATTTTTTGAGGCAGTAAATTTATAAAACATTATAATATTTAAATATAATTAGATTTACGCCAGTCTTCAGTTACCTGCGGCACTGGAGCAGGTGCGTTGAAGGTTTCAGCAACAGCTTTATTACTCTCGCTAGTTCTGGAATAGAGTATATGAATGTGTATGCTTGCGATCGCCCCTCCCTTTCCCAAGAGCTTGGAGTTCCGATAAATAGAACCGATTTTGTCTTTTGTGTTAGGAATGTGTAGTATGCTGCCGGCACTCCTCCCCGTTGACAATTTATTTTTCTTACGATAGCCCCCCCCCCCAAGAGCTTTGAGTTCAGGGAAACAGACCCGATTCTGTCTCTTATACTAGGAATGTGTATGCTGCTCGCATCCTCCCCCCCCCCTATCGACAACTTGTTTTTCTTGTGATCGCCCCTCACCTCTCCAAGAGCTTCAGATTCAGAAAAATAGACCCGATCGTGTCTTTTATACTAGAAATGGAAATATTGCTATGGTTTTCGCTCCCTCCCCCCATTAACAACTTGCTTTCGCTTGCCATACTGTACTTTTGTGATACCCCCCCCCCCAAAGAGAGAGGCTGGATCCGCCCCTGGACGGGACACCCTAATATATAGCAAACCCACGTAAATGACTAGCGATACAACCAGTGCCTGCTATTTTCAAATAAATTTGTAACAGTTAAACAATGATTACAATAATAACACTTTTTTACTCGTGAATATATTCTAGCTAAACCGATAAGGGGTATTTTAGGCAAATTACTTCAAATAACCCCCAACTCTGAAAGTTGCCGTCATTTATATCGCCAGGAACAATTCATCACCGTTGGCGTCTAAAATCTTTCAGTATCTAATGATCCGTTAGACAAAACTGGCTTCAACTTCAATTTAAAACTCGTTATATAAAAAGTAAGGGTAGCATTAGAAGCGGCTTAACTGATCGTGGTATAATTATGGCCTAAAGCTTTATTTTCTTGGCACTTTTCAAACACAACAAATATACCTATTTTATTTTGTAACGACAGGGTAATGAAAAGCTAATTTTTCATCACTGGAGATTTTTAGATAACTTTTTAAAGAATACCTCTTTCGAATAATTAGCGCTCCGAAGTAAGACCAAACATATTTGTTTTGTAACCCAAAAGCATTTTATATTGACGGTTTATTGATGTTTTGTCTAGTCAAAATAATGGCACAACCCCCTTCTTATTGACAGGTCACCGATGTGGATTTGCTTCCCAATTTTTTTCTTAATTTGTTATGACTGAATGTTAATTATACCTTCTGTCTTAATTTGTATTAAAAATACAAGGGATGCTAAAAAAATATCTATCTAGGGATGTACTATACTGGTATTTATTTAAAGGCGCGAAGAAAAGAAAAAAAGCTGTCTTGAGCGAGCAGAGCAGAGTTGGAAACTAGAGGCGGCACCAGTTGGTAAAGTGCCGAGCTAGCTCCTATGCCGTAGAGTAGGGGTGGATATTTATTTAATAGGTGCCACCGAGTTTTGGCCAGGTAAACTCAGAAACTCCCCCACGTTGTTGCTTGGGCCTAGCGTCCAACCCAGCTCTATAGCTTGCTGCATCAAATAACAAAATAAAAAAAGAGATAACGCACTGCAAAACTGACAAGAAGTTGAGGGATAAATGAATCTTAAAGGAAATGTTAAAAAAAGAAATGTTTTTTTATTAATGTTCTAAATTTTGATGATAGAGAAGTCCTAATTTTTGGTCGATCTGGACTTCTTCTGGCTCTGATGGTCTTGGATCTCACGTCCTTACCCAGAGGGTGGATACGGGTATACTACTACCCCAGAGGGTGGATCTGAGTTGTATCCCTAAGGGTGGACTGGCTTATACCCCTAAGGGTGGATATGAGTTGTTTTCTTGACCCCAAAGGGTAGACCCTAATTTAAATAAAATAAAAAAATAATAGCAGTGCCTAGCCAATCTTTATATTAGAACAACCGACAAAATATTTAAAAAAAGAAATTTATTACCGTCAAATTGTCAAAAAATTACATTAAAAATTTAAAAAAACCTTAAGGTAAACTACAAATTAACAGGAAAGAAAATATTCAATTAAATCGCAAAAGTCAACAATTAGTAGTCGCTTGCTCTAACTATTGAGTTCGAGTTACATAAAAGTAATTATGTGTTAAAAAAAGTGTACAAGTGAAATTTCCAGTATTACTCCAGATTTACAAAAAAATAATCAATCAGTGATCGAACAACAGGTTCATTACAATAAAAAAAACTACTTATGCATATATATAAAAATTAATCAATTCATAATCAGATTTACTAAAAATATTAACCTACAATATTCAGGGACTGAGATCAGTGAATGCTTAGTTCTTCCACATTAACAAAAATGCTTAGACTGGCTAAAATAAATACACAGTTAATTAATTAAAAGGCAACCAATAGAAAAAAAGGAATACTCAAAGTAAAATCACAATTTTACCAGCCTAAATGTGAAAAGCCATGATCTGCAATTTGACACTGACTTTTAAATTAAGTTTTCACAGCAACAATAATTGATAAAACAAGATATTCCAGATAAAATCACAAAATACCGGACTATTAAGTGAAAAGTCAGGATGTACTACTTGACATTGTCATTTAAATAATAAATAAATTTGCAAAATCTACAGGAAGTTATAATTTCACTATACGAATCAGTCTCTAGTACCTAAATATTGTAGTCAATACACAAAAAACCCATTTTACTGGAGTCAACTGTAAGTTACGAGGCCATGGACATATCACGAGGCAAAAGAACTTTAAAACTGTCAATCATAAACCCAAATTGGGGCCCAAACAAAACATACAGACAAGATATTGAAATATTACTAATAACAAATAAATTTGTCCAAAAAAATATGGACATCGTGATACGTCCAGGAGGCAAAAATAATGCAAAATATAGTACAAATTACAAATGATGATAAAAATTGCTCTCAAAATTAACTGTTACTGATGACAAATTATCAAATTTAGGCACTGCATGGCAGTAAATATTCGAAAACCGAAAAACTATAAAAAATTGCTGATCTAAAATTAACAAAAAGATATAATCGGCCCTAAAACCCCAAAATACAACTTAATAAGATTACACGTGGTTAACTTAAGGTCTAAAAGAGACTTAAGAGTAACATACTATAGTTGGTTTTAAAATAGGTTTAAATTATATCCGTAATAATCAATTTTGAGCTGAAATCTTTTAATATTTATAAAAAAAACTAAGCAGGCTCGTTTTAGCAGTAAACAGTTTAAAACCCGATTTTCTGGGGTCAGACTGATTCCTGGTGATAATGCCAAGGGGCCGACAAAATCCCTGTTACCAGGGCGTACCTCGATAACTAGCCAAGAAAAATACTAAATCCACAAATCACCACAATGCTATTGAGGTACACAAAATGAAATTTTCCATCAGAAACCCGCAGAATGGCGGCAATAAATCGGGATCAAAATTCTCAACTCAACAATGCAAAACTTCACAGGAAAAAGTAGGATTCACAGTTAAATTGTCGCTATTTTATAGGAAGCCCGAAACCTGCGCTGTATGAGCTTCTTTTTCCCTCAACATGAGGCGCGAGACAAAAGGGACCTTAAACAAGTAGCAATTGAACAAAAGAAATGACAGCTCAAAATAGTGGGCTTAAACAGCATTGCTAACTAATAAGTCGTTGACATTTTCGACTCAAAATGAAATAGAACTTCATTGTTGATTCCTAAAATAGGAAATAAGAATTTTCCCTCAGCCATTAGCAACACGGTATTAGTTACTTGTACAAATTTCTTCCCAAAATGCAACGGCCTAAAAGAATGCAAATTTGCCTCAACGTCAGTTCAAAAGGTCACATAACCCCAACAAAAATGTAAACAAACCCTTGAAAATACTTCAAATAAAAATTCGGAAAACTGTAACTAGAAAAGATAAATGTAACAATTTAATCTTAAATAATTAGCACAAAAAAAATTAATATCTTATAAAAAGATAAATACTAACATTCAATTTAAATATAAACAACCTAAAACAGTGACGTAGAGTTGCCGACCTAAAAATACAAGTTATGAAAAGATTTTAATTAGGGCTGTATTTCTTATAGGCAAATTATTGAAAGATAAAGAAAATAATTAAGTTGGGAAGAAAATTTGCAAGGGAGTGAAATTTGGAATGGCTCGAAAAGCAATAGGACTCAAAAATGCAACGAATATTAGGCTGTTATACGAAGGAGAAATGAGAAATTCTTAATAACAATGATATAGTGCTGCCCAAAACGTGAATATTAGCAAAAAGAAGGTAAAAAGGATCAAATTAACCATAGTAAATTTAAGAAAATTTTTTAACCGTGACAGATGATAGAAACAATTGTCTGTGCGTTACCTGGTATAACGTTCAATACCGATAACCTTGCTTTACTATGATACTACGGTATCTAATTTGATATCGGTCATTTAGGATGGTTTTTTGGAAGAAAACAAAGTTTGAAAAGAAATATATAAGTAGATTAAAAACTAGTTTCTTTTTCCTCATCGTTTTCCTGTATCAAACATCCTGAATTCACCAATCTTTGTCTTGAGTGATGTTGCTATTAAGTTGTAATATCGTTCTTCAAGTCATTCTGTTTTTATCCTTCTTTGTGGTATAGCAAAAGAATTTTAAAATTCGGCGTTTTATTTTTCAGCTCTCTTTTCTTTATGTTCAGTTGGATTAATATAAATTTGTTCGTTCCTTTTGCTGTCCATGGTATTCTTGGAATCATTCTTCAGCACGCCATTTCAAAGCTATCGATTTTACCCAATTTTCTAAATGTTCCAACAATTTGAGGCATATTCTATTGAAAGAGTGACAACCTTAAGCTTTTCATCACATACTTTTTGTCTCTATATATATAGGTCATGATTCTACTGTATCTCTTTCAGCTATTAAGCCATTTATGAGGTTGTTTTTCGCAAGTTGTTTGAAATATAATAAATATTTTTTTCTTTAAATCACGATTTTTATTGGAAAAAAATCAAGTAATATAAATTGTGATTTTAATCATGATTTAAATCGTTTGATTAAAGTCAGCACAGCAATGTTAGATAGTTCAAATATACTTGACTAAATATCTAGTCATGCCATAAAAAAATTAAAGTACTAGAAAATAAAAATTAAGATAGTTTAAATATTTTCTTAACAACTGTCCTCATTTTAAACTAAATTGGATCTGATTGGTTTAGATATGGTTATTGTCGGAACTACAATCGAAATATTAGGGTTTACCAGTTTAAACCCACTGTTTTTTGTTTTATATATCAATGACTTACATAAATATACGACTACTAAACATATTGCTATGATGCGGATAATAGCACGATTGCTGATAGTTTCGATGAATTACAGAAGATAATTTGATATGGTGGTAAGATCAAGTTTTCCAGAACTTGCATTGATTTCCAGCTAACCATTGCTAACCATATTGAAGGTTTATATATTAGGCTTAATTTTGTCTTTATTCGAATATTAAAACCCAAAACTACACGCTACACTTCGGCCGATATATAACTCGTCAGGGTATTATTTTATATCCAGCAATGAAACTACTTTGCTTGCAAATAGTCTATGCAGTCACATTTTGGTTAGATGAAAGAAATTACAATACTCATATTTAATTAAAAATTAATGAAAGTTGTATTAAAGACACAAATTTTGATATATAAGAAATAGAAGAATCAAAATTTTGAAACATATTATGAAAGATTCTGGAAATGTTCGCGATTTCTCTCTTGCTAGAACCCCAACTTTATAAAATAAATTATGTAAGGTTTGTGTAGTAATTTTCCATATCTCGTGTGTTATTCTTTACTGGACACCCTTGATATATTTGGGTTTCTCTACAAAAAAAAACCCTTATTTAAGGCAACCTTGTGGAAAAATCAAAGAAATTCAGGTTTGATGATTTTGCTGGCCATTTAATAGCAACTACTTCTACGAATTTACTGATTGGGAGAAATCATATCTAGATATTGCCGCAATTTTTAAACAAAATGACCTGGGGCACCATCTTGTTGAAATTATATTCTATTTTCATGCATTTCTGAATCCATATTATTTCAGAATTAGATAGTCAAAGTGACGATAAAATCTTTCTGAAGAATATTTAAATACAAATACCCATTAAGATATTCCTCTAAAATTATTGATTCTGTGCCTCAATCATTGATTATTCCTGCCCAAACATTAACTTTTTGTGGTTTTTGGGTATGAATTTTCCGTATACAGTTCGGTTTGCTTTCAGATCAATACCCAGAGTTATTTTAAATACATACTTACAAATATAAAGTAGCACATTTTTGTATTGGATCTAACAAAGTCTATCGCATGAGTCGCCAATCCCCTACATCATCGAGGCCAATGACTGACATAAACATAAATAACATAAATTAAAGCTCAAAATCAATGCGAAATGGAGAACGGTGGCAACAAGTGAGCGTAAGCGACAAATATTACCATAATTAGCGTATTTGTTTTTTTTTTCATTTTGGACATAATAAGTAGATTGATAACAATTAGTTCAACATATTTTGTACTATTTTTTTATGAATATAAATTTATTCTCGTAAAATACGGACTAATGAAGTTTATTAAATTCTTTGTCCGAAAAAGGGAATATAAGTGGAAAATTAAATATTCAACACTTTAGAAACTCAATTCATGTTTACGGTATTTTTATTTGAAAATAGAGCTAAGGGCTTGTAAAATAAAACAGGAAAATTTGTTTTTACATGAGGTTTTCGCATATATTGATTTTTATATAGGATTATTTTTATTTATTTCTTTATTTAATGAACAACAGGGAAACAAACATATTGGAATCAATTGAAATCTCGAGAAAATTCCATATATTTTACACACAAGCAAAGAATAAGGATAAAAATTAGTGAATATAAAAAGAAACTTATATGAAACATCGGGAAAAATAATTGTCAATAAGCATTAATAAATTACTTGAAAATTATTAGTTAGCAAATCAAAATTATCAATTACTCTATCAATTAATAATCTCGAAAATAAAATTATCATTTAATGAACAAATTGGAAATTTTTTCCTCAAATTATCAATTAACTAAATAATTGCAGATTTTATTCCTAAAATTATCAACTTATTAAATAATCGGTAATTTTATTCCGACAATTATCAGCTATGTAATTCATAATTTCATTTTTGAAATTATCAGTTTACCGAGTAATTGATAATTTTTCAAATTACCCATTACAAGAGTAATTAGTAGTTTAATTTTCCTAATTAATAAATTACCAATTGGTGATTTATGTGAATTAAATTAAAAAAATATTTTTTGTATAATTTAATTAAGTCTTTTTTTAAATAAAATTTTGTTTTCAATTATTTACTATTTATTTTAGCCTGAGCAAAAAAAAATATTTCAGCGGGTTCTACACATGCTTTCGTTAAAATTTTTAGAGTAAAATTAAATGGCGTCTTTAACCAGTTATTCCAAGCGTAAACTTTCCAGCAGTTTATCTAAAAAGATGAAGTTTTTTTCGATTTCATGCATTTTCGCAGTCACTTGTTTTTTTAACATAAAAAATCTCAAGAATTATAAAAAACATGTTGGCTATATCCCAAAATTTATTGTTTGTACTCGATTTGATGACCGTCATAAAAACTATTTTTATGCTACTGGAGATTTTTATAACAGTAAAATGGTTGACTAATCATTGTTCTTAATAAAGTAGGTTTGAAATTAAAATTTTTACCATTTAATAATTCAATAATTTGGAAAAAGAATTATTAACTACCCTTGTAATTCGTAATAAGAAAAATGAGAAATTTTCAATTACTCTGCTAGTGGATAATTTCATTTCCAAAAGCATCAATTACGTCATCAATTGATAATTTCAAAAATCAAATTATTAATTACTTCCATAACTTGTAATTGTAGGAATAAAATTAACAATGACTCTATTAACTGATAATTTTAGAAATTAAAGTACCAAATGCTTCATTCTTTGAATATTTAAATTCAAGATTGTCATTAATATAGTAACTAATAGTTCTATTTTATGAATTAATGATTATTTTTTAATTGACATTCCGAATTTTGCAATTGCAAAAAAATTAATAATTTTATCAGATAAAGTTACTATAAAAAATTTTCGATCTCTGCCATAAGTAAAATAAGAACTATCAGTGCAAATAACTTATCTTCTCGTACTGTTCAAAGTTACTTTTGAGATAATAAATGACTAGATGTAGGACAGTAGATCTAAATGATATATAAAACAGGTTACTTAGACGAAGGTTTCTTTCAGGAATATTTAAATTTTTTAAAGAGAAAACATCATAACTCTTTAGGATGATCTGACGATATCAGAAATATTTCTTTTACAGTTGGGGCAAAATTTCAAAATGTTCCGTTATATTATATACCCTGAATAGGCTTGGTGATCTTGAATATGAGGCATAAAGATGTCATATTAATCCTTACCGCTTAAATAATTTTAATTTAAAAATACTGAGTAATTCCAGTAAAGTCGTCTAGTTGTAATTTTTGTTTCAACAAAACTATATTTAAGTATTTTATTTAAATAGGAACTAAATGAAAAGCTAAACATTTTATTACCAACTTGTGATCAATCACAAAAAAAAAATTTTCAAAATCTCTTGAACTTTCTTAATAGCAAAAATTGTTCCTACAGATTAAAAATTTTACACAAGGCAAAATTCGTAGTTCTCAAAAACTTTGGGAAAGTATTTTAAAAAAGAAATAGAAGAAGTAACATGACTATGTTTTTGTAATGGGATTATTGGGAGTGAGTTATAATGATCTTATACAGTTGTATCTCCACGAAAGAAGTTCTAATAAATTGGGGCAGAAAACTGACAAAATGCAAAATGGATAAAAAAATCAAACCTGATCTTTGCGGTACAAGTTGACGTTATATACTTCATAAATTTTTAAAATCTTTGCAAAAAGCTAAACCTAAATAGTTTTTCACCTCCATGAAATAGTTAAAAAACTAATAAAAGAAAATTTTAGCATGCAGGATTTACATAGATTTTCCATTGATGTAATGCATTTTCACAACTTTCACAACCATTATGTTACTCCCTATATATAATTAACATTGCTGGAATATGTTTTTAAACAATTGTCCATTATTTTTGACAATTAAATATTATTTACAACAATTTAATTTGTTATAAACAACTAGAAAAGTTTAAAAGGAACTACTATGTTTTATACCACTAAATTTATTAAGAAAACTGCAGTTTCAACTCACAGAGTCATTTTCAAACTGAATTACAAAGGTAGACTAAGTATTCAATACAGAAACATGAGAAAATTTAACAATAAATAAAAACTCCCTGAGAAATTACATTATTACAAAGGGGAGGTACTAAATTTTGGGAACTAATTATATTTGGCGACAACAAATAACAGGGAAAACCCAAGTTCTGTCTGGTCATTAAGCAAATTTACATTTTTATTTTTACTATGTTTATATATTTCTAAAGATTCAAGAATATTTAACTTTTGGCCCTTTGTTCAATAATGTAATATGTCAGTGTTGCTTAAATCAGGAAAATTGTGGCTGTGTTCTAAGCAATGGTTGGCAAAGCTCGAGTCTGTTTTTTGTAGTCTATATGATCGGTGGTGTTCTGAAAAGCCAGTTTTAAAGCTTCTACCACTTTGTCCAATATACAAGCTATCACACTCTGAACATTTTAACTTATAAACTCCTGATTTATCAAATTTATTAATTTTATCTTTAGCATTGTAAAGGATGGTGGACAGATTGTGTCGAGATTTAAAGGCTACTTTTATGTTATGTTTGGAAAGAGTATTAGCTATGTTTTCTGATAGGGTACCACAGTATGACAAAGATATATAAGATGAACTAACTTTATCATTTTTATTCTGGGATATATTGAATTAAAAGCTAGTTGTTTTTGTTTTTTTAGTTATTAATTTCTTTATGGTTTGTTGGGAGAAATTGTTTGATATTGTAATCCTTTCAATGATATTTAGTTCCTCTTGAAGATCTTTTTCAGAGAGAGGCAGAAAGAATGCGCTATGTATCATTGAACTGTATGCAGCCATTTTGTGTTGTAAGGGGTGAAAAGAGTCATTAGATATAGTATTACCTGTAAACGTTGTAATTTTAAAATTTTTAGAAAATTCAGTTTGAAAATGACTCTGTGAGTTGAAACTGCAGTCACTGTTTTCTTAATAAATTTAGTGGTATAAAAGATAGTAGTTCCTTTTAAACATTTCTCGAAGATGATTAACTACCACATAGTAACGGCTACCAGCATCAACTTTTTAACTAGAAAAGTAGTTTCTACCAATAAGATGAAAGAGATCATCACTGGATATGATTAATATTGACAAAAAAATGAGCGCAGAAGGGTCTTTTATTATTTTTAGAAATTAAATATTGTTTCTAATAATTCACTTTGTAACAAACAACGAAAAACTCTTTCTACAGATTAAATAAAATAAGAAACTCTTATTACTCAAGAAACTTTGGTTTTCCAAGTTTCATACGGACGAAGTCGCGGGTAAAATCTAGCCTTACATAAAAATGTAGAATTAAAATATGGATTTTAAATAATCTTTAATTCTATCACCGTGCTACAGATTCAGCAAAATTATCGTCCAAACTTCGAAACTTTCTGCTTTTAATCTTGAAACAAATGTATCATAAATTGCAATTAGCCTTTTAAGAAAACGTTTAAAACACAATTTGTTACAGCGCAACAGAAATAATTCTTTCTTCCTTCATTTTAAAAACAGGAAAACTGATATTAAAACCCAACTGCTGCGGGCATTTCCTACCAGTATTCTTTGGTAAAATGCTATTTTGGTTTCTTTTTCAATCCGATCGATGCTGCTTGAAACTAAAGTTTTATATGAGCACTAGCTTTTACGCGGGACTTCGTCAGCATGAAACTTGGGAAATAAAAGTTAGTTGTGTTATGAAAGTTCTCTGTTTTTATCTAATCGGTAGAAACAAATTGAATTGTTATAAACAATATCTGATCACTAAAGCTAATAAAAGAACCTTTAACGATCACAATCACATCCAGTGACGATCTCTTGCTTCTTATCAGTAGTAACTATTTTTACTTGTTTTTAACAAATTAAATTGTTATAAAAAATATTTAGTTGGCCAAACCAGTGCAGGACCGTTCCAAATTACGAGGGCGATCAGATAAGTACTTAGCATCACCGCCCGATGGCGCCACTATCGCAAGAGAAATTTACTGTCGTGTAGAACATTCTCGTAGACGGCTACTGTCAATTTCAGCCGAATCGGACTCGCAGTTTTGTTTTGACCGCGTGTGGAAGCCGGCATGTCCGCGGATTTTAGAAAAAAGGAAAAGAGCAATATCGATCGGTAATTCGATTCTTGTTTTTGGAAGGGAAATCGTTCAGCGAAATCAAAGAGCGCTTGGATGCGGTGTATGCTGACTCTTCTTCGATGGCGACCGTCAAAAGTTGGTTTAAACGAGTTTCAACGTGGTCGCACGTCGGTTTTTGATGAGCCGCGCCCAGGTGCCCCGAAAACGGCTACCACGGAGGATAACGTGACAAAAATCCACTATCTCGTATTGGCAGACCGCCGATTGAAGATGCGCGAGATAGCTGAGACAGTAGGCATCTCAAAAGACCGCGTGGGTCATATCCTGCATGAAATTTTGAGCATAAGAAAGCTGTCGGCGCGATGGGTGCCGCGTTTGCTCACTCCGGACAACAAGCGCAACCGTGAGACCACTTCAGAGCAGTGTTTGACGCTGTTTACGTGCAATCCCAAGGAGTTTCTGCGTCGTTTCGTGACCGTCGACGAAACATGGATCCACTGGTATACACCAGGAACCAAGAAATAGTCAAAAAAGTGGACACCCGGCGCACGTGCTCCGAAGAAGGCGAATAATGTCCTAGCGGCCGGAAAGGTGATGGCCACCTTCTTCTGGGATTCACACGGTGTGATCTACATTAACTACCTGGAGAAGGGCAAAACAATCACAGGGCTCTACTATGCCGAATTATTGGGCCGATTCGATGCCTAATTGCAGAAAAAACGACCCCATTTGGCGAAGAAAAAAGTGCTCTTCCACCATGACAACGCATCGGCTCACATCTCCTCTGTCGCCACGGCCAAATTAGTCGAATTGGGCTACAAACTGCTGCCCCATCCACCGTATTCTCCGAAATTTGGCCCCGTGCGACTTTTTCTTGTTTCCAAACTTGAAAAAGTCACTCACCGGGCAGAAATTTGAGTCGAATGAGGAGGTTATCGCCGCCACGGAGGCCTACTTTGCAGACCTCCAGAAAACGTATTTTTCAGACGGGTTAAAGAAGTTGGAGCATCGCTGGGTCAAGTGTATCGAGCTAAAAGGAGACTATGTTGAGAAATAAATCGCCACTTTTCCAAAATTTCCGTTTTTCTTATGTAGGCTAATTACTGATCGGACCGCCCTCGTATATTCTAGTAATATTAATTGTATCTAGTGCTAATCTTTCCAATGTAATCTGTAGAAACAGTATTCCATAGTTTATAACAAATTAAATTGTTATAAATAATATTTTATCGTCAAATTTACAGTTACATGCATAGAAATAGGTCCATCGAGGTTTTTTGTCTGTCTGTGATCGAATGTGGCTTGGAAGTACAAACAATTCCAGTGGTTATTTTTTCCTTTAGTACTCGGTACATAATAGATTTTCCAACTCCTGTCATGTTGGAACACATCTCAACAGAGCTTTTAACAATATTATTTAGATATTGATATCTTAAGGTATCATAAACATTCATCGTAATAAGTTTTTCGTTGAGGAAAAAATGCCCTGGTTTAAAGATTTTGGAATAAATATAGAGGTGGAAGCCATATCTTTTGGGTATCCCACTAATCTCAAATAATATATATAAACAAGCTCAAACAAAATAAATCACTAAGGACACATTGTAAGGTGTTCTTTGCTCACTGACAGAAATTAAATGAACTATCAAAAATCTTATTGTTGCAGTAAATTTATAAAAGCCTATAATATTTAAATAAAATTAAATAATAGATTTACGGCAGTCCTCAGTTACTTGCGGCACTGGCGCGGGTACGTGGGAGGTTTCGGTAACAGTTTTATTACTCTCTCTAGTTCTTGAATAGAGTATAGGAATGTGTATGCTTGGGATCGCCCCCCCCTCCCAAGAGCTCTGAATTTAGGAAAATAGAACCGATTCTGCCATTTATATTAGGAATGTGTATGCTGTTGGCACTCCTCCCCCCCCCCTGTCGGCAACTTGTTTTTTCTTGTGATCGCCCACCCTCCTCTCCAAGAGCTTCAAATTCAGAAAAATAGATCCAACCCTGCCTTTTACACTAAAAATGGGAATGTTACTAGTGTCCCCCCCCCCCCCGTCGACAACTTGTATTCGCTTGCCATACTGTACTTTTGTGATATCACCGCCCCGCCCCCCTTGAAGAGAGAGGCTGGATCCAGGTATGAATTTACCACAACAGTCGAAAAAGCAGAATCTCCACATTCAAATTTCATATTCTGATACATTCTATAAATATAAGTTTTAATGCAATTATAAAAGAGTCTTTTTTCTTTTGTTTGCGCTAGATTTTATTTATAACTCATAGTTTTCTGGTATATCCTGTAAATAAGAATGAAAGGAATAACTATAATTTTCCATTTTGTTAATTACTAACATGCTGTATTGTTTTTATACATAAAAGGATACCGCAGAATTCATGAATAATTTATTATAATTATAATGTACTTTGTAAACCAAATTAAGTATTTAAATCAATAATATCCTTTTCTCATATAAATAACTAAAAAAAATATAAAAAATTACATTAATCAAGTTTTTATATTTGCTTACCTATTCAATAAATCGGCTAAGCCATTTAACTTTAATAGATACCGTATAAATCAATATTGAGGCTTTTACTGAACATTGTACAATTTTTTACGTTCTGTGATATTGTTAGCTTGTTCTGACAACTTATTTTAGAACAATAAATTATGATACCATAAAATACTAAAATTATATGTCAATACAAGCTAGAAATTTTCCATGTTTTTAACAACAAAAAAACATAACTAAACCTTACGTTGTTTTTAAATAGTTTAAAGTTTACTTTTAATTATGTCTGCAATAGACATATGTCACGATGAGACTGGAATCTCTCTCTCTCTCTCTCTCTGTCTCTCTCTCTCTCTCTCTCTCTCTCTCTCTTTGTCAACCTCTGTCCATCCACTCCTGGATGTAGGTCTCTCTCAATTGTTTCCATCTTTCTCTATTCTTCGCCAATCTCATCCACTGCTTGTCCGCCACTCTCCTTATGTCATCTACCCATCTTTTTTGAGAGCTTCCCGTGCTTGTTGTTGTCTCCCTCGGTCTTCATTCCAGGATTCTTCGTGTCCATCTGTGACCAGCCCATCTCCACTTCATCTTTGCAACCTCCTCCACGATGTTCTTGACTTTCGTTTAGCGTGTTATTTCGGTGTTTCTAATCCTGTCTCTTAATGATATTCCAAGCATGTTTCTTTCCATCGCTTTTTGGACTGTTTCTAATTTTTTAGCGGACTTTTTGGTGAGGGACATGGTCTCTAATCCATACGTACACACCCGTAATATGCATGTGTCGTATATTTTTCTTTTTAGATTTATGGGTATTGAATTATTCTTCAGGATGTATGCAAGTTTACCGAAAGCGGCCCATGTCAGCTGTGTTCTTCTTTTTATTTCAGCATCCTGGTTTGATTTCCCTAGTCTGATGTCATGACCCAAGTATACATAGTGTCCGACTTTTTCTATCCTTTGGTTCTGTATTGTTATGTTTGCCTGTTCGTGGCTCATTATTTTTGTTTTGTTGTAGTTCATTTTAAGGCCTATAGATGCGGATACGTCATTTAGCTGTTGTAGCATTTCGTTCAATTCTTGGAGATTACTTGCTATTAAGATTATGTCATCAGCAAATGTGAGATGGTTCAAATATATTCCATCGAAGTTTATACCTTTGATGTAGCATTTAAGTTCCTTAAAAATGTCCTCTAGGATTAGGGTGAACAGTTTCGGCGAGATAGTGTCCTCTTGTCTCACTCCCCTTTGTAGTTTTATGGCGTTTGTTTTCATCTTGTCGTCTATTTTTATTTGAATGGTTGCATTTTCGTATATGTTCTTTATGATGTTTATGTATCTTGAATCGATTCTTGCGTTTTTTAAGGATTGTAATACTGCCCATATTTCGACGGAGTCAAATGCCTTCTGGAAATCTACAAAAGCCATATGGAGCGGTACGTTATATTCGGTGCACTTCTCAATTAGTGTTCTTATGGTGTGTAGATGATCTATGGTGCTAAAGTGTTTTCTGAATCCAGCTTGTTCGACAGGTTGGTAAAAATCGAGTTTGTTTGTTATGCAGTTGGTTATAATTTTGGTTAACAACTTGTAGGTGTGTGATAGTAGGGACATTGGTCGATAGTTTTCAATATTTGTAAGAGACTGGAATAAGGGACGATAAAACTTTTATTTTTCCTACTCGCTAACTTTGCGTCACCAATCCCCAAGACAACGATATCATTAGTTTACGTCGCTCGCCGACATCCACTAAATATTCCAAATACCATTACACCGCACTAGATTGTTTCATAATTAGTACATAAGCTGAGAAAAGAAGATCAGCATTGCCCAGTAATCCTAATGAGGTTCCATACTACCATAAATTCTATTTCACTATACGCAATCCAGTTCCTAAGTCAGTGGGGGTCCCTGAATATCGAATGATTCAACAGGCTTTTTAGCCTAAAACTGTGTCATCTGAAAAATCATATTATTCACTAGCAAACACTTTTTATAGCTTTGTTAAAAATAAAATCCGAAATCTTTATTTTATCCTAAAATGTTCGTTTACTTTACAGGTTTTAAAAGCCCGTAACTTTATGTTAAGTTATTCATATTTTTATTATTCATGTCATTTTGTTAACCCTGGATTTCTCTAAAAACTCGTATGGATATTAAACCGTGATTCTTTCTTTAGACAAACTGCTCCACATAAGAGCATATAAGTTCCAAAGTTCACAGTGTTTGGTGAAAGTGATTTGTAAATTGAACAGTGATTTCTTACTTCACGCTTGAAACAAAATGGTTATAGTATTGGAATATCTGGACTCAATAATATGTAGATTTAGAGCACTCTTAATAAATGTTGGTTAAAAACAATCTGCAGGGTTGCAGAAGGGACTCTAAAGAATGTACTAACATATTAATAAAGGTGGGAGTTGTAACGCGTTGTAACCTTTTTGACTGACTTCTAAACGAAGGAGGTTCTCAATTCGTCGACTTAGTATTTTTTTATGTATATACACCGATTACTCCGGAACGGCGGCACCGATTTGAATGAAATTTCTTACGTTATGTTGAGGAAGTTGCTGCCGTGGCCTCATATTTTTTTGGACGAAATTGGTGCAGTAATATTCAAGATAGCGCTGACAATATGGCGGCCAAAAAAATTAATTTTGTCTGATTTTCTCCAAAATAGTATGGGGGAATTTTTGGGGTCGTACACAATGAATCTGAAATTATTTTTAAAAAATTCGATATGGCGGATCTAATATGACGGACAAAAAATTTTTGTTTTGTCTGATTTTTTCCAAAATTGGTGTGGGGAAGTTTTCAGGGTCGCACATAATGGATTCAAAATATTTTTAAAAAATTCAAAATGGTGGACAAAAAAATCAGTTTTATCCTATTTTCTCCGAAATTGGTACGAGGGAGTTTTTAGGGTCATACATAACTAATTTAAAATTATTTTTAAAAAATTCAATATGGTGGATCCAATATGGCGGAACAAAAAATCAGTTTTGTCCGATTTTCTTCAAAATTGGTACGGGGGAGTTCTCGGGGTCGCATATAACAAATCTGAAATTATTTTTAAAAAATTCAATATGACGAATCCAAGATGGTGGATTAAAGATTCTACATCTCCCGATTTTGTCTAAAATCAATATTGGGGTATTTTTGTTAGTGTTAATTATGATTTTAAAATATTTTTTTAAAAACTCAATCTGGCAGATTCAATATGGTGTTCTAAAAATTTTACATTTTTCGATTTTGTCCAAAGGTGGGACTGAATCGTTTTTGAGGATATAAATAGCGAATATAAGTCTAGAAATTTTAAATTTCCGGATTTCATCCAAAATTGGTACTAGGGGGCTTTGAAGGGTTTAGATTTAGATTAGATTAAGACGTAAAATATTTTTTTTTGAAATTCAATATAGCGGACGCAATGGTAATAAAGGGTTTTCGGGGTCGTGTTTTACGTATATGAAGTCGATAAGATACAATATGAGGGACTGAAAATTTAACATATTCCGATTTTGTCTATAATTTATATTGTGGGGTTCTTGAGGCGTATACAAACTCAAAATGCAGTATAAAATATATCGAGCTAAGAAATTTACATATCAGGTTCTTTAAATATTGAAAATTGATATTGTGGGGTTCTTGAGGCGTATACAAACTCAATATGTAGTATAAAATATATTGAGCTAAGAAAATTACATCTCAGATTCTTTAAACATCGATATTAGAAGGTTTTGGGGCCTATATTACCAATTTAAAAATAATTTGAAATTTAAGATAGTGGATTTACTATGACAGACTAAATATTTGTTTGACACAGTTTTACTGGTATTTGGAAAACTCTAAGAACCAAAGAATTTTTAGTGGTTTATTTTAGGGTAATTTACAACTTTGGATAAAATGGGTAGTTTTTGGTCACCTTGCAGTCATTGCGAAGTACATTAATCTCGATTAGTACTTAGTTCAAATAATTTATGGATATCATAATAAATTGTATAACTAAAAATAGAAAAATAAAATTTTTATAGAAAAATTGAACCGACTTCTAAAAGTGCGCTAAAAAGTGAAAAATAACTAAAATTTTTATACGAAATTGAACTTTTTGAAGTCAGTGCCAAATTATTTATATATGAAATAAATAACTACTAATATATACAAATTATGGTAAGAAGGACATTACAAATAAAGTATTTTTAATCCGTTTATATGAATCCCATTTTGTCAGGTGTTAATTTGGCACCGACTTCAAAAAGTTCAATTTCATTTAAAAATGTATAGTTATTTTTCACTTTTTAGTGCACTTTTAGAAATCGATTCAATTTTTTTATAAAAATTTTATTTTTACTCTACAGTAAACTCTCCCAAATTGCATGGCTTTGTGTCAAGCCTATTATTATAGGCAATTATATATTTATGCAATCTCTTACTTTTAATACATTAATTGCATCTAAAACAAATATGACAACTTTTATTGTACTTGATCGATTATCCGATTTTTAAATGATTAGAAATGTATAAATAATATAAACTTTGCATTGAAATCATTAAATTACTATGTATTTTAGAAAATACTAATTTTTTTTACAATCTCACTTTCTGTCTATATTTGAGTAAACGGAAAGCATATAGCTACAAAATTTTATTGCAAAAGATCAAAAACTGACGAAGTTATAAAGCTGTGAAATACAGATATTGCAAAAGTATAGGTGTTTCTAGCTGTTTTGGGAAACTCAGAAATAAATTACAAAATTATTTTTTTAAATAACATTTTACTGAAGAATATTTCAACAGAAAGTAAGACCATAAATATTAATATCTAACGAATAGGCAAAATTTTTAAAAATTTATGTCGTAGGACACTTTAGATGTATTGGGTCAGCAATATATAGCTGATCAATTTATTTATTTTAATATTTTTGATATAAAACTCCATAATATTTTGAAATACCATTATTTTCAGTTTGAAAACATATATGAAATATATCTGACAAATGTAGAATGACATTTTCCATCACTTTGGTAGGTTTCCAGAGGTATTCTAGGATAGCTTCAGGTATGTTTTTCTAAGCTTCCGACTTTTATTTAAATAGTAACCCTCTCTTGTTGAAAGCACATGTTTTGCTAACTTAGTACTTCTAGACTGGTCTTACAGTTACCTAAAAAATTGGAAACTGTAGGTAAAAATTGGCAGATTTATTTGTAGCGAGATTATAGTATGATCTGGCGCACAGCAAGGTTCGAATTTAGCTCTACTTTAATTCAGTATTCTTATCAACGATGAAACTGAATATGTAAAGTAAGTGTCGTCTATATACTGATATAAATGTTTTTTTCTTGACATTAAGACATGTTATTCAATATTTTGACAATAGTTTTACCTTTCGTATAAATCATATTGCTAATAAAGCATTAAAATTATCGGGCTTTATTAAAAGAAAAAAACTTTTTGTTCCTATATTACATCAATCTCGAAATATGCTTGCCAAGTATGGTCCCTTTACTATGTGCAGTATACCTTTCTTTTAATGGAGTTAGAAATCTAGTTGATCTTCACGCAGTTAAAGTGGCGCTTCCAGCCATTAGAGTAGAACTGTAAACAGTGTGCATGGAGCTACCTACACGTTCAGTGGAGCTTCCGGCAGTTACAGTACAGCTACTGGCAGTTTCAATAGAGCTATTTTCTTTATCTTCAACAGCCATAGGTAGAAACCTAAATTAAGTTAACGTTAAATTAATTATGATTTATGAGTTACAAAAATAGGTGATTATCTGAAAATATTTACAGAAAACTAAATTGTACTTTTTAGTAATGGAACTTGATACACTATTAAGATTGATTTTTGGCTGGCTATGTTACTAATCTACAAAAAAGTATTTTACCAATTTACCTTTCATTTCTTCAGGAATATAACCAATCCTTATTTCAGTAATATCCTAAATTCCTAGTATGATAATGATTGACTCACGATTGGTCGTCTAATAGCTGTCATTAAATCAAGTTACAATGTCAGAAAAAAAAACTAAAACACGCTTACAAAACGAAATGGCAAATTTTCTACAGTTAAAAGTTGGTTGAAAAGTACGCCAATGATGACCTGAAAACGTTACAAATATCATATAAATATTTTATTTATGGATATAGGTTACAGTTCAGACGCTAAACATTGTATTGTACTTACCTTTGGAAAGAACGTTTTAATTAGTTGATTTAGAGATGGATCAATTTTATCACACACTGTGTCCTTAATTATTACCAAACCTCACCAAAAAGTATTCTATAGGCATAAAAAATGTCTCACCAAACCGTAAACAAAAAAACCGAAAACAAACAAAACAATATCATTAGGGGTTGCCTATCTTAAACCGAAAACAACTGGATTAGCGACGTTGCCAAGTGAATTATATGTTTTTCAAAGGTTTTCTTTTGACATTATTATTAGGACCTTAATAATAAAACATATGTTTTTTTTTTACTTTATGGAGAAAATAGAAAATAAGGTACAGATGCAGTAATAAGAGTTTAAGAGACGTTCTACTGTAAGTTTTTATTTATTTTAGTACCAATAGTTTTACTGGAGTCAAATAATAAAATAACTTTCGTCTCAGTTTGACAATTACGCTTTTTGTGTATTATTCCCTTTTCCCCCACTGACCATAAATAGCCTTCACACAAACTTTGTTTATATTTTGTCTACTCTATACCAGGCAGGAGCGGATTCAGCCTCTCTCTTTGGGGGGGGGGGGGGTGATATCACAAAAGTACAGTATGGCAAGAAAAACAAGTTGTCAACGGCGGGGGGGGGGGGAAGGAGGAGTGCAAGCAGCATACTAATTCCTAATATAAAAGGCAGAATGGGTTCTATTTTTCTGAACTCCGTAAATCTAATTATATTTCATTATATTTAAATATATTTTATAAATTTACTGCTACATAGAATTTCTGATAGTTTAGTTTAATTTTATATATATTTAATTCTAATTAGCCGTAAGTTTTTTATTATTTTATTGTGTTTGTGTGTTTTTCTTAAGCGTGTAGAATTAACATGTTTATCTTATTTTTTTGGGGCTATCGTATTTCCATATATAAAAGTAAATTAAATTAAGATATCAGTACAATCGAAATATAAGTAGGTCTAATTTTAATTGGAACATAAAAAAAAGTAATTACATTTGAATCCCTTTTTAGTGTTTAATTGTAATTCTGCAGATGGTTTAAGAAATAAATAAACTGAAACGTCAAATACCCTAAAAATGTTTTTAATTAATAATAAAATGACCAATAGCCCCAAAAATATTTTATTATTATATGGACGAATTTATTTTTTTATATATGTTTAACTTTTTGTATTTTTGACAATGGATATTTTGTAAGTATTTAAATTATAACTTATAATTTTTTGAGAGAATAATCCTACGTTTTAGTCTATTATTATAGACCGGTATTTTCGATTATAAAATTTCTAATCCATTTCTATAAAAAATATATGTGTCTAACAAATTTTGCTAAAAACACCGGACTAAAGAACACTGGTAGTTTGCAAAGAGAAAAAGGGTAAAAAATGATTTATTACTCTCTCTAGTTCTTGAATAAACTATAATATAAGAGGAAAAATCGGGTCCAATTTCCTAAACTCAAAACTCTTGGGGGGGATCGCCCCCCACCGCCCCCCCCCTTGGATCCGCGCCTGATACCAGGCCTATGTAATTATCCCAAGAAGTCAGTCAAGTTTAGACCACTAAGAAGCTTGGAGTCATTGTGATATTTCTTATCCATTCTATATTTAGATAATAATTTGTATTATGAAAATACACATTTCTAATTGCTAAAAATAAATAAAAGTAAAGTTTTTTTAGAAAATAATATAAAATGTTGGCAGTATAAGCAATTCGTTCTTTTTCCCGTTTAACTAAAGCAATTTCTGTAAAAATAACGTTCTAACTTTGGAAGTTTATGCTTTTAATCTTGACGCAAATGTATCATAATTTGCAATTAGCCTTTTAAGAAAAGGTTTAAAACGCATTTCGTTATCGCTGGGAATAAATAATTTTCCCTTCTTTCGTTTTAAAAACGGGGTAAATGGTATTACAACCAACTGCTGAAGGCATTTTCAGTTTTGTTGAAATCTTTTTTCACAGAATGATATTTTAATTTATTTTTGAACGTTATTTAGGTTGTTTAAAATAAAAGTTTTGTCATAAAATGAAACAATAATAAAAACTCGCTCTCAGCGTTACCAAATATAGGATCTTTAGTGCATTCGGCTAATGTAACATTTTATGATTTTACAGAGTTGGTGACTAGTTTTTAATGTAGGTAAAATATCACCTTAAGAGGTTACACCATCTTGACACACAAAATAAATATAAAAATAAGAACTTTTTTCGACGCAGATATTAAATAAATATATTTTTATTTTAGATATACGGAGTGTCCGGGAAAATGTGGGAAATCTCCCTAATATGAAAAAAAGACGTGAAAGGAGTACTACAAGTTCATATAAATTTTTTTCGTATAGGCCTCCTCTTCGGAGATATGGGCTCCCTAAGAGCTGCAATGGAATCATGTTTTTTACACATAATTATTAAACCACCTGGTGTATTTCAATTTTTTTTAATATGATGTATACCAGGTAAGATTCTTTAAAAACTATCCAAGAAAGTATTGTGAATTACTCACAGCTGCAGGGACGGACAAACTGTGACACTCATGACCCCATTTTTTTTGCCCTGTAAGATAAGAACTTTGAACAAAATTTTTTTACATACCTTTAATTATTGCATAAAAATTAAGTACACTTTATTCAAGTCGCTAATCCTAAACGTTTTCGAAAAAACGTCATTTCATTTTTACTCTTGGTCCCAAATTTATTTCTGTCGGGTTTAAGATGAAAAACAGGAATTTTCCCATGTTACCATAATTTCAATAAAAAGTTAAACTAAATGTATAGTTAAGAACTTCGTAAGAGGATTTAACATGGGTTCCGTGAAGTCTGATATACTCGAAAGTACGACGAATTGAGAGAAAACATGATAGTTTTAATAGGCACAAAAGATAAAAAAGATAACTCATAGTAACAGAAAGATAGAACCGACACTGCTAAGAATGCAAAAGGCAAGATAATCTTAGACACCCAAGAGAAACCTAAAAAATGGACAGAATACATCAAAGACCTGTTTAAAGACAATAGAGTAGAGCAGATGGAGATTGAAGTAGAAGATAACGAGGCATTAATGATACTGAAAGATGAAATAAAAGCAGCTATAAGAAACAACAAAAATGAAAAAGCACTAGGTGCCAGATCAAATCCCAGTAGAAATCTTAAAATGCGTGAATGATGATACCATGGATATATTGTTAGATCTGTTCAACACAGTATATAAAACGGAGAATATACCCAGAGAATGATTACTCTCCACCTTTTGCGCTATTCCAAAAAACAAAAATGCAAAAGACTACAGCGAATATAGAACAATATCTTTGATACGCCATGTACTCAAGGTGTTTTTTAAAAGTAATACACAGACGCATTTATAAAGAACTTGAAAAGGGGATACATGATAGTTAGTTTGGATTCAGAAATGGTATAGGCACCAGGGACGCGTTGTTTGCACTTAATGTGCTTTCACAGAGGTGTATGGATATGAACACCGATATGCACATTTGTTATGTTGACTTCGAAAAGACTTTTGATAAAATTAGACATGAAAAACTAGTCGAGATTCTAAGAAGCAAAAACATAGACAACAAAGCTTTAAGAATAATAACTAACCTATATTGGAATCAACGCGCACAAATAATAGTAGATAACGAAACAAGTCCGGAAATTGAAATAGGAAAAGGAGTGAGACAAGGATGCATTTTTTCACCCCTACTATTCAATGTGTACAGTGAATCGATTTTCGAAGAAGCACTGTTAACGAAAGGTAAGGGAATAATAATAAACGGAAGAGCTGTAAACAACATAAGATTTGCAGACGACACTGCTATCATAGCTAGCTCCTCTAAAGAACTCCAAGAACTAGTGAACGAAACAAATAACGTTTGCGAGCAACGCGGATTAAAAATGAACACCAAAAAGACTAAATATATGGTAATAACTAAAAAACAAGACATGCAAACAAGCATAAAGTTACGAGGTGTGAATTTAGAAAGAGTGCAAAAATACAAATACTTGGGGACATGGATAACAGCAAATAATGAACAAACAACATAAATAAGAACGAAAATAGAAATGGCAAGAAGTGCGTATGTAAAACTGAAAACCATTCTGTGTAGCAGAGACATCACTCTAGAACTAAGAATGAGAATTTTAAGATGTTATGTATTTTCAGTGCAGCACTGAAAAGTATGGGTTGGAAGGCTAGACACTAAAACAAGAACACGTAAATAAACTGAAAGCGTTTGAAATGTGGTGTTACAGAAGGATGTTGAGAATATCTTGGACGGAGAGAAAAACAAACGTAGAAGTATTGCAAGCGATGGACAAAAACTATGAAATAATTAACAACATAAAAATAAAGAAACTGCAATATCTTGGACATATAATGAGAGACCAGCTATACGAGTTGCTTAGATTGATCGTGCAGGATAAAATAGAAGGAAGAAGAAATATCAGAAGAAGAAGAATTTCATGGTTGAGAAATTTGAGAGAGTGGTTCAATTGTAGCTCAGTAGAACTTTTTCGAGTAGCGGCAAATAGAGTGAGAGTGGTAATGATGATATCCAACCTCCGATAGGAGATGGCACCCGAAGAAGAAGAATACCAGCCAAATTAACTCAGCACTGTTCCTTATTTGATCACAATGAAACATTATTTTCCGTAAAAGTTCCTTCCTACTATCCACCGGAGTGGAATACATCAAGGTTTTGAGATGTACCCACAGGAAAAAAGCTAACGGCGTTAGATCGGAAGACCGAGAAGGCCAGGGCAACGGTTTGGATAGACGTTCTTCCAGTGTTCCCGCACAGCAACGTTAAAATGAAATGGTGCCCCATCGTACATGTAGTACATGTTTCGGCGAGTTTCAAGTGGTAAGTGCTCTACTAAGTCGGGAACAGTATTTTGGAGGAACTTTAAATGTGCTGGCAATACGAATGGTAAAATCAAAAAATTACCAATGATTCTCACTCAGAACTTATGTTGATGATGCGAAATAATAGTTGAATGAGGATTTTCATCAGCCCATAAATACTAGTGTGTAAATTTATGATGCCATTTTTGTAAACCCTTACATTATTTCTTTGCCGATCCAATAACCGGTTTGCAAACTGCATTCTACGGGGAAAATCATCAGGAATCAGGAATCATTTTTTCAGGTGATGTGGATAGAACAGCTGTTCTTGAAGAACTTCGTGTACTACTGTTTTCGACGTATAAAACTGGGCTAATAATTTTCGAATGCTCGTTGAAGGAGCGTCATATGCAGCATTAATTTTTTTTTTTTTTAATTTCGGCGTACGTACTGTTCTTCCCCGACCAGTATCAGTACTTCTTTTCCCAAAATTTCCTAAAACATGTATTCCATATTTCGAATTATTTCACAATTAATTTCACCACGAAATCCAAAAATCAGTAAATTAATATCCAACTAAAGAATCAATGGTTCAGCCATGCGAAAGTTGACAAGTTCTAAAATGCGGGATATTTATTTCTTTCGTACCTAGGAACGTTTGCAACAACAATACTTTGTTTTTGGTGCCGATAAAATGAAACGCACATTTTTTGCGAACCTAGGTCGAACTGCAATTCACAGAATTAGACATTTCTAAAGAGGTAAACTCTAATTTTGGATCGAAATTTTTTTATCATAAGGTTAAAGGTTAAACATTTGATAGGAACAAAAATGTATGTTTTATCGAAATACGCCAAATACATGATGTAAATGAAATGACATTTTTTCGAAAACAGTTAGGATTAGCGACATGAATGAAGAATACTTAATTTTTAGTCAACAGTTTAAGGTATAGCCAAAGTTCTTATTATACAGGGAGTAAAAAAAAATAAGGTTATGAATGTCACAGCTAGTCTGTCCCTGCAGCTGTGAGTAATTCACAACACTTTCTTGGATAGTAATTTGATGGGTCTTACCTGGTATACATCATATAAAGCAAATTAAAATATACCGGGTGGTTCAATAATTATGTGAAAAAAACTTGATTCCGTTGTAGCTCTTTAGGAGCCCATATCTCCGAAGAGGAGGCCTATACGAAAAAAGTTTATATGAACTTGTAGTATTCCTTTCACATGTTTTTCTCATATCTGGAAGATTTCCCACATTTTCCTGAACACCCTGTATACTATCTAATGAATGGTATATAAGAATTATTAAATGCGAAATAAATCGTTTAAAGAGTTTGTTGATTGAAAACTGAAAAATTATATTCAGGAACATGTTTTTCCAAAACTGTCTTGCAATTAGATAGCATTTACTGTGTACACTTTAAATATGTAATTTCGGTAATTTCAGATATATTGTTGAGGTGGAAAAGAGAATCTAAAGAAATAACATTTAAATAATTCCGAATTTGGCATCAAGAAGCCTTAAAAGACAAAATTACGTTGCTCATGAATGTTAAAATTACCATCCTAAGTTTTTAACGCGTATTCTCGCGATACGCATATTTTCTTTATATTAAGTATGGTCAAGCAAATGTCAGGTACTTATTCACTGAACCAAAAATCTTGCAACTATATAGACCATAAAACTATGAAGTTTTTATTTTTAAAGTATCTGTTATGTAATAAGAAGTTGTGGTAAACCTGCCATACAAATTATAGGACTCATTCTAACCTCCAAAAGCTTTTTGGACCTCAATACGTTCCCAATATTTTTTAAAAATTGTTTGCCAAATTAGACTTGATTATTTTTTAGAATTTATTCATTTGAATTTAGCGCACTCAAAAAAGCATTATTATTTATTTTCTTATGATCGTCAAAGGGTTTATTGAAATTGCAAAATTAATTTTTTAGTAATTTGTAACAAATTGTAGGTCCGTATTTTTTCCCGTAGATTTTGGACTTTATGTTGCAAAAAAAGTTAATTTTGCAAAATGCACTTGAGTAGGTTTACTTGTAAGTTGGAATTAAACAAATCGAAAATATCCATTTAAATTTTTGAGCAATAATTTTTGAAAATTTAAAATCCATGTCTAATTAAAGCCATATATTATTTAAAATACGTAGAAAAATTATATTTTTAAAGTTGAAATTATTGGTTATTTTCTGGCCATCCCCATTAACTTATCTAAAACGGTCTTTCGATCGAAAAATCGAGCTCAGGAGGACCCTATTTATTTCTCCCCCATTAGATTCCGCATTTACATGCATGAGATTGACTATGTGAAAACCTCAGAGGACGTAATAAAAGATCAACTTTCCCTGCTAGTTATCTCGCCCTTAAATAGGTTTATTTAAAACCGCTATGAATACATGAAAAGTCCTTATTTAAACTGTTTAAAGTATTTATTTTTGAGAATAGCAGATGATCACTAGAAAATCTCCAAAACAAATGTTATAAATATGTGATTTTCAGCCATAAAAACTAGGTCTTGTTCTAACAAAGGTTGGGTTGAGATCACGATTTCAATGACTTAATTTTTTTTAACATAAATCGTGATTTAAATAAAAAATATTTATCATAAAGTTTCAAACAACTAAAAAAAAATTACAAACAACTTAATAACTTTAATACCAGGGCCTAAAAACATAAAGAAAGGTAACTTTACCTTAAACTACCTAAATGTCATAAACTTTTAAATCAAGTAATTTAGTTAAAGGAGGATTTCACCAGGACCTAAAAGAATTTGAGCGTCGCTTCCAAGAATGATGGGACATTAATATGTTTGCAGACTATTGCTATATCATGAAAAGAGCAACAAAAATATTGGGATAAAAACGTGGCAGAAACCTTTTACACCGATCGTTCGATGAGAAGCCTGTGCATATGCGGAAACCAATTTAAAACCTATACTTTGCTATACACTGTTAAAACCTAACATAAATTTAATGCAAATTTAATGTCCACTCTACATTAAATTTACTGATTTTGTACCAGAAATCATGAATAATTTACATTTACTTTGAATTTAAAGCAATTCTTTGAAATATCAGTTAATTGTACATTAATTTTGATAAAACGGTATCTTAAACTTCAATAAATTAGCTGAAAATAGATTTCAATTTCTGTACATTAAAACTATTCACATATACACTAATACTAAAGCAATTTACATTATTATTCATTATACACTGAATAAGATTCCGGGAGATGGGGCAACTTGTATTGAACTTTTTGTTTAGTATGATATAAGTTGCTTAAAGGAATTTTCTTATGGTGAGGTGTACATGTCTCCCCATTACTGATGGGAACCAATGAGTTCGTAACCGGTCTAGTTGGCGAACACTACCTATGGGAAAAATATCCTCCTTTTCCTGGTAATTTCAGAATTTTTTGAGCTCATGTTAATGTTGGTGCATGAAATATGTGATAAAGTATCTCAAATGGTATGAACACTGGTTGTATATTTAATGCACATAGTTAACTTAAAAAGTATTAACCAAACTTTAAATATAATGTTTGATTACATTAAATTTAATGCAATAAATTAATTTAGATAAATGTAAATTATTAAATTTAATGCGTTACATTAAATGCATTTAATGAAACATTTGTAAAATTTGCTTCCAGCATATTTACATTAAATTTAATGCATTTCTTTTTTTTCGCATATTTTCCACTTTCCGGTCACTTCCGGTTTCACCGGAAATGGCCCCGGTTTTGAATTCTTAAATAGAACACCCTGTATATTTTAACATCTTTGTATTTCTGAGACAATTCTAGATCAGCATGTGACATTTCAAAAACTTTTTACGTCTACTTCATTTTTCAGAGCCACTTTTAAAATTGCATCTAGGTGGTCATGATCGGACGCAAACTAATCTAACGGCCTTAGGTGATGTCAAAAAAATACAATCGCAAAGTTTTAGTGACTAGTATGAAAGACAGGAATTGGATTAAAAATTTAACAAAATTAACAAAAAACTAACAAAATAAACTAATAACTTAGACGACGCACTTAAAATATTTGAAAGTACTGAATTTGTTAAAAAGTTTAGTGTAGTAAATGTTCAAAGTGCATTCCTTCTTTTTTACGACACATTTCAGCTCGTTCAATTGTTTCTCTCAACACGTTTTGTAGCATTTGGGGCATTATACTTCTAAATGCCCGTAAAATTCTTTCTTTTAATATTTCAAGAGTAGCTGGGCCTGCTTCATAATAAACCCTTTCTTTAACATATCCCCAGACAAAGAAATCGCGCACAGTAAGATCCGGTGAGCGGGCTGGCCATCGTACCGGACCATTGGTTGCAATAATTCGATTATTAAAATGCTCTATTAAATAATTAAGAACTTCTCTAGTATTGTGAGGCGGTGCTAAATCTTGTTGAAAGTAAAGTCACCGTAAAACTGCTAAAGGTATATCATTGAGATGATTTTCGATTTCATTTTGAAGAAAACCTAAGTATCTAACCCCTGTTAACTGATCTTGAAGCAATATTGGCCCAATTATTCTGTTTCCAACGATACCAGCCCAGACATTGACGCCAAATCTTTCTTGAAAATTGCCCTCTCTCATTTCGTGTTGATTTTGTTGGGCCCAGTACCGAGTATTTTGCTTATTGAACATACCATTATTTGTAAATCGGGATTCGTCGGAAAATAGAATAAAATCGATAAAATTTGGGTTAAGTGTATGATTTTGAAGCAGCCAATCACAAAACACTATCCGTCTATCGCCATCCTCAGTATACAAATGTTGATGTAACTGATATTTAAATGCTCCATATCCATGCTTTTTCAGTATTTTTCTTGCTGATTCATAACTTATCTGCAGTTCTTGACTAATTTTTCTTAACGAAACTGCTTTATCAACCTCAACCATAGCAAGTACGTTAATCTCAGTCTCTTCATTTATGATAAACCTCTGTTCTGCCTCTTGATTTCCTATTTGCCTAAAACGAGTCTCGACATACGGAAAATACTGATGGGCTGGATGTTGCCGATTCGGATATCTATGAATATACAACTCGGCAGCATTCCTTGAATTTCTATGACACTCTCCAAATATTAATAACATATCCACTTTTTCACTTTGAGTATACATTATTTTAACGAAAATTTAAACTAAATTTAACGAAAATTAAGAAACTTTTACGTCTGTTCTTAGAGCGTATGTCACTGTCATTATCTACTTAAGTAAGTGCTTTGTTTTCCAAAGAAGACTTGATAAAAACAGTTGCAAATTATTATGCATCATGGCTGTCTATGGCGCACTTGTCATAAATAAATAAATTATCCAGTATTTTGCTTAATAATATTTAATTTCTGTTCTTATGTCTAATCCAATCGCAAATAAATTAGTACCGTTAGATTCATCAAAAAATGCTTTTTTCGAAAAGTAGTTGTCAAAAAGGGGTCGCCATTTGAAAATTAATAGTTAGAAATGAAAACGTAATTTTGTCAACTTGTCTTATTCCTGTCTTTCATACTAGTAACTAAAACTTTGTGATTGTATTTTTTTGATATCACCTAAGGCCCTAATTAGTTTGCGTCCGATCATGGCCACCTAGATGCAATTTTAAAGGTGGCTCTAAAAAAATGAAGTAGACGTAAAAAGTTTTTAAAATGTCACATTCTGATCTAAAATTGTCTCAGAAATCCAAAAATGTTAAAATCTATAGGGTGTTCCATTTAAACATTCGAAACCGGGGCCATTTCCGGTGAAACCGGAAGTGGCCGGAAAGTGGAAAATATGCAAAAACTCTCCCCTTCACATATCATTTACCTGTACCAATTCTCATTTTGATACACATAATACTCTAGAAATTATGACTTGTCTAATAGATTCGTTGACACCCGGTATATATATATATATATATATATATATATATATATATATATATATATATATATATATATATCGAGCTATGGTTTTTCGATGTATTTTGATCCGAAGAATTTAAAATTTGTCAGATTAGTTCTAACAATTTATTTTTTTTTTATTTTGCAAGACCATAAAAAACTATAAAAAATCATATTTATGCATTTTCTCGAAAATTAACTTCGGAAGTTCTTAATGTGACTTCGGATTCGGAGTCAGCGATGAAAGATACATAAGAATAGACCTGTCTCGCCAAAATTACAGATAACTTTTTTGTGGGCGTATGTTATTTAGGTGGTATTTACCCTCGATAATAAAATACATTTTTTGGATATGATATAGGTGTTGTGAATTATTAAACCAAAGTATTTTTTATAGGTTTTTATATATTATAACTATTGGTAGATGTTGATCTTAATGCTGAATTATGCTCATATTACGTCACTTAAGATCAGCCTTTAGTCATATTTTGGAGCATTAGGCATAGCTTATTCTTTTCCATTAAAAATCAATCTTTTTCCATAATGAAATATTGTTCTTTAACAATACATAATCTAAAATTACTATGTGGTCGTTAACTATAATAAAAAAAAACATCTTTATGGTGTTAAAGTAATTTTTGAACACGAAAATTTCACTGTATTCACATGAGCCCTTGTTGAAATAGCTAATATCAATTTAGTTCTATTTACATTCTCTGTTACGAATTGAACATTTGCATGCATGAAAATTGTAGTCAAAAACAGTGGAACAAAGCGAGTAAGAGTGCTTGTTGCCGATAATAGAAAATAAAGGGTAATAACATGCATTGTGCACGAAATACACTGATGTATTTTTTTAATGGGATTACTTATATCGCAAATCATTTGTACACAGTGTATTGGTAATTTATTCTCACTATATTAATAAAATTTCCTACAAATGCTCAGTGTGAATATTTTTTGATTACTTATTTTAAATTGTCTTTATGTTTTTGATAGAAAAATATTATTGATTTTATATTAATATGTCATCTAATTATGAAAATAACCTTCTATTATATTTTTTGAAAACTTGGAGGGAAAGCGTAAAATTGCCATTCATTTTATTTTCTAGTCTGTACAGGGTAAGTCAACGATAGGATGAAGTATAGTTTTTGAGATAATTAAGTTTAAAGAAAAAAAGTCACATTTTCAAGCATCAATTCAATCCTAAATAACGTTTTCAATTTTGTGACAAATATATTCAAATTTGGAATTTAGCAAGACCAAGGACAAGTTAACATAATTTTTACCTAATATTTGCAATAAAAGCTACAGGGTGTTGAACACATCGGCTCAAATTTGAACAAGTTTAAATGAATAAATATCTTTTTTTTTAAATGGTACACCCTGTATATTTTCATGTTATTTAATAGAGTAATAAAAACCCTAAAAGTTTTGTTCAATATATCCTATACCTATTTATAATAGTTTTTGAGATATTTCAGTTTTTCTTATTTTCCATACTTTTTTACAGAAATAGTCTTCATTATCATAGTAGCCATGGCAAAAACAATGTAAAAGAACATTTTTCTGTGTGTCAAATTTATAACCGCAATCGCTTCTTTTGGTTTTTATGTAGTGTAGTTTGGTTTTTTTTGCATTCATCTTATATTGTAAAATGAATTTTCCAAAGAATGAGTTAATAGATATGATTTATACAATAGGAGAGGCTCAAAAAAATTGCCTTCTTGCTCAAAGAATTTACAAAATGAAGTATCCTGATCGACGCCAGCCTAATACCCATACTTTTCAAAACTTAATGCAAAGATTTGACTCTTCTGGTACTGTTGATTATCCAAAACGTAAAGTGGTCAACAAACCAGTAACTAATGAAGAAAAAGAACTACAAGTATTGTTAAATGTTCAGGAAAATCCTTATATTGGTAGCCGTCAGTTAGCAGCATTATGTGAAACATCACAATCCACCGCTAATCGTACTACCAAGAAATATAGGTATCATCCATATCACATGGAATTACACCAAGAATTGCATGGACAGGATTTTGAAAGTCGTGTAATCTTTTGTCGTACAATAAATGCGGAGATTCAATTAAATCCAAATTTATTATGCAAGGTAGTGTTTAGTGATGAAGCTACTTTTAGAAGGTACGGTGCCGTAAATAGACGCAACATGCATTATTATGCCACAGAAAACCCATTTTGGATTAGAGAGGTGCAACATCAAAACCACTGGTCATTAAATGTTTGGTGTGGTATTCATCATAATCGAATTATTGGACCCCACTTTTTTAATGAACCACTAAATGGCCATAGTTACCTGAACTTTCTACAAGAAGAACTACCCCAACTGCTTCAAGGTCTCGATAGGGATGAGCTCGACAGTATGTGGTTCCAGCACGATGGTGCGCCTCCGCATTACCATCGTGAAGTTCGTGCGTTTTTGGACCAACGATATCCGCAAAAATGGATTGGACGTGGGGGTTTCATTGAGTGGCCACCAAGGTCTTGCGACTTCACCCCATTAGATTTCTTCCTATGGGGTTATATTAAAAATAAGGTGTACGTTAATCCACCAACAACAGTGGAAGATATGCGAAACAGGATTAGGGATACCTGTAGAACAATAACGCCACTAATTTTGTCCAGGGTCCGAGAAAATTTAGAAAAAAGACTAAATTTGTGCATTGCACAAGAGGGTCGTTTATTCGAACACTTATTAAAAAGAAATAACTAATCTCAGTATTTAATAGGTAATTTTTTTGTTTCAATTTAGTATAAAAGTAAATATGTATTTGCCTTGTCGTTATTGTTGTGTTAATTTTTTCACATTATGTTTAATTAAACTATTGCCGTTGTAATATAACGAATAATGTATTTCATCATATTTAACCACATTCTGTTTGTTTCTGTAGTTTCTTTTTATTATTTTACATGGCTACTATGATAATGAAGACTATTTCTGTAAAAAAGTATGGAAAATAAGAAAAACGGAAATATCTCAAAAACTATTATAAATAGGTATAGGATAGATATATTGAACAAAACTTTTAAGGTTTTTATTACTCTATTAAATAACATGAAAATATACAGGGTGTACCATTTAAAAAAAAGATATTTATTCATTTAAACTTGTTCAAATTTGAGCCGATGTGTTCAACACCCTGTAGCTTTTATTGCAAATATTAGGTAAAAATTATGTTAACTTGTCCTTGGCCTTGCTAAATTCCAAATTTGAATATATTTGTCACAAAATTGAAAACGTTATTTAGGATTGAATTGATGCTTGAAAATGTGACTTTTTTTCTTTAAACTTAATTATCTCAGAAACTATAAAGTTTTGTTATAGTAAACTCTTAATAAAAAAGATTTAAAATTATAAGCTAAATCGAAAATACGATTCGTATATAGGATGTTCTATTTAAAAAAATACAACTTTACGCTGTCCTAGTTTTTTGGCTCACCCTGTAGAGTCCTAAATATTTTTAAAATCTGCGTAAAAATAAACTGTATCAAACAATAAATATAGTTTCTTTGTAAATTTCACCGAAAAGGCACAAACCTACTTCATCCAATCGTTGACTCACCCTGTATGTACCTACCAATTAAAAGTAACATGGAGGAAGATTCTAAGAATCTTTCACGAAAGATTCTGAGAAAAATAAAACAATGTTACATGGGAGATTAACATGAAAGTAACTGTGAAGGTTTCTTGAAACCTTCCTGCAAGTTTCTGGAAAATAACGTGCAATCTTTCAAGAAAAGATATTTTAATTTATCAAGTAAGCAAAGTGGCTACCTTAGCGTAACTTTTCAGTAAGATTTAAAGAAAAAGGTTGTTAATCCATATTGATATTTTCAAGCAAGCTTTCTGTAATCATCTAGCAACCTTCTTTGAACCTTTACGGGTAATTTGCTGCAAACTTGAATGGAAGATTCCATTAGGAATTTATGAAATCATCTTATAAGCTTTTTATATATATTTTCTTTGAAAGTCTAATGCAAACTTCATGAGAGCTAAGATATATTTTCATATTTTCGGAAAGTTTCGTGAAACCGTCTTGCAATTTTCTGAAAGATAACATGCAATCTTCTTAGAAAAGAATATGTAACCCAACAAGTAAGCAAACTGAGAAGCTTAGTGTAACTCTCCAGCAAGATTTGAAAAGGAGTTTCCGTTATTCTAAACTGATATTTCCAAGAAAACTTTCTGTAATTGTGCAGTAATCCTCTTAGAATCTCGATTGTAAGCTTCTATTAAGAACTCATGAAAGCAACGTGTAAATCTGTTATATATTTTACCGTTATGAAAGCTAATATCTAAGTTGTATTTCCATTTTTTCAGAAAGTTTTATGAAACCTTCTTGTAAGGTTCTGGAAGATAATATACAATCAACAAAGAAAAATTAGCAATCTATCAAATAAGAAAACTTTGAAATTTAGTGTCTTTGCAATAAGGTTTCAAGAAAAGTTTCCCTCATTTCAAATCGATTTTTTAAGAAAGCTTTCTGTAATCATTCTATAACCTTCTTAGAATCTTGACGGATACTTTGCTGTAAACTCGAACAGAAGTTTCCATTGAGAAGTCGTGAAATTATCATATAGGCCTCTTATGGATAGTCAAGAAAAAATGCTGAAACTGCAGACTTAAATTCAAACAAGCAGGTCAAAACCTTGCCATGAGAAAGCTACCTAACTCCCGTATGAATTAGCAAATAAACTTGGAGAGCTTACATACGAGTGCTCGTCTATGAATACAATAATGAGTCCGTTGACTATTTTCGCTGATCTTCTTATTCGCACCACAAGATTAGAAAATGTTTTGGTAATTGATTTTGTACCATCAGTACACACAGCTAAACAAAAAGACCAATTTATTTCATTTTTTTTTTCAAGATATTCATTAATCATATTGGAAATTGCTGCATCTGACGTCTAGTTTTTCAGTGGTTTTGCAAATAATATATCTTCTTGAATGGGATTCTTAAAAACATATCTTGAACAATCAATACTGCAACGTTTGCTACATCGGTCGACTTGTCAAGCTGAATAAAATAATTCAGTTTTATTCTTTTTAAAATTCACTTTCTGCATTATTTGCCAAATCATTGCCAAAACTTCTTGATGTCTTTAGCATAAGGTTCAATCAATTTTCTTCACTTTCCACATCATTTGCCAAGTCATTAATTTTCCGCCACAATGTGTTGTTTGATAAGGAAAAGAGATCAATTTTCTTTGCTGCTTTTTCTACAAGCATACACTTCGCGATATCTTTTGCACACGGCCCAATCAAATTTTCTGCTACTGGACGTGCTTGACCAAATCTTGCAATTTATAATTAAGTCGAAATGAAGCTTCGAGAGCCATTTTACTATTTGTTAGAAAAGAAGAAACACTAGACTTTTTATTACCTTCAAATTTTTTTTAATACTCAATGTGTCTATGAAGATTACACAAAGCGGTTTAAATTCTGACTCATCCCCGGTAAAACAAAAACCCATTTGTAAATAATCACTGTCATATTTTCATTCTTTTCCTTTTTTCTCATTCTGTTCGCCTATTTTTCTCTTGGCTTTCAGTCTGGCGAGACAGTAGTTCACTTCAACTGCCATCCTGTCTTGGTTCCAAATCAGGGACTGAAGCAGAAGGAGCAATTGATTGATCGTCCAACCTTTTGACAGTTTTGACAAAACTACCCGTTTTTAACCAGCGATCGATCATACATTTACGGAGCAACAATTATTTACTCTCTCGATCTACATGCACAGGTACAATTAATTATAAAGCTTGAGTATTTGTTATAATTTACTTACACAAAAAGAAATCAACAATCTGATATACACTAGTGATGGAAAGTAACGATAATAATCGTTACAAAATAACCGTTACAAACCAATCACTAAAAGTGACGAGTCCGCTATTTAGAAAAGACTCGTACCTTGGCAATTCGTTACTATACCGAAACACCATTAGTCCGGGACGAGAACCGAAATAACTAAAGAAATATAACTACTATTTTATTCTCGCGAGACCAGACCGGCATGGCGGTCTTCTTTTTAGTCACGAAACCGTTAACTAGGGGATTAGACACTGGATTATTTTAACTGTTTATAAGGCATTTGATGTGTCGGCGATTTCGAAGTTTTCGTTGTTTTCCGAGCAGCAACCCACAGGACAGAAGCGTTTTTTATGCTTAGATGCAGGACTCGGCATATTAAAAGAATTTCGCCGAAATAAGATAAGAAATAGTATTGCTAATAGAAAGAATAGATCTTATTCCTTGTTAACGGTCTAGCCATTATCATATATGATAGTTCAGTCTTGAATCTAGTACGTTTTACGTCTGTCCCTTTACGTTTGTTGTTTACTTGCTAGTTATTTCAAGTGTGGCATATATAAGTAGGTAATAATATCTTGAAATTTTTCTAACTAGATAGGTAGTAAATAATAAATATATTCTGAATTTACTAAAAATAGTAATGCCAAATATGTTTAACGCATGATAAAATATATTGAGCAGATATAACAAAAGCATTTTTAAGGTTGAGAAATGGAAATGCAGAAGAGAAGTTCTGTTTGGATTTATTTTATGTTATTATTTAATGCCAAAGCAAAATGAAATATTTGCAAATCTATAAATTCCTATAAAAACGGCAATATTTCAAATTTAAGGAAACGTTTTAAATCGAAACTCCTAACAATATCATGAAATGAGTGCTGAAAAACAAATCACTCTTTCAGAAGTTATCCTGGTAGTTAAAAGGCTCATGTCAACGTTGGAGGGAATTAAACTTAAATTTACAAGTCAAATGAGAAAAAATTTGATATTTTTTTTTAGATTCACTTGCTGCTCGTTTTGGAGATCCAGAAAAGTAACAATGAGTAAATTGACTTGTCTTGATCCTCATTTCAAAACAAGGGGTATTGTTAAAAAAGATTGTTTTGAACTAGTAAAAGGCGAATTTCAGGTTGAATTAGTTAATATAATAAAAAAGGAACATAGACAAATTGCTGCAAGTCAGAAAAATCAAATACAAATATCTGAAGAAAAGACAATATGCGAAGATAGATATTATTTGGCAAGATTCTGATAATTCTATAATATATTTTGAACTTGTCAGCAGTTCAACCGCTTTAGCAATTGCAGAAATACGCATATACACAGAAAAGGCTAATTTGTAAAGAAAAAAGACCCTCTAGTTGGTGGCAAGGCAGAGAAAAAGTATACCCTTGGCTATCTCAAATGGCAAAGATATATTTATGTATAGTTGTAGTACTGCGAAAGCATTTTTTTAAAAGCTGATCAAGTCATAACCAAACGAAGAAATCGTTTAAAGGCAAAACAAGTCGAAAATTATTGTTTTTACAGCAGACTAAACATTTATAACATTTTTGTCTGTATTTCAAAATGAATATATATTTTTTTGTTTTTGTTAAATACGGATTTAAGAGTTTTTTTCTAAAAAATCTAGTATATTCTTTAATTTATATATGTTTTTCCATATTTCCATATATTATCTTTTAATACTTATAATTTAAACACCTTTTAATATTTTTAATTGAAACCAATACATGCTTAACGTTCAATATTAAGTTTCATATTTAAGATAAAATATAAATTATTTAATCAAAGACCTGAAGTATATATCGTATATCACTTGCAGTATTACTTATTCGAATAAAAGTAACTAAAGTAACGATTCCAAAGTAACGAGTAGTTACAAGTCCTTAAAACTAACTAAACTTTCCATCACTAATATACACTACTAATAGTTATGTACGCACTATACAATAACTACTAACCCATTTTTGAAGTTAGTCTATGTTCTTAAACTCATCGTGCGATTCAGTTTGAGTCCACTATTCCTTATATGTGAGTGCGGCGTTTTTATATCGCCGAAGTAGAAGTTGCTGGCTCGTTTGAGAATGTGCTTGCATGGCTAGCAACGTAGTGACTCATCGCGTTACAGATTGTTGCCTGTTAGAATATTTAATTTAAAGTTCCATTACAATAATTTTTCGCGAACCCCTTTATAAAGCTTGCGAACCCCTGGGGATTCATGAGCCACAACTTGGAAAATGCTGCTCTAAGGGATAAATTAAGAAATGATATGAGCATGAGAAGAAGAACAAAAATAATTGACATTGTGAAACACGTGACCAGAGCGAAATGTCGCCAGAAATAACACTTAAAGACCCTTAGGATAGACTACATAGACGTCAGATAAACGACGTCACAGACGTAATACAATCCAACTGCCTCAAAACCTCTGGAGTGAGAGAACTGAAAAAGTTACACAGAGGTTCAGAAATATATTTAAGGATGACCGAAAGATCCCTCAAAAACTTTTGTAACTAGCTAACCTATTTACAAAAATCATGCAATTTTGTATAATAATCGAAGCTTATTTGTTTAAATAATTAAATAATCATTAGTGGATATTTTTAAATAATGAAATAAATAATGTTCTTATATTAAAAAAATTAAATGCATAAGTGTTGTATTAAATATTGCTTTTTTCTACAAATTGCCAAAACATGGCACAGTCTATCTTTCAGTAGTTCCTCCTCACCATGCCACGACATACAGAAATTGTAACAATAAAATTTAAATTACAAAATTCTTTTAAAAATTAAAAGACTAGTTATGGACATTAGCTCCCGTAAACTAATTTTCTCGATGAAATAATTATGTATATTGACTATCTCAAAAACTTTTAAAAATATCATCTATTTTGCAGAATTAATAAATATTTTTTTATTGAATTTTGAATATTCAAATCAATCCGTCACCAGGTAAGAAACTAAAACAATTAGCAACTTTATAAGTCAAAAATCTCAATAAACAGTGCAATCTGGTTGTGTTGCAGTTGTAATCAATCAATATAATTAGGAATAATTTCATAAATGCTACGACTAGGAATGAGTTATTCACTTATAGACCTAGAAAAATTAAATCCATCCAATCTAATAAAAATGCAGAAATAAAGAAGCATATTGGAATCTATTCGAATTTGATTCGGAAAACATGTAAAATATGATCATGTTTTATAAGTTCAAAGATTAATTGTACCAAGAATTTTGCACTTTTTGAATACGTCTTAATATACTGTCGATACGATTCCCAGATTTTTCATGGTATCCACAATACAATTTTATTCCACCTAAAATGAAATTGTTATTATTTCCAAGGTAATCAGCTTTATTTTTACTACCGAACAGCGTAAGATCAAATTAGTTTTAAGATCATTGGTAAACAACGTCTCTAAATCTTCGATTGATTGTCGTTAATTCCATCTCCTTTTCGAGCTCAATCGGTGGTGTCAGTCTAGGGTCAGGTGCTATGGTGGTACAAGATTAAGTGTCTCGTCTCTCTTATTCAGAGTGTCGTTTTATTCAATGGGCTTTCAAATCAATCTTGCCTTGTAGTCATCTATGTTAGAAATTTGCTGACCGTTGTTAAAATCAATTTTGTGTCCTGTCTCGAGCTGACGTTGAAAACGAGCCGAACAATTCTACATTACGAAAAAGTTGATAAAGATGACATCATTGCAAACTTGGACGTAAAATTCCATACCACTAGATGAAGCACTGGACCAGATCCCCCAAAGAGAGGATTTCCCAACTCACGTTATGGACCTCACCAGATATACAGACAGATAGATGGCGCTGCCATGGGCTCATCACTATCCCCGGCTGTTGTAAATCTATCCATAGTATATTTCGAAACCACGGCTCTTGAAGAATCCCACCTCTAATTCAAATTCTGGTGTTGCTACGTAGATAATACATTTGTGATATGTCCCCACGAAAAATAATAGCTTTACTGCTTCCATAATTTTCTGAATTATATGCACAGGGAGATACAGTTTACTTTGGAACTTGAGGAAAACAATCAGCTTCCGTTCATCGAGGTTCAAGCGATCAAGATATTAGATGGATAACTGTAACATACTACATATAGAAAGTCAACACACACACAGAAACTTCAATACTAATTCTCACCATCATCCCTCACAAATATAGGTAAAAAGTGCGCAGAATTCCAAAATAATAGAAAGACTTCGAAATATGACTATAGCACTGTTATACGAGAGTAATGTTTATTGACAATCTTATGTCCACTTAGCCGAAATTTATTTTATTTTATTTTATAATTAGAAGGATGAAAATTTATCCGTCTGTTTACTTATTTGGCTTAAAAAACACGCAAAACGGTGCCCTCATGTGGGTATCGTTGGTGTGACATCTGGTTTTGACTGCGGAATACGTAGTAGGCTTGGTTGCCGGTACCGAATAGTGCGGGTAGCCCGTTTCGGGTAACGAATTCCATAAATATATCTTTTTAATTCACCGTCGCGCCATCACATGGCGGTTTTATACAACATTGTTGATTTGTGTTGCTTTTGTGTTATTGAGTGAACCATCGCGATATCGCCTGTGTTGTTTTGTTCTCTATTTTTTAATTTTAAAATCAACTTATAGGGTACAAATGAGAGGTGATGGTTTGTACCAAATGCAATGGCCTGACGAGTCTTATATTAGGACGAAACAGCGCTGTCGTCATTTTTCAGACCCCTAGTTTTTCTATTATTTTGGAATTCTCCAGACTTTTTAATATAAGAATAATGTTTAGTGACAATGTTGTGCCCGCTTAGTTAAGATAGATTGTATTTTATTTTAAAATTACATTGACGAACACTTATCTGTTTGTTTATATATATATATATATATATATATATATATATATATATATATATATATATATAAAAAGGAGGTAGTCTCGTGACTGATCTAGTTAAGAAAAAGCTAACTAAACCGAGAGGTTTAAGGAACTTTTGTGGGATTGCAGTCAAAAGGATGGTTGGCCAGAAAAAAAAACTCTTTTTTGTTAGTCTAGCTTTCGAGAAATTTTATTCCCTTCCTCGGGACTTCAAAGTGAGTATGTATGGAATGTCGGGTTTTGTTCAACAGATACAGTCATTATCACTTAACAAGAAGATCGCATAACATGAAAAGAATATTTTAAAAGACAAAATTTATGCAAAAACATTGCTAGACTAACAAAAAAGAGTTATCTTTTCTGGACAACCATCCTTTTAACTACAGTCCCATAAAAATTCTCTAAATAGAGCGCGGAAAGTCTATTGTTGGATTTTTATTATATATATATATATATATATATATATATATATACATATATATATATATATATATATATATATATATATATATATATATACATATATATATATATATATATATATATATTTATATATATATATATATATATATATATATATATATATATATATATATAAATGAAAGCTAATCCAAAGAAGTTACCATACATTTATATAGAAAGATGGTTTAAGAAAAAATTTTAGAAAATTAAATGTTTATATATATATATATATATATATATATATATATATATATATATATATATATATATATATATATATATATATATATATATATATATATATATATATATATATATAAACATTTAATTTCTATATAAATGTATGGTAACTTCTTTGGATTAGGTTTCATTTATATATATATATATATATATATATATATATATATATATATATATATATAATAAAAATCCAACAATAGACTTTCCGCGCTCTATTTGGAGAATTTTTATGGGACTGTAGTTAAAAGGATGGTTGTCCAGAAAAGATAACTCTTTTTTGTTAGTCTAGCAATGTTTTTGCATAAATTTTGCTTTTAAAATATTCTTTTCATGTTATGCGATCTTCTTGTTAAGTGATAATGACTGTATCTGTTGAACAAAACCCGACATTTCATACATACTCACTTTCAAGTCCCGAGGAAGGGAATAAAATTTCTCGAAAGCTAGACTCACAAAAAAGAGTTTTTTTTTCTGGCCAACCATCCTTTTGACTGCAATCCCACAAAAGTTCCTTAAACCTCTCGGTTTAGTTAGCTTTTTCTTAACTAGATCAGTCACGAGACTACCTCCTTTTTAAATATATATATATATATATATATATATATATATATATATATATATATATATATATATATATATATGTTATATCGTAGATTTTCACGGATGGTAGAATGAATAGTTTGGTTATTCCGGGTTTCAATCCGTTCGTTCAAAAAATCGTTTTCACGACGTTTCGCCAAAATCTCATTTGGCATTTTCAAGTGCGGTTCGTCTCGTTACTCGCTGAGAACTGAGTTCTGAAAGATATATTTATGGAATTCGTTGGTAAGACTAGATTCCGTTTGAAAATTAAAATTTTATTTTAGACATAAGAAGTGCATGATTGATAATATCGAATGCTTTAGAGAATTCTAGCAATAATAATGAGTTATTCAGTTTTTTGTTATTAGCATGATTTAAATGAACATTATCTTAATGGAAGGATAAACTACTTGTAAACATGATCATAGAGACTGATTTATAAAAATTCTATGAAAATTCGTTCAGTATATTTCTGGGATAAAAAGGTAATTACATTCATATATCTAAATTTATTAGAAAAACTTTAAAAAATTAATTTTAAAACCTTTCATTTAATCCGAAGGTGACAGATTTCTGTCAAAAATCTGTGTGTTACTAAAGACATTCAAATTTAAAATCTACTACTTATATATTAATTAAATAGTAGGTGGCATGCTATTTTTATTCTCACCCGGTAAATAATAAAGGATATTGCGTGACAGCAAAAATATATGCTTATTTATGGACATTATCAGTTAATATTAATCTTAAACTTATGTACCCGTATAAAGTAGGTCAACTAGTTTAACATACATTCTACTCTCTAATGATTCCTTATAGAACGCCGATAACCTAAAAATGTTCTTTCATCTTGTTCGCTAAACCAAAAGTAAAATCATTAATGATGATCAAAGACAAACTTTCTCGCATTACCACACTGTTCCGGAAACTTTGCTATTTGGAATACAAAATTATTCAACTAATTCCCTATGAGGTTTGAAATCTGACATAGATATCCCCAGAAAATTTTGTGTGCCACATTGGCGTCTATCAGCAAAGTAAAGTGTTTTTAATACAACGATATACAAATAAATATTTCTTCGATTTTTTTCGAAATTCCAATAAAATTTAACGCTTTTGCTTTATTTATAGGATGCATACGAGGGTATATATATATTGTGTCCGATCTAACAACCTTAAATTCGATCTGGGTAGTGATCACAGACTTGTTCGAGCAAAAATAAACATTAACATTAAAAAAGAAAGGAATAAACTTATTAAACTTCAACATTTGCCGATATCAGAGGAATTAGAACAAAATATAGGTACATATCAGGAGAATAGCAAGAAAAAACCTACATCATTGGATAAACTTAATACATTGACAATAAACGAACTGGAAAATTAAATCCAAAAAGATATCCAAACTGCAGTAAAGAAAATCTGCACTATTAGAAGACAAACAAATAGTAAAGTATCACAACAGACCTAAGACCTGATAAATAAACGCACAGCAGACAACGTACAACTAAGCAAACAAATCAGAAAAAAAATAGACACCTTATCAGGAAGCATAACACAAAAAGTATTTGAATGACCATAGAAAAGAACAAAAATATGAAGATATTAAAATCCATAAATTCAATTAGTAAACGCTATACAAATCAACTTAAAGATGAAGAAGGAGAAACGAAGCGAAGTGGCTAACATCGTATAGGAGTTCTATTCAAATTTGTACACTTCAGTTAACCCAAAAGCAGACATCAAGTTCCCCTGTGTTACAAATATTGGTTCCGAAGCAATACCTAACATCACAATCGAAGAGTTGAAACATGCTTTGTCGCAAATGAAATCTGATCATGCCCCAGGTGAAGGTGATATATCTAAAGAAATGTTGGAGCTCGGAGGATCTGCAACGCTACATTCAATGAGTATTATTTTGACTAAATTTCTTCAAAACGGTAAAATACCTGATAACTGGCAAAACGCCCGAGTCATTCTTCTGTACAAAAAAGGCGACAAATTAGACATCGAAAGTTATCGCCTCATAAGTCTTCTGCCACATCCGTACAAATTGCTTACAAAGATTATAACTAATAGACTCCTATTAACCTCCAGAACAAGCTGGGTTTCGAAAGGGCTTTAGTGCAACAGAGCAGATACAGAACATCAAATTACTAATTGAAAAATGCATCGAATATAATATTCAAATCCATCTAGCATTTGTTGATTATAGCAAGGCTTTTGACTCTGTCTGAGTTATGAGCCATATTTTAAATAATGGACAATGCAAGGATTGATTCCAGATATTGAAATTTTCTGAAATATATTTACTATAAGGCCACACTGCAAGTAAAGATAACAGAGGACCTAGATACACAGAAGATAAATTTTGGTCGACGGGTGCGACAAAGAGAGATATGATTTCCCCTAAACTCTTTACTTTAACACTGGAAGATGTCTTTAAGCAAGTAAACTGGGAATATAAGGGCATGGTAGATATCTTATATCTATTTATGTTTTGCGCATGACATGGTACTAATATATTAATAAATATTTATTGTATAAGATCATTCCAGATGACGAGTCTTGAATCTATCCTTATGAACCGACGAGTAAACCGCAGTTGATCGTATGGGGTTTCCGTTCCAAATTACCATGCCTTCAGACAATCATAAAATCGTTAATTCTAAATGGTACACAACCGTGTGTTTGTAGAAAGTCTCGGGGACACACCGTCTCAAGCAAGTGACTTTTTGAGCACTCAAAACTTGGATTTTTATGAGTCAGTCGCCGCACAGCTCTGCTTTGGCACCCAATAATTTCCTTCTTTGCCCATAGGGGAGACTAAGGCTGATTGTTATAAAATGTTACAAAAAAAAACAAACCTAATCAAAGACTTTTTATTATGAATATTCACAATTTCTTTGCTTAACTTAGATATCCAACACATTTAGAGTATGTAAAAGAAAGTATAATATTTTTTTTCTTATGTAAATCGTTCGTAAGGACAAAAATTGTGTATCCAAATTTAGTTAACAAATATTTTTTAATTCGTTGTAAAAATAATTTTCCCTCTTACATATTTTTGTATTTGTAAAACAAAATTTTGATTACAAATTTTATATCAATTTTTACGTTGTTGAAAGCATAAGAATACAAACCAAATAGAATAAAAAAAAACATTTCTGAGACCATTAGTTTCCCGTTATTAACATTACTGATGATACATTGTGTTTATATTTTAAAGAAAATAATTTATATAAATTCGTTTTATACAAGTAATGATAACCAACAAATTCTTACTCAGTGTCACTATTATGTATTGAATTAAAGTTAAGTAACCATATTATACAAATTATTTTACTAAATAGCTTTGCAATATACCTATATAATACAAAATAATTGGACAGGCATTTTAAACATGATTGGCTCACTAATCCATGTGTAGAAATTTAATTGAACACTGATAGCATTCTTTTAAAAACCTCTTTCCTGAAGAATTGATTTCAAGGACTTTGTGGATCGAAGCCAACACTGAAAGAGGGAGCATAAATTACCCAGAAGCCATACGTTTCTTGTACCTGCAAGAATAAAGAATTAATTTTTTTTTTGTTGGCCATATCTATTACGTACCGTAAAACAGAGTTACATTGAACATATTTCGGAAGTTTTTTGTTGGTAATTTTGTTTTAACATCGAAAATTTCAATTTTTTTCTCGAATATGTCCTATCAAATATATAACAAAATGAAACCCCATGACCCCTCATAATTTTAGATATATAGAGAAAAAGGGCAGAAAGAAAGGGCAGTAAAAGTTTATTAATTAATAATATAATAATAATAAAATAATATAAAATTAATAAACTTTTACTGCCCTTTTTTTCTGCCCTTTTTTCTCTTTTTGCTGATTGTCAGTGAATTATTGATTTGAAATACAATTAACAAGAAATTAAAAATAAAACTCATACAGAATATCTCTTCTCAGGCCTACACATACTTGTATATATTTTTAATTTTTGGACAATTTTTATTGCTAGATTATGCTATGACTGTGTGTGGCATAACCTCACTCTTTTGAGTCGTTATTGCAAAGGTTTTATTTTTTAATAATTTTAATTTTTGCAGTGTTTTGAATATTTTAGTTTTAATTTTAATTTGGAACAAAATTTTAAAAAAATTTTTAATTGTACATGACTTGTTCTGTGTGGAGGCTACGCTGGCGTTGTTGGGGACTGTTCTCGGACTGACAGGGTTAAGGTGTGCCCTTTGACGAGTGAGTGTGGTTGGTAAGTACTGAGTAAGCTTATTTGCTGACCATATTCTCTTGTTTCTAGGGTCTGAGCCCTGAGGATGGTCTGAGTTAGACCAAAAGCGCTTGGCCGATAGTAATAATTAAATATATATATATATATATATATATATATATATATATATATATATATATATATATATATATATATATATATATATACTGAAATACAAAATCCGTCTAGTTCTTGATTTCGTCGGTGTATAACCTGTTAATAACTTATAACTTATTTAAATTAAATTATTGCGGGTTAGACAGAGCTAGCCATTTACAACTTATTATTTTCTCTCTTGAACTACTCATGGTAAGGCAGCAAATAAACAATTCCTTTATTGTACTACTTTAGATAAACATAATAATTACATTTTTTCGAACTGATATCAAGTACATTAGAAACTAGGGTAGAGACCAAAAAGTATAATTACCTATTTAATTAAATAACTCCAAACCAACTATTTTATCTGTATAAACCAAGTGGCCTAATCTAGTGTTTACCTTTAACAAAAACTCTGACTCAAACCTAAATTAACTTTTACCCTATTTGTTAAACCAAAAGTAAAACCCATGTGTGATCAAAGTAAAACTTTTCCCAATTGCAAACCGTTTTAGAAACTTTCTTGTTTAGACTATAAAATTACCTAACCAATCTCCTCTTTTGACCAAAATCTGACATGGATTTCAAACCAATTATCCTGTGTTCAGGGTTTCCCAAGTAAGGGGCTTATTAAGTTTTTTTCTTTATTATTAACCTAAAATATAACTTATTCGTTGAATTTATGTGGTTTTGCAAGCTATTTGAATATTAAGTCAAATAGACTGTTAAATATTACATAAAACAAAAATCTAGATTGTTTATTGACTGGATGTACCGAGCATGAAAGGTGTTTTCTTTTGTTTTGTTTTAAAGGCAGGCAGATAAATAATGTTTATTTAGTCCTATTTCATACAAAAATATAACAAATCTGCAATGAATTCCCACGCAAAATTCACATAGGTTTTGTTGGAACTACTGCAGGTGTGGTCGATAATTCACATAATAATATTTTTACTTATGTTCGAAAAGGTGTCGGTAAATCCTGGGAGTTCTTTTACTTATCGGTAAACAAACCAATGTCTATTCTTTTCTAATTTTATTATTTAAACTAGTATGGCATTCTAATCAGCACGTCAACTGCTGAATAAAGAGCAATAAAGTATGAATTTCTGGTTGCCTAAATTATTGTTATTTTCAATATATAAATGACATCTGCCAATAGTTACCAATAAAACTCTTTAAATCCTATTTTTGTTGATACTAGTAATAAACTTTGCGTTTGTAGTAATTATAGGCTAAAGAATGTATGGATAGATAAGCCACTCAATACTAATTTCTATGACTGCGTTCTGCACCCTCTGCTGAGATGTTCGCATACTAGCAGATACGTATTAGCTGATCCACATTTAAGACCTAATGTAAAAATTATGTGAAGTACACGAGGAGGGGTAAAGATCAGTTTTTTTTTCTCCCACTCGGACACAAATATAAAAAAAATTATTTAAGATATTTTTTTTTATATATTTGGGTTTTAAACTTAATTTATGTATAACTTATATGACAATTATTCTTGTAAATCGTATAAATAATTCGTCCAACATGCACCGTTTTGTAATTTGTTACCATTTTTGACCTTTTTTTCAATTTTTATTGTGGGTGCTCGATGAAACAAAATAATTTTTTTACAGTTTGAAGACTTTAGTACACACTACCTTATTTTGATCACCAAACATATCTTTTTGATGATTTACAAAGATAATTTTGGTATAATTTTGATAGAAGTGTTAAGTTACAAAAATCAAAAAAAAAATGCCCTAATAATAGTTTCTTATAAAGAACGAGACCTTTCACGGTTTTGGTCAAGTTGAAAATCATGGTTTAAATCATGTAAAATTGGAATTATTATCCAACGTTTCGCCTACGATTGCACGAGGCATCTTCAGAGATCTTTACTCCATAAAATTAGAACACTGAGTGACTATCAAGGTGCAACAGCCTAGTATTTATACCCTGACTGGTGCTCAGCAAACCGTGATCCAGCGTTACAATCGATTTTCATGTGTGATGTAGACTGTAACCTGCCTCTCTATTAATATTATTTGGATATTTACAACTTTCGATTGATTCTCTACGTTTATAGAAACCAGACACTGACCTGAGCAATGCTGGTATTCAGCTACTGCAGATTGTACAATTTGTGTCGTTTTGATACATTTTTCATGTTCTTTAAGACTAGTGGATATAAACCGTCCTGTTTCACCTTCATACACTTTACCACATGAGCAAGCCTTCAGTTTGAAATGGATTTGCGTCTTTTGGAGACTTCAAAAATTGTCCAACTTTCTTACATGTAAAAAAAATGTCCGAATGCTTGATATTCGAAACAATCTGGCAATCATGTCAGTGGTTCCGTATATGTAAGGTAAGACAACACTGTCCATTGGAGGTACATTTACGACATTTTGTTCAGGAGTTGGGTTTTATATTTATTAATAGAACGTCTAATATCCGTTGTCTCTCAGAGAATTAGTCAGTTTTTCTGTTTCTGATTTCAATGATTCTTCGTCACATATTGAAAGTGCTCTATGTACCAAAGAGTTTATGATGGATTGTTTCTAAGAAGGATGATGGTGTGACGTTGCATTAAGATATCGATTTGTATGTGTTAGTTTTCTTTACACAGTATGTCCTAATTTGCCATTCTTTTTTCTTTATACCAGTACATCAAGAAAGGGTAGGGCACCATTAGTTCATGGTTTAGGTCAATCAAGCACTAAATTTACTTACCAATTTCTTAACTGTGATTTTTAAAAACAATACAACCTATACACCGGAAAGGCGAATAAGTTAATCATTTCAGACTCGTCTAAACGCAAAAACAACGAAATAAATTTAATACATCATCACCATCAATCGCCATATTTAAACAAAATGACAGAAACTTTCAGACGAATATTCGATAGCGTCATCTACTGATATGTTCGCAAACTATAAACGCCATCTCACTTCTCTCATAAAGAGTGCCCTGACTGGTAGAAATTTTCAAGACTTAAAAATACTCAAAGAAGTCATGACATTAAAAAAAAAAATAGAAAGATCTACTAATTTTTATTTATAGCAAATAATTTGAACAGCATTTATATTTAGACCATATTGTTCAACTGAAAAGGAAAATAAACATACCAAACAATTTTTGAATACAATAGAAAAGTAAAGCAGAGGTGTTTCAGTTATGAATATTATAGGCAACCCAAGTAAGTTCTAAAAATAACAGTGTTAATAATCTTGAAAGAAACCTTTTTGTGTGAGGTTATTTTCGATAGTCAATACTCAAACAATGGCCAGTGTATTTTGATATAGAACGACAAATTGTATTTAGTCACGTTGCTAGCCTATGAGTGACTTTTTCAAGGAGCACCTCGTGGCAAATTTTCAAGATCGTTTATTGAATAATATTTTGCGGGATTCAATAGTAAATAACACGCGTAAAATTATACAAAGAGAATATATGATTTTTTATATTATAACTCCATTAAAAATATTAAGAGTTAGTTACAAAATTGCAAGATCTGGACAAGCCCATACCAAGGCAGAAAATTTGATTCGACCGTATGGTAAAGACATCACGAGGTATATGCTTGGAGAAAGAGCTGCAAAGAAAATTGAGCTTGTTTTCTTGTCAAACAACACAGTGTCGTGGAGAATTAGTGATTTGGCAATTAATGTGGAAAGTGAATTTTAAAAAGGATTAAATTTAATTATTTCGCTATTCAGCTTGACAGTCGACCGATGCAGCAAATGCCGCAGTATTGCTTGCATATGTAAGATATATCCCATTGAATTCCATTCAAGAAGATATATTATTTGCGAAACCATTAAAAACTTTGACGATCGATACAGCAATTTTCGATAAAATTAATGACTAATTTGAAAAAAATTAAATTAATTTGGTATTTTCGTTTGGCTGTGTGCACTGATGGTGCAAAATCGATGATTAGAAAATTAAAAGATCTCTTGCCAACACCTAAAGAAATAATTCCTCTAGAAAATCGGGGAGTGTACGAAATTCTATGCGAAGAATGCAGCTCATCTTACGTAGACCAAACCAACCGTAAAATAAGCGCCAGAAGAGACGAACATACAAACGCTGTCAAGCAAAAAACAACTTCTTCTGTACTGGCCTAACACTGGTTAAACACAGGACATAAGATAAATTTCTCAGGAACAAAAATGCTATCGAGATGTGAAAACCTGTCCACAAGAGTTATAAGGGAGGGAAGCCATTGAAATTGCAAAGTTGCTCAACAAATTAAATAGCAGAGATGATGTCAGTGAGTGCCTAATACTTGGAAAAATCTGCTTACAAAACATGAACCAGTACGACTTAGTGACGAAACAGATTACAACGTAACCCCAAATACCCGCAACAGGGCAGATGACGCGCAGCAGCTTTCGCAACCTGATTGGCCAGAACCATTCGGGAAACGAACGCGTCCGACGTACACACGGGACCGACAGCACCCGAATCGAGGGCGTCAGCTCGCTCATGGACGCCATACAGTGAGCTTTGAAAATGGTGAATGAGATTTCACCGAAACGTTAGCTGCCTTACAGTCCTAAGAGGGACTCAGCACATACACGGGATGCCCGAAAACCTTCGATTACACATCGCACCCGTGAGAATATCCGACATAACATGACATAACATATATATATATATATATATATATATATATATATATATATATATATATATATATATATATATATATATATATATATATGCAACGTTCGAAGGCAGTTTCTCCTCTGACATTCGCTGTACGTGTCCATACCATCTCAACTGCTGGGTTCCAATTTTGACTATGATTGAATGCTGCACGTTCATAATTTGTCGTTGATTATTCTTTCCAACCTGGATCTTCCAGCTGAGTGTCTCCAGAAGTCCATGTTGTTTTTTGGTTCGCTCTTTCAGCGTCCATACTTCACAGCTATAAGTAGTTATGCTTTTGACAGTCATGTTGTATATTCGGCGTTTATTTTTATTGGAAATTGTTTGGTTCTACAGCACACTGTTGAGGAGTGTTATGGCTCTTCTTCCTTAATTGTTTCTTTCTACTATTCCCTTGTCCATACCTTCGTCTTTTGTGATAGTTGTAGATATTTGTACTTGTCGCAGTGTACTTTACCATGTCCAATTCCCATTTCAGGTATTCTTCTACTAATTTCCTCATCAGATATTCCATATTTTCGTAATTTTGCGCTATGCGTACTTGATCGTTTGCAAAGATAGTGTATATATGGTATTGTTGTTAATCGGTATGCCTATATTTTTGCAGTTTCTTTTTCAGCTTTTTAGCGTGTGTTTGAGGATATCTTAAATAACGTAGGAGATAGATAACATTCCTGTTTAAGACCCTATGTGATGTTAAAACCCTCTAAGGTACTGCTTCCGATTTTGATATTAGCTGTAGGGTTGTCGTACATGTTTTTCACCGCTTTAATTAATATCTACGTCATACCAACCAATAAAAGCTACAGAAACTAAAATCACTCAGACCTGCCACTAATGACATATGTCTTTTCTAAGTTTATTATTTAATAAATATAAATAAAACGCAATAATAAAATTGAGAAGCAAAATAATAATTGTATTTTAAATATAAATTCATTATATGCACAATATCCTCTCGTATACCTAACTTAATTCTGAAGACCTCTGCCTGCTTTCTATATCACAGATTGGACATTTACATGCATGAAACCCACTACGCGCCGGCCACAAAGGGTGTAAAGAAGAATTAACTCGTATTGCCGGCAACTTCTAATACTTCTGAGCGCTTTAAGCCATATACATATATTGCGCTTTGGCAAACGACATGAGAAAGCTAGTTCTCGAAGCACATGAGTTAGCATTTAATTTATTTTGTATTCCGGGCGGGAAACTTTTGTATGGCGGTAAAATTTGCCTTTTAACACATTTAAATTTTGTAATTGAGAATCTAGGCTCTACTTAATTTGTTTGAATGAGCTGTCCTGGATTCATTTAAATTACCTGTATTGTACGTCAATACCATTAAATAGGTACATGTAAGTCTAATGAAACTGTTACGTTTATACTATAGGTTAAGGATTTTATTGAGATTCGATACATTTGGTAAATAAAAATATTTAAGTAAATTTTAGTAACTTAACTTTAGCTACTGCTAACAGAATGCAAATTAATAGAAAGTATATTCCTAAATTGACGACGAGACCATTACGATATCGTTTCAGAAAACTTTATTAGTAATTTAATACAAAGGTGGTTTGATAAGGTCATGAGTTCTCACAGAGTGGCGCTCCAATGACAAATTTGAATTGACTATACACACTTTCCATCTTATACTAGTTATATCCAGGGGCGGATCCAGCCTCCCTCCTTGGGGGGGGCGGTGATATCACAAAAGTACAGTATGGTAAGCGAAAGCAAGTTGTCCCCCGGGGGGGGGGGCACCAGGAACATTCCCATTTCTAGTGTAAAAGGCAGGGATGGGGTTATTTGGTTATTTTTTTGAATTTGGAGCTCTTGGAGAGGGGGGGGCGATCACAAGAAAAACAAGTGGGAAGATGCGATCAGCATACACATTCCTCGTATAAGAGGCAGAATCGGGTCTATTTTCCTGAGTTCAAAGCTCCTGGGGGGGGGGGTGTAATCGCAAAAAAAACAAGTTGTCAAGGGGGAGGGTTACCAGCAGCATACACATTCCTAATATAAAAGGCAGAATCGGTTCTATGTTCCTGAACTCAAAGCCCTTGCATTGCATACGCATTCCTATACTCTATTCAAGAACTAGAGAGAGTAATAAAACTGTTACCGAAACCTCCAACGTACCTGCTTCAGTGCCCCCGGTAACTGAGAACTGCCGTAAATCTAATTATATTTAAATATTTTAAGCTTTTATAAATTTACTGCAACAATAAAATTTCTAATAATTCAATTTAATTTCTGTCAGTGAGCAAAGTACAACTTACAGTGTATCCTTAGTGATTTAATTTTGTTTGTGCTTGTTTTTATATATTATTTGAGATTAGTGAGATACCCAAAAGATGGAGGGCATTTTTTCCTCAACGAAAAACTTATTACGATGAATGTTTATGATGCCTTAAGATATTAATATCTAGATAATAATGTTAAAAGCTCTGTTGAGATGTGTTCCAATATAACAGGAGTTCGAAAATCTATCATGTACCGAACACTGACGGAGAAAAAAACGACTGGAATTGTTAGTTATTCCAAGCTATATTCGATCACAGGCAGACGAAAAACCTCGTTGGAAGAAGAGATGTAAACTGTAATAAAAGGAGTTGTACATACATTTTATTATGAGAAGCAGATCTCAACCGTCGACAAAATTCTAACTAAAATCAATGAAGATCGGGATTTGCCTGAAATTAAAAGAACTGAGCTCTGGAAATTGCCCGGAGAACTTAATTTTTGTTGGGAAAAACCAGATAGGAAATCTGTTCTTATAGATCGTCCGGAAAATGTCCGTTGGTGTTAGGAAATCTCTCTCAAATAAAAGGTAGAGTTGCTGGAAATAACACAACTTACAAAATTAATAATTGAACTGGACTTTTGAAAGATTTTTTTGAATAAAGTTACTGCAGATAATTGCGAAAAATCCATATAATAAAAGAATAAAAGAAGATGTGGAAACTCGATCTCATGATCGGTGAGAGAGGAATCAATTATAATTAATTTGAGTGAAGATAGCTTCACTGACTTTGATGACGAATAAGGTACGTAATCGTTACCAGCGTTAACACAATTTATTATTTAAATTTTCTGTAACATATAAAAATTAATGACATTTGAATCCCTTTTTAGTGTTTAATTGTAATTCTGCAGATGGTTTAAGAAATAAATAAACTGGAACGTCAAATATTCCAAAAATGTTTTTAATTAATAATAAAATGACCGATAGCCCCAAAAAATTTTTAATATTATATTGACGAATTTATTTTTTTTATATATATGTTTAACTTCTTGTATTTTTGATAATGGGTATTTTGTAAGTATTTAAATTATAACTTAGAATTTTTTGAGAGAAAAAGGCTACGTTTTAGTCTGAATGTGTCTAAAACAGTTTCTATGCCAAAATTAAAAATAATAAAACTACAGTTGTGATTTGTGTTAAATATGTCAAAATTATCTATATTTTCTAATATATGTGAATTATTAAAAAATCATAAGAAATAAAATAATATAAAAACTTTTTATTTTAAGTTTATTACTGAAATAATACTCTATGCCATAAATATTTAGTGATAAAATAGACCTCCTTTTGACGCCTTCCGATGCCTATGATAAGGATTAAAATCCTTTTTAACACTTCACACATCCAAATATCTATTGCTATCTAACCCAAATAGTCCATTATTTTAGACCAGTATTTTTGATTATAAAATTTCTAACCCATTCCTATAAAAAATATATGTGTCTAACAGATTTTGCTAAAGACACGGTACTAAAGAACACAGGTAGTTTGCGAAGAAAAAAAGGTAAAAAAATGAAAAACTCTTCCTAGTTCTTGAATAAACTATAGCATAAGAGGCAAAATCGGGTCTATTTTCCAGAACTCCAAGCTCTTGGGGGGGGGCGATCGCCCCCACCGCCCCCCCCTTGGATCCGCGCCTGGTTATATCTATATCTATATATCTATATCTATATCTATCTATATATATATATATATATATATGCCAGAAGGGTTCCAAATGCCAATTGAAATTAGATGGACACACTTAGGTTGCGTGTTGACCTCCTAAACATGAATTTTTTGGGTGGAAGCGTCAGCCTGAGAGAAAGATTGTTATTAAAATATAATTTGCAGAAAATTTCAAATTGTATTTTTGCGAAAATAGAGATATTTCGTTTTCTAAATCAAAAATGTCTCTTAAAAAGTTTTCGTCTGTTTCTTCTTTTCTGAGATACTTGAAATTAAACTTCGGAAAATTTTCGCAATTTTCCAATGCTCGTAACTTGAAATTGAATAAATATTTTTCAATTCTGCTGGTAGCATTTGAATGTTCGACTTTTAAACTATGAGATGAAATAAATCGCAAGGCAAAACAATTGTTTTTCTATTGCTTTTTTACGCTATAAACAAATAGCGTTTTACCGCTTTTCTGCATGCGGTATCATGTGTGGAGGGCCCTGGCTGGTACCGACACTTGATGAAGTTATCCCAACGATTTTAAAGCAAGGCAAAGAACTCATCACTCCGGTATTCTGCTAAATTTTAAGGATATGTATAGCCACAGGTTATCTGCCCTTGGCCTGGAAAAGGTCCAGAATTATCTTCGTACCAAAACCTGAGAGAGACTGCACCCCAACCAATATGCCTATCAATCAAGAAAACCATTTGAGTCAGCGCTACATCACCTGGTAAGGAGAATAGCCACAGATAGCAAGAAAACAGCAGTGACAGCGTTCCTTGATATTGAAAGAGCATATAGTCACACCTCCTTCGCCTCCATGACAACGTTTGTCAGAAAACATGTTATTGAGGACACTTTATGAAGGTAGATACAAAACATGCTTTAGGGCAGACGAGCACAATCTCAACTCTTGGAGAAAAGTGTGAGATTTGATAGTCGACGAGCTCCTGGTAAATCTCAATGATTAAGGCCATTATACCCAGGGGCTTGATGACGATATAGTCATACTCATTGTGGGAAAACATGGCAATATATCATCAGAGCTCATGCAAGATGCTCTGGCTATATTGGAGAAGTGGTGTACTGAGGAGCACCTTAGGGTAAACCCTGGAAAAACTACACTCATACCCTTCGCTAAAAGAGGAAATTTGGGTGAATTAAAATCACCTCACAAAACTCTCTTCAATTCACAGGTCTAAATGAGCTAGTAAGTAAAATATCTAGGTTTAGTCCTGGAAGACAAACCTACTTGGAACTCACAACTGCAGAAAATTATATCTAAAGGAAAAATGTCCATCATGGGAGAGCACTGGGCAAAACATGGGGATTAAAGCCACACACTGGCTCTATACTGCGGTGGTAAGATCCATGATAACCTATGACTCGGCTGTGTGATGAACAAAAACCACACAATATTGGACCACTCTGGAGCTCTCCAAACTCCAAAGACTGGCCTGCTTATGCATCACGGATGCCATGAAAAGCACCTCAATAGCAGCCATGGAAACCTTTCTCCACTTGATATAATAATCAAGTCTGAGACGACAATGGGGGGCTTATAAGCTGGGAATAAACAACGTCTGGTGGACTGGACCCACCCTCGAACACACCAGCATCAATGGCATGGTAACGAACTCATTGCTAGAAATGAGCAGTGATACCATCCCAAAAACATACAAGTTTGACAGACCCTACACCATTGGAAGTCGCGGTCTTACCGAAAAGAGAGTCAGCCAGGATGGGTTTAAAACTAACCATGGTACAGGCACCGAAATACACGGGGATGCTCCCAGACTTAATATGTGCGTAGCACTGGGGCAGCATACCACAGTATACTCTAGCGTGCTATCAAATAACATCAAAACTAGTCTGGGACTGTCTTCAAAATATCACACTACAACAGGATCACCCTTGCGTAGGTGCCAGAGCACACAGTTGTCTCGAACAATGAAAAAGAGGATCAACTTGCAAGATATGGGTCTGCCACTACATTTATTGGATCGAAGCCAGCATTGAAATTGCTAAGGCTACTATCGGGGGTGGTTGCCTTGGTGGAAAAATCAATAACACCAAACCCACTGGAACCACATTGCGGGCCATAGGCACAGCAAGCTATTGCTGAGCAGACCATCCGGTAAACTAAGCCGTGAAATTCTGCGTCTAAGCAGACAACAGGAGGACCTATAACTGGACAAGTTACTTGAAATAAATCAACCTCCGATGTCTTAATATCTTTTCTTTTTTTTAGAAATCTTTTATAGAAACCTTCGGGTGTGGAAGTGTGGAAGTAATGCCGGATTCTTACCCCCCTCCCTTTTCCCCTAACTGAGGCTTCCACTATTCTGTAGCCTCTGCTGATTATGATTAGGCTGCAATCCGCAAAGACTTGTAGTGAGAGTTCTTTCGGTTGCCGGGCACGTGGGCTTTAACAAACGTCTGGTCTTCACAGTATTGATGTTTCCACTTCAGGTGCCGGTACACTCTTTTACATTTGGGATACAATGTAAGGTTGATCTCGTTAGTATTTCGTTATTATTTCAGTAACAAAGAATTGTCTCTTACCTGTGTTTGTAATAGTGTGATCCCGGTCCTGAATCCTGCGAGTCATTTTGGTACCCACGACTTGAATGGCTTCTCTCGGCATCTCTCGTTTCTTCCTTGGCTGCTTCCTGCTTTTTGTTCTTGGATGGTTCCTGTTATCTCGAGCTAGTATCTCGGTCTTCTGTGTTTCCTACCGTCCACCCCAGGATCATAATATATTGCTTACCTGATGAGCTCGTTGTCTTATATATCTGTTTTTAAGGAGATTTTAATGGCCTTCCATCTCAGGACCTGCCTTAAGAGAGTCTGTCTGCTATGAATTTTTTAATTAAATCAATGAATTTTCATTTAAAGAATATCAAAATTAACCCAGACCTGGACTGGAGTAATACATTCAAAAATGCACTAGCAAGATGCTTTCTAAAATATTCAACACTTTATTGTTAAAACGAAAATAGATCTGAAGATTATTAAACGCGTTAGGTGCCATGAATACTATTACAGATTTAAGGATTAAATCTGAGATGCTACTGACACTGACACTGAGAATGACACGTTCGGCCTACGTTGAATATAAGTAGTGTTGCCGAATCCTTACGTCGTTATCCATACATGACTTGCTTGTATGAGAGGGTATAGTTTAAGCAATAAAATAGGGGCTGGTCGTGAGAAAGAGCGAGAGATTTTTGGTAACGATTATCTAACTAAACTTACTTGAACCACCTTAACTTAAAATGCAGTAATATTTATTGTTACTTATTAAAAGTTGTAATTAATGGAAGCATCGTTACATCATTGTAGAAAATATTATTTTGCATATAAAAAAGAAATTGTTCTTTATATTTATAAACCAATAATATAAGCCATTATTCTCCATTTATAACAGCAATTTTTATTTTCCCGAATAGAATTTTAAAATTATTGACACTCTCGAAATTGCTAAAAGCTAGAAATGAGCTTATTTGTTGTAACAAATCCGAGTTAACCAACGCCAGCGGTTCCATAAATTGAAATTGGTTCACAATGTGACACTTTTATTTAATTTTAAACTTTATGTGCTTTAACTGTTGGTTTATGTTCAATAACGTCAACATTTTATTACTTGGCCTGGTTTTAGTTTTTTTACAGCTTAAATTTTTTATTACTTTTGTTTTAGTTTCTGACACGAAAGGGCGAAAAGTTATATAAAATATACTTGTGACATCGAAAAAGCAATGTCATGGACACACAGGAAAATAATAATGATGTTTTAGGAACTGTTTTAAAGATATACTGTTGTTGTTCCTGAAATTTGAACTCAAAATTTTTGAGAAATTGGCGACTGGATTCAATAGTTGCTCTGTTCTATGTATACTCATTGTTTCAACCAATGTAACAATTTGGACAATCTTTGGTCTTTGATATATCGTACTATTCTAGAAATATCTGATAATCTTGTACGTATGTGTTCTTGTGAAGATGGGAATATATACACTGCAACCTGAAAGATTCATTAAGCCTCGCCAACTAAAGCAAGTCCTCCAGTCTTGTTTCTCTTGGAAAATTAAGAATTTGAGATGGCTTCGGTTTGCATAGTTCTCCATCTTCTATATGATATGCCCCTAGACATCGTATCATAGGATTTTGCAAGATAAAGTATGTACCTCCTCTTTGTTGCAAAATCTACTTTCTCCCACTGCTCCAATATTCTAAAGGTGTCCCCTCAGATGGTAATGCTCTATCAGGATTTCTGTTAGAGGTTTACTTTTATTAAGACTAATATATTCCCTAAATTTATTTTGGTCATAATTCAAAAGAATTATTGCGTTGTTATTAATCCCACAAAAAAGTTTAAGCTCTAGAAATAGTATTTCAGTCCCCTTTCTAACATGTTGGTGACTAAGGCAGTAGGTTAAATTGGACTTCTACAAAATAGTTTCAAATAATATATACAATATGTGAATACGCATTGTCCTACTAGAAAATCGGACTTGGAAGTGTTTAGTGGTTCGATAACATATAAATTTCAACTGCAATTTCTTTAATATACCACTGAGTCGTTATATTGCCTCTGATAAAAATTAGACAGTATCGTTATCGTGTGTGACGGCTTTCCAAATCATAACATCCACTATACAAGACTAGTCAGTAAAAACTGCTCAACTTCCTTGCACATCTCACTGTTAGGAAACAATACCACCATATTTTTAAAATATTTCCTAAAATTTCATTATAATTTTCCTGTGTGTCCATGTCATTCCTTTTCGATGCTATGTAAGAAAATATCCCAACAGATCTGATTCTACAGTAGAATATTCATATTCTAGCTAGATACTCTGATTACGAATTATCTGATACTTGTATATTGAGCCTTTAATTGTAAAAGCTGAAGACTTCTCTTTAACGACACCCTATGTCCTTATCTCGATGTTGTAGATCTTCCTCGAATCACACTCGACTAGTTCTCAATACAGTGTTTGTTTTTATTCACTGTTCTAGCGTTGTTTCGAAAGAATAAGAGGTATGTTTTCCTTATTTTGACGCAGAGAGCAGGAGGTATTTGAGTAATATTAAATGAAAGGTTTTACTTATTATTTTAGACCTATCTCAAATCATGTTTCTGCCTAACTATGTAAAACATTGAGATTTGCAGAACTCAAGAACTCAGAAAATTTTTACTTATGGTCTTATCGAATCTAACTTGAAATAAATATTGTGTTGAGAGGTAAGATGTAATTCATTGTAGGAAGAGGTGGATATATCTGGTAAAATATGCGTTTGAAAAATGAAGTTGGTAGTCGATTTTTCGTTATATTAGTCCCCTTTAGATTGATTGAAGTACCATATTCCATCTTATTGTAGAGCATCTCAAGAGCGATGAATAACGAACTGCGACGAGGGAAGTTTCTTAACTAAAACCACAAAACTTGTGTACTGTACTATCTTCGACGCAAATGTTCGCTGTTGTTTTTAGCGAATGACCCGTATGAGCTAGTACCAAGTTCAGAGTGTTTCACACATATTTGATGGTATAGATCCATTTTTACCTTCTGCTCTTGAACAAAATCTTCTTTGTCTCCAATAGTGCTGGCCTAGAGTTTGGATGAGAAACATCAGGTTTTGTAACATCTATTTTTGAATGTTTTTATACGTACAGACATCAACGAAAGAATCCGTTTAATAATCTCAAGAGGTTGCAAAATGTTTAACTCAAGGAAACTTTCTCTGTATTATTAATTTCTTTAAATGTACAGAATAAAAAGAAGTGAAACCTATATTGGTCTATTTTTAAGAACCTATTCCTACTTATAAACTAAAATTAAGATCAGACCAGCAACTGTGAAATTTGAAGGAAAATTTTAGGACATGATTAATTCATCACACAGCCTCTTTCGTTCACAGTTGAAGGTCTCGCTCAACACTTTCCGTCTAGAGCGCTTTGGCGTCCTTTGCATTTCAGACGTCCTCTGCTCGAAAATGTATATTGACGGGAAACCAATCACCTATATTTTAGGCTACCTATCATAGATTAACCTGACTATGTGGCCAGCCCAATTTCCTTTAAGAGTGGTAGGTCGTTCTTCTACATAAGTGTGTTTAATTCTCCTTTTAATATCAACGTCTGAAACTTTGTCCTCCAGGGTTATTTCCAACCTTAAGAGTTTCACAGCAGTTTACACTACTTGAAATTGTTAATATGAAAATATACGATTTGGATATATTGAAATGTTTGCTGTCTTATTCTCCCATATGCAGTCCATGACAAATTGATGATTTGGCCGATTCTACGGATATAATTTTCATGATTTAACCCAATTTTTTGCCCGAGATATTTATAACCAGTGACCTGATCAATCGATGTTTCCTTAATTATGGGACTGTTGCTAGCGACGAAATTGGTCATAAATTTAGTTTTTGAAATATTGATTTTGAATCCCATGTGAAGCATTCACTAGTATGGTTCCAACGCTTTGCTATGATGACTATATCATCCGTGAACCGGAAGTAATTTAGCATCTTACACCCATATTAGTCAAAAGTAGCTGCTTAAAAACGAATTGGATATTGGACTGGTGACAGTGTCTTTCTAACAAACACCCCTTTTTATTCTATATTTATAGTGCTCCTAAAACTTGTCCATGGTTGACAGTATGAAATGCCTTTTAATAATCTACAAAAATAAGAATCAATGGCCTATTATATTCAACTGACTCCTCAATCAAATTTTAACAAACTTGTAAATGATCGTTCGTACCAAAATCTGCTCGAAATCCAGCATGGCTTCTAGGATGGGAAAAAATCTTATTTTGAATATATATGTTGTATGGTGTATTTTTCCATATATCATCTGATAAAAAGATTGACAATTACAGATAATACTTCTTCTCCACCTTTTTGATTACTTTAATGGTAGTAGAGTGTTTGGGGAATTTTTAACTCCCGTCGTGATGGAGTAGGATTTTTAACCCCTTGAAATAGCACGTGATACTTTAATTTTAAATAATAAAGCTGAATTGCATTTTCCAAATTTTTTAATTTTATTTATTTTATAGAAATATTTATATATATATATATATATATATATATATATATATATATATATATATATATATATATTTTAAATAATTCTAATTATTTTTTAAAAGGAGCTTTTTACTAATAATAAATTTTAAAATTATTTAGCTTTATAATCACTTTTCATTTTCAATAAAATAAAATTAAATATTTTCTTCTAAAATAATAAAAAGTGCTGATCATTCGCTAACAGAAATATCTTCTATAATCTCATTTTCAACATAGTCACTTTCGTCATTAACATCATTTGGAGTTGGTTTATGTATCTTGACCGTTTGTTGACTGTAGAATAGTTTATCTTATCCGTGTTATGTTATTATCTCGCTATAATTATGCTTTGAAAATAAATATTTCAAATTGAAGATATTAAAAGTAAATAATTTATTATGATTTACAAGCCAAACGGCTTCGCACTCCCTCCAGGGATTATTCACTCATACCAGGCATACAAAGACACCAAAAGTATGAAGCTCTGTGGGAACCCTTTCCATGTTATCGGGTCCTAGGTGACGTTGTCTGCTGTATTTCCTACGAACTTTCGGACGGTTCGCGCGGTTGCTAGGAGAATTGCTTTCTGCATCGGCTTATACAGATGCTCACTAAGACCCAGTCCTTTGATGTTCTGCAGGAGGTTCTTTGGTATCACTCCAGTTGTTGACAGTATTATGGGAATCGTTTGGACGCTGTTCATTGCCCATTGTCTTCGGATTTGCACCACAAGATCTCTGTATTTGGCGATCTTCTCGTTGTATTTTGTCCTTAGGTTGTTGTTGTTAGGTACAGCAATGTCGATTAGTGTAGTTAGTATAATGTCTGGTCTATTATGAGCTACTGTTTGATCCGTCAGAACCGTTCGGTCCCAATATAACTGGTTGTTCTCAAGAATAGGCTCCGGATTGTACTTGTAATAAGGCACTTTTTCTACCTGTAATAGGTTTAACTTTTCTGCTAACTTTTGGTGAAGTATCTTAGCGGCTGAGTCGTATCTTTCCTTATACTCGGTTGCGGCAAACGTTTGGCATCCTCTTGTTATGTGCTGAATTGTCTCCGATGTTCGACAGTCATATCTGCATTGGTCATTTTCTGTTGAGGGATCTCTAATGATGAACTTCCGATAGTTCTTCATCGGGATAACCTGGTCTTGGATAGCTAACAAGAAGACCTCCGTTTCCGGAAACATCTGTCCTGAAATCAACCAGTAGTTCGACGCTGAGTTGTCGACATTATCCTGATTGACCTCATTTGGATGCCGTCCATAAAGTGGCTTCTGAAGCCAGGTTTGTAACTTCTCTTGGTCTGTTTGATGGTGAGAAGTAATATCTTGTTCCCTCAACTGTAGTGGCGTTGAAACGTCTGCCTCGCATATTGCTCGATGTAGTGTGGAAGAGTCCGCTAACCTGTGGAAATATGAACGTAAGTTTATTATTTGTTGGTCGAGCTGCTTACCAATATCCACCAATCCTCTTCCTCCTTGGTGTCTTGGATGCATTGTACGTTCAATAGCACTCCGAGGGTGATGTTTCTGTGCTTTTGTTAGGAGTGTCCTTATTTTTCTTTGCAGGTTTTGGATGGATAATTAATTTTATTAATAAGATTATTTTCGACTGCACTCGACAAGTTCCATTTTCAATTTTTTATAGACGATTAATTAGAAAGATATAGAACATCTTACAGTAAGGAGTATGACATGATTGGTTTCAAAAATCCCTCCCCTCGTTACGTGATCGACCTGGATGTTTTTCTAAACCTTCTCCGTATAAAATATAAGACACTTGAGTTCTACCATTTTCTGTTAGAAAATATAAGAAAATGAAAACAAAAAGAGTTAACTTTCTAGATACATCGAAATTGATTCTGTATCTGGAAATACGTGAAAGCATCCTGTATATTACCTCGAGCGATAAGATGTGTTATAAGTTTCCAGCAAGGATCTTATAAGTTGGCCCTTTATTACACCCTTTGTAGTCTTCATAGTGAGTTTCATGCATGTAAATACCCGATCTATACAAAGTTAATAGGGACGCTTTAAGCTCGGATATTTGAACATAGGGATATTTTGGATAAAGCGAAGACCTTTGAGAAAAAGGAAATAAACCATTTTAGGTAAAAGAGTTTTATTTTTTGTGACTACGGACATATAAATTGTATCTTTTTTTTTGGCAAAACTAGTAAGCGATACAAAAAGTTCTAAACAAAGAAATAGTCTTCTACCACATACTGGTTAAATAACTTACTCATAATTTTTGTTTAGTAGAATATTATTTAATACAATTTTGGAAAATACATCACTCAAGATGAGAGTTAAGTAGCGACAATCTAAAAAAAAAATATGGAGCAATCTATCACATTCCCTAATTAGTGACGCAGGTAAATTTTTATTTAATAATCTAAAAATGCAAGAATAAAGTTTTGTTAATTATTGTTGTTGTTGTATGTAATTTTCACTAAAATAAAATATTTGTTTGAAGGTTGTAGACAATGTTGAAGATTGACTAAAATTTGGTTGTCGGACTTGCATTGTCTTTATTTTTATTTTTATTTATTTTTACGACGTTTCGATTAGGTTGTATCTCTAATCGTTATCAAGTATAAACTGAATGTTTTGTCTTAAGACTACGAGCTTATATAGGGACTGCGTCTACTGAAGCGCAAAGTTTCGCTTCACTGTACACACCTCAATGATTTGATGTTACAAAGTAGTGGTTGCCAAAGATTAGGTATCTCAACACTCGGTTTACTGAAGATTCCATTATTGTTTTTCATGTAAACCGCTTCTATAAATTTTCTTTTTTTCATGTTGGGTTTCATATATATTGCCGCAGCCTCAAATCATTTTATGTGGTGTTGTTTCTCCCAGGCGTGTTCTGCAATACCTGATCTCGACGTTTCCCCTTTTGTGTGTATAAGTTTTATGTTCCTTAATTCTAACTTCTAGTGGTCGTTTGGTTTCTCCAATATACATTTCACCACACACACATGGAACTTTGTAAACACATTCTTTCTTATCGGTACTTTATGTTTTGTTTTTTTGTTAAATGAGCACCAATCTAGAGCCAGACGACAGACTAATAAGCTTTGATGTGGAAAGTCTGTATACTAGTGTATCATTAGGGGAAACACTAAACATAATCAAAACTAGACTTTCAAATGATACTACTTTATCAGATCGAACCACGTTACCACTGGACAGAGTGACGGATCTTTTAGAGTGTTGCCTGCGTAGTGCTTACTTTCAAGTAAAGGACAGGTTCTACGCTCAAGATGACGGGCTTCCGATGGGTTCTTAACTCTCTGCAGTCGTCGCCTATATATATATATATATATATATATATATATATAGAAACGGCAACAGTAAAACCGAAAGTCTGGTTGAGATATGTCGATGATACCTTCATCGTATGGAAGGGCAATGATCAAGAACTTAATGTTTTCTTGAAACATCCAAATAACATTCGACCTACAATTAAGTTTGCCATGGAAAAAGCGGTAAATGATCAATTGCCTTTCCTAAATGTCATGGTGAATCGCTCAAACGAACCTATTAATACTTCAGTATACAGAAAGCCAACACATACAACATATCTTAATCATAGTTCTAATCATTGTGTTGTAATTATACGCTACCTCTAAACATTATTAATAATGTCAATGTGCGCAGTGTGTTGAGTGTTCTAGTTTTAATTTTAATTTTAAAAGTTTCTAAAAGTTTTTAATTGTAAACATCTTGTTCTGTGTGGAGGCTACGCTCGCGACTGGAGACTGTTCTCAAACTGGCTGGGTTAAGGTGTGCCCTTTGACAAGGTTTGAGCCCTGAGGATGGTTTAAATTAGACCGAAAGCGCTTGGCCGATTGTAATAAGTTAGAATATACACTGAAATACAAAATCCGTCTATTTTTTGATTTCTTCGGTGTACAACCTGTTAATTACTTACTAGAAGTTAGAATTAAGGAACATAAAACTCATACACAAAAAGGGGAAACGTCAAGATCAGGTATTGCAGAATGCCTGGGATAAACACCACCACATAAAATGGTCTGAGGCTGCGGCAATATACATATGGATCCCAACATGAAAAAACGAAAATTTATAGAAGCAGCTTACATTAAAAACAATAATGAAATCTTCACTAAACCGAGTGTTGAGATATCTTATCTTTGGCAACCACTACTTTGTAACATCAAATCATTGAGGTGTGTACAGTGAAGCGAAACTTTGCACTTCAGTGGACACAGTCCCTATATAAGCTTGTAGTCTTAAGACAAAACATTCAATTTATACTTGATAACGATTATAGATACAACCTAATCGAAACGTCGTAAAAAGAAATAAAAATAAAGACAACGCAAGTCCGACAACCACATTTTAGTCAAAATAAAATATACCATAAATTTTAAATGATATCAATATAAGATAATTGAAACAAAGATTTTGTATGCCGAAATCGTACAATTTGAGACAGTTTCACTAAAATAAAAACATTTTATACCCCTTCACACTCATAAAATTTGAACGTGGTTATCGGTGGCTCTCTGAAGATATACACTTTTAATGTTTTACACGTATAACTAAAAATTAGTGTATTTTTATTGCCTAAAGACGACATTTATAAAAAATATTTTTATGCTGAAGTGGAAAGTAATTTTTTCTATGTCCAAAGTAGTGGGAATAGGGGGCTCCTAGTTGACCCCCCCACCACTTTTTTGATTGGTCAGCCAAGAATGACCTTGTTTCTGATTGGCTGCCCAAGTTCGCCCCCTATTCCGATTGGTTACGTAAACTCCACCTGTTTTTTCTTTAGCTCCGCCCATCAAAATTTTTCTCTGCAACACCATCATGTATGCACTTCAGTTCGAACAGCGAACCGGTGTAGACGTCTTCTATGGAGCCGAATTGTCTTAGAATTTAAATTTAAATAATGGGTACGATTGAAACATTTTCAGATTTTGAGAAGGCCACAGACTGAATAGACGCTATGTAGAATCGAGAAACTCTATGAAAATTTGTGTTTTCGGGGTGGAATTGTTAAAAGACTCGCGAAAATGAATGCAATTTAAGATTTTCGTAAGAAAATCAGGGAACTTGCGCATTGAACCAGGGTGTACAAGGAAGATTACGTAATCTAAAGTTATGCTCTTGTCTTTGAACTTTGCATATTTGGTAATATCCCTGCATAGGGTTGAAAACAGCAGGACATAAATAAGATATTCAAAGTGCAGGATGTATAGTCCATAGGTCAAATATTATAAAGACATTGTGAATTAAAACAGCATTTATAGCTGTCTTTTGTATGGGTCAGGATTAAAAAAGTTTTAAAAATTTTGTGTGGCCATTTTTTTATTTTTTTTTAGGGTGAAACTGGCCCGTTTCAAATTTTCGATTATCAGGAATACAGAAGTTAATGAAGATATATCAGAACCTGACATTGATGGTATGCTATTACTATCCTTAGTGGTGGAAGCCCTACATCGATATGTTACGTTCTCCTTCTTACTCTTCTTCTTTCTTTAGCTCCGCCCCTCATCTTTTTTCAATCCATCGCTACTACATATGCACTTTAGTTTGAATAGCGAAGCCGTGCGGACGTCTCTTATGTGGCGGTGAACTGTCTTGGAATGGAAATTTAATTAATGGATTTCAGATCTTGAGAAGACCACAGACTGAATAAGTGCGGTACAAAATCGGAAAACTATGAGTTTTTGTATCTTTTTGGTGTGAAATTGTTAAAAAACTCACGAAAATGAATGTCATTTAAGGAAATTAGGGAACTTGCACCTTGGACCAGCAAGTACAAGAAAGATTTCGTGACCTATTGTTATACTCTTGTCTCTGAACTTGGCATATTTGGGACTATCCCTGTGTAGGGTTCCAGACAAAAGAATATAAACAAGGTATTCAAAGTGCAGGATATATAGGCCATAGGTCAAATATTATAAATACATTATGAATTAAAACAACATTTATCTGGCTGTTTTCTACGGGTGACTGAAAAAGTGTTAAAAAATTTGTGTGGTCTTTTTTTTAGGGTAACATTAAAGTGTTTAAAATTGTTTTAAATTTTCGATTATTAAGAGTACAGAAATTAGTGAAGGTATATCAGAAAAAGATATAGATTGTATTCTGCAACTCTTCTTAGTCGTGGAAGTCCTATATCGATTGGTTACGTAAACTACACCTTTTTTCTTTGGCTCTACCCCTCGTCTTTTTTCTCTTTAACACTATTATGTAAGCACTTCAGTTCGAACAGCGAAGCCGTGCAGACATATTTTTGAGAGCTGAATGGTCTTGGAATTTAAATTTAATTAATGGATTTTAGATCATAATAATACCACAGACTGAATAAGTACGGTGTAAAATCGGAAAACTACGAATTTTTGTGTCTTTTCTGGGTGAAATTGTTAGAAAACTCGCGAAAATTAAGATTTTCGTAAGTAAATTAGGATACTTGCACCAGGGTGTACAAGGAAGATTATATAAACTAAAGTAATATCCCTGCATAGGGTTAAAAACAAAAGTAATATCCCTGCATAGGGTTTAAAAACAAAAGAACATAAACAAGATATTCAAAGTGCAATTTGAATATTCTATAGGCCAAATATTAAAAGACATTGTGAATAAAAACAATATTTATGGAATTTTTAGCGTAAAATAAAGGCTGTTTCAATTTTTCGATTATCAGGAGTACAGAAGTTAGTTAAGGTTTATTCCAACGAGATATTGATGGTTTCGTGCGACTATTCATAATAGTGAAAGTGCAGGTTTGCCTCCTATATTGATTGGTTACATAAACTTCACCTGTTATTTATTTAGCTCCGCCCCTCATCTCGTTCCTCTCCAGCATCGTTATGCATGCACTTTACTTTGAGCAGCGAAGCCGTTCGGTCTTAGGCAGGCTATCGAGTAGGTATATAGAGACTTTTCGAAACAACGTTATAAATAATGTACGATAATTCGAAAAAATTTAATAATTTCCTAATCGGAACGAAATTTTGGGGTTAGATTTTTATGTATGTGGGCGATCATTGTTGAAATATTACAGGCTTAAATTGCAAACCCTTCGTGTAAGGGTAACTACCCTCAATTTAGTATGTGGTTTTCCGATTCTTTTTAGTAGTGTTCTATTTTAAGGGTGTGCGAAGACGTTAAATCAGTAAATAACGATTGGGGTAGTTTCAACCCCTAATTTTATTTTTTGAACTGTGCGATAGGGAGTTAACCTTTTCGATTGATTCTCTGGGGTTGAACAGAGAGGTTCTTCAGCCATCGTGGTTGGTGGTTTTAAAGATGATCATTATATTCCTAGAGGGTAGTTTTTGTGTATAACTGAAAAGAGTTGCGGGCTGCACTGAGAGAATTTAAGTGTGTGCATTAGGAGGCATTTTCACCCAACCACTTGATAGTAACAATAATTTTGGGTAGGGGTAGTTTTCACCCCTATTTTTGATGCCGTATTGTGAGCTTATTACTTGATGCCTTTTAACGAAGTTTTGGGGTTAGATTCCTATGTATGTGCGCGATCATTGTTGAGATATTACAGGCTTAAATTGCAAACCCTTCGTGTAAGGGTGACTACCCCCAATTTAGTATGTGGTTTTCCGATTCTTTTTAGTAGTGTTCTATTTTAAGGGTATACGGAGACGTTAAATCAGTAAATAACGATTGGGGTAGTTTCAACCCTTAATTTTATTTTTTGAACTGTGCGACAGGGAGTGAACCTTTTCGACTGATTCTCTGGAGTTGAACAGAGAGATTCTTCAGCCATCGTAGTTGGAGGTTTTGAAGATGATCATTATATTCCTAGAGGGTAGTTTTTGTGTATAACTGAAAAGAGTTGCGGGCTGCACTGAGAGAATTTAAGTGTGTGCGTTAGGGGGCATTTTCACCCAACCACTTAATAGTAACAAGAATTTTGGGTTGGGGTAGTTTTTACCCCTATTTTTGATGCCGTATTTTGAGCTTATTACTTGATGCCTTTTAATGAAGTTTTGGGTTTAGATTCCTATGTATGTGGGCGATCATTGTTGAAATATTACAGGCTTAAATTGCAAACCCTTCGTGTAAGGGTAACTACCCCCAATTTAGTATGTGGTTTTCCGATTCTTTTTAGTAGTGTTCTATTTTAAGCGTGTGCGGAGACGTTAAATCAGTGAATAACGATTGGGGTAGTTTCAACCCTTAATTTTATTTTTTGAACTGTGCGACAGGGAGTGAACCTTTTCTATTGATTCTCTGGGGTTGAACAGAGAGGTTCTTCAGCCATCGTGGTTGGAGGTTTTGAAGATGATCATTATATTCCTAGAGGGTAGTTTTTGTGTATAACTGAAAATAGTTGCGGGCTGCACTGAGAGAATTTAAGTGTGTGCATTAGGAGGCATTTTCACCTAACCACTTAATAGTAACAAGAATTTTGGGTTGGGGTAGTTTTCACCCCTATTTTTGATGCCGTATTTTGAGCTTATTACTTGATGCCTTTTAACGAAGTTTTGGGGTTAGATTCCTATGTATGTGGGCGATCATTGTTGAAATATTACAGGCTTAAATTGCAAACCCTTCGTGTAAGGGTAACTACCCCCAATTTAGTATGTGGTTTTCCGATTCTTTTTAGTAGTGTTCTGTTTTAAGGGTGTGCGGAGAAGTTAAATCAACAAATAACGATTGAAGTAGTTTCAACCTCTAATTTTAATTTTTGAACTGCGCGACAACGAGTGGACCTTTTGGTCGAAACTCTGAGATTAAACAGAGAGGTTCTATAGCCATCGTGGTTGGAACAGCAAGCAGAGCTACAGCAACAGAGCTACAGCAAGCAGAGCTACAGCAGGCGGAGCGACAGCAGGCAGAGCTACAGCAAGCAGAACGACAGCAGGCAGAGCTACAGCAAGCAGAACGACAGCAAGCAGAACGACCGCAGGCAGAGCTACAGCAAGCAGAGCGAGAGCAGGCGGAGCGACAGCAGGCAGAGCTACAGCAAGCAGAACGACAGCAGGCAGAACGACAGCAGTCAGAGCGACAGCTGGCGGCAAATAAGAGTGAATTAGATAAATTTATTCGCATGAAATCTAAGCCGAGTTTAAATAAGAGTGACACAAGATGCGCGGCATCTAGATTTAAATCAATGGTGTTCTCTTATTTCAACTTGGATAGTATATGTAATAATTTATCTAATTCGACTTTAAAAGACGTTAAAAATTGTATACAAAGATAAGGCGATCTTCTTTTAAATTTGGGAAATATATTTTTTTTAAAAAATCCATGTTTTTCTTCAAATTAAAAAGTGAATCCAAAAGTTAATTCAAAAGTAAATCCAAAAGTTTTCTAAATTGCGCGAGCTGAAAAAATTGCTAATTATTCTATGTCATTGGGTCTTGATAGATCGAAATTGTATTTATTTAAAAGCGACACGGCCCTAATCGATTCCATTTTAAAATGACTCTCCTTTGCACGCACTGCTTAAGAGAATTTAAAAGAAAACAAAATATTGTACGCCACCTTCGAGAAAATGTTGTTAATAACGAAAACACCTTTAACTTGGAAGATTATATAATTAATCGTAAGTATTTTTTTATAACATATTTAGCTATAATTTTTCTTTTAATTGTACTTTTTAATATTAATAAAGTTTTACAGAGAAATTAAAAAATAATAATTGTTTCAGTGGATGAACTACTTTCAAGACCTCAAATGCGATATTGCCAAGATTGTGAAGTAAATGTCAAATCTAATTCCTGGAGCACACACTTGAGGACAAATATTCATAAAAACAGGAGCTGCATAAAATATGGAAATGGAATTGACATTATCAGGAGTGCATTTAAATGTCGAATAGCTTCCTACAGAATATATTCGCAGAATTATCACATCGACATCAAAAAGTTTCAGCAAGATGTTGGTAATAAAGTGCAAACATTAATACGCCAGCGCCAACAAGAATTTACATGTGCTAAAGTAAATTTGGAGTTATTTGGGATATATTATTCTCCAACTTTAACCTCTACTTCAATTAAGTCATTTAATACACCGTTCTTCATTGTAACCCATACAACTGATCTACAACAGCTTTACGATGATTTATTCAAGATTATTGAAACCAAAGCAGATGAATTGCCGGAAAGAGACTCAGGTAATTATTATTTAATCTCAAGAGCTAAGTTTTCTTAATATCACTTGTACATCTCTAACAAATATTATTCAGAACTAATTTTTTAATTCCTATTACAGGGTGGGCTCTACAAAGAATTCTGCATTTGGAAGTCAACATCAATAAGTACAACCCATTGAATGCCTCCTCCTACATTAAGATGCATCACTTTTCTAAATCAATAGTGAATGTGATGAATGAGGACAATTGCTGTTTCGCCTGGGCAGTGGTTTCAGCAGCATACCAGCCAACCGGTAATCCTCGAAAGACCTCATCATATCCAGACTTCAGAGACGCTTTCGATTTTACAGGTATTGAATTTCCAGTAAAATTATTAGATATAAAAAAGTTTGAGGAAAAAAATAATTTGTCCATAAATGTATATGGAGTTGAAAAATTTTTAAGGGATAATAAAAAGGTATATGAGATTGTCGGTCCTTTACATTATAATAATGAAAAGAAAAAATTACATATTAATTTGCTTTTAATAAGTTCTGATGATGGAAATAACCACTACTGTTGGATAAAGGATTTAGGTTGCTTGGTATACAAACAATTATCAAAAAAGAAAATAAAAAAATACTTATGTGATGGATGCCTTCAATATTTTGGAACATATGAAAAACTTAACACACATTTAGAACGTGATTGTAGTTTTGTTCGAATTGAGCTTCCTTCAGATAATTTGATTTTGGATAAATTTGGCAATTATATTCCTGCAAATATATTAAAGTTTCAAAATATTCAGAAACAGTATAAAGCTCCTTTTGTTATTTATGCCGATTTTGAATGTTATTTGAAAAACATTGAGTGCCAACAATCTACACCTGATTCGACAACCTCATATACTATTAAAACTGCTGAACATATACCCTATTCATTTGCTTATTATATTAAATCATCATTTGATGAGAATGTTGTGTGTCTTAAACTTTATAGAGGTACAGATTGTGCCATAAAATTTATTGAATACATTGAAAATGATGTAAAAGAAATTTATAAAAAATATTTAAAATATCAAGTACCATTGAAAGATTTATCATCTGTGGAACAGATTGAATATGAAAATTCTAGCATTTGTTATGTATGTGAAAAACCTTTTTCAAAAGGAAATTTCATAAAGTGTAGGGATCATTGTCATATTACAGGTAAATATCGAGGAGCCGCCCACTCAATATGTAATTTGCATTTTAAACCTCCAAAATATATACCAATAGTATTGCATAATTTAAAAAACTATGATTCTCACCTATTTATTAAATCGCTTTGCTATAATAAAGAAAATATTAGTGTTATAGCTCAAAATAAAGAAAAGTATATTTCTTTTAGTAAGGAAATTTTCGTTGATAGTTATGTGTCAGAAAAGCGGAAACCAGTTGCTTTGCGACTACGCTTTATAGATTCTTTTCAATTTCTCCCAGAGTCTTTAGAGTCACTATCACAAACTCTACAAGATTCACAATGTTTTGAAATTAAAAAGTTTTTCTCAAATGCTGATGAATTTCGATACATTAGACAAAAAGGGGTATTTCCATACTCTTACATAGATTCCAACGAAAAATTAAATGAGAAATCTCTACCATCGATTGATAAATTTTATAATAACTTAACCGATGAAAATATCTCTCCTCAAGACTACAATCGTGCTGTAGAAGTGTGGAATCTATTTAAGTGTTCTACAATAGGGGCTTATTCCGATATTTACTTAAAATCTGATGTTTTACTTTTGGCTGATGTTTTTGAAAATTATAGATCCACATGTATTAAAACCTATAAGTTAGATCCTGTTAATTATGTCACTAGCCCTTCTATGTGCTGGGATGCAATGATGAAATTAACTAATGTAGAATTAGAATTATTAACGGAACCAGATATGCTTCATTTTTTCAAAAAAGGTGTTCGTGGTGGGGTTAGCACTTGTTCCAAACGCAAATCTGAAGCAAATAATCCATTCTTAGAAAATTTTAATCCTGAAAGACCTACAACATATATCACTTACTTAGACGCCACAAATTTGTATGGTTATGCTATGAAACAATATTTGCCTGAAAAAAATTTTGCTTGGGTACCTAAGCTCGAAATAGAAACTTTAAATATATCCGAACTTTCAGATACATCATCTATAGGATACATATTTGAAGTTGATTTAGAATATCCAAATTATTTACATGATAGTCATAATGATTTCCCATTTTGTCCTGAACAATATACACCACCAATTTCAAACCACTCCAAATTAATTCCAAACTTACATAATAAATATAACTATATCATTCACTACCGATATCTGAAACAATGTCTACAATTTGGACTCAAAATCATAAAAATACACAGAGCAGTTAAGTTTACACAATCACCATGGTTAGCGGAATATATAGATTTAAATACAAATTTACGAAATTTATCTAAAAATAAATTTGATAAAAATTGTTATAAATTGGCAAATAATTCAATTTTCGGTAAAACCATGGAAAATGTTGATAGGCGAGCAGATATTAAATTAGTATCTCAATGGGAAAGACAGGGTAATAAATTTAGTGCCGAAAAACTTATTTCTAAACCTCAATTAAAGGATTTTAAAATTTTCTCTGAAAATCTAGTTGCTCTTCAACTTCAACAGGTTTGCATTGAATACAATAAACCAATTTATGTTGGGATGAGTATTCTGGATATTGCAAAAACTGTAATGTATAATTTTTATTATGGGTATTTAAAAGTAAAATATGGTAATAATTTAAATTTATTATATACGGATACTGATTCCTTAATTCTTGAAGTTCAGACCCAAAACTTTTATGAAGATATGAAGCTAAATCTGGATAAATTTGATACTTCTAATTTTTCTGAACAAAATATTCATTGCATGCCTATTACAACATCAGTTGTTGGTAAATTTAAAGATGAGTACAAAGGGATTCCCATTGAAAGTTTTTATGGAACTGGTGCTAAAGCATATTGTATAAAATCCAAAAATAGTGTAGATAAAAAAGCAAAAGGCGTTAGTAGATCATGTATAAAAAATCAATTAACATTATCAGATTATAAAGATGTTGTTGAGAAAGGTGACAAAATATTCTGCACCATGTATGTATTCAAGTCAGATATGCATAATATATACACTAATTTGTTAAATAAATTGGCATTAACAACTCATGATGATAAAAGATATTGTATACCAAATTCCACAAAAACTCTTGCATGGGGACATAAGGATATTTTGGAAACAGATTTTTTTGATAAAGATATGAAAATGATGTATGATACTCTAACTTTTTTAAGTTCTGGAAACGAAAATGGATCTAAAAATAAAAAACCGCGATTAGAATTAACTACTCCTAGTAATTTTTCATCTTTATAAAGACATCATTTTATATGATGATAAATTATGTAAGTCGTTTTTGAAGCTTTAAAAGTTGGAGGGGGAACTGAATCCAAAAACATATATATTGTATAGAAATACCATTATTTGTTAGTAATATTACAACAATGACTGCTGCATCTTTAATAGTTTTAGTTTCCCTTGTTGGAAATGTGATATATGTAAATTACATTCCTAATACAGTTAGGGCTGATATATGTATAAATGCCCTCAAAAATGAAACCGACTGCTACAAACAGATGAAAATGACATATCTTGTTGGAAATTCACACTTTTTTACCTATAATGTAACTGATTCTGCTTTGTGTGAAAATACATACATAAAAATTAAATATTCCATGACAAACAAACCATTACAATATTCAGATTGGATTCCTTTCAATAATAAAAAAGAAGAATCTTGTCATTGTGTCTGTTGTTATATATTTGTTATTATATTTACAGCAGCAATATTTATTTGTATATGTTTAATTTTATTGTATTTCATGAAAAAATATCTATAAAAATATTTAATAAATGTTAAAAAAATAATATAAATTTTGTTTTTTATTGATTCTCGTTAGTATAAAGACATTTAAAGTTTATCCCCTCCTCTTAAATGGAGAGGGAAAATAAGTTTACCCCTCCACTTGAGAGGAGAGGGAAAATGTATAAAATTTAGGAGCAAACGGATTGATAGTTAGTTTTTTGAGAGCAAGCAGATAGCCAGTTAGTTTTTGAAATACATCATTTAAAATGTTCAGTAATCAGAGTAAAAATATATTTGAAAATTCACCATTAAAAAAGAAAATAAAAAAAACAATTATAAATTCTACAAAATATAATTTAAATAATTCTAACTCTAAATATGCTGTGATTGGTTTGTGGGTGGAAAGTGATTTTCTACCATGCATTGAACTTGGTGGTAAAAATGGTCAGTCTGTGATATTAAATGAAGATGATTGGAAGAACTTATTGCAATATCAAGGAGTTATAACAAATTATATGTTTTCACCAAATGTTTTCAATGAACCGACATATTTGCAAAATTTATCTATTCATTTTGAAAAGATTGGTGAATTACCAATAGTGAAGATTGTGAAAAGCTGTGATTTTATTTACTATGGAAATGAAACTGTCTGCAGACTATGGGAACAAATTCCACTTATAGAATATAGACTAAATGTTTTACAAAAACAAAACTTTCGACGTTATTTCAACGTTTTTAGAAATAACAATTTTTACGACGGAGATTCTTTTGACAAAATATATAATGTCCTTTCTCCAAAACAAAATCTAAATAGTGAAAATGTGTGCTCCATGCTGGAACTGCTGTTGAATCATCCCGAAGAACTAGAACAAAAATTAAAGTCTAAGCACTATTATGAAGAAGACAGTATCTATTGATGAATCAAGAAACCAAATTCATCTGATGGTTGCTTGGAACTTCGCCTACAGAAAAGCTCGTATGACTTCTGAAGAGTTTATAAATCAAAAACATTTTAGAAGAAGGATTAAATTGACTGAAGAAATTTTAAATCCCATATTAGACTCTGATTATAGGAATATTGTATTTAAAAAAATGTTTATGTAATAAGCTTATTTTTAAATAAAACAAATATATATAAAAAATCATTTTTTTTTTATTACAAACATCAATTATTATTACAGCATTAATTACTATTACATCACATCTCTCTTGAAGATCCAAGAGTTATAAGATTTATCTAATCCTAACCATTTTACAAATACTTTGTTTCCTTTCTTTCTTAACACTTTTTCCACCAGATATACATTTGGGTGTCTTACTTTTTGAAGTTCTTCTTCATAGAAACCTCCTTGAATATCTATCCCATTTCCATCTTGAATCAAATACGTTGTTGGATTAGTAAGCTGGATTTTTTTTATTTGAAAAATTTCGTTTGACCAGTTGGGCGTGTAACCTTTAGAAAATTGTTCGCGAATCTTGCTTATTCGTACTCTATCACTGACACGAAATTTTGGTGATCTGGGATCCACAGTTTTCCTATGAGTATAAGCTGATTTCAAGATTTCCATTTCATTCTTTTTGTTAACTTCGTTTGGTTTTTTTCCGATTGTTGAATGCTTAGTATTATTGTATTCTGTAATTATTTCTTTAAGAAAGCTGATCCATTTATAATTACCTAGTAAACTAAACTTTTTCCACATTTTGTTTTTTATCGTTCTATTTACTCTCTCTACAATACTAGCTTTCATATTAGAAAATGTGTTGTAATGATTAATTTTGAACTGCTCCATAAGTTTCTGAAAGTCTTGATTAAAGAATTCTTTACCCTGATCAGTATTCAGATTTGTTGGGGGAGTTTTTAAAGTTAATAGAATTTTTTTCATTGCAGCTGCTACATCTTTACCAGTTTTGGATTTTACAGGTTCTGCCCATACAAATTTAGAAAACACATTTATTACCATTAAAATATATCTTAAACCCCTATTAAATTTCGCATATGGCTGCATTTCTATCAGATCAGCTTGAAATAGATCATTAAGCCCTTTTACAATTGTTCGTCTCCTTCTATATCGCCTTCTCGCCGGTTTATGTAATTCATTTACAACGTCTTGCTTAATTTTACTCATTATTAATTTATACCTTACTCTCGAAAATAAATCCCACAAATAACTTTACCTCCTTCTAAACCGTTTATAAAAGCCCTTTATCGCTGATGTTGTAAAATATAAAAAAAATCATCTCAGTTTTTTTTAGTAAGTTCTTTAATTTTATTTTCCATTGCTTCAAATGATTTTTTATTTTCATTTATAATTTCTTTTATTGATGAATTTATTTGGGTGATGTTTTTAGTAAGATCAGAAATTTTTACATTAAATTTATTTTCCATTGTTTCAAATGATTTGTTATTTTCATTTCTAATTTCTTTTATTGACGAATTTATTTGGGTGATGTTGTTATTAAGATCAGACATTTTTACATTAAATTTAGTTTCCAAAAGAACATTTGATAACGTATAATCTTTTTTGAAACCACCTAATGTTGAATTCATTTCTTCTCTTGCATAATTCATTGTATCATTAAATTCTTTTCTAGAAACTTCAGCAGCTCTTTGAACTAATTCGTTTAAAGATTTTATTTCTTTTGTTAATTTATCTTCTAGATTTTTTATGTCTTTTCCTAATTGAAATTCTGCATTTGTAATATCTAATGTCATTTTCACAATTTTTTTTTCTATATTTTTTATGTCTGACGCTGTCTTTTCAGCTTTGTGTAGTATATCTGTATAAGATGTTTCAAGTTCTTTTATGAGTAAAGAAGTCTCCTCGATTTTTGAACTATTATTTTTAATTTTAATTAATACATCCTTTTTAGAAACTTCTATTATAGCTTGCACTACTTCTAGTAAGGATTCTAATTCTTTCTGTAATTTCTCATCGATTGCCTTTGTAAAATTTCCCTCGTCAAAAGACGTTTCAGATTTGGTTTTTAGATTGTTTAATTGCTTTAGTATATCCTCGATTTTTTCATTATCTTTTGTAATTTGATCTTTGAATTTTGTTTCAATTTTTTCATTTTCGTTTTGAAAATCCTACTTCAATTTGTCTTCTAAATAATGTAAATTTGATTTATATGCATTGATTTTAATTTCAAATTCTTTAATTTGTTCTTTAAATTCATTAACTTTGTCGGTATCTTTTTTGTGAATTAGGAAATGAGTGTTCATTGATTTTTCAAGATTTTGTGTATTTTTATCCATAACGTCATGTATTTTCTTAAAATTCCTTACTTCTTCTGCTACTCTATCATTAAGCAAATTAGTAAAATTTTGAAACTTTGATGTAATTTCCTTGGAAATACTGTTCTTGACATTGTCAATTGCTGAAGTATCCTTAATTATTGATTTAATTGATGTAATTTCATTTTTTATTTCATTTTCAAAATCATCAACTTTATCATATTTTAACTTCACTACGTCAAAGTCATTTGCATATTTAGAGACTTTCTGAGAAAATTTTTCTACTACCTCATCATTTCCATCAACAGTATTTTTCAAATTAATTATCTTGTCATTATATTCAGGAATAACTTTATCCTCAAATAACTTAATCTTTTTTGCAATATTTTGTATATTGTTATCATATTCATTTATTCTCTTATTTAAATTATTAACATCGCTTTTCAACCCGGGATCTAAATTTTGAATTAATTTGTTTTCAATATATTTGACATCGCTTTTAAAAATTTTTATTATTTTCTCTTCAACATTTGATAATATTTTATTTTCTAGTGATAATAATGTGTTTAGAGCAGATTTTTTTGAAATATGACGACCAAATTTATCGATGGTCATTTTAGAAATGTTTAAAAGTATCTATTATGTCCTTTTATATAATAATATTCGCTTCTCTTAGTTCTTCAATAATGGAAATAATTTCATTGTTATGACCAGTGTGTCCCGCAAGCATGGATGCTACCAATAGTCGAAGTCTCTCAACAAGTTCGTTTACATTATCCCAATATATGTAATCTGTATTAGGTTTATTAACTTTTAAAGTTATACCAAATCCGGTTTTTTTTGAAGACACTCGACTTTCTCTATATGGAGCTTTGCGTCTTTCAAAAAATCCCTGGACTGCTTGTTGAGATTCGGGATTTAGAGTTTTAGTTTTTGTAATTCCTTTGCTTTGCAAATAAGGTCCTATTATAGAAATATATTTATGTGATCCATTCCCCTGCACCTGCTCATTTGGATCATTATTTCTACGGTATGCATTGGTTCTTTTTAAAATATCCATATAATTTTCCAAATCTTGTTTTTTATACCCTATTGGTTCTTTTTTAAATAATAACTCATATAAACCTGGTGTACCTGTATAGGTTATTCCTTCAATTTTGATGTTTTTACCAATAATTTCGACAGGTTTTTGAGTTAAACCCAAAAAGAATTTCTCGGTTTCCAAATCATGAACTATTCCATATTGGTGATCAAACTCATGTTCAACATCTTTTACACCGCTATCAATATATTGGCGAGGTAATTCATCAAATCCTAATAAATATTCTTTATATAAATCTGTATCAACAAATGTTCTAACTGTTTGCCGTGTTTGTTCCAGTATATCTGAAAGATTTCCTATTGTGGAGTGTGAACCTGAAGAAGGGTTTGTTTCTGCAATAATACTTGTTTGTTGTATAGATGGCATTTGACTTGCTGAAGCTAAACTCGCGTCCCAGTCAATAATCGATGGTATTTCTGTAGGAAGGAGTGGAGTTTTTCCCGTCTTTCTTTTTTCTGGTGTTGATGTTCCATATTGTAATTTTCTCTTTGGTGTTAGTGTTTGAATTGATCTTTTCTGTGGTGTTTCATAAATTTTTTTAATTGGTGTGTGCAGCTCTTCCTTTATTTCAACAGGTTCAATTTTACCAATCGTTGAAATTAATTCTTGTAAGGGTTGAGTTATCGGTTTATATGTTTCCTCCAATTTAGTTTGCGCCTCAAATTCCGCATTTTTTAAACTCTGATATTTTTGTTTAACAGCTTTTCTTGATTTAACTATCTCTCTTGCTAAACGTTCATCCATGATTGGTATAATTTACCATCAAACGTTTATTTTTATAAGTAAATATATGAATCAAATCCTTTTCGATATCGGCCAGATTTCACATTAGAGTCTTTGTCTATTACTAAAAATCCAAATTTATCTTTCCAACATATTAAGCACAACTCATTAAATTGGTTTAATGACATATCAACATTAACATGATCATCATAAATATGTTTTAAGTTTGTTCGATCTTGTTGAAATATAACAATTAAATTTGCATTGTCACGAATTAATTGTTTCGGAATAGAAGAATATGTTTGACATAAATAAAAACAATCAGTATTTTTGTGTCTTCCGAAACAAAAATAGTCCTTTACAACATTCTGATTACAACACACTATATCATCAAATATTATTATAGAGTTTGGTTTAACTTGTTTTGGTGAAACAATTGTTTCTTCATTTTCAGATTCATAGTATCCAATTTTTTTCAAAGGTTTAAAAAGTGTTCTCAAATATTTATACTTTGGTTGATATAAGGATTTTGAATAAACATACAGATTTTCAAATCGCAAACCATTCGGATCTTCAATCAAACTAATAATAACATTGGTTTTGCCACAGCCTGACGGGCCAATAATTAACCCTCTTTTACTATTTCCCTCAAACAGTTTTCCATGTTTTCTAAAACCATTCACTGAACTTTCATGATCCTTAATTGTTATAGAGTATGGTTGTTTCTCAACTCTCATTTTATATATAAAACAAACTATTAATATTCAGTATTGTGATGTAACTGGTTAGTTATCACTAGGATTGCAACTATATATAATGTTTCCATCACATAATAAACGAATCATTTACAAGACAAACAGCAAAAGGAAAGGAAGTGGTTTAGTAAACTCATTAATAAATAAATTACCCTTTGAATTGCATATTCCTGGTTATAATTTTTGTGGACCTGGAACAAAATTGGAAAAACGATTGTCAAGAGGTGATAAAGGTATAAATTTATTGGATGAGGCTTGTAAAGAACACGATATTGCTTACTCACAATCAAATGATATAAAAAGAAGGCATTTAGCTGATAAAGTATTAGCTGACAAAGCTTTATCAAGGTTCAAAGCTAAAGATTCTAGTTTTGGGGAAAAAACTGCTGCACTAGGAATTACTGGTGCTATGAAAATTAAAAGAAAATTAGGTATGGGACTTCGAACGAGAAGAAAGTTCAAGCGAAAAACTCGAAAAGGACGAGGACTATCATTATCTCAGGTAATTTCAAAAGCTAGAAAAGGAATTAAGGGGAAACGTTTTAAAGACCTAAATGAAAGTATTCAAACTGCTTTAAAAGCTATTAAAAAAACTGGTAAAGTGTTACCTCCAAAGAAAAGGGTAATTCCAATCCCAAAGACTGGTGGATTTCTTCCACTTATACCTTTATTTGCTGGTTTGTCTGCTCTTGGTGCTCTTGGAGGAGGGGCTGCAGGTATTGCTAAAGCAGTAAATGATGCAAAAGCAGCCAAAGCGAAATTAGAAGAATCTAAACGACACAATCAAATGATGGAGTCCATTTCGGTAGGAAAAAAAGGAAGTGGACTTTATTTAAAACCCTATAAAACAGGATGTGGATTATACTTGAAGCCTTATTCAAAAAACTGCTAAAACATATACCTCGAAAAGCACTTACAAATTACGATCTGCTTAAATACGCTAAATATTTACAAATTCCCAACTTTCGTGGTATTTTTATGAGGGATAAATTACCAAAAAAGATAAAGTTAATTGAAAGTGCAATTGTCAATCTAGATAATCACAGTGGTGCTGGTACTCACTGGATAGCATATACAAAAAAAGGAAAAAACATAATATATTTTGATAGTTATGGTAATTTGCGACCCCCTTCTGAATTAATTAAATATTTTTATAGCGACCAAAATAATAATATTGTTAATTATAATTATAACAGTTATCAAAACTTTAACAAAACAAATTGTGGTCAATTGTGTCTAAAATTTCTTTATAACCATATGTAACACCTAATTTTAGTTTATTATTAAACATATTTTTAAAGTAAAATGTCATATAGTTTTGTTCTTAGCGGCAATTCCGCTATTTTAACATCAGAGTTACATCCTCCAATATATCTAGATGAAGATGTTGAATATGTTATCGGTCTTGTAAATTTCGAAACATTTAATGCAATTCCCAATATTGATGTTGGGAATAATGTATTAATTCATGATGAAAATTTAGAAATAGCCATACCCCCAGGTAGCTACGAATTAGAAGACATAACAGATTTTTTAAAAAAACACTTGGATGAGGATAAAATTAGTTTTAGTCTTTATGCAAATAATAATACTTTACGTACACATCTTAAATGTTCAGCCCCCATAACTTTTCGTGAAGGAACTATTGGTAAATTATTAGGGTTTAAAAATGGGCGATTGGAAGCCAACATTGAACATATATCAGATTTTCCCGCGGAAATAATTAAAGTAAATTCAATAAATATAGACTGCAGTATTGCAGAGGGATCATATTTAAACGGGAAACCTGTTCATATAATACACCAATTTTTCCCGAGCGTTGCTCCAGGGTTCAAAATAATTGAGTCACCTCAAAACGTCATATATTTCCCAGTCACCGTTAAAGTAATTGATAAAATAGCCATTAAAATAATAGATCAAGAAGGTGATTTGGTTAATTTTAGAGAAGAAACCATAACCATCAGACTACATCTTAAAAAAGTAGATTAAAGATGGTAATATTATATAACAATAAATCTGCAAACTTTACTAGAAAATTTAATAATAAAAACATTAATAAGACAAGAAAGAAACCAACTTCCTTTAGTAGGAAATCAAACTTCCAAAGGTTAACACCTTCTAATAGAAAATTTCTTCAAAGTTTGGGTTTTAAACTTAAATAAAAATGGATTATTTAAATGTAAGAGAAAATGTATTGGTTGATGAATCAATATTAAGCTGGGAAATTCTTTCTTTCGATCCTTTTAATCCTACAAAACTCGGACCAAATGATGAAATCAGAATTGCTTTGCAACAAACAGGAAAATATCCTTTACCTTGCAAAAGTGAAATTTATGTGGAATTGCAAGTAACTAAAGAAGATGATTCCCCTTTAGCTAATACTGTTTTAATTAATAATGCTCCGGCATTTTTATTTAAAGAATTACGCTATATTTTAAATGGTGTTACTATTGACTCCGTTCGGGATATTGGTATAACTTCAACTCTTAAGGGATATATTTCATTTAATCAAAATGAAAGTGCTAAATTGGAAAATGCCGGTTGGTATCCGAAAACAAAATCTAAAGAAAAAATTATGACTGATGACAAAGGTAATGTTTCATTATGTATACCATTAAAGATGTATTCAGGATTTTTTGAAGATTATAATAAGATTATTCTTAATTCACAACAAGAACTTATTCTAATAAGAAGTAATGATGATACAAATGCATTATTATCCAGTAATGAAGATGAAAAACCCAAAGTTAAAATTACCAAGTTGTGTTGGAGAGTTCCTCATCTTACTGTAGCGATTCCGCAAGAATTAGCACTTACCAAAATTATTGACAAAAATAGTGATATACTAATAACCTTCCGAAGCTGGGAATTAGTTGAATATCCAGAGTTATTGGAAACTACGAGGCACAACTGGCCCGTAAAAACATCTACAAAAGTCGAAACGCCACGTCATGTTCTAATTGCTTTTCAGAAAAATAGACGTGGTAATCTAAAAATGGATATGAGTAAATTTGATCATTGTAATTTAAGAAATATGAATGTCTTTTTAAATTCAGAAAGATATCCTTACAATGATCTTCAACTTGACTTTGAAAATAATAAATTTGCTACTCTGTATGAAATGTTTACAGACTTTCGTCAAGGGTATTATAACTCTCCAGTGGAACCAATTTTTAATCCGAAAGAATTTAAAGAAAATGCTCCTATAGTTTACATTAATTGTTCACATCAAAGAGATTTACTACAAACAGGTCCAGTAACCATGAGAATTGAATTTGAAACCAAGGAAAAAATTCCCCCTAAAACAGCGGCATATTGTGTTATAATTCATGATAAAGTTTTCAGTTACAATCCATTAACAAAAATTGTGAAACAGTTGTAATACAATTTCCTTAAGATAAAATACTCTTTTTAAACAAACCGCTACTTACGCTTAAGAGCGCACGCGTCAATTTTGATATTTATTAACGTAGCCAAACCAGAATTCTTCATTTATATAATGTCTTACGAGATTTCAGTTCGAGTATTAGATTTTCAACTTCAGTTGCAGAAATTAAAAAAACAAATAAGTGAATATCAATTAAAAGTAGAAATGATCAAGAAATTCAAATATTTGAAAATATGAAACTTATTCTAGATCTTCAAGGATTCAAAATTGAAAATAATAAATTTATTGTAAAGGAATTAGCAGCGTACGATGGGCAAAAGACAAGTCATTTTATTTTCAAAGCTCCATTTCCGATGGGTCATTTACCATCCTATTTACACAAACAAGCTCTGTGGTTAATAAAAAATTACCATTGCATTGAATGGTGTGAAGGATTTACACCATTACACAAATGTGGAGATATCATAAGAGATTTAAGCGCTAAGGTGGACTATGTTTATGTAAAAGGGGAAGAAAAGGCAGATTTCGTAAAGAAGTATTCCATGAAACCAGTTATCGAGATTGATGAACAACCCACCCTAAAGAAAATGGATCCTTGCTGCTTTTATCATCAAAAAATACCATGTGTATGTGCATTATCAAATGTTTATTACCTTTACAACAATTTTTTTATGTAATAAAAGACTTGATTACAAATTATGTGTTTTATTTTCTAACATTGTTTTAATACATGAAATATTATTATTTAATCCTAGTTCTTGAAGTTTACATATTAAAATATCTATATTTTTATTTTTTAAATATTCGCTACAACATTTAGCTGCTAGTAAACATAATTCCGCATGTTCCATATAATTTAAAAACAATATAATATTCTGCGCTTCACTTTCTTGACCTTCATATGCATAAAACTCGGAACAGGCTGCGGACATCAAAAACTCTTCATACATTTCTCTTATTAATAATTCCATAATAAATTCTACACTAAAACCTCCCTGTTTCTCAATATCTCTTTATCTCTCTCTTCCTCTTCCACGATTTCTTTTAATATATCAGGATCTTTTATATAATCCTTCAATATCCTTAAAAAGTAACTGAATCCTATTTTCTTTATTTCATGAAAGAACTTCGGCAAATTTTGGGTTTTTCTATAATTTAAACAGGCTTCTGCAGCTAATTGGTATTGGAAGGCAGTCTCATAATATACCTGTGCCCACTCGGGGTGTGTTTTCCTTAGCATTGCATTCTTTAATTCGGAATTTTGAAGTTTAGTAAACTGTTTACCTAATTTGATTATTTCATTTTGCAAATCACTGTTCATAACTACCACTTATTTTTAATTTAACACTGTTCTTTATTAGTGGTGAATCTTCTATATAAGCTTAAGACTAGTTGTAAATGAATGTAGCTCGCTCAGATTCAGTCCTTTAAAATACCAGCTCCCCTCCAACTACTGTGGTGGTTAGGAAGGAGGTAGGAGGTGGAGCAAAAAGAGGCGGAGTTTATGAAACCAATCGGAATAGGGGGCGAACTTGGGCAGCCAATCAGAAACAAGGTCATTCTTGGCTGACCAATCAAAAAAGTGGTGGGGGGGTCAACTAGAAGCCCCCTATTCCCACTACTGTCCAATACTGACTTCATTTTAAGATGTGCCAACATACCTTACTTAAAGTAGCATAGTACTCCAGTCATTTGGTAGTTTTACCTGGAAAGTTTTCCTGGAGTTTTGAAAATTGATAGTTTCATAGATTTTGATGTGCTCTTTTCGAATTTCGACTTTGCCACCTCGTATGTTCGCCGCTTGCGCCGCCATATTGGAAAAATGGCCCCTAATAAGAGTTTTTTACAATATCTCCTTTCCGACGCATGTTACGACAAAAATATTTATATTCAAAATTAAACTAGAAAAAATTTCGTACAATTTATGTATTTACATTTTTTTTTGTAAAATCAATAATTTTTGGCGTACGAGCGCCGCAAAGTACATGTCAATATGCGCTTTGGAAAAAAACTCATTTCCACACTACCTTGAGGTAGAGTAAGCGGCGCGTTTTTTTTTTTCGTGGTGTCTCCTGTAGACCTAATCCACATGTGGTGCACACTTTCGAAATTTAGCGCAATCTCCTTCGCTTTGCTGTTTGCTACTATTTTTCATTGATAATTTCCGCACACTATACACAACATTACGCTTGCACAACCGCGTCTGTTTTTGTTTTACTAAAAACTTTGCTATTATCTCATCAGCGCATAAAAAACAATGGTCTTTGAATGAGATTGTTGCGTGCGAGGATCGCAGTAGTGGTTGAGGTGTCGTGACATCGCTTCCTCTACGCAATGATGCAGCGATTAACTTTTCATTATTATATCGTTTTCGACATACATCATGAACCACTATCGATTTTAGTCCCGCCAAAAATTCAACTTTATTGTCTTTTCTTTTAACACTTGATTTACGAAAAGTCTCCAATCCTTTTTCCTTCACTTCAATTGTTTCACTTTCTAATAATGGATTATTACAAATAAAACAATTTATTTTATTAGAAGCCATGGCTCTATAAACACCGACAACACTGTAAGACGATAGACCTATATTGATAACTAAACTAAATACTTCTCTTAAGTTCTACCGACAGATGTTTCGTTTAAGGTCGAGAGAGGGACCCGACACAAAGGCGACGCATTACCCTTATACCTGTTTTTTTAATACCTGCGACAATAGTAAAATATTTTGGAGAAATATACGAAAAAAAAAAACGTGGTGGTGTAGATGAATAATATTTTGCGGCGCTCGTACGCCAAAACTACTGATTTTACAAAAAAAATTGTTAATACATAAAATGTAGGAAATTTTCCTAATTTTGCATATAAATGTTTTTGTCGTAAAATGCGTCGGAAAGGAGATATTGTAAAAAAATTGTTATTAGGCGCTATTTTTCCAATATGGCGGCGCGGGCGGCGGAGATACGAAGTGGCAAAGTCGAAATTCGGAAAGAGCACATCGAAATCTATAAAATTACCAATTTTCAAAACTCCCGGAAAACTTTCCAGGTAACCCCCTTTTTTTTTTTGACCAAATGACTGGGCTATAGTAATAAATTTTATTTTTTTAACTGCTTTAATGTATGTAAACAAGAAACGATATCCAGTTTTATTTAGACTGGGAAAGAAATCTATACTTACAGGTATATTAATTCATAAAAAAAAGCCATAACGAGCATTTTATTTTGTACTGTATAGTTTACATTGCTAAGTAAATAGTAAAGTGCAGTGGAGTACGTGACTAGCATAACATAAACATTTTGGTTGGAGTACAGTCCCTAGTACCCTAAGTAGACTATATGGAAAGATTTTGAATAACAAAATTAAACGCACATACTATCGCAACTTTAATAAGAGCTTTAAAAAGACTATATAAAAATAAACAACTAGAATTCAAATGGAAAGCATAGTCTCTGAAGGATTTAAAGTCAATAAAGGACTAGAGCATGGATGTTGCCTTTCACCTACTCTCTTTAAAACATATTTAGAACAAGCATTAAAATCACAGAAAAGAAAGTGTATTAATATGGGAATACTCTTAAATCATAAAATTTTATATACTTAATGCTTCGTGGATGACCAGGTTACTGGCCCCAAACTACAATGACCTCGAATACATGACAAGAAAAGTTATTGAGGGGTACGTAAAATAAGGACACGAGGTAAATCTAATGACAACTGAATACATATATATTGGGGGTATACAACAAGATTTGACCTTAAATACTGGTCAACACAAAAGACATTGTCAGGATTTTACATGCTGGGAAATGAAGATCACATATGATGAAACATCAGATAAAGCTAAGAAAGATAGGAATGTACAAGTATATTAAAAAAGAGGCGTCTTTTTTTGCTTATAAATAATTACAATAACTTTGTTATTAGTTATGATACAGACTTGTTATTAGATGGACTGTAAAGCTGATTGAAATTCCCTAATTTAGAAAAAAAACTCAACTCTCTGCGACCCATAAGAGCCCAGATAGATATTTTTTTTTTTAAATAATATCTATATTATTTATAAACATTAACAGTCGTAATTTTCACAGATTTTAAACGAGGACCTATATTTTATGAAGCAATGAAAAATTATATAATTAATGTATTTGCAGAAATGAGCTGTGGTTGGTGGTGGGGGGAGCAGCTTGGACCTCCGTTTTCGCGCGGCAATGTTATGATATCGGGACTTCAAATTGGAGTGCGCTACAAAATTTAACAGAAAACTAGACAACGTAATTGGAAACAACTACCTAATTTCCATTACCGTGGAAATCGGAAATTGCCGGAAAATTTACATGTTTTATTAACAAAAATTTACTTACAACGTAAATACTAAAATTTCGCAATAAATTGTACTTCTTTAATTTTGCTCTAAACAATATATTCTCATAACAAAATATTTCCGAATTAAATTTTCGACCAATATTACATATATATATATATATATATATATATATATATATATATATATATATATATATACTGAAGCGTTTTTAGCCATTATATCGATAAATTGTTTATTGATTTTGACGTATAAAACATAAAATTAAAGGCCTTTCCAATACTTACAACTTTAACTAATATAACTTTTCTCTAAAATGTCGTCGTAAAATTCTACGGGCAAAAAATTGAATTTTCCGACTTTTGCCGTTGTATATAAAAAAAAACAAAGCCGATCTGGCAGTGCCTCTTTACGTATTTATCATTTGCAAGTCCCTCCTCGTATGATTTAAAAACTTCAGATGTGTATAATAAATTTTTCGTTGAAATCGGTCATTTTCCATTACACAGACAATTGCTAGCTTATTTTTTTTCTTTTTTACCTGTATAGGTATGATAATTTATTTAATCATAATAATTTCAATAAACATAAATAGTGATTAAATTTTAAACTTATTTAAACACAGTACAATAAATTAAATATTAATTAACTATTTTCATATTAAAAGCTATTAAAAGCAAAACTTTGAATCAAATTTATCAATAATTAACATATTAAAATAAAGCTGAATTAAGGAATTTCGATAATTAAGGCATATTTTACATATTTTTTTTATTCGACTAAAATTACGTTATACATTCCTGATGTAATAACAAAATGTCAGTATATATTCCTCTATATTTTAACATTTTCTGAGTAATAAAATAATTTTAAATGCAAAAATTTAATCCATGGTTGAACAACACTGGAGGATATTTTTAATAAGATCTCAAATAGATTTTTTTCAAATCCTTTAACAGCACAAAATAGTCTTAGGTTTGATCGTTCCCAAGTTGTTTTTCTGTATCTATACGTTTACAATTTTTAGTGGAATGCATAGGAAATTTTTTAAAGGTACTTCTAGAGCTACTACCATCTAGATTAACAGTAAACATCACAGTACAATTTTAAGCTAATAAAATTAAGAATCAAAATAATTAAATAAAAAATATATATATATATATATATATATATATATATATATATATATATATATATATATATATATACGTAAACCAATCAATAGTAAATGAAACAGAGTAAAATAGGTTCTGCTTTAAGACCAAGTTTTTTCTGCTTTAATCTACATTCTAACATAAGCAATACACCCATTCGGTCATACTTAAGTTTTTTAGTATTTAATTTAAGACCGTGCTTATTACTATAATCAAAAATAACCTGCTAATATGGTTCCTTGAGTACCCCGAATCACCGTCTTCCGACACCCCAGAATGCACTCTCACAAGTTGTCTTCTGCCTATCATTGTATGTGTATTATTCTGTGGCATACAGTCATCTGTCAAGCAATGTCATGGCTTGGGGAAGAGGGTGTGAAGTGAATAGAGTGTTTCTGGCTCAGAAAAGTATACTGAGGTTGATATTTGGTCTTAAGCCGACGGATTCGTGTAGACCAATTTTTAAGAAAACAGCATTTTGACTTTTTATTCTATTTATATTCTAAAATGTATTTTATATGTAAAACAAAATTACTCAGAGTTTAAAACTCTTGGCCAGGGTCACAGATATGATACACGAAATAGTGACATTCTTAGTATACCAAAACATAAAACGGCATTCTTTGAGAAATCGCCAATTTATGATTTCATTATCTTGTTTAACAAATTGCCTGCAAAATTAAAACACACATCAAACAGTAATAAATTCAAAACAGAAATAAAAAAATTTCTTGTTCAGGGATCATTTTATTCTTTTAACGAATACTTAAGCCTGTAGGATATATTGACTCTTTTACTGTGTACTGAGTGATTATTTCGTTGCGTCCTTCGCTGACCAGTGCTACGGATTGTGTTCTTATCGTTTTTTTTTTCTTTCCTGTTAGTTGTTTTAGGGTTTTAATCTGTGGTTTTTATTACTAAATATTCGATTAAGTTATTTTACATTTTTTATATTATAACAAGTATCTTATGCTACTAAGTAATATAACTGTTTCTGGTTTTTTCTAGCTTTAAGGTATGTTATGTATATATTTTTTTATTTAATTGTATACTGTTGACGAAACCAATGCTGAAGTATCAGTCTTATGGCTAATAAATTATTTCATTTCATTTCAAGTAATATCGAGTCGAATAATGTTCCGTATATAATTTTTTTTTCAATATTTTTTATTTCAGTGATAAATGCCTTGCAGTATATTTACTTTTAAATTATATTCTTATTTACTCAAATATTGGACACTATACTCCATTTGGCTCATGTGGTAGCGTTTTGATTTTCTCTAAGGAAAGAGACAGAATGTATTTTTCCTGCAAATCCAACCCTGACCATTAGGGTCACATTAATATAGCTATAATAGGTCAAGAGCAAGATTCACAGGAAACAATTGTCTATATAAAATCTAAATTCCGAGACATGTTTGCAAGATGTTAAACCTGCAAATATTTCCTATGCCAGATTTTAAAATATCAGTAGTCAAACGACATCTGTATATACACCAAAATAGTGAAAAATTTAAAAATCAAAATTTCAGTTAAATATAAAGAAATATTTAATTAAGAATAGTTTAATGTTGCCATTTTTCTCTTTCTGATAATTAAAGAATTTCTTGCAAATCCAACTGTGTTTCTCTCTCCCCATCCCCAAGAACATCCATTTTTTTTCTTTAACGACCTAACGAAGAAAACGGTAGTTTATTACACTAATTTTGTGGTTCTAACTATTTCTTTCAATCTTACTGAGATTTTAATTTTTAGGTTTCGCACTACTCCGGTTTATGCATAGATGTCGTTTAAGTGTTAAATTTTACAAGTTTAACATTCTGTCAATATGTCTCGAAGTTTAGATTCTTTATGGACAGTTGTTTTCTATGAATCTTGATCTTGACTTGTTACATCTCCATTGACGAGCCATTAGAAGATCGAAATCGAAACGCGTAGAGAGACAAAACTAGAGTTAGATTTGCGACAAATAAATCGTCTAACTTTTTCCGTTAACGACCCGAAAAGGCAAAACGGTCACATATTAAACCTGTAAATAGAAGTAAAAAATTTTCAATTAATGAGGTTTCAGGTACTTTTCACATTGGTAAAAAATACATTAAGAAAATCATTCGACCAATGCATAAATTACAATATGAAATAAAATATTTTGTAATAAAATTAAATAATTACGAAAGCAAAAATAATTCCACATATATTGAATCATTACATTTAGAATAATTTTTGTTTCAGGTTAGCATATGTGAATCAATATTTAGGAAAATACATCTCTGAAATGTAAGTACTAAACATTAATCATTACTTACAATTTTTTATTGAATATTAAAATCATTGATCAACAGTGGTTATGCCGCACGAACTCTGGTGAGTAATCGTCTTTTGACTACCAACCCTCATTACGAAACTTCGCTTATTTTGTTTCAATCACTCTTAGTTTTCTTATGATAAGGTCTAGTTCATTTTTGATATTATAGTGATTAACGCATATAAATGGACACAAAAAAGTAGTGTTTATATATTTGTTTAAGTTTTGGTTAGTTTTAATTAACCATTGGATTAGTGCGAATATGTCGAGAAGATATGTTAACGATCCTAACTCTCCTGCTACATTTGTGATGAAATAACTTTCAAAAAGACAAATGTTAAATTTCACAGATCTTAGTGTTCTGCTCCTCTAATATACGCTTCTAATATGAAAAAACTTATAAGAACATGAAACTGGTATGTGAAAAAATCGAGTATATACATACTATTTTAAAATCTGTGGCGACTTAAAATTTGCCATACTACTTGGACTGAAGTTGGGTTATACTATATTCTGTACTTTTTATGCGAATGGGACAGTGGGGACAGAACTCATTACTATAAAAAAACTATAGCCTGTCCGTTAGTCTTTAGTTCCTAGACAGAAAAATGTGAGGCATTTACCTCTTGTAAAGCCCTGTGATGTATTTCTTTCTCTGCTCCACATCAAATTAGGCCTTACAAAAAAGAGGTGGATCATAATGGAAATGAATCTTTGTATTTGAAAGAGAAATTCCCTAGAATAAGTGAAGTTAAAATCAAAGAGGGCATTTTCCAAGAACCTCAGATCATAGAATTAATTAAATATCCAGAATTTGAAGAAAAATTGAACTTTTTGAAAAATCAACGTTGCAATGCTTTACGAACGTGGTTGCGTATTTTTTAGAGAACCAAAAAAGTAACAATTATAGAGAATTAATTAACAAGCTACTATTGATATATAAAGCTGTGTGTTGCAATATCATTATCTTAAATCTCATTTCCTAGACTCACATCTGCATTTCTTGACTGAGAATTTAGGGAGTGATAAGCATGGAGAAAGGTTCCATCAGGACATTTCAAAAAGGAAAGATGTTATCAGAATGAGTAGAGTCTAGGGATGTTATTCGACTACTGCTGGACAATCTAAAGGAAGCTGCAAATCTTAAATTTTTAAATAGCCCTACAGAAAAAAATCGCAGGGATTTCGATCCGGGGAAAATACAGGTAAAGAAATGGGTTCATTTCGCCATATCCATCTATTAGTAAGCACATTATTTAAATGTTCGTGAACTTCTCATCTGAAACGTAGCGGAACTCCATCCTGAAGAAGCCGCATATTCTGTCTTACATTTAAAAGAACATCTTCTAATAATTGTGACAGGTTGTTTTGAAGAAAACCTATATAATTTTCACCTGTCAGTCGATTTAGAAAAAAAGTAAGCCCCTATAAGCATGCCATTTATTCCGCCAGCCTAAACATTTACTGTGCTAAAAAAACTTATTTTCACTGCGTGCGAATTTTCTATTGCCCAAACATGATTGTTGTGGAAATTATTTACTCCATTTCTTGTAAACGTGTCCTCATCGATGGCTAAAATAAATTTAGTGAAATTGTCATTTATGTTGTACTTATGTTAGAGCCAATGACAAAATTCAACTTTTCTAGGATAATCTTCTGGTTGCAACGCTTGTACCCATTGATAATGGTACGGATAAAATTTTTATTGTCATAAAGTTTTTCACACTTTACTATGAGCAACTTCTACTTGATCTGGTAGAAACTTAGCGCTCCTTGTTGGGTCGTTTTCGACAATTTCCAACATTTCGTCCTCTATCTCCACCATTTCGCGTAGTAGAGGTTTTCTTGCGTGATCTTCTCGTTGATCCTTTAAATACCCGGCGTCGCGAAGTCTTATAACTAAATTTACAAACATCCGCGACGACGAATGGTTTCGTAAAGGAAATCTTTCCTCATATAAGCGACATGCTGCGGCTCCATTTTGTAGGTTAATATTACGTACACTGGTTCATTGCTCTCATAATCATGTACCATTTTTATTGCACGAAACACCCACAAATGAAAAAGGATCTCACGCACTAATGTATGAATTATTTAGCACTGCTCAAATCGAAAATTGCACTCAAAACCGTGTAATAAATACATACAAAAAATTGGCATACCCAGTAAAAGTAGTAACCAAGTTTTCTCAATGCAGTGCTTGAAAATTAACCTGAAATAAGGTTTGTATAAGTTTTTGAATTATTTAAATAATTAATAATTTCTTTCTTTGCCAACTTTTATATAAAAGATTTTTGATAAATCGATTTCTCTTTACGAGATCTGCAAGTTGTAAAAATAAATAACTTAAGTTTAAGAACACCCTATATAAATATTTTTGCTTATAATAGTCTTTAAGTATAAAGTTTTCAATTTTTTAAGACATAAATTTACCCGAGTGAGAATAAGATCATTGTAAATAATAACTTTTAAATAGATAAACAATTTTTAATTTGCTACAATAAAATGCTAATTGAAAGAGTTATTTAAATGCTTTTTACAGCTTTGTTTACAAGAACATAATCTTCAACTTATTTTTTAATAAAAATCTTATTGCCACTCTAGCGAATATCCATCATGAAAGTCGTGCTCAACAGCTCAAATAAAAAAAAAATTTGGTAGGTCATACTAAATTAAAGGGGCAATTGGGAACCCTCAGGCACCCAATGTTAGAAAAAAAGTTTATTTATAAAAACATAGATCTTACACTTTGCATCTGATAACAATTTCATTTTCTATATTTATTAAATTTTATCTCAGTTAGTAGTTTAATCATACTGCCATGCTTAGGTTTTCAAAGCTTATCAGTGACTGATCTAGATTTCTATCTTCTAGGTCTAGTTTTTGGTAGCCGGTGCTAAAAGCAAAATCGATGTGCTAAAAGCTGAACAAAGCAACGATATCAAGGTTTTCCACTTTATTATAGCGAAGGAGATTAAAAAATATCTTACATTCCATATATTTATTTAGGAGTGAGAGTGGGTTTTTTACTATTCGAATGTATTTTTAGTTATTTGTTTGAGCTTCAATAACAATACTTTTTTTTTTCAATTCCTTTGTGCTCCTACTTTTGGTATACGGCACCTTCCTAAGGGATTACGCCCCACAGGTTGAGAATCGATGACATATTATTTAAGAAATTTGTATTTTGAATCTAAAATGACTGTTCCAAAAAGTTAAGAATATATATATATATATATATATATATATATATATATATATATATATATATATATATATATATATAATTATTATTTTTAATTATTGTACACGCTGTCCCATTTTCAATACTTTTAGGGGGTATTGGAATTTTTATCAAAGAAAGGGTGTTGCAGTTTTTACTTTACTTTTTAATGAAACGAAATATTTCTGTGTCAAATTTGTCTTAGCTCTCTTAGTTTTTAATCTACAGGGTGATTTTGAAAATCTTTGCTTTTTAGGCACATTTCGTATTTCTGTTATAAGTTAATTTATTAAAAAAGTAAAAACAGACTTTTATAGAGTTTTTACGTAGAGTTCAGTGACATGGTCAGTTTTTTTCTAGAAAGTTAAGTTTTTAAGATGTTAACCAAACTTATGATTTTTGAAATAGGGAACTCTGTATACTATTTTGGATATTGATTAAGTATAATTTAGGCTTTTTAAAAATATATAATGTGTTTAATTTATTTAAAAAATCACGGTCAGAATTTGATATTTTTAATAATTTACTTTATTTGTAACAATAGGTCATGGCCAATTTATAAGAAACAAAGGGTAGATGCCCAAAACTTTAGAGCTTTGTCAGATTGTTATTATTTATGAAGTATTTTTGTTATATTTTATTTTACTTCTTATTTATTTTGCATTTACAATGGCCAATTATGATAATTATGAAAGTAAGATATCTTAGTATCTTTTATGAATGAAGGTCCCCAAGAAGCTTCTGAATTATATTTCAATAGGCAATGTATTTAAGGCGCTATCATTAGGATAGCTTCTCGTATCTGGCGATCGCTTTTGTTCATTTTAGGTATTCGGAAAGAAGGCAACCCTTTCTAGACATATTTGCTCGTTTAAAAAAAGATCTAGTTGAACACGGATCTTTTATACAGCCGCATCTCAAAACATACGTCACAGAAGACAGGAAGAGAAAAGAAACAAATGTATTATATTGGTGTAGCAAAATCTGACGCAAGAATTTTGAAACAGTGTAAATATCATCTATATATTTTTAAAATACAGCAACCTTTACACCACGGAGATGATGAGCGCCGAGTAACGTTTTATCAATAGTATTTAGAACAAATCCGCACCAACGAATCTTTTGGTAGATTTGTCATCTGGTCTGATGAATGTTATTTTTAAAGTGCGGAAATTATTACTCATCACAACACGAGCTATTGATCTGCAGAAAATCACCATTTAATTTTCTAAAGGACATATCAAGGGCGCTTTAGGGTTGGTGTCTTGTTTTTTATTGTGGGCCGACACATAGCCTACAGGATGTATGAAGAGTGTAGATATCTAGAAATCCTCAAGAAAATTATTCCAGAATTGCTTGAAAATATTCCATTAGCCCAATTCAATTCCCTCTATCTTCAACAAGCGGTATCTCGAGCTAGAATCACTTATGGAATCTTACCCAATAGTTAGTTTTGCAAAAATTGTATTTTTTAGAGTTTAAACTATTATTTGTTAATAACAATCATGTGATCACTCAAGCGGATTTCTACCAAAAGAATTCTTATTCAAGAGCTCAAAATACACAAAAGAAAGATTGGTAAGGCCCATGTATATTAAAAGGGCGACTGGGACTCCCTTTGCCTCTACACTAATACTCCAAAAAAGTTTTTAAATTATCCTGCAAAAGTAGCACTAAAAGTTTGCGACATGATATTTGTCTACTTCTATAACTTGCAAATAACCACCAACAGTAATAATCTTATTTATATTATTTAGGCTAGAGGGTTTAATGGTTAAATTTTAATTAAAGAGCAATAATGCATTATTTGATCTTACTCTTAAATTAAACACCAGGTATAACTTGGGAATAATACAGTTTATGCACCAACAACAGACCATGATGAGGAAAAAGTAAAGACCAACAAGCACATTTTACTTTTATATGTGGTGATTTTAACGCCGAAATAGGAATGAAATCTAACCCTACAGAAACGCCACTGGGAACCTTTGGCTTGGACGGCAGAAATGAACGAGGTGAAATACTGTGAAGATTCCTGCTGCAACATGAACTATACCAAATGAACAGTTTTTTTCCAAAAGAAACCACATAGAAGATGGACATGGCAAAGTCCCGATGGAAGAACAAAGAACGAAAGAGATTTTATTATCACCGACAAGAACCACATAGTTAAAGACATTACGGTATTAAACAGGTTTGCTACCAATAGCGATCATTGCATGAGACGAGGTAAAATAAAAATATGTTTAAAAAAGGAGAGGTATAAGATGATCAAGAAGAAGAACAAAGGGAGACCATGGATGAAACCATCAGATGTGGATGGTTTTCAGCAGTGTATTGCCGACCTAATTAGTAGCTCTGAAGCAGAAACTAACGCTAACGACCTAAGTAATAAACTAACAATTGCCTTACTAGAAAGTCAGAACAAATTTTGTCTTAAAACCCAAAAAGAAGAGAATCTCAGTCAAAATACCAGACAACTAATGCAGAAAAGAAGAGGAATGAGAAACGAAACGGACACTAAAGCTGACGAACTACAAAGAATAAATAAAGAAATACCCAAAGCTATGAAACGAGACAATCGAAAATACAATCAAGAACAGATGGAACATACCATTGAGAACAATAAAAGTATGAAAGTATTGAGAAGAAAACAAAGAACGGGAACAAGACAAATAATCAAAGTGAAAGATAAGAATGGTCAATTTTTAACAGAGAGGAAATCCTTATATCCTTATATATTCCCAGGAGAAGATGGTGTAGTTGCTGATGCAATCAAAATCGAAGGTGTTTGTCTATTTAAGAAAATAAAAGACCTTTTTATTATGTGCCCTTTGGCCAATACAATACCTGACAAGTGGCACAATGCTGAGGTACTTTTGATTTACAAAAAAGTGGATCCCCATGATTTGGAAAACTACAGATCAATAAGCTTTCTTAGTCACCTATATATACTCCTAACAGGAATAGTAACGAATAGACTTGAGAAAAAACTTGATTTCTGTCAACAAATAGAGCAAGCGGGGTTTCGTACTGGGTTTGGAACAAACGATCACCTACAGAGCATCAAAAGGGTAATAGAAATACCATCGAATACAATCGATCACTCGTTCTGGCTTTTGTAGATTTCCATAAGGCCTTTGATACGGTAGAGTTTGACAAAATTATGGAAGCATTACAAGCATGCCGCATGGAGTATCGGTATACAAAATTAATTTGCAATACAGGAATGCAACTATGTCGGTGAAAGTACACAAAAACACGCATCATATCCCAGTTGGTAGAGGGGTCCGACAGGGTCATACCTTATCGCCTAAAATGTTTACTACATCACTAAAATACGCCTGTAAAAAACTTAACTGGAAAAAAAGAGGTCTGAATGTAGACGGCCAATGATTAATAAATTTGAGGTTCGCAGACGACATAGTTTTGTTTTCCGATAATCTCGAGGAGATATGTACAGGGTGAGTGAACGATTGGATGAAGTAGGTTTGTGCCTTTTTGGTGAAATTAACAAAGAAACTATATTTATTGTTTGATACAGTTTATTTTTACACAGATTTTAAAAATATTTAGGACTCTACAGGGTGAGCCAAAAAACTAGGACAGCATAAAGTTGTATTTTTTTGAATAGAACACCCTATATACGAATCGTATTTTCGATTTAGCTTATAATTTTAAATCTTTTTTATTAAGGGTTTACTATAACAAAACTTTATAGTTTCTGAGATAGTTAAGTTTAAAGAAAAAAAGTCACATTTTCAAGCATCAATTCAATCCTAAATAACGTTTTCAATTTTGTGACAGATATATTCAAATTTGGAATTTAGCAAGGCCAAGGCCAAGTTAACATAATTTTTACCTAATATTTTCAATCAAAGCTACAGGGTGTTGAACACATCGGCTCAAATTTGAACAAGTTTAAATGAATAAATATCTTTTTTTTTAAATGGTACACCCTATATATTTTCATGTTATTTAATAGAGTAATAAAAACCCTAAAAGTTTTGTTCAATATATCCTATACCTATTTATAATAGTTTTTGAGATATTTCAGTTTTTCTTATTTTCCATACTTTTTTACAGAAATAGTCTTCATTATCATAGTAGCCATGGCAAAAACAATGTAAAAGAACATTTTTCTGTGTGTCAAATTTATAACCGCAATCGCTTCTTTTGGTTTTTATGTAGTGTAGTTTGGTTTTTTTTGCATTCATCTTATATTGTAAAATGAATTTTCCAAAGAATGAGTTAATAGATATGATTAATACAATAGGAGTGGCTCAAAAAAATTGCCTTCTTGCTCAAAGAATTTACAAAATGAAGTATCCTGATCGACGCCAGCCTAATACCCATACTTTTCAAAACTTAATGCAAAGATTTGATTCTTCTGGTACTATTGATTATCCAAAACGTAAAGTGGTCAACAAACCAGTAACTAATGAAAAAAAAGAACTACAAGTATTGTTAAATGTTCAGGAAAATCCTTATATTGGTAGCCGTCAGTTAGCAGCATTATGTGAAACATCACAATCCACCGCTAATCGTACTACCAAGAAATATAGGTATCATCCATATCACATGGAATTACACCAAGAATTGCATGGACAGGATTTTGAAAGTCGTGTAAACTTTTGTCGTACAATAAATGCGGAGATTCAATTAAATCCAAATTTATTATGCAAGGTAATGTTTAGTGATGAAGCTACTTTTAGAAGTAACGGTGCCGTAAATAGACGCAACATGTATTATTATGCCACAGAAAACCCATTTTGGATTAGAGAGGTGCAACATCAAAACCACTGGTCATTAAATGTTTGGTGTGGTATTCATCATAATCGAATTATTAGACCCCACTTTTTTAATGAACCACTAAATGGCCATAGTTACCTGAACTTTCTACAAGAAGAACTACCCCAACTGCTTCAAGGTCTCGATAGGGATGAGCTCGACAGTATGTGGTTCCAGCACGATGGTGCGCCTCCGCATTACCATCGTGAAGTTCGTGCGTTTTTGGACCAACGATATCCGCAAAAATGGATTGGACGTGGGGGTTTCATTGAGTGGCCACCAAGGTCTTGCGACATCACCCCATTAGATTTCTTCCTATGGGGTTATATTAAAAATAAGGTGTATGTTAATCCACCAACAACAGTGGAAGATATGAGAAACAGGATTAGGGATACCTGTAGAACAATAACGCCACTAATTTTGTCCAGGGTCCGAGAAAATCTGCAAAAAAAGACTAAATTTGTGCATTGCACAAGAGGGTCGTTTATTCGAACACTTATTAAAAAGAAATAATTAATCTCAGTATTTAATAGGTAATTTTTTTGTTTCAATTTAGTATAAAAGTAAATATGTATTTGCCTTGTCGTTATTGTTGTGTTAATTTTTTCACATTATGTTTAATTAAACTATTGCCGTTGTAATATAACGAATAATGTATTTCATCATATTTAACCACATTCTGTTTGTTTCAGTAGTTTCTTTTTATTATTTTACATGGCTACTACGATAATGAAGACTATTTCTGTAAAAAAGTATGGAAAATAAAAAAACTGAAATATTTCAAAAACTATTATAAATAGGTATAGGATATATTGAACAAAACTTTTAGGGTTTTTATTACTCTATTAAATAACATGAAAATATACAGGGTGTACCATTTAAAAAAAAAAAGATATTTATTCATTTAAACTTGTTCAAATTTGAGCCGATGTGTTCAACACCCTGTAGCTTTTATTGCAAATATTAGGTAAAAATTATGTTAACTTGTCCTTGGCCTTGCTAAATTCCAAATTTGAATATATTTGTCACAAAATTGAAAACGTTATTTAGGATTGAATTGATGCTTGAAAATGTGACTTTTTTTTTTAAACTTAATTATCTCAGAAACTATAAAGTTTTGTTATAGTAAACCCTTAATAAAAAAGATTTAAAATTATAAGCTAAATCGAAAATACGATTCGTATTTAGGGTGTTCTATTTAAAAAAATACAACTTTATGCTGTCCTAGTTTTTTGGCTCACCCTGTAGAGTCCTAAATATTTTTAAAATCTGCGTAAAAATAAACTGTATCAAACAATGAATATAGTTTCTTTGTAAATTTCACCGAAAAGGCACAAACCTACTTCATCCAATCGTTGACTCACCCTGTACAATGTTACATGAACTTCAGCTGGTGTGCGCCAATGTGAGTCTTAAAATAAATATATCAAAAAAAAAATTTATGACCAATCGGGTACCTAGTGGAAATATCAATATTGAAGACAACGAAGTGGAGCTTGTGGAAAAATACATATATCTTGAACACGAAATAAAAATCACAAGAGATAATCAAACATACGAGCTACGGAGAAGAGTAAATCTCGTATGGGCAGCCTATGCAAAACTTAAAAACATCTTTAAAAGCGATGTACCAATTTCTTTAAAACGTAAAACATTTGACCAATGTGTGTTACCGGTTATGACCTATGGTGCCGAAACTTTGACATTGATAACTGCAACTTCTAAAACATTGCAAATAGCTCAGAAAAGATGGAAAAGTCAATGCTAGGTATATCGCTGCGTGACCGAGTTAAAAATGAAGACCTGAGATGAAAAACAGGAGTTACCGACGTAATTTTCCAAATTGCCACACTTAAATGGAACTGAGCCGGACATGTCGCCCGAATCAGTGATGGAAGGTGGGCGAAGAGATTACTCGAGTGGAGGCCGAGATTAGATAAAAGAAGTAGAGGAAGACCCTCTACTCGTTGGACTGACGATCTTAAGAGAATTGCAACAAATCGAATGCAAATCGCTCTAGATAGAGCACAATGGACAAGAATGAGGGAGGCCTATGTCGAGCAGTAGACGCAAAGTGCTGGATGAAGAAGAAGAAGAATGCGTTTTTTTTGAAATTTTTGTAATTGAAAATGTTTGCTAAAAATTTTGATTTCTAGCCCTACGTGCACCGCTTTTAAAAAGTCAGTTATAAGTAGAAATATCACCATACATTTTAAGGCTTTAGTAAAGTTTCAAAACAATTACATAAAGCTCCAGCTTAAATGTAATAATTCAAAACTCTAAAATATAATATTTTACTCATCGGCCAACGCCCTTATGTTACCCTTCATTAATATCTCCTGAAATTTTCTCAGTTATACTGAGTTTGACCCTTTCGAAAGCTTTAGCCTCCAGACCTCAAATTAATTCAAGTTAAGTTTATAATATAGAGTGGTTAACTAGATTTTACTAACAAACTTGCGCACGTTACTGCATACAGTGGCTAGAAAATGAAAAGCTAATTTATAAATTCTCTGAATATTATTTTATCTTAAAAAGGTACTGTGTAAATTGTATTATAGGAATTGTTTGTAATATTACGGCAAATGAAGGAATTTGAGCTAATTTTGACGAACTCAAATAATTTGGTAAACTGTGACGTACCAAATTGTGAACTTAACCGGAGAACTGATAATTGAATGAAATTCCTAATAATCGCATATATCGATACTACCAAGAAATAAGGTATTATCAAATTAAACTAATTAGAAATATATTTAGTCAACTTGAGATTAATATTTTTGTTAGAATGGAAAAATATAATAGTTATTCCAAATGCTAGTGATCTCAAATGATTATAAATCTAGGATTTAGTTGGACCTGGTGAATAAAATAACTAATGAAACATTTTGCTGTATTTGTCGACGTTTAGACCTCTATGAGATCATCCTCAGGACTCTAAAATATTTGAACATTTATAAAATAAGGAATCTCTTCTCGTTATACTCGAATAACATACAATTTCAATATAAAATACAAAATAGACACTTTAATTTGGTGATGCATTATTCTTTCGAGAATATATTAATTTTAATATATTTTTTCCTTTGCTTTTCCCTTAAATAGATTACACAAATTACAAAGAATAAATTCATAAGTACATAAAGCAATAATATTAACGATATAAGTATGCAATGGTGACAACACACTAAAAGCATAAAACTCAATTTTATTCACATAAATTGGCAAAAACAGTGCACATCCGCAATTCTTACATACAACTAAATCCTTTGCATACAAAATAAATAAAAAGATTTCTAGGAAGTAATATGCTGGATAGTTTAATTATATTTATTAATTAGGGAAGAACGAGCCAGAACGTCTGAAATCGATATCTAAATTTCTTATGAAGAGATAATATTTTACTTTAGATTATATATATATATATATATATATATATATATATATATATATATATATATATATATATATATATATATATGTGTATGCGGATTTCACGGACTCCTCCGTGTGAGTTGCAATAGCAGTGGATATATCCACATTATGCCGTTGTAGTGCTGAAATCACATTCAGCAAACGTACAACTATATGCAGCTCCGCGTATGAATGAAGTAAAATGCGAACAGTAAATGCAAACTTCTCTCCATCATATCCTTTCTGTGTTAGAGGTTGCACAGTTAGAACAAATTGTTATAAAACGCAATCTATTCTATTCCACCACCATCGAGATGATGGCCTACCTGTACCACCATACCGAGAAGAAAGTCAACACTTACCCTCCCCGCCACAGTGATACGGCAGAGGTACATGTTTCGTCTCTACTAGACTCATCAGGGTACCGACATGCACCTGGCTGTGCAAAGGACAGATCGGAAGGAAGCATGCAAATACTGAACGCGGCTTCTCTTTGTTCTAACTGTGCAACCTCTAACACAGAAAGGATATGATGGAGAGAAGTTTGCATTTACTGTTCGCATTTTACTTCATATATATATATATATATATATATATATATATATATATATATATATATATATATATTTTCTTTTGTTAAATACTGAAACAAAACAGAGTGATGATACCGATTTAATCTACAGGATGCTGTTTAAAATTTAATATATTAAAATATGAGTTGCTCAGATTTTCAGTCTCGTGTTTTTTGTTAGTATGTATGATTTCAAGCCAAACAGCTGCACACTCCTTCCATGGAATATTGTCTCATAACAGGTATGCAAAGATACCAAAAGTATGAAGCTCTGTGGGAACCCTTTTCATGTTATCGGGTTCTAGGTGACGTGGACGGTTCGCGCGGTTGCAGGGAGAACTACTTACTGAATCGGCTTATACACATGCTTACTAAGCCCCAGTCCCTTGATGTTCTGCAGGAGGTTCTTTGGTATCATTCCAGTTGTTGACACAATAATGGGAATTGTTCAGACGCTGTTCATTGCTCATTGTCTTCGAATCTGCACCGCCAGATCTCTGTATTTGGCGATCTTCTCGTTGTATTTTGGCCTTAGGTTATTGTTGTAAGGTATATCAATGTCGATTAAGTGTAGTTCTCCTAGAAATTTTGTCTGTTAGTATAATTACTGATCTATTATGAGCAACTGTCTGATCCGTCAAAACCTTTCGGTCCCAATATAACTTGAACTCGTTATTCTCAAGTATAGGCTCCGGATTGTATTTGTAATAAGGCACTTTTCCTTCCTGCAATAGATTTAACTTATCTGTTAACTCTTGGTGGAGTATCTTAGCGACTGAGTCGTGTGTTTTCTTATACTCAGTTGCGGTAAACGCTTGGCATCCTCCAGTTATGTGCTGGATTGTGTCTGATGTTCGACAGGCATATCTACATAGATCCTTTTCTATTGAGGGATCTCTGATGATGAACTTCCGATAGTTCTTCGTCGAAATAACCTGATCTTGAATAGCTAATAAGAAACCCTCCGATTCCGGAAATATATGTCCTGAAATCAACCCGTAGTTTGATGCTGAGTTGTTGACATTATCCTGACTAACCTGACTGGGATGCCGTCCATGAAGTGGCTTCTGTAGCCAGGCTTATAACTTCTCTTGGTCTGTTTGGTGGTGAGAATTAATATCTTGTTACCTCAACTGTAGCGGCGTTGAATCGTCTGCCTCGCATATTGCTCGATATAGTGTGGAAGAGCCCGCTAACCTGTGGAAATAAGAACGTAAGCTTATTATTTGTTGGTCGAGCTGCTTACCAATCTTCCTCCTTCTTGATATCTTGGAAGCATTGTACGTTAAATAGCACTCCGAGGGTGATGTTTTTGTAATTTTGTTAGGAGTGTCCTTATTTTTCTTTGCAGGCTTTGCATTTTACAATTTCAAAAAAGTGACCAAGTGTAGAGCAAGCGTACGTTTTAAGTGCCTTAAACATTTAACTATTTAAACTAGTTCGTAATACCCGCCTTACCCTCCTGACAAATTCCGTTGTCAATTCGGCTTTCATAGTGCGATGGTCAATTCTTTTAGCCTGATTCATACCTAGGTATTTCTATGTTTGTTCTGCTTCCATTGCAGCTACAGTTTCACCGTTCTGCATTTCAAATGCTTCTCGATGTATCTTATCTTTGACGATATTTTGTTTGGTTTGTTAATATTATTCTTATGCTTTTTTACTTTTATCATCTCGCTCATAAGACTTTTTTTCTAGGCGGAGTAACTATAAGTGTACATTTGGATTTTATATACAAATAGTATGTAATTTGAATTAAACAAGAAGATATTCCTTATTTAATAAATGCGCAAATATTTTAGAGTCCTGAGGATGACCTCATAGAGGTCGAAACTTCGACATATACAGCAAAGTGTTCCATAAGTTGTTTTGTTGAACTTGTCCAACTAAATCCCCGATTTATAATAAAATGGTTCTTTGCTAATCATTTTATTTGACTTATACCGAACTTATGTAAATAAAATCAAATTTAGAATTTTTTTAATATTTGAAATTTACCTCGCTGTTATTAAAATAACTACGTAAAAAATATGTTCAAAATTCTACACATTTCGTGAGCATTATTAGTAGCATGAATCTAGAGCCAGACGACAGACATATATATATATATATATATATATATATATATATATATATATACATATATATATATATATATATATATATATATATATATATATATATATATATATATATATATGTATATATATATATGGAATGGTTCGAAACTGATGCCATAATGCCATAGAAACGGCAACAGTAAAACCGAAAGTCTGGTTGGGATATGTCGATGATACCTTCATCGCATGGAAGGGCAATGATCAAAAACTTAATGATTTCGTGAAACATCTAAATATCATTCGATCTATAATTAAGTTTACCATGGAAAAAGAAGTAAATGATCAATTGCCTTTCCTAAATGTTATGGCGAACCGTTCAAACAGAACTATTAAAACTTCAGTATACAGAAAGCCAACACATATTGGACAATGACTTAATTATAGATTTAATCATTCTGTTGTAACAAAACGGGGAATTATACGCAACCTCTATAATCACGCTATATCTATATGCAATATTGGTTATTCATTGGAAAAAGAGGTAGCAAATATTAAATCTGATTTACAACAGAATGGTTATCCTTTAAAACTAATTGACGATGTTATAAATAACTTTAGAACAACGAACACAGGACAGCAAAAAACACAGTCCTTCTTCACAATTCCGTACATTAAGGGAACTTCTGAGAAAATAAGATGAGATGCCAGTAGTTATAATATAAAAACAGCCTTTAAATCAGTAAATACACTTAGAGCTTATTTAACAAAAACAAAACCAAAAATTGCCGATAAAAAAGAATGTGTTTACAAAGTTCCATGAGGGTGTGGTAAAATGTATATTGGAGAAACTAAACGACCCCTAGAAGTTAGAATTAAGGAACATAAAACTCAGACACAAAAAGTGGAACGTAGAGATCAGTTATTACAGAACACGCCTGGGGTAAACAACACCATAAAAATGGTCTGAGACTGCGGCAATGTATATGGAACCTAACATGAAAAAAAGAAAATTTATAGAAGCAGCTTACAATAAAAACATTAATGGAGTCTTCAGCAAACCGAGTGTTGAGATCATAACCTTTGGCAACCACTTCCTTGTAACATCAAATCATTGAGGTGTGTACAATGAAGCGAAATTATGCGCTTCAATGGACACAGTTCCTATATAAGGTCGTAGTCAAGACAAAACATTCAGTTTATACTTGATAACACTTATTGAAACGTCGTAAAAATAAATAAAAATAAAAACAATGCAAGTCCGACAACCACATTTTAGTCTACGTAGAAAATGTTTTCTTAAAATTCGTAGATGACAGAAGAGATATTTAAGAAATATATATTTCCGACCTACATGGTGTATTTAAATGTATGAATCTACGTTTTTTGATGAGAACATAATAAATATGCACCGTAACAGTGGAATTTAAAAGTATTTAAAGCTAACTTATTTGTAAATGAATTATATATTAAATGTTTTGCAAACTTTCTCCATTTCTCTGATGTCTTGACTTCAGTTGTCACTGGTATAACCGAAGCCAATGTTAATCTTCAAATCTTCTTTCCAGAGTAGCACTTGGTTTATTGGAATGGTTTGCAATAAGTCCAGGGTTAGTGCACGAAGTGCAATTACTAATACAGTAGCCATTTCTTCGAAGTTTCAGTTATTTGCAGTATAAGCAGCTTCAAATTAGCATATGTATATTATCCAAGATATTTGGCGATCTTACATTAAGAGCTTGATGTTCCGTCCGATGGTTATTACTTTATCAGAAAATATATGCTTCTTTATTTTATTGCCTTCTGTCTGGGTTTTCCATTTTAGATTCTATTCCATCTACACACACCAAAATGTCATTAAATTCAATTACCATGTTTCCAAAAAATTTGAAAAAAATCTATATTTCCTGAAAATTTTGTCGTCTCCTACCGCCTAAACTAATCAGTATCGAATATAACTAAGTTTGCTTAAATTGACCTATTTTGACGTTAAGAATCTGTCATCAAACATTGTCCAGGTACTTTTCGGACACCCTGTATATTTTGGAGATTTTTTTTCAACTTTAAAGATTACAGTTAGTATTATAGCGGTATCCTTTTTAATTTTAAAATTCAAGGTAACGGAAATTGGAGCCTTCAGCTTCAAAGGCACAACCAAAGCTGCTTCATCGGAGACTTCCTAAATCTGTATTTTGGTTTTTTAACTACTGGTTTGTATGGGAGCCCATCGGAAAGTATTATACGTTAACCAGGTTTGGGAAACCGTTTTTTAGTTTAAAAAAAAAAACAGAAGGATGCCTCATCTAAGTGTCTGGATACATCCATCATCCAATCAGGATTATTGATCTTAAATTTAACCAAGTATTACAAAAAGTCACTGGTCATATGTGTGACTCACATTTACATATTTAAGACCTATTCTTTTGCTTGAACTGCTGGATGCTGGGTTAACCGCCCGCCACAGGAATATCCATTCACTTACTTTGCACGACGGAATGAGTTGTGCAATGTTTTGTTGATACAATGGATGTGGCGTATAAGAGAAAGAGATTTAACTCAGCCTTGAAACAGTTTAGAAAATTAAAAAAATGTCCAGATCAACAAGAAGGTGGTAAGTCTGTATGATCTAAAATATTTGTGATTATTTTCTCAACAATAGTTTATAACTATGAAAAGAAAATGTTATTTAATATCTTATTTAACAGCTATAAAAAATATTTAACTATATTTTATAATTTATTGGTCAATAAATGTTTGCCAAAAAATCAAAATTCTTTAGAACTCCAAATAAAATTTCTAATTAAAACGTTATAATTAATTCAGCAAATTTCATTTTGAACCCCAACAGGAAAGTTTTAAACAGGTTTCCTATATAATGGCAAAGTTGAGCTTCAATTATTGTTTCAGCGTGACATTTAATTATTAGGTCTGCAAGGGTGATATATTTATAAACATTGTAAGAGCCAGGTTGTGCCGAGGGTTTTATGTATTTTGTTTTTCGTTCGAAATTTTGTACCTTGGAAAATTAACTATTTTTTGGTAATAATAAAGTTGTAATAATATATCGGTGCCAGCTAGGGGATAAATATAGGAATTTCGGATCTTGAAAATATCAGGATACCGAAATTAAAAGAATATATGATTAAATACGGCTTTGATTTCTAATGTACCAGAATATTCAATCATAAAATGAACGGACAAGAGGCAAAGAATATCAAGCATAAATAACAGAATAAAAAAGAGCGGGAAGAAAGATCTAATAATGTTTGACGAAATCAAAATAGGGAAGGTAGTAGACCAAAACTGTGGTCTAAAAAGTCTAAACAAATATTCTTCTACTATCGGAGTTTGGATATCGTCATTGCTTTTCTTTCCACCGGTTGGATATCGTCATTGCCTTTCTTGCCACTGCACAGTATAGATCTACCTGCACAGACTAATGAAATAAGGCTCTGATCAATATGAATTTCAGTGTGATTACATTTTTTTGGACGCTGAGCGCGAATCTGTAGTCGAAATAATGATATAATTTTATTTTGTGCAAAAATATTGTGATAAAAATTTTTTCCGTAATACTCGCGAAAGAGAAAAATTTGTTGAAAAATTAATTAGACACTACAAACGTTGTTAATGGTTTGCATTGTTAATTAATGGAGTTGAAAACAAAGAAGTTATTCTGTTTGTTTAAAAGGTAAAAACACGCCTCTTTTTTAATGATTTTTCATCAACAAAGAGAACGAACCCATGCAGAGCTCTGTATCTCTTGCCAATTAAAAACTGTTATTTCTAATTAATTCTGAATAAACAAACACAGTTTCGCAAATACTACTAAACTAATAGGGCTCATCTTTCGCATAGTTCTTTATTACATAAAAACTCTTACCTTTATAAAGTTGTGAATAATTTTTGACGAATATTTAAAAAATTTAAAAAAAATTGTTAAAACTGCAAATTTTGGAGGTATTTCTGCAATAGCTTCTTTATTTATGAAGCGACTTCCTGCATTTTTCTTTCAGTTTTCCCAGAATACGAAAAAAAATCGGGAAAATTTGATTTTTGCGCCTAATTATCTGAAAAAAGAAGCAAAGAGGCACCACTTTTATCGTTGGTCACGAGGCGAGAAGCTTTTTCTATTAGCTGTTCCAAAATTTTTCTGCGATTTCGAATACTCTATTTCTTGGACTAATAATCCATTAGATCCAATCCAAAGTGATCAACCGATCTTTAGCCGGTACAGGCTGGGGCTCCCTGTGCTACAAACTTGAAGGGTTTGAGAACTACTTAGCAGAAAAAAAGTCCTTAAAGCCCCTCTCACTTTTATTCGTGTGTACACTAAGTCAAGGGGCCCACTAAAACATATACGTAGGCGCTTCTGTACTCTATCTCTCTCCCACTCATTGCGCGCCTGCCATAAGCGCATCGCCGTCCAATTAAAAAAATCATTTTTAGTGATTTGTAACCATTTTTATGTACTTTTTGTCTATAGGTCACAAAAATTATTGAAGATAATATAGGGAAAATAGTGCAGTCTAGTTAGCGTGCGACTACTCAAAATACAAAATCGTACAGTAAACAACTAATAATATTTAAAATCGACAGGAGTGGACAGTCTTTTTACTTTCATAAGGTGTTCAATAATACTACTTACAAATTGAAATTAATTTTGTAGCCCTTCTCCTTCCCTCGCCTAAACTTTTTATTAGTTAAAATTTGAATTTACTTCGAAAATTTATTTAATTTTCAACAATTTCATCTCTTTTTTAGCGATTCAGATAAATTAAATTATACTTGTATATATATTTATCTAAAAAGTATTTACTCTCAACAGATAAATCCATTTTTCAAAATTTAAATCGGTACAGTAGACTGTTGTACAGACCCCTCGAAAGTTGACTTAGTAGTGGGCCTTGTGGAGAGCCTCCGACACACATGCACCTACATAAGCATTGCCCTCTGCCTAGATAAGCGTAGGTGCAATTCATTTGACTTCGAATTTTGTCGCGTCACCGACCACTTCGAGCAACTCCACTATACAAAAACACTAAATAGAGACTTTATTTTACTTACCTTGGCACAATTTTCCATATACAGGTACCACTGTGCGACTCTCAGGAACTACAATTAAACCAATCCCTTCAGTTTCTGAGCCATGATACTTTTTCCCTATCAATGCTTTGTTCTTTTATTTCCCATTGTCTGGTTAGTCTATGCATTGTAATTTTCTAATTTTTTATTATTTATTACTTTTTATTCTGGGTATTATTATGTGTTCTTGTTTAAGTATCCAACTTTCTACTCTATATGGCATTGCACATAAAACACCTTAGTTCTCTCACTTTTACTACTAGTGTGAGGTCGCTGGTACTGAGAATTGTTTTTAGTTTTATTAACACTTTTTATACTGTTTCAATTCTCGCTTTTATTTCTAATATTTGATCAGTATCTTCTGTAACCCAGACATAGAGATATTTATATTTTTGTGTATGTCATCAATTTGTATTTAATGGTATGTTTGTTTTTTTTGTAAATACAATATATATAATGTTTTTATAATCATATCTAATCCGCACTGTTAACAAGAAGTACTTCTTTAATAATATTTAATAGTTCTTGGCGTTCTTAATAGCACTATTTAAATATATCTCCTGATCAAAAAGTACCCAGAATTTTCCATTCAAACAAACCGCGTTTGAGATATTGTCAAAATCTTTTTTTCTGGGTTGGTACATCTGTCATTTGGTGCTCAAATATCTGTTTGAGCTCCAGCTGTCGGGAATTTGTATGTGATAGCTTCGTAAACAAGTCAATGTTTGTTGTGTTTTGCGAATTTCGCAATGTTAAATTTAGTTCAGCAAAGAGTTTGTATGAAAGTTTATGTTTCCAACAAAATGTCATGTGCTGAAGCGTTATAAATGTTTACGATAGCCAACGGGGATTCGGCAATGTCGACAGCACAATTGTACGAGTAGTACAAAGAGTTTAAAGCGGGCCGTGCTGTGGTTGACAATTTGCCTCGTTCCGGTCGTCTATCCACCAGTGTGACCGACGAAAACATTGAAAAAGTTAAGAAAATTGTTCTCGCAAATCATCGTGTAAGCATTAGGGAGATAGCAGCCATTTTTGGTGTCTCGTTCAGATCAGTGCAGAGCATTATGCACGATGTTTTGGGCACGAGACGAGTTGAAGCGCGGCTTGTGCTGAGAGTGCTGAATTTGTTGGAGAAACAGCATCGGATTGATGTAGCTAAAGAAATACTTTCTTTGAGTCAAAATGTTATCGACGGCATCATTACCGGTGGCGAGACATGAGTTTATGAACATGACATCGAAACTAACCAACAATCATCGGAATAGCGCTTCTCAGGCGAGCCAAAATCCAAAAAGAATAAGTTATTAACAGGTTGTACACCGAAGCAATCAAGAAATGGAGAGATTGTGTATTTCAGTGTATATTTTATATTATTATCGGCCAAGCGCTTTAGGTCTTACTTAGACCATCCTCGGGGCTCAGACCTCGTCAAAGGGCACACCTTAACTCTACCATTTGGAGAACACTCTCCAACGCCAGCGCAGCCTCCACACAGAACAAGTCACATATACAATTAAAAAGGCTGTCATAAATTAAAATTAAAATATTCAAAACAATGTATACATTAACATTATTAAAATAATAAACCTTTACAATAATGACTCAAAAGACCGTCTTTCAAATAATGAGTCAAATTAGATAAATTAGTAATTAAGTACATTATTTTCTTGTCGTAACCAACAAAACATGCACATTAAATATTAATGAGCCAACAACTTCAAAATATGTAATGGAAATTCTCCATTTTTGAAAAATCTTAAATTTTAATTGTTATGTTGATATTTGTTCGTACACGGCCACGGAGACCTATCCATGTGCGTGTCCAACAAGTACTTGGCTGGTTTTTATGCGTATGCCTCGTAGCATTTTGTAAATAATATTGACACAATTTTCTTTTATTGATATTTACAGTGACATTTTAGAAAACCGACATATTTTATAAGTTTTATTATGTAGAATCAGCTGTTAAGAATCCACCATATTATTGTGATGTCAATATTTCATTTCACCCAATTTAGGGTTTGGTAAAGGGAGCACGAGTAACCATGACGCAATGCTGAACCCTCGAAATAGGAACTGTAGTTAATGTTTTGAATTTAAATCGAGAATTTCCATTTTAGGGGTCCTTGTAAAATTTTTTCGTAGTAATATTTTTATTAAAATAACTGTTATTTAGATATTTTCCGGCCGGGTTTCACATGTGAGATTAAACTTTCCAAATTTTAATAAACCTAATTATATTATTTCATTTGGAAGATGCAAGAGGAATTTTTCAGCAAGTCTTATGTTCTTTAGAACATAAAAATACCTGATTTAACAAAACTAATTGAAATTTATTGTGGAGTTCTTTTACCGAAATTTTTATATCGTATCATATTACGTCATTAAGTAGACATTTGATCATAAGTATGGGGCAAAATTAATAAAAATACCTTTTGTTTTTCACCATTATTCATGAAAAAGTGCTTAGATTTAAAAGTGTTTCTTATTCATTACTATGTGATGCATAACAAACAATTTATATTTGTCGAATAGAAATTAAATAATTAAGATATCTAAGTTAAAATGATTAAGTAAAATTACACTGAATCGTATAAAACTATTTTCAGAAAGAGATTTTTTAAGTAAAACCTTGTCACCGGGATTTGATTGCATCTCACGAGGTTACCGTTAACTGTACTATACGATATTTGTCAATATCTTCTCAAACGAGGATTCAAGGCTGAAACGAAATTTCTCGATAACATCACGGCCCGCCGGTTTTTGGTCTTATAATAACTCCGTTAATACAGCCTTGGAACAACTGCCATAATATGTCATTCAAGCAGGATTATCGGACTATCCTCAATTTTTAATTGTTTATTATTCAGTTAAAGCAGTCAAAAATGCATGCTTAAAACAATTCTACAACCGTAGAATATGATGATATAATTCGCGCTATATCGTCTTCTTCTTGTTCTTCTTCTAGGTAGAACCAAGTTCTGTTATCTACACAATGCCTCATCGATCCTCGTTTGAGGTCGAAATCCAGCTGTCTCTACATCTTTTGAGGGGCCGTCCAGGCGGCCGTTTGGTGTTTGGTTTCTCTCTCATCACGGTTTTTGCTGGTCTGTCATCGTCCATTCGTTCCATGTGATCTCTTCACTGCCTACGACGGTTTCGAACCCACTTCACAACATCCCCCATTCCGCTATCCTCTCGTATTTTTGCGTTTCTTATTCTATCTCTTAAACTTGTTCCCGTGATCATTCTCAGCGTTTTCATTTCTGTAGTTCTCATAATTTGTTTTGTCTTTGTTGTTTCATTTCTTGTTTCTGTCAGGTCAGTATCGGTCTTACACAGACCTTGTAAATTCTTGCTTTGCTCTCAACTGTCATATGTTTATTGTTCCAGATTATGTCTCTTAGTTGGCCTAATATCATGGCCGCTTTGTTGGCTTGTGTACGTACTTCTTCCGTTACTGCCCTGTTACTTTTTTTATGTGCTCTCAGGTATTTAAACTTCCCAACCTGTTCGATAAGTTTGTCATCAACCATTAGTTTGCATCTTACCGGTTCTTTTGCTATTACCATCGCTTTGGTTTTCTCTACAGATATCTTCATATTATACTGTTTGGCTGTTCGATTGAGATGGAAAAGCATTCTTTGTAAGTTGTCCTCGCTATCTGCTGTCAAGGCAATATCGTGTGCAAAGCATATAATCTGAACGGTGTTGTGTCCCATTGGGTACCCAACATTTGTGCTTTTTACCTCATCAATGATTTCGTCCATGATTACATTGAAAAGTGTTGATCTTATTCCTATGGATAGTGGGATTTCCTCTGTTAAAGTGTTATTTGTTTTAATTACCATGGTGTTTTTGGAATTCAGTTCGTATATTGTGCGTATGATTGCTTCGTCTACTTGTTTTCTTCGCAGTAGTTCTGTTATGTGTTCCAGTTTGACTCGGTTGAACGCTTGTGTAAAGTCCACAAAACAAATGAACAGCGGTTTATCATATTCGATAGATTTTTGAACCAGCTGTCTAATAATAGATATACCGTCAATAGTAGAGCGGTTATTCCGGAAGCCCTGCTGTTCTTCGCCCGCCCCTAACTTGTCTACGATCCGTTGTGACAGTATTTTGGTTAACAATTTTGCTGAACTGTTCAATAGGCTGTTTCCCCTGTAGTTTTCGGGTTGTTTCTTTGATTCTTTTTTGTGGATCAGAATTGTGATGCTTTTCGCCATTCGTTGGGTACTGACGTTGTGCGTAGGATTTTTTAAAATAGAACAGTGAACTCTGTGACAAGGCTGGGGCCTCCGAACTTTAGCATCTCATTCATAATTTGGCGCTATATCTGTATGCAATAATGCCGATTCATTGGAAAAAGAGGTAGCAAACATTAAATTCAATTTACAACAGAATGGTTATACTTTAAAATTAATTAACAATGTTATAAATAACTTTAGAACAACGACCACTGGACAGCAAGAAACACATTTCTTCTTCACAATTCCGTACATTAGGGGAACCTCGGAGAAAACAAGATGAATTGCCAACAGTTATAATATAAAAACAGCCTCTAAATCAGGAAATACCCTTAGAGCTCATTTAACAAAAACAAAACCAATAACTACCGATAAGAAAGAGTGTATTTACAAAGTTCCATGTGAATGTGGGAAAATATATATTGGAAAAACCAAACGATCACTAGAAGTTAGAATTAAGGAACGTAAAACTGATACACAAAAAGGGGAAACATCAAGATCAGGTATTGCAGAACACACCTGGGATAAACAACACCATATAAAATGGTGTTAACTTGCGGCAATATATATATGGAACCAAACATGAAAAAAAAATTATAGAAGCAGTTTACATTAAAAAATAGTAATGGAATCTTTAATAAACTCAGTGTTGAGATACCTATTCTTTGGCAACCACTATTAAGGTATGTTGTACAGTGATGCAAAATTTTGCGTCTCGATTGACATAGTCCCTATATAAGCTCGTAACCTCAAGACAAAACATTCAGTTTATACTAGGTAATGATTACCGATACAACCTAATCGAAACGTCGTAAAAATAAAAAAAAACAAAAAAAATTCAAGTCCAAAAATCACATTTTTGTTTAATTAATGGTTGTGCGTCATTTTTCCAGTCCGATGCTCGAAAATCGTCAATTTCCACGTGCGTGAACACAATTTATGCGAGAATTTTCGCAAATAAGTTGTCGGACTCGTCCGAGTGAAGCCACTCACAAAGTTTCAGAAGAGTGGTCATCATGTTGAAATTCGAGTTATTTTGGCGGATAAATACTAATATTCCTAGTATATATTATTTGATTGAAGCTTTTTTGTTAACAACGATCCTAAAATATATTTTTTATTTTCTTGCTAGGTCTCATTACCAGTTGAAATATACTGAACGCAAAAAATACGAAAAATAAGTTTTACATATGTACCTTAAGATCTGCCCAACAAACCATAAAAATTGATTTTATATGCTTATTTTCGGAAACTTTTTCGCTATTATAATAAATATAAATCCTGTTCGTATCCTACATTTTATCTCCTTTTTTCCAATATTTCTCCACTTTGGCATAACCTAGTTGATAAATTTTCAATAAAACTTCGGCACATATCACTGAAAATGACGTCAATAGCTATTTAAATGTTGACTTTCAATTTTCTCATGCTGTAACGTCGACTTTCAGAGAACATTTTTGTAAAATAACTTCAGACGGAGCAGCTCACTTTCTGTAAAAACAAAAATAAATTTGATATTTTAGCAGTTGTCAGGTTGTTATTTTAAAAGTAAATCGATCTGAAGCACCTTGTACAGTGTTTGGTAAGAAAATTTTAAGTAAAATAGAACATTTTATTTTGTTTTCTTTTCTATTATAGAGTGCTCTACACGAAAAGAAAAATACTGATAAAATAGATATGATTCAAAGTTTCAAGCCTATAATTCTGAATCTGAATCAGGGGCGGATCCAGCCTCTCTCTTTGGGGGGGACGGTGATATCATATAAGTGCGAAAGCCAGTTGTCGACGGGGGGGGGGGGAGACACCAGAAACATTCCCATTTCTAATATAAAAGACAGGATGGGTCGGGTCTATTTTTCTGAATTTCAAGCTCTTGAAGAGTGGAGGGGGGGGGGAGGGCGATCACAAGAAAAAACAAGTTGCCGACCGGGGGGAGGATGCGAGCAGCATACACATTCCTAGTATAAGAGGCAGAATCGAGTCTATTTTCCTGAATTCAAAGCACTTGGTTGGGGGGGCTATTGCCAGAAAAACAAGGTTATCAACGGAGGACGGGGGGAGGGAGTATCAGCAGCATACATATTCCTAATATAAAATGCAGAATCGGTTCTATTTTTCTGAACTCAAAGGTCTTGGGAAGGGGAAGAGCGATCGCAAGCATACACATTCCTATACTCTATTCAAGAACTAGAGAGAGTAAGAAAACTGTTACCGAAACCTTCAACGTACCTGCTCCAGTGCGCAAGTAACTGAGGACTGCCGTAAATCTAATTATATTTAAATATTATAAGCTTTTATAAATTTACTGCAGCAATAAAATTTTTGATAGTTCAATTTAATTTCTGTCAGTGAGCAAAGTACACTTTACAGTGCATCCTTAGTGATTTATCTTGTTTGTACTTGTTTTTATATATTATTTGAGATTAGTGAGATACCCAAAAGATATGGCTTTCACATCTATATTTATTCCAAAATCGTTAAACCAGGGCATTTTTTCTTCAAGGAAAAACTTATTACGATGAATGTTGATGATGCCTTAAGATAACAATATCTCGATAATAATGTTAAAAGTTCTATTGAGAAGTATTCCAACATGACAGGAGTTGGAAAATCTACTATGTACCGAATACTGAAGGAGAAAAAAACGACTGGAATTGTTAGTACTCCCAAGCTACATTCGATCACACAAACTGTACTAAAAGGAGTTGGACATATATTTTATTATGAGAAGCAAATCCCAACCGTCGACAAAATTCTAACTAAAATCAATGAAGATTGGGATTTACCTGAAATTAAAAGAACTCTAGAAATTGTTCAGAGAACTTGATTTTTGCTGGGAAAATCCAGATAGGAAATCCGTTCTTATAGATCGTGCGGAAAATGTCCGTTGGAGAAGGAAAATCTCTCTCAAGTACAAGGTAGAGTTGCTAGAAATAACACAACTTACAAAATTAGTAATTTAACTGAATTTTTTTTTGAATAAAGTTAATGCAGAAAATTGGGAAAAATCCAGATAATAAAAGAATAAAAGAAAATGGGGAAACTCGATCTCATGATCGGTGAGATAGAGGAACCAATTATAATTTGAGCGAAGATAGCTTCACTGACTGTGATTACAAATTAAATACGTAATGTTTACCAACGTAAACACAATTTATCATTTAAATTTTCTGCAACATATAAAAATTAATTACATTTGAATCCCATTTTAGCGTTCAATTTTAATTCTGCAGATGGTTTAACAAATAAATAAACTGAAACGTCAAATATCCTAAAAATGTTTTTAATTAATAATAAAATGACCGATAGCTTCAACAAAATTTTAATATTATATGGACGAATTGATTTTTTTTATGTATTTAACTTCTTGCATTTTTGATAATAGGTATTTTGTAAGTATTTAAATTATAACTTAGAATTTTTTTGAGAGAAAAAGGCTACGTTTTACGATCGCCCCCACCGCCCCCACCGCCCCCACCGCCCCCCCCCCCTTGGATCCGCGCCTGATCTGAATACTGCTTGAAATTAAACGGACTGAAAAATCGGTTGGCGTATTAGATAATAGTTTTTTTTATTTATATGAAAACTATATAAGTCCTATGGTTTAGGTGCACAGCGGGTTCCCTTGTAAATGGAGATCCGATCAAACAGATGGGTGTTTTCTGTATATGTTGAGCAGCTGAATCCGAATATGTAACCTGCTTTTCGAACAGACAGTAAACAATTTTATTATTGAAAATTTAATTGTTTTATCGGTTATAATTAATAAATCATTATAGACATTACTTTTTTTACGAATAAAATATTGTTTGTTTCATCTCGATAAGAATCGGAGACATTTTAAATTAGTTATAAAATAATGACATAGTCTAGAATATATGCTCAGTGCTCTGACAAAAACAAGTATAAGTCGACTTATCATAGTAAACTTTCATCATGTCTATCTCATTTTAAAGGTAAAAGAGTATACTAAGTTAGTATGTTGTTATACTTGGCTTGCAATTGAGATAATTCAGAGTGACAAATTTTTCTATTTTTTTGACATCTCGATTGCTTGTAAGCGAACAAGACACAATTACCCCTAGAAACTCTTGGCATAAGATATAACAAAAGACTGGACTTTTCTTATAGTTTAAGAGCCATTTTGAATTTTTTGACAATGTAATAAATAGCTCAGGAATAATCACAAATTTAAAGAGCGACGGAAAACCATTGCGGTGCGGCAGATGAAGGAGCTCATGGCGCCATCTCATTCCCTCTCAAAAAATGTTCGATCTTATAATTCACATAAAATTATAATATACAGAGTTCATTCGCAAAGTTTCGGGACTAATTTCTTTTAAGGAACGAAAACAAGAGTTTAGAAAAAAGGTTTTATTTAGTTTTCAACATAATCCTGTTCTCGTTCTATACAAATTTTGTTGCGCTCGTATAGCCGCTGGAACGACCTGGAAAACTTCTTTTCTGGAATAGCTTTTAATACTCTGGTCACATTCCTCTCAACGTCTTCAAAATGTTCTCACGTCATCGTAATTTTCAATTCAGGGAATAATAAAAGTCTGCCGGAGCCAAATCTCGTGAGTAGGACGGGTGATGAATCATGGAGACCGACTTTTGGACCAAAAATTATCTAATTAGTATTGAGAAATGGGTTGGCGTATTGTAGTGCAACAGAAACCAGTCACCGGTGCAGTACAATTCCGGTCTCACGCGACGAATCCGCTTCAAAAGTTGATCCAGGACACTTTTGTAGAATTGTGCGCTCATTGGCCCGGGGGCACGAATTCGCTATGGATCATCCTGTAAGAATCAAAAACAGCATCGTTTTGATTTTCGACTTTGTCCCTCGAACTTTGGTGGGCCGCTCCTCGCTCTTGCCCAAACGCCAAACGCCACCCCTCAGCGGTTTGGCGTTTGGTCGATGGATCGCATTGAAAACACCGGTTACAGTTTAATTTTAAAAAAATTTATGCTTGTCTGCCCATTTAGTCAAATCGCTTGAAGCGTCCAAATGCGAAATAAACTTCACAAAGAGTTTTTTTTTCAAGAAAATAGTGCAAAATTTGGTGCATGCTTCCTACACTAATGTTGAGTTCCTATGACAACATTTCAACCGTAATTCCCGATTACGAGACAGTGCAACACGCACACGTTCGACATTTTCATCGGTAGTCGAGGTTAAAGGGCGCCCCTCATATAGATCGTCTTCCAGCGACTGTTGACAGTTCTAGAACCATACATACCACTCGAAAACCTTATTACGGCTTAAATAATCCGGTGTTCAATAATTCGAATGATTTTGAACCACTTTTATCCAATTTAAAACAAAATTTGATTGCGGCTCGTTGCTTCATAGCGAAAATTGTGACGCAGTGGCAAAAATACATCTAATTCAAACGAACACAGATGGCCAATAAGTGAAGTTACAGTGCTCACTGTGGATAATTAAGGCATGATGTTACATAGTTCTTCCGTCGGGTAACAGATAGCTCTAGCTGTTGATTTTATACAAAATTAATCCCGGAACTTTTTGAGTGAACTGTGTATATATTTTTAGTAGTAATCGATGGACAGACAGGCATCGACCAAACGCTCAGCTTAAGGATTTCTCATAACTATAATATATACTCTCAGTCGATACCCACTTACGGTCGAGATCTCTCTAATTTCTGAACTGTACAACGGTTTTACTATCCAGTGGTCAAGACATCCACTCGATTGTCGGTCTAGGGCGCCCCGGATCACTTTGGTAGAGGGCCCACATGCGCTGGGCCGCTTGCTACAGTGAACAAACGATAATCCAGGGATCATTTGCGCGTATTAGTTACTGGCTGCCTGCTGCCAATTCTTACCTGAAATGTAAAAATAGAAACTAGATGATACCAACGGTTTCAAAATATCTTGTATTCAGTATTCCCTACTTTATAATATGACCTAAAAATTACTTACAATCTAAGATGGATAACAATATAAACAAATAGAGTATGAATGTGCGCTGTTCACGGCACCTCGTTTATCCAGCGGTGGCGGTCCGGTAGACGGTAACCCGGAGGTATTATTCATGATGCTGTTCATAACGCTTCATTCTAAAATTCGTTCGCTATTCACGATGACTAGTAATATACATTTGCGACGTTTTTCACAATTCCTCGTACTAGACTTTGCGATGCCATTCACGGCGCCTCGTACTTAAAATCCGTGTTGAGGTTCATGGCGCCTAATACTAAAAATTCAACCGGCGACGGTACTTTATATATCTTAGCTGTAATCCGACATCGATCGACCGTAGGGGAAGTTTTTTGTAAGCGGGGGTTGTCTGCGCGGTGATAGTAACATCGGGCGGTAACCCTGGCCGTGACGGGCAGCGCGCACCTGGCGGTAAACGTGTTCCTGTAGGTATAAAGTGCGTGCTGGAGAAATAGACTTATAAAATTATTTAGTTAGTTGACCCATCAACAGTCGATAATTAAGAATTTTTTATTATTAAAAATATTGTTTCTTCTTTAGACATAATTCAAAAATTTTTCCTAATATTTATTTTTTCTTTTATAAATAACTTATTTTGAAAACAAATAAGTCGTTTTGTGTTTAGCATATGAAGCTATAAAAATGACTACAGTATCCAATGTCCTATTTCTTATTACGCTCCTGAATTATAAATACTGGTATAAAAACTTTATCATTAAAAAGGAACCGAGTTAAAACCTTTTTGTTTGACTACAAAATGAAATACAATGAAATACCTTTAACAAATTTATTTGGAAGCTTTAAAGCGTTTAAAACACAGAAAGTCTGTATTATTGGGAGAAGTATTTTATTCAGTGACACGAATAACATGAGTGAGCTTTTAATAGCTTCCTAATGCATAATACAAAAGTCCAAGCGAACAATAACCGTTCAAAATAACTTTTAAATATTCAATTCACATAAAACCACTGAAATATGTCAATAATAGAACTATTCTGATATGCAGTGATGTTGATTTAATACGTTTATCTCCGCCTTCTGTAAATTGAAAATGATACAATAATTTTGTCAGTGACCATAAACCATACACAGGAATGAAAATGAAAATGAAAATTTAAAAATAATGGATTAGCTACTACAAATCACTTTGTTAGAAACTAGACCGCAATACACTTAAAACCATACAATATTTAAAACCGATAGAGAATGAGTAAAAGTAGATGTATGTATGTGCGTAGAGTTGGGGTCTGTGCACTCCGAATTGGTAGATCTATTGTACCCCTTACTGTTGTTAACTCCTAAGAGATGCCTTATCGGCTGTAGCAAGTTCTTCAGTCCTATTTCCCTCAGGAATCTTGGGATGTTGGAAGACTTCATGGTGGCTCCCTTTCTTCGATTTGGTGTGTTCCTAAGAACCGCATCCTAGGGTTTTCTAGAGCGCTGCGCTCCAAAAAGATATAAATAGAGTTTTCAGCCTCCTCTCCACAGAATCTGCACTCTTCTCTTTTTATCAGTCCGAGTCCAAATATTAATCATTGTAGTTAAAAATTTCCATAGTAATTCCATTCCAGGAATTGAAACTTGAAATTAACTTTCAAAACCGTTCCAAGCGACAAAGGTTCTCAGACAAGGCTCTTGTTTAAAATATACATTTAAAAAGCGTTAACGAAGTGGAAACAGAAATATGGATGGATAATACAAACACTTACAATCTGCAAGTTGCTGATGATTAGGCGATCATTGCAGAAGGCAAGAAAAATCTTGAATATATGGGCCCGTAAATTGAGACAAATATATTAAGAGTGTGGCTTGACATATAATATCAGCAAAACAAAGTACTTGAACGTTGGAGCAAACACCAGCAATATACTACCTGGAGAGTCAAAGATGTAAGCTGGAGACAAATATAAAAACCTTAGAGTAAAGTTCGATTTAACTAACCTAAATGAGAAGGAAATGAAAGAGAGAATAATTCCAGCAAGAAAAGCAATAGGCAATCTTAATGGAATCCTGTGGAGCCAACGCATATCAAAACAACGTAACTGGAACATCCACAATACACTAATTAAAAGTAGTTAGTTTTATGGAGCAGAAACATGGAGACTTATAGAAGAAGGCAAAAGGTTGGGGAAAACAAGGTCAGTGCTAGCATCATAAATATAAAAAATACAAGCGAAGATATTCGATAGCGAATGGGAATAAAAGAGACCGTTAGCGTATAACAAACTATAGGTTGGCAGACCACGAACTGGATACCGCAATAAAAAAAAGAAGAAGCAGACTTAAACTATCATGGAGTGCGGATATTCCAAAAGCAATGAGCTGAAGGAATATGGGGGAAGGTCTCGAAACCAATGAGGCCTAAGCTTCGGACAATATCACCGCACGTTTTAATCAACGTTCTCGATTTGAGTTGCTTTTGTGTTATTGAGTGAATCATCGAGATGTGTTTTATTTGCTGCTTTTAATTTTAAAATTGGCTTATAGGACTCAAATGCGAGATGATGGTTTGTACCTAATGCATTGGCTTGATGAGTCCATACTAGGACGAAACGACGCTCTCGTCATTTTTCGGACTCGGAGCCTCTCCATTATCTTGGAGTTATCGGCATCTTTTAACACGAGAGTAATGTGTGTGTATGTATATTAACATAATTTCAAGGTAGATGTATTTGAAAAAGATATTTTTTCTCCTTAAGGCCATTAAGAATCGGGACACACAACTTACTAACTGAGAATTCCAATTTGGTTTTCGTCCCATGCTATTCTCGAACAACTAAAAGTTTCGTCACTGGAACTACAGTGAACCGGGAGTAAAAGGCATAGAAATCAATCATCGGCTAAAAATCCCATTTTGTAAAATGTCGGCATGATTTTGTTAGTCGAACTTGATGCCAGACTGTGATCATCAACATTACAAACGGACATCCAAATATACCCGGACACAAAAATGTTCCCAAAATATTTTAAAGCGTTTAACTAATTCTCAGATAATTTGAAATATAAATAATCATATTTAAAAGCATTTATTCCAAGTGATCACAAATCATTAGCTTGAAATTTTCGTTGGTCCGAGGTTTACATATGCTAATGCATATTTTGACTCTAAATTCTACACCTAGTAAACAATTTAACAATATATCATATGCCCATATTTATTTTTCTGATGGGTGTTGAATTAATTATTGTCCTAAATATTAACTATCATCGTAAAATTACCTTTTTTATGACCTGCGTGTTTTTTATGAGAAATGTGAATTCCCAAAATATAATTTATTTGCTTAAAAGAATAACTATATTAATCAATTTAAAATCCCTAATTGGAGTTTGAAGATTTCTCTCGTAAAACTGTCTTATACATAATAAAAAAACATTTTGATTTTCTGTTTCTGATTTTTGAGAAGTACCATACTTCTTACAAGTGATAACGGTGAAGAGTGAAATATCTTTAAACATACCCTAAATTAGTAAAGTGTGCTCAGAAAGGAAAACATATTTTGTCTGTTATCAAACTGAAGATATGTTTTACTTGATACTAAAAACTGATTTTTCATAATCAATTTTAACCATTTTATTTTACCGTAAACTGATCATTCAACATAGGGTGTAAATCGAATTACAAAATAAATTCTTTCTCCAACTTGACAGCCCTATTTTTTATGCTGCCTATCAAATCTGGCACTAACAGCTTATGAATATTACAAAATACTTTCTGCAGCATTATTCACTGTTTATTGATTTCAGTATTTCATTACATAAATTAAACATTTTCTTTGTAAAAACTTTTTTCGGGATAAAATTCAGTAATAGCTATGTACGTACAACCGAAATCGATTTACGTCAGTCGATTAGAGAACTTAATGCAAAATAAATCAGTACTTATAAATATTTTCGTGATATTACTGGAATTAATGAAGTTTTTATAAAAAATTGAACCGCCCTCTAAAAATGAGCCAAAAAGCGAATAATAAAATCAATTTTTATATAGAATTGACTCTTTTGAATTCTACGTCAAATTATTACTTAAAATGTGTTTAACCAAGAGAGAGTGCCAATAATTTTGTAGAAATACAACTTTACTTGTGATTAATTTCTTACCATATTCTAAACCACACTGAACAACCAAAAAATCTCTGCTTCTGAGAATTCTCAAACACCAGTTTTAAATAAAATTACATCAAACACAAATTTAGTTGGATTCGTAAGGTACTCCTCCAAAAACCCTCTAATACCGATTTGAAGGCAATAATATTGCAGGCCATTAGTAGACATCTGAGAACCAAAATCTAGTAATTTATCAAACACTTTAACTGATAACACTATTATTCGTAACGATTTTTTTCCAAGGCTCAAATTAGTAGAAAAAAACAAATGGAGAAAAAGTTAGGAAATATTCGCCAGAGAGTCTAATACGTTCTATAACACAATCCGTGAGAACAATCCGTCAAATCACTGATTTATGTATATATGTAGAGTTAGAGTTTATTCAATGCGACCTGGTAGATCTATTGTGCCCCCCTACTGCTGCCAAGTCGTAAGAGTTACCTTATCGGCTAAAGCAGGTCGTCCTGTCCTATTTCCTTCAGGAACTCTAGGATGTTGGACGGCTTCAAGGAGGGTAGCTTCCCTTCTTCGATTTGGTGAATTTCCAAGAACCGTCTTTTAGGATTTTCTAGAGCGCTGTAATCTGAAAGGATATGTATAGAGGTTTCGTTCTCCTCCTCACATAATCTTCACTATTTTCTATTTACAAGTCCGAGTTTCTTGAGGTGTTCCTTCAGGTGGCATTGCCCCGTCAGGACCCCTGTCAGAAAATTGAGTTGGTTTTTACTTAAGCTTATGCATTCTTTGAATCTCTTCTGGTTGTAGTTCCCAAGAAGTATCTTTGCTTTTCTTAATCCTTGCAGCCGCGTCCAATAGTTGGATCTCCTGCTCTCTTTTTCTATCTTTGGTTCTTCCAGCTGCTACTGATTCCACAGAAAAGCTCTGGCCCCAGAAAAGGTGTCTCAGTCCCTTTCCTCGCGAACCAGTCTACTATTTCGTTCCCCTCTGTCCCGGTATATTCCGGTATCATATGAGGGTAACTTTATCCGGTATCATATGAGGGTAACTTTATTATTCTTACTCAAATCATTTAATTTTTCTAGGCATTCCCAAACAATCTTGAAGCTGATAAATTAAAAGATCAGAGCACTAATGACTGCTTGACTATCCCACATGATAATAATCTCTTGGCCGTTTTTTCCTTGTTGAATACATATCCTAATGGCATGTATTTCGGCCTGGAAATTGCTTGGTGACTTATCCAACCTTGCGTGGTGTCTGGTGCCGAATCCGCACACTCCTATTCCATTTCTCGCCGTTATTCTGAAGCCATCTTCATACCATATAATGGATTTCTTGCTGAGTTTTTCAATGGTGTTTCTGACCCCTTCGCTTTTGCGACTAAACTTTGTGTTGTAGTTTTTCACAAAGTTAAATTTCTTGTTCATTTCGTCTTATGATATCTCCCAGATTTGTTGATTTTTGGATCAACAAAACACTGATACTATTGTCCAACATGTCTAGAACTGTAATTAGCTGCATCAGTAGATTCAAGCTTAACCATTACAGATTTTCTCGCTATGTTAAAAAAATAGAGATCCAGTGCCATCCAAGTTGCACAACATGTTTTCAGTATAACGATTCCAGCCAGTTTTGGGTTAGCTGCAAACAAAATATCTATCTATTAAACAATTTTCATAACCACTTCTAGTTGCAAGGGTTTTAATATCCCTTCTGGCTGTCAGAAATTCTACAGTCCCCAAACGTTGATACCTGTCAGCAAATTTATATATTTTTTACTAGAATTGGTATTAACCTATAAATTGAGGACCATTACTAAACCTTACTTACCCTTGGTATTAAACCCTTTTTTATCCCGCCTACCTAGTACTTTGTTTCGATAAAAAGCTTTAATCGACCCGAGTGCCAGAAACATATGTGCTAATATGGACATTCATATTCTATTTCAACCCTCAATATCTCAATATTGGTATTGTTTCCTTTTAAGTCTTTTAATCATAATTAACATACTTCGTGGCCAAAACACTCGGAACAGATGTAAAAATTGCCGCCTCCTTGCTTCGATAATAAGAGATATGATTTTTATAGAGCTAAAATTTTCTAGAGCGATTAGATGAAAGAGCTGGAGCCGGAGTGTTCGGCACTAGCACAGGAGTGAGAGAGTACTACCCTCTGGAACAACGTGTGACAACCTTCACAGGGAAAATTTATGCTATTCTGCAGTATGACCATCTCTGTGAGAGGGATATAAAAAGGAATAAGGTAATAAATATATGCTCAGACAGTAAGGTTGCGATATTGGCACTGAAATCCACTGATGTCTGAGTACAAGGACGTACTGAATGGTATAACAAGGAACGGCTACACAGTCAGACTCGTGTGGGTAACGGGTCACTGGGGCATATACGGGAATAAGAAAGTACATCGTCTGGTAAAGTTGAGTTCGACAACTGAACCGTATGGACCCCCCAATACTACCTGTCCCAACTGATATTGGCAAAAGCGAATTTAAATCGTTGCTATGAAGCAAATTTATTGAATTGTTAAGGGGAGCTCCAGGAATGAGGCGTACTTAGGAACATATAACCGGACCTAGCGCACGGCATAAGCTTCTCCCTTAGGAAGGAAAGAGCTGCGAATTGTGGTGGGATTGTTGACAGAACATTGTCACGTGAGGAACCATATTCATAGAATCGGTGTCGAAGACGACCGGACCTGCATATGGTGTTTGTAGGAGGATAAAACTATTGACCATGTCCTCAGAGAGTGCCGAGGACCCAAAGGATTTAGACAGAGATATTTCGGAGATACAATTTTGTTACCGGAAACAGTTCAACTGAGGCTGCTTGGATTCGCAAAAGCGACAGGCCTTGAATGACCTACAGTTGTGGTGGGATATAAAGAGTCCAATAGAAGCCTAGGCATCGGTGATCTAGTATCACCACCTCTTTTTCAATCACTCATTCATTCATATGTCAGCATAAAATCTCTATAAACTCTAATAGAGATTTTTCCCAACCAGTCGGTTATTAGCAACAAGTCAAACGAAATATATAACAGATATGAGATCACTAAAAATTTAAATAAATTACAGTAGAAAAAGTCATGGATGTAATATCCTTAATGTTTGACATTCACAATAAGATTCTAATCCATAGACAAAATCCCCGAACAGCTTTAAGACCGTATTCCTTTTATCAGTAGAGTTATAAAATATTTTACAAGCCAATGCTAAAGATGTCATCACTTTAAATGGCTTCATAAATTTATTCCTGTAACGAATTTTTATGTATATAAAAATACTCTAAACTATTCTCAAAATGTCGTAATATATCATCACAAAATCTTCATCCATAAAATCGCCATATAAATTTTTCGAAGCCAAATGGATATTAGCAACAAGTTTAAAGGAATATATCATTAATATTTAGCCGCTTGAATCGCCGAATCTCCAAACTGATATTATTATTATATGTAGTATATCAACGTTTTAAAGATGCACGTACTATTTGTCTGGAAATAAAGGAAACTTTAAAAAACACATAAAACAGTATTAATTCATCAATAATTATTTTATCTTCTTTAAATTATTTCCCTTCGAGACAACACACATATATCAACGTTTTTACAGTTTTCAAATATCCCTACATGGCCTTAAGTGCCTGAGTATGGTTAAAGAACAATTTTATGAACAGAGATTGCAACGTAAATTTTCTTCTAAAATTCCTATTGAGTTAATTTCAGTTTAAGAAGCGAATCAGATTGGTGATCATATTTTCACACCAATCAGATTAGGCAACTGTATGAATTCTGTACCGACTAAATTTTTCTTTTTTCCAAAACGTTAAGGGACGATTTATAAACAAACGAGAAATAATTAAAATGCGATAAAACCACTGATTCCCACAGCAAACATCTAAACTTTTTGCTAACATATCCTTATTTGCATGTAACATTGTTCAACTATAAAATGACTTTTTTATTAACACTGCCATTTGATTCACAAAACTTATCGCGAACTAAGATATTCAAAGACTTTTTCGCACTCTTCATTGGTAAAAAAAGCCATCGATCTGCAGTTGTTCAAATTTTTCAACACTGAATATATTTTAGACACCAAAAAAGGAACCACTAATTTAATGAAGTTTAAAACTAAGTCATTATTTTTTCGATTTTTCACAAATATTTCCTAGTGCCTTATTAAGTGTTACCTCCCTTCATAATGGAAAACACTAAAATTTTGTAAGCACAACTCACTATACTCCTTGGTATGTCAGCTGTATAGATTATAAATAGAGATATCTGAAAATTAGGTCCTATGGACACCCAATGTAACAGGTCTCAACAATGAAGTCTCCCATTCAATACAACTCTTAAGCTACAACGGCACAGCATAATAGCAATAATCACTATTTTCCTTAATAGCTCCAATGATCGCATAGCATTTTTTAGGTCAAGAAGGAACTGTTTTGAAGTTTTGTCAATAAACATAATCACAAAATGAAAGTTATTCATAGATTCTTTCAAAGTCATACTTTTATACAACGGTAATAAATATTTTCCTATTCTTGTTGATCAAGTTGTGTCTGTGAAGAAAACATAGATAATATGCAACTTTTGCTAGGAAAAACAGAATACAAATAATACTAGAGAGAAGTACACCAAGTATTGCTGCTTTTTCTGTATTTGGTACAGTTGTCCAAGGAGAAACCACTTTCTAAGTCTGGTCTTCGAGGGAGAATTTTGCACTAGAAACAATATATGAATATACTTCATTCACCATTTTCTTAAAACGAATACGTACCGCTTATGCATATAAAATTATTTAAAAAAACTTTATGGAATAACTTAGTGGACACTTTTGAGTATCTAGAAGAGAACATTTTCAAAATGATGGATGCAAAATTAAAAGGGTGCATTTTCCTAGGACCCTAAATACCAAAATTGGTAAAAATATACAAGCTATAAAGTTAAATAGAAAAGGAAATAAAGAGAAACACGGAAATCAATAATACATGTATTTCCAAACTTTTATCGAGGAAAAAACAGAACACTATGCATCGTTAGTAGATCATGTGATTGAGGTCTAGCACGATGGATGTAAAATGTCTATTAAAATATATATTCTGTACATTAGTTTTTTGTAGGGAGTATTGCAGACGAACAAGAAGCACGTTTCTATGAGGAGATCTTAGAACCGGAATCAAGGAATTATTACTGGACCTTGAGCAGAGAAAATGTAAATAGGAGTTACCGAAGACAGAGCAACACATCCGTTAATTTTTAGAGGATTATTAAGTAGAATTAAAATTTTAATCATGATCAGTATTTGCTTCCTTAATAAATTAGAGCTAACGTAACAGCAAGATACATACAAAAATAAATATTTATTTATTATTTTCTACTCATTTCATGTGCATAAAATAGGTAACAGTTCGCGTCTTATAACACCCTTAAAAAATATTGCACTGTTAAATTTCAACACTAATATTACATCCTAAATATTTGTCATTCCCAATAAGAGTCCATTCCATAAACAAAATCCCTATACAGCTTTAAGAGCGTATTACTTATAAGTAGAGTTATAAAATATTTTACAAGCCAAAGCTAAACATGTCATCGCTTTAAATTGCTTCATAACTTTATCCCTATAACGATTTTTTATGTATATAAAAATGCTCTAAACTATCCCCAAAATGACGTAATATGTCATCACAAAATCTCCATAGAACCGTAATATAAATTTTTCCAAGCCAGATGGTTATTAGCAGCAAGTCTAATGGAATATATCACAGATGTTTAGTAGCTTTGGGGAGCAGATATATTAAGAAAAATGGCAACTGAAGAGGGCTAGATTACGAAAATATATGTGATGTAAGAACGGCATAAATCGTAGTTAACTTGGGCGACCACAAAGAAAGAAGGATAAAATGGGAAACTTTCTTTTTTCTTTCCCTTTTCTCACTGATGACAAATCTAAAACAATAAGCTTTGAATTGATATTTACGCGAAAACTGTTACTGCTTCTGGTTCTTTTTTGACAGAAATTCTAGTTTATTGACTGGGAAAGGAAGTAAAACGGAAAATAATTTGTGATTCCCGGAAAACGGTATTCGTAAAAATTAGAACTCCTAAAACAACGGATTGTGGTAATTGAAAAAGTTTGAAAAGTTCTTTGTGTGGTTAGTCGGATATATAAATATTTATTTATAGGGATACTGAAATAAATCAGAGTTACGAAAAGAATAAATATGAATTAATATAAAAAATTATTGATATACATCTACAGTAAGAACTTATTTAGAATGAGTCAAAATGATTTCTTTACAAAAGACATTTACGAATTAAAAAATATAAATAGAACGTATTCTTATGAACTTGTAGATGATAAACTTAATGAAATGAATAATTTCCTTTTAAAGTTTATATCACAGCAGGCGCGGAACCCAGGGGGGGCGGGGGGGGGGGGCAATCGCCCCCCCCCCAAGAGCTTTGAGTTTAGGAAAATGGACCCGATTTTTCCCCTTATACTATAGTTTATTCAAGAACTAGAGAGAGTAATAAATCATTTTTAACCCTTTTTCTCTTCGCAATCTACTTGTGTTCTTTAGACCGGTGTTTTTAGCAAAATTTGTTAGACACATATATTTTTCATAGGAATAGGTTAGAAATTTTATAATCAAAAATACCGGTCTATAATAATAGACTAAAACGTAGGATTATTCTCTCAAAAAATTCTAAGTTATAATTTAAATACTTACAAAATATCCATTGTCAAAAATTCAAAAAGTTAAACAGATATAAAAAAATAAATTCGTCCATATAATAATAAAAATAAAATATTTTTGGGGCTATCGGTCATTTTATTATTAATTAAAAACATTTTTAGGGTATTTGAGGTTTCAGTTTATTTATTTCTTAAACCATCTGCAGAATTACAATTAAACACTAAAAAGGGATTCAAATGTAATTACTTTTTTTTATGTTGTAATTAAAATTAGACCTACTTATTATTATTTCTATTGTACTGATATCTTAATTTAATTTACTTTTATATATTGAAATACGATAGCCCCAAAAAAATAAGATAAACATGTTAATTCTACACGCTTAAGAAAAAGACACAAACACAATAATAAAATAATAAAAAAACTCAGAATTAAATATATATAAAATTAAAGAGTGGGACACACTAAAATAAAAATATATAAAAAAATAAAAAAACATATAAACAACATTAAACAATAAAATACAACAAGAACAAAAATTTAAATAATAAATTGTGTTTACACTAGTAAACATTGCGTATCTAATTCCTAATCAAAGTCAGTGAAACTATCTTCGCTAAAATTAATTATAATTGGTTCCTTTATCTCACCGATTATGAGATCGAGTTCTCACATTTTGTTTTATTCTTTTATTATATGGATTTTTCCCAATTTTCCGCAGTAACTTTATGAAATTGAAATGAAATGAAATGAAATAATTTATTAGCCATAAAACTGATACTTCAGCATTGGTTTCGTCTATACAATTAAATAAAAAATATATACATAGCATACCTTAATGCAAATGCAAAAATATCTTCCAAAAGTTTAGTTAAATTACTAATTCTATTAATTGTGTTATTTCTATCAACTCTACCTTCTACTTGAGAGAGATATTTATGTCTCCAACGGACAGTTTCCGGACGATTTATAAGAACAAATTTTCTATCTGGTTTTTCCCAGCAAAAATTAAGTTCTCTGAATAATTTCCAGAGATCAGTTCTTTTAATTTCAGGTAAATCGCGATCTTCAATGATTTTAGTTAAAATTTTGTAGATGGTTGGGATCTGCTTCTCATAATAAAATGTATATACAACCCCTTTAATTGCGGTTTTCGTCTCTTCTTCCAACGAGGTTTTTCGTTTGCCTGTGATCGAATGTGGCTTGGGAGTACTAACAATTCCAGTCGTTTTTTCTCCTTCAGTATTCGGTACATAGTAGATTTTCCAACTCCTGTCATGTTGGAACATATCTCAACAGAGCTTTTAACATTATTATCTAGATATTGATATCTTAAGGTATCATAAACATTCATCGTAACAAGCGCAAACAAGATTAAGGACACACTGTAAGGTGTACTTTGCTCACTGACAGAAATTAAATTAAACTACCTGCGGCACTGGAGCAGGTACGTTAGAGGTTTCGGTAACAGTTTTATTACTCTCTCTAATTCTTGAATAGAGTATAGGAGTCTTGCGATCGCCCCCCCCCCCTCCCAAAAGCTTTGAGTTCAGGAAAATAGAACCGATTCTGCCTTTTATATTAGGAATGAGTATGCTGCTTGCACTCCACAACTTGTTTTTCTTGCGATACTGTACTTTTGTGATATCACCCCCCCCCCCAAAGAGAGAGGCTGGATCCGCCCCTGTATCACAGTATAACTAAAATAATCAGAAGGTTAACTTGGCTTTGCGCCAACTGAAGGTTGGGGTCATCTTAAGGCTTAACAAAGAACACACACTTATAATGTAACATTAAGTCTGTTAAAATTCATTCATCATAACGCCGGCTAAAGACACAAGAAAACTAGCGATTGTATAAGTAAATATTTGGTCTCTCAAGTTTGAAAATGCGTAGAAGAAGACATTATTTGTTCTTTTTGTACAAGCTGGTTAATGGTTTGATTAATTGTGATGAACTTCTTGGTCAGCTTAATTTTAGAGTACCCAGTAGACATACTCGACAAAGTCAGTTATTTGCTGTAAGAGTACATCGAAGAAATTATGATTCGAAAGCTTCGGTCGATTGCTTAACCAAAATTTAAATGAACACTTTTTAAATATAGAAATTTTTTACATTTGACGCCTTTATATTTTCCCGTATGTTATTGGAATTCCTATCAACTTACAGTTCAGCAGAATGCTACCGCTTTTTTCCAGGATTAGTAAGTTTGAAAAATTATGTTTTTTCTAGTTCCATTATATAAGATTTAATATTTTTATAGATGTCTTTAATTTAAAAATCTACGTAAAATGCCAAGCCTTAGTGTGAAGTAATATTCCCTAAGCGTGTCATTATTTCACCTTAAACAACAGCCCAAAAGCAGGATAAATTATTCATTATTTTTTTAAAGTAATAACTAGTAGTAGTAATTAAGACAAATTAGAAAAAATAATTTAGTATTTCGCGAAAATATTTTTTTTTTAATTATTGGTATTGGCTGATCAGCCATGCAACCAGTCACGAAGTGTTATTTTATTCAAAAAAATATTGATACCAATAGTAAAAAAAAAACAAATTCTTCGCTAGGTTTTGAGATATTGAAAAAATGATTTAACATAGGTGTTTAACAGGGACACACACTTCACGCCGCTGGGATCTCTAAGGGCGTCTTTTGATTGGACAAACAAGAAAGACCACTATAAAAGGATGTACACTGGACGATAAAATTAAGAATATGAGATCATAGTTTTAAATTTATTTTATGTAGGTAAAGCATAATTGCATTATATACTTCTATTCTTTTTAACGCTAGAAGATTAAGAACATTAAAAGGACTCTTAACTTTACCAATTGTTTAACAAAATTTCAATCAGTGTATTTATTTCATTCTGGTATTTCTACACTGTAGAATTATATGATCCAGATCACATCTAATATGACAGATATCACAATTTTCTGTCGGTAGGATATTAATTTTATGTAAATGAGCAGGCATGGCCAAATTTCATACGAATGATAGTTGTTATGTGGCGTCTTGAGACTGTTATATCTTTATGCCAATATTTATTTGGTATATCATCACATATGAGTGAATATCTTGTCGATGTGTTTCTACAAAAATTAGACCATCTTTCTTTCCATTTATGCTTTATTTTATGACTTAAATTATTATATGCATCAGAAAGAGTAAATTTATTTTTAAGATGAATGCCATTTAAAATGCTATCTTTAGCCCAAGTATCTACAATTGCATTACCCTCAAGTCTTGTACGAGTTTATGTCCATATGAATATGATATGTTTACTGCGTAGCATAGATCTACGCAATAATTTTCTCATTTTCCAAATGAGCGGATTACTTTTATAGTCCCAAGGTTTAACTTTATTCAAGGATTTAAGGACAGACATTGAGTCAGACAGAATAACATAATGCTTAAATTCACTATCCAAAACAACTTTCAGCGCTTCAGATATAGCTATAGCTGCACTGGTAAAAATGCTACAATCATCAATTATTTTATATTTACGTTTAATGTTCATTTGGGGGATGAAAACTGCTACCCCATTACCTTCTGGTGTCTTAGAAGCATCTGTGTATATTAGTATAGAGTCCTTGAGATAACAAAGTTCCCTGTTTAAAATGTGTTTGTTGAGTAATCCGTGAATGGAGGAAATTGTATGTCTATTCTGTAGATGCTACTATAATATTCATAGACGGCAATGCTAAAAGTAGTGATATCATTTAGTATTTGGTTATAATTTCTGAATGCTTCACACAAAGGAGGCGAGTTTTTATGACACCAATAATTATTTGTTAGGTCAAATGTATTAAGTCTTGCTACATTTTGTAATAAATCGGTATCAAAAAATTTATGTTTGAATAAAAATTTAGCGCTCAACATTTCTCTACGAAAACATAAGGGAGGCTCTAAAGCCTCAACCATAAGTGCTTCTACTGGAGTAGAGTACATTGCCCCTAAACAAATTCTTAGAGCCTTATATTGAACCTTATCAACCTTTTGCTAATGAGTTTTACAAGCAGAACCATAAAGAATGCTTCCATAATCAAGGATAGATCTAATATATGTTTTGTAAAAAATTAATGCTGTTTGGACGTCACAGCCCCACGACACTCCTGTAACAGCACGCAAAAAGTTGATTCCATTATTACACCGTCACCAAGTGATTAATATGCTCTTTCCAGGTTAACTTTTTATCCAAAATAATGCCCAGATACCGAACTACAGTCTTGTTGGGTATAGTTAAATTCTGCAAATTTATATGATCTATATTGGGTAGATTGTGTCGAGTGAATGTGCAAAAAGTGGATTTATTAGGAGAAAATTCAAAACCATTAACACTAGACCAATTTAAGATTTTTCCTACTGCTTGTGATAACATTTGAACACTGGTATTATATTTACTATCTTGTGTGTAGATACAAAAATCATCAGCGTATTGCACAATTCTAAAACCAGAGGTTGTGAACATCGGCTGTATATAGATTAAAGAGCAAGGGACTGAGTACGGAACCCTGCTGCAAGGCAGAGGAAACAATTCTAGGACCTATTTTCTCATTAGAGTAATTTATGACATAAACTCTCCTGTTATTGTACAATTTAACAATTGAACTGGCTATAATAGGAGGTATTCCAAAGTTTCTTACCATTTTTTCTTCTAAAATAGTCAAATTTACAGAGTCATATGCACTTTTAATGTCAAGAAATAGTGAAGTAAGGTATTCATTATTAGAAAAACAATTTTGTATATCAAGAGTAACAGAAGATACTATATCCAGTGTACCAAAACCTTTTCTATAGCCGTACTGATTTTGAAGTAAGATGTTGTGATTAATTAGCCAATATTCTAAACGTAATTTGATGAGACGTTCTAATATTTTTAGGAGACATGTAAGTAATGATATAGGCCTATAAGAGGAGCCCAAGTTGGCATCTTTACCAGGTTTTTGTATCGAACGAAAATATTTCTATACTTTTTCCTTATTCCCATCAACCTTTCAAAAACAACTTCGTTGGCAATGTGTAATTAAATTAGTATTGCTTCGCGTATACACTACTGGGTATGGGTGTAGTTAGGGGAGATCAAGGGTGGGCACCGCCCACCCTACGAAACTCGTTGCCCGCTCTAGAAAAATCGACTATATTGAAGAAATGTACTGTTTTCATTGTTTTTATCTTAAGAAAGCGATTCAGTCCCATTCCTCTTAAAATTATTTTGTCATGCTACAAAATCTCAGTTTACCAAAAAGAGTGATCTGAAGTGGGATAAGCGTCAGAAGCAAAGCTTTTTAAACACTGTATCCATTAAAACTTTAAAAAATAGAAATGCCCAAAAGGAACATTTAGTATTAAACAAATACTTAAACATATTAATTTAGTTCAAAAATGATAATTATATTTATTTTTAAAATAAAAGGAAAGTATTTACATTTAATATAGGATAGAACTGTCCAGTGGCTTGGTAAAATTAGGCTATTTCACTGAATTTCCTGGATACTGATGAAGAAAATTTCTTGCTTCTTTATTTTTTTATTCAGTAGCCAAATGTAATTATTTTAAATTTAGCTGCATCAATGAACTCCATTATTATAAGGTATCTCTCATTAAATTGCTTTATTACTTCCAAAATTTGTTAATTCTACTAAAAAGTTAACCTACCTCTAGTCAGGGGCGCATCTTTGTGGAGGACGGCAATGTCACAAGGGCAAGAAAAGATCGACCCCCATTTAACAGTCAGTACAGTATGGCAAGCGAAAGCAAGTTCTCAGGAAGGGGCGGTCAGCAACATTCGAATTCCTAATGCTGCTGAAAGGCCAGTCTATTTTTGTGAATTTAGAGGCTCTTGGTGGGGGGATAGTCCCCAACGCCTCGTCTCTGAATCTGCACCTGTCTCTATCGGATTACCGAAATTGAAACATTGCGGTAGCTGAGCAGCTGACCGGCTGCACGTCTTAGCAAGATTCCCTAGCTACGCCAATGGTACTGAAGTTCTATCGTCAAACTGGGACACTTGAAGTAAATTGTCACATCCCATGAAAAATGGCGAATTTGTATTTTTGACGCGTTCATCATTCATATCCCTGTACACCCCGTGGAAATCAAGCGAATGGTGAAAGGAGTTACTGAATATGCGCAAATGAAGTACCAGCCGCTAAATGATATATTTGGCGAATAGTATTAAAAAATTTTATTATATTTTTGCTTATTAAAAAAATGCTCGTCAAAAAAAAAGTTATATGTTGACGAACCGTTTCTTTAAGACGTATTGTTTTTTCAATAAACAGTTGAAATGTTGATTAGGTGGTACCACAATATTTTTAGTGTTTTTAATTTTTAATTTAAATATCCTTAGAAAGTTGAATATGTCTCGCAAATTTCTATACTTCTCGGTTGTTAAAAAATATAAAGTAAAAATAACTTCACAGCAATGACACTATTTATTTACTTTTGGGGATTAATTTGACATACCAAAAGTAAATTAGCGGCAGAGCTTTGCACCACTATCTTGTAGTATATCATGCCTTACAATTTTCTATATCATATATTCATTTTTTACAAAAATATGTATAAAGTTATGTATAATTATATCACACTAACTATGGTTCTTCCTTTACAGTCCCTGTTAAATTTTATAATTTGGATATTGCTTATCTCATTTACCAGATATAGAATTTCAATTAGTCGATAAACTACCTTAAGTGTCTTTTTTCCACTCATGGGATTACGGCACCTCGCTGAAGGTCGTCCGCGTAATCTCCCCTTTCGTAAAAACAATACTACTTAATGCATTTGTTATAAAAAAAATCTATTATCTGGTTATCGACACCCAAAAGAAATAATACCAGTGTCTTTGATAACCTTTTGTATTTAATGTTTTTTTTTTATTTTAGACACAAATACTTCAAAATAGAATTTATTATCCACTCATTTTAAAGAATTTATTCTCGTAATATTCGTTTTGTGGGTTATTCCGTTGGGAATAAAATTCAGTTTGAGGGATGAAAAGTTTTTGCTGTTTTCTTGCAAAAAATTTTATCTAATCTAATTTTTTATATGTAAAAGATTGCTTGGGCCTCTATTATCAATTCCAAAATAATACTAAAGGAACTATGTATATTAAAAGTATAAAAGGAATTTTTGATAAAACTAAAATTTCAAACTTTTTATTTCTCCAAAATACCACGGTTCAATGCAAAATTTTTTTATCTCCTTTGTGCCCCCAAAAACCACTTGGTTGATTGAAGGTTTAAAATTTGGGATCTCTGTCATTGGAAACACTATGAAAAAATTTTTTGGTGTTCAGTGCCGTGTGAAACTAAACTATACAAATTTTTGATTCATCTGAACTTTCAGAAATTACTTACTTGAAAGGTGAAGTATCCACCATCGCTATTTTCTAAAGACTGGTAAATTTTTGATCTTATGTACTTCAAGTCTGTCATCTAGTATACAGCCATAGTTATTCGTATCGTATTGCAGCGGCAATTATCAACGGTTACACTGTGTTACGTTCGAAACCTCAATATAAAGTCTCCATTCACCAAATTTCTTCAACGTCCATTTGTTCATATGCTTACATAAAAATCGTTAGTTATTAAAAAGAAATAAAGAAACCTTCAAAAGAAAATTATAAGTAATATTTCACAATGTTTTGCTCTTAAGTCAATAGTAGAATATGATATACATGCAAATTTGGGTACTTTCATCAGAAAAAAATCTGTTGTTTCAGTGGGTACTGGAGATGATGATACTATCTCCCAAGGGAACGTGTGGAATGATTCGTCTTTCACTCGACTGGGGTATCGATGCCAGTGTAAGCGCGCTGTCTTGCAGGGGGCATTAGGGTATATAAATGAATGCGTTGTGTGTTTAGCGATGAGTTAACATAGTCCCTATCAAAGTCAGAAAGTCCTAGCACTCAAGCTGGGTAGTTGCCAGGGTTAACTTTCAAAGAATAGAATGGCACATGAGCTTAAAATTGCACTTCTTAAAATCACATATCGACAAATTTCCTGAAAACATTGCTTACTACAACGAAGAACAAGGTGAAAGATTTCCCCAGGACATGAAAATGATAAAAGGTATCAGGGAAAATGAGCCAATTACTGCTAGTCACTGAAAGAAGACTTAGCAAGTAAAGGAAGGAAAAGCAATAAAATGCCATTTCCAGAAATGTTCAAATCAAAATAATCAGATTTCATAAACAAAAGTAAACTTTTTCTATTGAATTTTAAAGAAAATTTATTTTAAAGCGACGTTTAAAAATTTTTTGTACGATAGAGAGTTGAGGAAAGCTCTCTATATACTCAATAGATAACTCACAACATATATCCATTAAACCCTCAGAGAATAAATGCTACCCTAAGGGGGTGGTTTTTGAGGCCTAAAAAGTCGAGGATTTCTGCAATCACACAATAGAGAGCAACATATACATGAGAAAATATTTTCACAATCTCCAAAGTTACGAAGACATGAATTTTTTAAATATTCATCCTTCCAGAGGGGCGGTTTTTAATAAGGGATAGGAGAGGTATTGACAAATTCTTTAGATGTTTATTAGATGGATCACAATATACGCACGCAAGAAAACTATTTTTGATACCTCAAGAAAGAGAAAAATGAGTTTATGAAGTATTCAATCCCCTGAAAGGGGTAGTTATTAGGACTGGAAAAAAGTGGTAAATATTCGTAGATACACTCAAGGTAAAAGGCTTATCACAAGGTTTTTTGATTTTGAGGTATTATTTTAGAAGAAAATCAATCACATTTTAAAACATCTGAATTTAAAGAATTTTCGCACCCTTTTTTAAGGGTGGAAAAAAATTGTGACTTGATGGAGCAATTCTAAGGTCAGATTCGATATCAAAGAGATATTATGTCGGATGTTCTCACAGGTGTGATGTGTAGTAGAAGGTTTTCGAATACCTCGTGAGGGTGCTGAGTCCTTTTCAAGACTGTAGGGCAGCTGACGTTTCAGTCGGAAAACGCATTCACTATTTTCAAAGCTCACTGTACGGCATCGGTGGACGAACTAATGCTTGCGGTTGTGGTGCTGAGAAGGATTTAGCACACATACGGGATACTCGAAAGCGTTCGATTATATATATATATATATATATATATATATATATATATATATATATATATATATATATATGTGGACAAATTGTCTCATTCATATATGACTCCCACACTTCGGAATTAATGTTATAAATCGGAAATTTTCAAATCAATGAATCGACTGCTAACTGCCCACCCCTCTTACCGGACTTAACGTCCATGGATTACTTTTTATGAAAAACTCTTAAACAGATGGCATAATGTAAACACCAAAGAAGAAATGCGGCCAGGAATAGAAAATTCGATAAACACTTTATGCTTTGATGCGGAGATCATGGAAAAAGTGCAGTTCAACTTTCTCCGTGGAACTAATTTTCTAATATTTAATTGGACTATAATTACCAAATTTTTAAAAATTTTATTTTGGATTGTTGTTGAATTTGTGCATTCATCTTCTTGTTCTTTACCAGTTCATTGTTAGATTACTATCATTGTTGACATGTTGGCCCTTAAACATTCTCTAAATTTCTTGGCCATTCCTATGCCTGGAGATAATGTGAGGGGCAGCTATAGCAAGTATCAGTATGCTATAAAATATTTAAATTCGATGATCTTTGAAACGACTGATCAAAGCGATACCGATTAAGTACAACTTTTTTGGATAAATGATGCCAAGGAAGAGAAATTTTTAATTACGCACAAAAAAGGTATGAAGCTTTAGATGTTGGCGAAGTACTGATGTGGCACCCTCTGCAGTGTACCTTGAAACTATAATCAGACCTTGATTTACCATTACACAGAACGCCAATGTACCATATTAAGTGCAAATAAAGCCATTATTGAGATAAATAGTTACAAAAAAATTTTTAAAAATTATAATGTTGGCAGCCTGTATTTCGGAAACTGTCAATTTTTGAACTGTAGCAAATTGGACTAGTACTTCATTTTTTAGCCTTAAGGATTTGCGCCAGCATTTTGTAATTAGTGAGTCACTAATTGATAATGCCACGAAAACATAATAATATTAATGATCATCTTCTATACATGGATGATCTTAAACTGATGGCTGCTACCAGAAACCAGCTGGAATAAATGCTTAAAATTGTAGAGGAGTTCTCCGGGGATATCGGAATGCAATTTGGAATTGACAAGTGCCGTATTTTGAACATCGTTAAAGGGACCGGGGGCTATTGAAATGCAGAACGGTGAAACTATAGCTGCAATGGAAGCGGTCCAAACAGATAAATATCTAGGTATGAAACAGACTAAAAGAATTGACCATGACACTATGAAGGCCGAATTGACAACCGAATTTGTCAGGAGGGTAAGGCGGGTATTACGAATTAATTTAAATAGTAGAAAGGTGTTTAAGGCGCTCAACACTTATGCTTGCTCTGCGCTAAGCTACTCTTTTGGAATTGTAAAATGGAGCAGGACGAACATACAAAACCTGCAAAGAAAAATAAGGACACTCCTACCAAAAGCACAAAAAGATCACCCTCGAAGTGCCATTGAACGTACAATGTTTGAAAGACACCAAGGAGCAAGAGGATTGCTGGATATTTTTGAGCAGCTCGACCAACAAATAATAAACTTACGTTCATATTTCCACAGGTTAGCGGACTCTTCCACACTATATCGAGCAATATGCGAGGCAGACGATTCAACGCCGCTACAGTTGAGGGAACAAGATATTAATTCTCACCACCAAACAGACCAAGAGAAGTTACAAACCTGGCTTCAAAAGCCCCTTCATGGACGGCATCTAAATGAGGTCAATCAGGACAATGTCGACAACTCAGCGTCGAACTACTAGTTGATTTCAGGACAGATGTTTCCGGAAACGGAGGGCTTTTTGTTGGCTATCCAAGATCAGGTTATTCCAACGAAGAACAATCGGAAATTCATCGTTAGAGATCCCTCAATAGAAAATGACCAATGCAGATATGGCTGTCGAACATTAGAGACAATCCAGCACATAACTGGAGGATGCCAAGCGTTTGCCGCAACCGAGTATAAGGAAAGACACCACTCAGCCGCTAAGATACTCCACCAAGAGTTAGCAGAAAAGTTAAACCTATTACAGGTAGGAAAAGTGCCTTATTACAAATACAGTCCCGAGCCTATTCTTGAGAACAACCAGTTCAAGTTATATTGAGACCGAACGGTTCAGACGGATCAAACAGTTGCTCATAATAGATCAGATATTTATACTAACAGATAAAATTTCTAGGCGAGTTACACTAATCGACATCGCTGTACCTAACAATAACCTAAGGCCAAAATACAACGAGAAGATCGCCAAATACAGAGATCTGGAGGTACAAATCCGAAGACAATGGGCGATGAATAGCGTCCAAACGATTCCCATAATACTCTCAACAACTGGAGTGATACCAAAGAACCTCCTGCAGAACATCAAGGGACTGGGTCTTAGTGAGCATCTATATAAACCGATGCAGAAAGCAACTCTCCTAGCAATCGCACGAACCGTCCGAAAGTTCATGGGAAATACAGCAGACCACGTCACCTAGGACCCGATAACATGGAAAGGGTTCCCACAGAGCTTCATACTTTTGGTATCTTTGTGTACCTGGTATGAGTCAATATTCCCTAGAGGGAGTGCGAAGCCGTTTGGCTCGTAAATCATGTTAATGATCATTAGTGTCTTTTATTGTCAGATTTTCACCATTTTTATCTTTAGGTTTGTTTCTGCAAGCAGCTGTTGATTATAATATTGAATTGAAAAATATATCTTATGTACTTGAGAAAACATATTTAGCCCATTGAGACAAAAATTAACTGAAAATATGCAACGTATCTTGCTATCATTGGTATACATTATTTACTTGGCTCACTAAATAAATCATTTATGTCATTTATATTTTATATTAATAAAAATAAAAGAGTGAAACTATTTATAACCCACGCACAACAAATATTTTAATTGAAAATGTTGAAACTTAGGCAATATAAAACACCAACAAGATGCTGCTGCCTTATTTAATAAATTCGTAATGTAGTCACGTGTAAGGAAGAGATTCAGGATCTCAGTCATTATTCAGATCTACTCTTTCGAAACTTCAATCGAAAGTTAAGCCAACAAAAAGAGCCCTATAAGTACCTAATAATATTTTAAAAGCAAGGGAGGGAATATAAAAAACGAAATTCGATCAGTTTTTATAAAAATTTGTTTTGTCGAAGAAAATTAAATTTTTGATTATGATAACTCATTTTGAATGATTACTTAAATCTTGAAACCTAATTAAATTTTATGACTTGTTTTACTTTTCAAGGAAAATTGTTTCAAACGTGAAAGATACATTTAGTTCATTCACCGTTCAACTTTTTTTATGTAATGGAGAGTACACTCAATTAAAGCTATATACAAATATTGTAGCAGCTAAATAAGCCTCCCGTAATTATCCCAGTTATTTAGATAATTACTGTATTACAACAAGTAATCATTTAATTTAAAAATAACTGATAAAACATCAAAAATATTTGAACTACACTCTCAGGAAACAATAAAATGAAAGGATTTATTTTACGTTGCATTACCAGGAATTTACTATTATATAAATTGCAAATCAGGATTGATATTTGCCTTACTTCAGGTCCCAGACCAGATAGTTAGTTGACAGGCTTCGACAATCTGTTAGATGCGGTGATATGAGTTGATCTTATACAAGGGCGAGCAGCTTAAGTTCTATTAAAATATCTGTTTTCTGTTTACAGTATTAATTAGTTTTATCACTTAACTAGCTATGTTAAAAAATTTCTTGTTATTTGTCTTTTACAATCATTTATGGATGCGTTTACTAGTAAAAGTTACGGATTTATCAATTTTGAAAAAAATTTATTTAACTAAAGTAAGCATAAAGCTTCATGCGATGCACGCATTTCTTAAAAAAAAAGTGGATTGAATCTGTCATAAACTGAAAATGACTGCATCTTGCTACGCCTCACGTTGAGTGCAATCACGTATGGTAACACTAAATTTCACTGTCTTCTTCTTCTCTTCTTCTTCTTCTTCTTCTTCTTCCTCTTCTTCTAGGTAGAACCAAGTTCTGTTATATATACAATGCCTCATCGATCCTCGTTTAAGGTCGAAATCCAGCTATCTTTCCATCTTTTGGGGGGCCGTCCAGGCGGCCGTTTGGTGTTTGGTTTCTCTCTCATCACGGTTTTTGCTAGTCTGTCATCGTCCATTCGTTCCACGTGATCTCTCCACTGCCTACGACGATTTCGAACCCACTTCACAACATCCCCCACTCCGCTGTCCTCGCGTATTTTTGCGTTTCTTATCCTATCTCTTAAACTTGTTCCCGTGATCATTCTCAGCGTTTTCATTTCTGTGGTTCTCATAATTTGTTTTGTCTTTGTGGTTTCAATTCTTGTTTCTGCACCGTAGGTCAGTATCGGTCTTACACAGACCTTGTAAATTCTTGCTTTGCTCTCAACCGTCATATGTTTATTGTTCCAGATTATGTCTCTTAGTTGACCTGATATCATGGCCACTTTGTTGGCCTGTGTGCGTACTTCTTCCGTTACTGCCCTGTTACTTGTTATATGTGCTCCTAGGTATTTAAACTTCCCAACCTGTTCGATATGTTTGTCATCAACCACTAGTTTGCATCTTACCAGTTCTTTTGCTATTACCATTGCTTTGGGTTTCTCCACAGATATCTTCATATTATATTGTTTGGCTGTTCGATTGAGATGGAAAAGCATTCTTTGTAAATTGTCCTCGCTATCTGCTGTCAAGGCAACATCTTCTGCAAAACATATAATCTGAACAGTGTTGTGTCCCATTGGATACCCAATATTTGTGTTTTTTACCTCATCAATGAATGAATGAAATGAAATGAAATGAATGAATGAATGAATGAATGAATGAAATAATTTATTAGCCATAAAACTGATACTTCAGCATTGGTTTCGTCTATACAATTAAATAAAAAATATATACATAGCATACCTTAATGCTAGAAAAAACAAGAAACAGTTAAATTGGTTAGTATCATTAGATACTTGTTATAATATAAAAAATGTAAAATAACTTAATCTAATATTTAATAATAAAAACCACAGATTAAAATCCTACAACAACTAACGGGAAAAAAAAAATAAAACGACAAGAACACAATTCGTAGCACTGGTCAGCGAAGGACGCAACGAAACAATCACACACAGTAAAAGAGTCAGTACATCCTACAGGCTTAAGTATTCGTTAAAAGAATAAAATGACCCCTGAACAAGAAATTTTTTTATTTCTGTTTTGAATTTATTAATGTTTGGTATGTTTTTTAATTTTACAGGCAATTTGTTAAACAGAATAATGCAATTATAAATTGGGGATTTCTCAAAGAATGCCGTTCTATGTTTAGGTATGCTAAGAATGTCACTATTTCGTGTATCATATCTGTGACCCTGGCCAAGAGTTTTAAACTCTGAGTAATTTTGTTTTACATATAAAACGGATTTTAGAATATAAATTGAGTAAAAAGTTAATTAATGATTTCGTCCATGATTACATTGAAAAGTGTTGGACTTAGGCTATCACCCTGTCTTATTCCTATGGATAGTGGGATTTTCTCTATTAGAGTGTTATTTGTTTTAATTACCATGGTGTTTTTGGAATTCAGTTCGTATATTGTGCGTATGATTGCTTCGTCTACTTGTTTTCTTCGCAGTAATTCTGTTATGTGTTCCAGTTTGTCTCGGTCGAACGCTTGTGTAAAGTCCACAAAACAAATGAACAGCGGTTTATCGTATTCGATAGATTTTTCAACCAGCTGTCTGATAATAAATATACCGTCGATAGTAGAGCGGTTATTCCGGAAGCCCTGCTGTTCTTCGCACGCCCCTAACTTGTCTACGATCCGTTGTGACAGTATTTTGGTTAACAATTTGGCTGAACTATTCAGTAGGCTGATTCCCCTGTAGTTTTCGGGTTGTTTCTTTGATCCTCTTTTGTGGATCGGAATTGTGATGCTTTTCCGCCATTCGTTGGGTACTGACGTTGTGCGGAGTATTTTTTAAAATAGAACAGGGAGCTCTGTGACAAGGCTGGGGCCTCCGTACTTTAGCATCTCATTCTTAATTTGGTCGGTACCAGGTGATTTTCTGTTTTTTAATTTCTTCATTGTCAGGTGCATCTCTGCTTCACTGATATTAACATCTGTTAGTTCTGTGATTTCTTGTTGGTTTTCGTCTACGTTGTTTTCTGTAGCTGGTGCCTGGAGTAAGTCCTTAAAATGGCTGACCCATTGTTGGCTGTCGATTGGACTTAGTTGAACGTATTCATTGATTGTTTTTTTTTTCTGTTCCTCAGCATGTTCCATATTTTCTTTTGTCCTCCATTTAGGTCGTGTTCAATGTCTTTTGAATACTTTTCCCAGTATTATTTCTTTAGTTGAGCTACTCGACTGTTGATTCTGTTTCTCACCGTTTTGTACTCTTCGAAATAGTTTGTTGTTTTGTGCTGTCGGTATTTTGTAAATGCTTGTCGTTTTTCTTTTGTTAGTATTTTCACCTCTTCTGTGAACCATGGTTTTGTATTGCTTCGCTTGTTCGTGCTAACTGTTCGTGTTCCGATAGCCTCCCTGGCGCTCTCTTGTATATTTCTTTTTAGTTTTTTCCAGGCTTTTTCCACTTCGTCATTTTCTAGGATTGTATTAGCTTTTATTTTCTCCGAGAGTCTCTGCTGATACAATACTTTTGTGCTATCGTTAGCGAATGATTCGGTATTGTATTTAATAAAGGTATGTTTCTGATTGTGCGGTCTGTTTATATTTTGTTGGGACCGGTATTTACATAATACTAGTCGGTGGTCGTCTTTTCCCAGGTCTGACGAATTCAGAGTTCTGACATTTAGTATTTGGTGGGGTAACACTTTTCTGTTCGTTATTGTGTTTTCTTCTGTTATTCACTGTCACTAATATGAAAGTTATACACGCGGAACATAAACGAGCTTAGATTTTAGTAAACTGTTTTTTTATCGCTTTTAATTTTTAATCAAATTTCACAAGAATTCCATACCCACTCTACAGAAACCTCGCTTAATATAATAAATAAGCACGATATAATAATATAACAGCAATAAAGGAGGAAAACAATTTTATAAAGACCTTATTTTTTAATAAACATATGATTATAAGACTAAGAAAGAAACATATTAATTGCGTAAAGCTTTTGACCTTCTAATTTCAGAGTTTTATTTAGCAAGAAAATATAAATTATTTTTCCAGCTTGTATCTTGAAATTTAAAAATATTTAAAAACTAACAACTTATTTAGGACATACGAGGTTTGTCCCAAAAGTATCGAGCATGCATTCATATCTCCGCGTCAAAACTTCCGAGCGACCTCTGTGGGGCATGGGCGTCACCAGTAAGTCTTCATGAACTCGTTGTTGTGCGCAGTTACCGACTGGACGTGTTAGTTCGTGAACGGTGCGAGTTTGTTTACAGTGACGTTTTTTCGTTCGTCGCATTTTGTTATTATAAAAAATGACGGAAAAATTAGATCAACGAATTTGCATCAAGTTTTGCTTTAATCTTGGAAAAACTTGCTCGGAAACAATTAATATGATGAATAAGGCATTAAGAGAGGAGTGTATGAGTAAAGCAAGAATAAAAGAGTAATATAAGCGGTTTAAAGATGGCCGCACGTCAGTTGACAGTGATTTTCGCTCTGGTCGACCTTCGAGCGCAATAACACCAGTAAATGTCGAGCGTGTGCGACTTGCAATTAAAGGAGATCGTCGATGGACGGTACGCGAACTAGAAAGTGATCTTGGAATACCAAAAACTACTGTTTGGAGAACTTTAACCGAGAATTTGGCAATGGCTCGCGTGTGTGCGAAATTCATCCCAAAATTGCGAACGGCAGAGCAGAAGAATCTTCGCTTTGAAATCGCTCAGAACCACTTGGAAATGGTTTAGGACCACTTGGAAATGGTTTCTAATGATGAAAATGTACTCAAGAAGATTTTTACCGGTGATGAATCATGAGTTTATGGCTATGATCCAGAAACAAAGTGCAGTTAATGCTTTCTGAATCGCTAAGACCAAAAAAAGCACATCAAAGTAAAGACAATGTTGACTATTTTTTTTTTATTATGAAGGTATTGTGCACCACGAATATGCTCCGAGAGGTCACACGATCACCAAAGAATACTACGTTGAAGTATTGAAAAGATTGTGTGACGAAGTCAGAAGAAAACAGCCACAGCTTTGGACAAGCGGTGATTGGCTCCTTCACCACGACAATGCGCCAGTGCCTGCGGCTTTTGGCTCTTTCTTAGATTAAAAATGCCACTCAAAAGACACCGGTTCGATGACAAAGAGACGGTTGAAACTAATGCGACGAATGCACTGAAGGAATTCCGAAAACTGACTTCCAGGACTGCTTCAAGAAGTGAAAACACCGCTGGGAACGTGTTATTCAATTAAATGGGGACTACTTTGAAGGATGTCGCTCACCGGATGATAAAGAATAACACCAATGCGGAAATATGAAGGTGGGCTCGATACTTTTGGGACAAACCTCGTACCTTAGAGTAAGTCTGAAATGTCATCGATTATTCAAGATGAAATAATCCGTGCTGCCGCATATACAAATATAATAAAGATATATGTGAAGCATAAACGTACTACAAAATTAAATTTCATAATTTGTTTATTTGACAACAGGGTTACAAACAGTTGAAACCAAATAAAGAATCCACAATGTACACACACTAAGTGTCATTCTTCACAATGACAAGTTTTGTAAACAGTTAATTTTTTTTTTAAATAGGACATAAAATAATTTACTGTAACTAATTTTTCTGTGAGGAATATTTCAATTTATTAAAAACAGAATATAACAATTTATTCTAACTGTGCAACCTCTAACACAAAGGATATGATGGAGAGAAGTTTGCATTTACTGTTCGCATTTTACTTCATTCATACGCGGAGCTGCATATAGTTGTACGATTGCTGAATGCGATTTCAGCACTACAACGGCATAATGTGGAGATATCCACTGCTATTGCATCTCACACGGACGAATCCGTGAAAGCCGCATAAACACATATATATATATATATATATATATATATATATATATATATATATATATATATATATATATATATACTAATGTTTAAAAAAAAACTATATGTATACATCATATTTATATACAGAACATTATGAAAGTAATTGTTTTACCTTGAAAAAATTAACTTAAGACAAAATAATACCATATTTTTTTTAGTAAATGTTCAACACGGTACCCATTGCTATTTGTGCAACTGCCGAGCGCTTAACGGGTAGAAAATATAGCATGGGGGAGTTGATATCACAAGAGCAAAGAGATGGTCGAAATGTTTATTTGAAGGCTACAAACAACTATGTTTCATCCGAAGAAGTAGATACCTGTTGAACTTCCATTGTCTTTATTTTTTACTAAATATAACCATGTTCCGGCTAGTTGGTATCTCTAGCTGTTTTCAAGTGAAATTGATCAAATTCTTAAGCTACCCATCTACTAAAAATAAATGCAGTGGTGTGTGATCGAGATGAATACAGTCATGCGTGCGACGCTAGGATCGGATTTATTCTGCATTTAACTTTAATTACTAATAAGTAGCTTTCACACTTCTCTTATATCTAAAGACAGTTTACTAAAGCACTTCGGGTTCTGACGTATAACCGCGACTTCTTTGAAGATCTATTTTCTCCAGTGTTGTTCTCAGTGTAGAATTCTATCTTCAGACCATTTTATTTGATGTCCATGAGTCCAGGCGTAGTTGGCGGTATCTTTCCTGTTTCTCCACAAAATGTGTTCTGGTTTTCTTTGATCCCTACTTCAATGGATCTCTTTGTTTCGCTAAAGTAAGAACCGCCACATTCACATGGTATCTGATATATACAGTTCTTCATGTTTCTCTGGGTTGCTGGTTGGACCCTAGTGAGCTAGCTTCTCAAAGAGTTATTTGAACACACGGTGATGTTATATCGTTTTCCTCTTCTAAATTTTTTCGAAATGCTTTTAACATACCTGACGTTCAAGACTTGTTTTAGTTCCTCGTTAGTTGTTGATCTCGTCCTATTTTTGCATTATTCCAGGATCTTATCCATTAGATTTACTGGATATTCCTTGGCTGTCAGGTTACCTTTATTGTCATGTATCTTTTTCATAAAACTGTTTTGAAGCAAAAAGAAAAAAACATAGAGTCACAGGGTGTTTTAAAGTATGTTTTAATAATTTGTCTGTCAAATATTGAAACTGCAGAGTGGAAAATTAAAAAAAAAAAAATTCTTGGACGAATATTGTTGTTTTGCTTTGAGTTTCACTTGAAAAAGCAACATGATAAATATATGAATAAAATCCCTAATTGCACCATTCTTCTTTAACTGTGGGAAGAATAGGAAAGTTTTTCTTTCTAACAGTTCATTTAATATTACTTACTTCGCTTTTAAAAAATGATATAAGATAGACATATTGAAATCGAAATTAAGAATTTTTTTAAAGTCTCGGAGTTAATTTCGAAAGAAAATTTCTAGATACAATATCTCTATTACGAAACGGTTTTTAAAATTCGTTGTGTTTATTTTCACGAAGTTTCTTGCTTATATTAAAGCAAATCCAATTTACAGGATAAAAAGTCTTGCTGTTTTTTATATAAACTTTTTATTTGATTTAGTATTTTTGTTTTTATAACTTTTTGCGATGTTAAAATTAAATTACTAAGAAAAAAATTTTAAGTAACTTCATCCGCAGACTTTTATAAAAAATATTTCTAGTTTTCCATAAGTATCTGTTGAATATAATAAAAAAAATTATGATATTAAAACCTGTTTTCCCTCTGTAAACTAACAAAGACAAAAACCTATAATGTGATTTATAGGTTTTAAGAATAATCTGAAAAGAAAAGTCTACAGTAACCAAATATATCCTTTTTAATTAATAAATTTATTTTAGAAAATAAATTATCACTTGAACCCAAAGTCCAAACACCCAAGATTTATTTATTTTTGTAACAAGGATAAAGTAGCCCAATATCATGCAATGTAATGCAATTTACAGGGTGCTTTTGAGGATATCCCCTTTGATTAGTATACTGATAATAAAAAAATACAGATGTATAAAACAGAAAATTTTGAGTGAAAAAAAATTAACAATAATTAAAGAAAGAAAACTCTCACTGCCTAACTCCTTATTGAAAATAAAGATTCCCTAAATATGTCCATATGCCTAAAAAAGTATTATAAACATTTACCAGTAAATACAATGGAGAATATTTTGCAGATTTTATGTTAAATCTTGAGATATAAAATAAAGAAGAAGAACGTGAATTAAATTGTTGAACACTGGAATACATTTTTTCTGAAATAAGTCTAAAATCAATTTTGCCTGCCAAAATTTTAAATAAAAATAGGACATAAATTGGCAAATTATAAGATCTTAAATCATCTTCATATCCCAAAGGATACAAATCACTGTTAAAGTGATAACTCAAATTAAGAAAAGACTTTTTTTGTATCGATTCCAATCTATTTATGTTCTTAAAATGTAAAGGGTTTCAAATAAGAGTACCATATTCTAAATAAGAACGCACCAGTACCTTGTAGAGGAGAATTAAATACCTGGGCCTTTGAAAATGTCTGGAGATTTGATAATGAAACCAAAATTATGATAAGCTTTACTGACAATGTATTCAATATGTCGATCCAAATCATCAAGAAAGATTCCGAGATCTTTGACACAATCAACTTGAGTTATATTAACATTATTTATACTATGTATATAGCTAAATTAAAAATTCGTTTTTTACCTTGAAAATCCTATACGCTGACATTTCCCAATATTAAAAAAAAAGTCTATTTTGATTACAATATTGTTGAAGCCTCTTAAAATCATTCTGCAATAAAGCACAATCCTGCAATTTCGAGACACTTAGATACTAGTATATTTAGTAGTAAATACACTGTAAAAAGAAAATGCATTAAATTTTTACATTAATCTAAATTAATTTATTCCATTAAATTTAGTGTAATCATACATTTAAATTTAAAGCTTGATCAGCACTTTTTAAGGGGACTATGTACATTAAATATAAAGCCAGTGTTCATTAAATGTGAGATATGTTATCACATATTTAACGCACCAACATTAATATGAGTTTAAGAAATTCTGAAACTACCAGAAAAAGGTGGACATTTTCCCATAGGTAGTTTCTGCCATCAAGACAACTTTCGAACTCATTGATTTCCGTGAATACGGGGTAGGCATGTACACTTCACCAAGAAAATCCAGTTCAAAATCTCTCCAAACTAGAAGCATCAGCTTTAAAAGAACTTCGTAAGGATGAATCCATAAAGATTTTACCAGCGGATAAGGGAAAAGCAACAGTGATAATGGACATCGTAACGTACGACCAAAAGATTGGAGATATCCTGGAAAAAGGAAAATATAGACAATTAGCCCGTGACCCCACAAAATCCATAGAGTCAAAAATCTACAGAACACTCAGGAAATACCAAAACAATATACCTGACAACCTACGATCGGCGCTCACACCACACTACAGTAAGCCACCACATCTTTACGAACTTCCAAAAATTCATAAAACGAACGTACCATTGAGGCCAATAACCAGCTCCAGAGGATCTTCAACAAATGCACTGGCGAAGTTTCTCTTAAAAATCATACAACCTTTAGAAGGTAAGACAAACACATATGTTAAAAATTCTACACATTTCGTGAACATTATTAGTAGCATCAATCTAGAGCCAGACGACACACTAATAAGCTTTGATGCGGAAAGTCTGTATACTAATTTACCATTAGGGGAATCACTAGACATAATCGAAACTAGACTTTCAAATGATACTACTTTATCAGATTGAATTACGTTACCACTGGACGGGGTGATGGACCTTTTAGAGTGTTGCCTGCGTAGTGCTTACTTTCAAGTAAAGGACAAGTTCTACGCCCAGGACGACGGGCATCCGATGGGTTCTTCACTCTCTCCAATCGTCGTCAATATACATATATATATATATATATATATATATATATATATATATATATATATATATATATATATATATATAGGGAATGGTTCGAAATTCATGCCATAAAAACGGCAACAGTTAAACCGAAAGTCTGGTTGAGATATGTCGGTGATACTTTCATCGTATGGAAGGGAAATGATCAAGAACTTAATGATTTCTTGAAACATCTGAATACCATTCGACTTACAATTAAGTTTACCATGGAAAAAGAGGTAAATGATCAATTGCTCTTCCTAGATGTCATGGTGAACCGTTCAAACGAAACTATTAAAACTTCAGTATACAGAAAGCCAACACATACTGGACAATATTTTAATCATAGTTCTAATCATTCTGTTGTAACAAAACGAGGAATTATACGCAACCTCTATAGTCGCGCTATATCTATATACAATAATGCCGAATCATTAGAAAAAGATATAGCAAATATTAAATCCGATTTACAACAGAATGGTTATCCTTTAAAACTAATTGACGATGTGATGAATAATTTTAGAACAACGAACACTGGACAGCAAGAAACGCATTCCTTCTTCACAGTTTCGTACATTAAGGGAACGTCGGAGAAAATAAGACGAATTGCCATTAGTTATAGTATAAAAACAGCCTTGAAATCGGGAAATACACTTTCAGCTCATTTAACAAAAACCAAACCAAAAAGTACCGATAAGAAAGAATGTGTTTACAAAGTTCCATATGAGTCTGGTGAAATGTATATTGGAGAAACCAAACGACCGCTAGAAGTTAGAATTAAGGAACATAAAATTCATACACAAAAAGGGGAAACGTCGAGATCAGGTATTGCAGAACACTCCTGGGATAAACAACACAATCTAAAATGGTCTGAGGCTGCGGCAATATATATGGAACCCAATATGAAAAAAAAAACAAAATTTATAGAAGCAGCATAGAAAACAATAATGGAATCTTCAGTAAACCGAGTGTTGAGATACCTAATCTTTGGCAACCACTACTTTGTAACATCAAATCATTGAGATGTGTACAGTGAAACGAAACGTTACGCTTCAATGGATACAGTCCCTATATAAGCTCGTAGTCTTAAGACAAAACATTCAGTTGACACTTGATAACGATTAGAGATACTACCTAATCGAAACGTCGTAAAAATAAAAATAAAGACAATGCAAGTCCGACCACATTTAAGTCATTCTTCAACATTGTCAAGAACCTTCAAACAAACGTAAGAAAATTGAGTTTTTAAACAAATTATATCATACTAAATAAAAAGTTAAATTTAAGTTGCGACATCTCCCGGAATCTCATGTAACGTATATTGAATAATTATGTAAAGTCCTTTAGTATTAGAGTATATGTGAATTAATTTTAATATACAGAAGTTGAAATATCTTTTCAGTTACTTTATTGAAGATACCGTTTAATCAAATTTAATGTACAACGAACTGATATTTCAATGGATTTACTTTAAATTCAAAGTAAATGTTAATTAATTATTCACGATTTAGAGTATAAAATCTTTAAATAGATGGACATTAAATTTGCATTAAATTTAAATTTATTTTTAACAGTGTAGATACTTAGACTGAGTTTTTATTATTGTTATATCATCAGTTTCTATCTCTAATTGTTGTATGTACCATGTTAACCCATAGAATTTTTTTATTTATTTTGAGCCACTAAACATACTTTTTCTGGGGGAACGTTGGCCCGGGTGGGAAAAAGATAAATGATTTTAAGTATATGAAAAATGGGATTTTCTAGGCGTTAATAAAATTTTACTGAGTAAATATTTTTCAATTCTGTTTCCAGCGATCTAAAGTTCGAATCAAGATTTACAATCTACAATGAAATGCCATACTAATAAGTTATGTTTTAAATGTTTTTTCCGCTTATAAACAAATATCTTATTTCAGATTTATGCGAATGAACAAAAATTCTTTCAAATGCATAGTACGGCTAGAAGTAGTGGCGCTTTGTAAAAAAGATAAGACCATTACAGAACACATTAAATAACAATTTCCTTACTCATCGTCACTGTTAGAAGATTTTAAATGTGTTCTATGTCCATCTTACTAAGCATAGAAAAGCTAAAAACTGTATTCATGTGAACCTTAGTCTTTATATAAACATGATGATCTGTTCAACCAAGTTTGGACATCTACAAACAGCAACAGCTTCCAACAGTTTATGTGTTTCCTCACAACCACAGATCTCTATTCATTTATGACTGTGTTTTTGATTTCATTAAATTTGACATAGCCAGTCTTGTCTACTTCCACTTTGTCCCTAAAAAAGTCTTTAACTATAAGATATTCTTTGTTTAACTTATAAGACCTACCAGAAATGCGAATGATTTTTTTTGAATAGACTTCACAGAGCAAATATACAACACATGATATAATGAATGCGTCAATAAAGTATAAAAAAGATACGTGTCAAAACAACATTTTTCATTAAATCAATTAATTCACTTTTTATTCACATTAATGTGATATATTTATTTATTTACAGGTGAAATTATGGGAGTGATTACTAGTAGATATAATTCTTCTAGAATGAACTGCCACATTCTTTAACATTTTTTATATAATATTATGTATTTTAGAATGAGATAGGAGATTTAAATAAATATTTTAATTATAACCCCATTAAATGAACGAGCGAAGCCATGACGGATAACTGCTAGTTAAATATATTGTGCTTTAGGATATAATAAGCCTCTGAAAAGTAATCATTCTTGCACTTTAACATGCCTAAGGACTTAAACTAAATACTTGTAGTAGTTCAAATATTATTGTACAACTCAATAATACTGTTTGCATGCACTGTCACAGCCTCTTTTTTACTTTTAGCCCTGTTTTATTTTAAACTTGTGATTTCGCTAAAGATCGTATGCCTTTCGTCATCTATCGGTTTTTTGGTGAATAATATTAAATTTTCCGAATACGTAGGACATAAGTTTAAAAATCTTTTGAAATGTGCATTTTGACAAGTCTAATTTTGACATTTTGGGCGAATTCAGCTTTTTTTCTTTGTAACTGGTCGTTCTGGAAGTCATTTAGAACTATTAAAAGACAAAATCAGTGATCATCTGTGTGTTTTATTATTTGATTTGATCAATCTACACCAAAATCAGGTAACTATATTTTATATTTTCCTATGTAGTCATCGAGTTTAATAAATTAAATCATTTCCATTGTATGCGCACCATAACCTAATAAAAAATTTCTAAAATACGGATATTTTCCTTTTGTTTTAGGGGCCAGCATTTTTAAACCATACTAAGTTTTTTTAAACCATATTCCAGCTATTTTAAATCATGTCAGCAATTTAAAGTTTTGTTAAGCATTTAACGAGTTGAAATGACTTATTCAAACTTTACTTCAGTTTCTGCACGCTATTATCCTAGTTTTCGAAGATATATGACAGTTTTTGTTCATTGTTTTTATGCAGGGATTATCCCATGTTCTTAAACCTGTGTCGTCCTTAATAGAGATACCTCATACATCTCCGGCAATAAATACTTTTGTTGGCGAATGCGTTGAGTTTGATTCGCTTTTGGCCATGTATACCACATTACTCACGAGGGGATATTAAAACATCTGAGAGCTGTCCAGATTCCAAGTATTTTTTTGGTCGAGACCATCTTTTAATGACTGCGGCTCGATAGCAAATACTCAGAAACGGATAAGTAGCTGTATTGTTTGGACGTGTAAGAGAAAGATACATAGAATCCTATTGTAAAGGAAATTACAATTTTCTTTGACAAACTATGTCATTCTTGCGTTAGTATTTATAGTTTCAGGTAATATATTTATGTCATTTGTGCTTTATTATTTTTAACTACAGCCAACAAGTATTTTTACTAAAGTAAATTTCGTAATTTAATGCAAGTATCTTGAATTTTATTTGGATCATCTAAAGAGACTATTTGGGAGACTTAGTCTTCCTGAAATTACTATTTTATCAGTTTTAAGCTATAGATGGCGTATTAGATTTTAACTTTCGGTAATAGTAAGTTTAGAATGTGCGGTTTTTATGTTTTCTAGCAAGTAAATTATAAAATCCCCGCATATGCTACGACAATAAGTGCTAGCTGACATAGGCACTGTGGATTTTTCAATCCACTTTAATCACTTATAGACCATTCAATGAATAAGTAATTAAGTAATAAGTGTTTATTGTAATATCAAAACTGTCATTTTTCTCCGTTTGATAGGCGTAGACCAAAAAATTTAGATTTTACACTGTGACATATTCTTATTACTTTTTTGGCATCTTCTGCAAGGAATATACGAATACCCTTTCTATGTAGAGTGACAAAAAAATGTAAACTATATTTTCCAGAATATTCAAGCATTCTCTGCTATTTTCATTTCATTCATTCCTTCATAAAAAACACTGCTACTTATTAAGTTTGTTTAAATTAAAAATTACATTTTCCATGATTATCTGTTCTAAAAACTTACATTTATTGTTTAATAATTGAACAAAACCGCACAGCAACAAACCACGTATCTAGAGTAATCAAGTTGCAGATTATATAATCAAAACTAAGTTCATTTCACCATTCTTAAACTGGTTGACAGTAAATCCTATTTCCTTTTTTTTCCAACCTATCTTAAAAGCATAAATTAGAATTTTCGACTCGACTTTTGATTGGAGTTTTAAAACTTATATTTGAATAACGCCTGAGGTCTGAAACCCGATTCCTGCGCGTGCTTTTATTACATATTCATAAGGTAAGGTAGCAACATCTTTTTGGCGCTTTAAATTGCTTAAGTTCGGAGATTTTGGAGTCTATCTCGAGCCGTTGGAAACTTTTTATTATTTTGGCAACCCTGGAGTCTGAAGTTGGCTTCTCGGTATAACTTTTTTCGAGAATGTATAACCCCTGTTTAAATGATAAAAGTTAAAGGATATACATAAATCAATAACTCTGCAGTTGTTTGGTTTTAGTTCAGTTTTTTCTCCCATTCAATAAAACGTTCATTAGGTTATTAATCATTACTTAAAGAAATTGAAAAGTGACTTATTATTTACACAAATGAATGAACATTTTGACAAAAAACCTAATCTACTGAAAAGTCGATGGAGAAAAATTAGATTGTATTGTGATCTACAGTCATCAATTAGTTGTTAAATAAAATCATTTAAAATCTCTGGAAAATTAATCTTTAACTATTATCAGGGTTCTGTGGCAATCTAAGGACTCTAATAGTTTCGTCATGTCAGTCCGTAGTTGTGTTCGTTCACCTACGTATAATTTTGTCAGCTTTTCATGGTTTGCAATTAAATTTTACCAGTACATAGTTTGCATTAATCTGAAAAAGAACTTCGTCTTCTTATTTTAAGATGTCTTATTTTTTTTTCAAATTTGTAGTGACTTCGTCTAGCTTTCATACCAGCGTTTGGGAGGTCTTCCGGGAGGTCCGCAAGTGTTCGGTTTTGCAAATTTTGCAAATTGATTATCAGCCATTCTATCTACATGGTTTCTCCATGCTCTTCTTGCTCTAGACCATCTTACCACGTCTTAAATATCGCATATGGACCTGATATCGCTATTTCTCATTCTGCCTCTAAGGGTTTTGTCCGTTCTTAGTGTCTTCATCTCTATAGCTCTTAGCAGTTGTTTAGAAGCAGCTGTTTCTGGTCGCGTTTCCATCGCCTAGATCATAAAAGGTCTTATACAGATCTTGCTGATTCGCGTTTTGTTTTCAATACTCATATGTTTGTTTCTCTATGTTACGTGCGTTATAGCGTAGTGATCCAGTAAGCCTTGGAATTTAACCTCGGCTTTTTATTTAATAAAAGTTAGATAATCGTCATGTGGATAACGTGCTTTTTTTGTATTTTACACACCAGAGTACGGCGAAAATATATTACTGCCTTTCTGTTTAGCCCAATTTTGTAATCGTAGATATTTGTCTCTCGACAATCCAATGTTAAATAGAAGAGCGGCGCGACGCAACAACAACACTGTTGCCTTTTACCTGACACGAAACTTTAGAAGGAAAAGACTGGTCGTTCATATTACCGACGTTTAATAGAAACGTTACTATAGCCAACCTTCTATTTTAAATTTCTTAACTAGAAATTATTTTGGCCCGTTTCCTCAAATTCTGACCTACTAAGCCCCTCTAACTTCTCTCAGGTTAGTTCGAGCCAGAAGATCGTAGGGAACGCCTATGCGTAATATTATCCCCGCTAACTTCCGTGTGACACGAAGACGAGCAGTATCTTGAAACCAATGAGAGGGTGTATTTACTTTTCACCTATACTTATAACGTAATCGACAGAATTTCGAATATTTAATGACTATTTGATACATTGATTGTTTAAAATGCATCAAATAATCGAAAAACAAAAAAAAATATAGTTTTTGTTGGCCGTTGAACGTAAAGAAAATTGATATTTCAGTTACAAAATAAACATTTATTCTAATATAAATACTTGCGAAACGAAATGGTAATTTATAAGTAAATAAGCAAATAGACCACTTTAAAATTAAAAATCATTCTCAAAAATAAACTTTGATTCTGGTAAAAAATAAAAGTAACAGGTTCAGTAATTATAAATAAATAAACAAATAATTAAATTCAATTTAAATCAACAAAAACACCAGAAAAGGCCTTCATTTTGAGCGAGATAATAACCCAGTCTATTGTAAAATACAGTTCGCGTATGTGCCAAAACTTCAGGAGTTATATCCCTATTAGCCCTTTCCATCATGTCCTCACAAAACACCATACGTGTTTCCTGATCTTCCGGCAAAATTTCTTGAGTTATTCGCAACTTTTAACAGCAATATTTTTTCCGCTTTAAAATATTCCGAACTGTTCGAGTGTTCATATCAAATTCTTCAGCAATTACGGTACTATTGCAAGGAAAATTAATTTCTGTTAAACTACAAACGTCAGTCTCCCGATTTGCTCGTTCTTCAGTAATTTGAAGAACCGGTTGCTCCTCATTATTATCAGTGCATTTTATACAAATTTTTAGACAATCGGTTGTCTCAAATTTTTTTATAAATTCCGAAATTCTAAGTTTTGAAGGAACAGGATACTTTTCACACGTAAATGCAAATCTGCCGATTATCTCATCCATATCTTTACCAGAATAGTACTACTTAATAATTTGGACTTTTTGTTCCGTGGAATAAACTACCATTTCAAATACAAAAAAATTTGGCGCGAAACACGGAAATACTAATACTCTGTACATACGCTTCGACGGCCTGAATGAAAGCAAGTAACGTGGTGTATGCTGCTGCTCGCTCTCACCACGCCAGCATTTTATTACCCCTCGCCCTAGGGCCAAACTGGTAATTTATTAAATTTAAGCACGTATGTCGATGCTTAAGATGCTTATATTCTGTCTCATTCTGATTTGATGAATAATGTATTATTTTCTTTATCTTACTTAAGGAACGCCCAGGTTCCGGTTTGGAATTTTCACACCTGTATACCCTCTTATTGGTTTATAAGAGATGTAAAAAATAGAGTGATGGAACAGCGAAGTTTCCGTAACAAATTGTACTCTATTTCTCCCGATAGTTTTCTATTAGTTATTAATAATAGAGTTTGAAGCTGTAAAAAAATTCAACATAACACTACCTATTAAATACTTTCATTGAAAATTGTTACAATTCAGCTACATTTACGAATAAATGAAATACAATAAAAAGGACTTAAAATTTATTCTCTTATTTTCAAATATGCTTGTCGAAAAAAAGTTCATTTTTTACGATATACTTTTAGAAGTACACGCTTTCAAATAACACTGCGAAATTGCTAAAAAAATAACAATGCCAATAACTGTTACGGAACCTTAACTTAATGCGTTTCTGACACGCTCTTCAGCAGTTTTTATGGATACTTTTAAAATTTTATTGACTGTGATATGACAGAACATGTAGCAAGCAACATTTAAATGAAAAATATGAGCTTGCTTTATTTACTTTGTGTAGGAAAGTCATTGAAAGATGATTATTAAGTTTATCGAAAATAAAAAAGTTGGTCTTTCATGTCCAGTCCTCAAAAATGATTTATTGACTGCTATTGCAGTAATAATGTCATAGTAATGCCCCTGATGTTGGGAGCATATAACTGATGAACCAATTTCGACCACCGTCAAAATGTTAGGATGTTTCGTCCCGGCATCGGTGGTGGACTCGTCATTGATGCTTTTCCCAGACATCCTTGTCATGCTTTCCACAACCCGGAACTCCTACTTATATCAAGTTTTGTCGGAGAATACCGGTGGGATGTCCTCACCGCAGTATGCTCCCCCCCCCCCTAAGGCATTTGCTTGTCCGACTTTGACTATCGCAGAAGGTCCAAGCTGTAGAAGCACAGGCCTGATAAGAGAAATGTGAAACGGACATCCTTGGTGGTCTTCCAGATGGTCGGGTCAGACTTAATCAAGGCCAACGGCGGTTTAGACCCTTGTTCGCCGCCGTGCCTGCTCGGGCGCTATGTCGAAGTAATGCCCCTCATATTAAGGGAATATAACTAACAAACCAATTTCGACTACCGTCAAAATGTTAGGATGTTTCGTCCCGGCATCGGTGGTGGACTCATCAGTGGGATCCATCGATGCCTTTCCCAGACATTCTTGTCATGCTTTCCACAACCCGGAACTCGTACTTATATCAAGTTTTGTCGGAGAACACCGGTGGGATGTCCTTACCGCAAAAATAACACTATGTAACGTTAAAAATTTCACCAATATTTCGCAGTTTGTAAAATGTATATTTATTACATAAAAGAAAAAAAGTCATATCATTATAGCGTCTTAAAACATAAATAAGTTTTGTTTTGTTTTGTTTTGTTTACTCATCGCAGCACTTTTGAGGGTTCGATTTCTCATAAATTTTCTTTTTAACGACTTTCTATTTATGGTTTCAACCTGAATTTAAAAGTTAAAGATAGACTTTAAAGCAAAATGTCACATACTAAAAGTGAGCTTACAATGTTTCAAGCAGAAAATTCGTTTTTAAATTTTTACCACAATTTATAAATTTCTGAGACACATGTATTACTTTCATTCATAATATTGGAGATCATATAACATTCAGATATGTGAGACAAATATGAATTTATTAATTTTGAAATACTTACACTCAAATCTACTAATAAGGTCTAACTTTAAAACCGTTCTAAATTGACAGCAAAGTATTTAAACTGACAAGATTAACAATAAGGCAAGTAGGTTTAAAACCCTAAAAATACAAGCATAAAAAATATTTTATTACTAAATAGTCAAAAATGGAGAATTTAATTTATTTTCGCGAAACAATCATCTCTCTTATATATCTCAAGGCTTTACCGCTAGGTTCTTATCGTTAATGTCCCTATTTAAGCATTTATGTGTTTACATATGTAATATGTAAACTGATCTAGAAGATCTATTTTTCATGGCAACTAGACCGAGATTAAGTCTTAAATCTTCTTAGTGAATCTGATTGTAAGAGTTTATCGAAGATGTATATCCATAAAGTCAACTTTTTAAAAGACTTTCAGTATATTACATTACACTAGTTCAGATAAAATAAAATTTTTATAAAAAAAATTGAACCGACTTCTAAAACTGCGCTAAAAAGTGAAAAATAACTATAAATTTTTATATGAAATTGAAATTTTTGAAGCCTGTACCAAACTAATATCTGATAAAATGTGAACTTTCTTACCATAATTTGTATATATTAGTAGTTATTTATTTTATTTAGAAATAATTTGGCGCCGACTTCAAAAATTTCAATTTCACATAAAAATTTATAGTTATTTTTCACTTTTTAGCACACTTTTAGAAGTCGGTTCAATTTTTTTATAAAAATTTTATTTTTCTAATTTTAATTTTAAAATTCATTATAATATCCATAAATTATTTGAACTAAGTACTAATCGAGATTAGTGTACCTCGCAATGACTCCAATATGACAAAAAAGTATCCATTTTATCCAAAAGTTGTTAGTCACCCTAAAATAAACCACTAAAAATTCTTTCATTCTTAGGGTTATCCAAATGTCAGTGAAATTGTGTCAAAGAAATATTTAGTCTGTCATAGGAAATCCACTATCCCAAATTTTAAATTAATTTTAGATTTGTAATATAGGCTCCAAAACCTTCCAATATCGTGATTAAAGGACTTGAGACGTAAATTTCTTAGCACGATATATTTTATATTGCATGTTGAGTTTGTATACGTCTCAAGAACTCCGCAATATCAATTTTAGACAAAATCGGGAACTGTAAAATTTTCAGTCTTTCATATTGTACATTGCAATCTTAATAGTTGTAAAAAGTTAACTTTATATTCGTAATACAATACCCCAAATGATTCAGTCCCACTTTTGAACAGAATCGGAAAATGGAAAATCTTTAGTCCGCTATATTTGATTCTTTATATTGAATCCTAAAAAAATACTTTTAAATTCATAATTTACACATTATCAGTTTTGAAGAAAATCGAAAAATGTAAAATTTCCTGGACGCCAAATTGAATCCGCCAGATTGAGTTCTTCAAAAAATATTTTAAATTCGTAATTAGCACTAACAAAAATCCCCCAATACTGATTTTAGACAAAATCGAGAGGTGTAGAATTTTTGATCTGCTATCTTGAATCCGCCGTATTTAATTTTTTTTTAAATAATTTTAGATTCGTAATTTGCGATCCTAAAAACTCCCGCATATTAATTTTGAAAAAAAATCGGACAAAATAAATTTTTTTTATTCGCCCTATTGGATACGCCATATTGAATTTTTTAAAAAATAATTTCAAATTCGTTATGTGCGACCCCAAAAACTCCACCACACCAATTTTGGAGAAAATCGGACAAAATTAAATTTTGTCAGCGCCATCTTGGAATTTACTACACCAATTTCATCCAAAAAAATATGGGACCACCGCAGCAACTTCCTGAACATAACGTAAAAAATTTCATTAAAATCGGTGCCGCCATTCCGGAGTAATCGGTGTACATACACAAAAAAAGAACATACATATTTGACGAATTGAGAACCTCCTTCTTTTAGAAATCGGTTAAAAAGACAACTCAATAAATTGACACTGAAAATAAGCATTTCCTTCAATTTTACAATTTGGATAAATTGCTACCTTTATTTATTATAAAATAAAAAGCATGGTAATTTTATTGCTTATACCGTTGTTAATTTAATTAATTAGTCGTTTTAATAATATATATATATATATATATATATATATATATATATATATGTATATATATATATATATATATATATATATATATATATATATATATATATATATATTCCTACTTCTCTTATTTTCATTTTATTACAGTACTTTTACACCATTCTTCTTATTTCTATGATACTATATTATAATCACACATAAGACCTATTAAATCATATTGTCTTTTCATATTTAATTAACGAAAATTTAATATGTTTATTAAGTAGAAGAAAACAAGATACATGTATGTTTTTTTTGAACCACATAAATGACGACAAAAACAAATAAATTCTGCTTTCACCCAAAGCCTTTTTGTTACTTCCGAAAACGTTTCAAAATATCATTAGTATTCTTCTCCTAATTCGCACAAATGTTAAAACAAAAAACTTGTGAGGCTCAAGCGAAGTCTTTGGTAAGCTGAAAAATTTATTTTTCTTCTTTATGTGGGCTTTTCGGGAACAGTCGCCCAAATTGGTTTAAAAAAAAAAGCGAAACCATTTCTGGTAAAACTGGTTTGTTGTATTGTTAAATCTATGAAATATTTCTATGTCTTGGAATACTGAACATAAAATCGAAATAAAAGGTATATAACTTGTAGATACAATATATAAAATATATATACAGGACTGTCAAATATATGCATTAAATTTTCTTTGCTGCAGAGACAAAACTACCTAAAGAGTAATAATTGGGACTAATTAGAAATGATATTAGAACAGCTAAACCATAGATCTTAGCAAGCAAAATATGAACGGAACTACAGTAAGCAGTAGGATTATCCGCCGTTTGACGATTCGTCACAGAGCCATCTGTAGATAAATAAAAAAAAACACCTTGTGTGCTTTTTACTTTTACACATGTCCTGGAGGAAGCTGCAGAGTTGAAATTGTAATAGACAAGACATGCACAAAGCAATAGATGGGCTTCCAAAAGTAGAAAATGGAGACCTAGGCAAACCAAGAAAAGAATTGGCAGACCTTAGACATGATGGATCGATGAAAGTAGATAAATTCTTAGTAGGAATTGAATTAGATACATCATAGGCACACATGAATTTATGAGTCAAATTATATAGGGTGTTCGGTAATTACCTTCTAATTTTCCGAGAGCATACAAGGGAGGCTAAAATAATTGTACTTTGTCATAGAAAAAAATTCCCAAAGTGCCCTAAAGGGGTACCTTATCGGCTTTTGAAGCGACCTGTATAATTTAATGAAATTCTAGGATTTTATAGAGGCCATAAAGACTTATTAAACCATACTACAGTAGTTGTTTTAAATCATCAGAGAAGTCAGGAAGAGACTTGCAGTCACACCAGTTGGGCTTAATTTTTGACAAGTATTATTTTACAGAGCTGAAAACTGATTTTTAAATACATTGGTTATTCCTTTTCAAAAAAGGTTCTCATAATTTATTTCGATAAAACTGGCAGTTTTCGAGATAAATCGCTTTTTACACAAAACACTTAAAAGTTGCTAATGCTCAACACAGAATGGTGAAAACAAAATACGCAGGGTGTGCTGATGTGCTTTAATTTATGGTGAAGCGCTGTTAAATTCTTAAAAGGCAAGAAAATTTTATGCTGAAAGATTTTCAGCTCGAGCATTGCCAAGTTTAAAGGCCTTTCAAAGGATTGATCGAAGCTTAAGGAAAACGGGTAAAAGATGATTAGAAAATAATTATTAGACTTAATGAATTAATTTTTTACATGTTTTATTCGTGGTTATTTTTTCCGCGACATGGCGGTGAGGAGCCTCCCAGGAGAACATGAAACCCTCACGTAAAGGAACAAATTTTGTAAGATATTGCTGACAACCCTTCAAGCAGCATAAGAAAGCTCGCGAGACAAAACAATTTTCCAAAATGGATTGTTCATGAAATTCCAACAAAACAGTTACTTCACCCGTACCATGTTGAAAAAGTACACGCTATGTTTCAGGATGATTATCCTGCAAGACTTCAATACTCCAACTGGTTTATACAGCAACATAACCTAAATCTAAATGTTTCTAATCTTATTTTATTTACCGATGAGACCGGTTTTACAAAAGATGGCAAAATAAATTCACACAAAACCCGCACGCTGTAATTAAAAACAAACATCAACACAGGTTTATTGTAAATGTATGAGCTGGCATAATCTTATAGGTCCAAATGTTTTGGAAGCAAGACTCAATGGTCAGATTTATTTACAATTATTGCAGTAAAATTTAAATAATTTATTGGAAGACGGATCTCTAGATAGAAGAATGCAAATGCGGTACATGCGTGATGGTGATCCAATCATTTTTAGTACGTTAACGTACGTACACTTAACAAACGTTTTTGGCCCTCGATGGATAGGCCTAGGTGGGCCTGTTTTATGGCCACCAAGGTCTCCAGACCTAAATCACTTACATTTTTTTTTCTATAGACATCCAAAAGAACTAGTTTATTCAACAGCAGTAAATACTAGAGAAGAATAGCATATCATTCTAACGAAGTCCGTAATAATGCCGGAATATTATTTGCAGTGCAGCGGGAGAATATCACCAGTAAACAAAATATGGTTAGGAAAATATAGATTTAAGTTACGTTGCTGTATAAACCAGTTGGAGTATTGAAGTCTTGCAAGATAATCACCCGGAGACATAGCCTGTATTTTTCAACATGGTACAGGCAGGGGCGGGTCCAGCATCACTCTTTGGGGGGGGATGATATCACAAAAGTACGCGAAAGCAAGTTGCCGACTGGGGGGGGGGGAGACACCAGCAACATTCCTATTTCTAGTGTAAAAGGCATGGTCGGGTTTATTTTTTTGAATTTGAAGCTCTTGGAGAGGGGGAGGGCGATCACATGGAAAACAAGTTGCCGACAAGAGTATATTTTCCCGAATTCAAAGCTCTTGGGGGGGGCTATCGAAAGAAAAAAAAGTTATCAACAGGAGGGGGAGTGCCAGCAGCATACACATTTCAAATATAAAATGCAGAATCGGTTATATTTTCCTGAACTCAAAGCTCTTGGGAAGGGGAGGGGCTATCGCAAGCCTACACATTCCTATACCCTATTCAAGAACTAGAGACAGTAATAAAACTATTACCGAAACCTCCAACGTACCTGCTCCAGTGCCGCAGGTAACTAAGGACTGCCGTAAATGTAATTATATTTTATTATATTTAAATATTATAAGCTTTTATAAACTTACTGCAACAATAAAATTTCTGATAGATCAATTTAATTTCTATCAGTGAGCAAAGTACACCTTACAGTATATCCTTAGTGATGTATATTGTTTGCGCTTATTTTTATATATTATTTGACATTAGTGAGATACCCAAAAGATATTGCTTCCATATCTCTATTTATTCCACAATCGTCAAACCATGGCATTTTTACCTCAACGAAAAACTTCTTACGATGAATGTTTATGCTGCAATAAGATATCAATATCTAGATAATAATGTCAAAAGCTCTGTCGAGATGTATTCCAACATGACAGGAGTTGGAAAATCTATTATGTCCGGAAACTGAAGGAAAAAAAAAACGACTAGAATTGTTAGTACTCCCAAGCTACATTCGACCACAGGCAGACGAAAAACCTTGTTGGAAGAAGAGATGTAAACTGCAATAAAAGGAGTTGTTCAAACATTTTATTATGAGAAGCAGATCCCAATCGTTGACAAAATTGTAACTAAAATCAATGGGAACGGGATTTACCTGAAATTAAAAGAACTGAGCTCTGGAAATTGCTCAAAGAACTTAATTTTTGCTGGGAAAAACCAGATAGGGAATCTGTTTTTATAGATCGTCCGGAAAATATCCGTTGGAGAAAGAAATATCTCTCTCAAGTGAAAGGTAGAGTTGCTAGAAATAACACTACTTAAAAAACTAGTAATTAAACTGAACTTTTGAAAGATTTTTTTGAATAAAGTTAGTGCAGAAAATTGAGAAAAGTCCATATAATAGAAGAATAAAAGAAAATGTGGAAACTCGATCTCATGATCGGTGAGACAGAGGAACCAATTATAATAAATTTGAGTGAAGATAGTTTCACCGACTTTGATTATGAATTAGATACGTACGGTTTACCAGCGTAAACACATTTTATTATTTAAATTTTCTATAACATATAAAAATTCATTACATTTGAAACCATTTTTAGTGTTTAATTTTAATGCTGCAGATGGTTTAAGATATAAGTAAACTGAAACTTCAAATATCCTAAAATGACCGATAGCCCCAAAAAAAATTTTAATATTATATGGACAAATTTATTTTTTATATATGTTTAGCTTCTTATGTTTTTAACAATAGGTATTTTGTAAGTATTTAAATTATAACTTAGAAATTTAGTTTTAGTCTGAATGTGCCTAAAATGATTTCTACGCCAAAATTAAAAATAATAAAAATACAGTTGTGATTTGTGTTAAATATGTTAAAATTATCTATATTTTCTAATGTATGTGAATTATTAGGAAATCATAAGAAATAAAATATTATTATAAAAACTTTTTATTTTAAGTTAATTATCGAAATAATATTATATGCCATAAATACTTAGTCATAAAATAAACCTCTTTCCGACGCCTATGAAAAGGATTAAAATCCTTTTTAACACATCGCACATCAAGATATCTATTGTTATCCAACCCAAATAGTCCATTATTATAAACTGGTATTTTTAATTATAAAATTTCTAACCCATTTCAATGAAAAATATATGTGTCTAACATATTTTGCCAAAGACATCGGACTAAAGAACACAGGTAGTTTGCGAAGAAAAAAGGGTAAAAAATTATTTATTATTCTCTATAGTTCTTGAATAAACTATAGTATACGAGGCAAAATCGGTTCTATTTTCCTGAACTCAAAGCTCTTGGGAGGGGGGGGGGCGATCCCCCACACCACACCTCTCCCTTGGATCCGCGCCTGGGTACAGGTGAAGTAATTGTTATGTTAGAGTTTCAGGTACAATTCATCTTGTAACCTTCTTTTCTGTCGCGAGCTGTCTTATATTGTTTGAAGGGTTGTCAACAATAACTTGCAAAATTTGTTCTTCTATGTGAGGGTCTGGTGTTCTCTTGGAAGGACACTCACCGCCACGTCGCGACAAAACTGACCCTGAGTACATGAAAAAACTAATTCGTTAACTCTAATAATTATTTTCTAATAATCTTTTACCTGTTTCCCTTTGGAAGGTTTCTAAAGTTGACAATGTTCAAGTTGGAAATCTTTCAGTATAACATCTTCTTGCCTTCGAAGAGTGAGACAGCGCTTCCCATAAATTAAAGCACATCAGCACACCCTGCCTATTTTATTTTTACCTTCTTGTGTTTAGCATTAGTAATTTTTTGGTTTTTCGCATGAAAACCGATTTATTTCGAAAACCGACAATTTTATGGAAATAAATTAAGATTATTTTTTTTTGATTTCAGCTTTGAAAATGATACCTCTCAAAAATTAGGCCCAACAAGTGTGTCTGCAAGTCCGTTCCTAATTTCTATAATGATTTAAAACACCTATTGCAACATGGTTTAATGGGTTTTTATGGCCTCTATAAAACATTAAAATTTCCTTAAATTATACAAATCCATTCAAAACTTAGAGCTGATAAGATAAATAGATGACTACTCCTTTGGAGCTCTGTATCTCCGTTAAGAGATACTTTAGAATTTCTTTTCTATGACAAAGTAGGATTATTTTCACTTCCTCCCCTGTATGCTCCCGAGAAATTAGGAGGTATACCCTGTATAACAACAACGGCTTATGCTCAATTTCTTTTACTAAACATATGAATATATTTATGGAACAATAGACTTTTAAATCTAATTGAATAAAATATAAAACATGATTCAAAAGCAAAAATAATCACAATTTAGAAAAAGCCTTAACATAACGACAAAATATCCCACGCGTTAAGGACGCTCTAATAACTGTAAAAACTTGTTTTGCTCTTTCATTTGACATATCTGCGATGCTTAACAAAAAACCCTTTATAAACCTTTCGCCCACCTGTCTTTTATGTGGTAGATAAAGACATAATTATTTTAATTAGTCTTTTTCTGTCTCCTAGTGGGTGAATAACATTACAGGAAGACCCTAAATAAAACAATATTTTTTTAATTATGAATGTAGTAAACAATACATATAAAATTTTTAGAGGAAAAATGCTATTGAGAATAATAACCATGGAAATAAGACAATGAGGTCAGCCCTATAACCGCAAGAGGAGTCCCCATTTTGAGCCTGAAAGAAAGTAGTTTCTTCCCATATATCACACACATGAAAAATAAGTAATCTGTTTATTAAATCATCTTAATATGTACCTATGTATCTTGGTACTCATATGCTTCTAATTCTTTAAAAAAAAATACCGAAAGCTACCTCAAAAATGTGATATTAGCTAACATTTTACAAATAAAATTTTTATAAAAAGATTGAACCGACTTCTAAAAGTGTGCTAAAAAGTTAAAAATAACTATAATTTTTTATATGAAATTGAACTTTTTGAAGTCGGCGCCAAACTAATACCTGACAAAATGTGATTTGCATAAAAAAATTTAAAATACTTTATTTGTAATTGTTTTCTTACCATAATTTGTATATATTAGTAATTATTTATTTCATTTACAAATAATTTGGAGCCGACTTCAAAAAGTTCAATTTCATATAAAAATTTATAGTTATTTTTCACTTTTTAGCGCACTTTTAGAAGTCGGTTCAATTTTTTATAAAAATTTTATTTTTCTATTTTTAGATTTAAAATTCATTATGATATCCATAAATTAAGTGAACTAAGTACTAATCAAGATTAGTGTACCTTGCAATGACTCCAAGGTGGCAAAAAAGTACCCATTTTATCCAAAGTTGTAAATGACCCTAAAATAAACCACTAAAAATTCTTTGATTCTTAGAATTTTCCAACAAATATTTAGCCTGTCATAGTAAATCCATTATCTTAAATTTCAAATTAATCTTAGATTGGTAATATAGGTCCCAAAACCTACCAAAATCGATGTTTAAAAAACTTAAGATATAAATTTCTTAGCTCGATATATTTTTTATTGCATATTGAGTTTGTATACTTTAGATAAAATTGGAATATGTCAAATTTTCTGCCCCTCATATTGTATCAACCTAATAGTTTTTAAGAATTAACCTCATATTCGTAATACATGACCCCGAAAACCCTCTACTACCAAATCTGAAAAAATGCGAATAAGATAAAATTTTCAACCCACCATATTGCATTCGCTATATTCAATTTCATAAAAATTATTTTAAATCTTAATCTAATATAAATCTAAACCCTTCAAAGCCACATAACACTAATTTTGGATGAAATCCGGAAATTTAAAATTTCTAGACTTATATTCGTTATTTACATTCTTAAAAACGATTCAGTTTCACCTTTAAATAAAATCGAAAAATGAAAATGTTTTACTCCGCTATCTTGGATTTGCCATATTGAATCCTGAAAAAATACTTTTATATTCATAATTTACACCCTCAAGAAACCCCTATATCAATTTGGGAGATAATCAAAAAATAAAATTTTTAGGACAACTTCTTGAATCTGCCAGATTGAGTTTTTCAAAAAATATTTTAAATTCATAATTAACACTAATAAAAATACCCCAATACTGATTTTAGACAAAATCGGGAAATGTAGAATTTTTAATCCGCCATCTTCGATCCGCCATATTGAATTTTTTAAAAATAAGTTCAGACTCGTTATGTGAGATTCCGAAAACTCTCCAATATCAATTTTGATGAATATTGGACAAAATTGATTTTTTCTTCCGCCACATTGGGTCCGCCACATTGAATTTTTTAAAAATAATTAGGATCCGATATGTGCGACTCCGAAAATTCCCCCACACCAATTTTGGAGAAAATCAGACAAAATTAAATTTTTTGTTCGCCATATTGGATCCTCCATATTGAATTTTTTAAAAATAATTTCAGATTCGTTGTGTGCGACCCCAAAAATTCCCCCGTACCAATTTCGGAGAAAATGAGACAAAATTAATTTTTTTGGCCGCCATATTGTCAGCATCATCTTGGATATTACTACACCAATTTCATCCAAAAAAAATGTGGGACCACCGCAGCAACTTTCTGAACATAACGTAAAAAATTTTATTTAAATCGGTGCTGCCGTTCCGGAGTAATCGGTGTACATACATAAAAAAAATATACATACTCGACGAATTGAGAACCTCCTTCTTTTAAAGTCGGTTAAAAACTTGAAGTCATTGGGCACTTCCGATGTCAAATGCCAGACTCGGCTTCTGTAGGTTAAGATACATTAGTCCAGAGTTTCCCAAGGGGTGGTTCGTAAACCCCGCAAAATATCGCAATAGGCAAGAATCTTATTTAAAACTGAATCTTTCAAACATCAACCCAAAATTTGAATTTCTTTGTCATGCCATCAAACAAGTACAAATATCCTATTGAGTGTATTTTTCTAAGTTCTGTATTATTGTATTCAATTTGGATTATTTTTTTTTTGTAGGTTAAGCTACAACTTTGGCTTTAATAATGTCTTTTCGTTATGAACTGTTATTCAATATGGAAAATAAATTTAAATAAACCAATTTTACTCTTTCATTTATTATTTCTAATGACTACACAAGGGATTCACCAATTTATTCCAGTTTTTAGAAGGAGTTCGCAAGAAGAAAAAAGTTGGGAACCACTGAATTAGTCTAATCTGATAAAGTGAGTACTGCGAGTCTGTGCACATTTGTGAATGAGTACAAGTCAAAAAAATTTTCACTATTAATTGAACACTCTTAATGAGAGCTACTTTTTTTAATGGCAGATAAATTTTCCTACTTTATTATTCAACTATAACTTTCATATATATAATAATAGAAAATCGACTTCTTTAAAACCGGTGTTTCAACCTTAGCGATAAAAAATCGTCTACCATGCACAAATTCACAAAAATTTCGATATCCCGTAAACAAAAAGAATAATCCCTAAGACCTATGATTGAAGATATTCTAAATATCGTAATCAATGGCACTTTCAAATTCCTGCAACGTCCTTTCCAACATATATATATAAACTATATACTTATTTTCTTTATATTTTTTATGAAGTAATTTTTTTGATTATAATTTATAATATATTGTATTATTTATTGAAATTTTGTGTTATTAAATGCAGATTTAGTTAGATATAAAAACATACTCATTTTTCTCAATTCTCGCAATTTGTGAAAAGAAGATTTTAATTTATATAAACTGCTGAAACAAAAATATTTAAATTTCACTTTTAAAAGTTTCGTTGTTTGAAGCCAAACCCAGTTTATGACAACGGCGAAGTTATAAAAACTTTTCTCCTGCTAAAGATATCTTTTAAGCAGAAAACTTAAGTAATTTAGAGGAACGAAAAGGTGCCACTTAGTTCTATGAATATATAATAAAAATATGTGCTAGAATTAATTTGAAAAGTAGGGACCTTACTGACGGATATTACAATTATAGAATATAGTCCTAAAAGTAAGGATGACAATATATTTCTACTATGGTTATCACTTGCCATCAGTGTGCAGTGTGTTACGGTTTTAATTTTCTTGTCTAATTTCCTATCTAAAATAGTAATGTTTACGCTTACCTCCTCGATCATTTATGTGTTTTGTTTTTTTTTTTTTGGTTTGGGAACATGTTTGCAAATGAAAGAAAATGTTGGCAGTATATCTTGTTTATTAGAATTAGGTTCACAATTATGGTATTATAATCCATAGTAATTGTTCGATAGTCCTTGTTGTTATTTTGTTAAGTTTCTAAGGCTTCTCTCCTTTGTACCTAAAATATAAAAAGATATTAGTATTGTACAGAGTGGCTCGGTATAGAATATTTAGTCAGAAACTATTAATTTAAATTGTCTTTTACGGTTATTGTTACCTTCATCGAGAGACCTCGAGTGAGCAGATAATCATTTGGCTGCAGGATCGATAGATTTCTGAGTGGAAGCTCTCTGGATACTGTTGGATCTTCTATGTGTTCTAGGCAGTTTAATTTTCCCATTGTGTCAGTTATCATAACTATTACAGCTTCTATTAAGCTAAAAACGGAAAAACTACCTTAGTGTCAAATGTAAATAAAGTTTAAGGTTAGAATCTACTCGACTTTTCTTGTTCAGTTTCACTTCAACAAAGCCTGTTTACTGATATAAATTCTTGAACGTACCACAATTGTCTTAGTTAATTGCTAATAAAATTTCGTGTCATAATTTTAAAATTTCATATTTCTATTTTTTTTAATTGTTTTGAAGCTTGTCAGTTGTCAGTTGATATACAGATCCCTGTATCTTTTCCCGCCGTTTTCTTGGACGTTTTCTGGGGGACATGAAAAAAATCTGAGAGTGATAAGGACTTTCCTTGCAGAGTTGCACCGGAAAGGTCACTTGGCAATTTTGCTGTTTTTAATTGAAAGTTTCGAGTCCCTGACCAAATTTATAGTAACTGTGTTGTTAACAGCTGTATGCTGATTTGGTTTGGTCAGTTCGGGGGACAAACCCGACATCAGAGCCTCAACATCAGCACATCAAGAAGCCGCCGTTAAACAGGTTTTATGTGTCTGTGTCGTTATCAGGGCATCACCTGTAAAATTTAAAGTCGTTATATATTTCTTTTCATTTTGGATATAAAATTAATGAATAATTAGTGTACTTACCTTGGTAAGATCTATTGTGTTTCCTCATATGGTACAATTAATCAAATCTTGCAACCATATGCAGTTGACATCTTTCACATATGTAAAAGGGGCACATTTGTTAACTCAGGTAAACAGGCCTATTTACGTGGGTAGAGTGCACTTAATACTATCATATTAGATATATAGTTGTCTTTTATATTAAATTGCTTTTGTATAGTTAGTACTATGGCCAAAACGCTGATTAAACTGAAATTATTCATTTTATTAGACTAATTAGTTTTGAATTGTCAAAAACCAGCTGACTGTCCGAAGTTTATTCCTTCAAACAGAGAAGCGCTGGGCCACTCTCGGTGGTTATATTTACACCATAACACAAATATAGATACTTGTTTTTTTTAAATTTTTTTTTGTAATTAAATTAGATTTCCTGTTTTTTTGTTAGATCGGTCTCTACTTTGACTTTTAGGACACTAGAACAGGTGGCGCATTTACCTACACCACTCTCCGTTCCCTTGGAAGCTAGCCTGAGGAGCCCTAAAAGATAGAGACCATTACAGAGCCACCTGATAAGTTTAGATAAACATTTCTTTCAATCGTACAACTATTTCTTTTAAATTTTTTTTTCATAACAAGTGGTAGGAAAAAGTGACTGTACAGGGTGAGTCAACGATTGGATGAAGTAGGTTTGTGCCTTTTCGGTGAAATTTACAAAGAAACTATATTTATTGTTTAATACAGTTTATTTTTACGCAGATTTTAAAAATATTTAGGACTCTACAGGGTGAGCCAAAAAACTAGGACAGCATAAAGTTGTATTTTTTTAAAAAGAACACCCTATATACGAATTGTATTTTCGATTTAGCTTATAATTTTAAATCTTTTTTATTAAGGGTTTACTATAACAAAACTTTATAGTTTCTGAGATAATTAAGTTTAAAGAAAAAAAGTCACATTTTCAAGCATCAATTCAATCCTAAATAACGTTTTCAATTTTGTGACAAATATATTCAAATTTGGAATTTTGCAAGGCCAAGGACAAGTTAACATAATTTTTACCTAATATTTGCAATAAAAGCTACAGGGTGTTGAACACATCGGCTCAAATTTGAACAAGATTAAATGAATAAATATCTTTTTTTTTAAATGGTACACCCTGTATATTTTCATGTTATTTAATAGAGTAATAAAAACCCTAAAAGTTTTGTTCAATATATCCTATACCTATTTATAATAGTTTTTGAGATATTTCAGTTTCTCTTATTTTCCATACTTTTTTACAGAAATAGTCTTCATTATCATAGTAGCCATGGCAAAAACAATGTAAAAGAACATTTTTCTGTGTGTCAAATTTATAACCGCAATCGCTTCTTTTGGTTTTTATGTAGTGTAGTTTGGTTTTTTTTGCATTCATCTTATATTGTAAAATGAATTTTCCAAAGAATGAGTTAATAGTTATGATTTATACAATAGGAGAGGCTCAAAAAAATTGCCTTTTTGCTCAAAGAATTTACAAAATGAAGTATCCTGATCGACGCCAGCCTAATACCCATACTTTTCAAAACTTAATGCAAAGATTTGATTCTTCTGGTACTGTTGATTATCCAAAACGTAAAGTGGTCAACAAACCAGTAACTAATGAAGAAAAAGAACTACAAGTATTGTTAAATGTTCAGGAAAATCCTTATATTGGTAGCCGTCAGTTAGCAGCATTATGTGAAACATCACAATCCACCGCTAATCGTACTACCAAGAAATATAGGTATCATCCATATCACATGGAATTACACCAAGAATTGCATGGACAGGATTTTGAAAGTCGTGTAAATTTTTGTCGTACAATAAATGCGGAGATTCAATTAAATCCAAATTTATTATGCAAGGTAATGTTTAGTGATGAAGCTACTTTTAGAAGTAACGGTGCCGTAAATAGACGCAACATGCATTATTATGCCACAGAAAACCCATTTTGGATTAGAGAAGTGCAACATCAAAATCACTGGTCATTAAATGTTTGGTGTGGTATTCATCATAATCGAATTATTGGACCCCACTTTTTTAATGAACCACTAAATGGCCATAGTTACCTGAACGTTCTACAAGAAGAACTACCCCAACTGTTTCAAGGTCTCGATAGGGATGAGCTCGACAGTATGTGGTTCCAGCACGATGGTGCGCCTCCGCATTACCATCGTGAAGTTCGTGCGTTTTTGGACCAACGATATCCGCAAAAATGGATTGGACGTGGGGGTTTCATTGAGTGGCCACCAAGGTCTTGCGACATCACCCCATTAGATTTCTTCCTATGGGGTTATATTAAAAATAAGGTGTATGTTAATCCACCAACAACAGTGGAAGATATGCGAAACAGGATTAGGGATACCTGTAGAACAATAACGCCACCAATTTTGTCCAGGGTCCGAGAAAATCTGCAAAAAGACTAAATTTGTGCATTGCACAAGAGGGTCGTTTATTTGAACACTTATTAAAAAGAAATAATTAATCTCAGTATTTAATAGGTAATTTTTTTGTTTCAATTTAGTATAAAAGTAAATATGTATTTGCCTTGTCGTTATTGTTGTGTTAATTTTTTCACATTATTTTTAATTAAACTATTGCCGTTGTAATATAACAAATAATGTATTTCATCATATTTAACCACATTCTGTTTGTTTCTGTAGTTTCTTTTTATTATTTTACATGGCTACTATGATAATGAAGACTATTTCTGTAAAAAAGTATGGAAAATAAGAAAAACTGAAATATCTCAAAAACTATTATAAATAGGTATAGGATATATTGAACAAAACTTTTAGGGTTTTTATTCTTCTATTAAATAACATGAAAATATACAGGGTGTACCATTTAAAAAAAAAGATATGTATTCATTTAAACTTGTTCAAATTTGAGCCAATGTGTTCAACACCCTGTAGCTTTTATTGCAAATATTAGGTAAAAATTATGTTAACTTGTCCTTGGCCTTGCTAAATTCCAAATTTGAATATATTGTCACAAAATTGAAAACGTTATTTAGGATTGAATTGATGCTTGAAAATGTGCCTTTTTTACTTTAAACTTAATTATCTCAGAAACTATAAAGTTTTGTTATAGTAAACCTTTAATAAAAAAGATTTAAAATTATAAGCTAAATCGAAAATACGATTCGTATATAGGGTGTTCTTTTTAAAAAAATACAACTTTATGCTGTCCTAGTTTTTTGGCTCACCCTGTAGAGTCCTAAATATTTTTAAAATCTGCGTAAAAATAAACTGTATCAAGCAATAAATATAGTTTCTTTGTTAATTTCACCGAAAAGGCACAAACCTACTTCATCCAATCGTTGACTCACCCTGTACATTGCGCTACATACGAATAACCCTACTTTACTTATATTCCAAACTTAATTGCCATAAGTTCATATTTTGTGTTTTATAAAGTGTTTTATAGCGAAAAAGTCTAATAGTAGAATTGAGACATCGCAGTGACAAATTACATGGACACATCGTTCCTTTAAAAATATTCATGAATGAAGAATTGCCATATATAGAAACTAGGCATTATAATATTTTAAAATAAAATATTTGCCAAAAGAGTTTCAATGACGTGACAGGAAAGTAAAATAAGAGTTATCGAAAATCACAGGTCAAAATTGGTTACTATTGGGAAGCCTGTCAATTATCTACCACATTTTTATTCAGAAATTTGCAAAATACTGAAAGAGAATGAGAATCTGCAATTACCATTTGATGCCAGTTTTGAATAAAATCACTGCAGGATATATGGCATAAATGCATTTAAAATAAGGGAGGTTATATTGAAAAATAACATTATCAAAAACTGCAAACCTTTTGTTTTTTGGTGGGAAGATAACTTTCCTAATGTCCTTCGTATTTAATCACAATCCACTGCGACATATCATAATTATAGAGGAGCTTTTCATTCGTACATGTATATTTTAACGGAAAAAAACTTATTAAATTAGGATTTAATCTAAAAATTAAGATAAATCTGCCTTCACGATAAAAAATCTAGGAATGATGTTAGCAGAAGTTAGAATCAGCAATTGGTTTAAAAGTTAACCCAAATACAACAAAGATAATGTTGTGCCCGGAAGACCCAGAAACCAACGTAAGCAGAATACGAATAGAAAACGTTAAAACATATACACGTCTTGAACACATACCAAACAAAGAAATGGAAATAGAGGACGTCAACAACTCCTAAAATATAAAGACACAGCGCTGATTTGTGACGTCATCACCCAGCAGCCGATAAATCAACACATTATTTTATGCTTTTTGTTGGATCTGTGTGCTTATTACCTCAAAATTTATTTATAAACATTAGTTGATCTCTATGTAGATATTTTATGCTAACCTTACTTTGTCTAAAGAGTTTTTATAGTTTTTTGGATAGAAATGGTAAGAGAAGGTATTAATATAAATTATATAAAGTCTGATGTAAAACAAAAAAAAAAACTTTATGCATTCTCAAATTCGGACAGTTTAAGTAATTTTCTTTACAACGTGGTACCCCAGCATCTAAAAAAGCAATAATATTAAATCACGTTCAACGAAGCGTTGATCCACAGGAAAAATTAAGCAGATGTGCAGATATGGTGTAGTGTTGCTTAATCGATTTTATAGTTTTGCCTGCCCATAAAATAATTATTGTAATTTTTTTTACTCCATTACGAAAACATTATAATTTAGCGCAAGATATAGTTTTGTGACTCAAATGCTCATATCATCTTCGAAAAAATCACTGAAAGGAGTACAAAGGAAGTAATATTTCATAATGTTCTTCTTTTTTCAGATTTTGATTTTTAATGACTGTGGAATTATCGTAAGCAAGTACTACTAACGCACTAATCAACATTTCTTCCATTCATAGAAATTTAGGATCGTCTGACAATGTCCTTTTAACGACATATTATGGGAGTTGTACCAAGGCCATATCCGTGGAGTTATTGCGAGACCAAAAACCGCCAGACCGTCAAGTCACTGAAAAGTTCATTTTCAGTCAGGTATCTTTATTAGAATAATTATTGACATTGTTTGACAAACTATCCTACATACCCAAGAAATAAGAAGATGCTTCAGCATATGAAATTAGAGTGCATTCTTCCTGATATGATCAACGAAATTTGGATTCACTAAAATGTGTATCTCATGAAGAGCCATGGAAAGATTACTATTTGATGTTACATTAACATGCAGGAGAAGGGATACGTGGATACGGCAATAATTATATACAATAGACGTAGTAGAGTAAATAATACTGCAAAGCAGGACACATAGCAAGAATCAACAATAGTAGATAGAGCGTTAATTTGTTACAATACAGACTATAGTCTGGAAAACGAAACATAGAAATGTCTGTGATAAGACGGTACGATGACAGCAAGAAGCGTGCATGATATTACTGGCTAGGGGTTACACTAAAGAGAAAATATCTAAAAAAGGCATAGAAGCTCAATACTGGGCGCAAGATAACTAACGAGAGAGACAGAGAGTGAGGAAGAACGTGCTTGAATTTTATGAATTTTAGACAAAACAATAAGAAGAAAAAGAAAATTATAAATATATAATATGCAAACGTAATATTTTAATTTCGCCAAAAATTTCAACAATAAGTATTATTAAAAAATAAACATATGTTGTTAATTCTCATTCTGCTTGTACACTTCAACCAGCCATTAATCAGTAAACACAAAATATTTAGGCCCATTTGGCATGCTTTAAGTGTGCTGTTTGTTTACAAGTGTACCCGAATATATCTTCGTCACCCTTTCAGTAAGGGTATTTAATTTCCAGCTGAGGGATCAGCGATTCAAACCGAAATGTATAACGCCACTTAATATAATGTAATTAAATACTTTTTTAATTTAGGAAGGTTTCAAAATAATAAATATTTAGTATATGGGATGATGAAGATAATAATGGATTGTAATAAATTGGAAATTTCCGTTCTATCGATTTTTCGGATAATTTAATCGCTGATAAAGGTTAGCGTGTGTTCTGAAATCTTTAGTATAATATTTTATTGCTTGCTTTATTTTTTTTTAGCTTGGGGCATTTCTAGGGGACTGGGAACAAATTACCATAAAGCTGATACAAGCACCATTTAATAGAATACCTTTCTTATAAAAACGTAATAAATAATATATAAAAAAATCGTTGATGCGGATAATTTTGTGTTTACCTATAACAGTTACTCTTAGCGTTTGACATAGTCAGAAAAGCAACGAATTTAGTAATGGTACAAGTGTGCACTTAAATAACTATATTACTTTTTATTTTCTTCTAATCTTGGAAATTATAGATGTTAGTTTTAAAAAAATTTTTTGACGAAAAAGTTTTAAGAATAGAGATCAAAATTATAGAATTGATTTCAGTAACGGATTTTGTCAGCAGAGCAATAGAATATTACTGAAAATTTAATTTTTGAAACATTTGGATTTACAGTTGCTGAAAATTTATTTCCATCCTGCTAAATTAAGAACTATAGTGCTTGTTATAGTTTAGTAGTGTGTTTTTGTGAAATGTTTTTCAAATCTCATCACTCAAATTAAATGATTTATTTCCCCAATTCAAAAGCATAAATGACAATAATTGAATCCGTCATTTCTAAAACTGCACAATCTTTTCTTAAAATAACTTTTTGGTGCCATTTTCTTTCCAGAAGCGTTTTACACATTCCCTGCGAAAAGGACACATCTTCATATACTACAAGCTAACATATAAAGCATCAAAAGTTAAGTGTGTAAGAAAAAGTCCTAAACTCAAGCCCCTTTTAAGTGAAATGGAATGCAGCTGTCAGATGTGACATAACCTCTCTTTAGCTTTCTATTTTCTCATTGTTTCTGTAAACTGTTACGAAAATGGAGAATCGTGAGCTTGCTGGAAATGCTCATAAATCTAGAAAAAGAGTGTCTGGTGTAAGGAACATTGAAAACTATAAATATAATATAATAAAAAAAGCCAAAATTGTTGGGGACGCTCATAAAAACCATGTCGAGAAAGATGTGGCTCCAGGACGAACTGGACATCATTGCAGGATAGTTTTTGTTTTTTTTTCTTAATCATTTTCAAAATTCCAAAAAACTTTTTTTGCGATGTTTTACTACTCTTACTACTAACTCAAGATAATGTTTATCCTTTATTGCAGATGTGATTTAAAATGCATGGAGGGTGTATAAGAAGATGTTTTGCAAAGTACTATCCATTTTATTAACAATTTCGATAGTAAAAATATTCACGATACATATATGCATACATTGATTGAAAAGGAGGAAATCCAGAGAAAACGGCCCCGATCTGAAGAACCGAAAAAGAGAGTATTTATCTTCAAATATCACATTAAGGAGAAGTGTTGAAATAAAAGCAGCATTCATGAAATTTCCGAGAAACGAGTACGACGTTTATATGATTTATCAAAAACAAATGAGCAGCCCACAGATCGCAGAGGTAAATCAGAAAGATCACGGATCTGGTAATAGATTAGCTAAAATACGGGACGATATTGAGTCATTTGCTACCAAATGTGCGCACTACTATAATAAAGATATTATTTAGATGAGAAATTCAGTTTGAAAATTATACATACAAACACATCCAGTAAAATATAAGTTGTATTTAAAATATTTCCATGAAAATTATAATATATTTGGTAGAAAGCAAATTAATATTTGTGGATGTGTGACGAGTTGAAGATTAAACTGAAAAACCCTCATCTCAATGATAATGCTAAAGGAGTCTATTAAACAGATATTGAGCTTCACAAGAGACAAACAAATAAATTTTACAAATAAAAATTCATAGGAAACTAAATTCAGGAATAATCCAAAAATATGGGATTGTATTTGATTATATGCAAAATTTACCACTTCTATACATTCCAGTTCGAGAGGTTTTCTATTTACGTCAACTATGACTATATGGGTTTTGCATTTATGATCTGAAAACCGGTAAGTCATTTTTTATTCCTACTGTAAAGGAGTTGCTAACAAAGGACCTAACGAAGTGAGAACCTTTGTGTTGGATTATATTAAAAATAACTTTGGTAATGATACCGGAGAGCTGCACTTGTTTTCAGATGATTGGAGGGCTGAAACCCAAAGTATGACGCACTCAGCAAATCATGCCCCTGAAGAATGTCCAACATACGTTTCTGTACAAACTTCTCCAAAATTTTTGCAAAAATTGGTTTTTAGTTTAAACATAATTTGGTATCGCCCCCCTTAAAAAGAGGCTTGATATTGTTTTTTTTAAACAAGATGGAAAAACGTTCTGTGCAAAAGACCAGTTTATAGCCCCAATAAACGTACAGAGAGCAATATATGGAAGTTTTATAAAAATCTTTAAGACATTCTGTCCCATCCGCCCGCATATTTATTTTTAATATCTGTAAATGCCTGTTCCAGCTCGTTAACATGAGTTGGCATAAAGCAGAATGTGTCCGGCCCAGAAATGCCATTTGGAAACATTAAGTCATCCTCCCTAGCAGCCACTTCAACTGTTAGGCCCCAGCAATTAAATAATAAAACGGATTCAATAAATCAGCGCTAAAGTAATTTTTTTTTGGTGCTTATTAAAACCCGTTAGTTACAAAAGAGGATTGTCAAACCATTTAATCCGATAAACCTTTATAATTTAATTTTAAATATTATAATTTAAATCTTAAATTTTTGGCTCTGATCGACCATTAACTAACATGATATTAGTTTACATTTATTACCAAGGAAATGGTCGAGAGTCAGTGAGTCTATGCTGGGAGAGATTTCCCAATAAATACGTACGGAAGGCTTTAAATTCTCTTAAATATCCAGTGATATTTTACATGCAAAAAAATAACTTTAGAACTATATTTCTTCACCAGAATGTCATTTGGTTAGGCTTTTACAAAAGTTCCTTTATTAAAAATATAGCTATGTAAAAGCAGCATACTTATCATGAATGTACACAGTAAAAAACGCATGTAAATACTTTTACTGCGATTGAAATTTTACTAAGTGTACAATGTATTTTTCCCATTACATATGCTTTTAAGTATGATTACATAAAAACAGTAATTTAATGTGCAATAGTGTAAAATAATATAAAAACTTGTAAAATAATTACGCTTCCCCCATTCATCTCCCAAGAGCAGCAGCGAGACCTGGCAGTCGGCCATTATTTTTATACTAACTGCATACGTAACACGTTTGGTGCAAGTTTCTTTTTATAAAGTATATTGTGTTTTAGTTACAAGTGGATATTGGCAGGTAAGTCGAGAAAAACATTTCAGTGTCCATTTAGGTGTAAATCTGAAACGATTTTTAGTAATAAAAATACATTAAGGGTTCATTCTTGCAGAGAGCATTTAGAAACATTAATAGAGAAAATGTTGAATCTATTGTAACGAAGTTACTAATTTTTTGGGCATGAGTATGTTCGCCGGGATTTAATTTATTTATTTTCGATCCGAAAAATCTGATTCTTGCGGGAAAAGATTGCTTAAAGTTTGAATATTACCGAAATATAATTAGATTTACCGCGCTATGCCGGGAAAGATTATTTTCCGAGATTTTCAGAGCGTCCGACCATAGTAATCTCGCCGCATACAGCATTATTGTATGCGCGATCACCACACGCCGTCATACGTCAGCATAGTGGGAGCTCGGGCCGACTACTTAAGCTCGAGCAGACCATTATTTCGCTGAAAACTGCACGTTCTCCACCCGGGTCAACAGTCCAAACGGACTGGACTGGGTCGCCTGCCGGGCCACGCTTTCCTGGTGTAGCAATGTAGGTGAGGCTAGGCTTGTGTGTATATGGTGTTTTACCATACACTTCCTTCCTTACGTCCTACCTTTCTAATGGCCAGCATTGCCGAGGACCCTTATAAGAACGGGCAATGTTGTGTCATCCTACCGTCACTGCCGAGGACCCTTATAAGAACGGGCAGTGTCGGATCCTTTCTTAATTTCCTACCGCTATTGGTCGGCATTGTCGAGGACCATTATAAGAACGGGCAATGTCGTTCCATCCTGCTGATGCTGTCGAGGACCCTTATAAGAACGGGCAGCGTCAGTTCCGTTCGTTCCTTCCCAGCGTCACCGATACACACACGCACTAAATGCCGTCAATATTATCTTTATTTCCGTATTCACCAGGAATGTGTTTTACCGCCAGGTGCCCTCCGATGTCCGTTGACAAGCGCGCTAAATAACTGCCGCCCCGACGCTTGTCGCCGCCGCCGCGTATAGAGATCACCATTGCCGTGTAGAGACGCCGCTATCGCCGAACGATGCCGAGTTGCTGTTACATACCCTGCATACCGCCGTCGGTCGAATTTTAATACGAAGCACCGTGAACCGTGAACGCGTATAGTACGAGGTACGTGAATAGCGTCATGAATGATACCGCCGGGTTACCATCTTCAGCGCAACCGAACAGTATGAGCTACCATGAACAGCTCTCAAAACATTCTCTTGCCCTCCAGACCGTTTACCTTATTGTCCATCTTAGATTGTAAGTTAGTTTTAGGGCATGTCTTTGTATAAAAGAATATAATACTGGATACAAGATGTTTTATAACCGTTCATTTTATTACCTAGTCCCATTTTTACCATTACATGTAACAATTGGCCGGCAGCCAGCACTAATACGCACAATTGACCCCTGGCTTGCCGTTTCTCTACTGTAACAAGCTGCCCGGTGCATCGACCACATGAATTCCGAGGGTGGCGCGCGAGAACCGACCACCGAGTGGATGTTTTGACCTTCAGGCAGTCAAACCGTTGATCGGTTGAGAGAGCAGGGATATTCCGAATATAAGTAGATACCACCGACCCGATACCCTTGCGTTGAGCATTTCACCGATGACTGTCTGCACGAGAAATATCTACTGACCGATGTTCCGCTGCCGTAAACGAAGAAGAGTTGAAGAGAACGACCTACTCCCCTCATACGTAAAACGCGTCACACTATAGAAAAAAGTATCACATATTTAAATAACGGCAATAAAATACCGTCAAATGAAGAAAGTAAAGAGGGCCTATCACTGGCATTAAATTTGTTTACTAATCTTTATTTAACATTAAAAACTAAGTATTTATTAAGTAAATCTTCAATACAATTTTTAATATCAGCAATTTTTGACACTAGTAAGTTAAACACAGAATTTATAGTTAGTATTTATATCAAATGCACACGGTTTAAATGTAGCTCCCGAAATAATTGAAAAAGATTTATTTTTTCTACTACATAATCCAAATAGTGGAGTTTTAAGAACTACGTTTTTATGAGAGGAGTATCACAATAACAACGTAAATTTTGTACTCCCTCTTACAGTAGTGCTTCAAAATGAAGACATCAAGTCTTGAAGAGAAAGAAAAAACAATTTGCATTTTATTTTGATTTGCTTTCTTTATTTAATTGTAATCAATTAAAATAGGTAATAATGAATTGGGTGGGACTGTTTTAAGTAAAAGCAGGTGACTTTAAACAATGTTCATTGGGTAAATTTCATCCTATCGGTACGTTGTATTGGAAACAAAGTCAGTGAATAGAAGAAAGTGTACAGCAGATGAAAAAAAAATAAAAAGAAAAGAAATAAATTTTCATTTTTGCTGCACATTGTTAAATTTATTTTGCTATTTTAAAATTTGCAGTTTTTTAAGTTACAAAGAAAAGTGTACCATACAAATTTAAACATTTATTTCCAAGTGCAACACTGGCATTGCCGAAACAATTAAGACAACAAAAATGTGACCAGTGACAATTTTTTTTAACATTCATTTTCTTTAAATTGGTATTCTAAAGGCCAAAATATTATTTACCATTTCTTTTTTTCTTTAAAAAGTCATGAAGTTAAAATTGCCATATTTGAAATGGAAATATTTAAAACTATTTTTATAGCAAAAGTTCTGTAAAATTACAGATTGATGCTGTATCTACAAATTTAGTACATTAATTTTCAATTTTTAGATGTTGAAGAAAATTTATTCTTTAAGATTTGCATGGAAAAAGAGATAGTAGCAGAGGAATATTTAATAATTACTGATGCTTTTTGTAACCACTTTTTGTTTTTACTGTGTATTTAATTTACAATACCCAAACGAAATAAGTTCTATATTAGAATTTTCTCAAAGGTACTTTTTTGATATTCATTCTGAAAGTAGAACAAGATCTAAAAAACTAAATTCGAAAAATAGGGTATAAATTTTATTAACAAAATATGTAACTAAAAAGATACATAGATTTTTTTGTATGTAATATAAAGCTTAAAAATTAATTGGCGCCATTTATTTTTGAAGGCTTTAGTTTAAAGAAAGATTTTTGTTATTATAAGCTGAAATATTTTTTTTGTAAATATCTATATATATATATATATATATATATATATATATATATATATATATATATGTATATATATATATATATATATATATATATATATATATATATATATATATTGTATAATTACAAGAAATATATAACTGACTACAAAGCTCAGATTAAAAAACAAAGCAGATAAAGCATCTCATTCAAAAATTTTGTATCGGTATGCGCCAAGATTTTTTAAGTTTGAAATAATAATACGAAAAAATAGATATATAAGTGGGGATGCATTGTAGTACTTTACTTTTACTATAATGTTACTTCTAAAATGTCAAAAAAATGTTGTAGCCATGTGGGAAGTAAATAAACCTTTTGACCAAGTACTCGATTCCTAAAAGTAAACAATAAGCACCGTTACACGAAGTGCTTAGTTAACAAACCTTTAATCTTTAATACATTTTAAAAGCTAGTAAAAATTTACAAATCACAAAACCTGCTAAGTACATGAGTCACAAATAAAATAGATAAGAAGACTATTGAGTCTCTCTGATTATCCATTGAATTTATCCCCACTCTATGCGTACAAAATTATGTCTAAATGTATCTGTTATTATTAATCTGAGCTGCTAAGTTTTTTGTTATAAATAAATTTTTAGTTATAAGTTTTTGTGAGCCACTCTCTTATATATAATGTACAATAAATATGTAAATTTAAAGAAAAAACTTTAATTTAAATAATCTCATTATAGCATGACTCCTTCTGTATAAGTTTAACTTTTGTTCTGCCTCAGTCTTGTTTGGTACTTGTAAAATAACTACAATATGTACCTATTTGTTTTTCGAAATATTAGTTAGTTGTTTTAATATATATATATATAAATCGTTATTTTGTCAGCTTTTATTTTTTTATTCATATACAGATCATTACAATAATAAACACTTCATGAACAGCAACTGTTCGTTGTTTTATTCAGAGGACGCGTGAAAATCCCTACCTAATGACGTATCCGTATGTCTAATTCACGAATTCTTTTTTCAACAGATAGGTAAGGAGCCCTGTACATTTTTTATGGTTAAGTATTCCTGGTCAAACGTATTCAATTCTTAATATGATGTAATTTATATCCTATTTTCAGTTACTTCTGTTAAAATTCAATATTCTGTGTAGATCTCATGTTCTCGCTTACCAGAAATAAAATTGAATTTTCTCATATAATCAGTACGGAAGCAGGCTGAATTTTTCCGTGATCTATTTTTTGTGAAATATATATTTTTTAATATAGGTCGTCTGAAAATTATTTGAGAAAAAATCAAAATTATCGAGTTGTGACAAGGATAATTTTTAGTCAGGATGACATAAATTGCATCATATTAAAAATTAAATTTGTTTAATCTGGGTCACTTTTTCATAAGTAAAGTGTGAGGATCCCTTTTTACTTGATGACTTAAATTTTCTAACATATATTATAATGTATTTTCACGTAATCTCACATGGTGAAATGCGTATTTTTACGTAATCTGGCATGGTGAAATACGTATTTTTACATGATGTGTTAGTCACACTGCATCTAACAACAAGTAAATTGACTCGGAAAAACAACAAAAATTACATGATATAAATACGAAAATTACTTAGTGATTCATGAATATTTTTTACATTAAAATGCAAGTAATTTTTTACCTAGATACACCAGGCAATATATTACCAATGAAAGTTATGGTAATTTTACATAAAAATTTTTTACTGTGTAGAGTGATGTTATTTTTCTTACTCTAACACATATCCTGAAAATCTGCAAAATATGAACCTGTATATTTCACAGAAAAATTTTTAATTTACATTACAACCGTATGCTATTAGATAACTTGCGTGTCGTAACACACCTGTAAGTAAACAATAAAAAAATTTTCTAAACGCTCTGTAGTGACATTTTGATAAGTTGTTGAAGTTTTCGCCTTGCGTGACACGGAGGTAAAATGCATTACATTTTTTAGTTCTAATTTATTTCCTGTTTAAATTAATTAACATTTTATTGAACAAAAGTGATAAGGCTGGGCTATGTATGGATGATTTTTTTGAAATACCTCAACTATATACGCGCTATATACATCTGCACCCAAGAGTGTTCTACTAGAAACACCAACATGATCAAAATATGCGTATGTTCAGATAGCCAAGCAACGCTAAAAAGTCCTAAACCAAACATCTATAAATCTATGCTGACTTAATACTGAAAACAGTCTGTGAAGTAGCAAAAAGTTACCTTCGTAGGCACAGAGCCCATCAAAGATTTTCTACAGGGAAAAGTTTCGGACCTGGAAATGAAGATGAGGTAGAACAATATATTTGGCCTAAGACAAAAAATTTATTAATTCATTGCCATGGATTGCAAAACTTCTCGAGGCATCAGAGCAAGTGGTAGGTGTAACCGCCAAAGTCTATATAAACAAACTAGACTACCCCTATTAAAGTGGACTAGCAATATGATGGTAATTTGCAAATACCCTAACAGCCAGGTGCCACCATTCATAGACAAGTTGAATTTTCTTTGCTGCCACTCAATACTTATTACTATTTGTCTACGGGGAGAGAATGAATCGCTAGTGAAATTGCGATTTATTTACGCATGTATCTACAGGTATGCGAGACTACCAGAAATATTCTTTCCTGGTCTTACAACTCTGGGTGAGTCCTAGCCGCATCCACTATCGCCCTCCATCTCCTACGGCCTTGTGCTTCCATTTCTCACTGTTGGACTCCAATCCTATACAAATCAGCTTCGACGTTATTCTTCCATCTTTTCCTGGGACGGCCTATTGATCTTCTACCATCTGGTCTCTCAAAGAATACTGTTTTTAATAATCTGTGGTCCCCTGATCTTACCACATGGCCTGCTCATCTTATTCTATTGGACTATGTTTTCACTGCCATACAGTGTCGCCAATTCAGCATTGTGGCGTTTTCTCCAATTTTCTGTTGTTTCATCTCTTTGGGAACCAAATATCATTCTAAAAACCTTTCGTTCAAATATGAGTAATTTATTTATTTCCCATTGATTGAAGGTCCAAGTTTCACTGCCATAAGTAACTACCGGGCGAATAATTGACCTGTACAGAGTCAGTTTGGATTGTCTTTTCAACAGTTTAGATCTCAATAAGGATGTGAGGGAGTATAACGCCCTATTTGCTGCCGCTATTCTCGCTGAGACGTCTTTTTCAACTCGATTGTGGTCTGTGATTACCGCTCCTAGGTACATGAATTCCTTAACCACTTCGAAGTTGTGTTCATTCAGTGATATATTCTGCCTGATTCGAGGTCTTGGATTCTTAGTTACTACCATATATTTAGTTTTTTCTTCATTTACTCGGAGACCCATATTACTTGCTTTTTCCTCGAGTTGAGAAAATACCTCTTGCACGTCTCTTGTTGAATAAGCCACTGTATCAATATCATCAGCAAAGGTCAGCACCAGTTTTGAACCTTGGTTCGCAAAACCCTCTGTCAGCCCGGACGCAACCCTGCTCATTGCATGTTCCAAGGCAAAATTGAAACGCAACGGTGACAGAGGGTTACCTTGTCTGAGTCCTGATGTCACACTGAATGGCGCTGATGTTCTATTTCCTACCCTTACCTGTGCATATGAGTTTGTCACGCACATTTGTGTTAGATCGACTAATTTTCTTGGTACGCCCATTTCTAGCATTGCTAGCCATAGTCTGCTACTTTTCACAGAGTCATATGCTTGCTGGAAATCCACAAAGATTTGGTGGACATCTCGGTTAAATTCCCAGTTTTTTTCCAATATTTGTCTGATCGTAAATATCTGGTCTATTGTTGACCTTCCAGCAGGAAAACCGTATTGGTAGTCGCCGATAATATCTTCTGCATAAGGCGTCAGTCTGTCTAGTAGAGTAATTGCCAGGATTTTATATGTTGTGTTGATAAGAGATATACCTCTATAATTTCGAAATTGTTCCTTGTTTCCTTTCTTATGTATTGGTATTATGACACTTCCATTCCATTCCTCAGGCATTTTCTGTTGTTCCCATATTTTCAAAATGATTTCATATATTTTTTGATGTAGACCGTTTCCTCCCTTTTTTTAGCAGCTCTCCATTTATACTATCGCTGCCCGGCGCTTTGTGATCTTTGAGTGATGCTATAGCATTTTTAACTTCTTGAAGTGTTGGTAATGGCATTCTTATATCTGCGGAATGGAATGTAATGTCCTCTTCCTCTGTCCCATTTTCAATACTTAGTAACTGTTGAAAATATGCTTTCCATAGCTCGACAATTTCTGTTTCCGTAATTATTAACTCTCCTGTTTCTTTTCTCATGGCTTTCGTTTTGTCCAGCATTTTCATCCCGTCTCATAGTCTTTACCTCCCTAAAGAATTTCCTTACTTGGTTTATGTTCCTATTTCCGTCTATTTCCTGCATCTGATGCTCCAGGCAGCTCTTCTTTTTGATTCTAAGTAATCTTCTTGTCTGTGCTCTTATTCTGTGAAATTCTTCTTTGTTCTTCTCAGAAATATTATATACTGTAAAATTCTTACAAGCCCTTTTTCCTAAGTCATGCAATTCCTTATGTTGGTATTTCTAATATGGAACATATCGATGTTTCAAAAAATTCAATTTATTCAGTATTTTGTCAGAAAACTTGTAAATTGATCCCTGGGAAAATCGCTTTGGAAGACACATACAATTGAGAATAAGCAGGTGACATTATCACACCTCAATTCAGCCACTTTACGAATCCGAAGAAGGTTTACGAATTCGATCAATATTATTACCAACATTTAGTTATGGCTAATTCGATTAATTAAACTTTTTTTTTTGCAAATTCTCACGTTCTGGTCAAACACAATATCCTTGTCTTTAAGTATCTCTCATTAGCTCTTTGAATAAAAGCTTTCCATTTGTTAGTCGATGTAATTTTTGGTTTTACTACAAATCCATGTAGTTCTACTTCCCTGTCATCTTCAATTTTGGCTATATTCTTACACTAAAAGTTAGCGGTTTTATGTTACATTTATTTATCACTGTTTGACCTAATTTATTGTGTTTGGCTTGGCATTCACCAGACTGTAGGTGGTTGCATTTATTTCTATTGTTTTTAAACTTACTTTTACATTTTTTCGAGTGAAATTTTTACCATTCGAGTGTAATTCCTCCATTTATCATTTCGTATGGCGTTTCCTAGAAATTTCTTTGATCAGTTTCGTAGATTTTGCTTTGTTTATGGTATTGTGTTATTTTTGGGTTAAGTTTTCTGTCACTGTCAGATTTGACAGTAGTTGGTCTTGAAGGTGTTGCTTTTTGCAGTATCTCATTTTGATCTTTTTATTTGAATCCATTGTGTAATAATCATAATTACATAATTAATATGTAATCACTAATCAGTTTAAAAAAATAGTCATAAGTAAGTAACGGCAAATATGTACTCTATTAAAGAGATGAGGAATTTAATATAAAAAATTTAAATTAGCAACCCTCTATTTCACTTACACGCTTAATTTCAAAACCATCATAAATTGGCAGAAAAGGGCTTAAAACTGACTAGAGCTAGAATAAGCTAAGCCAGTTTAAATCCTAAAAATACAATTAATGTAAAGCTTTTTTTCGATACATTGTATATATATTTCAAAATAAATTTAAAACGTAGTCCCATTCAGGGGCGGATCCAGCCTTTCTTTGGGGGGGGGGGGGAGAAGGGCAGTGATATCACAAAAGTACAGTATGACAAGGGAAAAACAAGTTGTCGATGGGGAGGAGAGACACCAGTAACTTTCTCACTTTTAGTGTAAAAGGCAGGGTCGGGTCTATTTTCTGAATTTGAAGCCCTTGGAAATGGGGGGGGGGCGATCACAGGAAAAAACAAGTTGCCGACAGGAGGGGGATGCCAGCAGCATACACATTCCTAGTATAAGAGGACTGTTACCGAAACCTCTAACGTACCTGCTCCAATGCAGCAAGTAACTGAGGACTGCCGTAAATCTAATTATATTTAATTATATTTAAATATTATAAGCTATTATAAATTTACTGCAACAATAAAATTTATACTAGTTATAGATATCAATATCTAGATAATAATATTAAAAGCTCTGTTGAGATGTGTTTCAACATGACAGGAGTATGTATGTACCAAATACTGAAGGAGAAAAAAATGACTGGGATTGTGAGTACTCTCAAACCACATTCGATCAAAGGCAGACGAAAAACCTCCTTGGAAGAAGAGATGAAAACAGCAATAAAAGGAGTTGTACATACATTTTATTATGAGAAGCAGATCCCAACCGTCGATAAAATTCTGACTAAAATCAATGAAGATCGCGATTTACCTGAAATTAAAATAATTGAACTCGGGAAATTGCTCAGAGAACTTAATTTTTGCTGGGAAAAACCAGTTAGAAAATCTGTTCTTATAGATTGTCCGGAAACTGTCCGTTGGAGAAGGAAATGTTTGTCTGAAGTAAAAGGTAGAGTTGCAAGAAATAACTCAACTTATGAAAGATTTTTTTGAATAAAGTTACTGCGGAAAATTGGGAAAAATCCATACAATAAAAGAAAACAACAAAATGTGGAAACTAGATATCATGATCGGAGAGGTAAAGGAACCAATTATAATTAATTTGAGCGAAGATAGCTTCACTGACTTTCATTAGGAATTAGATACGTAAAGTCTACCAGTGTAAATACAATTCATTATTTAAATTTTTGTTTTTGTTGTATTTTATTGTTTATATATTTTTTTTTATATTTTGATATATTTTATTTTAGTGTGTCCTACTCTTTAATTTTATATATATTGAATTCCAACTAGCCGTAAGTTTTTTATTGTTTTATTATTGTATTTGTGTATTTTTCTTAAGCGTGTAGAATTAACATGTTTATTTTATTTTTTTGGTTCTATCGGATTTCCATATTGTAAAAAGTAAATTAAATTAAGATGTCAGTACAATAGAAATAAAAATAATTAGGTCTAATTTTAACTGTAACAAATAAACCTAATTATATTTGAATCTCTTTTTAGTGTTTAATTGTAATTCTACAGATCGTTTAAGAAATAAATAAACTGAAAGGTCAAATGTCCTAAAAATGTTTTTAATTAATAATAAAATGACCGATAGCACCAAAAATATGGACGAATTTATTTTTTTGTATATGTTTAATTTTTTGTATTTTTGACAGTGGTTATTTTGTAAATGTGTGTAAAGAACACAGGTAGTTTGCGGAGAAAAAAAGGTTAAAAATGATTTATTATTCTCTCTAGTTCTTGAATAAACTATAGTATAAGAGGCAAAGTCGGGTCTATTTTCCTGAACTTAAAGCTCTTGGGGGGGGGGGGATCACCGCCCCTGGATCCGCACCTGGTCCCAATAGTACACTTCACATATTAACAATATTTTAAAAATATTTTGTCGATTTCTGTATAAAAACCGACGGAAATATGATGCGCCATCCTATATATATACTAAAACCTAAGCCAGAAATAAACTTTACCATTTAAACAAACTACAAAAGCCATTTGTATGGGCGTATATGCACATTAATCGCTGTACCTTAAAATTGCAATTTGTTTCGTGTAAATATGTGAAGCTTTAATGTATATTTTAATCAAAAGACCACTTTTAACAGTTCACGGAAAACGACGTAAAACTAAAAGAGCGTGACTCCGCTTGCAAATTAAAAGTTGCGTAGGTGTCTTTTAATTACACAAGTCAGTAAAATATTACTACTTCGTTGCTTTCTTTGTTCAATTCAATTTTAAGGACTATAAGAGTATTGCGCTTTAGTTTTAAAATATTTTTCAGTAACAAGACAAAAAATAATTGAGTGATTATTTTTGCTAAATGAAACTGTGAAAAATTTGAAAATTTTTTAAAGTCTTTTAGTCTATTCCCAAGAACCCTACCCATGCCAATTGTGAATTATTAAATAAAAATATAAACCAAAAGTGGATAGTATACTTACAGTTGGGTGTATAAAATACAATTATATAAGAGAAACTTAGCTCTCAACCAACTGAAAAAAACCTTATACTATAAGGACAAACGTACTCTGTTCTAACACAGTTAGAGGCAAAGCACTATCTCAGATTGCAAGAATACCAGGAAAGGGTGGAAGGTTTTCCTATGGTAGTGTACCGCCATCTGTAGACCGGTTTCGAACTTGTTAGTTCTCGTCATTACAGAATAGGCCAGCGCACTTCAGCATCGGAAAAGTAAATCCTTTAAGCAACTTATATTAGACAAAATATGAAATCTAATACAAGCGGCGCCATTTCCCAGCATTCTAGGCAATCTGAATACATAATCTCGTAGAGATCTGTATATATAAACCAAAAGTGGATAATATACTTTGTAGTTGGGTGTATAAAATACAATTATATAAGAGAAACTTAGCTCTCAACCAACTGAAAAAACCTTATACTCTAATGACAAACGTACTCTGTTCTAACACAGTTAGAGACAAACACTATCTCATATTGCTCAGAGAGCTAAGTTTCTCTTATATAATTGTATTTTATACACCCAACTACAAAGTATATTATCCACTTTTGGTTTATATATACAGATCTCTACAAGATTATGTATTCAGATTGCGTGGAATGCTGGGAGATAGCGCCGCTTGTATTAGATTTCATATTTTGTCTAATATAAGTTGCTTAAAGGATTTACTTTTCCGATGCTGAAGTGCGCTGGCCTATTCTGTACTGACAAGAACTAACAAGTTCGAAACCGGTCTACAGATGGCGGTGCACTACCATAGGAAAAGCTTCCACCCTTTCCTGGTATTCTTGCAATCTGAGATAGTGCTTTGTCTCTAACTGTGTTAGAACAGAGTACGTTTGTCCTTATAGTATAAGGTTTTTTCAGTTGGTTGAGAGCTAAGTTTCTCTTATATAATTGTATAAAAATATAAATCTGTAAAACGTAACCTAATAAAAAAATAAAACTCCTAAAACCAGGATGTATCAGTTCACAGGGAACAAATTTATACATCCAGATGACTTTTATGTATAGTCATCTGGATGACACTAGTGCTTTCCGAAATTTTCAGATATAGTCAAAGGGTTAAATATGTATATTTATTTATTTGGTGAAAATTAGGGAAATTATGGTTTCTTGAAAACATTCTGATACTTACCCCCCTATTTCTAGGCCGCAAAATACGATTCTGACATTGATTTTTCACTAATTTTCCTCAGTTTCCCGGAAAACTTGGAAAAATAGGCGTCACTTCACAAAGCACTTTTATTTCAGTTAAAACACCTAATTTACTATTTATTTTCAATGGAACTAATTAAAATATATTGTATGTAATATATTTTAATTATTTTTGTACAAATTTTGGCAAACCAATTTAAAAAAATTTGTATTTTCAACCAAAAAAAACGTCTCGGAAACGCCATCAACTGTCAGACTATCTAAACTATGTCAAATCACGTAAAAAGATGCAACGTTACCAGATGTTAATTTTTTTCGTGATATAAACTATAAAATTTGTCCTTCTCAGTCAACAACATAGTTTAATTTTTTTAATGTTTAAAACAGTTTTTGAGTAAAAATAATTTGAACCACTCAAAATTTTTAATTGGTTTTGGTTAGGGTAATAACTCAGATTAGAGTAAATCTAGAGGTGGGTGCCATTTTGGTTTGTTTCTTTTGATTTGTTTTTGATAATTTTGATTTCTCCGATAAAAAAATTGCAAATTTATGAATTTTTATTAGTGGGTATCATTTTGCTTTTATTTCTTTTGTTTTGATAATTTTGTTGATATTCCCGATAAAAAAAGTGCAAATTTATGAATCTTTATTGGTGGTTGAGGTTTTGGTTATCTGTCTTTTGATTTGTTTTTGACAATTTTCTTAATTCCTTCGATAAAAACATGTGCAAATTTATGAATTTTTATTAGTGGGTATCATTTTGCTTTTGTTTCTTTTAATTTGTTTTTTGATAATTTTGTTGATATTCCCGATAAAAAAAGTGCAAATTTATGAACTTTTATTAGTGGGTGCCGTTTTGGTTTTCTTTCTTTTGTTTTGTTTTTGACAATTTCCTTAATTTTTTCGATAAAAAAAATGCAAATTTATGAATTTTTATATAATACAGATGCTTTTATTAGTGTGCACTTTTTCTAACGGAAAGATCAATAAAGTTATCAGAAAAAATCAAAAGAAACAAAACCAAAATAGCATCCACTTCTAGATTTTTTTCTAATTCGAATTGTTCCTTTGATTAGTTCCCGTTTAGTGATTTTGGTTAATTTGGAATACAGAAAACAAAAACAAACCAAAAACTAATCTAAATTGACCTAGATTTATACTTTCCTGGTATAAACTTTCAAATTTATCCATTACAGTTAACAACATAGTAATATGTAAAAAATGGTAAAATTAATATTAACCATTCAAAATTTTTGGTTAGTTCTGGTTAATACAGATTTAGCTTGATTTTGGTTAGCTTAAAAACTGCAATTTAGCTAAACTAACCTAAATTCTTCTAAATTTATTAATTAAAATATAGATATGTGTGATAACATTTTCTGCTAACGGACATAAACAATATAATCAATTCAAGTTATCCGCTTAAAATTACTGGTATTTAGAGAGAAACATACAAAAGCAACTATAATCCTTAAAACCTTTAATGTTTATAGTCAAAATCGCACATCAAAGGCATAGGCATAAGAGTAATTAATGGTACTTCAATAATCAAAGGAAAGGGAAAAAGTCTTTTTGGGACCTTTTCTTTCCAATTCAAATAGAAAGAGAAGAATATATGTGAATTTCAAAGAAATTGTTTTTGCAATCTGGAAACATCGCCGATTTCAACAAGTACGCCATCTTTATGTGAACTATGCAAACTATCATTTATTGGAGGCGGCCGTTTTTTTTTATTTGTTATTTTTTGTTTTGCTAATTTTCCGAAGTTTCCGATAAAAAAGTGCATATTTTTGAATTATTGTATAATATAGAAGCTTCTATCAGTGTGGAATTTGTGGTTATAACAAAAGTTTAACGATTTAGTAAAAAAAATTGAACCTAAAATGAAAAGTGATTTTCCCTGTTTTTTGCAAAATTGAAGAAAAATTATGGAAAACCGAGGTCAGAATCGTGTTTGACGATCTCGAAATGTATCGAAATTTGTTTCAAAAAAGCTCATTTTCTTAGGATTTCACTCTTTACGAATTCTTTCCATTTATTTATATCACTTACACCCGCATATTTAAATTACTTCATTTATGAATAATATTTTGTATTTAACCGTTCTTTCTAACTAGAAACGAGAAATAATTTTTTACTTAAACATCCTATACCTAAAGTGATATTCTTAACGACGACAATACTAATTGAATAGAAAAATAATAAATTGCCAATATTTTAAAAACTACAAATTTTTGGAATAGACAACCTCATACAAAGTTATCCTTATTTTTAATGCTTAATATGATAAAATTATAAAAATGGGTGCTTGCTATTTAAAAAAATTGACTTTTAACGATTTTTTACATATAATTTTAATTTTTCTTTTTTGACCACTCTGTACTAATAATTTTCAAAATATCATAAAGACTACTAAAGTCGATCTTCATCTACAAGAAAATTAAGCCAAATTAAATAATTAAGACTTTCTTATAGGTAAAATTTATAGTTAAGTTTTGTTCAGCAAACGTCATTTTTGACATAAAAATTTAAATATGTCCAAAACGGTGAGGTTTAAATATAGAATATCATATACGAAATATATCTAGAATTTTACGTAGAAATCAAAAATGCAATAATATATAGGGTATTTTGTTTAAAATAAGCAAGTTGTACATTTACTTCCTCTGTAACCGAAAGTGCTGCCATCTTGAAAATATTTTATCCGGCTGTCCCCCATGCACGTTAGTACACTGTCAAATTTTCAGATTCTTCCAAATTATAGTTTTCCCACATTCGATTGATAAATTTCCCTAAGAATCAACCTGTATAGAAAAATCAAGCAATGGTGTTAGTTGCTATTATTATTTTTGCCGATTTTCTTTATTTTGTTACATTGTACAAATGTCCCATTTCATTATAACATTAAATTATTTTGCATGCTGGGTAAAACAAACTATCTTGAAAGTATAACTTGTGATTATGCACATACTACGATTTGTTTTAATTCACTCGAAATTGGAAAACCTCTTGGTATATTTAATTAATAAACTACAAAAACTCTCTAAGCTTTTACTTTTCCTAAATGTTGCCTGTTAAAAATTGACTTAGGAAATAAATAAATAAGAAGAAAATTTAGTTATTTGGAAGTAAAATGCTATATTTGAACCTGGAACAATTATACTATATAATTACATTAATGCTGGAAGTAACTTCTCCACATCGTGTTAATTCTCATGGAGTAAAATATGACTTAATAAGTTAAGTAATTAAGAAAATGAATGCAAATTTCTTAGTGCGACGTTTAAGCGCAACTCTGGAATTTCTCAAAGCATATGTTAAACAAAACTAATAAGATTCTTGTTTCAGAACAATTACAACTGAGTACGAAATAATTACGTCAAGGTAAAGCTGCGTCGAAATGGTGCTGAGGTATAAATCAGCTGTACGGTATATGCGGGAAGTAAGAAGTGGTTTTGATAATTAAAATAATTGGAGATCCAAATATGTTTTAAGATAAATTTCTATATATTTTCCCGGCACAAATTGTTTAACAAAAGCTTTGATACAGTCGTTCGATTTTTGGTCAAAAAATTTTCGAAAATAAAATTGCTAGATAATGAGCTGAGCTCGGAAATATTTGTCATGATAATTACTTTTTGTATAAATGCAAATATTTTTACACCTATATGGACCAATACAGGAATACAGCAGATAAACAACAGCATTCCCTCTTAGAAATAGTCTGTTTTCGAATGGATACGGAATGTTATTTAAGACAGAGTCCTTACACTCCACCGCTCACCTATTTAGAATATGAACTGGACAAGAACTCTATTTGATTTACTTACTTACTTACTACCTCCATGACTTACAACCCTTCACTTCACAATACTTCTCCATTGCTGCCTGTCTGCCATGGCATCTAGCGGATTATCAATATTCATTGCCTTTAGATCTTTGGCAATATTGTCTTTCCATCGGAGGCGAGGGCGTCTCAGTGGTCTATTCCCTACCGGTGCTTCCTCCCATGCGAGTTTGACTGTGCGACTGGTAGTCTTCTTACGTGTCCTGCCCACTGCAGTCGCTTAGATTTTATTTCTCGTACAATATTAGTGTCTCTATATAGATCTCCAGTTCTTTATTGGTACGGATTCTGTATCGTCCTGTTGTTGCATCCACTGTTGGGCCATATATTTTTCTAAGAATTCTTCTTTTAAAGACTCGGAGCTGTTCTTCATTTGTTACCGTTAATGTCCAAGCTTCGCACCCATACATCACTACAGGTCTTATTATTGTTTTGTATATGTTTATCTTGGTACGTCTTGTTGTTAACTTGGATTTTAGGAGGTCTTGTACTGTGTAGAGGCACCTATTACCTGCTTGGATTCTACAGTTAATTTCTGTCGTTCCGTCAGTGTTTTCAGTAAGCATCGTTCCCAGATATTTGAACTTTTTGACGCGTTCAAAGTTATAGTCCCCCATTGTGATGTTTTGGCCTAGTCTGCCTCTGTGTTGGTTGTTTCTAGTGGAATACAGATATTTAGTTTTCTCTTCGTTAATTTTAAGCCCAATGCTACTCGCACTTTTTTCGAAGTTATTGAAGGTCGTCTTGATATCCAGCATGCTGCCACAATGTCTGTATCATCGGAAAAAGCCAAAAGTAAGTTGAGACCGTTATGATAAAACATCGCTGTTGGCGGTTGGATTTTCGCCTTTCTGCTGACGTATTCTAGAGCTACATTAAAAACAACGGGGATATAGCGTCATCCTGTTTGAGACCGCCATTCATATTGAACACCTCTGAAAGGTCTTGTCCAATTCTTACTTTGCTCTTTTAGCTACCAACACACACCTAGGTTAGTCTGATTAATTTCTTTGGAAAGCCAAGTTCCTCCATTGCGTGCCACAATTTAACCCTATGGATGGTGTACGCCTGTCTAAAATCCACAAATAGTTGATGCAGGTGTCGATTGAATTCCCAGCATTTTTCCATTAACTGTCTAATGGTAAATATTTGATCTACGGTGGAGCGACCGCCCCTAAAACCACACTGATAGTCACCTATAGTTTCTTCTGCGTAGGGTTTAAGTTTTCCTAAGAGTACAATTGCGAGTTCTTTATAGGCCGTATTAAGCAGAGTAATGTCTCGATAGTTGGCGCATTTCATCTTGTCACCCTTCTTATGTATGGGGACGATGACCCCTTCTTTCTATTCATTTGGTATTTCTTCTGTAAGCCATATAGCTTCTATCAGATGGTGAGTAATTCGATAGAGGGCTTCTCCACCATATTTTAGGCATTCAGCGGGAATATTGTCACTTCCAGGCGCCTTGTTATTTTAAGAATTTCAGCTGTTTGTACTGTGCTTGTGAGAGTGTTGTCGTTGTTATTCGGGTTCAATAGTTGATGGAAATGTTTACGCCATGTGTTCATGACCTCTATACATTGCGTTATAAGCTGTCCATTGTCTGTTCTTATAAAATTTCTTGCTTTTGGTTGTTATCCTTTTCTTATATTTGAGATTCCCCTATGGTATGCTCTTATATTGCTGCCTTCTCCATTTTGCTCTATTTCTTCTATTTGTTTAGTCTGTAGATCTTTCTTCTTACGTTTCATAATTTTCCTGGTTTTTGTTCTTAGTTTTTTATACTCTTCTATGTTATTGTCATTTGGATTTTGCAACATTTTCCTTCTAGCCTTGTTTCTTTCATCGGCTGCTCCAATGCATTCATCATCAAACCATTGTTTTCTATTTCGTTTAGGTTTCCTTCCCAGAGTTTCCTCAGCTGTAGCGTTTATGCTTTCTTTAAGATGTTTCCACATTTTCTTCACTTTTTCCTCATTTGATATCGATGCTATTCGTGTGCTTAATTTGTGTACGTACTCTTCCCTTGTTCCTTCGTCTTTGAGCCTTTCTACATTCCATGTGTGTGATGAGGGATTCCGTTTATTGTTGAGTGTTGCTATTCTAGGTCTTATTTTGGCTCTTACCAAAAAATGGTCAGAGTCCGCATCTGCACCCCTCAGGCTTCGCACATCTAGACAGTTGCTAGCATGTCTTGTATCGATAAGTACATTGTCGATTTGATTTCTGGTTTTACCATCATTAGATACCCATATTTGGTTGTGGATGTTTTTATGTTCGAACATAGTTGACTTTATGCGAAGGTTATGTGCCGTTGCGAAATCTATTAGTCGAGTTTCGTTGTCATTACTTTAATTACTATTTAATTTTCCCCCATAAACCGGAAAAATGATGCTCCAATACGGTTTCCTGGAAAAACGATGTACAACCTCCTGTTGTATTAACGGAGTATGAGTGTTTTTTAATTTAATTTTCTCAACGTCAATAACAGTCATGTCCCTTTTTAGATTCCATGTTGTATTAACAGTTTTATTTACCTAATTTTTAGTTAATTTTTTTCAAGGGTCTCTTTCAACTACCTTTTGCGATTTTAATTATTTTTCGGATTTAAGCGAGATGTCAATGCACCTCGCCATTATTTAGCATTTTTAGGTTCGTCTCCGAGAATATGGACTTATTTATGCATTTACCGGGTATATTAGAATGTTTCTGTCCTTCAGGTAACGTGGAAGTTCGTTTCTGTTGGGGTGTATTATTTTAAAAATTTTCGCATTTCAATTATTAGGAATCGCTTATAGGGAATGAGTTAATTAGGAGGAGATTATCATGTAGCACTTATCCTTAACTCTTAGTTAATTTTTCAAATTACTTTTTTTTTTTGATTCTCAGGCACGCCATTAACTTTTATTTCTCAAGGATAAAAAACTGATTATTTATTTACGCAATTATTATTATAATTTTACGCTTTTTTTTATATTCTTAATTCAATACTGTTTTCCTAAAGTCAAGTTAGGGACTATTTTATTCTCCACTGTCACGTTCGGGTATATTTTGTCGGGCGTTTCATAACTTTATAGCCAACACAAAGCTGACCATTAGTCGCAATGAGATTTTTTTCCACTTTGTTACCTCCCGGCAAGTTTTTGTTTTAAGTCAGGACGCGTTTTTTCCAGATTACTAAACCCTTCAGGACTGGCAAGACACTTTTTATTGTTTAGCTCTTCCGAGCATTACACTTGACTCGCATTTGCAAGACCTTTACTAAACAATATATTTCAGGAAATTTTTGACCCACTCTTTTATATATATATATATATATATATATATATATATATATATATATATATATATATATATATATATATGCAAAATGGTAAGTAAATTACAACTACAAATTCACATTACACATATGTATGATGCAGCATAAATCGCGTACCATAAAGAGCCGTATTACAAACAAGTTAACATAATATGTAAGTGTATGATATGTATACTTAATTATAAATAACATATTATTTAGAAGAAACAACAAATAATAAATATGTATCATAAAACGATAAGGAATATGTACGTTATATATTAATATATTATGACTAGAAGTCACAACATACATATATATGAGGTAATATAAAAAATTTGTCATAAATAAATGGACTAAAAACAAGATCATATAAAATGCAATTAGATGATTCAACCTATAAATGTGTAATATTAACAATTAGGTAATGCAGAATAAATTTAAAAAACCATAACGGGGCTAACAAGACGTAAAAAGTGTAAACTAATATAATTCGGTATACTATACCAAACCAGATTGGATCATCCCGCACCCGGGAGTTTAACCCACTCCCTTAGACGAAACATCTTTAACTTCCTACAGTACATGATCATTTCAAAAGGGGTTTTCACCAGTTTACAGAAATTACTATATTAAAACGTATATACTTATTCAAAAAACTTCATATATATATATATATATATATATATATATATATATATATATATATATATATATATATATATGCGACTATCACGGATTCCTCTTTGTGAGATGCAATAGCAATGGATATATCCACATTAAGCTGTGCAGTGCTGAAATCACATTCAGCAAAGGTACAACTATATGCAACTCCGTGTGTGAATGAAGTAAAATGCGTACAGTGAATGTAAACTTCGCTCCATCATATCCTCTCCATGTTAGAGGTTGCACAGTTTGAATAAATTGCTGAAAAACACAATTCATCCTGTCTCACCACCACCAAGATGGCGGCCTAACTGTACCACCACCAGGGGCGGTACCAGCCTCTCTTTTTGGGGTGGAGGGCGATGATATCACAAAAGTACAGTGTGGCGGGGGGGGAGTGCAAGCAGCATACTCATTCCTAATATAAAAGGGAGAATGTGTTCCATTTTCCTGAACTCAAAGCTCTTGGGAGGGGGGGGGGCGATCGCAAGTATACACATTCCTATACTCTATTCAAGAACTAGAGAGTAATAAAACTGTTATCAAAACCTCCATTGTACCTGCTCTAGTGCCGCTGGTAACTGAGAACTGCCGTAAATCTAATTATGTTTCATTATATTTTATAAATTTACTGCAACATAAAAATTCTAATAATTTAATTTAATTTCTGTCAGTGAGCAAATTACACCTTACAGTTTGTTCTTAGTGATTTATGTTGTTTGCGCTGGTTTTTGTATATTATTTGAGATTAGTGAGATACCCGAAAGATATGGCTTTCACCTCTATTTATTGCAAAATCGTTAAACCAGGGAATTTTTTTCCTCAACGAAAAACTTATTACGATGAATGTTTATGATACGTTAAGATATCAATATATAGATAATAATTTTAAAAGCTCTATTGAGATGTGTTCCAACATGACAGGAGTTGGAAAATCTACTATGTACCGAATACTGAAGGAAAAAAAACGACTGGAATTGTTAGTACTCCCAAGCCACATTCGATCACAGGCAGACGAAAAATGTCGTTGGAAGAAGAGATGAAAACTGCAATAAAAGGAGTTGTAACTAAAATCAATGGAGATCGAGATTTACCTGAAATTAAAAGAACTGAGCTCTGGAAATTGCTCAGAGAACTTAATTTTTGCTGGGAAAAACCTGTTAGAAAATCTGTTCCTATAGATCGTCCGGAAACTCTCCATTGGAGAAGTAAATATCTCTCTCAAGTAAAAGGCAGAGTTGCTAGAAATAACACAATTAACAAAATTAGTTATTTAAATAAACTTTTGAAAGATTTTTTTGAATAAAGTTACTGCGGAAAATTGAGATAAATCCATCGGTGACATAGAGGAACCAATTATAAATAATTTGAGCGAAGATAGTTTCACTGGCTTTGATTAGGAATTAGATACGTAATGTTTACTAGTGTAAACACAATTTATTATTTAAATTTTTGTTTTTGTTGTATTTTATTGTTAGATGTTGTTTATATGTTTTTTTATTTTTTTATATATTTTTATTTTAGTGTGTCCCACTTTTAAATTTTATATATATTTAAATCTAATTAGCCGTAAGTTTTTTATTATTTTATTATTGTATTTGTGCCTTTTTCTTAAGCGTGTAGAATTAACATGTTTATCTTATTTTTTTGGGGCTATCGTATTTCCATGTAATACAGTAAATTAAATTAAGATATCAGTACAATAGAAATAAAAATAAGTAGGTCTATTTTTAACTACAACATAAAAAAAGTAATTACATTTGAATCCATGTTTAGTGTTTAATTGTAATTCTGCAGATGGTTTAAGAAATAAATAAACTGAAACGTCAAATACCCTAAAAATATTTTTAATTAATAATAAAATGACCGATAGCCCCAAAAAAATTTCAATATTATATGGACGAATTTATTTTTTTATATATGTTTACCTTTTTGTATTTTTGACAATGGATATTTTGAAAGTATTTAAATTATAAGTTCGAATTTTTTGAGAGAATAAGGCTACGTTTTAGTCCATTATTATAGATCGGTATTTTTGATTATAAAATTTCTAACCCATTCCTATAAAAAATATATATGTCTAACAGATTTTGTTAAAGACACCGGACTAAAGAACACAGGTAGTTTGCGAAGAGAAGAAGGGTGAAAAATGATTTATTACTCTCTCTAGTTCTTATATAAACTGTGGGAAAAATCGGGTCAATTTCCTAAACTCAAAGCACTTGGGGGGGGGGGATCGCCCCCACCGCCCCCTTCTTAAATCCGCGCCTGACCACCACACCGAGAAGAAAGTTACAGTGATACGGCAGAGGTATATGTTTCATCTCGTACTAGACTAGGAAAGGATGTGATGGAGCGAAGTTTGCATTCACTCTACGCATTTTACTTCATATATATATATATATATATATATATATATATATATATATATATATATATATATATATATATATATATATATATAAAGTTACACATCATTGGAAAGTAATTCAGACATGACTCGTAATTTATCTTTTAATCAATGCCTTGAAAACTTCATCCTCTATTAATTATATAAAAAATATTTTCTTTATAGTTACATCCTAAATGTAAATTAATAACTAATCTTTAATTATATATACAAGTACAAAAGAATATATACCTGCTCAATAAATAGACGTAATAAATAAGCATCAAGAAAAATATTTCGGATTTATCCTGACGTAACCAGATTTTGAACACATATAAATAGAAGAAAATTATTTTCAGCCTTTAATTTTTCTACATATCCACATCCAGTTTCATAATGCGAATTTACTGGGCTGTTCTTTTGTCCCCACCAAATTGAAATATTATAAAGTAAACATCTCTGAATTTGCGCCTTGCATATATTGGAATATAATTCTGAATATCGGAAATAATTTAGAGATGATATATCGGAAAACAATTCAGAGATGACATAATTTTAAACTCAAAAAACGCGATTTATCATTTAACCAATGCTTTGAAAGCTTGTACTCTCTTTTAATTATATAAAAAACATTTTCTGTTTAGATACTTTAAATTTCTTTCTCGCAATCAGCTCATTACTACTGTCAACGCTGTTTCGATAATTTAGAGTTCCCATTTAAAATTCCTTAAATTAAATGCCTCGGATTTTTATTTATCCCATTTAAATTTGCAGTAATTTCAGGTATAAAGTAATTCTAGAACTCCTTAATTTTGTTTCCTAATTTAAACTCCAGGGTACGTTAACTTTTCTCCAACTCGATTTTAAGAATTCGGTCATTCATTTGTTATCTTTATTTGCACTGCAGTGTTTTCTAAATAAAGATAAAAGGTGATTTATGAAGGACTGCTTTCAGAGAAAGTTTTCATCGTAAAGTTCTCTGGAGAAAAGAGAATAAAATGTAAATGTAAAATTGGACTTCAAGTGTAGATTTCAAATTAAAATTTAAAATAGCATGCTTGCTTGAGACTATCAAGTAAATAACATTTTGTTACTATACTTACGAGGGCGAATCATAGTACTCGGATTAGAAATGAAGACGCAAGTTTTTCATAGAAACTTTGGTTTATTTATCATCGTAAGTCGATACATTTTTCCTAACAACCCTACCATTTATTTAAATCCTCTAAAACATACGATTTATCAAATAGGGTCAAATAGGGTCCTGTCTCGAGGTTAACCCCCTCATCTAAGCTAAATTTCTTTCTTACGAGTCACGTTTTCATATTGGGGAACACAAAAAGTTGCAGGTAGCCATGTCAGGTAAGTACGGTGGATTCGTAGTACAATTCATGCAATTTTGCTGTAACGATTTCGAATCTGCAAGCTGGTACGTTGTCATAGTGGAAAAGCACTTTATTTTTTGTCAAATAAGGCAGTGTCTCTTTTTTTTATCCAATTCATCCAATTTGTGTTACGCCCTGTAATATTGTTTCTCTTTTCCAAAGTGTATATAAGAATTATTCCGTTCGAATCCAAAAAATCGTAACCCTTACTTTTCTGGCCTCGTTTGATCATTTTTAGCCTGGATCTAAGTTTCATCACCGGTGGTAACTTGATACAAAAACTCCTGTGGATTTTATTTGGTGTCCACTGTGAAAAATCGCTGCGCCCATCCGGCCGACAGCTTCTTTCTTCTTAACTGACCGTGTAAAATAATAATTGCTGTTCCGTATGATACACCTATAGTCTCTGCCACCACGCGTACCTTCGTTCGGCGATCAACAAGAATCATGTCCTAGACCCTTTCAACGATTTGCTCTGTAACCATGTCTGTTAGACGGTCCGGGCACTCCTCAGCAAAAATAGATCTACAGCTACGTCTAAATTCATTGAACCAATATCTCACGTTTGTCACAGGTGACGAAGTATCTCAATAGACAGCATTTAATTGCGATTTTATTTATTCGTACATTTTTATTTTCAAAAATAACAGGCAAGTTAAGGATTGATATTGCTGATTGGCTATAAAATCAAACTAATCTATAAATCAGTATGCATGGTAATGCAAACTTCCCTTAGCAAAGCTATCTGTCTTCAAACCAGGTTACTTACTGATTTACTATCGTAAATTAAAAAGTTGTAAACTCCAGGCTGGGTTGTTTGGAGTCAGATCAGATCCTTAGCTCCTGTCAAGGCGGTTTTACGCGAAATTATAATGCAACTACTGCAAGATTTGCTTTGAATGGTATCGAGTACTAAGAGCTGGATACGTAGGGACTTCAGTTGGGTCTATTCTTTGACCTTACTCGTATCTTCAACTATGTGACTCGGGACGGCATGCACGCTAAATTGGAAGCAATGGGGGTTCAAGGATCGTGCAATGAATGAGTGGATTAATTTCTGACCGGAAGTCAGATGATGGTCAAGATCGACATAGCCGCTCACCGGGATAGAAGAGGAATAAGTAACTTGGCGTTAAAGAAAATTTATTAAATTTTATTTTATCAACACTCATTCTAAACTCTTAGTTAACTTTTTAAATTACATCAAGTTCGGGATTATTTTACTCTCCACTGTCACGTTCGAGTTTATTTTGTAAAGATCGGGTTTTTCGCAACTTTATAGCCAACACCAAGCTGACTATTAGTCGCAATGTCAAAACAGGTTATCCCCTCTTGAACACGTTCTGATAATTATTTTTATGTCCGGATGCGTTTTTTTTAGGATTACTAAAGCCTTCAGGACCAGCAAGAAATTTTTTGCTGTTTAGCGCGTAAATCAAACGTATGATTGCTTTGCAAGACCTTACTAAACAAGATTTAATCTCCGAATCCCGAATTATTTACCTTTCCTGTGAATGTAAGAATTCGTGCGCGCCACTGACCTCGACATTTTATCGACGGTGTCAATTTCAGGAATTAAGACACGTGCACGATCTTTATTGTATATAGGATGTTACATTGTCAAAGACAACCTACTTTAAGAACCACGATCTGCCTAAATAATAGGATATTCTCCTGGCTCTGAGAGCTATGCTCGATCAGAAAAAGGATGAGTTATCTCAAGACGAACAACCCGTAATATCCTTAATTTTGCAGCTGATATTTCGCTTTTTTGATGATGATGTCGCACTCTGAAATCGGGGAAGCATCGAATCAAAGTGCCGCCACCGCATCCTTTAATGTCTGGCTTTTCCCGTTTCGGCAACATGAAGTTTTGGAGTTTTAGCAGTGCTTATATAGTTTTTTTCAGTTTAATTTATTTCATTTATTTTTATTTCAGAAGCTTAGGGGCCTAATAAATCTGAAATTTATCATTTTGTCGTAAAATAAGCGTGTATTCACAAAATATACTAATTAAAAAATGTTATTGTCTAGCAGAGACTACATGGAGGCGTGAAAATATCTCCCAGGAAAGGAACTGGGAAAAATCTAAGTTAGTAACGAAGCTGGTAATTTAGTATATGTTGTAAAACATAATATAGTTTAAGGTTAAATGATTAAAAACGAATTATAATTGTAAATTAGATGTAAAAAGGATACTGTTAGGCACCAAAACAACTAAAGAAAATAGAAATAGACGGCATAAGGAATTATCTAGTAAAAGCAGATAATTAACGTTCTTCCTCACTCTCATTAAAAGAGGGGGATCAAATTGTCCAATGTATTTAAAAAAATCACGGTACACGTTTTTGTGGTCTACCGTGGAAATGTTCTTCGCACCCCTCCAAGAAGTTTTTTAGGTCCTTTTTTACAGAAATTCTATTTGTTCTATGGTAGCAACCAAATTATTTCCTTTTCCAGACGAATTATGTCTCAAACGTTTGTAACCGATAATTTTGTTTTAAAGTTGGTTGGTCATATTTCTTGAATTTCCTATTAAAAAATTAGAAATTTATAAATTTTTATGTAATATAGATACGTAAAATTTGTGGATGTAACAAAATTTTAACTATTTAGGGTAAAAAGTAAACCTAAAGTAAAAAGTGCTCTTTTTGGTTTTCCGGGAAAAACAAGAAAAATTGTGAAAGAATTTTTTAATAGTCGTTTCTCTAGATACTACTTAATTGAAATAAGTTCCATTTTTTTATGTGTGTCAGTATAATTCGTGAATGGAGATTATTACGGTAAATATCTCCAAAATCGAGGAAAAAAAGTATAATTTTAATATCGTATTCTTAATTTATTACCTATATTTTCTAAGAACAACAGGTTCCTGGAATATATTTTCTCAATCTATAATAAATCTTTCTAAGACTTGAAAAAATATATAAACATGCATAATCCTTTGGTTTACATGCGAAGCAATACCAAAAATATACCTTTTTTCGTTACCTATAAAATCTTTCTAAAATGTGAAAAACGACGAAGCATGTAAAACTTTCAGTGTAGATGGGAAGTTTACCTCTTAAACTTTTTATTTGAATTCTTAACCCTAAAAGTGTTATAGATGAGACTTTTTTTCATTTTACCGTTATCTTAATTTTCATTGCAATATTTTCCCAAATAATGATAAAAAGTTAATATATGAATTATCACTCCCTCGAAAATTTTTGTAGAATGAATGTTCTTTTTTTGTTGGTATTAGGCTGGTTAGATGTGCAACCGGTCTCAAAATAATTTTTTACGATACTGGTAGTTTTTAATATAGTCGCTGGTTAATAATCTTGTTTAGCAGACAGAAATTCACGCTTTACACCATTGCAATCCATTAAGTCGACTTTAAAATATACCGTGGGCCAACATCAATCTGTCCCGCCATGGTTTATTTTGATTATATTGTAAAATTTACAATATAAGTAAATCATACAAAATATCAGATCGGCAAGAAAGTTATTTTGGGTTTTATAGTGCGAAATAAAACTCTAATAAACTTTAATAATTTATATATTTTCCGTTTGGTTCAATGACCTTCAGCCATCTTTCTCGCAGCTTCATAATTCCGTGCTCGTAGAAATTTTGGTCCTTATCCGCAGAAATCTGAACCAAGTGCGATTTAAGGTCATCATCAGTTTTGCGAATCTCTAAATGAATGATAATTAGATGGTGCCAGGTCAGGGCTGTAAGGAGGATGCGACATTACTTCTCAACCAGTATTTTATTAGCTCCAATGATTTCCCTCGAGTCATTAAAGATGAGTGAATCTTTGCTTATCATCATGGATACAATTTCTTTTCATTTTACCTATCCTGTCCCTATTTCTTTGATTGATGTCTGAATTAATCATTTAGCTTTTTGTAATTAATCACCTGCCTCTTAGAATCAAGAATCAAAATAATGCTAACATTATTATGGGCAAAGGTTCTAAGTAAATAAAATGCACCGAATTTACCTTTAATACACTTTTAATTGAGTTAAACACTCCCATTTAAAAATCCTGTATTTTACTAAGAAACTATAATCAAAAAACACACATTGTTCAGTTCAGATCGCACTTCGAATTCAAACTTTAGAACTCTCCATATCCACGTGTTATCAGTGCGAAGAATATATGTATTTGAAAACTTTTGAAAGAACTCGAATCTTCCCAACAAGCTATCAAGTAGCAAAGGTTTTCCAGAACATGCTCTAGCCTTGTATACTTCGACTAAACAAGCATAATTGACATTTTTGCGTAATTTCACCACTCCCGAAAAGATGATGCTGTATCACTGAAGCTTCTTCATGTTCTGTACTTAATCTCTCTACTCGTCGCAATATGTCACTACTATACATTTAGAATGATTGTAAGTGGTCGTAACAGTACATAAAGCATAGCACGCTTATAAGCTATCTCTGTCGTAATTAAAGTCCTTGACAGTCCCAATACGAGAATTTGCACATAATTAAAATCTACAGTATGTTGGTGTGACAATCTAACAAGATCTTGGCCCTTGGGATCTAACGGAGGAGTTTATGTGGCTCTTAGGCTAAAAACTTTGAGTATCCTAGAATTATACAAACCACTGGAAACTAAACCACTGGAAACAAAAGTTACCTAATCTTATCACATAATAATTTTAAAATCTTCCTATTTCTCATAACCCCGTAAATAGTTATCATTATTTCGGACATGAGATGACACTGCTCAGGTAGAGAAAAAACTTCAATGGTCGTAATGACATTACTTAAAATTTTCAGTCTAATCAAGCTTCTCTTGTCACCCCTCTCTTAAAAATAAAATATAGTTTCCTTTGCCAAAGTTGTCCTAAAAGAAAACAGCTATATCGTAATTTAACTTTTTACGTACTTTACTTCTCGTCAGCTATATTACAGAACTTTCAGCTTCGACGCGAGACTTTACCTCTTAAATTTTTATCTGAGTTCAAAACCCAAAAAGCGTTACAAACGAGGCTCCTCGATTCCAATGGATCCCAGGTGAATTTGATCATTTTTTCGTTATCTTTATTTTCATTGCCGTGTTTTTCTAAATAAAGATAAAAAATTGATTTATGAGAGACCACTTTCAGGAAAATTTTTTCCGAGTAAAGTTTATACATCGTAATAATTTTTGGCAGTGGATGGAAGCCAGATATGCAAATACACAAAAATTTAAAGTTTATAATATATATATATATATATATATATATATATATATATATATATATATATATATATATATATATATATATATATATATACGAGTATATACGTGTACAACTTTTGATGACAGATTATTGACGTCAAAATAGGTTGATTTAAGCCAACTTGATTATATCCGATACTGCTTCATTGGGGCAGTAGAAGAAGTGAAAGTTTTAAGAAAATATTGATTTTTCCCAAATTTCTTAAAGACATGGTGACTGAATTTAATGATTTTGGATATAATATGACGTGTTCTAGTGGTATAGCAACCAGCTATTAAGTAGCGTCAATTGTAAACATCACTTCTGATTTTTTGTGTCATCAACTTTATGAAAACGTAGATATTTCTATTAGATAATCACATGCATTTGGAAGCTTTCTTACCCCTTGAAAAATTTTTGTCGGATGAGTAGTGTGGACAGAAAAAAAAAATTAAATACATGCATACACCATCAACTGTAATAATAAAAAATACCTATAGCCTTACTTTTTCGAGTTATTTTGTTGCTATGGCATTTAATAATCAACATTCTAAATTTCTAAGCATCGAAGTATTAGAGTTTACACCAACTGGATACCTGGGTATCCTGAGCCCTTCTTAGAACTACAGGACAGCTGACGTTTCGGTGAAATATCATTCACCATTTTCCAAGCTCACTCTACGGCATCTGTGGGCGAACTGATGCTTGTGGTTTAGGTATTAGTTCGCCCAGATACGCCGAGTAAAGTTTGAAAAGCATGAATTAGATTTCACCCAAACGTCAGCTGCCCTATAATCCTGAGAAGGACTCAGCATACACACGGGATAACCGAGAACCTACGATCACACATCACACTCGTAAGAACATCCGACATATATGTATGGACATAAGAGCCCTTATGTCCAAAGGCCATAATGTTTATGATCTTGAAACTGATCTTGGACCTATATTTGAAGGCCAACTTTGTTTTTTTCAAATAGAAATTCCTATTTTTTATGGCAAATTGAAAATTAGGAAAAATTTCCCGTCCAACAATATAAATATGTTATATCTTTTTCCACATCTAGGGTCGTTTGAAATTCAATTCCACTTGTCTAACAGAAAAAGCATAAAGCCTTAGAAACCAAGCGATTTAATGACAAGGACTTAACGTAGGAAGACATATTTTGAAAGAGCTTAAAGTTTGTGATATTGAAACTAACCTTGGACTTTTCGAATAGGAACCTCTACTTTTTACTCCCGAAATAAAAAGTAAAGAAAATTCTCCGTCGAACGATATAAATATGGTATATGATTTTTTAACATCTAAAGTTCATTTGATCAATCGCACTTGTTTGACAGAAAGCGACTCATATTCGAAAAAAGAATGTTAAAACACAAGTCCAAAATCAGTTTCAAGGTCATAAACGTTAAGCATTTTCAAGATAAAAATCTTATGTTCATTGTCATTAGACCCTTGTTATTAAACTGCTTGGTTTCTAAGACTTACGTTTTCTGTCAAACAAGTGCGATTGACTCCGGATGTGAAAAAAGCGCATGACGTATTTATATCGTTGGATGGAGAATTTTTCCTAATTTATATTTTTACAATAAAAAATAGAAGTTCCTATTCGAAAAAATTAAACTGACCTTAAATTAAAAGTCCAAGGTCATCTTCAACGTTATAAACGTTAAGTCCTTTCAATATAAAGAAATTTATGTCTCTTGTCATTAAACCGTTTGATTTCTAAGCCCTTTGGCGTTTTTCAGTCAGTCGAGTGTTTGACCTTCAAATAACCTCTAGATGTAAAAAACGAATATGATATATTTACAATATTGGATTGGGAATTTTCCCTGCTTTCCATTCCTGAAACAAAAAGTGAAAGTTCATAATTGAAAAAACAAAGTTAGCCTTGAAATAGCCATAGAAGTCGAAAGTCAGTTTCAAAATCGTAAACCTTCGGCCCTCTTAAAATAAATAAACTTGTTTTTGAAAAACGCTTGGTTTTCGATATTTGTGTATCAAAGTTAAAATGAGATACCCTATATATATATATATATATATATATATATATATATATATATATATATATATATATATATATATATATATATATATACATATATATATATATATATATATATATATATATATATATATATATATACAGGGTGTCAATACTACTAAAACGTTCAAATAGTTCTAAAACAAACAGTTATGAAGAAAAACTATAAAAATTTTAGGAAATCAAACGACACATTTTCAGAAGTTTTAGAAAATTGCATTTGATGGTCAACTTAGCTGTGACTGCAACTCCTTTTGAAGCAGGCGCGGATCCAAGGGTTGCCGCGGTGGGGACGATGGGGTGTTCGCTGTCACTAAGAGCTTCGAATTCAAAAAAATAATCCCGCCCCTTCCTACTGCATTAGTAACGTGAATGTCGCTGATACATCTCTCCGAACTCTCGCAGTCGCTTGTCATACTGTACGCTTTTGATGTTTCCCCATCCCCTAAAGAGAGATGCTGTATCCGCCCCTATTTGGAAAGTCATATATATATATATATATATATATATATATATATATATATATATATATATATACATATATATATATATATATATATATATATATATACATATATATATATATATATATATATATATATATATATATACATTTTTCTTAATTTTGTATTTTCTTGGGTTTAGGTTCTAGTTTAGGAACCTAAACTCAAGAAAATACAAAATTAAGAAAAATGATATAATCTATGGTTCAAGAATCAAGAAAATAAATATATATATATATATATATATATATATATATATATATATATATATATATATACAGCCACTCTTTTTATGTCATTTGTCAACCGATTAGAAGGTCGTCGTCTACTTCTATAAGTCTCATGTCTTGACCTTCATTCCACAATTCTCTTTGTCCACCATCTATCAGTCATCGTAGCCACATGTCCTGCCCTGTTCCATTTAAGATGTACGATAGATTTTACCGAGTTTCTTCCTCCTGTTCGGTTTCTTATGATGTGATTGGGTATTTTTTCCCTAAGAGTGACCCCCAAAATTGACGGTTCCATTTTTCGTGGAATGACATGTATACTGTTAATGTTCTTTTTTGTCAAAGTAAGTGTCTCAGCTCCATACGTTAGAACAGGCAAGACACACTGGTTGATACCTTTCTTTTCAAGCATATAGGAAGATTAGATCTCAATATATATCTGAGTCTATCGAAGCCGCCCACGACAAACCTATTCTTCGCTGGATTCCATGCGTCTGATTATCTCACTTAATACCGATCTTATGTCCAAGTATTTATATATATATATATATATATATATATATATATATATATATATATATATATATATATATACTTTTTATAGATTTATGTTATTGCTGTTTAAAAGACTACTCATTACTAGGTTCATCGTGTATTGTGTCTTTGATAAATTAATTTCCAAACCGACTTTTTCTGAGGCATCGTTTAGCGTATTCAGCATATTTTGTGTTTCCTGTATATTGTCTGTTATTAACACAATATCGTTTGAAAAAGAGAAATGATTTATCAACTCGCCATCGATGATGATTCCTGTTGAATCCCAGTTTTCCTTCTTCAACATACTTTCTAACAATGCAACAAACAACTTTGGAGAGAGTGTGTAACCTTACCTTACCCCTCGAGCGATATTAAATCTATCTGTGCATTGATTAGCCGATGTCCTGACATTTGCCGTTTCATTCTCATATATGTTATTGATAATTGTGGAGTATCGATGGTCGACGCGACATTCGCTTAACGACTCTAGAAGTTTCCGCTGATTTATTGAATCAAAGGCCTTCTCGAAATCAACAAAGACAATCATATATATATATATATATATATATATATATATATATATATATATATATATATATATATATATACATACAGAATATTAGAAAGTAGATCTAAGACATATTTTAAAAGTTTTTCAGACTTTGAATATCATCACTGGTCATGTTGCTTAATTCCAGAAATATTTCCTGTTTTAGAATTTCCAGTCCTACTCATGGCCTCGAAGCAAATTCCCGTTAATTTATAAGAACATTCAGAATAATCAAATTTAACAAGTTTCTTTTTTTGCAGCAACGGTGGACAAAAAAATAAATAATAAAAACTACAAATGCCAAGTTTGATTTTTGAAGACGATTACTAAATAATATCCTGATACTAGTTAGTAAACCTGCCTCTAGTTAGCATACGTTAAATTAAAATTTAAAAAATATTGCCACATGCCTGTCACTATATGTTCTTTATACCTAAATACAAACTATAAGCACTCGTACCAAAGGAATGAAAAACTATGAACACTGTTCTATATTACACTGGCCAATAGTTCTTTAAAATATAGAGAAAGCACTAAATTATCTACACAAACATACATACATTGTTGTCATTATAGCACGCATTTATTTTTATAAATATCTTTGTTTATATTTTGATTCAAAAAATGTATAGCCAATTTATTCATTTAATCTAAAAAACTATGTAAATGGATCTAAAGAGAAAATCTCTGTTAATGCCCTGCAAATGCCGAAATACCATCAAATTCTATATGGCTACGCATTTTCATATCCCGCTGATGTGATCCTGCCTGCTTAGTCCACTCACAGCCTAGTAAAGTAAACCCGAAATTACTATATTCAAATTTTTATACGTGAACTTTATCCCTATTTATAATTTACAGCTCCACATCTTTACTTTATCATTGAATAAACAGCACTTCTGGGTACAAAGAGAACTCTGACTCCTAAACTTCGCATCTAAAGTTCAAAGTTAGAGAGCACTACAAACTAAGCCCGTCGATTTGAATGGTTCCCGAGAGGGCGAGATGGTTTTTTGTTAGTGTTGTTTTAATTTTAGCCTTTTATACGTAAATAAAAGTGAAACGATGATATAAATAAGTAATTTTGACTGGTGTGACAGTATATTTTTAGAAAAAAAAGTTAAACAGTAATTTTTGTATAATGTGATTATGTAGCTGAATGGAAAAACATTTAGAAATTTGAAAATTCCATGTTATTCGACCTATGCTTCTTAAGTAGGTATATTTCACAGTTTCTATCTATTTGGATTTCAGCAGATGACAGGAGACAAATGACATCGATCACTGGCTCTAGTTAGGTTGAAAATTCCCAATTATGTCAACGAGCCGTAATTAACCGACGAGTAATTTGTGTTGCTTTTACGTTTGGTGTTTCTAAAGAGTTTTGATGTGTAAAATTTTAAATATTTTAATTCTGGAATCTGTTGTATTTTATAAGCTTTCACGAGCATTTTTAAAGGACTGGAATGTAAAATGTATATAGAGGCGGTGATATCACAAAAGTACAGTACGGCAAGCGAAAGCAGGTTGTCGACGGGGGGGGGGGGGGTGTAAGGCGACACCAACAACATTCCCATTTCTAGTATAAAAGGCAGGGTTGACTCTATTTTTCTGAATTTAAAGCTCTTGGAGAGGGGAAGATCATAAGAAAAAGCATGTTGCCGACAGTGGGTGACGATGCGAGCAGCATACACATTCCTAGTATAAGAGGCTGAATCGGGTCTATTTTCCTGAACTCAAAGTTCTTGGGGGGGGGGGCTATTGCAAGAAAAACAAGTTGTCAACTGGGGGAGTGCTAGCAGCATACACATTCCTAATATAAAAGGCAGAATCGGTTCTATTTTCCTGAACTCAAAGCTCTTGGGAAGAGGAGGGGCGATCGTAAGCATACACATTCTTGTACTCTATTCAAGAACTAGAGAGAGTAATAAAACTGTTACCTAAACCGCCAACGTACCTGCTCCAGTGCCGCAGGTAACTGAGAACTGCCGTATATCTAATTATATTTAATTGTATTTAAATATTATAAGCTTTTATAAATTTACCGCAACAATAAAATTTCTGATACTTCAATTTAATTTCTAGCAGTGAGCAAAGTACACCTTACAGTGTGTCCTTAGTGATTTATCTTATATGTGCTTGTTTTTATATATTATTTGAGATTAGTGAGATACCCAAAAGATATGGCTTCCACATTTATATTTATTCCAAAATCGTTAAACCAGGGCATTTTTTCCGAAAAAATTATTACGATGAATATTTATATTGCCTTAACATATCAATATCTAGATAATAATGTTAAAAGATCTGTTGAGATCTGTTCCAACATGACAGAAGTTGGAAAATCTACTATGTACCGAATACTGAAAGGGAAAAAACGACTGGAATTGTTAGTGATCCCAAGCCACATTCGATCACAGGCAGACGACAAACCTCGTTGGAAGAAGAGATGAAAACTGCAATAAAAGGAGTTGTACATACATTTTATTATGAGAAGCAGATCCCAACCGTCGGGAAAATTCTAACTAAAATCAATGAAGATCGGGATTTACCTGAAATTAAAAGAACTGAGCTCTGTAAGTTGCTCAGAGAACTTAATTTTTGCTGGGAAACCCCAGATAGAAAATCTGCTCTTATAGATCGTCCGGAAAATGTCCGATGGAGAAGGAAATATCTCTGTTTGAAGGTTATAGACAACGATGATTCTTGCGAAGTAGTATTCAGTTTCACTTGAAAACGGCTAGAGATAACTACTAGCCGAAACGTCATGATATTCAACAAAAATAAAGACAATGGAAGTCTAACAGATATCAACTACTTCGCAGGAAATATCTCAAGTAAAAGTAGAGTTGCTAGAAATAACACAATTTACAAAATTAGTAATTTAACTGAACTTTTGATAGATTTTTTAAATAAAGTTACTGCAGAAAATTGGGAAAAATCCATATAAAACAAAAAAAAAATGTGGAAACTCGATCTCATGATCGGTGAAACAGAGGAACCAATTATAATTAATTTGAGCGAAGATAGCTTCACTGACTTTGATTACGAATTAGATACGTACCAGCATAAACACAATTTATTATTTAAATTTTCTGTATAAATTAATTGCATTTGAATCTCTTTTTAGTGTTTAATTGTAATTCTTCAGATGGTTTAAGAAATCAATAAACTGAAACGTCAAATGTCCTAAAAAAATTTTTAATTAATAATAAAATGAACTATCCCTAAAAAAATTTTAATATTATATGGACGAATTTATTTTATTAATATATGTTTAACGTCTTTTTTTGACAATGGGTATTTTGTAAGTATTTAAATTATAACTTGGAATTTTTTTAGAGCAAAAGGCTACGTTTTAGTGTGAAAATACCTAAAACGGTTTCTATGTCAAAATTGAAAATAATAAAAATACAGTTGTGATTTGTGTTAAATATGTCAAATCATAAGAAATAAAATAATATTATAAAAACTTTTTATTTTAAGTTTATTACCGAAATAATATTCTATACCATAAATACTTAGTGATAAAATAAACCTTCCTGCTTCCGACGCCTATGACAAGGATTAAAATCCTTTTTAACACTTCACACATCCAAATATCTGTTGTTATCCAACCCAAATAGTCCATTAATATAGACCGGCATTTTTGATTATAAAATTTCTAACCCATTCCAATGAAAAATATATGTCTAACAGATTTTGCCAAACACTCCTGACTAAAGAACACAGGTAGTTTACGGAGAAAAAAAAAGGTCAAAAAATGATTTATTACTCTCTCTAGTTCTTGAATAAACTATAGTATGAGACAAAATCTTTTTTTTTTCTGAACTCAAAGCTCTTGGGGGGGGGGGCGATCGCCCCCCCCACCGCCCCTCCCCCTAGGATCCGCGCCTGATGTAGAGTAGTATATTGTAAGTTGTTTCTGCTAATATATTACTTAAGTTGTAATAGTTATAGATCACAGTTACTGCTTGTGCATTAGATCTTCCAGTAGTATTATTTTTAAATGATCTGCCATAGTTTTTATACTTTCTGGTGGTCATCCCATTTAAGGCATATATATCAAAATGCAAGAAAAGTACGTTTCTTTTCGTTAATTCAATGTTTCGTGTTTAAACACTGGCTGTCAGTCGTGAATTAAACCCTTAGTCATACCTCTATTTGATTTTTTTTGAGGAAAACGAAATTTTAAAACAAAAATCTATGTTTGCTTTTGGACACTAACATACAAGTTTTAATGTATTTTCAGGTACCAATTATATACTTAGAAGGGAAATATTAGGAAATATCCTAAACTTAGTTATTTGGGATAATTTAATAATTTCTCTACTAACCAGTTAATAAAATGATTGATAAAAGCATAATAAATTACCGTGAAGTTATTAAAAATTATTCTGAAAACCAATACAGAAAATAACTGTTGTTGAAATGCTAAGAAGTTACTCAAAAGAATACCTCAAAAAGTGTTACACCTACTAGTTAGTTATAGCTTCATCATTAGTTAAGATATCTAATAATAAGGATTAAATCATAATTTTTGGTGATTTTTCACAATTTATTAGAAATGGTTTGTAATTTTCTTTTCTGATTTTTTTCCAGCCTGTCATTTTCTTTCTTCTAGTAGTTTTTTGTGGAAGTATTTGTAATACTGCTAAAAAATGTTTTGACAAGAAATATTTTATTATGATAACAGAATTCGTCAAAAACATTTTAAATATATTAAAGGAGATATTTAAAAACTATGTCATTATCTTTTGCTTAACGCAGGGCTCATTATAAACTAGTTTTATTATGCAAAATTGACACTCAAGTTTGTTTAAAACAATATAACAGTATTATCCGTTTATATAGGTTATTAGTGGCTTTTAATTTCTGATTGGGTCAATATGAAAATTTTGAAGGCTAATTTTAGATAATACATTTTGTGAGCGGTAAAGGCTTAGATGGTTTAATAAGCAAAGACAAATATTTAGAAATAAAACGAAAAAATTCAGTACACTTTTCATCAAAGCCTCTTAATTATTCAAGAATATCTAAGATAAATTGACCATTAGTTTTCATTTTATCAGAACTAGGTTTATTGACAGAATTGCTTGAACTAGCAGGATTTATTTTAATATCAGTTTTATTACCTGAAGAAATTAACATCATTGTGTCATCAATAATATCGGTATTGATCTAGCGGTTAACTGAGTTTTTGATTTTGGTATGGAAGCACACATTGGTTATATCAAAAGGTTTATAATTTAATATTTTTTTCAATTACAATTACCCATGTTATAAAAGGCTGCATTTTTTACGGAATTTTGCTTTTTTTGCCTTTAAATATGGTAGATAAATTTAAAAACTCTTCAAAGTTTGAAAATATGTTGCTTTTTTGAATGTAATATTCCCGCTAGTTTCCTCAATTGCTTTTAAAAAACCCGTTTCATCGAGCTCTTTTAATTTTTCCTCTTTTTTTTACGATTCTGGACGTTTCTAGAAACATATTTAGGATAATTTGGAACAGAGCCCTTCTCCAATCGAGCAATTTTCAAACTACATGAGACAATTTCACCTCCTTATGGATTTTGCTCTGAACTTATGTTACCTTCAGAAAAGTGTAATTTAAAAACATTTGAATTTCAATTAAACTCGTAATCCTTTCGAAGGACACCTTCAGCTACTATTTTTCGCAAAACACTGTGGGTTCGAAAGCCAAAAACATGCACTGTTGGACCCGTCTTATAATTTCCGCCACACCTCGGAATGCAACACTTAATATAAATTAACAGTTTTACAAAAATCATTTAGTATATCCAAAAATTATCATAAACCTAACATTCGACATTTCAGAATTCAGGCAACAGTATACCAACTTTACAAAACAGCATGGACACAAATAATTCAATTCTTTACTAGTATTAGTCTCTTATCGCTTACGCTTTCTATTTACCTTCTTGATAGGAAAAAATAAGATAGCGAGACTCGTCCGAGGGTACGATCAACTAAGAAATGAATATCCCCAAATCCTATCAACCAAAATATCTCATGCAGTCGGCCAATTGAGTATTGGTTAAATTCAATGTGGCTGACTACACATAACATGTTATCTACTTAATAGCGAATACCAGTCAATGTATTTTTATGGGTTAAAAAATCGGACGAAATTGTCTGACGTCACAGTTTATTTGAAGTTAAGCACAATTGTCTTATCTTATAGGAGGTATGGCATCAACGACTGATGTTTACTTTTGAACTCATACGCGTAGATTTAAGACTCGTCGCTTGTCATGATGTCATAAATACTTTTTGAAACACCGCGATCGTATTTTTTGGGCATTTTCTTGCACCAATCGACATGAGCTTTTTTTTGAGCGATTGTCATATTATGTCACATGACGATTTTGCGTTATGAATTCACGCATAGCATTGACATTTTCTTACATTTTAACTACTTTTCAACAACCTTTACTCAACTCGTCCGTGAGCGAACATAACCACTATTAAATTCACCAAGCCAGCAATATACAGTGGCTTTTGTAGCTGCTTTACAGCCATATAAAAAACCAAGTTCTTTGATTCACTCTTGTTGAGATTAACCCCATCGAAAGTTTGTGTTTTTGAGCTAATTATATTTTTGACTTAAATGAAATTTTGAAGTTGCGGGAAGGTGGGGAAAGACGGGGTAGAAATGTAAGATGGAGATTTAGGTAAATTAAAAGGTCCGAAGTTTGCACAATTATACGGATCACGCCGTCTAACGTCCCTTTTAGGAAATTTTTAAGTGCCGCAATTGTTATGGCTGCGAGTGGCTGCTGCAAGATTTAGTTGAGTAAATTATTGATAAAGTCTAATATACAAGATATTTAACCTTGCTAAACGAAATGAAAATGAACTTCAAAATATCAAACTTGCGATAGTTTTTCCTAAAGAAGAAGAGAAGGAACTTGGCGGTTATTTAAAGAAAATGGAAGGGCGACTGTTTAGCTTAATAACACGGAATTACAGATGCTAGCGTATGAGTTAGCAACAACAAACAGCATAACTTAAATGTTGAGAAGCAACAAGCTGGTAAAGATAAGCTTCGCGGATTTTTACAACGACATCCCGATTTGAGCCTGCCAAAACCGGCAAAAATACATCAGATGCTCGTGCAGCAGATTTTAATAAAGTTTCTGTTGGTACATTTTTTGAGTTGCTAGGAAACACTCTTGATGAATACTCATTCACCCCAGAGAAGATATATTGCCACGAGAATGAGATTGCTGCAACAGGAAAAAACAAGTTGGTGCTCGAACATCAACAAAGTGAGGAACAACTATAACTGTTAAAATTTGTTTCAACAATGCAGGAATATACATGCCACTGATATTCATTTTCCCAAAAAAAACGCATGAAGTTTGAGCTGTTGAATGAAGCTCCACCATATTCTTGGGATGAATGTTCAGATTTCGGCTGGATCACAACAAATATATTTCTAAATTGGCCCTAGACATTTGATGAGTTTACCAACGCCTCAAAAGAGAATTCCATAGTACTTCTTTTGAATGGCCATTCTACTCACCCTCAAAATCTGCAGCCTATCCTTTCCTGCCCCATACCACCCACAAGCTTCAGCCAGGAGACGTTTGCTTCATGCGGTCATTAAGTATGCTATATGTTCATGCTGCTACTGAATGGTTCAGATCAAATTCAGGCCAAGTTTCAAATAGCTTTTTGGGCAAGCATTCATTCGATCAGCTACAATGAAAACTGCTTTGAATGTTTTTAAGGCTTGTGGATATTGAAGATTCAAAATGATTCAAGGGAATTTTCAATATCAACATCTCAACGATTACTTTTGGGACTGGTCAGCCCAAAATGATTCTTACCTTACCCGCGCATGGCATAAAAACACAAGAAACATATTCGTCGACGAGGCAAAATAGCTGTTATTACTATTTCTCCGTCAGTATACAAAAGGACGAAGCAGAAGGAAGCCTTAAAAAAAACAATAAGGAAAGTCAAAGAAGTAGACAAACAATCGGACAGTGAGACACACAGAAAGTTTATGCTCTCAAGGTTTGTAATTTGAGTCTAATGAAGTAAAGGCCAATTCTAAGGTATGTGGTAAGTCATCGCACTGCGGTTAGCCTGGAGTAGAAGATAATGACAATAAAGTAATCCATGTATGTCCAATTTGTGAAGATAATGACGACCAAACTGCAAAATGTCCATCTTGTTTAGAAAAGTTCCCCGTCTTACACAATAGGTTGGATAAGATGAAGATCTCGTACCTTTTCTGTTTTTTAATTATTTTTGTGAGAATAAGTTTATTTTTGAGTTTTTTTTTCATCAAGGTTTAAGAAAAGAAGACTAATTGATTGGCATGTTTTTAAGGTCCCAGTCTTACCCTCCATTCCTCTACTGTACTAAACACAAATAGCTTCTGTATGTCAAAACGTTCTGAGTAAGTACACCGTCTGAAATGTCAAACTCTACAATGGATATGTAAGATGGCACCTATCAACACCAGTGTTGCCAGTCTCCGAAATATAAACGGCTACTCTCATATTTGGTCGTTAAAAGAGGTCGACGAAATAGTGTTACTGACCTACATTCTTAGCTCTAAACCTCTCAAACCTTTCTGCTTCCACCCTGTGAAGTAAATAGACTTTGCATATAAAACTCTAAGCCCAGGAGCGCTATAGTTTAAGCCCGTTTCGTGATTTTAAAGTAAATACGATTTATTTTGTCATCTTTATTTGCATTGCATCAGAGTTGTTTTTTAAGACAAAAAGATAATGCTTTTCTGAAATAAAAATTGACATAAAAGTTTTCGGAGAGCGAAGCGTAAGCAATTTCAAAGTTTCTGTGCTAGTAAAAATGCAAATAGAGTTTTTGTTTGTATACTGTGTGGTCGATTTCCATTTTAATATTTTACGGTAAATATTCGCTGTTTATTTTAAAAATCTGCATTTTATTGAATTTGAATTTCATAACATGTAAAAAATGTTTGTGTATCTATGTATACATATTAGTTTAGGAGCCGAAGAAGTCCCAAAAGTCAATTGTATTTTAATGGATCCACCCAAGTATTTTGACCTACTGAATACGAATTTTTTGGGTGGAAGTCAGTGTGGGAGAAAAATTGTTATTAACAAATAATTTGCAGAATACTTAATAATTGTGCGTATTAATTGGACCTTTTAAACAAGAAATGTCTCTTGTAAAATTTTTGTCCCATGCTTTTTTTCTGAGATCTTCTTCCTAGCGTGCTCATATCCGATTGTCGAACTATCAATTTTCTCGAGCTAAACATTATTAATCAGAACTGCTGCAGTAGGATGTTGTTATTTTGATTCAAGCATGTATTTGGTTTTGTTGATATTTAGAATTGAGCACATGAATTTACAATGCTCTCCAACAGATGCTGGAGACCTTCAGCACTACTCGCCATAATAACAGTATCATCTGCATAATGCAGATTATTGAGAGTTACCCCATTAATGGTGATGCCCTAGGCTTAAACAAAGCAACAATAAGTCAAGCAATTTTTAAACCCTAAAAATACAAGCATAAAAAATCATTTTATTTTATTAATGAACCGATTAAAATGGAGAATTTTATTTATATTCGAGATACAACTATTTCTCTTAAATATTTCAAGGCTTTATTGCAAGGTTCTTATCCTTAGTCTTCTTCTTCTTCAAATGCATATCCACTAATGGATGTTTGCGATTACATTTTCCATTTCTTCCCAACTTCTCGCGGTGTGTATCAGTGTCTGAATATCGTACAACCCCGTCCACTGTCTGATATTAAGGAGCCAAGACATCTTCTTTCTTCCAATTCCTCTCTTGCCCTCGATCTTGCCTTCAATCATCAACTGTAGGAATTGCTATCTCTCATTTCGCATGATCTGCCCAAGATACGCCGTCTTTCTTTTCTTGATTATGCTGAATAGTTCACGTTCTTTCCCAATACGTGAGAGAACTTCTTCATTGATCATTCTCGCTGTCCATGATATCTTAAGGATTCTTTTGTATATCCACGTCTCGAAAGCCTCTAACTTCAACTTCTCGCGGTGTGTATCAGTGTCTGAATATCGTACAACCCCGTCCACTGTCTGATATTAAGGAGCCAAGACATCTTCTTTCTTCCAATTCCTCTCTTGCCCTCGATCTTGCCTTCAATCATCAACTGTAGGAATTGGTATCTCTCATTTCGCATGATCTGCCCAAGATACGCCGTCTTTCTTTTCTTGATTATGCTGAATAGTTCACGTTCTTTCCCAATACGTGAGAGAACTTCTTCATTGATCATTCTCGCTGTCCATGATATCTTAAGGATTCTTCTGTATATCCACGTCTCGAAAGCCTGTAATTTATTGATAGCGATTGTATTTAATGTTCAACCCTCCACACCATAAAGAAGTATTGACCATACGTAATCTTTTATGAACCTCAGTCTTAATTTTAAGTCAAAATCCGAACACGTAAGCACTCGCCTGAGTTTTATCAAAGCCAGTCGCGTCTGTTCAATCCGACATTTTACTTCATTGTCAGAAGTCCATTCTTCGAATATCCATGTGCCCAGATGTTTAAATTTGGTGACTCTTTCTATGGGTTCTGCGTTGAATCTTATGTTGGCGTTTTGGAATAAATTGGGATTCCTTGAGATAATCATGAATTTTGTTTTCCTTGTATTGATGTTCAAGCCCATTGATTTGCTGCGCTCTCCTATTATGTTGATGAGTTTTTGGAGGTCGTTTATATTGTCGGCGATTAGGGCTGCGTCATCTGCATAACGGATGTTATTAATCCATATTCCGTTAACTTTAATTCCCGTTTCAATATCTTCCAAAGACTCCTGGAAAATTGTTTCCGAATAAAGGTTAAACAGGCGAGGGGACAGCACACATCCTTGTCGTACTCCTCTTCGGATTTGTATCGGGTTGGATATATTATTGTCTGATTTTATCTGCGGGGTTTGACCCCCGTATAAGCTTTCAATGTGTCGGATGTCTTTCTGATCAATGTCGAGTTTTCTAAGAAGCAGGATTAGTTTATGTTGTACACGATCGAATGCTTTTTCATAATCTCTGAAGTATAGACACGCATTTTTTTTTCTGATCGTAACAGTTCTAAACAAGCACTTGTGTAGTGACTATCGCTTCTCTCGTACCTAGGTCCCGTCTAAGCCCAAACTGTGAATGGCTTATGTCTCTTTCGCATTTATTATATATTCATTGATGTATTATTTTTAGAAATATTTTTAGTGTATGACTCATTAAACTAATAAGTCTATGATCTTCACATTTTCTTGCGTTGGTCTTCTTAGGCAAGAGAATGAAAGTAGAGCATAGCCATTGTTTTGGGTAGCATCCCGTTTCGTAAATGATGTTAAATATTTTGTGAAGTATCGCGATGCATCTTTCATCCAGAAGTTTCAATATCTCAGACGGTATCTCGTCTGGGCCAGTCGTCTTGTTGTTTTTTAAATTTTGTATAGCTTATCCTTAATATCCTTATATAACTGTTAATTTATTGACATATATAATATAAATTATGACAATACCATAAGCAAACCAAAACTGGCCGAGTAGATTTAAATTTCACGGCAACTAGATCGAGTCTAAATTTAAAATATTCCTAGTAAATCAGGCTATTGGGTCTAAATTTTGACACTTATTTATAAATATTTTTAACGGATTAAGCAGTGAGAAATTTGGCTTAGAATGCTGATGTCTTGTTTATCATTCACGACACATTTTTATATGATTCATTTCCTTCACTGGAAGATTATGATAGTTTTTATCTTGTGTTAAAATTTAACCCCCTAATTCACTAGCATGGTTTAACTTTAAAACCGGTCTAGATTGACAGTAGAGAATTTAAATTGACAAGGGTAATAATACGTCAAGTTTTGAACCTTTAAAATACAATTAAATCAATATCTGATGAAAAACAAAAGTGCTCATCTAGAAAATCTAATTTTCAAGGCAACTAGATCGGGTCTAACTCTTAAACCTTCTTAGTGAATCTGGCTATAAGGGTTCACAAAAAAAATTAGCACTTTTAGACTAGTTTCGTGTTTGTGTCGAGCCGTAAATGTATTTTTTATATGTATGTGTCCATTTAATCTATTAACCAGGTATTGGGTTGTCATTCCTTTGTTATGTTTTTTTAAATGTATTCTATTTTTTCAGATAATTCGTGAACATAAAGCATTGTGAAATATTTTGTAATATTATTAGTCTTCGGAAAAATTAATGAGAAAAGGTTTTTGTTGTAAAATCTAAAAGTACATTTTTTAATTAATCTACTTACCTGTTCTTTTAAAAGATATTTTATATGAGTATTTTTCTAACTTTTTCAATGCTTCTGGACGATATTCTGTTGAGATTAATGTTTGTGTCCTATCTTTTAATTCTATGATTACAGTATTTTTTTGAGATGTACAGTGGTGTGAATTACTACTAAGTTAACAACTTGGGTACCATTTTGTTTTAGGTTTTTCGCTCTCGATATTGAAGAGTGTAGATGAAAGAACACACCTTTGGCAGAGTTTCCATTGATTTTTATTTTTGCAGACTGATTTCAGGATAGGTTTGTCCATCCATCAAATTTAAGACCATATATAAGTTGTTCGTATTTTACCTTATCAAAGGCTTTTGAGAAGTTGATGAAACATATATATATATATATATATATATATACCCATCTCGGACCATATCTCTATATCTTTGTGTAACCACTTGCAGTGAAGGAATATATATATATATATATATATATATATATATATATATATATATATATATATATATATATATATATAGCGTTCCGCCTTCCGGTTCCCAGTCTCCATTGTTTTCGGTCTTCCCAATCCCCTGGAAGTAAATTTCTTTCGGACATGGGTCGGTTAATGCCCTTAATCCAGGTAACTTTTGGTCTTCCTCTTTTTATTTTCTCATTTGGTGTCCATTTTAAGATTTGCTTTGGTAGATGTTCGTCCGCCATTCTCTCCACATGTCCATACCATACCAGCTGATGTTGTTCGATTTCATCGAGAATAGTTTTCTTTACGCCCATAATCTCTCTAAGTCTCTCGTTGGTTATCCGTTCGATCCTTGACTTTCCGGCAGATCTTCGCCAAAAGTCCATTTCAAGAATCAGCAGTTTACGTTCTAAAGTTTTATTTATCTGCCATGTTTCATATCCATACAATACAACGCTTTTAAATATTGCATTGTATAAAAGATGTTTTCTTTCCTTAGAGATGTTTGTTGACCATAATAGTGAGTTTAGGCAACCGATAGCTTTTTTCCCTTTAGTTATTCGCTCCAATATTTCTTCTTCAGTTCATCCACTTTGACTGATCTTTGTTCCAAGGTAGGTACAATCAGAATAAGATTTTATTATGATATTATCATCTACTTCCAAATCTGTTTATTCTCCACCGATACACATATATTTAGTTTTACTCCAGTTGACAGTTAATCCCCACTCTGCGTATTCTTTAAATAGTTTCCTCGTCATAAATTCGAGGTCTTCTTTATCTTGGGTCACTACCACTTGGTCATCTGCGAAATGAAGCGTATATAAATGGGTGTCATTATTTAATTCTATTCCCATTCCACTGCATGATCTTCTCCAATTCTTTAAAGCTTCATTGAGATACATTTTAAAGAGAGTTGGTGATAGACAACATCCCTGGTGAAGGCCTTTGGTCATATGAAAGCTTTCTGATAAGTTATTGCCGATCTTAATTCTGGAGAATGCTTGGTCATATAGCTATTTGATGGCTTGGATCGCTGTATTGTTGATTGGAGACTTCTCCATCATGTGCCATAATTTTTGGATTTGCACGGTATCATATGCTTTTGTGAGGTCAACAAAAAGTAGGTGAACCTCTGCATTTAATCCAATAAAATAATTAACAATACATATTTTATTAAATTTGGCTGTTAATGCTTATTATAAATGAGATCCGCGTTGATATGCACTTACGTAGTCAAATTTGCAAGTACCACTTAGTTGTGCGAAACTCACAAAATTATTTTATTAAGGAAAAACACAAATATGTAATAATCAGCCGACAAATAAATGTTCAAAGATAAATAAGCCTTATTAACTTTGGGACCAGCTCAACTACGAACAGTTTGCCTTACTGTCATTTGTCTTCTAGTATTGTCCTCTGGGGTATCACAAAAAATTGTTTGTGTTCTTGTTAGCTGAAAAAGAATCGCAAAACAAAGTGTGTAGGTTCAAATAGCTATAAGATATTTGTGGGAAATCAAGACTCATTTCATTTTATAAAATTTGAAAGATTTTGTCTTTAATACCAGAGAAGGCCTACATGAAAATTGCTTATTGTATTTAAAAAAAAAATTTCATGAATTTACGTTTTAAAAAAATTAATACTACAAACATTTACCTGTAATACATTCAGTTGCAGTAATCTTGATTTGGTATATGGATTCATTAAAAAGTCTGAATAATCGAATAATCTCTTTTATTTCAAATTTCTCGAAGTGTGAAAGTTCAAGGTCACCTCGATTTTTCTAAGATAATCATGTTAACCTGAATTTCACAAATACTTCACTCTAAAAAGTACTAATTTTTGTGGATATACAAAAGTTTTAAAATCTTACTATGGGCCATATTGGGTTTGGCTGATAGGCAGATACAAGATTAATTGACGAGATGGATACCAGCTCTAGCTCTAGTTAGCCGGATACGTACACAATCTCGCCTTGGTTGGCCGGATAGACACCAGATACTCAATTAACCGGATACTTACTGAATGCCGTCTTGGTTGGCTGAAATAAGTCATCAAAAAAAAACCTTCGAACCTTACAAGTTTTATCTAAAACATTTTTTCTCTTGCAGCAATTTATACTGAAATATCTGTGTGGATGTTTCAAAACAGTGTTTGACTTTGAAATGACCTGAGAAATGAAAGTGATTAATGGACTAATAATATATCCGACTGGAAAATTTTCTGTACTTTCTTTTTTCGAGTTCATTAAGGTTGGTTTCTATTAGAAAAAATAACGAGTTGACCTTGGTATGACCCCGAATTTAGTCTTCAAGTCAAGGTTATCGGGGTATAACACCCTTCAAATCTTACAACTTTTGTCTGAGACATTTTCTGTCGACTATAAAGATTTCGAGCTTTTCAATACGAAAGTTAAAATGGGACGCCCTGTATGTTAACTGGTATCGTTGCCTTGTTAGAAATATAATTCGTCTGCTAACCCAAATTTTTCTATTTTTAAATTTTATTTCTAAAAATGTTCAAGTTGATGTATTGATGTATAATTTTGCATTTATTACTATGTTGTCTACATCACCAGCGGTCATGTACTCCCTGTGTTTACTAGTTAGAACATAGTTTTTGAATATAACATTCCTCCTGGTTTCCCAAACTCTCTAGTACATCTATCTGAACCAAGAAGATTGAACTTGGTCATCAGGTCAAATAGGTTTATTCCAAAACTCCGATCATCAGCCACTTTATATTTTCCAGTATTTTATAAACTCTTCATTCTGTTTACATCACTTATACTACAACTTTTATCCCCACCCTAATGAAAAGTTTCTGAATTTTGCTTCATGTACGCTAGTTCCAAAATGTTGCCTTAATTCTTAATCTACTTTTACTATACTTTCCGTTGAGACTTTATTAATTTCGCTGCATATGAATCAATACTTATCTTCGTTGTACGCCCATTTCGTATTTCATTTTTGATTCTATTTTTCGTCTTAAAGCGATTTAGAACTTTTTGAATAGCAGTGATTCTTTTTAAAATATTTTCCATTTTAGTGTATGATTTTCTTGCTTTTATTGTCTCAGTTGCCTGGGACATTTTGGAATTGGAACGGGCGGCGACTCAGGTGTCTGGGAAAGCGCGGTGGAGAGGTGTCCATCACTCCCCATGCGGACAGACTACATGACGCCGCCTTTAAAACCCAACCTTTCCCTAGAGATATTTATGTCAAGTAGAGAGGACTGGGACGGGGAACCAAATCTTCCGAAAAATGGATCCTGGTGGTATACTGATGGATCTCGACAATATGAAAGAGCTGGAGTCGAAGTATTCGGCAGGCCAACAGGAGTCAGAGAGTACTATGCTCTCGGACAATGTGCGACAATTTTCATAGCGGAAATTTATGCTATTCTGCAGTGTGCCCATCACTGTGAGAGGTACATAGACAGGAATGGAATAATAAATAAATACTCAGTCAGTAAGGCTGCGATATTGGCACTGAAGTCGAGTGTCGTGACTTCGCGACTGGTGTCTGAGTGCAAGGATGTACTAAACGATATGAAGGAAAGGCTGCATAGTCAGACTCGTATGGGTTTCGAGTCACTCGGGCATACGCGGGAATGAGGAAGCAGACCGTATGGCAAAGTTGGGTTCGGCGATGGAACCGTATGGACCCCAACCAATATTACCTATCCCAATTGTTATTGGCAAAAGGGAATTAAAATCGTGGCTGGAAAGCAAATTTATTGAATCATGGAGGGGAGCTCCTGGAATGAGGTGTGCTAAGGAACATATAACTGGGTCTAGCGCACGGGGTGTGATGGGATTGTTAACAGGGCGTTATCACCTCGGGAGCCATCTTCATAGAATCGGTGTCGAAAGCAACCCGACATGCAGATGGTGTTTGGAGGAGGATGAAACTGTTGGCCATGTTCTCAGAGAGTGCCCAACACTCAACGGACTGAGACAGAGATATTTCGGAGATACAGTTTTGTTACCGAAAGCAATTAGGCAAGTTCAACTAACGAGGCTGCTTGGATTCGCAAGAGCGATCGGCCTCAAATAACCTACAGATATGGTGGGATGTAAAGGGCCCAATGGAGGCCTAGGCATCGATGATCTAGTATCACCACCCCTTTTCCATTCATTCATTCATATATTTACAATACATGTGACAGATGTAATATAAAATTAGAATCACGCTTAAATAAAATATTTTTAAATATACACAAAAATTTATTTGAAATAAAAATAAATAAATTTATCTGTATATTTACTTATTTATCTATTTATAGGTCAATCATGCTATACATCTCCACATATGAAATATAGTCGTAAAGCCTGGCGTGTGCCGCTCACGGCTCTCTTTTCCTCCGCTGCTTGTAATCTCCAACCACATCTGCTTCTCTCAGCTTCGGACGCGAGTTTACGCGTACTACGCTATGTTGGAATGCATTTTTAACATTTTTCAATAAAATTTATACGAAAATCTGGGATAGGCGAATTGCAGTTCATAATCTCTACTTTCAGAAACCGTTTGATAAATTCAAATCGGACTTATTAGGTTAATACGGCGACTTTGACAAGAAAATACTCTAAAACGTTTATATGATAATTAGGCACAAATTTCCAATAGTTTCATCTCCCACCTGTTTAACGTATATATAATAAACTACCATTTCCCGAAAAATCTTCGCTTAATATTGTAAACCACCAAAGTTATGAATTAAAAAAAAAAACAAGTCATTTGTAAGAGTTTTTCCTATTTTTCTCGGTAAAATCATCCGATAGAACTCTATAAGAAACCATTTTGTAGATTTTTAATTATCTATAAATTATTCAATGAAAGTAATGCGTAAAACGTTTCTCTTACATTTTTTTTTTGTTTAAGAAAGATCACAATGCTCAGTTGCCGTTTGATTTTGTGTTCTAGTCATGATGTCTGTTAGTTTGCTGTTAAACTTTTTTACAAAATTAACATTTTTTTTTGCTCTATTGATTAGGCTTTTATCTTATTTTTATAATTTGTGTTATATATGTCAACATATAAACGCTTTCAGAGGTTGAAGATAAAAACCTAGAAATAAAACCTTGATATCGATAAGAAAAATAATTGTTTCTTGAAAACAAACAGTATTTTTTTTATTTTTAACGGTTCAGTAATAAATATTAACAATTTTGTGTTCTGTATTTTCAAGGTTCAAAACTCGCTTGATTTGTTACCACATTTGTTAATTTAAACCCTCTGCGGTCAACTTGGACTGGTTTTAAGGTTAGACCATATCTGTGAATTAGGAGGCTACATTCGATTATCTTAAAGACGGCTGCTCGAAGTGACACCTAATAGGTGGGAAATAAGTATTTTTAGTTGATAATTTTATATATCAACGCACAAAAAAGCTTTGATGCTTTAGAAGTAAGCAAAGTACTGCCTGAGGCGCTCTCTGCATTGTACATCAAAACTGTGATACCAAATTTAGTGCAAATTAAGCTGTTATTAAGATGAATATTTTAAAAAAAACTTTTTAAAAAACTATCAATTTTGGACAAAAATAAATGGGGCTAGACCTCCATTTTTATAGCCTCAAGAATTTGCTCTGACATTTTGTATAGACCTTCTAGAGATACCCGGTATGTGTCAAAATTATTATGTTTCCAAATCTAAACATTTTCGTGTTCATTGTATTGATGTCAAAATTTCTTTAATTGTTAATTTGTAAGTATATTAAATTTATCATCTTATCAGTAGTTTCAAATCGCTAAAAGTAGTTTTTCTATTCGTTCTCCTTAAGTCCCATGAGAACTTGATGGAGTCAAAGAGCAAGAAAATTTGTCACCATTTATCAAAATATATCAATTCAAGTAGTTCGCTAGAATGTTAAAATTCAGTTTTCCATATTTTTCATTTTTCCAAGACAACTACGGCACTTTTCTTTATAACAAGTATATATTAACTCTCTAAATTTTTATCTGAGAAAAGGACAAACCTCTTTATACTATACTATGTTTTTAAAAAGAAATTAAAAAAAATATATATATTTCAGCGAATATTTCTATTATAACTATAAGTTAGTTTTAATAAAGCTTTCAATTTTTTTAGTAAATATCAAGTTGCGTAAAAAATTTAATGACCTAATATTCATGGACCGTAAATATTCATTATAAAAAATACGAAAACAATTAATTAATATACTTTTACAACTACTCTTGCGTATTTAAAATTTTATCCTCTTTTTAGCCGACTTCTGAAAGAAGGAGGTACTTAATTCGTCGACTATGTACGTTTTTTTTATATATGTACACCGATTACTCCGGAACGGCTGAACCGATTTGAATGAAATTTTTTACGTTATATTCAGGAAGTTGCTGCGGTGGTCCCATATTTTTTTTTAAATGAAATTGGTGCAGTAAAATCCAAGATGGCGCTTATAATATGGCGACCAAAGAATTAATTTTGTTCGATTTTCTCCAAAATTGGTATGGAGGAATTATCGGGGTTGTGCCCAACGAATCTGAAATTATTTTTAAAAAATTCAAAATGGCTGATCCAATATGGCGGAAAAAGAAATTTAATTCAGTCTGATTTTCTTCAAAATTGGTATGGGGGAATTTTCGAGGTTGCACATAACGATTCCAAAACAAAAAATTCAATATGGCGGATCCAATATGGCGGACAAAAAAATCGATTTTGTCTGATTTTCTCCAAAATTGGTACGGGAGAGTTTTCGGGGTCGCACATGACGAATCTAAAATAATTTTTAAAAAATTCAATATACCGGATCCAATATGGCGTACGAAAAAATCAATTTTGTCCGATTTTCACCAAAATTGGTACGCGTGAGTTTTCGGGGTCACACATGACGAATCTAAAATTATTTTTAAAAAAATCAATATGGCGTATCTAATATGGTGGATAAAAAATTAATTTTGACCGATATTTTTCAAAATTGATATGATAGCACATTACGAATTTGATATTATTTAAAAAAGAATTAAGTATGGCGGATCTAAGATGGAGGATTAAAGATTCTACATCTCTCAATTTTGTCTAAAGTCAGTATCGGGGTTTTTTGTTAGTATGAATTACGAAATAAAAATATTTTTTGAAAAACTCAATCTGGCGGATTTAATATGGTGTCCTAAAATTTTTTCGACTTTCTTCAAAACTGATATAGAGGGTTCTTGAGGGTGTAAATTATGAATTTAATAGTATTTCTTCTGGATGCAATATGACGAACGCAATATAGCTGATTAAAAATTTTACATTTTTTGATTTTGTTCAAATGTAGAACTGAATCGTTTTTGAGGATGTAAATAGCGAATATAAAATTATTTTAAGAAAATCTAATATGTCAGATGCAATATGACCGTTTAGAAATTTTAAATTTCTGGATTTCATCTAAAATTAGGGGGCTTTGAAAGGTTTAGATTTAGATTAGATTAAGACATTAAAATTATTTTTTTGAAATTCGATATGGCGGATCCAATATGGTGGGTTGAAAATTTTACCTTATTCGCATATTTGGTATAAGGGGGTTGAAGGGTGGTGTATTACGAATATGAAGTTAATTTTTTACAACTATTAGGTTGATAAGATACAGTATGAGGGACTAAAAATTTTATATTTTCCGGTTTTATCTAAAATTGATATTGCGGGGTTCTTGGGGCCTATACAAACTCAATATGCAATATAAAATATATCGGGCTAAGAAATTTACGTCTCAAATTCTTTAAATATCGATATTCGAAGGTTTTGGGGTCTATATTACCAATCTAAAATTAATTTGAAATTTAAGATAGTGGATTTACTATGAAAGACTAAATATTTGTTTGACACAATTTCATTGGTATTTGGAGAACTCTAAGAATCAAAGAATTTTTAGTGGTTCAATTAAGGATGATTTACAACTATGGATAAAATGGGTTTTTTTTTGCCACCTTGGAGTCATTGCGAGGAACACTAATTTCGATTAGCACTTAGTTCAAATAATTTATGAATATCATAATGAATTCAAAACTGAAAATCAAAAAATAAAATTTTTATAAAAAAATTGAACCGACTTCTAAAAGTGCGCAAAAAAGGGAAAAATAACAAATTATGGTAAGGAAGCAATTACAAATAAAGTATTTTTAATCTTTTTATACGAATCACATTTTGTCAGGCATTAGTTTGGCGCCGACTTCAAAAATTTCAATTTCGTACAAAACTTTTTAGTTATTTTTCACTTTTTAGCGCACTTTTAGAAGTCGGTTCAATTTTTTTATAACAATTTTATTACAATAACTATTTAAGAACACTAATGCCCATCTAGGTCAAATTGTTGATTTTTCAACTACCTACAAATACTGTTTAGCTTTTTCGTTGTTGGTTATATAATCAATAACTGAGCATCTAAAATTAAGAAATCATCTTCTGACGTTTTCAGACGTTCTTAATTATTTACTGAACATTACAAAATGTGGCCAACTATCATTGCTAGTTTGGTATTTACTACTTTTACAACTTCCAGTCGCTGATAACCTTTTACCCCAAAAAGTGTGATTTTTCTGATGACTGGTGTGTGTTTATCTTTTCACTATATACCGGTAGCCTTAAAATTTATTTTCATAATAGTAAATTCCACTTTTAATATGTGTTTTATTGATTTTTCATTGTTTGGCACATTTTATTTAAGACGGTATAGCTTTTGTTATGCTACCGGCACTCGAAACTAGTTGGAAAAGGATTACAAAGGTGCATGTATTGGAACACAATTAATGTTTTATTTATCTCTATTCTGTTGTGGACTTACGACGAAAAAACACTTTGGAAGTTTTATATAGTTTTTACACTTTCTCATAAAAACTGAAAAACTGTCAAATTGCCAAAAGGTTTATTTAGATATATCTGGCACTCATGAGTTGCTCTGACATTTACCCTGGGTGAAAAAAGAACAAATAAAATTTTGTTCAGATTCAAACCTAAATAAATTTTCCATCGACGACTCTAATCATTTTTTGTCAAATTTTAGACCTTTTCATCTTGATTTCGAGTTTGCAAAATTTGATTTCGTGTTATAAAGGATACTATCAAAATTGTATTTTTTTCGATTTTAGAGTCTCATCATTGCTTATCATTTCTTCTTTTGATTCGTATTTCAAACCAGAAAAAGGCAAACTAAACAATTTATTTGAAGGTCATAGACAACGATGTTTCTTGTGAAATAATAGATATCTGTTCACTTGAAAACGGCTAGAGATAACTACTAGCCGTAACGTCGTGATATTCAACAAAAAATAAAGACAATGGAAGTCCAACAGATATCAACTATTTCGCAATAAACAATTTATGTCAAACAATAACAAAAATTGAAAATATAATATAATCAAACAACATTGCTATTTTATTGCTTAGCAATGTGACGATTAGTGTTTATTTTGTTTGTATTCCTTACCATTGTATCAGCGTAGTAGCATTTTAAGCTTTTTTTAATGTGGGATCGGAAGATGTTGCCATGGCTGTTGCACTGAATGCCAATGGTCGTGATATACGCTACATTGCCAATATTTTTGGCAGAATCTGAAGGACGAACCAGTGATAAAATCATTTTATTACTCTAACTACTTGAGAATCACCAAATAGCATTTTGTTACTAGTTATCGACTTAAAAATGTACCTGAAACAATAGATGCTGGACGAGCCATCTACTACAGATTACTTGAACAGGAATAGATGTCAAGAAGACTTGCTTTACTAACATCATATAAACTCGTTCGACCATGTTTGGGCACCTTATTCGCAACCAATGACAAGGTTCTAGATTTTGGAACAGTGTTCAGAGCTTTTTATGTTGCATGACAGCAGCTTCAAATTAATTTATCGGTTATGTTTCTAATTTCTATTATATTTACATACTTTTTTATATTTTTTATTCTTTTACATATTGATATGAATCAAAAAAAAAATATTTAGAAATGAGAAGACTAAAATATAAATAAATTGACACAACATAGTATCATTTAATTCTTCCACAAGGTATTTAGAAATTTAGAACAAAATGGAACTTTTTGTTCTACGATTTATAACATCAAATGCACAAGAACTTTTGAAAATCTCAATACAATATAACGATCAAAATGAAAGCATCTACGATATAACAAAAAAAAGTTAAAAACAACAAGAACCTTGAAGAATAATTTGAGGTAAAATTTGAATTTGTATATCCGTTTCTATGTCCAGGAATGTATTTACTATTCTGAGATGCCTCTAAGCAGAACAAATTTTAGTAATACACTATTATTATAAACTTGAATATAGACCTTCCTCTCCGACACGTAAGAATACAAATTGTTTGTATCCATATTTGAAATGCTTTCACAAATTTCCTCTGCTCACTTATTTCAATGCAAATCGTTTAGAAAAAATTTTTAAATATTTTGCCGTTTTGTCGAAAAGTTTTGGCAAAACTATATGCTTGCTGCTTCAAAATTAAAAAATTGGCTTGACACCGTCGAGTCTCCTGGATCTATAGAAAAAATGTAAAAAATTTTAGACTTTTTTACTGTGTGTCGCCTTCAGAAAACCGTAGAAAGGAAGGCCGTAAACTTTAGAACATTTTTTCATACTTTTTAGTGCAAAATTTAATTGTTGCAATGTAAAAAAAATTCCCATCCTCTCCATATCCTACTCCTGTTATTCTGGTCAAAAGTAATATTTGTGTAAGTAGTTTTGAGTTAAAAGTAGCAAGACTGGCCTATATTGTGAACCATTAAATTAGAAATATACATATTCATTGGACTTTGCCCAGAAATAATAAAATTAACCAGCGTCCATAAAATAAAAGCTTTACATTAAAAAATTACTGATCACGTTAAATTGAATTTCGTGCATGAATGAATTTTGTATTAAATCATAGCAAATTTATTTTACATGCTTTTAATAAAGCCTAAAATCAATTAGATAAAATAGATATTTTAATATTTGACATAAAAATAATACATAATAGCTTTAACATTTTAAATATTGATACGAAAGATGTATATCGCGAAATTTTCTTGCTCCTTCTTAAATGAATGCTCCTAGGTTTGGGTTTATTAATATTGTAAGCTTTTCCGAACAGCTTTTAAATATTTGTCAGTGTTAGTAGTGACACAATCTTCCGTGATTTTTTCGTTAAAAATTGGGACAAAATGGAATTTTTCCATACTTTAGATTTGACATATAAAAATTTAAGTTGCTTGCCTCTCTCCTGCAATGATCATAAAACCATAATAATCTAGCATACCAGAAACACCACAGAAGACCATGGGAAGAAAAACAAATGAGGTACCTAATGACTGTAAATCGTTAAGTCAAAAAGGCGCGCTTCGCTAAAGTTTACTTGTATATAGTACGATCTATTTGACTGATCGTTACGTCATCATCATATTGTATCTAAGAAATCAACTAACTGAAATAAATTTTTACTACAAAGGCAAACGTACTCTAGTCTAATACAGTTTGAGACATAATAATATCTGATATAGTTTCTCTTTTATAAACATATTTATACACACCTAACTGCTAGTATATTGTACTCACTGTTGGTATATAGTATAGACATTTTTACGAGATTAAATATTTAAATTTCATGGAATGATAGGAGATGGCGCTGTTTGTATCGAACTATTTATTTGGTTCGATAGAATTTGCTTCAAGGATTCACTTTTGCTGTGGTTAAATGCTCTTGCCTGTCCTGAACTGATGAGAACCAATGAGTTCAAAACCAGTCAAGAAGTGGCAACGCACTGTTGTGGAATACTTGTCCATCCTTTCCTGGTAATTCTTTGCAATCTGAAAAGGCATTAACAATTTAAGAACAATGTACGTCTGCCCTTACAGTATAAGGTTTTCTTAGTTGGTTGAGAAACTATATAGACTCTCCTATATAAATCTAAAAATACAAAAACTTTGTGACTACTATTTTACAAGTTGCGTATATTTTCATACAGGAAATTAAGGAAAAAATATACAGACAGTTTATCTCCTTCAAATACAACTCTGATTCTCTCTCCACACGCGTTTCGACTACATAGTGATCTCATCAGTGGAGCTCTGACGAACAAAGAGTAACATTCACAGGAAAGGGCTGCCTGTATAAAATATAAATTCTGAGATGTCAGCAGGATATTAAACTTGCAGACATTTTCCATTGTCAGACTAAAAAATATCTTTAGTTATACATATCTATGTATATACCGGAGCAGGGGCGGATCCGGAAACATTTCTATTTCTAGGGTAAATGGCAGGGTCGGGTCTATTTTTCTGAATTTGAAGGTCTTTGAGAGGGGGGGGGGGATGCCAGCAGCATTCACATTCCTAGTATAAGAGGCAGAATCGAGTCTATTTTCCTGAACTTAAAGCTCTTGGAGGGCAGCTATCGCAAGCAAAACAAGTTGGCATTGGGAGGAGGGAGTGCCAGCAGTATACACATTCTAATATAAAAGACAAAATCAGCTCCATTGCCGCAGGTAACTGAGCAGTGCCGTAAATCTAATTATATTTAAATATTATAAGCTTTTATAAATTTACTGAACAATGAGCAAAGTACACGTTACAGTGTGTCTTTAGTGATTTATCTTGTTTGCGCTGGTTTTTATATATTATTTGAGGTTAGTGAGATACCCAAAATATATGGCTTCCACCTATATATTTATTCCAAAATCGTTAAACCAAGGCATTTTTTCCTCAACGAAAAACGTATTACGATGAATGTTTATGATGCCTTAAGATATCAATATCTAGATAATAATGTTAAAAGCTCTATTGAGATGGGTTCCAATATAACAAGAGTTGGAAAATCTTCTATGTACCGAATACTGAAGGAGTAAAAATGACTGGAATTGTTAGAACTTCCAAGCTACATTCGATTACAGGCAGACGAAAAACCTCGTTGGAAGAAGAGATGAAAACTGCAACACAAGGAGTTGTACATACATTTTATTATGAGAAGCAGATTTCAATCGTCGACAAAATTCTAACTAAAATCAATGAACATAGGGATTTACCCGAAATTAAAATAACTGAGCTCTAAAAATTGCTCAGAGAACTTCATTTTTTCTCGGAAAAACCAGATAGGAAGTCTGTTCCTATAGATCGTCCGGAAACTGTTCGTTGGAGAAGGAAATGTCTCTCTCAAGTAAAAGGTAGAGTTGCTAGAAATAACACAACTTACAAAATTAGTAACTTAACTGAACTTTTGAAAGATTTTTTTGAATAAAGTTACTGCGGAAAATTGGGAAAAATCCATATTAATTATTGTTAGTTCTCGTCAGTACAGAACCGGTCTACAGATGGCGGTGCACTACAATAGGAAAGGTTTCCACACTTTCCTGATAATCTTGCAATCTGAGATAGTACTTTGTCTCTAATTGTATTAGAATAGAGCATGTTTTTCCTTATAGTATAAGGTTTTTTCAGTTGGTTGAGATCTAAGTTTCTCCTATATAATTGTATTTTTATACACCCAACTGCAAGTCTATTATCCACTTTTGGTTTATATATACAGATCTCTACGAAATTTTATATTCAGATAGCGTGGAATGCTGGGAGGTGCCGCCGCTTGTATTAGATTTCATATTTTGTCTAATATAAGTTGCTTAAAGGATTTACTTTTCCGATGCTGAAGTGCGCTGGCCTATTCTGTACTGACGAGAACTAACAAGTTCGAAACCGGTCTACAGATGGCGGTGCACTACCATAGGAAAGGCTTCCACCCTTTCCTGGTATTCTTGCAATCTGAGATAGTACTTTGTCTCTAACTGTGTTAGAACAGAGCACGTTTGTCCTTATAGTATAAGGTGTCGCAATTAGCAATGCCCCTGGTGGTAGGGATATGTAGCTAGCAATCTATTTTCGACCACCGTAGTAAATGTATGGATGTTTCGTCCCGATACCGATGGTGGACTCATCAGTGGGATCCACCGGTGTCTTTCCCACACATCCTTGTACTTTCCACAAACTTGGACCTCTATTTAAGTCCAGTTTTGCCGGAAAGCGGTGGTGAGATGTTATGTTCCACAACAAAGGTTTTTTCAGTTGGTTGAGAGTTACGTTTCTCTTATATAATTGAATTATTTATTTTATTACGCGTCGAGAGCAACAATTGACAACAAGCAACTAGCGGAATGAAATTATAAAACGCTGGGATTTCCCGAGATAAATAGTGCAGCGTTTACATGAACAAACTAAGCGCAGGGATGGTTATAGCGCGAAATTAAAAATATATCGGTGTATCGGCTAAGTAATATCTCCGATTCCCATATATCGGCGTTATCGTTGGTATCGATATATATATCAGATGCATCCCTAGTATTTATGTAGGGAAATGTTAGGAAACTAGCAAAAATACAATTTGCTATAAAAACAGCTATGATAAGAACACCATTGACATCGAAAACCAAATGAACATATAAAAACTTTACGAAAATGAAAGATATCGTACAAAAATAGCTAGATATACAAGGAAATGTGCGGGCCATTATGAAATACATACGGATAGAACATGGAGTAATGTTATCCATAAATGAAAATTAGTAATGTTAGTTTTAAAATAAATATATTTAAAATACAGTAGCTCTTCAATGATAAATATATACAACTTGTATTGATTTAAATTACATATATTAAAGATTTTTAGTTAAATTAATTGTCTAAAGTTTATAACTTGAATAACACTAACTAAATACGTTTACTTTACATAGTCTCCCTATCAAGTGCAAACTAGCTCACTTCAGTGAAATATATGGGTACACTAATAACCTAGTTAAACTGGATTAAACTTTAAATTACAAACTTGCCACCTTAAATAAATCTCTAATTAGTATAATCCTATGCTCAGGTCTTTAAAGTCGTTCTTTCTTAATTAATACTATTAAATCATTTACTAATTTCGTTTAGCTTTTCGAGGGTAACTCGGGCGGGAACGAGAGGAGAAAACAAAAATTAACTTTAGGATAGGAGCTTTTAGTTAATTGTTAGGTTTAGATTTACATATAATCTTAACTATAGGGTTTGGAAAATTTTACTTTATAACAATTTGCACAGATCTCGTTGTAGTCCGTTAGATTTAATTAGCTTATTTCTGTTGCTAAAAATGTATATATGGAAAGCTTTTTTTAAGTTTTAAATACAGTTTAGGACAAAAAAAAACGTACAAACAATATTTTGTTCAAAATCAATCTTAAATAAATTTTAAAGCAGTTGCCTATATGTATTCTCCTTTCAAGTAGAAGAATGGAAGGAATATACACAAATAGTTTATTTTCTGCTTATACCACTCTGGTTCTCTGTTCATACGCGTTTACAACCACCTAATGGTCTCGTCAGTGAAGGTGTATCGAACCGAAAGCAACATTCGCAGGAAATCATTGTCTCAGACAGTGAGACTGTGATAATGGCAATGAAGTCCTGTGTCGCAACTTCGCCAAGTGCAAGGACGTACTGAATGGTATGACAAGAAACGGCTGCACAGTCAGACTCGTATGGATCCCGGGTCACTCGGGTATACGCGGAAACGAGGAAGCAGACCATCTGGCAAAGTTGGGTTCGGCAACCGAACCAAATAGACCCCAACCTGTACTACCTGTCCCAATGGCTATTAGCAAAATAAAATTAAAATCGTTGCTGGAAAGCAAATTTATTGAATCGTGGAGGGGAGGTCCTGGAATGAGATATAGTAAGGAATATATAACTGAACCTAGCACACGGCGTTTCTCTCCTTAGGAAGAAAAGAGATGCGAATTGTGGTGGGATTGTTCACAGGACATTGTCACCTGAGGGACCATCTTGATAGAATTAGTATCGAAGACGATCCGATGAGCAGATAGTGTTTGGAGGAGGATAAAACTGTTGACCATGCCTTCAGAGAGTGTTCAGCACTCAACGGACTGAGACAGAGATATTTCGGAGGTAAAATTTTGTTACCGAAAGCAGTTAGGCAAGTTCAACTAACGAGGCCTCTTAGATTCGCGAAGGCGATCAACCTCGAATGACCTGCAGCTATGGTGGGATGTAAAAGGCTTAGGCATCGATGATCTAGTATCACCAGCCCTTTTTTATTAATTTATTCAAACTGAAAAATATCGCCGGTCGAACGACACCTATACATTCACCGGAGTAGTGCGAAACTTGAAAATGAAGATTTCAGTAAGAATTACAGAAATATATAAATATTTGTATATATATATATATATATATATATATATATATATATATATATATATATATATTCTCCAAAATCATAACTATACGAGAAGAACAAGGTTTCAAAACGAACAGATCCACTATTGACCCAATATTCATTGTCAAACAAATAACTGAAAAATCTCTAGAATTCAATAAACCTGCGTACATGTGCTAATTAGCCTAATATACGATATTAACATCCAGTGCAGAACAAAAATCAGAGTAGGACATATAACAACAGAAGACATATATATATATAAACAGAGGAATTAGACAGGGCGATTCGCTCAGCCCCTTCATATTTAATCTAATAATGGATAAAATCTTCCCAGAATAGCTAAATATAAAATGGGAAACACATTCTTCCATACCGTCTGCTATGCGGACGATGCTGTTCTTATTGCAGATTCTGAAGATAATCTCCAAAGACTACTGCACTCTTTTAACACTAAAGCGAAAGAATTAAATATGCTTATCAACACCGAGAAGACCAAATGCTTAGTAACATCTAAGGAACCAATACGGTGCAAGTTGGAAATCTACTCCAAAATTGTCGAACAGGTAAATCACTTCAAATATCTGGGAGCAGAAATAACGAGCCATGGAAACCTTTTTAACGAAGTAAGAGAGCAAACAATGAAAGCGGCTAGAATTTCGAAATGCCTAAAAGAAATTGTTTGGAAGAACAATTACCTTAATACCGAAAGCAAAACTAAGATATATAAAACGGTTCTAAGACCAATCATAACATACGCGACAGAAACAAGACCGATATAGGCAGAACTGTACAAAAGATGAGAACATTCGAAATGAAAACATTAAGAAGTATACAAGGCAAAACTCTACACGACAGAATATGGAATGAATATATCAGACAACAATGCGGGATACAGGACATAGGAAGATGGGTTAGACAAAGGCGAAGATTCTGGAACAAACACATAGAGAGAATGGAGGAAGGTAGACTTGTTAAAAGTGCAAAAATGAATAACCCAGTAGGAAAAAGATCACGGGGAAGACCACCAAATCAATGGCGAGAATGCTGGACGTCATCTTCCGGGGAAGACGTGATGGCAATGAACAGGCAATAGCCTACAAGCATGGTTAGCTGTGTTAAAAAGAAGAAAAAGAAGAAGAATATTCTTCTTTCATATAGAGAAAAGGAAAGAATATATATATATAAAGTTTATCTCCTGCAGATACAACTCTGGTTCTCTCTCCATTTATTTTTAGACTAGCGTATGGTCTCGTTAGTAGTGGAGCTGTATCGAAACATTCCCAGGAAATAATTGTCTATATAAAATATTAATTACTAATATCCTGCCGACATGTCTGGGAATTTTTATTTTATAGAAAATTGTTCCCTACGAATGTTGCTTTAGGTTTCATACAGATCCATTAACTTGACCATAAGGTAGTCAAAAAGCTTATGGAGGGAGAAACAGACTTGTATTTGCAGGCAATAAAATGTTTGTATATATTCTTTCTTTTTTCCTGCTTGAAAGGAAAATGCATATAGGCAACTATTTAAACACGGCGGAAAATAGATTTATTTATTTCTTGCTGAAATCTTAATTTTCCAACTTTTTAAGTTTTGTATGGACCTTGATCACTTGTTTTCAAGTTGCAGGCTCCTTTCTGATTATTATATTGAACTGAGTTTGCAAACAATTCTGTTGGATTTGATGTTATCTTGGGTAGATCCAAAAGTTTGATTTTATCCTACATTTCTGGACACCTTGTGGAAGCAATGAACGATACAATGGTGTGTCAATTTATCCGATTTTAAAGTCTTATTTGTTCTTAACATTGAATTTTTTTTATTCATATCTATCACTTTATCCTAAATGAAAAAGAAATTCTTTTAAAGAAACCATGCAATATATGAACAACAATAAAAAAAGGTTACATTTTAATGCAATAATATTAGTTTTATATTTATATGGTTTATACTCCTTATTTGAAGTGTTAGTGTACTGTCGTTTTAAGGTTTTTTCCGCACGGGCTGTTGCATTGAATCGCGACGCTAGTAATATTCTTCACATTGCCAGTGTCATGGTTAGAGATGCGATCAGTCGCTTTTGTCAAAATAGTAAAAACAGACGACATCGCACGAACTGCATACCTATTTAATGATCAGGGAATGAAATAAAGAACAGCAGCTGCTTGTCGAGCTTTATTCCCAGCTGATCGTGCTTAGCGGTTCTATTTTGCCCGTGAACATCAACACAGAGCTGAAAAGGAGAACAAAAGCATGTTATGCCCAGACGAATCGCGTTTTTGTTAGCGTTCACCGGATGGACTAAACCGTATCTAGAAAAAACGAACACATTTTTCTGAATTTTGCATATCTCTAAGAACATCTTCTTAAGATGCTAGTAGCGTGATACAGGAAAATGAAAACAAGTTCGCACGGACTTCTCAGACGCATTTAATGATTAAAATTTTTCATTAATATAAAATAATGCCAGGTCCCACATTGTAGGAGTCAATAATTATCTAGCTGAAATGGACATTTAAAGATTAAACCAGCCTCAATTTAGCCCTACTTTAACCTTGATCGAACATGTGTGGGATTTGTTAGGAGATTTATTCGCAATCGATCTTCAGATGGCTCTTCAAGAAGAGTGGGAAAACATTCCGCAAAGGGAAATTGACAGGTGTGTTCACAAGACTAAAGTTATGTGCAAAAAAAGCCATTTATTTTGCTAGATAAACAAAAACAAGAAATTATCAATGGACGTGTATTCCTTGCATAACATATAACACTACACAAGAAACTGAAAGATTATCAAATATTCTCCGAAACCAAAAAATATCTCTAAGTTAAGATTAGGATTCTTCAAAGAGTGCATAGTACCAGTGAAGCATATGATTCAAAAACTTGGACATGGAATAGAGAAATAACATCACAGAAGATCATTGAAAGATTCATGTTGGATACCTCATTCAGGACAGGATATAGAATGCCTGAATAAAAAGTAAATCGACAATGACGGACATTGTTGAAGTAATCAGCAAGCTGAAATGGGAAGACGCAGCACACAAGGCAAGATGGAACAAAAGGTGATGACTTACACCGAAAAGAGAAGTAGAGATAGACCACAGATACGGTGGTCTGAAGATGCTGGGTTACATTAGGTGAGCACAAACAAGGATCATTGGAGATCAAGGAAGGAGGCCCATGTTCAATTCTCGATAATAAAAGTTGGCTAGTTCTGTTATGTATTCTGTAGTATATTCTGTAATATTGTTATATTTTTAATTGTTTTAATTCATTATTTAAAAATTAGGTAATTATTGGAAATGGCGGAAATACCGAATTTTCGGTATTTTCCTATGATTTTTTATATACCTCCTATTTCCGAGTAGTGGAACACAAAAATATTGTTTTTTCGCCGATCTTGCATATTTTTTTCAAAAAAAAATCCACGTTTCTCTATTTATATATGTAAATTATATATGTTAATTTTGGTAAAAAATTATTATATATTGTGTAGTGTTGGGTATTTCCACAGTTTCAAATAATTATCAGAAATCAGAATAGTTGTCTTCCGAAAATAAAATATTTCACTATTGCCAGCATAGCAATACAAGAAAAAAAATTTTGATTCCTTTGTTTTCTAGATTTAAATGTTGGTAGAATTATTACATAAAACTACTTAATAGTAATTAAGACTCGTTATATAATTACAATATTTTAGTTAATTAACAGGTAAATATTTCAATATTTTAATTTCTTACAAAATTAAGTGGACAATTTAGAAGTTGCCTACTGATATGGTAAAAATATGCAAATTCTCAATATTATAATATAATGTGCGAGTTTATAAAACTTTTTAAATGAACTCAGCTAAAAGCTCAACTTCATAAAACTTCCTCTAGCCTTTTAAAGTGTTTAGAATACTTCGGAATCCAGGCGGATAATATTTTGAGGGCAATATCGTCTCCGGTGGCCAAAAATCTCACATTTATAGTTACGACGAATATAGGGCCCGCTTTCTAGCCACAAAGCAATATCTATACGGAATGCGGTCGAGAAATGTCGCCATTATTCCGTTCTACCGCATCACGCTGACCTTTGCCACGGCCGACAAAACTTCCATTACGATCCTCGCTGCATCCCTGCACTTCTGTTGTGCTAGTTAAAAATTGGAAGATAAGAATGCATTGAATAGACCAAATGGCTGCAGTCTAGTAGGTATATTGAGAGTAGAAAATTGAATGTCGTGGCAAAATGAAATCACGTAGAATACTTTATTGTAATTTACGGGAATAATGGAATGGGAAAAAAGTTAAAAAATAAAACGTGACTGTTACTTAAACTTTTAATTAAGGAATTTTTTCCTTTGAACTGTTATTTCTTACTTAAATATTTTAGAGAACTTTCTGAAAACTTTTTAATTACTTATTTGTTCTTGATATGAACAGGGTGGCCACCTTATTTTGTTTATTATGAAATTTATTTCGTCATTTTAATCATATTAGTTTCAGAATTTTTTATTGTAATATAAAATAAATTTGAGAGTCAGCCAGAAGGCAAAAGATCATTTAGATGACGAAGCATAAAAATGTATTAGAATTATCCACATTATGAAAGGAATTAACTACTCACGGAAATATAACAATTACTTTTTCAACACCTATCTGGCTATTTGATCTGGGAAGCAACTAAGAGGAGTAGTATATTTGGCGGGGTTCTGGGCCCCATGGTATCTCTCTATCTGCCTATCCATATATGGACAATGTCTTCAGTTGAAAAAGTAACGTATCGACTTCTTAGGCTGAAGAAGTGATGATTAATTTAAGTAGTCGTCAAAGATGATACCTACCATTGGTTCCAAGCAGACGACATTCCATCTACCTATCCATATATGGAAGTATGCCTTCAGCTGAAGAAAGGCGTAGTTAAGTTCTTGTGCTGAAGAAGTGATGACTTATTTTGTTGGTCGTCGTCGTGATCATCGTCAAAGAGTATACCTACCTTAGATTGTAACCTGAAGGCTTCTTCATGATTTCTTTATATGGAAGTATGTCTTAAGCTGAAGAAGTGTATGTTTGAGTTCGTGAGATGTATTAACGAAAGAATAAAAAAGATGCGTTGTTGAAGAAATGTATATTTGGTTGCCTAAGTAAAGCCTAAGTCTTAACCATGACGTAAAAACTTATATGTTTTATAAAATGTTTGTAGCGTCCGCCATAAGGTGAAAAAAGTAGAAACAGGATATATTGATGCGTGCCAGTGTAGTGTAGGCAAGAGCAGCCACTTCGATTCCACCGATAAAAAGTCCAAATTATTGTTAGGCAAGGAGTCTACAAAATATTTAGCTGACATCTTCCAACCAAACTATATACATTCAATCCAAAACCATCAACAGTAATAAATAATAAAAATGAAAAAATAGATGTAGTGATTTCCAAGAAAGTGACAAAAAATCACTGAATATGAGAATGGCTCTGTACCTATTTATTATTGCGATAAAATTGAGGTATGTACTAGAAATCTGGAGGATGGTAGGCGAATCAATACAGATTAAAATATAAGTGATTCTGTGACAAAAATTTTATCAGGATAACGACTGTGCCATCACACTAATCCATAGTGTTATTTTATTATGTTTTGCTTTCTTTACCATAATCCATTAATTTCTTATAAACAATTAAAACCAAAAGATTTCTTTCTTTGTTGTTTTTTGCTTATCAAGTCAAAATTAATGATGCAATCTCGATAGTGTCAACAGACAAATTATAAAGGCAAGAATAGCAACAAAATGAGCCCTTGCTGCACTCAATCCAATCATTAGATACGGAGAAAATCAGAAAAAACCCGTAATTTCAACACTTTTTCAAAAATTCTTTTCTCCGTTACTTTTCAAACTGAAGCGCTAGCTCTTCGCGAAATAATAGAAACTTATATATACTTTACGCTTGCTCAAATAAGACACTGTCAATTCATTGGTTTTTGCAAAATTGTCATTTGAAATTTTTAGTACTACACTATCTTTCAGCTTACTTAGATGTGTTATTTTTAATTTTGTAAAAGATTTTGAAAATAGAACTATCATTCTAAAAACCTATATTTTCATTTTGCATCAAAAAACCTGTAAAATACGCGAAAAATGCTAGCAAACATGACCGGACGCGTATAAGTAGCTGTATAGTAGAGGCAGCGCGGCTGCGAGGGGAGTCGTATTTACTTAGTACATACGACTCCCTCTGATAGCATCGCTGTCCCCACTATTCTTCTACTTTCACGCCCTCGGCCATTTTTGGTCATGTTGGCTAGCATTTTTCACGTATTTCACAGATTTTTTGATGCATCATATATAAGAACTAATGAACTAAAAATTTCAAATGGCAACTGTGCCAAAACTAATTACCGACAGCGTCTGATTTCAGCACGAATAATTACACATAAATAACTATTATTTCGCTAAGCACTGCGCCACAACTTGAAAAATACATGAATTTTCTGGTTGTTCCTATTTTTCTCCGTTACTAATGGTTCGGTTGAGTCGATCTAGGACTCATTTTATTGTTATCTTTATTCTCTAAAATTTATTCCTTTACGCCATCGAGATTACTTAATCAGTTTTGATTTTCTAAGCGAAAAACGAAAAGAAGACACGCAATTTGTTTTAATTATTTGTTTTAAAGTACTCATAACAAAATATCACTACAGATCGTTTTTAGTGTGATTGGATAGTCAGTATCCTAAAAGGAATTTTGCCACGAAAAAATCTCTTTTGATTGACTTATGGCAGAAGTCCTTAGCTTACCCAAACCTGATAATCCTACGCACATAATGAATTCATATAATCCCATTTTATTTTTACCATTAATATTACTGGAAGAAAAGCAAATATGTTCAATCTTGTTCCTGGATTTAGTCAGAGTTTGTGGCAGGATCTGATATGAACAAAATGATTGATTTCCAACATATGTATGCTTAAACCACCAAAGTGTTGGTAAGAACTAAATATATATATCCTTATGAGACACTCTAAAATATAATTAGATCAATAACACTACGACACAAATTTTGACTTATTTGTTGCATTTCGTATGAAAAATGAATTGTTTGTTAATTTGGAGGCGCTGAACACAAAAATTACAATGAAATTAAACACTTAGTTGCAATTTACAAGAACAAGTTTTTTTTTATTTTATCTTTAACAAAATAATAAAAAATACATACTTTTACACTTGTAGAGACACTAAATATCCTGTCTTTTTGCTTATCTTTTGTTAGTTGTTTCTGGAACATCTCTAACAAGAGTCCAAAAGTAGTCGGCTTCAGTTAGTCTTGGGATTTCTGACACAGGTACTGAAAAGCAGGCTCATCTATATTCATACCTTAACAAAGTTTTTATTATGCCCAACCAAATATGAAGTGGTGGCAATAAAATCTTTTTGGGGTCTACCAAAGGTATATGTTGTACATTATTTTTATCTGGCTCTAATGGTTGTCGAACGGACCAGTCTTTTCTCTTGTAATGAAGTGTCTTTGTCCGACTATCCCATTTACAGAAAAAAAAAACAGCAAAACTGTATGTAGGCTAGCTGCAACCCAAGAAAAGTGCAATAACCTTTAAGTCGCCACAGATCTACCACAGGTGCTCATCGAATCCTATACTTGTCAATAAGTATTTCATATTGTCGTATGATTCTTTCGTGAGAACTGCATATTCAACAGGCCATAAAATAATTTCCATATGCAATAGTACTGCTTATAAACTCAATGCTGAACTGTCTATAAACAATTTCCGTTCCTCTGGTTTCTAGGTTATATTTAAATCCGCCAATAAACCGTTAATTTTACTGCAGAAAACCAAGTTCTTTTCTGTGTTAAAAACTGGTCCTAGTCTTTTATGGGGTTACGAAAAACACATACTGACATATCGTCTTCTAATAAGTTTCACGGTTACAATCTTGATCCTAGGGACTTATTTTGTACAGTTGGGGGTGAAATCAGGATCTCTTGATGTTGATGATATATCTTCTTGAAAAGCTATTATATCGTAATTATCTGATTCGTAATTCATTATTTCTAGGAGTTGTGGAATAGGAATAGCCTACTTTTTCTTCTTGGATATACATGTGCCTTGCTCAAATCATTAACTTGATTTGAAGGCTCATTCCAGATCATTGTGACAGCAAACCACAAAGATAGGTTTTTATTATTTAGCCAGTTTATCAGACTTGAAGCGCATACATTACAGCATATATGTGGCGCCCAATATTGCAACCGAAATAAAGCTGATATGCCCTTTTTATCAATGGAGTAATAGACCACTTCTGAGACGCAAGAGTCACCTCACCACAAACATGACAAAAGTGATGTGGATTGTTTACACACTTTCAAGACATCTTACACTCTCAACAATTCGATTCGACTCACTAACCTCGATTGACTAACGCTTCCGATTTGTTGCTGCTTATATACCCAAATACGGCTGCTATAGTTTTAGACAATATTCGGGAATTTTGTGTTCAATTCCATAATATTCGCAATAGTGGCTTTTACCATTTGTTTATATACAGGGGCTGTAAAAGTCGATTTTCATGAGTTCAAATTGATATCTCCCTTATTTCAAGCCCTGGGAGTTTGAGACTTCGTATATGGGGGTTTATCCCTGAAGATTCTGATGTTGCTAAGTTGTGCAAAATTTCCTGGGACCTTGTAGACTTAGACAATCTAACTAAATGATATGAATTCTTATTTTAATTCAGGTACTAAAAACTGTATTATAACCTTGTCATCGGTGATGCAGTGTAAAGATATAAAGGACGAATTTCCTGCAATCTAAAAATTATTATCCGGTCAAAATAAGACATGATATTAACTAAATATAAGAATTTGGGTAACACGAAATAATGACAGATATGAAACACAAAAAAATAAAATATCCTTGTTGCACCTTTACTTTCGACTCTTTAATATTCCGATAGACTTGTGTCCAACAAACATAATCTCAGTTCTATTCAAGAAATTGCGATAAATCTCGTTTTCTTCTTTTTCCCTTCGACAAAATAAAAAATTACTTTGTTGTTTATTCGACTGAATATTCATGTTTCTGTGATACAGATAAAAATAATTAAGGGTTAGCAAATTTTCAAACTTTTTTTCTGTACTAATCATTTAGCAGGTAATGTAAGTGTATCTTAAATTAATAATTGCCTTAAACTTTTTCTTTTACCCTTCCTTCAAATTAAACTTCAATTCATCCAAGTTGATTGAGATAACGTCAAACCATTAGATAACAGCCAATATTACTTTCTTCCCTTCGCAACAATCTCCGCCAAAATTATTACCATCCATTAAGACGCGCCTCCCTAATCTGAATTTGTAGATAATCGTCATTAGCGACAAATTGCATTTACTCGTTAATATGCGCTGTAGCACTAATTTGATTCTGTAAATCCCATGATGACTGTTAAACCTCTTTACAAAGACATTAGTCGAAATGAGCTTGTGAAACACTAATTTTATCAACGCCCCTACGTGTATATGACCCAGATTTTATCGGATACATTATTTAATGGTGTTTATCTGTACGCAGTATAATTTGCCTGTTTGTATCGCAGTTTTGTTTTTAATTTTCTCTTTTATGACTCTATCAGTGATCTACTAACATGCTTAATTAACGAAAGTATCTATGATTCTTTACTCATGTCAATTTATCCTTTTGCTGATATTTTGATCGGATAATTGATAGGAACATTAGTTCAAGTTAAAAATTATGGTTCTTGAGTTTAGACCGTGTTAAATTTCAATTATTATCCGACGTTCCGTTCCTACGATTTCACAAGGCATCTTCAGGCATCTTTACTCCACGAGATTAGAACACCGAGTGACTATTGAGGAGCAACAGCCCGGTATTTATACCTAAAAACATGTCTAATTTCCACTTATTTTAGTTTTCAAGGAACTTTCTACGAGCAGACTTCGCGAGCGGCCATGGGATCTCTGCGATCACCTGAGGTAGCTAACATCTGCGTGAAAATTTTCGAAAAAGACGCCTCGCCTTCTTCTCGTCTAAAATCTAAATTTTGGTGCAGATATGTAGATGATACGTTCGTAGTTTGGCCGCATGGCACAGATAACCTCCATACTTTCCTGGATGATCTAAATCAACAACATCCTAGCATAGAATTCACTATGATAACTGAATCAAATAGTGCTCTTTCCTTTCTTGATGTACTTGTTCAAAGGAAAAAGAATGGTAAAATAGAACATTCTGTATATAGAAAACCAACACATACAAATCGATTTCTGAATAAAACGTCATACCATCATCCTTCTCAAAAACAATCCGTCATAAACTCTTTGATACATAGAGTACTTTCAATATGTGATGAAGAATCACTAAAATCAGAAAAAGAAAGACTTACCATTAGTAAGTCTCTGAGAGGCAATGCATGTAGCGAAGAAGAAGAAGAACGTTCTATTAATAAATATAAAAACCTAACTTCTCAACAAAATGTCAAAAATGTACCTCCTATGGATAGTGTTGTCTTACGTTACATACATGGAACTACCGACAAGATTGCCAGATTGCTCCAAAAATCAAATATTCGGACAATTTTCAACACAGGTAAGAAAGTTGGATAACGTTTGAAGTCTCCAAAGGACGCAATTTCTTTTTAAACAGAAGGCGTTTACAAGATACCCTACTCTTGTGGTAAGGTGTGTGTAGGTGAAACAGGACGGTCTAAATATATTAGGCTTAAAGAATATGAAAAATGTATAGAAAAGAAACAAATTGTACAATTTGCAGTAGCTGAACACTTTTAATGTAAAATAAACTAAGGTGCTAGCATCAGTGTCTGGTTTCTTTAAACGTAAAATTGAAGAATCAATCGAAATTTGTAAATATCCAAATAATATTAATAGAAATGCAGATTACAGTCTACATCACACGTAGAAATCGATTGTAACTCTGGATCACGGTTCGCTGAGCACCAGTCAGTATATATATCTGGCTGTTGCTCCTCGATAGTCATTCAATGTTCTAATCACTTGGAGTAAATATCTCTGAAGATGACTCGTGCAATCGTAGGCGAAAAGTCGGATAATAATTTCAATTTGACAAGTTCGAAACCCAAGAATTATGATTTTCAGCAAAGATCAATACAGTTTTGAGGATTTTTACATTTTCAAAATCGAAAGTGTGTTGTTTTTCTGTACTGTGATTCGTCAATCCGATCTTATTATGTTTGATATATTTGTGGCTATTTATTCTATTTTTTAGATATGGACTGGTTTGGCCGATTTTAATTCCGTCGCAATTTTTACAGGTGATGTGCTTAGGTATTTTGGATTTTAAGTTGCTGAAATTACTTTTTAATAGAATGTATCTTTTATAACTAACAGTAATATTATGGTTTTTGGAGGGCATTTTGAAGTTTTCCTTAAAGTTGTGGTACATATGGTATAGAGACATTGATTTATTTGTTTCATATTTTGGTGATGTAAAATTTGTTAACTGTTTTTTCAAAGATTTTGTATACAATTTTAGGAAGATAATTATTCAGCAATGAAGCTTTTTTTGCTTTTTTAATTGTATAATGAAATTTTTGGCTTGAATGAATGAATGAATGAATGAATTAATGAAAAAGGGGTGGTGATACTAGATCATCGATGCCTAGGCCTCCATTGTGCCCTTTACATCCCACCATATCTGCAAGTTATTCGAGGCCGATCACCTTTGCGAATCCAAGCAGCCTCGTTAGTTGAACTTGCCTAACTGCTTCCGGTATCAAAACTGTTTCTCCGAAATATCTCTGTCTATCTCTGAAGATGGCCCCTGAGGTGACAATATCCTGTCAACAATCCCACCACAATTCACAGCTCTTTCCTTCCCAATGAGAGAAGCTCCTTAGTACGCCGTGCGCCAGGCCCAGCTATATGTTCCTTAGCACACATCATTCCAGGAGCTCCCATCCATGATTCAATAAATTTTCTTTCCAGCAACGATTTTAATTCCCTTTTGCCAATAACAATTGGGACAGGTAATATTGGTTGGGGTCCATAAGGTTCGATCGCCGAACACAACTTTGCCAGATGGTCTGCTTCCTTATTCCCGCGTATGCCCGAGTGACCCGGGACCCATACGAGTCTGACTGTGCAGCCTTTCCTTATCATACCATTTAGTACATCCTTGCACTCAGACACCAGTCGCGAAGTCACGACACTCGACTTCAGTGCCAATATCGCAGCCTTACTGTCTGAGCATATATTTATTTCTCTATTCCTGTCTATGTCCCTCTCACAGAGATGGGCACACTGCAGAATAGAATAAATTTCCGCTGTGAAAATTATCGCACATTGTCCGAGAGCATAGTACTCTCTGACTCCTGTGGTCCCGCCGAATACTCCGGCTCCAGCTCTTTCATCTTGTCGGGATCCATCAGTATACCATCAGGAAGATTTTGTTCTCCCTCCCAATCCTCTCTACTTGGCATAAATATCTCCAAGGAGAGGTTGGGTTTTAAAAGCGGTGTCATGTAGTTTGTCCTCATGGGGAGTGATGGACACCTCTCCGCCGCGCTTTGCCAGACACCTGAGTCGCCGCCTGTTCCGATTCCAAGATGTCCCAGGTAACTTCTTCAGGGCCTCGTTCTATATATTCAACAGGACTTCCAGAACCCTGATGGAAGCAGTCCTCATCGCACTCAATATTCTCACACAAGCCATTCTCTGAACTTTATCAAGTTGAAGAATGTGTTTGCGCTTTGGTGTACTACGCCACCATACAATAGCGGTGTACGTTATCATGGGGCGGATCACCATGGTATATATCCAAAATAGCACTTTAGGTGTCAGTCTCCACGTACACCCAAAGACTCGTTTATAAGCCCAGAAAGTACATATGGCTTTCTTGGTTCGAGTCTCAATATGATTATTCCGGCTCAGTCGTGAGTCCAGCAGTACTCCTAGGTTTTTAACTGTCCCCTTAAGTTGAAGAGTCCTTCCCACCAATCTTATTATGGGAAGTCTCCCCATTTTCCTCTTTTTTTTTTTGTAAAGAATACTATCTCGGCCTCGATATTTTTGGCTTATAATCGGCAAAGAACACAAAATTCTTTTTTTTATTTTTAAAAATTATTTTTTTATTAACAAGTTTCTTATTTATAACAAATTACGTGATCAAAGTACCCATGGGGCTCCCTAACTATAATAACATAGTTCTTCCAGATACACATACTGAAACAATCTTAGAAAAATAAAACCTTTAAATATCGATCTTTTTGACCCAAAACATGAGTATAAACCTTAAATCAATAATTACCTATAAAAGGTAAAGTTGTCGGCCATTGAAACGAAAACGTTTTACTCGACCTTACTTATATTCTAATATAATTCAACATGCAACGCCTAAACGGCGAAACTAATGATATATTACTGAAAAATTGCCCGATTTTCTTCGTAGTTTGCATTAAGTTGACATTACCCTAATTCAAATTGCTAGCTCCGCAAAGTGCACATTTTGCTTGTTCTAGTTTTAGGCACACTAACCTCTTTAATCTCTCTCGAAAATGACAGTGACTTCCTCCAGCCAGAATTTATTTCTGTAATAACGTTAACTGTTTGAATTTTTAATAAGATTTATCACGAAATTTCAAGCCGACTCGACTATGAAAATTATAGATGTTGTTGACTTTTAAATGCTACTTAATTAGCTACAACGTCATGAATATCTATTAACTTTGCTTGCAGAAATATAAATATACATTGACAAGTTAAAGTCACGCAATGTAACAAAATATACAATTATACCACAAGACTGATTGTTACAATTTTGACATGCTCTATATCAAATAGGTCTGTTTTAATTAAACTCTGTTTTCTACTTTAGTAAACTTTGGATTAAACCGAAAATTAATATTTTATTTGGTTTTTTTCTATACCAGTACTGTAGAATCGTCAGAAGGAGACAGTTTGGTCTTTTCTCTTGCATAAGAGGCGATGTGACAAACAGAGAAAAAATATACTTTGAAAAAAAAATATCTCCTCCCGTACTATCTCACACTAGAAAATTTATTTGCAATGGTTACCTTAGCTCTAAGTGAGCATTAGAAGGAACAAACTCAGACACAGCTTCCAGTTAGAATATCTTTAGCAGCATAAACCTATTGCACGTATTACTTAATTACTTACTCATTGAATTGCTTTAAGATGCTTAAAGTGGATTAGGTAATGATGTTAAGTTCCATTCATTGAAAAATCCACAGTGCTTGGGTCAGTTAGCTCTTATTGTCTTGGCAATTATATAAGGGTGGGGTTTTCATGATTCTCTAGGTACAAAATGCAAAGACAGCACTTCTTGAAGTTACTCTTAACGAAAGTTCATTTTTAAGGCGCGATCAGCAGCTTAAAACTGGTAAAATGATAATTCCGGAAAGCCTTAATCTCTACAGATAGATTCTTCAGATTATCCAAATAAATCTCCAGATACTTGTACTAAATTATGAAATTTACTTTAACAAAAATGCTTAAAATAACAAAGCAAAAATGACACAGATATGCTAGCTGTAGCTGTAAATAGTAAAGCAAAGATAGTTTCCCAACGAAAATTGCAAATTCCGTTACAATACTATTCTATGTTTCTTTTTCTCACAAATTCAAACGAACGAGACCACTATCGGATGTTTTAATATCCCCTTGTGAGTTGTTTGATATACGTGGCCAAAAGGGAATCAAACGCAACGCATTGGCCCACAAACATTTTTAAAGTCCGAGATGTAGGTAGTATCTCTATTAAGAACGCAGAGCTTCAAGAACATGGGATAAATATCGCATAAAAACAAAAAACGTCATAGAGCTTCAAAACTAGGATAATAGCTTGCAAAAACTGAGTAAGTAATTCAAATGCTACAAATGTTAGACGAAGCTTAAAATTACTTATTATTGATATAAAGTTTTAAAAGCCATTATGTGGTTTAAAAAACTCTTTTATAGCTGAAAAAGCGGACCTCTCAATCAACATTTTTTATAAGGTTATGGCACGCGTAAAATGGAAATAATTTACGTTATTGAACCCGACGATTATAACAAAAAATACAGAAAGTAGATACCTGATTTCGGTGTAGATTGATCAAATCAAATAATAAAATACACAGATGATCACTGATTTTATTCTTTAACAATTCTATAAACTGCTAGCGTTACCAGCTACAAATAAAATTGCTGAATTCGCTAGACTTATCCATATGCAAATTTTAAGAGATTTTTTAAGACCGTGTCCTAATTATTGGAATAATATTCGACACTACGTCTCCCCAAAACTCAATATTATTCACCAAAAGCTGCAATAAAAATAGATTCTTGGGCACGAAAATTGACAGAAGATACCGATATTGAAATCTTGCGAAAACGCAACTTGTGTTAAAACCGATGCCTACAGATGGCAAGAGGAATTATCTCTTGCAAAATTCCAAGTCTAAATGAAGCAAGCATAAAAGTAAGAAGAGCCAGTTATTTAAAGAATTGGACTATCGGATTAAGTTGCTACGCTGGTATTTTTCACGCCAAAACGACATAATTTAGTGAAATTAAATTCAGTTTTAGAGTATTACCAAATTAATAAATATTAAAGCAAAATCATCAGAGTTCAGTTGAAAGTTGCTGCGCCAGTAAGTAAGTATGCCAAGCTAACCCCTATGCTGGAGGGTGGGAGTGAGTCATTCAGGGTGCCACTGCATCGGTAGCTAAATTGAATGCAGAAACCTTCCGCAATGTTGTTAGGAACTAGTTTTTAACTTAATTCCTATTCCCGATAAACCCAGACGTTTTCCATGACGAAAAAACATTCCAGGATAATTTATGGTTTTCCATATTTTCCATGATTTCAGAGACCTTGTGTTATAATACATATTATACAGGGTAAGTGGAAAAAGGAGATCAATTCGTTATCCATATATTCTTTGAATCAAAAAATAAAAGTTTCATTTGGTTATTATTCATTTTGGCCTTTCATGATTAAAGTACAGGGTGTATGAAAATAACAAAAGGTACATAAGCAAGTGAGCATGCGGGTCAAATAAAACTCGCTAATAAAGAATACGAGTAAAAATCTTTGGTTGAATGTGAATGAATACTTTATAATTACCAAACTATGAACTTAAAGCGGGGAAAAATGAAAGTCAAGGCAAATAGTCTCAGTCTTATTTATAACAAAGATCCATGTGTACGCACTACGCTTCTTGTTTCAAACGTCAAAATTTAAAAATAACCCGAATGCGAATTCCTGAGTAATAAGAGTTGCCGTTCTTATAAGGGTCCTCGACAATGCCGACCAATAGCGGTAGGAAATTAGGAAAGGAACCGTCACTGCCCGTTCTTATAAGGGTCCTCGACAGTGACGGTAGGATGACACAACATTGCCCGTTCTTATAAGGGTCCTCGGCAATGCTAGCCATTAGAGGGGTAGGACGTAAGGAAGGAAGTCTATGGTAAACACCATATACACACAAGCCTAGCCTCACCTACATTACTAGACCAGGAAGGCGCGGCCCAGCAGGCGACCCAGTCCAGTCCGTTTGGACTGTTGACCCGGGTGGAGAACGTATAGTTCTCCGCGAAATAATGGTCTGATCGGACTTAAATAGACGGCCCGGGCTCCCATTACGCTGACGTGTGACGGTGTGCGGTGATCGCGCATACGATACTGCTGTATGTGGCGCGCGATTACTATGGTCGGACGCTCTGAAAATCTCGGAAAATTATATTTCCCGGCATAGCGCGGTCAATCTAATTATATTCCAGTAATATTTAAACTTTAAGCAATCTTTTTCCGCAAGAATCAGATTTTTCGGATGTAAAATAAATGAATTAAATCCCGGCGAACATACACTTGCCCAAAAATTTAGTAACTTCGTTACAATAGATAACCCATTAGTTACTTTTAAATTAAAGAAATACACTTCCCATCGGTGATCGTTACAACGCAGTAAAGGTCTGTAGTAAAATCAACAAAAAAATGCGCCTAACTGATATGTTTTTATTCTAAGAATTTATGGGAGATACTTAAAGAAAAGGATATTGTGTTTGCCTGTAAGATAAGTATTTGCAAAAATAAGGTAATATTAACTGAATTAGCCTTAATAAACTTAAACTGAAATTTGAAAAGTGTTCTTAAAGGGCTAGTTTCAAACTAATTGACTTAGCGCACTTTTATTAACAACATGTTGATTTAACAAATTCGATTTCCTAATTGTATATTAAAATGTGTTGGCGCTGTCATGCATTGTTCCAATGTTTATAAAATGCTTATAGAATGTTAAAATAACCGATTAGTTAATTGAATAATTTATTATGACCTACTTGATTGTTTAAATATAATAAATAGTTGATCATGTGTTACGAAAATTACGTTGTTTTAGTTACGTAAATAGTAAATGGTGACAAAAAGTAGCAGTTTATTTTGGGTTTAACATAAATTTATCATGTAAGTTGGCCATATTGCAGCTTCAAAAATGGTTAATTTGATTTACTCAAGTCAGATCTGAAATTATGAGTGTTTTGTTTTTCGATTTTAACTCAGGAAATCTGCATCCAAGAAGATTATTCAGCTCCTTTCTAAAAGTTTAAACGGCTGTGGGTCGTATTGAATATTATATAATAAATAAAATGAAATGTTTCTTAAATCTAGAGACAGTATAGGTCTACAAGTATGGATCAGGTCACATATGCTTCATTGCTTCCAAACGAGGGGGTAGAAGGAGTTTACTTTTATAATCATAAATATGATCATAATAATATAATAATTCAACAGAAAGGATGTACAAGGGGAGCAATGGAATGCAAGGTGAAGGGAGTAATGAGATGTAAGGAACAATTGATTGTTGACTCTGTCATATGTAACAGAGCCTGTACCAACCGAAGAAACCTCTTTGCTGCCTACGTGGATTATAAGAAGTCCTTCGACTCAGTGCCACATGAGTGGCTCACAACTATATTGAGAATGTATAAGGTCGATAATCATTTTGTTTCCTTTTTAGAGCGCTTCATGTCTACCTAGGATCTAATTGCAAGTGCCATCCAGCGACACCATCGAAACTAAAACAATTCCGATACGAGGGGGAATATTTCAGGGTGATTCTCTTAGCTCATTGTACTTCTGCCGGGCAATGAACCCACTATCACGCCGTTTGAATTCCACCAGATACGACTTTAGTATTAGAAATAACAACGAAGAAGTAGTACGAGTGAATCATCTTCTATACATGGATGATCTTAAACTGAAGGCTGCTAACAGAAACCAGCTGGAACAAGTGCTTAAATTTGCAGAAAAGTTTTCCGGGGATATCGGAATGCAATTTGGAGTTGACAAGTGCCGTATTCTGAACATCGTTAAAGGGAAGATACAATCAGGAGCATCTGAAATGCAGAACGGTGAAACTATCGCTGCAATGAAAGCAGAACAAACCTACAAATACCTAGCTATGAAACAGGCCAGAAGAATTGACCATTACACTATGAAAACCGAATTGACAACTAACCTAAATAGTAGATATTTGTTTAAGGCCCGCAAAACGTACGATTGCTCTGCACTTAGCTCTATTGGAGTTGTAAAATAGAGCAGGGAGGATATCAAAAATCTACAAAGAAAAATGAGAACACTCCTAACAAAAAAACCTCTTCTTGAAAACAAACAGTTCAAGTTATATTGGGACCGAACGGTTTTGACAAATCAAAGACTTGCTCATAATAGACCAGATACTATACTAACAGATAAAATTTCTAGGCGAACGACATTGCTGTCCCTAACAATAACAACCTAAAGCGAAATTATGAGAAGATCGCCAAATACAGAGATCTGGAGGTGCAAATTTCAAGATAATGGACAATAAATAGCGTCCAAATGATTCCCATAATTTTATCAACAACTGGAGTGATACCAAAGAACCTCCTGCAGAACATCAAAGGACTGGGCCTTAGTGAGCATCGGTATATACCGATTCAGAAAGCAGTTCTCCTTGCAACCGCGCGAGCCGTCCGAAAGTTCGTAGCAAATACAGCAGACCACATCACCCAGAACCCGATAACATGGAAAGGGTTGTCACAGAGCTTCATACTTTTGGTATCTTTGTATAACTGGTATTAGGTAATATTCCCTGTATGGAGTGCGAAGTCGTTTGGCTTGGAATCATAATATATAACAAGTACTCTATCATAATGTTTAGAGAAGATATAATTTTTTGTCAGTTTATTATATATTGTGCAGCCAATTTAATAAATATTATTTTCAGCCACAATAATTGGGTGAACTGGAAATATCAATTCTAAACAGCCACGTATTTCATGATCATGAATGTAATGGTTTTGATAAGATTGTTCGCAATAATCTCTAGTAAGAAAAAATACCCCAAATATAAATAATAACGGTAGCGTGAAGATACAATATTACCCAAATAGTGATCTACATGTAGCCAACCTACATATTACTACAATTGATGAAATTACATCCTTTTTTTTGTTTTAAATACAAGAATTAAGTGAAACTAGTTACCCCAGATGATCAAGCATAGGATAAGATGGGGTGGTTACTTTGTTGCGGAGCTTATCAATATGCATATCCCAGCAAAAATTAGGTGAATTTCCAAAAATTTCACACCTTGTACTTAATATACTGACCTGCTTTTAATTTTTATTAGCTATAATTCACTGAAAATACCAATTTGAGAAGCAGAGCACACAACACTTGTTTTATTCACGTTTAAATATAACCTGCATGCATTAAACTAGTCTTGAAACTTGATAAGCATTTCTTAAGCCATTTGAGTATCTTCTTTTATACTGTTATTCGCCATTGCAGTTGATGTAATTAACAAAGTTACACTAATATCTTTTACAAACATTAGGTAGGTCGTTATTAAATATCAAAATTAAAAGAGAGCCCTGAGGCAACCCATAGGAGATTTTAAATTTGGTGGATTTAATTTTATCGATTTCGACAATCTGATAACAATTATAAAAGTATGCCTGCAACGACTTGTGAATTGTGCCTCTTGAACCTCACCCAGAAAGCCTTTCGAGAATAAGAGCATGGTCAGCAAGGTCAAAAGCCTTTTTCAGATCCACAAATATGCCGACGAATTTATTTCTATTATTTTAATTTTCAAACACATTATTTAAAAATTTAGAAATCGTCATAGAATGACCAAATTTTTTAACGGATATAACAAAACATAAACAATTTTTTAAATACAGTTGACGCCAGATTGTCCATGCGAACTGAAGTAGTATTTTTTATTTATTTAATTAACAGGCCTCAGCATCATTTTGTTGGTAAGCAATCTATTCTGTCGATTGTTCGCAAGTATTTGATAATTTATTAGGTACTCATAAGTTCCTCGGAATATCCGTTGAATATAGGCATTTCCTGTTTTTATTATTATAAAAAATTGCTACAACATAAAAGGTACTCATATAGCATAGTCGTAAATATTTTTTATAGTCTATTAAATACTATAAAAATACTGTAAATATTCAAAAAAGTATGTCTTTAATATGGCAACAAAACCATATATTAGTTCTTTAAGTATTCATCATTCATAAATCTCACAGCATAATGTGATGAATTAAAAAAATACAGTATGTAAAGATAAAACAAAGACCCTAGTATAGAAATTTTGCAAAGATTTCCCTTGGGATTTGCATTTAGTTAGCATTAGCCTAAATTAAATTACCAACCTTGTGAAAAGTGCATTCGGCGTGCTCTAGTTCAGGGCACCGTATCCCATTTTATCTCCCTTGAAAATGACAGTGACTTCCTCTGGACAAGATTTATTTCGTTAAGTAATGCCAGCTACCGAGATTTGAAACACACACGTTACAAAAATTTGGGATCAGCAGTTATATAAAAGATGAGTATATATGTACTGAGTATTCAAACATTTCTCCAAATATTTTGTCATTTCCCGAGCCTGTTTTATTATATATATATATATATATATATATATATATATATATATATATATATATATATATATAAAGGGTTGAAAGCTATACATACCTTGGCACCAATGTAAACAGTCAATGGGATCACTCATTAGAAATAAAACAACGTATAGCAAAAGCCAAAGCAGCGTTTAAAAAAATGAGCACCGTCTTCAAAGGCCGTGATCTGCCGCTGAAAACCAAGGTCTTCATGCTACAGTGCTATGTTTTTCCAGTTCTGCTCTACGGAACAGAGGCTTGGACGCTCTCTGAAGCGTCCATTAAAAAACATGAAGCGTTCGAGATGTGGTGCTATAGGCGCATCTTAAGAATCTCCTGGGTCGACCGAGTCACAAATAATGAAGTCCTGCACAGAATGGGAAAGGAGTGCGAAGTGATCAAAACAATTAAAAAACGCAAATTGGAATACTTAGGACATATTATGAGAAATGAACAGCGATATAACCTCCTCCAATTAATTCTGCAAGGGAAGGTGTACGGCAAGAGGGGGCCTGGACGAAGACGAATCTCTTGGCTCCAAAACTTAAGAAAATGGTTCAACATGAGCACGACTGGACTGTTTCGCGCAGCTGCCAACAAAGTAAGAATAGCCATGCTAGTCGCCAACATTCGGAACGAATAGGCACCGCAAGAAGAAGAAGAATATATAAAGCTCCTTCTATATCAATAAAAGTGTTTGCCACCAGTGATTGAACACATGAATACAATTTTATATATATATATATATATATATATATATATATATATATATATATATATATATTTGATAATGCCTCACATAAATCTACAGTGAGAGTGTATGTTCTTGCCTATTCTGTGATCTCTGGTCATAGGTAACTTGCTGGACCAACTGACTCAGGATCTACAATGATGACATATAAGAGGCATACACTACGGGATTATAACAAATCCTTTGAAAGCTGCCTTAAACCATGTCATCATCCCCCATTGTGGAAATAGAAGTAATTCTGAGCCTCCCTCTACTGCAGATAATTGTAATGAGGACACTGGCAATACATGGGAATTTCTGACGCATGTACTGAACATTTGGCGCGTCTGTATTCAGTGCCTTAACAAAGTTTTTCATTGGACCCAATTTGATATGCAATGGTGAAAACAAAGTGTTTTTGAGGTCTATCAATGGCATATGTTCTACATTTTTTTCACTTGGCTCTAATGATTGTCAAACGGACCAGTCTATTCACACAAAAAATAGCAAAACTGCAACCTAAGTAAAAGTGAAATTAACTTTAAGTCGCCACACATCTGCCATTGGTGTTCATCGTATTTTATACTTGTCAATAGCTACTTCATATTATCGTATGATTCTTTCATGTGAACTGTATATCCAACAGGAATAAAAATATTGTTATTACTCTGGCTGTTGGCGTTTATTAAAAACAACATACTGAAACATCGTCTTCTAATAACTGAAACTGCTTTTGATTCTAGTAACTCTGCTTTACTTTTTGAAAGTTCTGAGTCCCTCACAAGAGCGCTTAATTCTGATTGAGTTATTTTGTGCGGTTGGCGGTATAAAGTGCTGGGTGTGAAATAAAGATCTCTTGATGTTGTTGGCATATCTTCTTGAGAAATCGTTGTATCGTTATTTTATAATTCGTAAGTGAATGTTTCTGCAGGTTCTGGAATAGGAAGTTCGTCACAATGAGACACAGGTCTCATGGCAGATGGTAAATTTGGATAACTGAGAACCGACCTTTTCTTCCTGGATAAACTTGTGCCTTACCCAACGTGAGGTATGATGCAAAATAGCAATCATTAACATGATTTGAAGGCTCTCTCCAGATCATTTGATCAGCAAACCGCATAGATAGTTTTTTACTATTTAACCAGACTTAAAGCGGTCATATGTGGCGCCAACTGTTTGTCTTGATCCCATCATCTTACAATCTCAACTATTCTGTTGCTATCTCCCTTATTTCAAGCCCTGGGAGGTTGGGTCTTCGTATATGAGAGATCATCCCTAGAGATCCCATATGCGACGTTGCCAAGTTGTACAACAATTCCTTAACTTGGGAAAATGTACATTTGGCAACATCGCGCTCCTTTATTGTTATAAGAATACAAATATATCACGTGCATTCTTGCACTTACATTATTAATATATAGGGAGACATGACATCACATATATCTAAAACTTGAATTAAGAAGATAAGTTTAGTTTCGGTTTTAGCTGTTGTCCAGTGTTATTAAAGGAATGGTTTTTAAATTTTTCACTGATATAAGCAAAAAATTTGTTATATAAAATCAGTGTCTAACAAAAGAAAACAAATAAATTATTTTAAAACAGTTAAATAACTAATAAAATATATAAAGTGCTTGTAATAAATCTTCTTTCCCGCGTGGGTTGTTATAAAACATTATTAAACTTTTAACCTTAATAAAATGGCCACTCCAGTACGAAAGATATTAAATACCAATTTTTCGTTTCAAAAGTTTAAAATAAAATGTGCGATAAATATTAATTAAGTCGGCAGTGGGAAGGATAGGTTTTGTTTAAAAAGTTATTTAACAGATTATTGTCAAAGGCTCAATGTTAATAGGGCGAATTTTATTTAAAAGTAATTTCAGAGATCTTGTAACAGTATAGCGTCAATTTTTTTTTATATATAATTGACTTTTTAAGGTTGTATGTATATATATATATATATATATATATATATATATATATATATATAAAAGTCAATTATATTTATTTATGCTTATGCGACTTTCACGTCAAGGTTATATATATATATATATATATATATATATATATATATATATATATATATATATATATATATATATATATTCAGCAAAGGTACTACTATATGCAGCTCCGCGTATGAATGAAATAAAATGCGAACAGTAAATACAAACTTCTCTCCATCATATCCTTTCTGTATTAGAGGTTGCACAGTTAGAATAAATTGTTATAAAACACAATTTATCCTATTCCACCACCATCGAGATGATGGCCTACCTCTAACACAGAAAGGATATGATGGAGAGAAGTTTGTATTTACTGTTCGCATTTTACTTCATATATATATATATATATATATATATATATATATATATATATATATATATATATATATATATATACTTTCTAATGGATTTTCTACTTGCAATATGAGCATTTTAAAACTGCACGAAACCTAAACGAATTAAAATGTCGATAAAGTTTTATTAGCTAATGAGGACAATCGATGATATTAATAGTGAAAAATAATATCACTGAGGTAGCTACCATAGAACTATTGTTGACATTTTAGTGTAATTGATGTTCTACACCTATTGCGTAATATATTTTCCTCATTCTCCTCCAGTTTTTGAATCTTTGACCTTGTTTCCAACTTATTAGTTTCACAAGATTTTCTCACTATCATCAAAAAATATGGCTGTATAAAAATATGTAATGGTTGAATTAAAATCCATCTTTTTTTTGAAGTTTGTTACAAACAATATAAGTTATAACAATTTGTCAAGCGTTTAAACAAGAAAATATGTGTTAGATGTACGCACTGAAAAAAATAATAAAATTGTGTTAATAATTCACAAATATCTTTGTTAATAGGAAGTTCTTAATTTGGGAGCATCTTGGTGCTCCCGTCAAGTTGAGTTTATACTAAGGAACAATCTTTACTCTTCATTCACGAGAATGTAACAACTTTAATGTTTCTGTCTTCTGCAATTCCTAAGTTAATTATACGATTAGTTTAGCTATTTTGATTTTATCTTACTCACCCATCGATAGTCAATAACGAATTTTTATCCTGGGAAAGAGCTTTAATGACTTAAGATATAGAGACTACAGATTTGTGTAAACAAAATTCTCAGACTTTAAAGTAAGAATGCTATAGACGTAACGCTACACGAAATCTTATTAATGTTTATAGCCAAATAGTCATGAAGCTTGGCCTTGTTTTCATATGTGTATTCTTAAAGGAATCAATTTTTCACGAAACATAATATTTTGATTCCTGCAAGCAAATCTGTGTTAGGAAAAATTTTATTCGCTAACATGGCAAAAAAAGTTGTTAAAAAGGTTTTCTTGACATTCCTTTTTTTTGGTTATTTTTAGGCTTGGTAATCCTAAAGAAGAATGCGAAATCCTTACGGTACAAAACCTTTTTCATCCTGCTGTCATTTTTCGTAATATCTACTGACACGAAAACAAGATATTCAATTGGAAAAACGAATTTTCAATTAAATGCTGAAAATAGCTGCCTCTAGTATCTGGATGAAGGATATAATCATTTTTATGGTGGCCAGAAAAAATTTTATTAAGATGTTTTTGTAATATATAGAAAATTTGTAAAAAGATATTTTACTTTGGGCACTATCTAATCAAGTTTATTATTTTGAAATTCTGATAAATTAAGCAGTTACACCCATATAAAAATAGTATGCGTTTTCCTGGTTCTTATACTTTGAAATCTAGTATAACCGAAATTTTGTAATTTCAGTCTTTTCTGTATTGATAACGATTTTAGAGTGGTAATTTAAGATATAACTTTCTCAGTTCCCATGGTTATAATCCATATTAAGAATGATTTTTTAATTTCTCCATAGATATACTTCATATATTTGAAATGACTGGTTTCACGAAAAAAGGAAGCTTTTTTGTGTAGAATTTCAATAATCTTTCAAGCAAAAATTTATGCTTTTCTGCAATGCAGCCATTTTTATGGGAGAGATATCAACAGAAGTAAGACAATAAATGTATGCTCAGACCTTAAGGCTGTAATACTGACACTAAAGTCTAATGTTGTAGCTTCAAGACTAATGTCTGAGTATAACAATATACACTGAAACGAGGATATGAATTATCAGGAAACCAATCCTACCTGTTCCTATTACCGTTGGTAAGAAGGAATAAAAATTGCTGCTGAAAAGTAAATTTATTATATCCTGATAGAAATCACCTAGAATGAGGTGTGCATATAACGATCTAACGTACGACACAGTGAGCTATTCTCCTTCGAATGAAAAGAATTGCAAATCATGGTGGGACTACTGATAGAACATAGCCATCTGCAAGACCATCTTGATAAGATTGGCATCATGGATAACCCAATGGTCATACTGTGTCTAGAGAAGATAAAATATTGTCCCCAAGTAGTCAAGCAAGTTCAATTTAGATTAGGTTAGTTAACGAGGATGCTTGGGTTCTTAAGAACGATATGTCTCTACTAATTTATAGTCATGGTTGGATGTAAAAAGACCCACAAAACCTAGACATCTAAGATTCAGTTTTTCCTAATTTTATTAATTATTGCTTTAACTACCAGCCTATATTGTGAATAAAGTATTCACAAGGAATGAGGTGTGCATATAACGATCTAACGCACGATACAGTAAGTTTTTCTCCTTCGAATGAAAATAACTACAAATCACGGTGGGACTACTGATGAGAATATTGCCATCTGCGAAACCATCTTGATGAGATTGGTATCATGGATAACCCAATGGCCATACTGTGTCTAGAGAAGGTAAAATATTGTCCCCAAGTTATCAAGCAAGTTCAAGTTAGATCGGGTTAGTTAACGAGGATACTTGGGTTCTCAAGAACGATCGGTCTCGAATAATTTATAGTCATGGTTGGATGTAAAAGGCCTCACAAGACCTAGACGTTTAAGATTCAGTTTCACCTAATTTTATTCATTATTGCATTAACTAATAGCCAGTTTAGTGAATAAAGGAGTCATGGACTCATTTTCCATATAAACATAACAAGGCAAATATCCGATAAGACGCAACACACTAATAGACACAATTAATTTCAAAATCAAATCAAAAAAATTTTGAAATAGTCAATATAATCTCTAGAGTACAAATCAATGGAGAATATATAAATACAATACGATATGCTGACAACACTGTTATCCTAAGCGACAAACTACAAGACCTGCAACATCTATTAAACTGTGTTAACACTGAGGGTCAAGAAATGGGGCTCAACATAAATATCAAAAAGACAAAATTTATGGTCTTTAGTAGACAACCTTATCTTAACGCTTCAATACAAATAGAAGGAAAAAGTATAGACAGGTTGACTCATTTTAAATATCTTGGATGTTATATCACCGAAAATCTAAACCCAGATAAAGAGATAACGTGTAAAATAGAGACTGCTAGAGCAACTTTTCAAAAAATGAAACCACTTTTCTGCAATGATAACCTCAACCTAAAACTACGATAGAGAATGATAAGAACATACGTCTGGCCAGTGTTACTATATGGGGCAGAGATCTGGACAATTAAGGCTACCACGATTAATCGGTTGGAGGCTCTCGAAATGTGGCTACACCGGCGAATGTTGAGAATACCTTGAACAGCTAGGCAAACCAACGAAATGGTACTCAATAGGGCCGACACAACTCGTCTACTATTAAACACTGTGAAGTTTAGAAAAATCTCATATCTTGGACATATATTCAGAGGGGAGCGATATAGAATTCTTCAGCTAATCATGATGGGTAAAGTAGAGGGACGTAGAGGGGTAGGAAGGAGACAGGCTTCCTGGTTGAGGAATATTCGTGAATGGACAGGTATACGTAGCGCGGGGGAACTGTTCCAGCTAGCGCAGGACCGTGAAAGACTTGCCAATGTAATTGCCAACATCAGGGGGACCTGATATGGCACTTGAAGAAGAAGAATCTCTAGAGAGTAGATGCTATTTTCATGAAATCACATTCGTTCTCTTAGCTCTTCAATGAGTGCAACAACTTAGATTTAATAACAAAGCAAAGAACCACAGGGATTTGCTGATTAAGACTTAAGCAACTTTTCTAAGATATTCAAACCTAGTAAGTTATTTTAGCTCATCAGTTAATTTTGCCATCAAAACGACAGTGGATATTCGTAAGTCAAAACAAAATACCAATTGTAAAAAAGAATAATTGGTCTTTCAATTGGCCGTATTTCTAACTAAAGAAAGAAATTTAATAAAATCGATTCATTTAATAAAAATTAAAAACAAAAACTCCAGTGATTTATTGCATTTTACCGGTAAAATGAAATTTATGAGGTTTAAATATAATAACGTTTAATAGCTCGCAATTAAGCCGAAATGCCATATACACATCGTCGCTTATTACATGACAAAAAATATTGCTGCGACATATTTAGCACACCACTGCGCCTGGTTGGGGTCATTTTTAATATGGGCTCAGTTAATCAAATAAAAAAGGCGCACAAACGGGGAGAAACTGATTTGTTTTGGGTTTAAGGGGTAAATTTGTAAGGGCGACTTTTTTAATTTTCATTTTTTGAAATATTTTCTTATTGATTTGTAGATTGAATTGAGTATAATTTGCGTCCAGGGTCGACATATGAAAAGTTTTATTTTCTGAAAATTTATTCAAGATTAAAATTCCTTGAGACAGGTAACCTAGTTAAGAATTAAAATTTGAGTAAGAAATAAATAAATCTATTTCTCACCGTGTTTAAAAAGTTGGCTATATGTATTATTCTCCTTTTCAAGCAGCTGAAGAAAATAATAAATGTAATGGACTTCATAGCAGTATACACTTCATAGTGTTAGTTTGTGTTTCTATTTTGAGCGGTTACCTTTTGTTAATATTCTCATAATACATCAATGAAAGAAGATCTGCAACTTTTTAAAAAATTCTATTTCCTTATTTTTAACATGGAGCGCCTATGACAGATGGTCTAGAAATCGCCAGATTACACATTTTTATTATTTTCGTTACACCATGTAGTATGAAAACCCTTCTGGATCCGTAATCTTCTGGTATCAACCAAAAGGGTATATAAAGGGTCCAGATCGACTCTCGTGGACAGTTTAGTATGAGAAGCCGTTTAGGCAAGTTGAACTGTTTGACAAGTGTCAGGAGTGAAGTTGACAGTCAAAAGCTGTTTAAATAGTAGAGTCTGTTCAATAATACAGTGTGTGTTTAAAAGACAGGCCGTCCGAAACAAATTGATGTCAGAAGTGGGATCAAATCCAGAAGAGGTCAGATAATTATAGAAAAAGAGAATTGAAATTGTATGCCAGTAGAAACTAGGGAACAGAAAGCAAAGATGGAAGAGCAACTTCAAACTAGTTAAGGTAGATAATGGCGATGATACACTTCATGAAAACAAGCCAAGAAGATGTGAAGAAAAGCCATGAAGATGTGAAACAAGAATTGAAATAAGGTATGACGAAAAATCATGATAATATGATACAAGAATTGATGACACTGAAAACAAGTCAAGACGATATGAAATATGAAACAAGAATTAAAGACAAGTCAAGACGATATGAAACAGGAATTAAAGACAAACCAAGATGACATGAAACAAGAACTGATGACACTGAAAACAAGCCAAGAAGATATGAAGAAGACCCAGGAAGAGATGAAACAAGAGTTGAAGGAATACATTAAGAATAATCAAAAAATTATAAACAAGAACTACAAAGAAGCCTGGAGGACATGAGACAGAAAATTAAGAGAAGTCAAGAAGATATGAAACAAGAACTGAAAAAAAGTATTTAAAGAAATCAAGAAAATATGAAGGGCTTGGAACAAGAAATGCAACAGAAGATTAGCAAAATTAGGGAAAACATACGAGGCGAAGTACAACATGAGGTGACTCAAATCAAGAAACAGATGCAACAGTTACATTGGCAAATCGAGAAGGTAGCTAGTACAGGTATAATAAAAGTAGACGGTGTTCTTGCAGCTAGTGTGATGTAGCCACCTACCTTTGACGGTAAAGTACCTTGGCTTACCGATATGCGTCAATTCGAAGCCACCTCCGCCGGAGTTCACCCGAGAAGGCACATGCTCTTGTTTTAGCACTACGAGTTAAAGCTATGGAGGTTTTACGTAACATTCGTGGAGAAAAACAGAATGATTACGAGTTTATTGTTACTTTTCTGGAGATTCGCTATGGGGAGTCCACCTCTAAGAAGTTTATAAGGCCCAACTTCAAGGAAGAAGACAGAAATACAAGTCTTCAAGAATATGACTAATAAATTTGACTTACCCAAGCTGTCCGGAAGAAATAAAGCAAGAGTTAGCAGTAAATAATTTCATCGAAGATTTACGCTACCCAGAAACAAGTCAAACTCTAAGAATGGCCCGACTGAAGAAAATTTCTGAGGCTCTTGCTTATGCCCTTCAGTTTGAAACAGCCAAACGGACCTTATGGAACCAAGGAAGAATCATAAGAAGAGTCAACGTTTCCCGGGATTATCGCAAGACCAACGAGAAAATTTTCATGAAGCTAATGAGGGAGTTGCAAGAATTTTTGAACAAACGAAAAACACACGACAACAGAAACACAACATTTCGTAGCAGAAATAGAATTCGTTGTTGGAAGTGTGGTCAAAAGGGGCGGGCATGTACAAAGCCACTGTTCTTGCAGTACTGTTCCTGGCAGAGATTCTGATGGTTATCGGCTTCATGTTGTTAATATAGATGATGAAGTTCGAAAGAGTGACTTAGAGAAAGTCTTAGCTCCTTATGGTGAACTTAAAGAAGTCTGGTTAAATAATAGTATTCCCTGTTTTGGATTTGCTGTTTACAAAGATAAAAAAAATGCTGCAGTTACCGTCAAGGCTTGTGATGGGGTTGAAGTATGAGGTTGTCGCATTAGAGTGACTTATGTCAGATCGAGAATAGGGGTTCAGGGTGGCCGGTATCATTCGAATAATATGCGTTGTTACCAGTGCGGATACAACAGTCATTTTTACAGAGATTGCCCGGAAATTACTGCTTGTGGAGGCAATAGAAGAAAGAACCATTTTGGAAAGCATAGAAGGACTATTCGGGCCACCGTTGATAACGAGATGAGAGGGAATGAAGGAAGAACGTTCGAGAACGTACATCGAGAGAGACCGCGACAGCAAAAGGTACTATGGAAGAAGAACATCTTGCAGATCATCCTCGGAAAGGTACAGAAACGACTGTAAATAGAAATCGACGGAATGAAGACCTTCTATGGCCGCAAAGCCCATATTGGAGGATTCGTGATTGGTTAAAAAGTGTCGTTGTACAATCCGAAAAGAACCAAAGGGCATTCACCAAAGCTTCAGGAGTCATGGGAAGGTCGGTACATCGTAGTGACCCGATTAAATAATCTGGTGTACCGAATTCAGAAAAATCCTCATGCAAAGATGAAAGTTGTGGACCTTGACATATTGGCCCATTATTAACATCAAGAAGGTTGATGGGGATGATCAATAATTGGGAGGGGGCTATGTAACGGACTTTATAGCAGTATACACTTCATAGTGTTAGTTTGTGTTTCTAATTTGTACGGTTTTAGGTTTATTTTCTACGAGTTTATAATTTATTTAATTAATTTTACCGTCTCTTAATTTTTTCATGAGACAGAAATGAAAAAAGATCTGGAACTTTTTAGAAAATTCTATTTCCTTATTTTTAACACGGAACGCATATGACAGAAAGTCTAGAAATTGCCAGATTACTACTTTTTCTTATTTTCGTTTCACCATGTAGTGTGAAAACCCTTCTAGAAAGATCCGTAATCTTCTAGTATCGTCCAAAAGGGAATATAAAAGATCCAGATCGGTTTTCGTGGACAGTTTAGTTTGAGAAGTTGTTAAGGCAAGTTGAACTGTTTGACAAGTATCAGAATTGAAGTTGACAATAAAAAGCTTTTGAAATAATAGAGTGTATTCCATAATCCAGTGTGTTTAAAAGACAGGCCATCCGGAACAATATAGAAACAGTTTATTTTCTGCAAATAAAACTCTGAGATACTCCCATTATGCGTTTCGACAATGTAATGGTCTCGTCGATAGAGCTATATTGAACCAAGAGCAACCTTCGCAGGAAACAATTGCCTATGTGAAATATGAATTCCGAGACATGTCGGCAGGATATTTAAGTCTGATATTGAAAGATTGTCAAGTTTAATATCCTACCGACATGTCTTAGAATTTATATTTTATATTGACAATTTTTTCCTGCAAATGTTGCTCTCGGTTGAATACAGCTGCATTGTCGAAACGCATATGGTATATATATATATATATATATATATATATATATATATATATATATATATATATATATATATATATATATATCCCTATTTCCCTTGATCACGCCATAACTTGAGAATGACTTTACTGATTTCCTTTATCTTTTTTTAAAAAGTTTTCCAATACTTTGTAGAAGGTTCTTACGAAATGAAAATTTAAGAAAATTGCGCATAAAATTGGAAAATTAAAGAAAATTGCGCTAAAAATTGGAATTACACGAAAAGCTGACATTTAAACTTCAAGAGTATGATGACAGTTCTTGCGTTTGACAGTTCGCGCGCCGTAAAAAATTATAGCCGACGGAGAGCTTTGTGTGGACTATAGATTAAATTAAAATAGACGGTTTGAGCTATAGGGAAAGATTTACTGTGAAAAATTTAGATTTTTTTGGCATTTAGTGGCAACAGAAGTAAAGACAGGTAAGGTTTAACATAGAGTAAGAATAAATATATATAAAGAGACTATAAACACAAATCACATAGTATAAGTTTGGTTTGCAATTGACAGTTCGCGCGCGCCTATATCGTTTAACAACTGCATCGATCGCGGGTATTTATCGATCAAAAAATTTTGTATTCAATTCTTAGTGCATAGTCCATTCGATGGAACATTTATTCAGTTTTCAGTTTGTTCAGTGAGTTTTTTTGAAAAGAGAGTTTACAATGCCACCAATTAGACGTACCAACATAGGTCGCAGAACTCGCAATTCTGCAAGTCAAAGATTTATACGAAGAAGTCAAACTGACGAGCAACGCGAAGCGCGAAATGAAGTTGAACGGAATCGATGAAATGGAAATCAACAACGTAGAAGTGTCGCGTTTAATCCCCATCGAGCTGCATTCAATTATAATGTGGCAATCGGTTACAGTTCACAGCAAATCGTTGCTATTGAACGAATGAACGTTGTGTGTCTACAATGCAAGGCATTTAAGTTTAAAAATGAAGCCCCTTTATTGTGTTGTGCCAATGGCAAAGTCAAATTGACGCCATTTATATCGCCACCAGAGCCACTACATTCGTTGGTTTCCGGAAATGGGCCAGATTCTATATATTTTTTGACTCATATCCAGCAGTGCAATAATTGCTTTCAAATGACGTCATTTGGTGCAACAAAAGTTATTCGAGATAATTTTATGCCTACTTTCAAGGTAAGTATAATAGGAAACAATAATCTTTTGCCACCATGTGGCTGGTGCAAAATGCGTTGGTAGCCTTCAATTAATACGGTGTAAAGTACGTTGGTAGGTCTAAATTGCCAAAAGCAACAAGAAATCAGTGTGTTTACAGAGGTTAATGGGGGAATAGCAATGCTGCCAATGTATTTTGCCAGCCACATGGCGGTACAAACACTTAGCTTTACAATTACTTATATTACACCTATTTACTCTTGCAGATTCAGGGTCAAATATATCATCGAACAGGTTCCTTATTGCCAGCTCCGGATAGTAACTACAAATTTTTGCAAATTTATTTTATGGTGATTCAGCAAGACAAGTTGATCAGCATTGTGCACACAACAATTCGGTGAAAAAACAAATTGTGGAACAACTCCAAACATTTTTTCATCAATACAACGAATTGATTGCATTATTCAAGACCGCATTAGACCGCATGTCATCTGATAACCACAAAATTATCATCAGGGCCGATGAGATGCCTGTAGGACAACACGCAAGACGTTTTAATGCACTAACAATTGATGAAGTCGCTATTGTCGTCGTTGGTGAAAATTTAGTAGTTTTGCATCGACGGAACGATCAACTGCAGCGTGTGTCCGAAACACATCGATCATATGATTCATTACAATATCCCATCTTATTTTGGCAAGGTGAAGATGGGTATCATTTTTCAAATACGATGATAAATCCAGTTACAGGTGAGTAACTAACCTTCTTTTACTAATATTTCTTATACACAACGTTATTTTATCTTATTAACACATAAATTTATTTACAGGCGCCGAAACTAACAAAAAAATTAGTTAAATGAATTATTATTTATACAGACTGATGGTTCAGGAAAATGAAGACAATCACATCTTAAAATGTCGGCGTCTATTTCATCAATATGCTGTGGATATGAACGTCAAAGTTGAAACTGAGCGATTGGCATTTATCAGATTGAACCAGGTAAAACTCCATTCCGAGGAACACATTCGTCTTCGGGATGCCATCAATATTGACGGAAACTCACAGAATGTCGGCAGAATGACTATTCTCCCAGCAAAATACGTCGGAAGTCCGCGACATATGCATGAATATGCCCAAGATGCTATGTCGTATGTACGTCATTATGGCACACTAGATTTGTTTATCACGTTCACGTACAATCCTCAGTGGACAGAAAGAATTATTTCCTGGCCAATCACATTCATAGTTAAGACAGGACAACGTCTGTCGGGTCAGCTAGTAATACATATAGACAACTAAATACGGCAGAAAATACATTTATTTATTTCTTGGTGAAACCACAATTTTTAAGTTTTGCATTATTTCAGTGTGAATGTACCAACGATAGTAAGAAAGTGACTCACATTTTTATTTTTTGCTTTTTAGTGCATTTTTAGAATTCGGTTCAATTTTTTTGTAAAAGTTTTATTGTTATTTTTATTACATGGTTTTCTTTTTATTCCTTTGCCTATTACTGTTTAATAGTTTTTTTAAAGATTTAGATAATTTAAACCTGATATTGTTTCTAATGTTTCGCCTTACTAGATTATCCAAGTCTGCGTATTCGATAGCGTACATTTTCCATTACCTCAAATTTTTTTTCTTCTGTCCACAATATTTTGAGTGTTTTCAGTTAATCTTTGGAGCTTCGTTGGTTAAATTAATAAAATTTACCGAATTAGTATTGATTTTAGAGCTTGCAGTTCGGAGGACTGTAACAAAATCTGTGACCTTTTTGTCGACATTTATAGGTCTGGTTATATTTTGTAGCTCTACTTCAAGGTAAATCTTATATCTTGAATCCTGCTAGGATAATATCTTCATAATAGTTAATATGTTTTATTTTCTTGATCGAAAATTGATCGTTGAATGTGTAATACAAGAGGAGGGGTAGAGCTAGTATAAATATAATTTAGATAGTTTTTAAATAAATATTTTTTAACAGTTACCTTTATTCTACGTAAAAATAGAAATGTTAATAAAATAATCCTATTGCCTTTTTTTCCAAACTAATTTTCCGTTTCAAAATTACACGGAAATTCGAAATTTTATAATTTTAAAATAATTACGAATTATTTAATACAGTTTCCAGCACAAAATAAAACCTTTGGTGCAACAATTTAATTAAGGAATACCCGAAAGTCTGTTGTGAGGTACAAATTACTAAAACAAACACTGCCTAAATTTAATCTTTATCGAACGAAATTTTAATTAAATTATTTACCTGGTTTTATTCCAGAAATGTTTACAATTTATCAGACATCTCAATTTTTCTAATAGGAAATACAGATTAAAATTAAATTAAAAATTTTAGGAATTTTACGAATTTTTTTCTTTTTAGATTGTGTAAATTTTTATAATATGTAATGGAAGAGCTTCTGTAACAAAAATAAGGAAAAGGATCGCTTTAATTCCTAATAACTGTCAACTTTTCTATTCTGTAAGCCAGATCGATTGTCATCGGTATAAGCAAATAACGCCCGAACTTAAAAGCAATAGAGGAAGGAATATACATGTCTTTTTGGTATTTATTCTTGTCTTTGACACCGTACAAAGTTTTTTTTTGCTTTTTTAGCATCGTTGTGTCAACTTTTCCTAACATAACCTTAAAATAAAACCTTTCTGTTTATTTTTTTTTTATAATTTTTTGTAATACCAATTAAAATGAATTTCGATACTGAAAAAGAAATAGAAAACTTATCCAGACCCCGAATATTTCCATTAAGCCACCATATTGAAATTATAGCTAGTGTGTTAAATTTATATTAATGAGATGATGATCAAAAACTCCGGAAGATATACATTAGTAAGTAAATTTGATTATTAATTATATCATTAGTGAATCAATGTATTTTTATAACATGCCTATTTGTTTTTAGGCCTTTACTAGAAAATAGCAAGGCAGAATAAAATGGAAAACCTTTCAAATTAAAATAATAATAAACAAAAAACTGATGGGGGTAAACTACCTGTACTGCTTTTCACTATCCTGCCGACATGTCTTGGAATTTATGTTTAATGTAGACAGCTGTTTTCTGCAAATCTTGCTCTCAGTTCGATACAGCTCTACTGTCGAGGCCATAAGGTAGCCGAAACACGTATGGAGAAAGGACCAGAGTTACATTTACAAGAACTAAAGTGTTTCTTTATGTTCTTTCCCATTTTCTACTTGAAAAGAGTATATATATATATATATATATATATATATATATATATATATATATATATATATATATATATATATATATAAGTACCTGTACCACTATTAGATATTGAAGAAAAGCTATTGGCAATTGCCGAATGGACAAACTGTTGTAGGCTACAATTCAACTGTCTTACGTCTCAACATGGCAAAACCTTGAGACACATATATTATATTGTTTATGACTAAATTTCATAAATCACAAATGTTTCTTCTTCAGTCTTATCCATAGTAAGTCTCAACTAGTTCTAAATAATAAATATTTAATTCTTTATAAGAATTGTAAATAAAACATTTTAGAATCTCAATATGCCCAGTAACTATAAGAAGCTCTGAAATATAAACCAAATTTATTGATATAAACCAGGGCTTATCTGTATTTAGGTGGATGTGAAATGGAACATGGAGATTTTTGCATGAGAGTCTTCAGAATAATCTGAATAACAATAATTTTGATACGCGTCATTTCAAAAAGTTGGGCAACATTGTTTTTATTAATAAAAATATAAAATTAACGAAAAAAAACGTTTTTTTTTAAATTTTCTTTCATGTAACTTTGAAGGTATTTAGTTTAGAGGAAAGTTGAAAAAGAAAAAAGTTTCGTAATTAAATTTGCCATAAGATAGTGTTGGTCGGAAATTTCGAAATATTGCAAAAGAGCAATAATTAAAAAAAAAGTAAAAAAACAGCTTTTTGCGACCATTTAAATTTCGATGAGGAGCTTCATATTAGAGCAAATTAAACTTTATGCCGTAATAAAATTTGTTAGGATCGAATCGATAGTTTTTGCACAATAATTTTGCAATCCGATTTCGTTTACAAAAATTAACCATTTTTCAAGTTTGTTTCAGTCCAAAATATTACGTTAAGGTATTTAAGTTTATTTTCTACATAAAGTAGGGAACTTAAGTTTTCCAACGCTTTTTTCAGAAGCAAAATCGGATGATTTGGACGCCCTCAGAAATTGTTTAAAGACATTGTTGATATTTTTGCTTATAAACAAATAGATTATCTCGGCGGATTTTCATTGGATTTTCTTGCAATTCCTGGTTTGAAAGTACTTGCAAGGATGCTTATTTTCGTGTAAAAAAAAATTAGATCCGTTAATTGGTTTCCGAGATACAAACTGTCAAAGTTGACAACCTGTTGCGGTGAATCTATAAACAATACAGACCAAAAATTTTGTCTTGCCGAGTTCTTTTTTGATACAAATATTAAAATGTTTATGTTATCGGAAACTTTAATAAAAAATTATAAGAATATCGCCCACGCGCGTGAAAAGTGAAAAAAGAGGGGTGGGGAGCTCTCATTTTCAAAATTGAATTCGAAGATTCAAAATACATATCTGAAAAAATTTTCATTCTCTCCGTTTTTAATGGAGGGATTTTAATCATTTTTTTGTAAACTGATGTACCGCGAATAATAGAGCTCAAATATCATAATGCCATGTGTCCATCATACATTCATTTTGTTATAAACAAATGACGTTATTTATGCATCATACTTACAGCATACTGCACCCTATAGTACTGGACTCTCCATGCGAATCTTTGTTTATTAATATAATTAAGCATACTATAACGATATATATTTACTTTAATTATCAAAATTGTTTAAACAATCATTGTTTAAACAAATTGAAAAGAATTTTTAAACATAATAATAAACGAATTTTAGCGTGTTATTTTATCATGGCATAAAGTTTTCTTTGCTCTAATTTGAAGGTCCGCAGAGAAATTTAAATGGTTGAAAAAAATTGATTAAAAAAACTGCTTTTTTGCCTTTTTTTAATTATTGCTATTTTGCAATAAGGAAAATTTATTTCGAGATTTCCGATCAAACATATCTTATGGCAAATTTAATTATAACACTTTTTTTCCTTTTCAACTTTCCTCTAGAATGAATACCTTCAAAGTTACAGGAGAGAAAAATTAAGAAAAAAAAAACGTTTTTTTTTCGTTAATTTTATATTTTTATTAATAAAAACAATGTTGCCCAACTTTTTGAAATGACGCATATTAAATTTATTGTTATTAAGGTTATTGTGAAGGCTCTCAAGCAGAAGTCTCCATGTTCCATTTCACATCCACGAAACCCGATATTTTACAGATTAGCCTTGGTCTAATATTGTTTTGTCTCTTTCAGTTCACCTAAAGTGGATGTAGTTGTAATAATTATGACATATTGTATATATTTTATTATAAATTAAATTAATTAAATTTTCTGTATTAAAAATTTTTATATTTTTAAAATAAAACTAATTACAAATTTTATATCAAATTTTACACGATTGAAAGCATAAAACTAGAAATTAAATAATATAAATACATTTATCAGGGCATCAGTTTTTTTAATTAACGTTGTGATACACTAGTTTTGTATTTATGTTGGTAATAAAATATGATTAATTCATATAAATTCCTTTTACATAAATAATGATAACTAAAAAATATAATAAATTTCTTACACAGTATTTATCACTATTATGCCCACCATCAAAACTAAGTAACCACATTATATAAACCATTTAGCTAAATAACATTGCAAACTTAGATAGAAAACTGTTTAACATTGTTTTTTAACATAGTTGGTTTATAAATGTGTAGAAATTTAATTAAACACCAATAGTACCCATTTAGAAATATCTTTTCTGGAGAATTGACTTCAAGGACTTTAGGGAATGGAGATAGGAGGCTAACACTAAAGAGGGAAACTAAAAACAATACCTTTCTTTGACTTGCAACAATACAAGGCAACTTTTTCGTTCACTATTTCTATTAAATACTTCGGATAAAAAAAAATAAGATAAATGCAGAGGTATACAGATAATATATAAATCTAAATAAATTAATAGACTGAAAAACTTATATCTCTAGTCTCTATTAGAGCTGCTCTTGAGAAAAGTTCTAATTTTAGATGATCTCTAAATGAATGAATCATGGTATGAATATAATTTGCACATTCTTGAAAAGCAACCCTTCCTTTTTAATTTAATTATGTTCTGTGGTTGGTGCAATAATGCCTCAATCTTTACAGTCCACGTGGTGTGGCAATTTAGTTCAGGGAATTTGTCAATTAAAAACAAACAAACTATGTTTTGGACAAAATATTATTATCGACCTTCAGAATAGTCTCTCTCTAACTCTACACAAAGATTCCAACGTTGCTCCTACGATTAGAAGCACCCTTGGTAATCCTCCGAAGTTAACCCGTTCAGCACCTTCAGCACAGCTTCTTTAACCTCCTGTACGCTGCCATGATGAGTTCCCTTGAGGTGCGACTTCATCTTAGAGAATAAAAAAAGTCATAGGGGGCAATATCGGAGCTATATGGTGGGCGTGGCAACGTTGGAATATCTCTTTTCGCGACAAACTCTTGCACAATGAACGAAGAATGGGTCGGCGCGTTGTCGTGGTGCAAGATCCAGTCGTTCTCGGCGAATTCGAGTCACACACGGAAAACGTATGCCCGTAACCACTCCAGGACACCAACGTAGAACTGTTCCGTCACTGTCTGGCTGGCAGAAACATAATCACGATGAATGATGCCGCGGATATCAAAAAAAGATTAACATTGCCTTCAGTCGCGACTTGGATATCCTCGCTTTCGTTGGCCACTCCCCACCCCTTTCCACCCACTGCTGACTTTGATTACGGGTCTCTGGATCATATTCAAATATCCAGGTCTTATCTCCATTGTTTACCTGACTCATCCAGTCTATGCCGTCGCTCCGATTGCGGGACAACAAATCCTCAAATTTTCGTCTTGCAAATGGTTGCTTTGTGCCTGTTAAACTCGTCAGACAACGCTCGAATGCTTAGGTGCCCGTCAGACGGTCGACATTCGCATTAGTACGAGAGGGGACGGGAGCTCTTCCTCTACCGATTCACGCCGCTTCGCCCACTCAAACAGAAGCGTTTTCGACATGCAGTCGTCTCCGTACCCTGTCTACAGTTTTTGGAGAATTTTCGAGGATTATTCGCCATATTTCATTAAAAATTGAATCACAATACGTTGCTTGTAATGTGAGTTACTCATTTTCACGACGCCACTAAGAAAGTTATTTTCAAAAAATGCGCGTAAAACCCAAACCAAACTTACTATCGACTTAACCCTGCATCGAAACTAAAAAGAAGGTCTTCCCTCTCAAGACAGATGTTGACGAACGACGCAGTTTTGCGAGTTCCCGAGTTATAACTTAATTCCCGTTACTTAATTGCCTTTACTCATATGCAGCAAATTATTTCTGAAAAACCTGCCTATTCCATGAATAATACTTATGTTTCCTATCTCACTATGTCAGCTGGTTTATAATGGTCTCTGTGATTTTCGAAAGACGTCAAGAAACTAGTGTTTGACTTGAAGACAACAAATATTGTCTACCAACACTTTGTTTTTAGTTTTCCGTCACGAAAAACCTTAAAGTAATTAAAATTCCTAATTAGTGTAACACTTGACTGTCTCTAACAGTCTCGGTGAAACATGTATTTATAAAAACATATTTTGTTGTCTTTATTTAATTGAAAAAAGTTTTATAAACCGTTGATCCGGTAGGAAAGAACGGTCACTTTGGTCCTGAAACACCCTTTTTTAAACTCTCAGGTGATGCTGCGATTTCGTTAATTAAAAATTTATCGAATTCTATTGAACTTGTAAACTGAAAAAGCCACGAAACAACAATAAAATAGTATATTTACAAAAAAAAAATGACAATCATAAAGTTAGGTTACGCTTTGTGATGACAATTGAAGTTTGAAGATTATCCGGGAAAATGAAATGATAAACGAAAGTTTTTAGGACGAGTAATATGAAAATTCCCTATTTGCATAAAAATGCTAGTACGCCCTAAAATTAACGATATCAAAAAGGAACTTGTAACAGAAAATGCACAATCCCTTATTTTTGTTACAGAACCTCGGCTAATATACCTGGATATTTACTGATGTTCTTGTTTTTTTCACTAATGCTCGGTTAATTTGCCTTTGACGATCATTTTTCAGTATCTTAGCAATTTTCTATCATTATTAGTGAATGTTTGGAAAAAATATATATGGCTTTCAAACGCAAAATGTTCTCTTTAAAAATAGCTACTTCCTCCTGCTGTTCGTATATTTTTTCGTAATTTCAATATTGTTAAAGACTGAATTTTTCAGCAAACCCTCGACCACGGTATGTGATTTTCACCCACCGTAAAGTTTAAGGGTGGTAATATCATTTCGAGCGTTGGCCAAGGGAGACGCCGAAGAACGCCGCATGATCTGATCAGTGTAGAAAACTGCATCGGGCAATTAGAAATAATTCAGGAATTTTTGGTTGGTTATCTATTTTACTTTTCTTTTTAAAAATTAGAAAAAAAATTTTGTACACTTCATAATTTGTGGTTTCATAATATACATAGCTTAATAAAGTCAAGTGCATTAACCGAAAATTCTTAATTTAAAACTGGGAAACTTCTTATCTTATTGGATTTTCTTCTCCTTAACTTATTTCACAAGTGTTCTATGGAATTTAGGATATCATTTTTTCTTCAAAAAATGTTAAAGCGAGTATTACCCTGCTGAAACATAAATTATTTACCTTATGTGGTAGCCTTAGTAAATACATGGGATTGTACAAAGTACCACCTCTTAAATTTCTATCCTAAATTTGAACGAGCTTTCTTCTTGCATTAGAGCCAAAAATTTCCCACACCATTACTGAGTCTCCCACAAAATGGCAAGTTTTTTGAAGCCTGTTGTCTTGATATTTCCTACTTTTCTTCTATAAATTTGAATTTGTCCATCAGAAATACATATTTGGAAACAAGATTTCTCTGATACCAACTCGTGTCATTTCTGTTAAGTCCAGTATGCCTGTCCACAACAAAATGCTAGACAATTTGTACAATCTTGCCTTATAACCTCTGGTCCCTTTGTTGATCTTCTATATCTGGGTCCCATTTTCCGTAAGCGATTTGTAATTGTGGATGTATGTGTGTTAAAATTGGTCTGGCAATATCTTTGCGTACTGTCTAGCGGTAGAACATGGAGTTTAAATAGCATTTATTACATAAACCGAGCGATTGTTATACATGTACAGCGATATGGGCTCCCTGTTACACCACCAATTTCCAAAAACTTATTCTAGGTTTTGGAAATAACGGATTGGCTTATATGAAGATTGGCTATCATAGACTATTCTTTGCAACCTCAATACTGAATATAATAACTAGCAATTTATTTAACTCATGACTCTAAATAACGGCCAGAGCTAAAAATATTTATTATATGTGTCAGTTGTAAATTTATTTTTATAAGAACCGCTTTTAGTGTTTGCCATTTATGATTTAAAATAAAAGATCAAAGAATTGAAGATGGTTCTTAATTCATTTTGGGCCGTATATATTCAAAAACTAATACTTTGTCCCTTTTTTAAATAGACAAAAATATATTTCACAGGAAAATCATACTCAAGACTGTATAATATCAAGACTATTGGTTTCGTCTTCTTGACAAATATTGCCACATATAGATATATCCGAAAATATGGACAATAGATGAGTTTCAAATTATAAAAATATTCTGAAGGGTAAGAAAATAGTCAAAATTTAGTTGTCACTAACAAGTCGTAAAATAAGATTTAAAATTATCACTGCTCTAAAACCAAATATTGCAGAGTGAAAAAAATTGTCAAAATTTATTTATTAAAATTATTTTTGCTCTAACAAATTTTCAAAACTATCTTGCTAATTATTTGGTACTTTTTTTCAGAGTTACTTTCAATAGATTAGGTGTTGTTATTTTTCATCCTGGATCCCACGAAGTTAAATTAGAGATAGGTTCGTTATTTATCTATTAACATATGCTGTATGAACACTGCTAACCCTTTAGGAACTAGTGGTGCCTTGGTGCCTTATAGGGATCACAGTTCAAACGCTGTTGTAGTAGAAGCATAGCTTGCCGGAAGCACATCATAAATGCTTGTTTAAACGTTATTTTCCCCTTCTTAATTTAAATGCCGCCCGTTGTGTCTATTCGTTTATCAGTCGTTATCTGTGAGTCTTGCAAGGCAGTTTTTGTTCGTCTTTGCAGAGTAGCCTTACCCTATTCGTAGGATAAACATCATATCATTTAAGTTTATTATTGTTGGTTTTTCATTACAAAAACTTTTATTTTTGGCTGAATGTGGTGTGTGACCACTAAGTCACACATACTAATTAATTTTCTTATTTTTGGGAATGAAATATTTTGATTTAGCAAATGTGAGTTCTGAAGCTGCATTTCTTATATTAGATGAGTAATGTATCGATGTGGGTTCCATTACCTCTGAGACTACCGGAAGATGAAATCGATGCAGATGAGTTTGTGGTGAACTCAACTGCTGGTACCAACAAGCACAGAAGTTGTGGAATATGTTAGTGAGGATGATCTTCTTTTGGCGACGTTCATATATCGGTGGACTAGAAATTCGGAATACGCTAACATCGGACATTCTTTCAAAGAAACCTGTGGACCAAATATACCTAAATATGATAAATCACCAACTAATATTTTTCTCTCTTTGTTTACCAAGGAGTCAATGGAAAAATATGTGTTTGAAATAAATTTATACCTATCTCAAATAACTAATAATACCCGTTTTATTCCCACATTTGACTAATTAAAGATTTTTTTGTAATAAATATAATGATTGGACTAATAAAGAGACACAAAAACTGTTGGTCTTCAAAAATCAAAATGGGGGACCCTTTTATCTCATCTGGCATATTAAGTGATCGGTTTAGTTGGCTTCTGGAGCACTTCCACTTTAATGAAAATAAAAAAAGCTAAGAATGGTTATGACAAACTCTATAAAATTAGACCTTCACCAGATATATGCTAGCACACATTTTTAAATTCTTATTGGCCACATGGAAATCAAGCTGTAGATGAATAGATGGTAAAACTCAAAGATTGAATTAGTTTTCGCCAATACTTACCAACGAAGCCGATAAGACGGAAATTAAAAATTTGGATAAGGGCCGATCAATCGGCTTTTGTGTCACAATTTCAAGTTTATACTGGTAAAATTGAAGTTGTCAAAGACTTAACCCGTTATTTGGCAGGAAATTATCATAGAGTCTTTTTTGACAATTATTCTAATGATGTCCAACTGCAGAAAGATTTACTAAAGGATAAAATATACACTTATGGAACAACTAGAAAGGGAAAAAAATTAGAATCCAAATATTTAAAAGAAGTCAAGGTCATGAAAAGAGGGAATACGGATTGGAGATTTACAAAAAAAGGCTGACTCTGCCTTAAATGGATGAACCTAAAATCACTTCGATTTTTAAATAATTATCATAATCCCGACGATATAGCGACTATTTCAAGAAAACAGAAAGATGGATTATTTGCGAAATTTCTCTGTTTGCAAGTAGTTAAAGACTATAACATGCATATGTCGATAAATCATACAGAATTGACCGCAGGTCTACAAAGTGGTGGCATCGTATCTTTTGACACTTTTTAGATCTTACTGTTGTTAATGCTTAGATCATTTTTGAAGATCGTGCACCGGTTTGGAAGAACTTTGCTTATCTTTAGCTCGTGACATTGTATAAGCAGATGCAGAAACTGCACGAAGAGGTCGAACAAGTTTTGATTTATCTATAAATGAATTCAAAGTGAGAGTTCCTAAGAAACTAAATACGATAAAGTTGCACATTTACCCATTCATAGGCAGATGGTTCGATGCGCCCGATCAAAATCACATCATAATAAATGACGTTGCATTACCTGCCACGTTGGACTTTGTTTAACTGATAAATCTAATTGTTTTTACATATTCCATACAAAGTGATGAATCTACTTATGTGTCTAATAGTTTCATAGTGGAATCACATTTTTCTGTTTTTTTTTTCTATATATTAGAATTTATTTTTTGTATCATACATAAGTATTATTACCCATTTTAATAATTGAATAGCAAAAGAAATTAAAAAAGGTACTTTTAAAAAACACGAAATAATACGCCACAAAGGGTCAAGCAATAGAGAGCTAAGAGAGTGTTTTGAGTAAATGGGCAAATTGGATCAGCTGTGCAACTAAACTATTAGAAATATTTATTTTTATCGCAGTTGCAGCACATTAGATTGTCGTATGTAAGGCCTCCAGAGTATAGGCCTTAGAAACAGACGCTGGTAAAACTTGTTCACGATACCCAACATGATACTTAGTTTTTAGATTAATGAATTTTTGTCAGTACCGGTCTGCATAATGGATTGGTTCCATTATACGCCAACACCGCAGCCCTCATTTCTGTTTATAATTTCTAATAAAGGAGTTCAGCGTTATTCTGTTGAGTATCGTTATTCAGGTCTTCTTGCTGTTCCTGGACCTCAGGTTCCGGCTCAGGCTCAAGTTCAACAATCGAATCGTTGTTGTTGTCGGTGCCCATGATCTCACATTCAACTTATATAGGCAAATTATGGTTTAAAACCATTCAAATATTTTTTAAACCTATGAATTTCTAAATTATACAAATTATTCAGATAAAATAGGAGCTTTAAAGACCATACTTACTGAAGAACAGGACATTTAGTAAGCGATAATGTTTGTAGCATTAAACAGTAATTTTAGGCCGACAGTATCTAAATCAGAATGATTAATTTCAAGAATGATATGTTGCTATATGTAAATTTGGTGTCAGTTTAGCTAAATAATATCGCTAGATTTCGATTAGTGAGACTTGTTGATAGATAACATACAATGTAATAGGGCCTATTCGCTACATTATAAGTGGCAATACTAAAATAAAACGTAAAGCTAATTATTAAAAACGATGAAAAATATTGGCTAATAACCTGATTTTAGCAGTTTGTTAAACTGGTTCTGTTTTAATATACAGGGTGATTCAAAAATCGATCACGAAACTTAAGGGGATGATTCTACTTGACAAAATAAGGGTAGAGCTTCATATAATTTTTTTTCAAAATATCATTCGTTTTCGAGTTACAAGCCGTCCAAGTTCAAGTTTTTATTTTTTGTTTTTTGAATTACTCGCTTACAGGAAAACCGATTTGACTAATATTTGAAAGATAGGCTAAGTCTTCTGCGCTTCATCATTTTAGTAACAATTCACATTGATTGTTTGCCGCTAGAGGGCACTTTACCTACATTGAAAATTGTTTTTTTGTCATAATTTTTTAGTGTTGACAGCTACAGTAGTTTTTGGCATAATTTCTGAAAGACTGATGCCAGGCCTTTAAAAAAGGTGCTCTTTATTTACATCGCTAAACCCAACGGTTTAGACGTAAATCACCCTTAAAAATTAAGTGGTAAATTTACTTTTCTCATTTCATTACCACCAGCTACCAGGTAAATAGCTATCAAAGTATACTAGAGCTGTCAGTTTAACATCAAATAAATTCGCTTTTTAAACTATTTAATTTATAATCTTAAAATAACTAATAATGGCTAATCACCAATATTCAAATATCGAATATTGTGATATCCATTTTTGTTATGGAAAAGCAAATGTTAATGCAGAGTTGGCAAGAAGATATTATATGGAGAGTTATCCGGAAAGAAATATCCCTCATGCTCAAACATTTTCCAGTGTGCACAGGAGGCTTGCGGAATGTGGTTCCTTTAAAAGTTATAATGGAAATAGGGGAAGACCTAGAACTGCTAGAAACGTGCAACAAGAAGAAAGAGTGCTTGAAATTATTGAAGATAATCCAGGTATTAGTACTAGAAAAATTGGAAATGAAGTGCGGCTCTGTCAGGCTAGTTCATGGAGGATACTAAGAGAAGAACAACTCTACCCGTTTCATTCAAAAAAGGTGCAGGCTCTTTATGACGATGATCGGCCGAGACGGTTGGAAATGTGCAATCAGATCCTAGCTAAGTATGAACACGATAATCGATTAATTGGCGTCATATTATTCACTGACGAAGCTGGTTTCACTCGTGATGGCATAACAAATCTACACAACATCCACACATATGCTTACGAGAACCCAAACAATGTGGTAGAAACGAAACATCAGCGTAGATTTTCACTAAATGTGTGGGCAGGGATAATAGGAGATTACCTTATTGGTCCTTATTTCTTTGATGGCCCATTAACTGGTGACGTATACTTAGATTTTATCCAAAATCGTCTCCCATTGTATCTGGAAGATGTGCCATTGGAAGTAAGGGCCAACATGTGGATCCTCCAAGACGGAGCTTCGCCCCACTTTAGTATACGTGTCCGACAGTATTTGAATGCAACGTATCCTGAGCGATGGATAGGACGAAGTGGACCATTGGCATGGGCAGCGAGGTCACCAGACCTTAATCCTATGGATTTTTTCTTTTGGGGTCATTTGAAACAATTGGTATACGATATTCCAGTAATCAACGTCGAGGATCTTCGCTTCAGGATAATCGAAAAGTGCCAAATTATTAAAGAAACACCAGAAATTTTCCATCGCGTTAGGCGACATTTTTTGAAGAGTGTTAGGAAATGTATGGAAGAAAATGGGGGACATTTTGAGAATCTTTTTTAGTTTGTTTAGTACTGTTTCATTAATTTTTATCAATTAAATCTATATCGCAATAATCCATAATATGAATATTTACTGATTAGCCATTATTAGTTATTTTAAGATTATAAATTAAATAGTTTAAAAAGCGAATTTATTTGATGTTAAACTGACAGCTCTAGTATACTTTGATAGCTATTTACCTGGTAGCTGGTGGTAATGAAATGAGAAAAGTAAATTTACCACTTAATTTTTAAGGGTGATTTACGTCTAAACCGTTGGGTTTAGCGATGTAAATAAAGAGCACCTGGCATCAGTCTTTCAGAAATTATGCCAAAAACTACTGTAGCTGTCAACACTAAAAAATTATGACAAAAAAACAATTTTCAATGTAGGTAAAGTGCCCTCTAGCGGCAAACAATGAATGTGAATTGTTACTAAAATGATGAAGCACAGAAGACTTAGCCTATCTTTCAAATATTAGTCAAATCGGTTTTCCTGTAAGCGAGTAATTCAAAAAACAAAAAATAAAAACTTGAACTTGGACGGCTTGTAACTCGAAAACGAATGACATTTTGAAAAAAAATTATATGAAGCTCTACCCTTATTTTGTCAAGTAAAATCACCCCCTTAAGTTTCGTGATCGATTTTTGAATCACCCTGTATAAAGATCATAGCGGATAAGTGATCTTTGTCACAAAGATATTTAACACAAATTTCTAGTAAAAGTCTTTAAACCTTCTTAAAATGAATTAGAAATAGTATTAAGAATGATGTGATTTTATATTTTATGCAGACAATTATTAAAAAAGGTGAAAAGCTCAGGACAAAAACCAGGCAGTATCCAATAAATTAAACATAAAAATAGGCAGTACTAATAACGAACCTGTCTAATTATTAAGCTACATAAAATTTTTATAAAAAAAAAATGAAATGGAAGTTTTTGAGGTTGGTGCAAAATTAGTACCTGACAAAATGTGATTTATATAAAAATGTTCAGAATTACTTTATTTGTGATTGCTTTCTTACCGTATCTAGAGTTGATAGTTATTTATTTCACATGGTTATTAACCACCGCCAACTTCAAAAATTTTAACTTTATGTAAAAATTTATATTTTTACTTTTCGCCTTACCACTGAACAACCCGTCGAAACATCTACCAGATGCACGATAGGGTACCACCTCATGTCAGCGTTTCTTTGAGAGAGCACCTGAATAACGTCTATCCAAACCGTCAGATAGGTAGGGAAGGACCTATTGCCTGGCATCCTCGATCTACCGACCTAACGCGGTTGGGTTCTTATCTGTGGGAATACCGCAAAATCTTGGTGTCAATAGTAGGGAGGAACTTCTACGGAGAATCACGTTTCATTGTGTTCAAATACGGAACAATGCTAAGTTAATGTGGTGCAGTCCTCAATTCGTCGTGCACGCGAGTGTATAAAACTTCACGGAGCCCTTGTTGAACCCTATTAAGAATTTTTTAAATCACCAGGTAGTTTAACTTTTTATTCAAACTATAGTTATAGGAGAAAATTTGTCTTTTTTTATATTCAACCCGATATAAGTGAGGGGACTAACAGTGTAAATAGAATAACGTTTTGTCAAAACGGTTAAGATTGGCGACATGAATGAAGAGTACTTAATTTTTAGTCAATAGTTAAAGGTATATAAAAAAGGTTGTCCAAATTTTTTATCATACAGGGCGTAAAAAAATGGGGTCAAGAGTGTCACAGCTAGTCCGTCCCTGCAGCTATGAGTAATTCCCAACACTTTCTTGGATAATAATATACCTGATTCAATAATTACTTGTAAAAAACCTGATTACATTGCAGCTCTTTGGGGGCCCATATCTCCGAAGAGGAGGCCTATACAAAAAAAAGTTTATATGAACTTGTAGGATTCCTTTCACGTGTTATTTTCATATCCGGGATATTTCCCACATTTTCCCGGACACCCTGTATACGGTCATTAAAAGTACTAGTTTCTCCTTCAAAACCTTTTTGGATTTGTATTGATATATTTTTCACGTCCCCAAAATCATCGTAAAACTGTCATTTCCAACATAGAGAAATAAAATTTTTGAAAATCTCAGATCTACGAAAAATGGGGCCATTGTTGTTGGATAGCTCAGGCTTATTTCTGAAGCCATTTGCTGCGTAGCGTCCAAATCTGTGGTCAGATTTTACCCATCCGGTCAGGATTTCTAGATATTTGAGGTTACGTAGCCAAAAAAAATATTTTTGGGTTCCTTTAAAGTTATATACAGGATATACTAAATTTTTTCTATTTGAGTCATTTAATATTACTCTACAAAATAAACTACTGAGTTCTGACCTTTGGTTTTTTCTAGCAAAGTTATGATCATTTTAAATACAGATTAGTAGATTTTTAGTGACGAAGATCGTTTTTTGCAAATTTCTATCCGCCATTTTGAATCCATCTTAAAAATCAAAAATCAGTGACTGCACCATTTTGATTCTGCTATCCTGAAAATGAAAATTTCAATTTTTTGATTTCACATTCTTATTCAGCGACCCCAAAAACCTCAAAGAACAAATTCTCAAGAGACATGCATACAGCAGTAAAATGTATGTTAATATGAATGCTTATGACGTTGTTAAGATATATATTTTATAACCTAAAATGTCCATAACTTTAAAAAAAAATCATATCTGATCGCTCAATAGCTTATTTGGAAAGGCAAGAGCCTTAATAAATAATACAACTAGAAAAAAAGACCAAAAAAAATGTGTTCATCCTATATATTACTTAAAAGTAGCCAAAAAAAGAAAACATTTTTCTAGTAAATGATACCATGACACAAATATTTCAAAATCCTGACGTGATTGGCCAATTCTGGATTCCGGTTCTACGCAGCAAATTATTTCGGAAATGACTCGCAGCTGCCCAACAATCGAATCTAGTAGACGTGTGTAATTCATGTTCAAACGACTGCATTACCAAAATTTTCACAAAATTATAGCACTAACAGAACATATTGTACCAATTTTAAAAAATATATAGAGCAGAAATCCATAAGGAGTTTGCTTCGCGTTAAAATACTCTGCCTTCATTTAATTCATCGTCAGAATATTATAAATTAATAGATAAAAGGTTTAGAAATTAATAATTTTAGAAAGATTTTCGTCAACGAATAAAGTATTAACTAAAATGAAAAAATAATTACACTTGAAGGTTTACGAAATTTACTTTCATTTAATAGTTGTAATGGTGCAGGTACTATCTTTTAGAAATATTTTCGGTTTTATATTCCATCATTAAAATTTTCTGTTTTAGAAGTTTATTATCACAAAACTTGTTTTACTACTTTTGGAATAAAACTTAATATTACTAGAAATGTTTATAACTTTACATTTCTTTGTGTAATAACGTGGGAAAGGCTAATGAAATAATATAATATTCTATTTTATTAAGCATTATGTTTCTAATAAACAGTAATAAAAAGGATATAATCCGAAATAGAAAATGTGTGGTTAAAATATTTTTTATTTGAATATATTATCCGATTAGAGAAGAGCAATATATGTATATATATATATATATATATATATATATATATATATATATATATATATACCGAACTAGGATTATTGGGGGTGCAGTCTATTTAAATTTGTACGTCTTGATAAAGAAAAAATGCTTTTTTGATTGTGTCAAGCTTTCGAGAATTTATTTTTCTCTTGTGCAGGACAGTATTAATTGCAAAGTTATAATATTAAACCTAAGCCAAAATTATTAAGACGCTCACCAATTTGGTTTGAATATGAAACAGGTAGATATGTGAAAAACAGGGAAAAAACCACCATTAAAACTTTTTAATTATATTTGAAGGCATAATAGAATAGAATTGTTACACTTTGATTAAATTTTAAAACATAACGAAACAGCAAAAAATCTCACTTGACTGTTTCACCATTTTGTAATTACAGATGTTAAGTGTCAACCGAGAACAGAGGCGTGCTAGGTCTAAGTAGTGAAGGTATATCCTTCACTACTTAGGCCTATCATCCTTAAAACATTGGCGTAGTCGAGTGTGAGGTTTAGCAAAAAGAGAAATGTCTTGTTTGATATTTTTTACATGATATAAGAGCAAGCAATGGAAAATACTTATTCGTCTCGAAATGAACTGTCCTGGAGGCTCAAATACTTTTCTTTTTGCAACTTTAAATATAGCTGTATGATACTCAGATTCTCAATGTGGCTGTTTCATTCATAGCGTTGCCATATTGATTACATACAGTGTATCTTGTATAAAGTTCCTTGTTCCAACTGTCAATTAGTTTATATAGGCCAGACGTCCAGAAGCCTCAAAGGCAGACTCACTTTCTATCTTAGTGAGATTAATTGAGGTTTGCCCTCTTGTCTTTCATCATGATCACATCATTAACAGGGATGGCACTCTGATTTTGGAAAAAGCTCCTGCATGCCATAAAAAACTCTTCCTCGAAATGGTCCATATTAATCAATATAACAACGCTATAAATAAAATAAGCTACACTGAGAATCTGAGTGCCATTTACAGTTATATTTTAAAGTTAGAAAGAGAAAAGTATTGGAGCCTCCAGGACAGTCCATCTCCAGATGGATAAGTTTTTTCCATCGTTTACTCTTATATCATATAAAAAATATCAAACAAGTAATTTCCCTTTGTGCTAAACCTCATACTTGGCTACGCCATTGATCCTTACATCCTTCATTACCTAGGCCACCCACGCCACTGCTCTCGGTTGACACCTGACATCTGTCTTTACTAAATGGAGAGATAGTCGAGTGAGATGTTTTGCTGTTTCGTGATTTTTGAAAGTTTAATCAAATTGTAACAATACTACATATATATTATATTATGCCTTTAAATATAATTAAAAAGTTTATTATTATTTATAATATATATATATATATATATATATATATATATATATATATATATATATATATATATATATATATATAAAGTAAAATGCGAACAGTAAATGCACACTTCTCTCCATGATATCCTTTCTGTGTTAGAGGTTGCACAGTTAGAATAAATTGTTATAGAACGCAATTTATCCTATTCCACCACCATCGAGATGATGGCCTACCTGTACCACTATACCGAGAAGAAAGTCAAAACTAACCCTCCCCGCCAGAGTGATACGGCAGAGGTACATGTTTCGTCTTTACTAGACTCATCAGGGTACCGATATGCACCCGGCTGTGCAAAGGACAGATCGGGAGGAAGCATGTAAACACTGAACGCGGCCTCGCCGACCTCCCGCCGGATGGCTTATACATGTTTATGCGGCCCTCACGGTATGGTGGTACAGATAGGCCATCATCTCGATGGTGGTGGAATAGGATAAATTGCCTTCTATAATAATTTATTCTGTGCAACCTCTAACACAGAAGGGATGGAGAGAAGTTTGCATTTACTGTTCGCATTTTACTTCATTCATATATGGAGCTGCATATAGTTGTACGTTTGCTGAATGTGATTTCAGCACTACAAAGGCATAATGTGGATGTATTCACTGCTATTGCATCTCACACAGAGGAATCCGTGAGAGCCGCATAATATATATATATATATATATATATATATATATATATATATATATATATATATATATATATATATATATATATAATAAAATAAGAAATATTCGGCTATGCGGACAAAGACCGTTGAGAAATATTACTATTATGTTAAAAAGTGCGGAGATCTCCAAGGTAATGGAAAAGCTCCGGGTTCGAAAAATGATGACAACGCTGTTTCGTCCTAGTGTCAAATCAACAAAGTTGTATAAAACCGCCATGTGGTGGCGCAACGGTAAATTAAAAAAGTAATATTAAAACTCGACACACCAAACTTGCTACTCCAAGGATAGAGGTCGCATTATCCGGCATCGGCAACCAAACTAACTATGAATTCCACAGTTTAAGTAATGTATTGCACCAACGATCTCCCTAAGAGAGCTGTTGAGTGTTTTTAAGCCAACAAATATAAAAAAAAGAAGTTATCGTCCGTGTAATTTTAAAATAAAATAAGAAATTCTCGGCTATGCGGACATGTCGTCATTTTTCGGACCCGGAGCTTTTCCATTATCTTGGAGATCTCCGCACTTTTTAACATAAGAGTAATATTGATCAATGGTCTTTGTCCTCATAGCCGAGAATTTCTTATTTTATTTTAAAATTACACGGACGATAACTTCTCTTTTATATATATATATATATATATATATATATATATATATATATATATATATATATATATATATATATATTGCGTTGAAAAACGTGATGCGGGACCTAACGTCTATCGTCAGAGGTCTATATTCGTCGCCCACACACGCTTCAAGCAACTGCCCGAAGAGGAATTAGAATATTAATATTTTGAATATTTTGTTTTTTTTTTTAAAAATTTGAAAATTGGTGAATGTGAATGATATAAGTTCTCTTTTGCTCCAATAAAAATATTCTAAACCACGATATGTATTTTTAATTTTTCCTTGAGCGCCCAGTTACTGTATCCTATCTAAGATAAGATAACAGCACTGTATTTATTCTTTGGATTAACTTAAAAATACATATATTATTATTAACAAAATTTTAATAAATCTATTTTCTCTTTTTAATCTCCCCTTAATATAACTAGCTCGCTTCCCCTGAAACTATCCCAAGTGAGTTCAGATTCTCATAAGTTAAAATTACTTTTTATCTACTGCCAATTAAAACCACTGAATTGTATTAACAATCAACATAAATTTATTATAAAACAAAATGATATTATTACTGATTATAAAATTATTTTGATACACCTATTATCTAGATCATCTTTATTAAAATTAAAAATCAATTGCACCTTATCTCTACTGTTAATTATAATGTCACTCCACTTAACTGTCAAGAGTTGTTTGACAAATATGAAGGTCTCGTGTTCAGTTGAAATGTATTACTTTTATTTATTTTAAAAATTAAAAAAAAATGTGCAAAGTGCGGATTATTAATTTTAACAAGTGATTATAAATTAGTTCTAATGATTTTATAATGTCTAATATAAATGTGGTAATATTATATTTTAAAATACCTTGATCCTTAAGTGTTTGTTTATTTATAAACAATAAAAAGGTATATTTGTGTTTCTCTGTCTTCTTTTACCATCAAATTGGATTGGGATATTTGTTTTAAAAATACCTACTATCAAGTAAGTAGATATTCTTTATTAAACACTGTCTTGGTTATTTTTGGTAATGTCCAGGAATTGTCTACTTCTAGGAAATGTTGGTATTTACACCAGCCAGGTATAATTTCTTGAACTTTTATTTGACACAATCGGGTTTTACTAAATTTTCTTGATGTTAGTTGGAGTTGCTATTTCTTAATGACATTCAATTTAATTTAAATTATTTTTTTTTTTTAAATATTGATTAATTAAACTTTATTTAATATTTATTTACTTTCATAACCTTTAAAAAATTATTTACTTATCAAAAACAAAAGATCTCGCACGTGGCTTTATGATCTCGTCGTGAAAAATTTTAAGGTTATGTTTTGAGGAGAAACTTTTCTTTTACACCTCTCTGTAACAATACTTTTTTGCAACTGTCTCGAATTTTTGTGATTTTTCTTTCTATCGTATGCCACCAGCTGACTTAATTAATCATTCTGATTGGCTCAGCAGTTGAAGGCATCGGGTTACTTGATGAAAAATCACCCTTTTCTTGGCATTCTTGTCAAACAAAAATGGCTGTCAAGAATTTTAAAATTGATAAAATTTTTCCAATTTTACCATTTCCTGGATTTATCCAATAATATGCATGACAATAAATATTATAAAATTAAACTCTATTATTTTACCTATCTAATTATACATATTTTAGCCTTCCTAAAACAATTTTTAATATTAAAAATTATAAAACAAAATGGCTTGACATGAAAATATTGAAATATATAATTAACTAATTATTGAAAATTATTGTTTGAAGATGCTAAATTATGTTTTCTTAATATTAAAATATTAAATATTAGAATTTTCCTTACATTCTAATATAATTTATTTTACTCCATTACTTAAAATTAATTTATAATATCTAATTTTAATGTCAATATCACAAATTTTCTTAAATTTATTCTATGTTTTTATGTGTTTTAATTAAAATTATTTTCTTAATATTACTGTTAACTGTCTAATTTATATTAAAAACAATTTAATGAATCTTATTTATTATTTAAAAGTACTTTTCGTAACTGGTTTCACACTATGTTCACCTTTTGTTCCTTTTTAAAACATTATTGTTGCAAAAACCGAACGTTATTTTTTTTTTAATTCACTTGAAGATTTTCACTCTTTATTATCACTTTACCTTCACTATCACATCTAATGTTTGTACCTTATTATTCTTATGATCAATTTACAATATGATCTTATTGTATTAATATTTATATATTGTTTATCTTACAATTATGTCTAAAAATTCATTATGAATTTAGCATTATATATGATTTTTTTAATCATGTAAGCTTTTAATTATGCTTTGGTCCATATTATTTGTAAATATTAATGACTCTAATTAATTAATATATCTACTAACTACTTATTACTATCTAAATAATAAATTTATGTTGTATCTTAGATATTTTAATTGAAATTGTTTAGACTCGTCGAGTATTTATAATATGGTCATTAGGTCATCTTGTGTCGATTCCTATTCAATTGCCCCAAATTGAATATTTAATATTTTATTATAAATAAAATATTAAATATGAATATTTTGATTCTTATTTGTACTTATTATTTATATTAATTACAACTTTTAGTTGATAATAAAATTTATATCCTTATATATTTCACAGCTTATTAGAAATTTATTTTTTTACAAAATATCCCTTTTAATCATAAACTTTTCCTTTTCTTCATCACAACTATTGGATTTATATATGTAGTATCGGCTCTTTCTATTATATTATTTTTGACCATTTCTTCAATTTCATCTTTTATTTGTGCTTGATACTTATATGGTATGGGGTAAGTTTTGGCTTTAAAATTTTCAATGTTTTGTACTTTAATATAATGAATATAGTCTCGTGCTACTCTGTTTTCGTTTGAAATTAAGTTTTTAAAAGAATTTAACATGTATACTATATCTTTTTTAAAATTTGAATCGCATATAATTTCCTTTTCATTCATAATCACATCATTATTATACTTATTATAATCACAAAAACTTCTCCTACTAAAATTATCATTGACTTTGTCAATACTAATATCTCCTAAAAATTTTGGTTTTGTGCTCCTTTTAGCTAACAAAACCTTATTATTTACCGTATTATTCTCCTTCTTACAATTATCTATAATACTTTCAAGATTATGTATTTCTATTATATTATTTGCGCTTTCTTTACTTATAACTTCTTCACTTATCATTTCTATACATGATAAATCCTCACTCGAATGATTAAAAACCAAATTATTTATGAACTTTATTCTATGTTCATCAATTATCAAGATCATATCTTCGTAATTTATTTTAGCCCCATATTTACTTAAAATATCATTCCCTATAATTATATCGATATTCATATTATTCACTACTATTAATGATGCTTCTATAATTTTATTACCAAGCACTATTTTTAACATACATTGCCGATTTACTTCACAAATCTTTTTATTATTTGCCCCCACTAATTTTAATTTTGGTATTTTATTTATGATTACTTTATTATTAAATAACAATATATTTTCTAATTTATTTTCATCAATTAATGATGCTTCAGAACCACTATCTATTAATATTTTTACTTCTGTATTATCAATTTTACCTTTTACATATATTAAATCTAAATTATTTTCATATTTTTCATTGTATAAATTGTCATTTAAGTCTATTAATTCTCGTGGATGTTCGTAATGTATAAAATTCGTCTTAATTTCAGATCCAAGGCTGTTATCTAAAAATTTGTTCGTCTGTTTCTAGGATCCGAAGATACCTCCCTTCGATTTCTCTCCAGGCTGTTGCTCCGTCTCCCTGTCATGTGGTTATTTGTCTGTTCATTGTCTACTCGTAAGTCTGTATCACTTCTATTTCGTCTAATATTATTAGTTTGTCTATATTCCCTGTCATTTCCATTGTAAAAAGTTCGATTCCTAAAATTTTGTCTTTCATTGTTCTGAACGTTCCTATCAATTTGTCGATCATTGTTATTTGCGCCTCTATTTAAGTTTATATTATTTTGTCTCGCGTTATATTGTTGTCTATATTGTGAATTATTATTATTTAAATTATAATTATTTGTACCATTGTCTGTTTGTCTGTATCGTGTATTATTATTAAAATTATTGTTATTAAAATTTCTATTTGTTTTCTGGTAAAAGTCATTATTACGATTATAGTTATTATTATTTCTATTAAAATTGTTAGGAATATTATTTGTATAATTAGTTTGATTCTGTCTAAATTGATTCGGCTGTGGACGTATATTGTTATTTAGGTTTTTAAAGTTTTGATCATAACTATTTTTTCTATTATTTAGATTGTGCCCATTAAAATTACCTCTTTGTACTCTTGTTAAGAAATTAATAAATTGACCCATTGTTTTTATATTTTGAATTGTAATTGTTTGTACTATATTATCTTGATAATGACGAGCAATGTTCAGAATAATTTCGTCTTCTCTCATTGGTGGATTTAAATACTTTGCTACTGTACTTAGCTTTAAAGCATAATTAACTAGATCTCCATTTTTATTATAATTAAATTTCCCAAAGTATAATTGTTCCCTAAACTCTGCTTGTTTAATCTCTCCCCAAAAATATTCCAAAAATTCCCTTTCAAACTCACCAAAATTATTTATCGTTGATTCTATATTACCATACCAAATACTTGCATGATCAATTAAATTAACTCGAATAAAGTCTTTTATTACTTGTAGATTATTTACATTATTTAACCTATTCTTGATACTGTTAATAAAAGCTACCGGGTGTAACATACGAATGTTGCCATTAAACTTTAGACCCATGTCATTAGTACTGGAACAAATATTTCCATTGCCCATATTATTCCTAGTTACAGTCTCCAATTTCTTATCCACGGTACAAGTAACTAGTTCAGTTGTGGATTTTAGTTTTTCTTCTATAATCTGATCGTATTCCTGGAAAGTTCTGTAACATTTCCTATCAATTTTATCTATTTCATTACCATGCTTATCTAATTCTGAGGTAATGTCATGCATGGTCGCATCTAGTTTGTCATTAAGACGCTCTATTTCTGTGTTCCTGTCACCTTTCTCTATTTCTAGCATATTTAATATTTCTTGGTTATTTTTAGTTACCTTTTCATGCATTTCTTCAATGCATGTTAACAGCTTTTTTGACATTCTGTTTTCTATTTCTAATATTTTCTCATCCACTTGTTTTTCTAATCTTATTTGCCCCTGTTTAATATCATTTAATTCTTTTTGGCCTTTAGTTATTTCCTTTTTTAATTCTTTTTGACCCTGTTCAATCTTATGTTCTAGGTCTTGCTGTCTTTTTTCTAGCTCCTTCTGACCTTTTGTAACTTTCGTATCCAGATCGTTAAGCCCTTTTTCCATTTTATTTTCCAGATCTTTTTGGCCTTTTTCCATTTTATTTTCCAGAGTATTTTGCATACTCTGCAAAAATTGTATTATATCTTGATTACTACTCTGTTCTGTCTTTTATGGTTCTTTTTGCTCAGGGGTTGTTATTTCCCCTACCTCTTCTAGCTTAGTCTGCTGAAATACTTCACTCTCTCGATCGGTAGAAGAAGTGGATGTACTAGCTGTATCTTCTTTTGTTTTCCGTACTCCAATTTCTTGATTAATTTGTTTCCCTGATCTTAAGATTATATTTTGTTCAGCCATGGTATTTTATTTATTCAAGTTTTATGCAATTCAAAAATTTTATAAAATTTATGTACTAAACTTTTGTTTAATACTATTGTTATCAATTTTGTTGTAATTAATTTTAAATAACTGATGTGCAATAATACTCGTTTTTTATATGTTACAAGTTCCTATTAATTATTTTTATTGACAGTAGACTTATATACCCTGAAAATATTTATGCCTTGAAAATATTTATGATCCCTGAAATTATTTATGCCCCAAAAACAAAAGATGCCCCACGTTGGGCGCCAATTGCGTTGAAAAACGTGATGCGGGACCTAACGTCTATCGTCAGAGGTCTATATTCGTCGCCCACACACGCTTCAAGCAACTGCCCGAAGAGGAATTAGAATATTAATATTTTGAATATTTTGTTTTTTTTTTTTAAAATTTGAAAATTGGTGAATGTGAATGATATAAGTTCTCTTTTGCTCTAATAAAAATATTCTAAACCACGATATGTATTTTTAATTTTTCCTTGAGCGCCCAGTTACTGTATCCTATCTAAGATAAGATAACAGCACTGTATTTATTCTTTGGATTAACTTAAAAATACATATATTATTATTAACAAAATTTTAATAAATCTATTTTCTCTTTTTAATCTCCCCTTAATATAACTAGCTCGCTTCCCCTGAAACTATCCCAAGTGAGTTCAGATTCTCATAAGTTAAAATTACTTTTTATCTACTGCCAATTAAAACCACTGAATTGTATTAACAATCAACATAAATTTATTATAAAACAAAATGATATTATTACTGATTATAAAATTATTTTGATACACCTATTATCTAGATCATCTTTATTAAAATTAAAAATCAATTGCACCTTATCTCTACTGTTAATTATAATGTCACTCCACTTAACTGTCAAGAGTTGTTTGACAAATATGAAGGTCTCGTGTTCAGTTGAAATGTATTACTTTTATTTATTTTAAAAATTAAAAAAAAATGTGCAAAGTGCGGATTATTAATTTTAACAAGTGATTATAAATTAGTTCTAATGATTTTATAATGTCTAATATAAATGTGGTAATATTATATTTTAAAATACCTTGATCCTTAAGTGTTTGTTTATTTATAAACAATAAAAAGGTATATTTGTGTTTCTCTGTCTTCTTTTACCATCAAATTGGATTGGGATATTTGTTTTAAAAATACCTACTATCAAGTAAGTAGATATTCTTTATTAAACACTGTCTTGGTTATTTTTGGTAATGTCCAGGAATTGTCTACTTCTAGGAAATGTTGGTATTTACACCAGCCAGGTATAATTTCTTGAACTTTTATTTGACACAATCGGGTTTTACTAAATTTTCTTGATGTTAGTTGGAGTTGCTATTTCTTAATGACATTCAATTTAATTTAAATTATTTTTTTTTTTTAAATATTGATTAATTAAACTTTATTTAATATTTATTTACTTTCATAACCTTTAAAAAATTATTTACTTATCAAAAACAAAAGATCTCGCACGTGGCTTTATGATCTCGTCGTGAAAAATTTTAAGGTTATGTTTTGAGGAGAAACTTTTCTTTTACACCTCTCTGTAACAATACTTTTTTGCAACTGTCTCGAATTTTTGTGATTTTTCTTTCTATCGTATGCCACCAGCTGACTTAATTAATCATTCTGATTGGCTCAGCAGTTGAAGGCATCGGGTTACTTGATGAAAAATCACCCTTTTCTTGGCATTCTTGTCAAACAAAAATGGCTGTCAAGAATTTTAAAATTGATAAAATTTTTCCAATTTTACCATTTTCTGGATTTATCCAATAATATGCATGACAATAAATATTATAAAATTAAACTCTATTATTTTACCTATCTAATTATACATATTTTAGCCTTCCTAAAACAATTTTTAATATTAAAAATTATAAAACAAAATGGCTTGACATGAAAATATTGAAATATATAATTAACTAATTATTGAAAATTATTGTTTGAAGATGCTAAATTATGTTTTCTTAATATTAAAATATTAAATATTAGAATTTTCCTTACATTCTAATATAATTTATTTTACTCCATTACTTAAAATTAATTTATAATATCTAATTTTAATGTCAATATCACAAATTTTCTTAAATTTATTCTATGTTTTTATGTGTTTTAATTAAAATTATTTTCTTAATATTACTGTTAACTGTCTAATTTATATTAAAAACAATTTAATGAATCTTATTTATTATTTAAAAGTACTTTTCGTAACTGGTTTCACACTATGTTCACCTTTTGTTCCTTTTTAAAACATTATTGTTGCAAAAACCGAACGTTATTTTTTTTTTTAATTCACTTGAAGATTTTCACTCTTTATTATCACTTTACCTTCACTATCACATCTAATGTTTGTACCTTATTATTCTTATGATCAATTTACAATATGATCTTATTGTATTAATATTTATATATTGTTTATCTTACAATTATGTCTAAAAATTCATTATGAATTTAGCATTATATATGATTTTTTTAATCATGTAAGCTTTTAATTATGCTTTGGTCCATATTATTTGTAAATATTAATGACTCTAATTAATTAATATATCTACTAACTACTTATTACTATCTAAATAATAAATTTATGTTGTATCTTAGATATTTTAATTGAAATTGTTTAGACTCGTCGAGTATTTATAATATGGTCATTAGGTCATCTTGTGTCGATTCCTATTCAATATATATATATTTGTTAAGCGACAAAACGACATCATTTTTTGCGATATTATATACATCCTGAGATCCGTATGGAAAGACGAGAACCGATCTCGGATTTCACCTTTTTTAATGTGTATATTGTTGTAAATATGCCGGCGATGTTACGACATAAGTATAAACTAATTTTCGATCACTAAAAGTTAATGGCGTTTCGTCCTGACACCGGCGATGGATTCGTCAATGGGACCGTCAATGCCTTTCCCCAGACACCCTTTTTCAGGTGCTTTGCAATATGCGAAACTTACATTTAAACTAACTTGGAGGCGGGAATTATCGGTAATTAATCGGATATTAAGATGCATTAAGTTGGAAATCAGTAACGGTACAGGAGTACACTAATAATCAAAAATTTTACAGAAGTTATCTGCAACCATCTATGGATTAAAAAATGGTATATGCCAAAAATGGGCATTCAGCAGAAATGAGATTTTATTATTTGTGATATTATTTATAAATAAAGTGAGTAATTGTGTCTTTGCAAATTTATCACTAGAAGTAAAAACTATAGTTTTTATTACAAAAATTGTAATATAGAGCTATAACAGATTCATATCTTTATAATGGTTTTCTTTGTTTTAGGTAAATATGAAAAGACATCTATCTAATCATGGCCGTCAAAAATTCATCTAAGAATTGGTAAGATGATCCTGTTTGTTCCACCTCTATTGTTTTTGACTTATTTTACTGCATTATTTAAAATATGAATTTAATGAATTTGATTGTTTTGAGTGCATTGTTATCTCTAAATGCAGATGTCTTGAAAAGGACTTAGACGTAAATATCGAGTATATATTTTGAAGTTAATAAATATCGCTTCTCTCGGAAACTTAGATGAAAATATACGTAATTTAAAAGGTAAAAAATCCTTTGTGCCTGTAACTAGCGTTCCTCGGTAGAAAGCTTAAAATGATTCATGAATTCTTTTTTCCTATCCATAAAAATATTATAAAGCCGATGTTCAATACTATATCCTAAACTATTTCCAAAATAGGGCTTATATTTCATAATAAATTTCTACTTTGACTACCATATATCTTATTAACGAGTATCATTTGTAAAAACTTACATGACAATTGGCTTATTTTGATGTCTAAGATCCTCAGTTGATCTGTGGTCTATTAGATACAAGACACGTTGTATAGCAGATATTTGGTGAATGTATTTTATATTCTTCCGTCTGTTTTTGCGGGTTGGATAGTTGGGGGCACTGGCGTAACTGCAAGCTCGAGGGCGCCTCTGCGAAATCTCAATGGGGCCCTCTTTTTACTTTAGCAATATAATTTAGTTGAAATGCTAAATAAACTGTAACACAGATTGTTTTTGATATTCTTTAATCATAATATCGACGTTTAGATGTCAAGCTTATAATCCCGCATATCCCACGTGTGGCAATATTAACGTTCATTACAAGCAGACAGGCAAGTGGGGCGAGTTTTTAAAAGTATATAGCCGAAACCCAAGCTCCCAAATCCACATACTCCTCAAGCAGCGAGATCGATAATCACTACATAGCAGACAGGCGAATGAATCAAGATTTTAAGCCAAAACTCGAGCTCCCAAAGCCACATACTCCACGCTCTGCGAGATCGATAATCCTTACATAGCAGATAGGTGAACAAAACAAGATTTTAAGCCAAAACCCAAGCTCTCAAAACCACATACCTTATACGCTGCTAGATCGATATCCATTAGACGGGCGAGAAAAGCAAGATTTTAAACCGAAATCCAGGCTCCCTAACCCGCATATTTCACGCGCTGTGCCTGGAAAACTTTATGTTTTAATAAAGGTAATACATCAACTTTCTAAGGGCACATATAAAAATAATGTTGTTTGATAAAAAAAAACAGTCCAACACAACAAAATAAACGTCAAATACATCCTAAAATGTTCAGTTTTATGTGTTATTACCAAATAGTTCAAAACGTTTGGCCTTTTATTTTCAAACTCTTCTATGAGAAGACTTATATCAAGTTTTTAGGTCTTTCGCATTCTATAGATAAAGAAGCTAAAGGTGCTACTTGCGTCATTGTGCTGTTTTCTCCATTTAAAAAGCATTGTAATGCAAGGGCGAGGAGCTACTCTAACTTCAATCGCCTGTGGAATGGCGAATTTTAGAGCTTTTTAGACGTTCAAAAAAAACGTCCGAGAAGCTCTAGTACTCAAGATCCTATAAACAGGTAAAGTATAAAAAATCTAAATGGTAATTGCGTTTATTTCAACTTTAAATGAGTGTCAAATCTCGAGGAATTACGTATTTTAAAATTACGCAAAATTTCTTTTTTTGAACGTCTAAAAAGCTCTAAATCTCGAGATTTGACAAACATTTATAGTCAGATTCGCTAAAAAGGTTTAAGATTTAGACCCGATTTAGTTGCCTTGGAAATTAGATTTTCTAGATGACCAATTTTGTTTTTCTTATGATATTGTTTTAATTGTATTTTAAGGGTTCAAACTTGCTTCACTTATTATTACCCTTGCCAATTTAAATTCTTTACTGTCAATCTAGACCGGATTTAAAGTTAAACCATGTTATTGAATTAGGGGGTTAAATTTTTAAATGAAATCAATTTTTCAAAGTTTTTCGCACCTGTTGAAGACCTGGTTGGGGGTCCATATAATGAAGCGATATTCCAAAATGCTACGAACAACAAAGTTATTTAAGCAAGTTAGAGCCCTTTTATATTAATATATTTCAAGTTTCTCTTAAAAAAAGCGAGCATTTTGCTACCCTTAAATTAGTAATTAATAATTGTTGTTGTCTATTTGTCAATTAATTTTTAAATCTCCCTGAAACATTCCACCTACTTTATTAACTGCATCTACGAATTTCATGGGGTGACCTCATAATGTGTGTGATCGAAAAATAGGATAGACATTTGTAAAAGTCAATTTGCACTTAGTGACTTTTAAGTAATTAGATGAATATCAGTCGATGAAGCTATCGGGATTAGTTTGTTGGTTATTAGGGTGGAAGCTAATCTAGCTGTAAAATTTTAAATCATAGACATATAATAGGACATGGGTAGAGACGAAGTCAAACGTTACGTCACTCATAAGTACAAAAAATAGAAAAGTTCTTAGATGTGATCTTTAAGGAATACCACTCGCCTGTATCTCGCTTGTTAGTGAACCGTACAGTTCCACATGGTGACGTCAGTCGCTGATTGTGGTATCAAAATGAATACATCATACATCTGATCAACCTAAATGTATTTCTTACCGTTGGTAAAGGACAATTATTTTTGCAAATTTGTCATTTACTTGTCAGTAAGATTACATTGAATTAAAGATGAACACATCTTCATTTTAGAAATTTTTTGTCTTTATTTTTTCCAAACCAAATAATTTTAATAATATTTGTTTAGGATTAAAAATGAAGATATGGGTACCAACTGCTTGCTTTTACTTTTATTCCTCATCGGATTGTCAAATTATGACGAGGGCCATACACATTCTACGCAATACAGCGCCCATAGTCATATTTTTTGTTCGTATAGGGTTTTCGGCAATTAGAATATAACTAAACTGACAGTAAGTTGATTAATGTTAGAATTACTTCGAATTTTATTACATTGCTTTTATAATCCAATAATCCGTTTGTCAGCAGAGAGAATAAAAAATAATAGGGAAAAAATTAACAAAGAAACAAAAAACACTAAATCAATATATTTTGTTTTACATACATCATAGGTGGAACCAGTGGGAAACGAAACCATTATAATAAGTTTTTTTTGAGTGTCATTTTTTCAGTATCTAAAGACATATTCTAAAATTTTCCAGTTTTCATAAAAATCAATTAATTTAGCTATGTGTAACCATGCAATAGTGTTTTATTACTTTTAAGGTGGCAATAATATGAAGAAATTTACTCTCTGTAAAGGATATGATGGAACGAAGTTTGCATTTACTGTTTGCATTTCACACCATTCATACACGGAGTTGCATATAGTTGTACGTTTGCTGAATGTAATTTCAGCACTACAACAGCATAATGTGGATATATCCACTGCTATTGCATCTCACACGTAGGAATCCATGAAAGCCGCATAAACATATATTCGTCATCCGGCGGGAGGTTGGCGAAGCCGCGTTCAATGTTGCATACTTCCTTTCGATCTGTCCTTTGAACAGGCAGGTGCATGTCGGTACCCTGATGAGTCTAGTAGAGACGAAACATGTACCTCTGCCGTATCACTGTGGCGTGGAGGGTAGGCCATCATCTCGATGGTGGTGGAATAGGATAAATTGGTTTCTGTACCAATTTATTCAAACTCTACAACCTCAAATATGGAAAGGATATGATGGAACGAAGTTTGCATTGGCTGTTAGCATTTACATATATATATATATATATATATATATATATATATATATATATATATATATATATATATATATATAAATATTAATATTTATTAAGAATGCTGATTTAATTCAAATATAACAATAATTTTTTTTTTTTGCGTGTTTAAGGAGTGTGATGTCGAATAACTTTTAATACGTTGTTTACTCCCGTCAGGTAATTGCTGACTTAATACTCTAAGTAATAAAAAATCAACTGGGAAAACCCGTCAGCTGGTGTATTTAAATAGGTGATCCTCGTTCAAGCCTGGCTCCCGTGCTACACCCTTTGCCGTATCAGCTGACAATCTTTCCACCGATACAACCAGCTAATGTTTTTATTTATTCAAAGTAATATGTAAACTATCAGCAGACAAATTTTAAGAGGAAATCACTGAACATATATTTTTTCTTTCATGTTCGTTTGACCAGCTGACGTATAATCCACCATCTTACAGTCAGTCATATTTTTTTCTGCCAAGTATTGTGAACTATCATTTGACAAAATTTTAGTTAGGATGAAATGATTAAAAAAAAAATTTTCTACCTGAGTGGGAGGCCGCCACTGTTCAACTCAGCCACAAAGCCGCAGCTGATGTTCACGAGGCTTTTTGACACAACTCTGTGAAGCATTGCGTTAGTTATCGGCCGAGACTGCATTCTATAAATAGAAAATAAAAAATAATAGAGAAGAAAAATAAATTAATTTCACAGATGTTATGCAATGTCATTCCAAACTCTTCTTCACTACCCCCTATCTTCTTCCCTTCTCTTACCTTAGGTAACTGATTACAAATATGTCAGCTATTTTGTTTATAGGCTTAAGCTGCGTGAAGGCACCTACATGCATTCCCGGGGGGCTTAAGGATGAATTACTTTTATTGACCAGATGTAATTCAGTACTTGTGCTATTTCTCAAAAGATGAAAAAATATAATAATGTATGATAAAGTAAATATTTCGAAAGTGAATGATTTAAAAAGTATAATGAATTTCGAAAATTTTTGATATTCGTAAAAACATGCAAAATATAGTATGAAGTTAGTTATTATTTGATTAATCAATAATTATAAAAAGCTAGAATAATTCATCTAAATGTGTATGTTTGAAAAAAACATTAATTGACCAATATAACCGTGAAAATCAGACAATTTTTATTATTAAAGATGCATTACTTTCGTCTGTTAATGCGCTTTGAAATATTTAAACTGAAATTAGTTACTTTGCTTTTATTGCATTATTGATAAATTGCATGAGATATTTAACTATATCTGATGTATTTGCGCCGAAGCTATTAAAGTGAGAGTATCTTACTAGAACATTTGCATGAAAAGATACATAAACAAGGGTTACAATAAAATTTTATCGGCATTCTTTCTAAAAATTTCAGGATTTTTTCAGTGCTAGTTTTGTATATGACTAGACGACTCTTTGTAGCAATATTAACAAACAGAATATAAAATTCATTGGAAACAAGCAAAAATGTGACTAGTGACTCAGAACTGTCCTTAAACTTTTTTTTTTATTAAAACATAGGTCTCATGGTTCGTGGTAAAAATATATTATTAAAGACATTTTTTAAATTAAAACTTAATAACAAATTTTGTGGGCTAAAGTTTTGGTCAGTAATAGTTTACTAGGTAAACAACCAACTCTAACGATATTAGTTTTTTCAAGTTATTGATACAGGGAATGTTTAAATTTTTTGAATGAATTCAAGAAATTTTCGCGCTGGCCGTCCAAATACATTTCTCTATTTTTATAAGTGATGTTTTTTTCTTCTTATTGAGATATTAATTGTAAATGAATATGAACATATATGGTTTTATATCGCCATATCATGCTGCAACAAAATACATGGCAAAGTTTGGTTTGTCCGACAATTAAAAACCAAATTATTTCAATTTTAAAATAATTACACTCTCGTTTTTCATCCCCCATCCTCGTATTTCCATGGAATTTATATTTTAACAACTTTATCGTAATATTTTCGTCAATTTATTATTACATTTATTTATAATTCGTTGTGGTAAAAAAGAAATAATTAATTTTATAAATTTTGACACACATTTATTTTTTTATCATTATTTTTTAGTACCTGATACGTAATCTACAGTTCTAACAACGTAAAATTTTTGATAATATTTTGAATTTTTATTTGGGTTTACTATCCTTTCAAAAAGCATTTCTACGTTATTAAATTTCTCAAAATTCCCAAAATATAATTTAGCCCTCTAAACGTTGAATAACTTGGGGAACAAGTTATCTTATCCCACTCTTAAATAAAGAAAAAATGTATGTTTGTTTGTTCGCAAAAATTTCAAAAACCACTCTATAAATATGAAAAATTACTTCTCATTCTGGCCGCTAGGTGGTAAGTCGCCGAGTGGTGAATCGCCAGATGGCGAGTCGTAATTTGGTGAGTGGCTAGATGGTGAATCGCTAAACTCTCATTCATTTGAGCGAAGGTAAAAGCGAGTTATGTGGATCTAGCTTCCAGCTTACTCTGACCAAAATTTAAAACGACAAAATTTAAAAAAAAGGCAAAAGCAACCAGTCCGGGGATCAAATGAAACTCTACTAAACCTTTAATGATAGACTTTAATTAAAAAATAGGATTATGTAATTAAATCTTCAATTCATTAACCTCTATACCGACATTATAACGTTGGTTTTTAATTAAAACTAAAATTATACATAGTAATACTTTATAATCAAAAGGTGGATCACTGTAATACCGTGCAGTGAGAACTGATGTTTATCTCACAGGTAGGGTGGACTGGCAGTTGACAAGTATGCCCGGTAGAAAGGAATAGTAGCTAACAATTCTGCCCGGTCGTAGAAAAGGCAGTATTCAGCTCTGCCCGGTAGGGAGGAATGCAGCTTACAATTCTGCTCGGTGGTAGAAATGGCAGTATTCATCTCTGTCCGATAGGGAGGAATGCAGCTTTCCGCCCAGTAGTAAGAAATGATGGCAGTTTTCTCCCCGTTTGTAGAACCCCCGATATTTGTGGAGTGTAGACTGATTCCTTCGTGGACACGTGCAAATTGCCCAAAATCCCTGTCTCCAGGTCTATCCCGGTGAAAAAAAACATAACTGCCAACCTGGCAAAAGATATGGTCCTCCAAAAGTCAATAAAATTACTAGGATAATTTTCGACTTTTCATCTCAGAATCCCAAAAATTTGGCAAATAAAAATTAAGATGGAAGTTTGCAGCTGCTTCGGCCGAATCACACCAGAAAAAAGTGAAAAATTAAGGCAAAATGGCCTCCATTTATAACCATGGCCCAGTTTGCGCACTAATCGACTTCCATTCAATTGTCACATATGAAAGAAATTACAGCTCAAAAAGAATGATACTGGGCAACAATAGTCGGCGGAAATGCATTTGTTAGTAAAGCCAATTCGTTAATAATTAGACTTTTCCATTCAAAACAAAAAAAAAAAATCTAATAAGTATCCCAGTAGTTATTTTTAAATTCAAGAAATATATATTAATACATAAATGGGAGATTCCTGCAACCCAATATACATACAATTCCATTTAAATGTAAATATAAATGGCAGGGAAAAAACAAGATCTATTTGAATACAAAAAAGGTAGCAGTAAGTTCGACATTGGTAAGAAAGTACCTAAGCACAGTGTAGTGCAATACCAAATCAGGACAAAATAATGGTGAACTTGAAAAATTAAATTAATTAAAACTGTATTTTGTTGTATTGTTTCTTCAAAGAAACCCTGGGAAATACTTTAGGAAAACGAAACTGTATTGCCCATAACGACAGTATTTGCAAAATAAGGTTAAATCAACTGAACCAGCCATAGTGAACTGAAGCAAAAAATTGAATAATGACAGTTTTCGAGAAAACGTTAGCGTTAAGATATCGAGTTCAAGTTTTCTAAAAGTAATTTTAAATTTGAAATCAATATAAGGAATTTTGTGTGTTTAACTTCGTTCAGTTTTTATAATTTAATAATAATTAATAAAGCGATCTGGATGTCATTAATTATTCCAATTTTGTTTATATTGTAAAAAATAACTGTACGAAAATTACCCAAAATAATTCTTGGGAAACAGCATTTTGTATGTGTATGTATTTTTCTTATTATTTTAATCAGTGAAATAATGCAATAAATTATTAAAAATCACTTTTTAGAAAAATAAAATAAGGAAAAGTACATTAACGTTTCTCACGAAAATCTAAAATTATTTTTAAATCCTTAAAATTCCTTTTTGTTTCCCTATGCACTTCTTTTATTATTCAGTTCACGGCGTTACTCCCCAAGCCGGGTAACAATCCTTAAAAAACAGACGATTTATTGCGTTCGATAAGGAAATTTAAACTCCCTGTAGTAAAATTTAAAATGCAATTTCCAGTCCAATTGGGTGGAAATAAATAGAAATATTAGTCTGAGGGCAAGGGAATTTTTTATGATTTCGTTTTTCACGACAATTTCTGGAACTGCTAATGAACAAATTCATTAATAATATATATATATATATATATATATATATATATATATATATATATATATATATATATATATAAACTGGTGTGGTAGGTTGACAAAATTTAACAGGGCGGATCCAATATGGCGGTCAAAAATCAAATTTGATTGACGAATCTTGGAAAATCAACCGATTTGCACCAAATTCTGTAGACGGAGGTTTTTGGAGTCGCTGATCACGAATCCGATGTCAGATTTGTAAAACTCAAGACGGCGGATCCAATTTGGTGGACGTATTTATTGAAAACCAACCGATTTGGTGTACAGGGGTTTTGGAGTCGCCAGTTACGGATCAAATTTCCAAAATTCTCAAAGTCAATATGGCGGATCTCAAATGGTGGACCTATTTTTAGAAAATCAACCGATTTACACCAAATTTGGTATACGGGGGTTTTAGGGATTGGTGATCCAAAATGGCGACATTTTTGAAAATCGACTGATTTATACAAAATTTGTTAAACTGGAGTTTTTGGGGTCGCCAATTACGAATCTGATATCAAATTTTCAAAATTCAAGATGGTGGACTTAATATGGCGGAAACTCAATAGCCCAATCCTCTATATTATGTTCTTAATCTTTGATTTCGAAAATTTGATTCGTAATCAAAGATTACGACCCCAAAAACCCCCGTATACCAGATTTAGTGCAAATCAGTTGATGTTCAAAAAATACGACCGCCATATTGGATCCGTCATCTTAAATTTTACAAATCCGACCTCGGATTCGTCATTAGTGACTCTAAAAACTCTCGTATACCAAATTTGGTGCAAAGTGGTTAATTTTCAAAATTCGACCACCATATTGAATTTTAACCGTTATATTGGATATGTCATGTTGGATTTTGTCAACCTACCATACCAGCTTTTTAGAGCCGTCCATCAGCTACAACTTGAGCCAAAAACGGCCTGATCGGTTGCGGATATTTATTTTTACAAGCTCTTTTTGCTAAACACTATATTTTTCTCCAGATTCCGGCGACCATATTAGAGCGGCCATACTGGATTTTTCAAAGGCGCACTCGGCATTTGACAGCAGACAGACGCTCTAGTCTTTAAAGTGAGCCCTTTGTCGACTTTTTTGGTTTCTTCTAATTATGGTCGTTGTTCTGATCAAGTTAACGCGGATTGTTCCATATATCTACATATATATATATATATATATATATATATATATATATAGGATTTGTTTCTCAAAAAATTTGAAAAGAGCAAATAAAATTTTATAATTTTTTTATAGGTCTTGTATGAATTGCAGGAATTTTTAAATAATTGAATGTGTCTATTCTAATAATGTAATAACAGTATTGTTCTCGCAGTAATAACTTTTACTACTTGGGATGATGGAAACTTAATCTTGCTAAATAATAGCTACCGTTACTGTTAATCGAATAGTAAACCAATATGCTAAATTTGGATATGGCTTGCATATACACTTAAGATACACACATCTCCATAACATGCTTAATGAAGATACGCTGTTTCTAAGTAACTACTTATCTATTATCAGATTAATATTTATTTCATGTTGGATGATTTCGTTTAAATAACAACCAACTTAACTGATTTTAAAGGAGCTTACTTTCAGAAATGCATTTAAGGGATAACACCACTCTAACGGCCGAAAAATAGGGCTAATTTTAACAATTTTTTTTCGAGTGTGAAAGACAAGTAAGAAAATTCTATTGAGATGGTTCATTCAGTATATATTGAAGTATGAAACAAAATTTTTATTATTTTTCTGATACAAAATGGCGGCGACAGAGCTGATTTTCAAAATCACTTTTTTTTTAAATTGAAAAACGACAAAAAATTAAAAAAAAATTTAGTTTATATATAATTGGCTCTCCGATGACGTAGTTTTTTTTTAAAATCGAATTTTGTAGAAATCAAAAAGCCGGGAAGATAATTTGATTGTAAAGCTATTGTTTTAACAGTAGCTTTACAATTACAAAATTTTAATTTCAGATCGATCGGCGCAGTAGTATTTGAGTAACGTTTTCGCCTAGTTTGAAGAAAGTGGTTTTGAGAAAGACGTTTAAAGTTTAAAGTTTTACATGCGTACACATTTATTATGTAAAATAGTCGCCCTTGTGGACTTTTGGCATACCTAGTGGTCTTCTGTGAAACTGTAAGGTGCTTTCAATCTAAAGGTAACAGGCCCACTTACCATTTCGACGGTAACGGTAATACAAAAGCAATGACACGAAGCGTGCAGGGGGCGCGGGCGGAGAGCTTTGTGCTTAGCGGGCCCTCGAGGCGTGATCTGATGGTCCAAATTAACAGAATTTATGTTTAACCGCTACTGATTTTAAAAATTTTTGTCTAGATAACTGACAAAAAATATAGGACATAAAGTTATGTATTAAAATTTTCTTACACATCTTCGTAAAATTTGCATAATGTATTTACTGTTTCAAAAAATAATCTCTGATTATAAAATTCTCTCAAGTCTCTCGGAACTTATATAAAATTAAAAAAAAAATTACTTCTTACACCAAAATGGAACAGTGTTTTTATTTCTTGTAAATACAGTATTTTTTACAAAAAGAAAATATTAGCGCCTATTTAGTTTTTTTTTTTACTTTTTTTCAGTGGACAAATATGTTTATAGTATTTATTTCTAATTTTTGATCATTACTGTCTGTGCAATCGCGGTATTTATTCTAATTGTACATTTTCTCCAAGCATAATATCGGGTCGTCAGTGAAACAAGGTCACGAAAATTGGGCCCTTCAACTTCAAAAGGCACTGCCATGTTGTTGCATTCTTAAGATGAAATGATCTATGCTAATACCCAAGGAAGTTGGAGCGGGTAAAAGGAAGGGGATTACCGTAAAATAAATTTGGTCCGGCATGTAAAGCTGTACCCCCGGGGCTATATTGTACTTGCGCAGTATATCAGGGGACAGGCCTGGACTTGAGCAAACTTTTATTACGTTATTATATCGGAAAAAGTACAATTTAGAGTTCATTATTAAATTATTAATAAAATAAATACTGATAAAATAGATTTGAACATATTCTTTGGATAAAAATTTGCATTTTGTGAAATCTAGGAAAACGACGTTTTTTTGAAAAAATTTCGGTACTTCTCCCTATTTCGAGGTCGCATAACACGATTCTGACCTTCGTTTTCTATAATTTCTCCTCAGTTTTGCAAAAAACAGTAAAAAAACTTTTCACTTTGGGTTCAATTTTTTATAATAAATCGTTAAAATTTTGTTACAATCACGAATTCTACACTGATAGAAGCCTATGTATTATATAAAAATTCATAAATTTGCACATTTTTATCGGAAATATAAAGAAAATTATCAAAAAACAAATTAAAACAAAATGACTTACGCCATTAAATATTGGTGTGACTCATTCTTAAAACGCGAAAAATTAGCACTGTTGCCAAAGTGCCAATACGATTTTTGTGAGATTCTTTCACAGATTATCCTACCATCACGTGATTTCTAATCAAAAATTTTGTGTGGTTAAGATTAATTTTATGCTGTTTTTATACATTGCAAAAATTAAACTATGTTGTTAACTATAACGAATAAATTTTATAGTTTATATTAGGAAAGTATAAGTCTCGGTCAATTTAGGTTAGTTCAGATTAGTTTCCGTTTTACAAATTAACCATAATCAAGCTAAATCTGAACTAAACAAAAATTTTGAGTTGTTAAGGTTATTCTTATCCCCGAGACTGTATGAGACCTTACAAAAATTGAACTCTATTATTGAGTGAGATGGTAAAATTTTTTAGTTTATATCACGAAAGTATTTTACGTCTAACTACGTGTCAAACGAATATTAGTCGTTTTCACGAGTCTGATGATAGATGGCATTTCCGGAACATGTTTTTGCTTTTTGAAGTTACAATTTTTTTTTTTAAATGTATTCACTAGACTTTTTGCAAAAATAGGTAAAAAATATTACATACATGATATTTTAACTAGTACCATTGAAAATAAACATGTAAGTTTGGTTTTTTCTTCGGAATTAAAATTGCTTGGTGAAGTGACACTTGGTGTTTTTTGAGTTTTCCGAGAATTTGAAAAAAAAATATTCGAAGCCATAGTCGTTTTCTACGTCCTCAGAATAGGGACTATGGATCGAATTTTTTCCAAAAAACGTCGTTTTCCTACATTTACAATATTGTAAATAATTACCAAAATATAAAAAACACACTCACCGAAAATAATGAATCAACGAAATTTACAAAATAATACCATTTATTGATGCATTGTTATAAATAAAAGGTCTGCACAAATGACTTGATAATATAAAAATATAAATTCCGAAATTTAACTAATGTCACTGCACGACACAACAAAAAAAAAACAAAGACGATTCTAAGCGTCGGGACGATGACAAACGACCACATTAAATTCAAAGAATACGCCGGAATGCCGCACTTTCGCAAAATTCAACTCTATTTTCTAGTTCTCATATTGCCAACCTCAAACAACAAATTTACTATGAAATTTCTTTCTGCGCGTACTCCACGTAGCCATTTGATGTCATTTTATGACATTTATGTTCTGAATGTTGGGTTAATTTTTTTGGCATTTAGTCTATTTCTTTAGTTTTTCGTATTCCCTCTAACTTCCTTGCCAATACCTTAATAACTTATCGAGAATGAAACGTCCTTAATATTTAGCATCTAGTAGACAAATTAATACTAAAGTGAAAAAAACTGGTTCCCAGTCTATAAATAAAAATAACTTGGACTGGTTATTTAAGATACATAGTTCATTCAAAAAGTTCCGGGACTAATTTTGTCTAAAATCTTATACTAGCCAGGCGCGGATCCAAGGGGGGCGGTGGGGGCGATCGCCCCCCCCCCTCCCCCCCCAAGAGCTCTGAGTTCAGGAAAATAGACCCGATTTTGCCTCTTATACTATAGTTTATTCAAGAACTAGAGAAAGTAATAAACCATTTTTAACCATTTTTTTCTTCGCCAACTGTGTTCTTTAGTCCGGTGTCTTTGGCAAAATCTGTTAGACACATATATTTTTCGTAGAAATGGGTTTGAAATTTTATAATCAAAAATACCTGTCTATAATAATGGACTATTTGGGTTAGATAACAATAGATATTTGGAAGTGTGAAGTGTTAAAATGGATTTTAATCCTTGTCAAACCGTCGGAAGGAGGGTTATTTTATCCCTAAGTATTTATGGCATAGAATAGTATTTCGGTAATAAAGTTAAAATAAAAAGATTTTATAATATTATTTTATTTCTTACTATTTCACACACACACACACAAATCACAACTGTATTTTTATTATTTTTAATTTCGTCATAGAAACCGTTTTAGGCACCTTCAAACAAAAACGTAGGCTTATTCTCTCAAAAAATTTTAAGTTATAGTTTAAATATTTACAAAATACCCATTGTCAAAAATACAAAAAATTAAGCATATATAAAAAAATAAATTAGTCCAAATAATATCAAAATTTTTTTGAGGCTTCGGTCGGCTTTTATTATTAATTAAAAACATTTTTAGGATATTTGACGTTTCAGTTTATTTATCTCTTAAACCATTTGCAGAATTATAATTAAACACCAAAAAGAGATTCAAATATAATTAGTTTTTTTATGTTACAGTTAAAAATAGACTTACTTATTTTTATTTCTTATTACTGATATCTTAATTTAATTTACTTTATTATATGGAAATTCGATAGCCACAAAAAAAAATGCTAATTCTACACGCTTAAGAAAAAGACACAATACAATAATAAAATAATAAAAAACTTACGGCTAATTGGAATTATATATATAACAAATTAAAGAAAAATATATAAAAAATAAAAAAATATATAAACAGCATTAAACAATAAAATACAACAAAACTAAAAATTTAAATAAAAAATTGTATTTACACTGGTAAATATTACGTATCTAATTCCCAATCAGTCAGTGAAGCTATCTTCGCTCAAATTAATTATAATTGGTTCCTCTATGTCACAGATCATGAGATTAAGTTTCCACATTTTGTTTTATTCTTTTATTATATGGATTTTTCCCAATTTTCCGCGCTAACTTTATTCAAAAAAATCTTTCAAAAGTTCAGTTAAATTACTAATTTTGTAAGTTGTGTTATTTCTAGTAACTCTACCTTTTACATGAGAGAGATATTTCCTTTTCCAATGAACAGTTTCCGAACGATCTATAAGCACAGATTTTCTATCTGGTTTTTCCCAGCAAATATTAAGTTCTCTGAGCAATTTCAAGAGTACAGTTCTTTTAATTTCAGGTAAATCGCGATCTTCATTGATTTTAGTTTGAATTTTGTTGACAGTTGGGTTCTGCTTCTCATAATAAAATGTATGTACAACTCCTTTTATTGCAGTTTTCATCTCTTCTTCCAACGAGGTTTTTCGTCTGCCTTTAATCGAATGTGGCTTGGGAGTACTAACAATTCCAGTATTTTTTTCCCCTTCAGTTGTCGTCGTAATAAGTTTAACGATTTTGGAATAAATATTGAGGTGGAAACCCTATCTGTTGGGTATCTCACTAATCTCAAATAATATATAAAAACAAGCGCAAACAAGAAAAATTTAATTTCTGTCAATGAGCAAATACTTTGCTCACTGACAGAAATTAAATTAAACTATGAGAAATTTTATTGTTGCAGTAAATTTATAAAAGCTTATAATTAAATATAATTAGGTTTACGGCAGTCCTCAGTTATCTGCGGCATTGGAGCAGGTACGATGGAGGTTTCGGTAACAGTTTTATTTGTCTCTCTAGTTCTTGAATGCTTGCGATCGCCCCCCCCCCCTTCCCAAGAGCTTTGAGTTCAGGAAAATATAGCCGATTCTGCCTTTTATATTAGGAATGTGTATGCTGCTGGCACTCCCCATCGTTGACAACTTGTTTTTCTTACGATAACCTCCTCCAAGAGCTTTTTGTTCAGGAAAATAGACCCGATTCTGCTCTTATACTTATGCTGCTGGCATCCCCCTTGTCGGCAACTTTTTTTTACTTGTGGTCGCCCCCCCCTCTCCAATAACTTCAAATATAGAAAAATAGACCCGACCATGTTTTTTACACAAAAAATAGGACTGTTGCTGGTGTCTACCCCCCCCCCCCCGTCGACAACTTATTTTCGCTTGCCATATCACCGCCCCCCCCAAAGAGAGAGGCTGGATCCGCCCCTGATACTAGCGCTATTTTTCACGCGACGGTAGAACTATATAATATCATGACTTATTTACTTACAGTGAAGACGTGAACGCTGTAACTTCATTTATTGGCAAGCTGTGATCGTTTGAAGTAAACGTGTTTTTGCCACTGTGTCATAGTCGAATTTTGTTTCAAATTGGGAGAATATGGTTCGAAAACATTCGAGTTATTGAAAACCAATGGTTTAGGCCACAGCAAGGTTTTCTAGTGGTATGCGCAATTCAAGAACGGTCAACAGTCACTGGAATACGATCCACGGAGGCACCCTTAAATCGAACCATTAGTGAAAAGACAAAAATGCTTTAATTTTAGTTAAATTCTTCTAAAGATATTGACCACAACCCACTAAAAGAAAAAATAATTGTAACATAAGACGTTATTAATTTATTTTATTTATTGATTTCGTAAGAAGGTAATTGTTTTATATTTCAAGAAGAACAAAAAGAAAAACAAATATTTGTTATGAAAAAAGCCATTTATTGGAGCTGATGTGTGAAGTTTGCATGTCACGTGATTATATTGCATTATTAGTTCAGGCACAGTATTGATGTTTTCTTGCACTACAACTGAATTTCACGCGACTCGTCTTTAAGTGAACGACGGTCATAATTTATTTCACTAAAGCAGCGATTTACCGTTGTTTTTGTAGATGTTTTATCGCCATCTAAAAAGTTAAACCCATCGATGTAATCTCCTTGAGATAATTTGCGTCGAAAGTTGTAAAATAATCTCACAAAACTGATCTCGAGTTAATTCTAGTTTTGGTCGAGATAAAATTTTGAAGTTATTGTAATTAACATAAATAGCAAACGTTCTGAGTATGTATATCGTCCAGAACGTCAAACTCTACAATAGATATATTAGATGGCACCCAGCAACTCCTGTGTTGCTAGTTACTGAAATATAAAGGGCTATCCTCGTACTTGGAATCCATCTGGTATAGTTTCCGATGAAATTGCGATGATGGGCTTCTGTTAATTATTAATTAGAATATAATTTCGTATCAAACACTTAAATAGAATAGTTGTCAAGTAAAAATATCATCTTGTGAAAAACTAAAGGAAAATGTGACAAACGAATTCTCACTGGCAAAATTTTAATCTAGGAATAGCTATTATATAAGGTAATTTGCTGGTGAATTAACTATTTAACTTGTATATATATTAATGGTAGTTTACTCAAAATTAAGTTATTTTTTTGAAACAAAGAATTCGCGTAACTTTTTTTGTAGTATTAGATTTGCATATCTAATTTTTAAATGTTTTTACCTGTCGTTTTCCTAAAAATAATTTTGTTTCAAATGACAGCTGAAATATCCAATAATTTATTTAAAATGTCATCGTAAGAAAATAAATATATGAAAAGAACCCTGGCTGATTTAAAATTTATCCTATTTAAAGATTTAATGCCATTGTTACTGAAGGTTAAATTTTACTTTCAAATGGATAAAAAATTAATTTTCAGCTTTATTATTGTTCTGTTAAAATAATAAAAGTTTGCAAAAAAAATGTTGATGCCTATTTGATCAAACTATTTTATTCTTATGTACTTCAACACCCTGAATCCAAATCTGAGGTCCGCTAACCTCTCTCACGTAAAGTTCAAGGTGGTTTCAAGGTTAGATTGCGTAAAATTGAATAAATAAATCTAAAAAAGAAGATGTATAGATTTTTGGGAGCGCTGGATCCGAGTTTGTTGTTTTTTTATTCCCGCAAGAGCAGCCAGATGTAATTTCAGGGTCATTTCAAGGTCAAACTGAGAAAAATTCACTAAATGAGTCGGAAAAAGATATATAGATTTTTTGGTGGCTGAATTCGAACTCGTGGTTTGTTTAATCTTCCAAGGTCAGCTAGAGGTTATTTTAGCATAATTTCAAGGCCAAATTGAAAAAATTTACTAAATAAATCTGAAATAGAAAAATGTAGATTATTGGAGTCGCCGAATCCGAAATCAAGTTTGGTTAACCTCTAAAAATTTTAAAATTACACTGATTATTGAGGTGAGATATGGTGGGATCTAGAAAATTTATTTTATGGTTATGTTGAGTTTCCAGAGTAAATTGACAACTTTAAACCAAGTCACATTTTAAATAATTCAATTCAATTTTGGTACAGATATGTAGATGATGTCCTAGCATGTTTTAAAGGCACTACTAGACAGCTTCAAAAATTCTTACAATACATTAATAATTGTCATCCAAAAATTCAATTTACTCTGGAAACTGAAAATAACTATAAAATAAATTTTCTAGATCTCACCATATCTCACCTCAATAATCAGTGTAATTTTAAAATTTTTAGAAAACCAACGTTTACAGGTAATACTATATCTAATGACTCTTTTCACCCCTTACAACACAAAATGGCTGCATACAATTCAATGATACATAGAGCATTCTCTTCGCCTCTCTCTGAAGAAGGTTTTCAAGAGGAACTAAATATCATTGAAAGGATTGCAATATCAAAAAATTTCTCCCAACCAACCATAAAGAAATTAATAACTAAAAAACAAAAACATCTAGTCTTTCCCTCAATATATCCCAAAATAAAAAATGAAAAAGATAGTTCATCTTATATATCTTTGTGATACTGTGGTACCCTATCAGAAAACATAGCTAATACTCTTTCCAAACATAACATAAAAGTAGCCTTTAAATCTCAACACAATCTGTCCACTATTCTTTACAATGCTAAAGATAAAATTAATAAATTTGATAAATCGGGAATTTATAAGTTAAAATGTTCAGAGTGTGTGAGAGAGCTTGTATACTGGACAAAGTGGTAGAAGTTTAAAACTCGCTTTTCAGGACTAAAAACAGACTCGAGCTTTGCCAACCATTGCTTAGAACGCAACCACAGTTTTCCTAATTTAAGCAACACTGAAATATTATATTATTGAACAAAGGTCCAAAAGTTAAATATTCTTGAATCTTTAGAAATATATAAACATAGTAAAAATAAAAATGTAAATTTACTTAATGACAAGACAGAACTTGGGTTTTTCACATTATTTGTTGTTGCCAAATAATAATTATTTCCAATATTTAGTACCTCCTCTTTGTAATAATGTAATTTCTCAGTTATTTTTTATTTATTGTTAAATTTTATCATGTTTCTGTATTGAATACTTAGTCGACCTTTGTAATTCAGTTTGAAAATGACTCTGTGAGTTGAAACTGCAGTCACTGTTTTCTAAATAAGTTTAGTGGTATAGAACATAGTAGTTCCTTTTTAAACATTTCTCGAAGATGATTAACTACCACAATATTACAATATTACTTTCTTACCAGACGTCCATTAATAAGTAACACAGTAGCACAGTGACAATGTGAGTCTACCATGTCAGCTGCCACTAAGTTACGTAGTTTCACTAATATAAAAACATTGTTATTATATAGCTTTTACTTAGAACGCTAATTGTATTCATGCAAAACGAGGGTAGATCGCTAGTAATGAAACACACTGGTATATTAAAGTTATTGATAATTCTCTAAGAAAGGCTAGTAATAGTTTTCCTTCTTCTTTTTAAATTTTCCTTAAATGGTTGCATATGAAAGATACTAAATCTCGAAAATATGTAAACAAAATAGAAAATGCTCATTATAAATAAATTTTTTAAGTAGGTTTGCACAAATTCTATACATATACAGAAAAAATAATAATTATACCTCGACATGAATTTAGTGCCTTATATGTATGCAAATTTCCGATACGAAATTTAAATGAAGCAATTTCATTGCTTTGCTGTTCTCTTTGATAATATTACAGCAACAATTTTAATGCAGGTCAAACCAATAAATCAAATTTCACTTCATGTTGATTAATTGCCTCTTCAGGCAAATAATGGCAAGGACTGGAAGAGACTAACTCTCGAATATATTGAATGCGGTGATCTGATAATTTGCGGATTTTTGTTACAAATTTCGGGTAAGAAAAATTCAATAAGATAGATAAAGTAGCGTGAAATAATTATAATTATTGGCAGACTAAAATGACAGGTGTCATCGCGATAAGGTATTATCTAAGATTTTATTAGGATTAAATTATTTATAAACTTTATTATTTTATAAGAATTCTTATTTCTCAAAAACATATAGGAGTATTTAAAAAGCTGCATCTTATCTTGAGGGAAATATCGCTTGTTTAAATACTCAACTAATGACTTCCATTATACCTTCTATTGTTTATATTTTAGAGAAGTTGGTTGTTTGGAAAATAATAACTTTTGCATGAACTAGAATGTTAACAATATTGCCATGAGAACAAATAGTTCGTTATTTTTTTGTCGACTTTTAAAAGCAAAAAATAATACCTAAACTATTCAGGGCCAAATTATACTTGTTTTGATATAGACAGCAGCTACATATTTTTCCAGAAAATTGCGTTATTATTATAACAATTTGGACGAACTAAACTGAACGCAGAAAGAAGTAAAAATATAAGAAGATCAGGTAAAGTAGGAAACGTTAGTGAGTGGGTAATAGGTAGAAAAAGGGAGTGAAACGAGCACATCAGTAGAATGGATGAGAGAGAAATCGTCAGATTTGCATGCGACAAATCACCGTTAAGTCGCAGGAGTTTGAGACGCCCCTGAACTTGAGCTAAAACTTATCAGTACAATAGGCAGAGACACGATAAAAGGAAACAGGGAGACAGGAAATGGGTTCCAGAATATTATCACCATCAAAGAACGGTCAAAAATCACAAGCTTTAGTAGAAGAATTGATATCATTCAACAAAGCCACTATCGTCTTTTGCTTACTTAGTTGATTGCAATGACCCAACTGTACATAAAATAAATTTACAATAGCAAATACAAGAATATTGTTAAGTTTTTATTTCACCTATAAAATCATTTTTAAGGTACTACGAGTACAACTTTAATAAATATTAAGAAAATTTTATATAAAAACAAACATTATTATTGCTTAAAAAAGCTGAAAGAAACTGCTGGATTATATAGAGGATGGAAACCAAGTTTAATAGTAGACCAGAACAATAAGATACTCCTCGAAAGCAAAAAAAAAATTGACATCTAGGAGGAATAAATCGGAGAACTTTTTCAAGACAACAGACCACCAAGAGAGACTGATTTAAGTGATAGTTTGACTGGCCCATCAATTACAAAAAAAGAGATTGAAAAAGCTATCCATAACTTAAAATACAACAAAGCAGCTGGACCAGACAAAATCCCGTCAGAAATACTCAAACTCCTAGATGAAAGAGGTATTGCGGCATTGCATAAAGTTTTTAACATCATCTACAATACGGGTCTCTACCCCAAACAATAACTATGTTCTACTTTTATCCCGTTACCAAAGAAACCCAATGCAAAAAGATGCGAAGATCACAGACTTATCAGTCTAATGTGTCATACATTAAAACTTTTCTTAAAAATAATACACCAAAGAATATACAAGAAAGGTGAAAGAGACGTAAGCGCCTCCCTGTTTGGATTTAGACAAGGATTAGGTACAAGGGAGGGGATAGTCGCAACACAGGTACTGGTACAAAATTACTATGACCAAAGAAAAGATGTGTGCCTATGTTTCATAGATCATGAGAAGGCTTTCGACCGTGTTCAACCTCAAAAGTTAATACAACTCCTCGAGAGGCTCGACATCGATCAAAAGGACATCCGATGCATCTAAAATTTGTATTGGAACAAGAATGCACAGGTAAAAATTGGAAATGGTATGTCCAATACTGTACAAATTGAGAAGGGAGTGAGACAGGGGTGCGTACTATCTCCGCTCCTATTTAATCTATATTCACAGACAATTTTCCGAGAGGCCTTAGAAGATGTAAAAAAGGGCATTGGAGTGAATGGTGTATGGATCAACAACATTCGTTATGCCGATGACACGGTCCTGATAGCCGAAAACATAGTTGATCTACAACAAATAGTAAATATGGTTGGACAACATAGTGCATCTATGGGTCTGAACATCAATACTAGGAAAACAAAGTTTATGATCATCTCCAGAAACTTGGATGCACTTACAAACTCCGGAATAACATTTGATGCAGCGCCCATTGAAAGAGTGGACAAGTTCAAATACCTGGGAATATGGCTTTGTGAGGATTGGACATCGGACAAAGAAATAAAAAGCCGTATTGAGCAAGCCCGACAGGATTTCCTGAAGCTTAAAAATAGGCTTACCTGCTCAGAATTCGATATTGACTTGAGGGTGAAGTTTATGAAATGCTACGTATGATCAGTGCTTCTTTATGGCGTGGAGGGTTGGACCCTAAAAACGAGTAATATAAATAAACTAGAAGCCTTCGAGACGTGGCTGTATCGCAGAATTCTTAAAATCTCAAAGACGGAGAAGAAGACAAATGAGGAAGTTCTGGGGCGTGTAGGAAGAGAGCGTGAACTATTCGAAGTAGTCAAGAAAAGAAAAACAGCCTATCTGGGACATATCATGCGAAACGAAAAATATGGGTTCTTACAGTTGATGGTTGAGGGCAAAATTGAGGGCAAAAGGGAAATGGGGAGGAAGAAAATGTCTTGGCTTCGGAACATAAGACAATGCACAGGATTACGTGATGTACAAACACTGATCCACACCGCCCGAGATAGAGAAGCAATGGAGCATGTGATCGCAAACATCCATTAATGGATATGCATCCGAAGAAAAAGAAGTTTAAAAAAATAATCAAAGTTTCTATAGATGAACTGATGAGGTCGTAAGAGTTATGAGCTTTGATATTGAATTAATTAAAGAAGAAACACGATGCAACTTTTTAAAATATGAATATTTGTGAATCGTAATTTTTAAAATTTAGGAAACAGTTTTTTTACTTAGTGACTATGAGCTTGATCACTTTCGTCTAGCCTCGTCTCAAATTCAGCAGTAGCTTACTTGACAGTAACCAAATGATAAAATACGGCAAGATAACTGTGATGTGTGCATCAGAGCATAAGGGAATTAAAGAAATAAGGAAGCGTGGAAATTCGTAAAACAGAAAGCAGAAGTTCACTTTCTTGACTTAAAACTACCAGAAGTCATACGAGTTTCGGATCTGGAGACAAAATCAGATAAAGATGAAGTAAAGGAACTTTAGACAAATGAAGAGGTTCAAAGATCTATCGCAACTGATGAAAAGTCGCCTCAAGGAATAATGCTCTTTGAGATATCTTCTCAAAAAAATGAGCAAAACCCATAGAAATGTTTGTCGTGTCTGCGATAGCACAGTAGAAATAGTAGAATATCTGTTTTATAAGTACATGTTACTTTTTTGTAAAATACTATCTTGAGGGTGTAAATGACAGATGTACCTTTAAGAGAACTAATTGATTTTACGATAAGCCTTTGTGTCTTGATATCTTGGTATAGCAGCAGCGGCTCGTGGCCGTTTACACAGGTTAGCAGAGATAAGCTAAGAATGTGAGAGAATCTTAGATATTTCAAGAGTTTTTGTTTTATCCCATATATGCACAAGATAATCTGTTCCCTTTTCGACCAAATTTTGTCTGCAAACAACACAAAAGGGTTTATGTGTTTCCTCACCCGCAAGGCCAACTATTTTTATCACACCTAAACCTAAATATTTTTATTAAATTTATTACAACGGGACTTTTCTCCACTTCCATTTTATTTTTTAGTTTAGGTAATGTTTATCATGATTATGTTACTCTAAGTTATTTCTTTATAAAGAGTGCACTGAAAGATTTATTTAAAAAACTAACCTTGTTCGTAGTTATAGCAGCTATTAAAACGTCTTTTTATAATAAAACAAAGCACATACAAACGTAAAGAAATTTATATTATGAAAATATTTCGGTAAATACACAATATATAAAATGAAATAATTTTTTTGGAAGTGCAAAAAAAGCAATCAAGAACATTAAAATAAAAAAAAATAATATCACCTCTCACCCAGTAACAAATGCGTTCTTTATTTGCGCAGTATTCCAGGGATTTAGCACCTGCCAAGCAGCAGCATATGTTTCCAGAAAATTGCGTTATTATTATAACAATTTGGATGAACTAAACTGGAATAAATTTGCCTCGAAATACTTTCTCTAGAAAATTGTCAACAGTAGTATTGCTACCACTATTGGCAGATTAAAAATACTGACAATGAATTTAATTGATTTGCCAGTGTCTTTTGTGTATGTGTGTGTGTTTTATCACAGCTTAAACATCCTGTTCTCTACTTACGATAATTACTCTGATATTACAGTCAACATTAATGTTGCTACTGTTTGCAGATTTAAAATACTGGATCGGACAATGAATGTAGTTGACTTGCCAGTGGCTTTTGTGTGTATGTGTGTGTGTTTTGTCACAGTCTAAACATCCTATTCTATACCTTCGATAATTATTCTGATATAACATAACCTGAAATTAAAGATTACTGTAGCTAATCCAAGTTTTCAGGTCATAAATGAATAAAGGACTAAATGTAGTAATGCTGCGAGACAAAGCTCTCTCACCTCCTTTTGACCTTCTCTCGTTTCATCTCGGTAGCATTTACTCCCGACGTCGAAATCGAAACGAGAAAAAAGTAAGAGGATTAAGAAGAATGGAGGTTCTCGTCGTAATCTCATAAAAATAACATTTAGCTCATAATTTTTTTTTATCCTGTGAATTATTTGTAGTTTTTTAAAGTTTTGACCCCTAAAGTACTTTGATCCATAAGACAGGTATGTTAAGGTAGTATTACAATGCCATAGCAAAAATATATATTTTCTACTATTTAGCGTTTTTAAATACTTTTCCTTCTCCATAGTAATAACTTTGATGTATGGCAACAGAACAACAGTTTAAAATGCGCAGATTTTCTCGAGTCGTACATAGTATTGTGCCATTTATTGATTCGGCACAACGAAAAGACGCAGATCTAACGGGACTTATATGTGAGAGAGATAGATAGAACTATATATTAATATTTTTCCTATTATTGGCAGGTGCTAGATCACTGGAATACTGTGCTAATAAAGAACGCATTTTTTAGTGGGTGAGAAGTGATATTTTTTTTGTATTTTAATGTTCTTGATTGCTTTGTTTGTACTTCCAAAAAAATTATTTAATTTTAAATATTGTGTATACACCGAAATATTTTAAGAATAGTATTTATTTTTTTACTTTTGTATCGGCTTTGTTTTGTTACAAAAAAACATTTTATTAGCTGCTATAACTACGAATAAGATTAGTTTTTGAAAAACTCTTTTAACGCGCTCTCTATAAAGAAATATTTCGGAATAAAATCATCATGATAGCCATTGCCTGAATTAAAAAATAAAATAGAAGTGTAGAAAAGTCTCGTTGTAATAAATTTAATAAAAATATTGAAGTTTATGTGTATTAAAAATAGTTGGCCTTGCGGTTGAGGAAACACATAAACTATTTGGTTTTGTGTTGTTTGCAGAAAAAATTTGGTCGAACAGGGAACAGATCATCTTGTTCATATATGGGATAAAATAAACACTCTTGAAATATCGAAGGTTCACATAAACACTCACTCTCTTAGCTTATCTCTGCTAACCTATATAAACGGCTACGAGCCGCTACTGTTATACCAAGATATCAAGATACAAAAGCTTCTCGCGAAATCAATTAGTTCTCTTAGAGGTATATCTGTCATTTCATCAGGCCTTAAATTTACACCTTCGAAATAATATTTTATAAAAAAGTAACATCTCAGACACGACAAACATTTCTATGGGTTTGCCTCATTTTTTTGAGATGATATCTCAAAGATACGGCTGAAGTTTGGAACGTTCACGAGACGAATTATACATCTAAAAAATATCACCGAAAAATGAGAAACAAAATTTAATAGTTATTTCATCCTATATTTTTATAAAAAAAAAAACAAATTTTTCCGGTTAGGACTGTTTTGGAAAATCTTATAGTAATTTAGGACACCTGACTGGCAGTATATAACAAAAAAAAAAAGATTTTAAACACACCCTTAAATTCATTTAAAAAAATCGTCTATAGCGTTTCACAAGTTAAAATCCGGACATATTTTATATAGACCGGCTAGATATATTCATATTAAAGCCCTGTATAATCAGATATTTCTAAAAATGCTTGCGGACGGGACACTCCCACCCATAAATTCATTTTAAAAAAATCATCTATGGCGTTTCACACGTTAAAATCCGCACATATTTTATATTGACGGGCTAGGTATATTCATATTAAAGCCCTGTATGAACAGATATTTATAAAAATGCTTGCGGACGGGACACTACCACCCTTAAATCCATTTTTAAAAAAATCGTCTATGGCGTTTCACAAGTTAAAATCCGCACATATTTTATATTAACGGGCTAGATATATTCATATTAAAAACCTAGCACCTCAATATCAAAGTTGTAGATGGCTTTAATATAAAAATACTTAGCTCGTCAATACAAAATTTTTTTACACTTTCACTTGTGAATACACATAAACGATTTTTTAACTTTATTATATATTTTTGTCCCGTCCGCAATTATTTTAAATTTTTTTTTATTAGGGGCTCTAGGAAATACATACTTTGCCCATCAATATACCATTTAAATGGAGTTTTGCATGTGAACTCCCACAGAACATTTTGTCGCTATATAACTCCGGTTATATGTATCCCGAGCTAAGTCAGTTTTTAATTTTTTTTTTCTCAAAAGATGTTGTAATATTAACCGGTCCAGTCAGTCAATAGCAAATCTGTTTACATTTTTATTTGTCATCTCTCATACACGATATTTTTAAAATTATTTTATTAAATTGTAACCTTCAAGTGAAACCAAATATAATCCCCAAGTTTTATAAACAGGTCAGGTAAAAAAAAAAAAGAATAATTCATTTTTTTAAATATTTTACATTGCTTTCTTCTTTTAATATGAATTTTTAACAATTTTCTCTAATTTTTGAAATTATTTTTTACTGTGTACAAAATTCGTTCGCGTGAACGTTCCAAACTTCAGCCGCATTCTCAAAGAGGAAACTTTTCATCAGTTGCGATAGATTTTTGTATCTCTTTCCTTGTCTAACTTCATCTTTATCTGATTTTGTCTCTAGATCCGAAACTCATATGACTTTCTGGTAGTTTTTTGATCGAAAGTGAACTTCTGCTTTCTGTTTTACGAATTTCCAGGCTTCCTTATTTCTTTAATTCCCTTATACTCTGATGCAGAAATCACAGTTACCTTGCTGTATTTTATCATTTAGTTACAGTCAAGTAAGCTACTGCTCATACCTATATCGAGGTCAGACAAACCTGTATATATTCATCTTTTCTCGAGTATGAATTTGAAACGAGACTAGAAGAAAGTGATCGAGCACATCATCACTAAGTAAAAAATTGTTGCCTAAATTTTAAACATTACGATTCACAAATATTCATATTTTAAAAAGCTGTATCCAGTGTTTCTTGTTTAATTCATTCAATAATAAAGCTCATAACTTTTACGACCTCATCACATTATCTATACAAACTTTAATTATTTTTTTAAACAATACTAATGTTTTTTTGTATATAAAATTTTCCTAATATTTATCAGCTTTTGAGACGGATCTTTCATAAACGAAAGTTATTCTCGTAGTAGCTTAAAAATGATTTTACACGCGAATTAAAACCTACCAATATTTGCTATTGTAAATTTATTTTATGCACACTTGTGTCATTGCAATGAACTAAGTAAGCAAGAATTGATTTTCTTGAATTTTAGCAATTTTTCCACCAAAGCTTGTAATTTTTGGCCTTTCTTTTGTTTTCCAAAAAACGAGCGGTAATATTCTGGAGCACATTTCATGCTTCTCTTCCAATATTAATTACATTGTTCTAATTTGAAGTATTCAGAAAGTTCTTTTATTCGAGGCCTTACGAAAACTTCTTCTTTACTCCTTACTTAAAAGGAAACATTTCCTTCTATATTTGAGGCTTTAAAAAATCTTCAAGAGGCCTAATTTTTTAATTTACAGCATTTCCCCCAAAAGACCATTATTCCACAAATCAATGTATTGGGCACTACAATTTTTTTATCCAGCTATGATAAAAATAATTACCTAAACAGTTATTTCTTAGGATACCAAAACTACATCTTATTTATATGTTGACTAAATTATGCCTATGCCTATAACTTGACCTATTATAACAAAATTTCAAATTTTCGAAGTCACATTTTAATTGTATTTGTAATTAGTAATTAACAATTATCAAAATTGCTTTTCTTATATATTGACTTTTTAATTTCTAATTTCCTGCAATAGAATGGCAAACCTTAAGGCCATTTTATGATTAAAATATAAATGTCCATCATGTTTTCGTTTCAACTCCCTATATAAACACAACTACATTTTTTTAATACGAAATATAAATTGGGACTACTTAAATTAATTTACAAAAACAAAAAAGCTTAAAAGTAAAATATAAAAAATTAAAGAAATTTTTTCCTTTATTTCTTTTTTTTTAAAGGAGGATAAATCTTGCTTAAAGCAGTCCATAATACTTATTTTTCATAAATCAATGACCATTACAAAACTGAAATGATAATAATTGGCAATTACTGGCTCCCTAATTGGAAATGTTGCCTTTATTCTTGAAGTAGAATCAAATATTAACGCAATTATTTCTAAAATTTATTGATTTGTGTTGTGAACCAATAATTACAAACTAAGTGCAACAGAAATAAACATCCATTGAAAATATATGTATTTTAGTAATGTTCTAAAATTCGTATGTCCAGATAAATAAATGATTTCATCAGATCAGCATTATCAATAAAGCATTTTTCATATTATTTTTCACTTATTTTATAGTCCATTAGTGATTCTTTTTGCCTGCAGTATAGAAGATTGGAATTAGAATGCGAACAGTTTACACATATTTATTCTTTTTGAGCTATTTTCTGACAGCCCATATCGCACATAATATTTACCAGCATAACATCGATGTCAACGCATAAAGGAGCATATAGACAGAGATCAATGGGAAATGAAATTTTGGTATTCTTAGTATAGTATGCATGGTCAAACTCCTATCAGAAAAAAGTTAGAGTCCACAGTTCTTCATAGAAAGGCCCACGCACTATAACCTCGTTATTTTATGTATTTATTTTTTTATTTAAAATAATCAAGAGAGCGAACGGTATGTTTTTATCGATGAGAAGGTTACTGTGAATTAGAAATACTTATATTGGAACACCATCCATTTCCTTGTGTTTTTGTTTTTTGCGTTTCTATCACTAAATGTAGAAGTAACTATTTAAAATGAAACGGCTGAAATTAACTTTAATTATCATCTATTAGGTATGTATAGGTTATATATATATATATATATATATATATATATATATATATATATATATATATATATATATATATATATATATATGTGATTCAGTATTAATCCGGGAATATATCCGTTCGTTCGTTTGGTTTTCTGTAGAAGTTGGCAGACGTTTCCTTAAAATCTTATTTGGCATATATATATATATATATATATATATATATATATATATATATATATATATATATATATATATATATATATATATATATATATATATATATATATAAAATAAGCGAGTATATATAATATATATATATATATATATATATATATATATATATATATATATATATATATATATATATATATATTATATATACTCGCTTATTTTTCGACAAAATATTAAATTTCTGATTTATTATTGCTCCAAACTCCCTAAATAAATTAGATAATCTAAATAATATGGCACACAGTGCTAAAACTACAATTCTTGGATTGCCGAAACGGAAAGACCCAAACATTAAACGTCATGGCGACACTTTGACTAGGTGCTTCTCCGATTTCAGAGCACAATCACCGCGGCTATAAAAGTAAAAAGTCAGCTGCAAAATTAAGGATATCTACAGGCTGTTCTTGAGTTAACTCGTCGTTTTTCCGATTGAGCTTAGCTCTCAGGGGCAACGTTGACTGTTCTATCTTTTAGGCAGCTCATGGTTCTTAAAGTAGATTTAAAAATAATTATCAGTACGTGACAAAGTGGAGATAATCTGATATTGACATACCGATTTGACAAAAAAAAACCGAACGTTGCAGTAAAGAGTAAAAGAATCCCGAAATAGACTTGCGGCAAACAGTATTGAATTTAAAAAAAAAGCGAATAGAGAGTTAAGTAAGAGTCAAGGATGAGTCTTACTTTATAACCTTTTCATAAATAGCTCATTCCCTAGAAGTATTCCCAAACAAAATTAAAACTTAATTTACTCTGCGCTTCACTCATTCCCTTTCAATCCCGGTGAGACAGAAGAACAGTGAGACAGCTAGAGTTTTCATTCTAGTCGGGAGGTTTGCCTCGGCTTCACTAACAACCCCTTATTTGTGTTAAAACTTTGGTTTTACACAAATAAATGTAAAAATTTTTACAATAAATTAATTCCGACCGAAACGAACTTCCGCGTTTCTTGAAGGATAAAATTAATCCAATAAACCCGGTAAATGCATAAATATGCCATATTCTCGATGATAAGTACAAAAATAACGAATAATGACGAAATGCGTGTATATATATATATATATATATATATATATATATATATATATATATATATATATTGATTTATTTATTTATATTGCTGCTATGGTGACCATTTTAACTTTGGTTATAATTTTCGGCAGGTGTAAGTTCCAGATAAGCATTGTATCCATGATTAAATCTAAAACCTCTTGGCTTATCTGCATTTGTATACTAAAGGGAGTTTTAAGTCACCAAGCTTTGTTTTAGACCGTATGATTGTAGTTTTTCCAGAATTTACACTCGGGTACTCCTTACTGCATCATTTTTCACTATAGTCAGAGAATTCCGATAGTGTTTTGCAATGTTTCTCCATAATGACTTTGGATAATATATCCTTGATCATTGAGGTTGACCAGATCTCTCAGTAAAAGGGATAGAACCTCTTCCTGTCGTCAGCCTTTGGATTCGTTCAGCAGATCCACTTGCACAAATGGTCTGCTATGCCAGACGCTGTCAGAAATAAAGGAGGTATGGTCAAATACTTATATACTTATATAACCGTCAATATCTAATAAATTCATATTTTATAACTTATCCGTATATTTTTTTATTCTATACATTTTTACCAGAAAAGATCTCAGACAAAAAAAATTTGCAGTACGTTTGGACATATTATCAAAAGATTAGATGTTAAGTATATATCTTGAAAGGTAACAAATTGAAAATTTTGTAAGCATATTCAAAATCTGCTATAAGTCAAATTTTATTTGAATTTTATAAAAATAGAAATCGATGAAAAAGCAGCCTTAATTGCTGTAAATATGCACTATTCTATTCAATATGAATCATTTTGCATTTTTCAGAACAGAACAAAGAGGCAAATTAAATGTCATTATAAACATTTCTTTCATCTAAGAAGTTAAAAGTACATTTCTCGTCGTCAGTCAATTTAAGACTTAATTATGTTGGCATGTAGCTCCCGCTATACATCATTGCTTTCTATATATCATTTGCTTTGAAGTTCTGAGTCCACTTCAAAAGGACGTTTTTCCATTATTGCTGACACTAAACTGAAAACGCCTTTAAAAGCCTTTTTCCGCTTGAATTCTTTGTGCAATTATCTGGAACTGGAATTTAATTATTGTGTATGTATCGTTAGATTAGGACAGTCTGTTTTATAGTAGTACAAAATCGTTGTATTTTTAAAAAACAAATTATGGTTTTATGAATAATATATTTCTAAATATTGATTAAAGTATGGGTAATTATTTGTAATGGTGGAATTACTGACTTTACCGAATTTTTACATGATTTTTTACACAGGAATATGTTGTTTTTTCGCCGATCTTGCGTGGTTTTTTCAAAAAAAAATCCACTTTCCTTTGTCACTTTTGTGTATTTTCCTACTCATCGGGTCACAAGTTGTTAATTTTACTAAAACCATATGAATATTCTGAACTGTCACATATTTTTCTTAAAGTTGTTCATAAATCACAAAATCAAGCCGGGAAACCAGATGTTAACAAGATAAAATATGAGACAAACACCGTCATAGACTAAGAGAAATTAATATACTGCATATCCTATGGAAGAAAATTGGCTCACGGCTTAAAAAGCGATACAGAGTTTCTGAGTAGTACCTGTGTTTCTAATGGCGGAGCTAAGCACTATACTCCAAACGACATGGGATATCCCTGTCACCGGACCGAAAAGACAAAGAAGGTACTACTCCTCTTTTCTAGGCGTGAGCCAACGTTCTACTGTTGGATCCGCAGTCTATACTGAGTAATAATAACTTCTCTTTCATCTATAAATACCGTGCATTGTTGTCAAATATTTTCCTATAAAATTGCACAAGTTTTGTTTAGACTCTTCATTCCTTTTTGATACTTTCTACACTTTTTGTTCAAGAATCTTTTCTTAAATAAAGACTAAAATGATTTCTTGAAACATCTAAACACAATTCGACCTACAAATTGGGTTTACCATGGAAAAAGTGGTAAATGATCAATTGTCCTTCCTGGATGTCATGGTGAACAGTTCAAACGAAACTATTAAAACTTCATTATACAGGAAGCCAACACATACTGAACAATATCTTAACCATAGTTCTAATCATTCTGTTGTAACAAAACGGGGAATTTTACGCAATCTCTATAATCATGCTATATCTATATGCAATAATGACAATTCATTGGAGAAAGAGGTAATAAACATTAAATCCAATTTACAACAGAATGGTTATATTTTAAAATTAATTGACGATGTTATAAATAACTTTAGGACAACGACAACTGGACAACAAGGAACACATTCCTTGTTTACAATTCCGTACATTAAGGGAACTTCGGAGACAATAAGATGAATTACCAGTAGTTGTAATATAAAAACAGCCTTTAAATCAGGAAATACACTTAGAGCTCATTTGACAAAAACAAAACCTAAAACTACCAATAAGAAAGAATGTATTTACAAAGTTCCATGTGACTGTTGTGAAATATATATTGAATAAACTAAACGACCTCTAGAAATTAGAATTAAGGAACATAAAACCTATGGACAAAAAGGGGAAACATCGAGATCAGATATTGCAGAACACGCCTGGGATAAACAACAACATATAAAATGGTCTGAAGCTGCAGCAATATATATGGAACCCAACATGAAAATAAGACAGTTTCTAGAAGCAGCTTACATTGAAAACAACAACAGAATCTTCAGTAAACCGAGTGTTGAGATACCTAATCTTTGGCAAGCACTACTTTGTAACATCAAATCATTGAGATGTGTACAGTCAAGCGAAACTTTGCGCTTCAATGGACACAGTCCGTATATAAGCTCGTAGTCTAAAGACAAAACATTCAGTTTATACTTGAAATAAAAAATAAAGACAATACAAGTCCGACAACCACATTTTAGTCAATCTTTAACATTGTCTACAACCTTCAAACAAACGAAAGAATAGAATGATTTTTTAAAAGGTATCGATAGCGACAAAGTATCTCAGACCTCACAAAAGGGTATATTATGCTAAACTTATAAATTACCCAATAGGCATAAAATTATTTCCTTCCATAAACTAGCCGCTTTTCAAAATTCTGCAGTTTACAGAATAGTGTTACTTTAGTGCTTCAGCTGTTAAGTTGTATTTTTTCAAAAAAAAATGGCTATGGATAGACAAGAATTTTGCGCCGGTTCTTTTTTGGACTCCATGGAATGCATATGCATGACGTACTTAATGCTAGATCAGTAGTGTGTCCAAAATGTGACAAACCTTGCAAATTATATCCTTTTGACAAATTTAGATTTAACTATATGAATGAAGTCACACCTAGGGTATATAAGATGAAAAAGAGAGCAAAACAGGCTCCGTGTTCTTTCAAAATTGGGGCAAAACTTAATAATTTGCTGGTTTGTTTTTTATTAAATCGCCATGAAACCCAAACAAGAGAGGCTTATACACGAGTTTAACTTAGGTTCCGAAACTGTGATAAATTGGGCTAATTATTGCAGGGAAGTATACTTAGTTAGCCTAATTGACAGTTTGGAAAAAGTAGGCGGTAAAGAAATCATCATAGAAATTGACAAGTGGAAAATGGGTCAGCGAAAATACAATAAGGGTAGAGTAATCGATAGTCAAAGGATTAAAACAGAATTCCAAAAAAAGTTTTTTGGTTCTAGTTGAGGAATGTTCAAAAGGTACTTGCTAAGCGTCATCTGAGAATGGGTACTACTACATATTACCATTATGTCTGATTGCTGGAACGCTTATAATTGCTTCAGCATTAAACGGTAAATCACTCTAAAACATTTGTTGATCCTGAGACTGGAGCTCATACTCAAAAAATTTGGTCGTCGGGAATTGCATTTTCCCGGTTATCTAGCGGAACATTTATTTAGGAGGAAATATCCTAACTACAAAAATATGTAACATGTATTTTTTAAATACATGACACAAGTCTATCCTCCCTCGAACAATACTGAATTTGAGGTAGGTGAATAGTCTATTTCTATAGTATATAGAATGTAAAATAGCTTGTGAAAAGTTGAAAAATGAAGAATAGCATGTGGAAGTAGAAAAAATTAAAATAGCTTGTAGAAAGTAAAACAAGAAAAGCACCAAAAAACAAACAAACCATATTAAAAAAAAAAACTAACCAGAACTAACTGTGACAATCCCTTAGAATAACTTATGTAACCTTTATTAACTCCCATCCCGGAAGAGAGTGCTCCGCCTCTCCCTGGTCTCTGCTGAACAGCAACATTTTCTAACAAGCGTGAAAAAAATTTTAGAACGTGTTGTTGGCTAAGTTGGACAAAATGGAGTTACTTTAAGGACAATCAGTGTGCAAGAAAAAGCTTGTTTTGTGAAATCTAGATAAGTTTAGTTCAGGTCAGTTTAGTAATGATTTTCGTTTTAGACCAACATAGCTTACCGAACGATCTGTTTATGTTTAGCAACCCAATTCTGCACGATGCATTTCATGCTATAATACTGGAATGACCACATGTAATTACATTTGAACCACCCAGTTTTCCTTCCTAATAAAGCTTAAATTCATGTCGACGTTGCAACATCGCATCACCTCTTTCGATCTAAATCGTACGCATGCCTAGAAAAAGTATGAAATGACAAGCCAACGATTTTCGTATGTTTTTTGGAAAATTGACATTTTTCAGCGGTTATTTAAGTAAATTTTATTAAAAAATGATGTTTGTGAATTTCTCCAGAAACGCCAAAGTTATATGAGTAAAAATGAAATATTTTGTTTTTGGAAAAACCACTCGAGATCGGGAAAAAAACAACATATTCATGTTATACAACTCGAAAATAGGAAGTGTGTAAAAAATCATCGAAAAATTCGGAAAATTCGGTGTTTCTACGGTTACGAATAATTACCAAAGTATGCTAGTAATAGCTTAGATATATAATCCTCAATTAGTAGATCAGAATTGAAAATCGTTAGAAATAATTTTAAAAAAGCTTAATGCATCTTTATTTTCAAAATGTTCTTTAATTCATTTTGTTTTATTAATGCCCAAATTTAAATTTGAAACATTGAATAGGACATATTTAGAATACTATAACTTTGAAGAATACGTCAAATCATTTATTATTCTGCATTAGTAGTAGCTCATCTGATACATACAACAAAAGAACAACATTTTTAACCAAAGGAAGAGAACAGACTCTATTCTCATGGGAGAAAAAAGGAAAAAAGAGTTAAATAAAAAGACTTTTTACATTAAGGCACGCGGTTGAGCTTTTGATTTATTTCCGTGGTGCCAAATAATTTTAATTTTTAATGAAAAAAACTGTTATCGCAGTTATATTCAAACTCTATTTCGTGAATTTTTCAACATTGTTTGCGTCTATTATCACAAAATTATCGAACGGAAAATTTTATATTCTACTAATTCATTCTAAACCGACGTTTGTTATCTTCTAAAAAAATGAGTCCTATAAAATTAATTTAGAGAATTTAATTATATCACATTATCTTATTTATTTTAACAGAAACATAACATTGCCATTCAATAGATTATTTTTTCCTGACAATGCATATATATAATAATTAAATTTGAAATAAAAACAATTAATTGTACAAAAAATTCAAATTGAATTTTTTTTGGAAAAATTGTGCGAGATTGGCAAAAAAACTTCACATTCGTTTTTTGTGACCCGAAAATAGAAGATATGTTTAAAAGTATAGGAAAATTCGGAAAATTCGGTATGTATTATGTCAAATTTGAATATATATTTTATTAGAATATTAGTTAAAGAATTTAAATTATAATGTTGACTTCCATATGCATTTATGGAAAAGTAGGCCGTCCATTCAAAAGTGAGAATACCTTCCAATTTATTTATCAAAAGCGCTCTCGCGATACTAAAAAGTCAGGCATTGAAAAAATCACTTTTTATCAGGCAGTCCAATTTTTTTTAGCAAAACAAATTATAAACTTCATATACAGAAAAAATAGGTATTTTGTCGCGCCTACGAAAAAAATTCATCTGTTTATACAAAGAAGCAATTGTTGCGTTTCAAAATCAAACCTGATTGGTTAAAACAAATTATTTAATATGAATAAATAATCGAAATCATTATTGTGGAATAAAAAAAAGTTTCTTATTTTGATTGCTTTTTAAGTGAAAATCGATTAAATATGATTGTTTTTTATAAATAATTGTTTTTACGGCACAAGTCCGTCATCGTAAAATACTATACTATTTTTCCTAACAGACTATCAATGAAAGACATCGAATACTTTATTTCAAAATAGAAAATAAAAACAAGGGGATCTGTGGCAGCTCTAAAATTAGTTGGTTTGTTTAAAAGAATAAAGTCAATAAATTTTAAAATTTAATTTAACAAGGTAAAGTAAATTTGTTATCCGCTAGCTTAATTACAATTGATAGAGACAATATTAAACTTAGTTCAAGTTAGCCTAATTACAATTGATAGAGACAATATTAAACTTAGTTCAGGTTAGTTTCGTTTCCATAGAAAAAAAAACACATTTCTATGGAAAATTTTCTTCCACCATTGTCTCAGTTACATACGTGGAGTCTAAATATTAGAGCTTAATTCTGACACAGCTATTAACATTTTTTACCTGACAAACCAAAAAAGAAAAAAGAGATATTATCTCAAATAATCTGCATCATATCAGAAATAATCTTCACCAACTTAAATAACAACTCGAGATGTTGTCAAGAGTTTGTCGAAGAAAGGCTACTAGATCTAACAGGTAAGAAACAGAGACGATCTCAAATTGCGCAGAAGAAATTGGAGGACCAAAATAAAGCAACCGTATTGGAAAACTTTCCTTTTGAAACAAGAGTACTTCTGAAACAACGCAGACAAAAGAAAGTTAACTCCAATATACATAGAGTAGAATACACCGAACTGTGCGCAGCAATAAGGAAAAAATTGCAGAAAATATAAAAACTTATAACGAAAGACTTGTAGAAAACACAATCGAAAGTCGAAAGAGCTTCAAAAAAACCAAAAGTATGTAGACAATCGGCAGAATCACAAATAGGGATAAAATAATAGAATACGTGCAGAAATTCTATAGATCTATACAGAGTTTGAGAAATATAAAAAGTAGGGGAAGAGGTAAGTGCAGTTCAAGAAAGCGTTTTAGATGTTCTCGTGGATGAAGTAGAGGAAGATCATAAGGGCACAAAGAACGACAAAGCAGCTGGGAATAACTGTGTTGCAGCAAAACTTCTAAGGCGCGCTGGGAAAACAACTTGGAAAATCCTAGCATACTTCCTATGAGAAGGCATATTCAAAAACAGTGAAATAGTGTCAATATAATCCTCATTCATAAAAAAGTTAGTAAGGAAGATATCAGAAACTATAGACTAATTAGCTTGCTACCAGTAATATATAAATTATTCACTAAAACAATTAACAAAAGAATACACATCACACTTGATAAGGCACAACCTCGGTGGTAAGCAAGCTTTAGAAGTGATTTCAGTACATTGAATTATATTCAAACACTAAGACAAATAATGATTCTCAACAAAGACTATGATCTATCACTAGTGCTAGCATTCATAAATTTTGAGGAGGCTTTCGACTCAGTATATCCCAGAGCAGTTGTAGAAGATCTAATGGATTAAAGACTAGACAAACCATATGTGCCAATATATATAGAGACGCCATAGCTAGAGTAAACCTATATAAGAACACTCCAAATTTTCACATCCAAAATGGAGTCCGACAAGGGAACACAGTATCTCCGAAGCTCTTCACAGCAGCGTTTGAGAGTATCTTATGGAAATTAAACTGAAATAACAAAAGTTTATTTACAAATGGAGAACACTTATGCCATTTATTATTCGCTGATGACATAATTATGTCTGCCAAAAGTTCTAAAGAATTTCAAGAGCAAATTAATGACCTCAATACAGCCAGTAATGAAGTCGGTCTAAAAATGAACCTAAGAAAGACCAAAGTGATTTGCAATGATCTGATTGCTAACGTAGAAAAGGAGATAACTGAAACCATGCTCGAAGTAGTAGATAAATTGATTAGTGCATTTTGCCGGTCATAACAGATGGTGTGAAACTTGGATATTAAAAAAAGGAATACCCACAAAACTCCAAGTCACCCAAAAAGCCATGGAAATATGCATGCTAGGAATAACTAAAAGAAATCTTAAACGAATAGAATGGATACGATAAAAAACCCATGTAACTGATGTAATCCAAATAATAAAATCCCTAAAATTACAATGGGAATTAAGCACGAAAAACAGACAATAGATGAACCATTAGGACAATTATGTACTTTCCCCAAAACGCCCAAAGATCAAAGACAGGCCCGATTCTGAGATGGGATCATGACATCAGAAACTGGCAGGTACAACTTGATCCCAGGTAGCTAAAACAGAAAAACTTGCGCACAAATGAGCATAAATTACAAAAACACTGAATAAATTACACTTCTAAATAGAAGATTGGTGAACTACCATCACCAGTTGCAGCTAGTAGGCTTACTGAGATCAAGAACGTAGTCCGATCTTGGTTCTCGTGTCGCTTTCAATTCGGCTCATCGGATGTGGATACTACCACGCATTTAGGTAAAAATAACAATACATCTGTTATTGAAGTAGTGTCTTTTGTAGTTAATCACAACATATTTGAAGCCAGCCGTCAAGCTTACGCTCGCCCAAACCTGCCGTCTCTGAAATTACATTTAGCATCAGACAGCGAAGGCTCAGTTAGACAACATTATGACAAACAAAACAACACGTCGTCATGAGTTGACACCACTCGTCTGAAGAGTGAGGAATGACAAAACGATGTTGCGGCCATGTCTCAACTTCTAATCTGCAAAACTACCTCGCCAAACTAAAATTACTGCGAAGCGCAAGTTCGTAAGTCTGTAAGACAAGTGCCGACAGATAAATCATCTTTGGCGATATTAAACCTGGGTGATGTTACGCATTGGAGTTTTGCTAGTTACCAACTTTGTCGTAGTACTCTGTAACGTTGAATTCTCAGCCGATGAGATTGAACGCACACGGTCAGTCTCAGCAAGGCTAGTAACGGCGACTGATGAACCCCCAAACCACCATACTTAGCAAAGCTGGAGGGCCACAGCACGGTGAAAACCCAATAACGTTTAATCCTGATAATACTTCTTATTTCCTACTAATCTTTGTCAAATCAAACACAACAGGTTCACGGGCAACACCCTTTTCCGCCATTAAGTTAATGAAGTCAAGTCTGTGGTAATAGACTGGTGGTTGCATACCACAAGGCGTGAGCTGATCCCACATGGAGTAACTGGTCGTATGGTCTGTCTGTTTTGAGTAGTGAGAAAAGGTAAAATTTTGTATCCTGGCTTGACATTGAGCAGAAAACGGATCTATAAGTATGTTTCGTTCCTAAAATATTTTCCTACTACACATACTTCCCTTTGGTTTGGGCATAACTACGCTCTTGACTCTCAGATTGAAATGTTTTGTGAAGAGTACTAATATTTGACGGATAACGAGCCATCGAGTGGTGTCAACTCGTGATGACGTGTGTTTTTGTTTGTCACAATTGTTATAGTTTACGTATTTTAGTTTCATTTGAAGACAACTTTTGCGCTTAACAAGAAGTGATCAATTTATTTAGAAATTACGAAATTATTTTACTATATTCTCGCTATAACGTTCTATTGGCGATTCTTTATTCCTTATAATATTGCTGTAGCGATTATTAAGGTAATAAATATCTAATACATTTTTCTGGTTGAATACATTAAGATAGAGCCACTCTGCTTTTGAATCAACGTAGGCAATTAGAATTAAAACCTGCCCTACATTCTAAATTATCAGATTATCCTAATCTCAGGATATACACAATAATTACGTTCCAAATCCAGCTAATAGCGCAAAGAATTCAAGCTGGGAAAAGCTTTCGATGGGCTTTCCAGTTTAGTGTCGGCAATAGAGAAACTGTCGTGTGTAGTGGTCTCAGGATTTCAGACTAAACGAGAGAGAGAAATACTGAAGTAACACAAGTAGCAATTTAACACAATTGGACCGAAAATTGGCATGAAAAGTGTGTTACAGGAAGCAGGTTTTTGTTCGTAAATGGAGCAGACAGAATAATAAAAGATAAAGCTAGATAAAGCTTCCGGGATAGTGTATTTATGAGGTATACGGAATCTTTCATATATAAATTTGAACACATTATTAGACGTTATAAAGAGTGACCGTAAAATATGCCTATTTCGTGGACCAGTATTTGAAACCAAAATATATGCTAATTCAAAGTTTATAATACGATAACTCATTAAGAATTAAGCATCTGTTTCAATTTTCAGAAATTAATTATTAAAGTTGACGAAATTGAATTGCATAACCTGTTTCAGTTGAATTAAAGTTTTGATATTAAAAATCTGATATCTTGACAATGAAAAAACATAGGCGAGTTTATCCTATTTCATTTTAAAGCTTGGGTTTTGTAGGATACCAAAAGATATCAGTGACATAAAAATTTGGAAATTCATCCCAAGACAGGGTAAAACTACCTCCATGCAAGAAAAATGGAAATTATAAAATTACTTTAAAAAATGGTGTTCATGGGTTATAATTTAAGTTGATCGTAGAACAGCAATTGCCATATATTTATTGTTTGTTTATATTGATATTCAGTCCCTTATGGGGGTGAAAACAACCCCTTACAGTCACAAACGCCAAAAAATATTTACAAAAATTTTAAAAGAATTATTTCTGCTTTATATAAATTACAAGAAATATAAAAGAGATATTTACATCAGATTCAATACAAATGATTTTATAAAGAGGGTTCAACTACTCCAAACTACCTTTAAAGCTGGTAATGATAATAAATTATAAATTATACGAAAAATAGTGTATTATGCATATAGGGAGCAAAAATTGAGAATGCCTTACAAGGAAGGTACCTGAAGTGTCTTACTCTGATTTTAATGAAACTTCAATATATTATAGGGGGTACAAAAATAAGAGACATTTTTTTTTATCTGCAGAGATTCATTATATCGGTGATAACCGCCCCTAAAGTTCACCCCTAAAAACAGTATTTTTGAAATATCTCAGGTTCTAAGTGAGATATTTGTACAAAACAAAATGAAAGTTACATGTTATTAGAAAGTATGTTAAACTATGGTATTTTCACCCCCAAGGATATCATCCCTTATTTTTTATTATGACAAACCATATATATACGCACGTAATGTAATTCTAAAAATTACGAACTTACGAATTATTTGATATTATTTTTTTTTACGAATACCGTAAGTAACTTAAATTGACGGGTTCCGGGGTTTCTAAAGTAAGCTAGTAAAAGAGTGTGAGCCACCCCCAAATACGTTTCTTTTAAGTTTCAAGTCCTAATTGAGATATATTTACAAAACAAACTGGAAATTACTTGTTATTTGAAATAATGTTGAATTTTGGTATTTTTACCCCCAAAGATATCATCCCTTATTCCTTATAACGGTAAACCATCTATTAACGCACGTGATTTAATTCTAAAAGTTACGAAATTAAATGAAATCATTTCAAATTATTTTTTTCACAAATACTATAATTAACTAAAGTTAGCATGTTTTGGGGTTTCATAAAATGAAGTAGTAAAAGAGGGTGAGTCACCCCAAATACATTCTCTACAAGTCTCAAATTCTAATTGGGATATCCTTACAAAACAAAGTAGAAATTACTTATTAGATAAAGTGAGGTTATACTATATTGTTTTAACCCCATAGGTCATCCTTTACTTTTTATGAGGGCTAATCTTGTAATTCATTTACATAATTAAATTCTGGACATTACAAAATTCAATCAAATTTATTGATAATATTTTTTTTACGAATACAATAAGTAACTTAAGTTAACGTGTTTCGAAGCTGCCGAAAATAAACTAGTAAAAGAGGGTGAGCCACCCCTAAAACAACTTTTTTTTATATATGTATTTAGTTTTAATTAAGATATGTCTACAAGCTAAAATTAAAATTATTTGTTATTCGAAATGATGATAAATTATGGTATTTTCAGTCTCAAAGATATTATTTCTTATTTCTTATAAACGTAATCCGTCGTTATTATTCTTAAAATTGTCGAATTTTAATTTAAATTAACGTTACAGAATTAGAGACCACTATTTGTCATAAATTATAATTATTTCCAGACATGAATGTTTAACCAATGAAATAAGTTTATATTTTCTTATTAATTAAAAGAAAAAATTGCAGTAAGCTCTGTAACCTTCAGAATACCTGAAATTTGGCAATTTTAAGAATAATTATAGACATGATATCCTTCGAATGATGTCTTCAAGGAAGCTAAACTATAGTATTTTCACACTCAAGGGTGAAAATACTATAGTTTAACTTCATTTCAAGTAACAAGTTTGTTTGGTAAAGTTATCTCAATTAGAACTTGAGATGTAAAAAAATATTTCGGGGTGGCAAATTAAGTGACTTATGATATTCGTGAAAAAAATATGTTCAAGCAATTCCATTAAATTTCGTAATTTTTACAAACAAACGTGCACAAATATATGGTTTACCTTAATAAAAAATAAGGGATGATATCCTTGGTGGTGAAAATATCATAGTTTAATATCATTTCGAAAAAAAAAATTATTTTGTTTTGTAGAGTTATCTTAATTAAAACTTGAGATATTAAAAAAAAAAGTGTTTGGGGCAACTCACCCTCACACTAGTTTATTTTTGGAAACTTCGAAAGATGTGTAAGTTAATTATGGTATTAAAAAAAATATTTTCACACAATCTTATGAAATTTCATAATTTTTAGAATTAAATCACATACCCGCATAGTTGGTTTACCCTTATTAAAAATAAGGGATGATATTCTTAAGGATGAAAATAGCTTACTGTAACATTATTTCATATAACAAGTGATTTCCATTTTGTTTTGTAAAGATATCTCAAGTAGAACTTGAGATTTAAGAAAAAAAGTTTTTAGGGGTGAATCACCCTCCTTTACTAGTTATTTTTAGAAACCCCGAAACCCGTCAACCTAAGTTACTTATGGTATTTGTGAAACAATATTTTCAAACAATTATATTAAGTTTCTTAATTTTTAGAATTAAATTACATGCGTGAATAGATGTTTTACCCTTATAAAAAATAAGGAATGATATCCTTGGGGGTGAAAAAAGCATAGTTTAACATCATTTCGAACGACAATTAATTTGCATTTTGTTATGTAAAGAGGTCTATCTTTGAACCTGAGATATTTCAAAAATACTGTTTTTAGGGGTGAACTTTAGGGGTGGTTTTCACCCCATTAAAATTATTCTCCGCAGATAAAAAAATACGTGTCTCTTATTTTTGTGTCCTCTACAGCATAATGAACTTTCATTAAGATCGCAGACGGACACTTCAGCTACCTTCCTTATTAGACCGCATGGAAATTATCACCAAAGCCGAAGCGATGGAGGTAAACAAGCGATCGTGAGGATTCTTTATTTGCTCTCTTGGTGTATATATGATTCTTCATCATAACGCAGGCATAAAGTTTTTTTCAGCGTGGGGCACCCTATATCTATTTTTTAATATTATATGATTTTATTATTATTTATCACAAGTGACCAACTAAAACTTATTAAATAAGTATAAAATGCCCAAATCATTAGGCCATATTAAAACTGAGTTGCAAAGAATTTGAGCTGGAAAAAGCTTTCAGTTAGTCCCAGCAACTGTCGTTTGTAGTGATCTCAGGAATTCATATTAAACGACAGAGAGAAAATTCGAAGTAGCATAAGTAGCAATTGAACACAATTGGACCGAAAATTGGCGTGGGAAGAATGTTCCAGAAAGCAGGACTTTGTTTGTAGAAAGAATATGTGGAGTAATAAAAGGTAAAACTAAGTAAAACTTTTGACAAAGGCCATTATTTAATGCTATAATATTATAAGAACATTTCCCTTAGGAAACTAAAAGAAAACGTTTTTAACTGAGTGCTTTTAAAAATAATCGTTTGCTGAAATACGGCCAGTAACGTTCCTGGATTACGTATTAAATATTATATCACAAAACAATTTATGTTTTAAGAAATATGATCGTATAAGTTTAAATAAAGCACAATAAGAAGGAAGCCGTTTATATTTTGTGAATTAAAAACAAAAACAAATATTTATCGTTGAAAATGTTGTTCCTTAAAATATTCTTCACGAAGATCAATACACTTTTGTATGCATTTAAATCAATTCAAAAAGCGGTTTTGCCACTATAGAGATGATATTCCCAAAACATCGTTCTTAAACACATCAACTGGTGCAGAAAATCACATACTTCACAATTTATTCTTCATGTACAGAAAGAAAAGAAAATGGATGGATGCCAAATCAGAGTTATAGCGTCGATAGCTCAAAAATTCCTCGTTTTTAGTGCTCAACAAATTACTTGTTGGATTTCAGCGCCATCGAAATATATAAACTAAAAATCGGCAATAACAGAATGCAATCATCCATAACCAAAATCCTGATCCCAAAAATCAAAGGCCGCTTCTACGACACCGCTCATATACTCAACCTCCTAGTAACAATAGCACACAATTATGAAAAATCGAAACTAGTGTTATCGATGTTAAAATTTTGACTATTCCCAACATAACTGCTTCGCCAGTCCAAAATACCGCACGTGCGCAGGATATCACCATTTCAGAGACTGCAAAAAAAACCACAGACACTCCTCTACTCTGTGTATACTGCCAGGGGCCTCACCCTGCTAACTATAGTAAATACCTCCGATATCCATAAAACATAGCCCCTTTGAAAATCGTAAACAGCAACATAACATTTGCTCAAATTTTACAATATACTCAAACCTAACAAACCTGTCTCCCAAACAAAATCCTGCAAAAAAAAAACTGAAAACCAAAACAAACTACACAACGAACAATGATAACCTAGCAAAAGTTAAGTCTCTCAATATAAGCACTCGAACTTCTGTTCTAAACATCCTCTTTAATGGCTCAAAAATTAAATACCACAACATAATCACCAACTCTTTAAATAATAAAAAATCAAACTAGGAATCTTCTTGGAGAGGAAGAAAGGAAACATACATACAAAGGAGGAATAAGATTTAACATAAAAAAAACTACACCATCTACCGGAACGACAAATTAAGCAGACAGAGAGGCGACACAGCAATCCTGATCAAAAAATTCATCAAACATCATCTCATAAATACCTCAGTTCTGGAAGAAATTGAAGCAATTGAAATCCAAAAATTACTTTTCTTTATTTAAAGTTAAGCCATATTTATTTACAAACTATCGTTTGGAAATTCAGGACATATATAGATATTTTCCATCTAAAAAAGTATGCTAAATCCAGAATCTGTATGATTAATATTTTCTGAGAAAATTGGCTTCAACTTCGAAAGTTTGACCTTGATTTTCCGCTCTCCCAATTAAGATACAGCAACCATTCTTACAGCAAATTGTTGAAAATGGCATAAATTTTTAAGATTTTGTTGTAAAAAAATTTTAATTCTGAGCCGAGTAATTTTGAAAAACCAATTTTGGAACCGCAAAATTTGCAAAAGCTTTTCCATAGTAAATTTAATTTTTTTTGAAGTTCTCATTAGATTTCTGAAATAAGAAATATTCTCGTACGATAAAAAACATTTTTTTTAATTCGAAACGTCGCTAACGAATATTGAGGGATGAAACTTAGGAAAAATATTTTTGAATATTTGTACTTGACCTGATACCTTACATACTGCCGCTTTACAGGTGCCGAGGCTGCATGCCCTTACCGCTTTGCGCTGCAAAGGCGTCTTTTCGGAGAAAATGTGGTTTTCATTATATTTAGATTATATTAAATAATAATAAATCGTTTACTATTGTATTAGTTATTCATTATTTTATCAAAATCAATTTTCTCACAGAAAGTTACATGTATAAAAACATAATAGTCATACATGGGTTATGATTTAATCTTCTCTTTTTGTAATCATTTCTTAATTATCATCGCTCATTTCACCATCGGTTTGATCATTTATATTACATTAACATCACTATCATTTTCATCATTGTCACAACCATTATTTATTTCATCGCCATTTTTGTCATCACCTCAAACATAAATTTGTCACATTGACTATCACAGTGCTCACACAAATCAGGACATTTTAATTTATGATTTTAGCATGTACATTTGTTATTAATGCATTCCGATTTAAATGATCACGCGAAAGTATTAATTAGTTTGTCCGGAATAATTGACTCAGTTGTATATACCGGTCGTAAACCAACATCAGATTTTTCCCAGCTCCAATGTGTGGCGATATGTGTTTTCCCTAACCAATGCTGTACTTGCATATAGACCTGAAAAAGTGTTGCTTTGTGGCAGCAATCGTTGGGGGTAAAGATTCTAATTTAAGAGAATGCTGATTTCAAACAGTATTTTGTGTACATTAAAAATCGCAATTTATTTAAACTCATGTAAAAATTTTATTTTCGCATTGTTAACTCTTTGAAGAAGATAGTGTAATTATAACTGTTAAAAGAAAAAAAAATTCTAAGAGAATTTTTACAAGTGCACTGAATAATAAAATGTATATTTACTGGTGGTTTGCGAAAAAGTTTTATTATATGTACTAATGCTGCCATGTCATAAATACAACTGACAAAGCATGCTCCAAAATCTTTATGTATTTAAGATAATCTGTTCCGAAATGAGTATGCAGCGCCGAGCGGTGAACGAGCATAGATGCAGTGTCTGTAGCACAGCCTACCGCTTACTACTTATGCAACGAAAAAATTTCCAGTTGAAGCACGAGTATTCAACAATATCTTCCCTAAATTTAATCCCTTAATATTCGTTAGCCGCGAACTTACGAATCTTTGAAAAAAAATGCATTATTCCCATAGATCTGAAATGATGCATCTGCATTAAAAAGATTTTAGGTTCTCTAAGGAAACTTTTTGTAATTTTGTTATCCAAAAATTGGTTTTTCTAAAATTTCCCGCCCCAAAATTGAAAGAAAATTTTTTAAAAAGTAGATCTTAAAAATATATGTCGTTTTTAACAATTTGCATCTTCTCAGAAAATATTATTCATACGGATTCCGGGTTTGGCGAACCTTCTTAAATAAATAATATCTATATATACCGTAAATTTCGAGACAATAGTTTATAATTAAAAATGATTTTATGTTAAAAGAAAAATGTCATTATAAAAAGAAAATTTTTTTTGCGAAAAAAAAATGTATCGATATCGATATCGATAACTAGTGAAGCCCCCTAATTTTATTCTTACTAATTAATAGGTAATTCGATTATCTACTTGGAATAACCAAAAAAAAAAGTGATCATTTTTGGTGTGCCATTTTATTAGGACAAAGTTGCCAATGTTAACATCGAAATAAATGTTTCAGGATGCCAAAATATACACTTTCCAATGATATAAAATTTTTATTAAAAAATTGAACCAACTTCTAAAAGTGTGTTAAAAAGTGAAAAATAACTATACATTTTTATATGAAATTGAACTTTTTGAAGTCGGCGCCAAAATAAGACCTGACAAAATGTGATTTGCATAAACAAATTAAAAATACTTTATTTGTAATTGCTTTCTTACTATAATTTGTATATATTGTATATATATATATATATATATATATATATATATATATATATATATATATATATATATATATATTAGCGCATTTTTAGAAGTCGGTTCAATTTTTTAAAAAAATTTTATTTTTCTGTTTTTAGTTTTGAAATTCATTATGATATCCATAAATTATTTGAAATAAGTACTGATCGCCATTAGTTTACCTCGCAATGACTCCAAGGTGGCAAAAAAGTACCCATTACATCCAAAGTTGTAAATCATGCTAAAATGAACCACTAAAAGTCCTTTGGTTCTTATAGTTTCCCAAAAACCAGTTAAATTATGTCAAATAGATATTTAGATTTTCATAATAAATCCACTATCTTAAATTTCAAATTAATTTTAGATTGGTAATATAGGTCCCAAAATCTTCCAATATCGATGTTTAAAGAAGCTAAGATGTAAATTTCTTAGCTCGATATATTTTATACTGCATATTGAGTTTCTGTACGCTTCAAGAAACCCACAATAGCAATTTTCAACATTTAAAGAACCTGAGACGTAAATTTCTTAGCTCGATATATTTTATACTGCATATTGAGTTTCTGTACGCTTCAAGAAACCCACAATAACAATTTTCAACATTTAAAGAACCCGAGACGTAAATTTCTTAGTTCGATATATTTTATACTGCATATTGAGTTGGTATACGCCTCAAGAACCCCACAATATCATTTTTAGACAAAATCGGAATATGTAAAATTTTCTGTCCCTCATATTGTCATCTTATCAACCTAAAAGTTGTAAAAAATTAACTTCATATTCGTAATACGCGACCCCGAAAACCCATTAATACCAAATCTGAAAAAATGCGAATAAGCTATAATTTTCAACCTACCATATTACATCCGCTATATTGAATTTCAAAAAAATTATTTTAAGTCTTAATCTAATATAAATCTAAACCCTTCAAAGCCCCCTAGTACTAATTTTGGATGAAATCCGGAATAAAAAAATTTCTAGACTTATATTCGCTATTTACATCCTCAAAAACGATTCAGTCCCACCTTTGAACAAAATCGAAACATTTTTAGTCCGCTATCTTGGATTTGCCATATTGAATCCTGAAAAAATACCCTTAAATTCATAATTTACACCCTCAAGAACCCCCTATATCAGTTTGGGAGAAAATCGAAAAATGTAAAATTTGTAGGACACAATATTGATTCTGCCAGATAGAGTTTTTCAAAAAATATTTTAAATTCATATTTAGCACTAATAAAAATACCCCAATACTGATTTTAGACAAAATTGTGAGATGAATCTTTAATCTGCCATCTTGGATCCGCCATATTGTCCCAAATATAGGACCACCGCAGCAACCTCCTGAATATAAAGTACAAAACTTCGTTCCTCCTTCTTTTTAAAGTCGGTTAAAAATGGCAGAACATATTTTTTTTCCCCAAATAGGTTTTTTTAATTTAATTTCTATATACTATATGAATTGAAAACATATCAATATGTTTTTTTTTTCACTTGGCATTTCTCTGGTATTTGATTTGTTTCCCTTTTTTTTTATTTCTACGAATGCTTATGAAATATTATTGCTAAGAATAATGAAGGCTTATAAGAAAATATGGGTATTCACACAAGAACATCTATCAGATAGTTCTTTTAGCAATAACTTAAAATAGGGCCAGCATACATTAGTCTTCAAAACTGGAAAAAGAAATAGCCAAAAACAAGTATAAAGCTTCATACTAGTTACAAAAGACTTCCTTTAAATGTAACAGGAATATCCAAAATTCAATTTTTTACCGGAACGATTTACTTTGATTAAAATTTAACTTTGATAATAATTACTATTATATTTTTATTTTAAGGTATATTATAAAAAATATTCAAATATTATCCATTCCGGCACATTATTACATAGTTCCAAGAAAAATGCCACGCCATAAAGAACGACGAAGAGCAGGAAAAAAATGACCTCGGTATTTTTTCCGAAGCACGTGTGGTAGGCAATCATTCGTAAAAAACCAGAGAGTGATCGAACGAACACTAAGAATAGACAGCTTAACCTGATAGATCTACTTGAGAGTCGAGAACAAAAAGAAAATAAAAATGGGTCAATATGAGTGCTTTGTTAGATTTGCTGGAAAAACTTTACCGTGCAAGAGAAAAGAAAGAAGGAGTTGTTTTTTTAGTAAATAATGCTTAATCGAATTAATATTTTATTAACTAACGTAACTTAATTTCATTAACAAAGTTTAATCAATGGAAGTATCTCGCAAAAGAAGGAGTATTCGAGATGTGTTGTTAGGACTGAATTTAAACCAGAAAATTCAGAAAAATATTGTTTAAATTTTATAATTTTATATTGAAGCCAGTTTATTTAATGATGGATGTATTAAAAATGATGTAAATATTAAACCTTACAATTGGCCCAAGTGCCCTGCGATTATCCAAGAAGTTGAATTTTCAAAAAGACACTAACGCAGAACTTTTCTTTCATTTTGCATTTTTCTCGAAATTGCTTTTTCCAAATTGATAGACCAGATATCTTAGAATCTATATACCCGATTTCAATAAAATTGAAACCATATATCTTTTATAATATTATGATGCGCTTGTGCATGGAGTTGGGGGTCTGTACACTGCGACCTGGTAGATCTATTGTGTCCCACTACTGATGCCCAGTCGTAAGAGTTATCTTATCGGCTAGAGCAGGTCCTTCAATCGTATTTCCCTCAAGAACCTTAGGATGTTGGGCGGATTCAAGATGGATAGCTCGCCTTCTTCGACTCGGTGTGTTCCCAAGAGACGCATCCTAGGGTTTTCTGAGCGATGTACTCTGCAAGAATTTAAATAGAGGTTTCGTCCTCCTCCTAACAGAATCTGCACTCTTCTCTTTCTACCAGTCCGAGTTTCTGGAGGTGTCCCTTCAGGTGGCAATGTCCCGTCAGGACCCATGTCAGAACTCGAAGTTGGTTTTTACTCAATCTTATGAATTCTTTGAATCTCTTCCGGTCGTAGTTTCCCAGAAATATCTTTGCTTGTCTCAATCCTTGCAGCTCCGTCTAATAATTGGATCTTCTGCATTTTTCTTCTATCTTTAGTTCTTCCAGCATTACGCTGCTATTGATTCCACAGAAAGGCTCTGGCCTCAGAAATGGTATCTCAGTCCCTTTCCTCGCGAGCCTGTCTACTATTTTATTCCCCTCTGTTCCGGTATGTCCCGTATGAGGGTAACTTTATTATTCTTACTCAAATCATTCAATTTCTCTAGGCATTCCCAGACCATTTTAAAACTGATAGCTTGAGAGCAAAGCACACTGATGGCTGCTTAACTATCCGTCATGATAATAATCTCTTGACCCTGATAGTTTTTCTCTTTGTTAAATTGAATACACATCCTAAATGGCATGTTTTTCTGCTTGGAAAATGTTTGATGACATACCCAAGCTTTCGTAGTGTTTGGTACCGGGTCCATACACTCCTATTTCAGTTCTCTCCGTTGTTTTGGAGCCATCTGTATACCATATAGTGAATTTCTTACTGGGTTTTTCAATGGTATTTTTGTCTCATTTGCTCTTGCGATTCAACTTTGTGCTGAAATTTATCACGAAGTTGAATTTATTTTTCATTTCATCTTGGGAAATGTCCCAGATTGTGTTTTCATTGCCCCTGTGATACATGCACAGGCCAGTCTTTGAACTTTCTAGGGGTTAGTTCTCGTATTAGCCTGAGTAGTTCTTTTGCTCCAGATTACTGCCCCATATGGGATGTGTCTCACTGTTGCAGTGTACATCCGTTGCAGGATTTTTGGGTTTGTACCCTATCTTTTTCTTGCAAAGATTCTATAGACCATTAAGACTTTTGTAGCCTTATTGATTATTTCTGTTTCATGCTAGGGTCAGTCCCAGATATTTAACCTCTGACTTCAACTCAATAACATTCTCATCCATTTTGATGGTCTTCAGGTTGAGGTTTCTTTTCCTTGTGAAGGTTACTAGGGTGGTTGATGTTTAGTCCCATCATCTGGTACCATTCTCTAATTTATTCAAGTCTTTTTTGAACTATGTCACAGAGGGTATTCTCGAATTTGCCTCTTGCGGTCATGACTACTTCATCGGCATAGCCCTGACAAGATATGCCGAGATAAATCAGATCACAGAAGAGTTGGTTCACAATTAGGCTCCACATAAGTAGAGAGGCTTCTTCCCCCTGAAGGTATTCTTTGGTGATACAGAGGACGATAGTTTTCTTCTTTCCTGGTCTTATAACTCTGTTTGAGTCCTAGCCGCATCCACTATCGCCCTCCATCTCCTACGGTCTTATGCTTCCATTTCCCACTGCTGGACTCCAATCCTATACAAATCAGCTTCGACGGCATCCTTCCACCTTTTCCTGGCACGGCCTATTGATCTTCTATCATCGGGTCTCTCAAAGAATGCTGTTTTCAATAATCTGTGGTCCCCTGTTCTTACCACATGGCCTGCCCATCTTATTCTATTGGCTTTTATACAACGGACTATGTTTTCACTGCCATCCAGTGTCGCCAACTCAGCATTGTAGCGTCTTCTCCCATTTCCTGTTGTATCATCTCTTTGGGGACCAAATATCATTCTAAGAACCTTTCGTTCAAATATGAGTAATTTATTTATTTCCCGTTGATTGAGGCTCCAAGTTCGCTGCTATAAGTAACTACCGGGCGAATAATTAACCTGTACAGAGTTAATTTGGTTTGTCTTTCTAACAGTTTAGATCTCAATAATGTTGTGAGGGAGTATAACGCCCTATTTGCTGCCGCTATTCTCGCTGAGATGTCTTTTTCAACTCGATTGTCGTCTGTGATTACCGCTCCTAGGTACTTGAATTCCTTAACCACTTCGAAGTTGTGTTCATTCAATGATATATTCTGCCCGATTCGAGGTCTTGGATTCTTGGTTACTACCACGTATTTAGTTTTCTCTTCATTTACTCGGAGACCCATATTACCTGCTTCTTCCTCGAGTTGTGAAAATACCTCTCGCACGTCTCATGTTGAATGAGCCACTGTATCGATATCATCAGCAAAGGCCAGCACCAGTTTTGAACCTTGATTCGCAAAACCCTCTGTCAGCCCCGACGTAACCCTGCTCATTGCATGTTCTAAGAAAAAATTGAAAAGCAACGGTGACAGAGGGTCACCTTGTCTGAGTCCTGATGTTCTGAATGGCGCTGATGTTCTATTTCCTACCCTTACCTGTGCATATGAGTTTGTCACGCACATTTGTGTTAGATCGACTAATTTTCTTGGTACGCCCATTTCTAGCACTGCTAGCCATAGTCTGCTTCCTTTCACGGAGTCATATGTTTCCTGGAAATCCACAAAGATTTAGTGGACATCTCGGTTAAATTCCCAGTTTTTTTCCAATATTTGTCTGATCGTAAATATCTGGTCTATTGTTGACCTTCCAGCACGAAAACCGCATTGGTAGTCGCCGATAATATCTTCCGCATAAGGCGTCAGTCTGTTTAGTAGAGTAATTGCCAGGGCGATAATATCCTATCCTATCTCTGTCTCTGCTATTCTAGTGGAGAGAAGTCGTGCTATCCATTTGAATGTCGTTCCGACCACTCCCCTGTCGTCGAGTGCTCTTTTGACTGCCTCACGTGGAGTGTTGTCAAAAGCCCCTTCTATATCAAGGAAGGCACATATTACTATTTCTATCCTGTTCAGTGCTTCTTGAAAATCATCTGTTAATTGTATCAGTGCGGTTGTAGTAGACACCTACCCGCTTGATACGCATGTTGATGAAGATACAATGGCGCCTGTTCAAGAATTTCTATTCTTGACTAAAATGTGGTTGTCGGACTTGCATTGTCTTTATTTTTATTTATTTTTACGACGTTTCGGTTAGGTTGTATTTCTAATCGCTATCAAATATGAACTGAATGTTTCGTCTTAAGCTTATATAGCAACTGTGTCCATTGAAGCGCAAAGTTTCGCTTCACTGTACACACTTCAATGATTTGATGTTACAAAGTAGTGGTTACCAAAGATTAGGTATCTCAACACTCGGTTTACTGAAGATTCCATTATTGTATTAAATGTAAGCTGCTTTTATAATTTTTTTTTCATGTTGGGTTCCATATATATTGCCGCAGCCTTAGATCATTTTATATGGTGTTGTTTATCCCAGGCGTGTTCTGCAATACCTGATCTTGACGTTTCCCCTCTTTGTGTATGAGTTTTATGTTTCTTAATTCTAACTTCTAGTGATCGTTTGGTTTCTCCAATATACATTTCACCACACTCGCATGGAACTTTGTAAACACATTTTTTCTTATCGTTACTTTTTGGTTTTATTTTTGTTAAATGAGCTCTAAGTGTATTTCCTGATTTACAAGCTGTTTCTATATTATAACTACTGGCAATTTATCTTATTTTCTCCGAAGTTCGCTTAATGTACGGAACTGTGAAAAAGGAATGTGTTTCTTGCTGTCCACGTTCGTTGTTCTTAAGTTATTTATATCATCGTCAATTAGTTTCAAAGAATAACCATTCTGTTGTAAATCGGATTTAATATTTGCTACCTCTTTTTCCAATGAATCGGCATTATTGCATATAGATATAGCGCGATTATAGAAGTTGCGTGTAATTTCTATTCTGATATAATTATCTACTGCTTTCTCTATCGTTTTTAAAATAAACGATGTATAATATCATGATGTAACTTATATTTTTTTTTGACTCATTTTTTAAACTCAAAATCCTGATTTTGTTACTACAAAAAAAATTCCTACAGCTATTACATTTCTAGATAAGGACTTGTTTTCAATTGTTCAGACGAAGCATGATACAGAAAAATTTACAGCATCATCAAAAAATTTCAAAACAGGGTACTACTTGACAGCTCATATCTACGTTATTTTTTTTTATTCATTTCTCTTTTTAAATTATTCTTAAAAGTACTATGTGTATGCGTCAAATAAAAATTTAATTATGTATTTAATACCTACGCCAGAACAACTGTTATTTTTATACCCCTTTTCCTAAGCGTCAAAGTGGTGCGGCCCTTGACGTCATTACACTTACATTTACCATCCTTATATACTTAATTAATATCGTGTATTTAAATGAATATAATAATATTTCGTATTTTACATTTTGACTTAAAAGTAGAAATATCATGAAAATATAAAACAAACCATGTAGAAAAACAAATACCAATATTGATCTTTCCAAATTTCTGTTTTTGTAGTCAACAAATGAAAACAAACAAGCACTTTTTTACTGATTGTAGTTACTTTAACCATTAAAAGTTTTAAGTGCTTTGTGTCAGGTATATTCAGTGGCGTATCAAAATTGTTGAAAAATGTAAAACTATAAAAAAAAATTATTTTCCGATGATCGTGCTAGCCGAGTAACACGGCACGTGAAAATTTAAAGATGATGCGTTTTCTATAAAATTTTATAAATATCCGAAGAGTTTCTTCCAAATACTTTGTACAACCAATTAATAATTATTGAAAGTAGATAAAAAAATATCCACAAAGATAAAGTTCGCACTCATCTACAAAAGCTACAAACTGCATTTTCATTCTCAACGCTGTGTTATATTTTTTATATTAACTTAACTGAAATCAGTATTCTAAATTGTATAAAATCGACAAACATAAAGCACTGTTCAAATAAACTTTATAATATATGCAGGCAATATATGAAAATAACTTCTCTTTCTTACTTCCCAAAAATGGAAGATTGTTTTTCGCCAACATCAAATAATTATTTAACAAGAATAAATATGAATGAATATATCTACATATCCAGGTGTTAAAACTCAATTGCTCTAGATTTTTTACATACTTTGTGTAAAAAATATATAACATGCTAGCATGCTCCATCAAGATACTAATTTTGAATTAAATTTTTATAAAAAAAATTTAACCTACTTCAAAAAGTGCGCTAGAAAGTGAAAAATAACTATAAATTTCCATCTGAAATTGAAATTTTTGAAGTCAGCGCCAAACTAATAAGAACAAAATGGAATTCGCATAAACAGATTAACAATACCTTATTTGTAATTGCTTTCTTACCATAATTAGTACATATTGGTAATTATTTATTACATTTAGAAATAACTTGGCGCCGACTTCAAAAATTTCCATTTTATATAGAAATTTATAGATATTTTTCACTTTTTAGCGCACTTTTAGAAGTCGGTTCAATTTTTATATAAAAATTTTATTTTTCGATTTTTGAGTTCATTATAATATCCATAAATTATTTGAACTAAGTACTAATCGAGTTTAGTGTACCTTACAATGACTCCAAGGTGGCAAAAAAGTACCCATTATATCCAAAGTCGTAATCACCCTAAAATGAACCACTAAAAATTCTTCGATTCTTAGAGTTCTACAAATACCAGTGAAATTGTGTCAAACAAATATTTACTCTGTCATAGTAAATCCACTATTTTAATTTTTAAATTAATTTTAGATTGGTAATGTAGGCCCCAAAACCTTCCAATATCGATATTTAAAGAACTTGAGACGTAAATTTCTTAGCTCGATATATTTTATACTGCATATTGAGTTTGTATACGCTCCAGGAACCCCGCAAAATCAATTTTAGGTAAAATCGGAAAACGTAAAATTTTCGCTGCCTCGTATTGTATCTTCTTAATCTAATATTGTAAAAAATTAACTTCATTTTTGTAATACACGACCCCAAAAACACCCTAATACCAAATCTGATAAAATGCGAATAAGGTAAAATTCACTATATTGGATCCGTCATATTGAATTTCAAAAAAAGAATTTTGACGTCTTAATGTAATCTAAATCTAAACCTTTCAAAGCCTCCTAGTACCAATTTTAGATGAAATCCAGAAATTCAAAATTTCTAGACCGTCATATTGCCTTTGACATATTAGATTTTCTTAAAATAATTTTATATTCGGATATAAATATCCTTAAAACCTATTCAGTCCCACCTTTGAACAAAATCGAAAAATTTTTAGTCCGCTATCTTGGATTTGCCATATTGAATTCTGAAAAAATACCCTTAAATTCATAATTTACACCCTCAAGAATCCCCTATATCAGTTTTGGAGAAAATCGAAAAATGTCAAATTTTTAGGATGCCATATTGAATCCGCCAGATTGAGTTCTTCAGAAAATATTTTAAATTCGTAATTAACATTAACAAAAATCCCCCATTATTGATTTTAGACAAAATCGAGAGATGTAGAACCTTTAATCCACCATCTTGGATCTTCCATATTTAATTTTTTTAAAATAATGTCAGATTCGTAATGTGCGATCCCAAAAACTCCTCCATATCAATTTTGGAGAAAATCGAACAAAATTGATGTTTTCGTCCGCCATGTTGGATCCACCATATCGAATTTTTTAAAAATGATTTTAGATTCGTCATGTGCGACCCCGAAAACTCTCTCATACCAATTTTGGAGAAAATCAGACAAAATAATTTATTTTGCCATATTGGATCCGCCATATTGATCTTTTTAAAAATAATTTTAGATTCGTTGGGTACAACACCGAAAATTTTCCCATACCAATTTTGGAAAAAATCCGACAAAATAATTTTTTTTGGCCGCCATATTGTCAGCGGCATCGTGGATTTTACTGCACCAATTTCGTTCCAAAAATATGGGACCACAGCAGCAACTTCCTTAACATAACATAAACAATTTCATTCAAATCGGTGCGGTCGTTTCGGAGTAATCGGTGTACATACGTAAAAAAAAACATACATACTCGACGAATTGAGAATCTCCTTCTTTAGAAGTCGGTTAAAAAGATTAGAAATCCATGAAGGCATTTTGTAAGTCAGAACAACGAATTTTCTGTAATGTTATTTTCTAACTAAAATATATTGTTTCTCTTTTCGTTTGCTTTGTTTCTGACTCTGACACTGACTTCGGTGAGCTTTTTCCCATATAAAGTCACGTACAATGATATGATGGAAGTGATCTCAGCGCACAAGTTGATTTTCAGTTTAGGTCACAGTTGTTTCCTCAGTTGTTTAAGTACCTTCTAATTTCTCGGAGGCATACAGGGGAGATCAAAATAACTCTACTTTGTCATAGAAAAAAAACTCCAAATGTGCCCTTTAACGGAGATACAGAGCCCTAAAGGAGTACCCAGCGATTTACCGTATCGGCTCTAAGTTTTGAACCGAATTGTATAATTTAATAGAATTTTAATATTTTATAGAGGCCATAAAGACTCATTAAACCATACTACAGCAGATGTTTTAGATCATCAGAGAAGACAGGAACGGACATGCAGCCACACTCGTTGGACCTAATTTTTGACTGGTGTCATTTTACAAAGCTGAAAACCAAATTTGATACAGCATTCTAACGAAGTCCGTAAAAATGCCGGAATATTATTTTCAGTGCAGCGGGAAAATATTCGAAGTAGTGAACTACGTGTAGTCCATACTGATCATTTGCCAAAATAATGTTTAAATGTTTTCATTATTTTTGCATTTTAATAACATTGCAAATTAAGTGAGACTCGATCAACCCTTTGAAATGTTTCTGGACTTGATAATGTCTGAGCTGGAAATTTTTCAGCATAACATCTTCTTGTCTTCGAAGGATGAAATAGCGCTTGCCCATAAATTAAAGCACATCAGTACATCCTCCATACTTGATTTTTACCTGTTTGTGTTTAGCATTAGAAACTTTTGAGTTTTTCGCATAAAAACAAATTTATCTGGAAAACCGCCAGTTTTATTGAAATAAAATAAAAGTACTTTTTTGAAGAGAAATGACCAAAGTATTCAAAAAATCAGTTCTCAGCTCTGTAAAATGAGACCTGTCAAAAATTAGGTCTAACAAGTGTGCCTGCAAGTCCGTTCCTGACTTTTCTGATGATCTAAAACATATACTCTAGTACGATTCAATGAGTCTTCATGGCTTTTATAAAATATTAAAATTTCATTAAATTATCCAAGTCGGTTCAAAACTTAGATCCGATAAAGTAAATCGCTGGGTATCCTTTTAGGGATCTGTATCTCCGTTAAAGGACACCTCAGGATTTCTTTTCTATGATACACTTGAATTATTTTGACCTTTTCTGTATGCTCCCGAGAAATTAGGAGGTAGTTACTGGACACCCTGTATAAAAAAATGTGTCTCTTAATGCACAAAATTTCAATATACGTTTTATAATAGAAATAATCCTGGGAGAGTTAATCAGGAGCATGTCAATACTAATTTCATTAGTGCCAACAGATTTAGATTAAATACATAGGAATCTTATATATTTCGTTTTCGTCTCCAGAAAACCTGAAACTTTTAATTACCAACATTAAATTTAATATTTAACAGGAAATTTGCGAATCGGACCTATTATTATTATACAATAAATAACTTCTTGTCTACTGAAGGAAAAGAAATCATTCAGCAGGATTATTATGTTTTGATACTTTCCAGCTACTTACGATTCAAACCCTAAAATAAAAATGAAATACATATATGATTTCTTCCCTTGATATTGGTTAATTTTATAATATACAAATGTCGTGTGACTTACTTGGCTTTATAGTACGATAAATATTTTCTTATTCTTGTGTATTGTTAATTTATGAAAATGATCAATCCATCTGGGATATTAAATTTGATGGGAAAATCTATATCTGTATAATGTGTAACCAACTAACGAAATACTCAGTAATTGTTTCAGCAGTATTCAGAAATATAACAATTCATTACTTTTTTACAACTAATTATTATTTCAACTTTTATCGTTTTAACAATCACTTTAAAACAGTTAAAATTAAGCTATAAATATACATTTCGAAAGAGTTTGTAGAAAGTAGGTTGTCTCAATTAAAATAATTAATAGTCACGTATAAATACTAAAAACATTCTAAAACAATTAAGCGCCCAACTGTGTAATTTTCTAAACTGTTAGATAGCAGAATGCTTATTACAATTTTTGTATTATTACAATTTTGCTATCTCAGCTAAACTTTGTAATGAATAAATTGTAACTTTACTGAATTAATATTCGAATAGCTTGAAAAATAATGTTTGTTTTAAATCCTGATCTAATATGTACCTAATCCTAATAAAAAAAATTCATCTTTCATCATTACTTTCGTCATCATTAGCTCTTTCCAAGATGTACTGCTAGGCCTAAGTCTCTCCTATCTGTTTCCGTAGACTACTGCATCCAGTTAAAAATCATCCATCTTACGCAATGGTGATTTTCCTCTGCTGCATTTATCTGTTCTCGGTCCTTATTCAATTAGCTTGCGAGTACGCTTTGAACCATTTATTCAAGTTACGTGTTTCGTTCATTTTCTTTTCAATTCTGCATCCTAATCCAATATTTCATATTTTTCATTTTTGTGTTTTGTCATCCGAGAATCTATTTCTACCCATCCATTTTTCTTTGTGCTATTCTCAGTTTTGATGCATTTCTATTTAATCTGCATTTTTAACTTCTTCTTGTGGCTTTTTGTACCTCCTCATTTTTTTTATCTGAATTTTTAATTATTACTAGGCTTCTTTGCTGTTAAAACTCTTCTTTGCATCTTTAACACATTTGGTGTACTTTAAGCAGCCATATTTCTATAAACTTTAATGGAAAGGAGATCAATAAAAGACTACTATCAATCAAATTTATATATATATATATATATATATATACATATATATATATATATATATATATATATATATATATATATATATATATATACATATATATATATATATATATATATATATATATATATATATATATATATATATATATATATATATTGTTTACGATCCCACAAAATTCCTCCATACCAATTTTGGAGAAAATCGGACAAAATTATTTTTTTTGGCCGCCATATTGTCTGCGCCATCTGGGATATTACTTCACCAATTTTGTCCAAAAAAATAGGAGACCACCGCAGCAACTTCCTGAACATAACATAAAAAATTTCATTCAAATCGGTGTCGCCGTTCCATTCTTTTGGAAATGGTTAAAAAATTAGTGTTTCTCTCGAAATTTAGTTCTAAAGTCGACGAACGCGAGCGGAATCAATTACTTATGTACTACTATTTATTCAAATAATTCTGCTCTCCTAAATATATTTATCTTTATTTAATAAAATTGATATTTTTAAAATTTGGACAGGTCATTTTAAAAGAGGTGCACCCTTTAGAAGGATATCGCTACTTGACCGTGGTGGTCAGTAGGTACGTGATCGGATCGTTTCCAAGACGAATCCCAAGTTTCTAAAACCACATACCTCTCGCGCAGGTAGATCGGTATCCGTTACATAACAGCTAAGCTAGCGAATCGGGTTTTTATAAGTATACATATACACAAAACCCAAACTCTCATGCATGCGTTGCCTTGGGTATATGGTTTTCGGAGGGCTTGGGCTTTATTTCATCCACTCACAAATCCTTTTTGCCTCTGCCTGCTGCGTAACGAGGATTGATCTCGCTGCGCGTGGGATATGTGGTTATGAGAGCTTATGTTTTGGCATATTTATAAAAACTTGGTCGTCTATTTGCTGTATAGTGGCAATCAATCTAACTGCACGTAGAGTGTGTGGTTTTCACAGCTTGGGTTTCGCCCTAAAAACTCGATCCGCTTCCCTCTCTGCTATGTAATGGATATCATTCTAGCTATGAGTGGGTTATCTGAGTTTGGGAGCTTGGGTTTCATAATAACTAACTCCACTTGCATATCTGCTATGTAACAGAGATCACTCTAGCTGTGCGTGGGGTACGAGGTTTTAGGACCTTGATTTTCCACTCAAAAACTTGATCCGCTTGACTGTCCGCTATGTAATGGATATTGATTTGCTACGCGTAGATTCTCTTCTTATGCAGATTTATTTAGTGGATTTTTTTAATTTGACCTTGAAATGGCCTCAAAATGACACTTTTTTGATAATGTGTTGTTTAATGATGAATGTACTATTCATAATAATGGTTTAGTGAATAAACACAACTTCTATTACTATTCGGATTCAAATTAGCATGAATACAGAGTTATGAGAAACCAGAAAAGGTGGTCAGTTAATGTGTGGGGCGGAATACTGGGTCCTACTTTTTTGAAGAACCTTTAAATGGTTTGATCATTGGCGATTTTCTTTTACACCAACTTCCAGGGTCATTAGAAAATGTCCTTTTAAATATTAGAACAACTATATGGCTTCAACTGGATGGAGCTCCGCCTCATTATCATCGCGAGATTCGGCAATTTTTAAATGTCAACTTTCGAAACAGGTGGATTGGGAGAAACGGAATTCAAAATTGGTCCCCAAGATCTCCAGACTTAACTCCACCAGATTTCTTTTTATGGGGTACATAAAAGTAATTGTCTACAATGCGCCCCCGACAACACCACAAGATGTGAAATTAGGCATAAGAGACGCTTTTCAAATGGTAACCCATCTAATATTGTTCAGAGTTAGCAGTGGTTTCCAAAAAGAATATGTAAGTGTTTGGAAATGGATGGTGGATATTTCGAACATCTACTATAAATATTTTACTTCTATCGACAATACGTTATTACCATTATTTCTCTCATAGCCTGTTGGATGACTATAAATAGCGTTCCGAGTTTCTGAACATTTGTGAAGATATTCCTGATTATTATTCTTATAGTTGTAAATTACCTATTATCTCCAAATGCCAAAGGCAACTAGATACATTAGAATATCTATTCAAAAACACAACATGGTGCAGAAAACGATTATTTGGCGTATTGTGTGAAAACGCGAAATTAAAAAGTATAGCGTTCTATTTAAATTAATCAAGTTATAGCCACTTAAAGTTCTTATTTGATTAGTTTTAATTTCTGGACATTTCTGGTATAATATAGCAAGTTTATTGTAATTGGGATATAAAATATGATTTATTGTTATACTTCACCGTAAATTTCGAGAACATAACTAAAATACTTCTTAAGTATTTGAAACACGAAAATTAGGTTAAATTTTGTCAAAATTTAAATTATTTAAAAACCTTAAGGTTTAGGTACCATAAAGCAGTGCGCCCACTGAATCGGCTCGGCTCCGTCCGTTCCGTCCACTTCAGTCAGAACGCCGATGGCCCCCGCTCACTGGCTCCGCACAATTCAGACTAAACTGTGTTTAAAACTGCTTTAACCATTATAGTTTCGTGAGCTGTTATTCTTGATGAAAAGTGAATAAAATGAGTAGTTCTTCCGACTCTTAGGAGGATATTGTTGTGGCTGCTGTAGCTTGTGTTGAAGCGGAAGTGGCGGAAAAGCGGAGAAGAAGATATTGGGTTCATGATATTTACCTTAAAAGAAAAGTTCACGGGGAATTTTATCATTTATGTCCAGAGTTGATGACCGACAATGAAAAGTTTTTCAAATATTTTAGAATGTTTAGTATAAAATTTTAAGAAATTTTAAATATGTTGCCGCTCAGGAAACAAAACACTAACCTTCGAAAATCGATTCCACCAGTGGAACGTTTAGCAGTTACTTTAAAGTAAGTGTATTATATAGTTGAATTAATTAAATTTGACGTTTACATCACAGATTTTTATGACATAATTAATGTTTTTTGACTGTGACGTGAATGCCTAGACAATTTACTTCGAGTTTATTAGGCAACAATTATGTATAGAGAATATTATTATTATTATAATTATTATATATTCTGTATGCTCTCACGTTTTCTATCAATTCTTCGTCCGATATAGTAACAATACAAACACTACGTCTATACCACAGATTAAACTACCTCTTTCTATTTTTAAAATAGTCGAACGCTTTCAGACCTTTCGGCAATTTTTGCCCTCTTGAGAATAGTCGAACACGCCGATGCTGAAAGCGCGGAAGCGTTCTGGCCGGTCGGAAGTGAGCTGGCTCCCATTTATTTACGTGTAAACCAAAACGGGCCGATTGCGCGGAGCCGAGCGGTCTGAACCGAGCCGAACCAGTGGGCGCGCTGCTTAAACCTTATTAAAATAGGCCCTTATTTTGATCTGGGAATCCAAAAATGCAATAATGCACAGGGAGTTACATTTAAAAAAACAGCTTTGATATTTTCTGATCTTTTGGAACACCCTGTATAATATGAAAATAATTTTAAAAAGTAACTATATTAGACCGCCATATATCCCAAAAGTAAAAAATTTTTAAAGTCGCGTATTTTGGCCGCAATATTCCGTGCCGTATAGGGTGAGTAACCCTGTATATAAAATAATTTAAAAAAGTTTTCTCACTCTCACATTCTTGAATATTGTATTAATATAGCTCAAAAAAAATTACATTGCAATATATTATAGGATTTACTAAAAAAAATTGTAAAAATTACATTTCGAGCATCTAAAGCGGGATGCTCCCTTAAACATATTTAAGAACCAAGAAGAGATGCAAGTCGAATTTTTAGAGTCTATCAAAAATGTAACATTTTTGCAGTTTGAATAATTCATAATTTTTTTTTTCTATTGATCGTGTGAAAAAGGATCGACGTCACTGTCTCTGATATTTTTTGACTTTCTTCTTGTACCCTGACAAAAATAAATAGTGGTCACGCACACAGAAGGTGCTTTATACGTAATAATTACATTAAAAGTTTTTCCAGAACGGAGTTTTAGGCACGAACCAGAATTGTTAATATTGTGGTTGCTATTAGTCTGTGTTTATATCTAGGCTACAAAGACGTTCAAAAATAATAAAAGATAAAGTTATGAAAAGCGTTAAGTTTCTATAGGGTCGTTTACCTCTATCGATCATGTAAAATATTTTTATATAATTAAAAATTCGGGTCAACTGAAATCTTACATAATTACAGGGTACATAAAATTAAAAAATAAATTGTTTTATACTTAGGAAGTAATTACAAGGATCAACAATTAGAAGCATTTTTATCCCATGAAATGAGTAATCTCATTTTCAGAGAGTATAATTCAGAGATCGGCAAAAAAAATTATAATTAACCTTTAATGAATTAATGGAAGTACGCAAGTCTACAAGGTTCTATTGTTGAGCAGCTGGTGGTCATTTCCGAAGGAACTTGCTGCGTAAATTCCGAATCCGAAGTCCGTTACATTAGAATCTTGAGATATTTAAGATTATGTACTCGAAAAATTTAATTTTAGCTACTTTTCAGGTTATGTATAAAGAGCACAAAACTTTTTTGATCTTTTTTCTCTCTAGCTACTATTCAATGTGTACAGTGAATCGATTTTCGAAGAAGCACTGTTAACGAAAAGTAAGGGAATAATAATAAACGGAAGAGCTGTAAACAACATAAGATTTGCAGACGACACTGCTATCATAGCTAGCTCCGCTGAAGAACTCCAAGAACTAGTGAACGAAACATATAACGTTTGCGAGCAACACGAATTAAAAATGAACACCAAAAAGACTAAATATATGGTAATAACTAAAAAACAAAACATGCAAACAAGCATAAAGTTGCGAGGTGTGAATTTAGAAAAAGTGCAAAAATACAAATACTTGGGCACATCGATAACAGCAAATAATGAGCAAACAACAGAAATAAGAACGAGAATAGAAATGACATGAAGTGCGTTTATAAAACTGAAAACCATTCTGTACAGCAGAGACATCACTCTAGAACTAATAATGAGAATTTTAAGATATTATGTATTTTCAGTGCCGCAGTATGGGTTGGAAGGCTGGACACTAAAACAAGAACACATAAATAAACTGGAAGCGTGGTGTTACAGAAGGATGTTGAGAATATCTTGGACAGAGAGAAAAACAAACGTAGAAGTATTGCTAGCGATGGACAAAAACTATGAAATAATTAACAACATAAAAATAAAGAAACTGCAATATCTTGGACATATAATGAGAGACCAGCGATACGAGTTGCTTAGATTGATTATGCAAGGTAAAATAGAAGGAAGAAGAAATATCGGAAGAAGAAGAATTTCATGGTTGAGAAATTTGAGGGAGTGGTACAATTGTAGCTCAGTAGAATTTTTTCGAGTAGCGGCAAATATAGTGAGAGTGGCAATGATGATATCCAACCTCCGATAGGAGATGGCACCTGAAGAAGAAGAAGTAGGCTCAGAAGTCGTAAAAGATTTTAAAAATCTGACAAAGTAGTCCCGAGCTCTTTTTGAGAAAATTATAATGGCGAAAACAAATTACGTCTAAGATTTTCGAATTTTTCCATTTTCTAAAATGACTTATATTTTGTTTATCAATACAAATACGATAAAACTAACAAGGTATTCTTAAGGTATGTTTTTATATAGAATCCAGTGATCGAGATTTTTAATTTTAGTTTTAATTACGGGGATATAATATCAAGTTTTAATTTTTTAAATGAAACACCCTGAACGTTATCAAAAACTTACTAAACATAAACAAAAAATCTTTTCTTTATGACATGAAATCCAGAACTCATATTTACTATCTGGAGTATTTTTTAATAAACAATAAACCAATGAAAGATATTGTCATTATTATCACCATATTTATGGACACCATTACTTCGCAAAATTAAATTTTATTACAAGTATAACCAACATAATGCAAACTTAAAACCATTAACACAAACGGGACTGAGGCCTGTGCTTTTACAGGATATCAATAATTCAAGGATAGCTTAAGTGTGATATTTTGCTTAGGTTTATCGCTGAATCTATGTTAATTAATAAACCTCTTAAAAACTAGCTTTTAAATCCTTTAAATGGTCTGTACGTTACTTAAATCCATTCAGGGAAAAAATAAGGTGTACAACAGTTATTGATAATTTTTTTCTAAGATAAACAAAAAATTGCATAGTGTAAATCTCCTTCTTACTACTACATTCTTGTTTAACCTAGGTCCAAAGTGCAAAGTTTAAAAATTGTAAAGTATTTTTCTTCGTTAGTTTCTTAAAGTTCAGAAACAATATTGACCAACTTCTTTGGCAAACCAAAGTTTCGTGCCCATAAAATATTCCACAACCAATAGTTACTTTGTTGCGAGTTGCCGCTAATATCTAGTTGTTTCCAAGTAATATTAAAACAGACAAACACATAAAGTTGCTTATAGGGACGTATGTTATATTGTTTTAGGAGGTTATATTTTTATTATTTTTATGCGGAAGCATAAGAAATTTTTTGTTGAAAACGGAACGGTTTAAACAAATGTAAATAATTTATATTTTGTTCTTTAAAAATAACCTGAAATTTAATGTAAGTTTAATGTTTATTCTACATTAAACTTAATGATTTTGTACTGTAAACCGTGAGTAATTTACATTTACTTTGAATTTAAAGCAAATTCTTTGAAATATCATTTCGTTGTATATTAAATTTTAATTAAATGGTTTGATACATTTCAATAAAGTAACTGAAAAGATATTTTGACTCTCTGTACATTAAAATTAATTCAATTATATTAATATCGATGGTGCATTGCATGAGATTCCTGGAGATAGCGCAACTTGTATTGAACTTTTTATTTAGAATGATATATGTTACTTAAAGTACTGAATTTTCTTATAATGAGGTGTACATGTCTCCCAGTACTGACTGAAATCAATGAGTTCGAAACCAGTGTACAGATGACGGTACACTACCTATGGAAAAAATTTACACATTTTCCTGGTAGCACAATTTTTGACCTCATATTAATGTCGGTGCCTTAAAAATGTGGTAACATATTTTAAATTCAATGAACACTGGTTGTCAATTTAATGTACATAGTCACCTTAAAAGGTAATAATCAAAGTTTATGTATGTATGTATGATTACATTAAATTTAATGAAATACATTAATTTGCATTATTTTGAATATTCTTAAATTTAATGCATTACAATAATTCAATTTAAGAAACGATTTATGAAATTTACTTCCAGCACATTTACCTTAAATTTAATGCATTTCCTTTTTACAGTATAGTTTAACCAATGAAAAGCAAATGGCATTCTACATAGTATAAAAGTAACAGGCTATAGCTTTTTTTTTACCTTCTAATACTCACCATACATTTGAGATAATGTCTTTTAGCCTTTACTAATAATTACAAAAAGTTTGAAAGCCATATGTTCATATGAGCTGGAACAAACGAAAGAAATATTTCCAGGAAATGCTGAGTGCTGCTGGATATAAGAACCAAGAGGAAGGTTATCACGAGCATATAACTCTAAAAGAACTACAAGAAATAATGGAAAAACTTAAGAACGAAAGAACCAGGATATAATATGCCTACAGCGAAATGCTTGAGAAAATTGGAGAAGGGTATGGAAATACTACTAGAAATATACGCTTAAGTATGGATCGAAGAGCAGATTCCGAAGGAACGGTATCCTGCCTTTATAACATGAATGCACAATAGGAAGTACAGACGGATAAAATACTAAGCATGATAATAAAAAATATGAGAAATTAATCAATAAAAAAATTAGGCCAACAATTGAAAATGCATTGAAAGAATCTCATATTGGTGTCTGAAAAGATAGGACTATACAGGACGACATATTTTCAATGGAAAAAATAATTGAAAAATCACCAATACAACAAAATAATAAATTTGCGATTCATTAATCTTATGAAGGCCTTTGATAGAGTATCAAAAGAAACGCCTTGTTCTCGTTAAAAATGAAATAAAATGAAATGTATTATAGTAGGAAGAAAAACAATACAATAAATTATGAAAATTTTCCACACAGTTATTACTATTTTAAAATAGATGTTATGATTTTATTATTGTATACAACTTGGTATATCAAAACTTAATTAATCAATTTAAGTAATTAAGTCCATCATCAAAATGCCACAATATACAGGAGTCAAAAAAGAGTCATTTAAATTGAGTGTGTCGTCAATTGCAAAATTATTTTTTGCCAGTGATCAGACTTTGACGAAAACCTGATCCATGATTTTTAAGATATTGTCTTAATAGTAGTTCAATAAGTTGATGATCATGACTATTACCGTAATTTTATTAGAAATTTAGCATGGGAAATATTTGTAAAATACTACTGGTCTACTCATTTCGGGTACCATGTGCTACGCCGGACGTCACCTATCGTTTGTCCATATCATGGTTATACTATAAATAGAATGCCTTCTGCAGTCTATCTAAACATGGTTGCGACATATATAACATCTGTCTCTTATATTGCGGAGTCAAGTAAGTTGTTTTGGATCTGCTCTATCTGTCTTCAATTTTTCTGTCCAGTATTAGCTTTGGTATAAAGTAACGAGTTCCTCCCAGTATATGCCCCATGGACATTGTTTTACAGTATCCATTAGTTGTCTTTCTTCGCCAGCTCTTCAGAGAATGTCATTATTTGTTATGTAAGGAGTCGCGGAACTACGCAGTAGTCGACAGAGTGTCTAAAGTTCAATAGCTTCTATCCACTTTTACGTCCAAGCTTTATGTGACTAGGTTTCAACACCATTCAGTACAATACGCTATACATAACAATGAACTACACGTATTTGGGTGACGAAGGAGATTCTTAAGTTTGAAGAAGGTGGCTCGTTCAATTCTTCTCCTTCTAGATCATATTCCAACTTTGCGATACGTTCAATAGTTTCCTCATTAATGTTAAGAGGAGCGATATCCCCATATTTACTAATCATCATTTTTGTTTTAGTAAAATTAACATGTAGCCTGAACTGTTTACTGCACTATAGACTGCAGTATCATCTGCATAGCTAATATTGTTTATAGGGATGTCAGTGATTTTGATACCTTGTGTTTTATCTATTTTCTTATGCTAATTGAAATATTTTCCCAACGTATATATTAAGCAGAACTGGTGACAATACACAACCTTTCCGGACCTCTTTTAGTATACCGAAGGCCTCTGTTGACAGATCGCGATTAATACGCATTTCAGCCAGCTGTTGCAAATATGGTTCTTTATTATTCTCATTTCTTTATCATCTTTAGCGATCTTTTGTAAGCTTTTCAACAGCGGTTCATGCTTTACGTAATCAAAAATTGTCAGTAGTCAATAAAACAGATGAAAATAACTTACCTTTGTTACACGGGTATCTTTATTGTGAAGGAAGCTTCTCTAGTACCAAGTCCCTTGATAAAGTCCAACTGTGTATGGCCACTCATATCTTCCCATTTTTTATATATTCTTGAACGAGTTACTTCTGAAACATTGTCAACTCTTGACTTCAAGCTTATGCATATATTATCTTTGCAGTTTTTGAAGATTGTTTTCCTTAGAATGGCCACAACTAATCTGTTAGGATTTGTCTAGAGCCATGTACCATGTTAATGAGATATATCAGTTGTTTAATATCGACTTACTTTAAATCTTCTGCATATATAGCGTCATGATCTCGATTTTCTATTTGTTCCTTGATTTTTGAGCAACTTATTCTACCAAATTTTTTTGTTCGTCTTTATGTAAACTTGGTTTTCCTTGTTTATTTATTATTAACAGAAATGCAGTTCTTCTGTTTGCTGCAGTTAATTATTTTTTGTTTCTATGGAAGTTAAACCAGTCATGCAGCTGACGAAGACTTTTAGCCTCTCTATATTTTCCCGAGCCTATTTCTCTTTAGTTTTCTTTTGATACCGCAATTTACTTCGTTATATTTGTCATGCTGATTTTTTACAAGCCGACGTTCACCCATCGAGTTCAATATTTCATCTATGGTTTGTTTTTTCTTGTTTTGGTCTAGCAATAACAGTTTCAGTATCTGCTTGGATTTTTGTTTTTAGAGCAAACCAAGTCATAATAATTGTAATTTGTTAACTAGATTTGACAAATTTTGTCTATTTTATTTTCAAGTTCTTTTATACTAATGGCTGTTTTATGCCTGAATAACATATTTTCAGAATTTACACCGTTTTGATAATAGCTTACATAATAAACAGAATTCTACAGCAAAGAAGTTAAGTTCTGAGCCGATATCTGCTTCTGGATGGGTTGCAACACCTGCAATGCTAAAATAAAGTCAATCTGGTTACAGTATTTTTATTTCCATCTTGAAGAAACTTCTAAGTAAAAGGTCTTCGAAGAGTGTAATGCGTAATAAGTATTTTTGATAACCAAATTTTCAACACGACACAATTGAATTAGCGGTTCGTTTATTTCTGTCGCCTAACTCAAATGTCCACGTTACACCTTCCACAGGTCCATATCCTATCATTGCGTTGAAATTACTCATAACTATATTGATATCTTGAGGCTGTAATGACTGCAAGACTTCCCAGACTTGTTAATAAAATTGTTCAGTTTCTGATACCGACTTGTCTGCTGTAGGTGCATATACTTGTACAATATTTAAGTCAATCGGTCTGGCACATATTTATAAAAGTATAATTTGGTATAAGTATGCTACGACATTCTCTACAAACGGATCCATCCCTATACAAGTAAACCAACTTCTTTTCTGTCATCTCGATTATTGTTTCTGTAGTAACAAATTGTTGTTCCATTTTTCCTACATGTACAACTATCAAGCCATCTTGTCTCAATATCAATTTTTTTTATTTCCTTTATCAAGCTTTCCAGTCGCAGAGAGACTTCGAGTATTTCAAGTTTCAACTCGTTATTTGGTCTTCATAATGTCAAGCCGAGAGATCCTTGACATTCTCTGATGACACAACACCTGCCCAAGAGGGCAGTTTCTTTAAAATTCCTGGCTATGATAAAAACTGGGAGAACAAAATGATGTCCTGGGAAAATTTGCTTATTTATGGTCATTGAAGGTGCCCGTTATTTTTTGCTTGAAATATTTCTTTTACAAGTGAAATTTTTTTCTTGTCTTTCTGATGCATTAAATGAATGTTAATATTTCTTTGTTTAATTTTCAGTGTAAAATGTAAATCTTTAAACTGAGTTAAATAGAATTATCTAACCTAGAATATGGAATATTTTTCAAATATGAATATATCAAGTTACTTCAGTAGTGATCTATATTACCACTGTTCTAATTTCCTAGGTAACAAACAACAGGAAACTTTTAAAACTAGCAAAGTGGTCGTAAAAAACTTCTATAGCCGTTGGCGTGCAACCAATACCGAGTTTTTAGGCTACATCTCGTGCATTCGAAAGAAACTTTACCGCGTTCTCTTTGACATGAATTATAAATGATCGTTCCGTAAGCGGCGGTTGGTATTTAGCCAGTGATTAACAATTTAGCAAGCTGCTAAAGCTCCTTCCTGACTTTGTCTAATCACCGTCTGATCGATGTGCTACAGTGTAATCGATCTTTTGTCCGAAGTTAGATACGAAGTAATTGCCATTTTTTTTCATAAATCAGAAGATTAAGGGAAAACATACCCGGTTATATGTGGAAATAACCTTTTAACTTTTGATTTATTGTAGTAATTTATAAGGCTTTGAAACAAACTTTTTCCATAATTCACCATTCTTAATCAGTTTTTAATTTTAGCCTGACTTTTGCTGTTATGATTGAGCCATTTTACTCTTCCCTGAAAAAAGAACACATCTAAATCAACATAATAATATTTCCTAAATGCTACTTCTTTGTAGTTGTTTAACGAATTATTCTAGTCAAAGTATAAATAATATATAATTAAGATACACTTATTTAAATTTCTACTGGATTTGTTAAATATGATAATCAATATTTATAGGAACAAAATCAAGAAATGTCACAATTTTATCTCACTGTTATAGCAACTATTAATTTTGAAAAATATCTGAAACTAAAACTTTGCAAGGTATACTGGTGCGACATATCTGTATACAGAGGGCACTACTCAAACACGAGGATTACAGAATCATACAGTGTGAGCAGTAAAATCCGCATCACATAGGATTTTTTTTACAAAAAAATTCAAAAGTGGGATTATATCTCAAAGTATCGAAAAAAGTTATTATAAAAAAATTATTTATTTTCTAAATGCAATCTTTAACTCATCTGCAGAATTTCAGCTGTATGAGATAATTTAGATTTTTTGCCCCTAATTTGTAAATTGCACCACTGTTGCAAAATAAGATTCAACACAACCTACATAAAACTTCTTAGTTTTGACAATGCTTCATCCCAGACATATTTTGTTTAAAGTAGCGCCATACTAAATGCGTGTTTTTCTACGAAATCCAAATTTGGTCAAATGTGATACAAAATTTATTTGTTCTTGACCCTTTATAAGGTAACTTCATAAAATAACTATTTTTGAAAACGTAGTTTATGTCTAAAAGTAATACACATTATAATTAAAATAAACAAGTACACAGTGTCATCAGTAAAGTCCTCATTACGTGGAAAATAAATTTTTATTTAACAATACGAAAAGTTCATCTAGTTTCAACGATTTAATTTAAAACACCATTATTAAAATTTGTTATGAAGCTATGTTATTAAAAAAGTTGAAATAGTGTTTTGTTATATATGGTGAAAACATAAGTCACATCGTATAGCAGCCAACTTTTTTAGTGAAAGGCATCCAGGCAAAAATGTGCAACAATCTACTGTGAGTAAGATTATGGCGAAATTGAAATAAACTCGATCGGTGGAAAGTTTATTTTAAAAAACTCACAATTCTATAAAATCTAGTGAAGAATCCAATTAAATGCGTGCCTAGATATTGTGGAACATGGTCAAACTAGTATTAGACATGTTTCTTGCAGAAGTGATGGTCAAACAGCAAGTGTAAGGAAAATTTTGCACAATAAATAATTATAAACCGAAATTTATAAATACTCTTAAGGAACAAGATTTTGACATACGTTTGGGATTCTCTTTTTGGTACCAGGGGAAAAAAGAAGATGTTTCCTTTTCCTTTCACATTTTATGGACCGACGAGGCCACTTTTACTTTAAACGGCATTGTTAGCTCTCAAAATTGTAGATGGTGAGTTCAAAAAATCCAAATTTTATAATACAGTGCGGAGACAGTATTCCTTTAAAACAAATATGTTATGCGGTGTTTTAAACGATCAAGTTTTTGGTCCTTATTTTTAGAGGTAATTTAAATTCCGAAGAATACATACGCTTCCTTAACACCGAGATCCTTGAAGTTTTAAATAATATGCCTATTAAAATGAGACATAATCTGTGGTACCAGTGTAACGGTGCTCCCGTCCATAATAAAAGACAGGCTCAAGAACGTCTCTTGGAAATATTTATGATCAAAGTAATTGAGCGTTATATGGAGCAATACTGGCCGGCTAGGTCTCCGGATTTAACCCTACGTAATTTTTTCTTGTGGGTTTACCTAAAACCAAAATTTACGAACAAAGACCTTTCCGTAATGTTGATCATTTGGAAACGGTGATTCGAAACTATATTTTAGAAATAAGGCTAATTAGTATCAGAACCTCTATTAAAGATGTGTCAAGAAGAACAATTGTTTCTATTGAACTCAATGGAAGGCACACAGAAATGTAGTTTTTAATTTTAAGTTTTTGAATTGTTTTTCATTTAATCTTTAAATATCAAAAATAGTTTGTTATCAATTAAACAGGTGGAATTTATTTCATTTTTTTTTTTAATTTTTATATTATGATTTTTTGTTAGAAAATTTGAGTCTTTTCAATTAAACTATTATCTTAATATTAATGTGTATTACTTTTAAACACAAACTACGTTTTCAAAAATAGTTATTTTATGACATTGTCTTATACAGGGTCAAAAACAAATAAACTTTGTATCACATGTGACCAAATTTTAATAGCCCTATTTAGATTTTGTAGAAAAACACATATTTAATATGGTGCCAGTTTAAACAAAATATGTCTGGAATGCAGCATTGTCAAAACTAAGCAGTTTCATGTAGGTTACTTTGAGTTTCATTTGGCAACATTGATGCCATTTACAAAAAATGGGGACAAAATCTAACTTATCTTATGCAGCTGAAATTTTGCATATGGGTTAAAAATTGAATTTAGGAAAACTTTTTCTAATAACTCTTTCGATATTTTGAGATATAACCCCATTGTGATTTTTTTGGAAAATATTAAAATTTGACAGATTGACGTGACTAATATTTTTTAAGTTATTTTTTGGTTAATTTTCATCTTGATCGAAGCAGAAATTGATGGCAAGTCAAATTTCGAATAAAGCTGTTAATAAAAAAAAATCCCATATAATGTCAACTTCTCTGGTCACACTGTATATTGTGATATAATCAATAATTTGGTCAAGTGGCTAACATAAAAAAAATGACTAATTATTATTTATAACACGGGGTGTCTGCAAAATTTGTATACAATGTTTGATGAGCGAGACGTCAAAATAGTTCAATTTAAGTTATATCCAATACTGCTTCATTTATGAGGTAGAAGATGTAAAAATTTTAAGAAAATTTTTGATTTTTTTTACAGATTTGTTGAAAACGTGGTAACTGAATTTAATGATTTTTGGTGTGTAGTCTAACACTAATATAACGTTTTCTAGTGGTATACGGTTTTAAAGTAGTTTAAGTGTTATTAAAGGGACGTCTCTTGAAACTATTGATGAAGTCGGTTTAAGAAGTGGAGAAAACACGAAAGCTAGTTTTAAGGTATGTGAGATAATCCCCTTTAATGCAGACTATACGTTAAAAAAAAAGAAGTCATTTGAAAAAAAAAACGAAAATGTTGAATTTGAAAAAGAGATAGAGCAAACATGGAGTAGCACAATTGTTTTCCATCTAAGAAAATGAAGAACATGAGGGGAAAGTACTCCGAAACGAGGCAAAAGAGTAAGCATGGAAGCTCGGAAGAGTGTTTCTGTTGGGAATTAAATTAATACTCCTATGGAGGAAAAACTCTACAGCAGAAGAAAGAAATGGTTGAAGACCAATTCCATGGAATGCCTCAAGAATTATCAAATCTTCCTGATGTAGAGGAGAACCAGAATAATTTCGATTTAAGCAATAAGGAGAACAATGAAAACCAAATTTTTGGCCTTGGAGACTTTCTGATGGTAAAGTTTTACTGTAAATAGCTTAGGAAAAAAAAATCCAAGAAAATAAACATTTTTTGTATACCCCGTTACACAAGATACATCCGAAGTTAAACAGAACCACATAATAACAAAAATGCTTAGCCAGTCCTCAAGAAGAAAGCAATATATTTTTAAAAATCTTTTTGATTATAATCTTGAATGATTTTTGTTCATTTTTTTGTTTATTTTTGGTATCTACACAACCATTTTTTTTTTAATTTTTAAGGATGAAGATTTTTTTGGTTTGTAGTTAAAATATTAATCAGTAAAATCCAGTTTAAGATAAATATGTACCTTTTTAATAATAAATACATAGCTTTCTACCAGTTTTTTTAACTTATTTTTCAATTTAAAAACGAGGTGAATATAGGTAAGATAAAAGGGGTGATTGGTTTCACCCCCTAATATGAGGTGAGACTGATCAACATTTAAAATATATAAAAAGGATAACTGTGGTTATTTTGACAGTGTTGATAGTTATAAATTCTCGAGACTTCAAGCTTTGAAATATGTTTTTTTTTTGTAAAAAAAAAAAAACCGAAAGAAACGCAAAAATACTGCAAACTTTGACTGGTTTCATCCCGTTTGACGGTAATTATCAAACTGATAGTTTTAGCGTCAACGGATATTATATTTAGTCGAAGTATTAACAACGTTATTCACTAAAAACTTGTACATCGGATCAAGTCACTATAAAAGTTAGATCTTATACCTGATTAGTGTTATTTTACTTATAAGATCACTAAGAAGAATAGTTATCTTACGAAAACAGACGATTATTTTGTTCTAGTAGTTTTGAGGTTTAAAACTTGACTGACTTAGTGTTGCATTTGTCAATTTAATCTCGTTATGGTCAATTAAGTCTCGTTGAAGGTTAGACTATACAAGTGTATTAGGAGTTTCAATTCTAAGCTATTTTTGCTATAATTAATACTTAAATATGATAAATACATAAATAAACGAAACAATTTACTAAACATTATTTTAGCTTTACCTTGAAATTATGTAAATTTAATACTTGAATTGAATAATTAATGTCCAGATTTGTAGAGAGATCCCTTTCATGGAAATACTGTTGCGAAAATAATTTTTTGTACATTAGCAAAGTTATTTTTTGCCGTTGGAATATAAATTATTAAAAATATGTGTATCAAGGAGGGTCTGCCATATTTTAATAATATTTTGTAAAACTTTGTTTGTGGCAAGGGTTTTGGCACTGACGATATTAAATATTTGTGAGGTAAATAGTAAAAACCGGAAATCCAGGTTATTTAAGATAATAGAAAAGAAAGGAAAGTTTCTAAATTAACGAAATAACGAAAATACAGGGCAAATGTTTTATTTCAAGAAGTATATGATTTTTTGACCGTGAGTTAACATAATATATATATATATATATATATATATATATATATATATATATATATATATATATATATATATGTTTATGCGGCTTTCACGGATTCCTCCGTGTGAGATGCAATAGCAGTGGTCATATCCACATTATGCCGTTGTAGTGCTGAAATCACATTCAGCAAACATACAACTAAATGCATCTCCGCATGTAAATGAAGTAAAATGCGAACAGTGATTGCAAACTTCGCTCCATCATATCCTTTCAGTGTTAGAGGTTGCACAGTTTGGATGAATTGCTACAAAACACAATTCACCCTATTACACCACCATCGAGATGGTGGCCTACCTGTACCACCACACCGAGAAGAAAGTAAAAACTTACCTCCTCTGTTACAGTGATACGGCAGAGGTACATGTTTCGTCTCTTACTAGACTCATCAGGGTACCGACATGCACCTGTCTGTGCAAAGGACAGATCGGAAGGAAGCATGCAACACTGAACGCGGCTTCGCCGACCTCCCGCCGGATGGCGTATATACGTTTATGCGGCTTTCACGGATTCCTCCGTGTGAGATGCAATAGCAGTGGTCATATCCACATTATGCCCGTTGTAGTGCTGAAATCACATTCAGCAAACATACAACTAAATGCATCTCCGCATGTAAATGAAGTAAAATGCGAACAGTGATTGCAAACTTCGCTCCATCATATCCTTTCAGTGTTAGAGGTTGCACAGTTTGGATGAATTGCTACAAAACACAATTCACCCTATTACACCACCATCGAGATGGTGGCCTACCTGTACCACCACACCGAGAAGAAAGTAAAAACTTACCTCCTCTGTTACAGTGATACGGCAGAGGTACATGTTTCGTCTCTTACTAGACTCATCAGGGTACCGACATGCACCTGTCTGTGCAAAGGACAGATCGGAAGGAAGCATGCAACACTGAACGCGGCTTCGCCGACCTCCCGCCGGATGGCGTATATACGTTTATGCGGCTTTCACGGATTCCTCCGTGTGAGATGCAATAGCAGTGGTCATATCCACATTATGCCCGTTGTAGTGCTGAAATCACATTCAGCAAACATACAACTAAATGCATCTCCGCATGTAAATGAAGTAAAATGCGAACAGTGATTGCAAACTTCGCTCCATCATATCCTTTCAGTGTTAGAGGTTGCACAGTTTGGATGAATTGCTACAAAACACAATTCACCCTATTACACCACCATCGAGATGGTGGCCTACCTGTACCACCACACCGAGAAGAAAGTAAAAACTTACCTCCTCCGTTACAGTGATACGGCAGAGGTACATGTTTCGTCTCTTACTAGACTCATCAGGGTACCGACATGCACCTGTCTGTGCAAAGGACAGATCGGAAGGAAGCATGCAACACTGAACGCGGCTTCGCCGACCTCCCGCCGGATGGCGTATATACGTTTATGCGGCTTTCACGGATTCCTCCGTGTGAGATGCAATAGCAGTGGTCATATCCACATTATGCCGTTGTAGTGCTGAAATCACATTCAGCAAACATACAACTAAATGCATCTCCGCATGTAAATGAAGTAAAATGCGAACAGTGATTGCAAACTTCGCTCCATCATATCCTTTCAGTGTTAGAGGTTGCACAGTTTGGATGAATTGCTACAAAACACAATTCACCCTATTACACCACCATCGAGATGGTGGCCTACCTGTACCACCACACCGAGAAGAAAGTAAAAACTTACCTCCTCTGTTACAGTGATACGGCAGAGGTACATGTTTCGTCTCTTACTAGACTCATCAGGGTACCGACATGCACCTGTCTGTGCAAAGGACAGATCGGAAGGAAGCATGCAACACTGAACGCGGCTTCGCCGACCTCCCGCCGGATGGCGTATATACGTTTATGCGGCTTTCACGGATTCCTCCGTGTGAGATGCAATAGCAGTGGTCATATCCACATTATGCCCGTTGTAGTGCTGAAATCACATTCAGCAAACATACAACTAAATGCATCTCCGCATGTAAATGAAGTAAAATGCGAACAGTGATTGCAAACTTCGCTCCATCATATCCTTTCAGTGTTAGAGGTTGCACAGTTTGGATGAATTGCTACAAAACACAATTCACCCTATTACACCACCATCGAGATGGTGGCCTACCTGTACCACCACACCGAGAAGAAAGTAAAAACTTACCTCCTCCGTTACAGTGATACGGCAGAGGTACATGTTTCGTCTCTTACTAGACTCATCAGGGTACCGACATGCACCTGTCTGTGCAAAGGACAGATCGGAAGGAAGCATGCAACACTGAACGCGGCTTCGCCGACCTCCCGCCGGATGGCGTATATACGTTTATGCGGCTTTCACGGATTCCTCCGTGTGAGATGCAATAGCAGTGGTCATATCCACATTATGCCGTTGTAGTGCTGAAATCACATTCAGCAAACATACAACTAAATGCATCTCCGCATGTAAATGAAGTAAAATGCGAACAGTGATTGCAAACTTCGCTCCATCATATCCTTTCAGTGTTAGAGGTTGCACAGTTTGGATGAATTGCTACAAAACACAATTTACCCTATTACACCACCATCGAGATGGTGGCCTACCTGTACCACCACACCGAGAAGAAAGTAAAAACTTACCTCCTCCGTTACAGTGATATGGCAGAGGTACATGTTTCGTCTCTTACTAGACTCATCAGGGTACCGACATGCACCTGTCTGTGCAAAGGACAGATCGGAAGGAAGCATGCAACACTGAACGCGGCTTCGCCGACCTCCCGCCGGATGGCGTATATACGTTTATGCGGCTTTCACGGATTCCTCCGTGTGAGATGCAATAGCAGTGGTCATATCCACATTATGCCGTTGTAGTGCTGAAATCACATTCAGCAAACATACAACTAAATGCATCTCCGCATGTAAATGAAGTAAAATGCGAACAGTGATTGCAAACTTCGCTCCATCATATCCTTTCAGTGTTAGAGGTTGCACAGTTTGGATGAATTGCTACAAAACACAATTCACCCTATTACACCACCATCGAGATGGAGGATATGATGGAGAGAAGTTTGCATTTAGTGTTTTCATTTTACTTCATTCAAACATGGAGCTGCATATAGTTGTATGTTTGCTGAATGTGATTTCAGCACTACAACGGCATAATGTGGATATATCCACTGCTATTGCATCTCACACGGAGGAATCCGTGAAAGCCGCATAAACGTATATACGCCATCCGGCGGGAGGTCGGCGAAGCCGCGTTCAGTGTTGCATGCTTCCTTCCGATCTGTCCTTTGCACAGACAGGTGCATGTCGGTACCCTGATGAGTCTAGTAAGAGACGAAACATGTACCTCTGCCGTATCACTGTAACGGAGGAGGTAAGTTTTTACTTTCTTCTCGGTGTGGTGGTACAGGTAGGCCACCATCTCGATGGTGGTGTAATAGGGTGAATTGTGTTTTGTAGCAATTCATCCAAACTGTGCAACCTCTAACACTGAAAGGATATGATGGAGCGAAGTTTGCAATCACTGTTCGCATTTTACTTCATTTACATGCGGAGATGCATTTAGTTGTATGTTTGCTGAATGTGATTTCAGCACTACAACGGCATAATGTGGATATGACCACTGCTATTGCATCTCACACGGAGGAATCCGTGAAAGCCGCATAAACGTATATACGCCATCCGGCGGGAGGTCGGCGAAGCCGCGTTCAGTGTTGCATGCTTCCTTCCGATCTGTCCTTTGCACAGACAGGTGCATGTCGGTACCCTGATGAGTCTAGTAAGAGACGAAACATGTACCTCTGCCGTATCACTGTAACGGAGGAGGTAAGTTTTTACTTTCTTCTCGGTGTGGTGGTACAGGTAGGCCACCATCTCGATGGTGGTGTAATAGGGTGAATTGTGTTTTGTAGCAATTCATCCAAACTGTGCAACCTCTAACACTGAAAGGATATGATGGAGCGAAGTTTGCAATCACTGTTCGCATTTTACTTCATTTACATGCGGAGATGCATTTAGTTGTATGTTTGCTGAATGTGATTTCAGCACTACAACGGCATAATGTGGATATGACCACTGCTATTGCATCTCACACGGAGGAATCCGTGAAAGCCGCATAAACATATATATATATATATATATATATATATATATATATATATATATATATATATATATATATATATATATATATATATATATATATATATTATATAAAGTAAAATGCGAACAGTAAATGCAAACTTCGTTCCATCATTCCATCCATCATCCTATTCCACCATCATCGAGGTGATGGCCTATCTATACCACCATATCGTGAAGAAAGTCAAAACTTACCCTCCCCGCTACAATAATACGGCAAATGTACATGTTTCGTCTCTACTAGACTCATCAGGGTACCGACATGCATCTGTTTGTGTAAAAGACAGATCGGAAAGAAGCATGCAACACAGACCGCGGCTTCGCCGACCTCCGACGGAATGGCGTATATATGTTTATGCAATAGCAATGGATATATCCACATTATGCCGTTGTAGTAGTAGAGACGAAACATCTACCTCTGCCGTATCATTTTAGCGGGGAGGGTAAGTTTTGACCTTCTTCTCGACACGGAAAGGATATGATGGAACGAAGTTTGCATTTACCGTTTGCATTTTACTTCATCTATACACGGAGTTGCATATAGTTATACCTTTGCTGAATGTGATTTCAGCACTACAACGGCATAATGTGGATATATCCACTGCTATTGCGTCTCACACGGCACAAAGCAAACATACAACTATATGCAGCTCCGTGTTTGAATGAAGTAAAATGCAAACACTAAATGCAAACTTCTCTCCATCATATCCTTTCTGTGTTAGAGGTTGCACAGTTAGAATAAATTGTAATAAAATGCAATTTACCCTATTTCCCCACCATTGAGATGATGGCCCACCTGTACCACCATACCGAGAAGAAAGTCAAAACTTACCCTCCCCGCCACAGTGATATGGCAGAGATACATGTTTCGTCTCTACTAGACTCATCAGGGTACCGACATGCACCTGGCTGTGCAAAGGACAGATCGGAAGGAAGCATGGAAATACTGAACGCGGCTTCGCCGACCTCCCGCCGGATGGCGTATATATGTTTATGCGGCTTTCACGGATTCCTCCGTGTGAGATGCAATAGCAGTGGATATATCCACATTATGCCGTTGTAGTGCTGAAATCACATTCAGCAAACATACAACTATATGCAGCTCCATGTTTGAATGAAGTAAAATGAAAACACTAAATGCAAACTTCTCTCCATCATATCCTTTCTGTGTTAGAGGGTTGCACAGTTAGAATAAATTGTAATAAAATGCAATTTACCCTATTTCACCACCATTGAGATGATGGCCCACCTGTACCACCATACCGAGAAGAAAGTCAAAACTTACCCTCCCCGCCACAGTGATACGCACAGCCAGGTCGGTACCCTAATGAGTCTAGTAGAGACGAAATATGTACCTCTGCCGTATCACTGTGGCGGGGTAAGTTTTGACTTTCTTCTCGGTATGGTGGTACAGGTGGGCCATCATCTCAATGGTGGGTATTACAATTTATTCTAACTGTGCAACCTCTAACACAGAAAGTATATGATGGAGAGAAGTTTGCATTTAGTGTTTGCATTTTACTTCATATATATATATATATATATATATATATATATATATATATATATATATATATATATATATATAATAACGATTGTTCATTTGTGAATATTTATGAACGAATACGATGTTTCACTCTTGTCTACAGATGTTGAGGTAATGTTTGCGTCTGAGGATTGTGCCAGTCACTGCAAAACCTGGTCGTTATTTTCCGGAAACTACTCTTGAACAAGAAGTCCTTTGGGTCATTATGCTGTTGGAAAATAAAACGTAATGAAATGTCCTACTCTGCATAACACCTTTCATTAAATCACTGTAGATAAATCGATCCATAGTGTGATCAATAGATAGCTATGAGAAACAATTCTACTGAAACACGCTGCATATACGATGGTGAACGATAGGTATAACATATTTAGGAATAAACCTTGTTTCAATTAACCGCTTCACATGATTTCATTCTTCAGAATTAAAAACATCTAACATTTATGGCAAAAAAACTCTTTTTCACTCACTTACTTTTTAGTTTAAATGTCTACATACAAACATAAGCCTTGAGACTCTAATTCTTATACACAAAAGAAGAAAAATTAGAAACGCTATTTTTGTGCTAATTAGCCGAAATAGCTGCGATATTAATTCGATATTGTCTTCACTAACGGTGGTGCCAACAACTAATACATTTAACGAAGGCGCTGGAGAACGGGGAAAATTATAAATTTTACTTTTGCCTTATTAAAATAGATTTACTAATACAAATAAATACAACAAAAGTATAAGAAATCAAAACCTTAATAAAAACTTGAAAAAAAAATAACACCTTTTAAATGGAAAACAAAAGTGGTTTTCTATTTATTGGATTTTTGTTATCTAATATTTATAAATAAATAAAAATCATTTTGACAAATACATATTTAAAAAATCGCAAACAGAAACTTAAATTATTTCTTTGGCATATATCATAATAAAATAGTGGATATTGTATTCGGATAAGGGTCTTATACTGATACAGGGTCACTATCATGTCCAGGTCTTATTCAAGTGTAGGCCTTTATATTGTAGATATTATCATGTGATATGAAATTTGAAAAATGGGCATAAAATGATTAAATCACACAAATCAGATACGAACATTTTATTCCTGTGGAAATCTCGTAAATTAGTGGAATCAGATTTTACATGATAGATAATCATAAAAAGATTTTACAGTTCCAGAAAGAGAGCTGTTACAAATTCAGATAAATTAAAGAAATAAGTTCCCTAAAATCATATGAAAGAATATAGATATTATTAAGTTAACGCAATAGTGAATTGTGAAAAAAAAAACTGTGGAAAAACAAAAATTATAATGAAAACAAAATGCTACTAATTATCCATTATTAGACATTGGCGGAACTCGAGTGATATTTTCGTTGTTTTATATTAAAATAACTTATTGTATTTAAACATTTATGAAGTGTTTTATATCGAAACCTAAACAATTAACTCTCCTTTTTAACAATAAATAAACTTTTAAACCCCTTATTATGTCATTACCTTAAAATTGTTACTCATAATTAAGTTCTGCTATGATAAAAATGTTTCTGAAATTATTTTGCCGGAACAAATGTTTCCAGTAATATACATCACAAAATATGATCGCTTCCATGTTTAAGAAACTTTAAATGCAAATAGGTTTTCCATGAACACGTAAAATTGAATAATATTTACTTACCTAAATTTAATTAAAGTACCCCATTATATCCAGCATGTTTTCTCACTACGTAAACACAAACAAGTAATAAATTGATGAAAAAAATTTATTAAAATTCAAACTAAAATAAACCTACACGTCACAACCTTGACATTTAGCGACATGACCGAATCATTCAACAAGGAAGATTTTAATCAAAAGACGAGATTTTTTTGTTTGAAATAAATCAATCACTCTACATTCCCTTAATTAGAAATAAAAATGAGTGGAAAAATCACAGGAAAAAAGAAAATTCTTATCTTCAACTTGTTTTACTCAGACTTAAAATTTATTATAGGATTTAGCTGATATAGGCAACCACATAAACATCGTTAGAAGTAGTGCTATCTATACCAGGATATTAGAATAGGTTTTTATTCAATTTTAAACAAGAGCTTATAAATAATTTCAAAATTCAACTTGGGAATTATTCATTTAAAGTGAAACAGATAAGAGTTAGCGAGAGATCAGAAAACCAAGAGAGAGATAGATATCCGTCTATCGAGCAAGATTAGGCAGTGCTGTCTGAAGCCTAACAATAATTTCTGGAATTTCAGCAATAATTCTTGGTATGGTTTATTCAGAATTTTTTTTTAATACGCGTGTCGGTCTGTACTCTTTTATTATGCTTATCGATTTTGGTAGATTATAATATGAAATTATTTCAAATACGCTGTATCCGGTCTCTGAAATTGTGGCATGTTTTCAGCTTTCCAAAAATATATTCAATGCCATCTTTGTATCATTAATTTAACACATAATTGTTTATTGCACATAAAATAAACTCCACGTTTGCGCTCATATTAAGTTCGTTGATTTGGATTGTTGGAAATTGTTGTTGTTGCCAATTTCAGCAGTTTACTTTGATTGTTTGAAATACACTGTACAGGATGCCTTTAAAAATTCTGTATAAAAGGCTAATGTGAATGCTTGGATCTAAAATATGGTAATTAAGCCCAATGTATCCTAGTCCAAAAATTGATAGTCTCGAAATCCAGGGTGTCAAATTTAAAATTTTTTCTAACATATATATATATATATATATATATATATATATATATATATATATATATATATATATATATATATATAATTGATGGTATATCTTTGTATACAAACATACCAAATCAACTTGTCCACACTATTTTAGCGGAAAAATGGGAAATTTTAAAGAAACATACATTGCTATCAAAAAATTATTCTAGATATGACACTTGTACGCAGAAATAACAAAATTTTAACTGAATGGTACACCAAACCAACTTGGTCAGGTAGATATCTAAACTGTTTCTCTAATCATGCAAAAACTCAAAAAAATGGTGTTATAATTGGTTTGTCTAATCGTGCTATCTCCCTAGCGTCTCCAGAATTCCGGCCAAAAATACTGCAAAAAGTAAAAAAGACACTAATAAATAATAATTTCAATGAAAAGACTATCACCAAAATAATTAACAAACAAATATAAAAATTTTATAATAACGTAATAACAAAAAACATAGAATATAAACAGCAAAAATATGTAGCATCACCTTACACTTGTAAGCTGTCAGAAAAAATAAAATACATTTTAATAAAGCATGATATTATCGTATGCCACAAGCCACATAATAAATTATATACGCTCTTCACAAATTTAAAAAGTAAAACTCCTCTCATGAATAAATCAAATGTAATATATTCGATCCTTTGCACAAATTGTCCCAAAAAATATATAGGCATGACAAGCCAATTGCTGAAGAACAGATTAAATAGCCATAAATATACGAAAAACGCCTCAACAGCGTTAAACAAACACACACAGGACGAAAAACATACTTTTCTTTATAACAGTACCATAATAAAAAACAAAGATATGTATTACCAAAAATTACAGATAAATTAAATGATTGAAATTAAAAAAGATAAAAACACTGTTAACGACAGAACAGATATGGAAAATTTGAGCCACATTTACACAAGCCTAATTTAACAAAAATATGAACTATTCGATCCTGTCAAATAAGAATTAAAAATTGAATATCCTCTTAAACATTAAAGTAAACGTATACCTTATTTTGTTTTTTTTTTGTGCATTGTAAAATATAAAAAATATACAAGAAATAAAACATACTCGCATTCCATGTATCCTCAGTAGACGTGTAAAGATTGAATTTCATTAGTAATAGAGTAACAAAATGTCAAGGTGTGAACCGGTACAATTAAATATTTTTTAAAAATTTTAAAAATTTAAATACTATTTTAAAGTGTCTTGTTTGTTTTTTAAAATTGTTGATATGTTTTTTATGTGAATGTTTTAATTATATAAAAATATTTTTAAGAAGAAAAAAATTTTGAAAATGCCTAAAATAAAGGGCGAAACGTCAATTGTTTTGCATTTTTTTAAATAAAGAACCTTAACCCAAGAAAAGACAAAATAAAGAAAAAATGATATAATCTATGGTTCAAGAATCAAGAAAATATAATATATATATTTATATTTGAACAGCTTAATTTGTACCAAACTTGATACTTTGCAGTTCTTTAAAATGCGAAGTAACGATCTAATTACAGTTTCGATGTACATACATTAAAACTTCCCATCCTAAAAAATACTAGAGTTGCCCTACACATCTTTTAGAGACACTCTGTATATTTAAATGTGATATAATATTTTGATTTGTATATATCTGAAAAGTGTTGTGCTATTTTTGTCCAATAGAACATGTAAAAATTTATTAATAATCAACAAAATTAAAAAAAAAATCATTTATAAATTTCTAATTTCCTTTTTTTTTTGTAGGTAACAATTTATTTACATAAATTTCATGAGGGAATCTAACTAAAGGTGAGTAAAAGTAGCATGCTTTCTAACATACTCGAAAGTTTTAATTGTTTGTTATTCATAAAGAGGGTAGTAACTATAGCACGTTAAGTAAATATCGAACAACTAACCAAGTTTGCCACTGGTTGATACCAAGAAACCTAAAGGTGCCCCTAAACTATTCGCAGTTTATTTCAAGCCTAAGGGTATTTTATTAAAGAAGCCAAAAATAAGTGTAATAAAAATATTTAGATCAAAATAGTAGATTTGCTCCAATGGATATGAAAGTTACGTCTTGACTCTAACATTTTTAGAGTTGATCAGATACTGGAAGCTGGGTCAGGTTCCTTTCAATAAGATGATTTAAATCATTGTTAAAATAACGATTTAAATCACCTTAATTTGTTCCATAAAAAACATGAAACAATTTACAAAAAAAAAAATCACAAACAAATTAATAGCTACAATAACAACGCACAATAACAAAAAAAGATAAACTCTACCTTGAACAACCTAAATATCTTAAACTTTTAAACGAAATAATTTACATTCTAAAATATTTATAACTTACAGTAACTAAAAAATATAAAAAGACAACTTTATATCTTAAACTGATAATTTATCACCATTTGTATTTTCATTGTAAAATTGATGCAGAAATATCAATTTTCCACTTTTTTTAATACCCAATCTATTTCTTAATTTTGAATGCACAAAACCAAATGTACCAAGTACATATTCCACCGACTCTGAAGAAGTGACTGCATACTGTAACTTGTTTCTCATGGTCTCTGCCTTGTAATTTCATACTCATCATTTTGTGAGGTCCACCTTTGAATCACTTTTATATTTTTTGTTACTCCTTCCCAAAATATTATTTTCTTAAGGGACTGGAGTGTGCGCGTTCAATTTTATTGCTAGAGGTAGCAATCCAGTATCTTAAAATAATATACCAATAGTTTCTAAGACCAAATTTATTTCTTTTGGAGATAGCTTATACTTTTCTTTTTGAGGAACAAACGTATAAGCTTAAAACTTATACGGTGTTAATACTTGGTCATATGGACGATGAATTGCTTGTTTTTGTAGCGAAAGTTGTAGCTCTACTGCGTACTATACGGTTGCGACGCTATTCACGGCGGCTTGTACGCAAATTATCTCGCTTCGTATCTAAAATCCACGTTCACGTTTCACGGCGCTTGGTATTAAAAGTCGACCGACAGCGGTATACGCAGTATGTAACAATAACCCGGCATCGATTGGCGATAGGTGGTGTCTCTACACGGCGACGGTGATCTCTACACGCGGCGGAAAATTATATTTTCCGGCATAGCGCGGTAAATCTAATAATATATCGGTAATCTTGAAACTTTAAGCATTCTTGTCCCGCAAGAATCAGATTTTTCGGATGTTAAATAATTAAATTAAATCCCGGCAAACATACTCATGCCCAAAAATTAGTAACTTCGTTACAGCGTTTAAATATCTTAAACAAATTTTTTCTAAACTAAGGGATTCTAAGCTTAAAGGAGGAATATTTGTTGGACCACAATTTAAAAAAATTACTAAGGGATCAACAGTTTGATTAAAAATTATGTTGCGCTGTTGCATTAACTCTGCGTGGAGTTCTTTTTAAACAATTGTTTCGGAGTTTTTAGGAAACAAAAAAATAGAAAACTACGAAAAACTTGTAGAAGAACTATTTGAAAGCTACTGCTGTCACACGTCTCTTAAAATATATTTCTAACGCTCCCATTTTAAATTTTTTCCCTGAAAATTTTAGTGTAGTGACTGACGAGCAAGAAGAAAATTTCTACCAAAACATATTAACAATGGAGCAACGCTACCGAGACAGATGGGATCCAGCAATGATGTGGGATCATTGTTGGTTTCTTGTGAGAGAAAGCGATCAGGAATATAGACGAAATTCAACATTTGCAAAAAAGTTATGTAAACAAGATATATTATAAATATATTTTCATGTGTATTTTTGTAAATAAATCGTGTTATAAAAAGTTGATGCTGGTAGTCGTTACTATGTGGTAGTTAATCATCTTCGGGAAATGTTTAAAAAAGGAACTACTATGTTTTATACCACTAAATTTATTTAGAAAACAGTGACTGCCGTTTCAACTCACAGTCATTTTTAAACTGAATTACAAAGGTAGACTAAGTATTCAATACAGAAACATGAGAAAATTTTACAATAAATAAAAAACTTCCTGAGATATTACATTATTACAAAGGGGAGGTACTAAATTTTGGGAATTAATTATTATTTGGCAACAACAAATAACGGGAAAAACCCAAGTTCTGTCTGGTCATTTAGCAAATTTACATTTTTATTTTTACTATGTTTATATATTTCTAAAGATTCAAGAATATTTAACTTTTTACCCTTTGTTGAATAATGTAACATGTCAGTGTTGCCCAAATCAGGAAAACTGTGGCTGTGTTCTAAGCAATGGTTGGCAAAGCTCGAGTCTGTTTTTTGTAGTCTATATGATCGGTGGTGTTCTGAAAAGCGAGTTCTAAAGCTTCTACCACTTTGTCCAATATGCAAGTTATCACACTCTGAACATTTTAACTTGCAAACTCCTGATTTATCAAATTTATTAATTTTATCTTTAGCATTGTAAAGGATAGTGGACAGATTGTGTTGAGATTCAAAGACTACTTTTATGTTATGTTTAGAAAGAGTATTAGCTATGTTTTCTGATAGGGTACCACAGTATGACAAAGATATTTAAGATGAACTATCTTTATCATTTTTTATTTTCGGATTTATTAAATTAAAAGCTAGTTGTTTTTGTTTTTTAGTTATTAATTTCTTTGTGGTTTGTTGGGAGAAATTGTTTGATATTACAATCCTTTCAATGAAGATCTTCTTCAGAGAGAGGTAAAGAGAATGCTCTATATATCATTGAATTGTATGCAGCCATTTTGTGTTGTAAGGGGTGAAACTCACCATATCTCACCTCAATAATCAGTGTAATTTTAAAATTTTTAGAAAACCAACGTTTACAGGTAATAGTATATCTAATGATTCTTTTCACCCTTTACAACACAAAATGGCTGCATACAATTCAATGACACATAGGGCATTCTCTTTGTCTCTCTCTGAAGAAGATCTTCAAGAGAAACTAAATATCATTGAAAGGATTGCAATATCAAACAATTTCTCCCAACAAACCATAAAGAAATTAATAACTAAAAAACAAAAACAACTAGCTTTTAATTCAATATATCCGGAAATAAAAAATGATAAAGATAGTTCATCGTATATATCTTTGTCATACTGAGGTACCCTGTCAGAAAACATAGCTAATACTCTTTCCAAACAAAACCTAAAAGTAGCCTTTAAATGTCAACACAATCTGTCCACTATCCTTTACAATGCTAAAGATATTAATAAATTTGATAAATCAGGAGTTTATAAGTTAAAATGTTCAGAGTGTGATAGCTTGTATATTGGACAAAGTGGTAGAAGCTTTAAAACTCGCTTTTCAGAACACCACCGATCATATAGACTACAAAAAACAGACTCGAGTTTTGCCAACCATTGCTTAGAACACAGCCAAAGTTTTCCTGATTTGGGCAACACTGACATATTACATTATTCAACAAAGGGTCAAAAGTTAAATATTCTTGAATCTTTAGAAATATATATACATAGTAAAAATAAAAATGTGAATTTGCTTAATGACCAGACAGAACTTGAGTTTTCCCCGTTATTTGTTGTCGCCAAATAATTATTAGTTCCAAAAATTTAGTACCTCCCCTTTGTAATAATGTAATTTCTCAGGTAGTTTTTATTTATTGTTAAATTTTCTCATATTTCTGTATTGAATACTTAGTCTACCTTTGTAATTCAGTTTGAAAATGACTCTGTGAGTTGAAACTGCAGTCACTGTTTTCTTAATAAATTTAGTGGTATAAAACATGGTAGTTCCTTTTTTAAACATTTCCCAAAATCCTGTTATACTTAAAATATCTTTTTTTCGTTTTGAACTTGTGTGTAAATGTTCGTATTAAATAAAAATATATGATACATTCTATAACTCAAAATTTATAGATGGTGGAAAATTTTCGTGTTGAATTCTTAATCGGGATGGTTTAAACTCCCACAAATAGCCATTATAACATCAGTCGCATTGTTTTTTGTATTTGTTGACTAGTGATATAAAAATATTTTATACTTACTTATTAGTCAATGGTTATTATTGATAATAATAATTTTCTGCTGAAGGACATCCTTAAAAAATAAAAATTTCCTTTTTTTAATTTTTCCTAACAAAAATAAAAATATACAGAAAAATGTATGCATAAATCTACTTGTAAAATATATGTTTGGTAATGTCAATGTAAATATATAAATAATCAAAATATTAAAATAATATTCAGTGAATTATTTACATATATCTTTGTTCACGGTTATAAAATACATTTTATGAATATGATTAAATTCTCTCGATCAGTGAAGAAAAATTCAAAAGAATCATTATTTCAACTAAATCAGTAACTTCTGATTTAAAAAAGAAATCCAAATCATATCAACCCTGATGAGAAGTCATATGATATTATCTTCGCAATATTTTTTTTTCATGAATTTAATTTATTCTAAGATTTAAAATGATAAGCTGATTATTAAACGTAATTTGACGTACTGCGAAAGGCAGTAAATCTCGAAGAAAAATTGCTTACAAATTCCTCAATTTCTCATTCTCTTCTGCTTGTAATCTAATCTTAAAATGTCATTCAAACTCATTTCTTTCGAAATCTAATAAAAATATAAAATATACAGTCGATTTCTCAACTATTCTTTAATAAAATGGTTAATTGTGAATATAGCTCGTGCTCCGAGGGTTCCGTTCTATCTAACATTATGGCCTACACTAAACAGAAATTTTAATCTATGTATATCAGAGTAATGTTGATTTTTATTATGAGACTTATAATTTGTGATAATGCTAGAAACATTAAATTTCGAGATGGGAGATGGGAAAATAATTTTTTTCTAGTGTCTTGAAGTCAAGGCGATAGCAGTAACTCAATATATGGGATGAGAGTTTCTCGAAAGTTTTCAATACAGTTTTCGAAAGAAATCGCAAGTTAGAGTAAATATTCTTTTTTTGGTCTGGAAATACCTACAGGAACTGAATGATTTAAGGAAGAATAATAAGGTCACCCTCATGTGGGTAGCAGGATATACCGGGATAGAGGGAAATGAAATAGTAGACAAGCTCGCCAGGAAAGGTGCTGATATATCTTTTCTGGGGCCAAAGCCTTTCTGTGGAATCAGTAGCAGCTAATGCTGGAACAACTAAAAATAGGAGAAGAAAGCAGGAGATCCAATTATTGGACGGAGCTGCAAGGATTGAGACAAGCAAAGATATTTCTAGGGGACTACGACCAGAAGAAATTCAAAGAATGCATAAGCTTGAGTAAAAACCAGCTAAGAGTTCGGACAGGGATCCTGACATGGAACTGCCACCTAGAGCAACACTCCAAGAAACTCGGACTGGTAAAAAGAGAAGGGTGCAGATTATGTAAGGAGGAGGATAAAACCTCTGTTCATAGCCTTGCAGAGTGCAGCACTCTAGAAAACCCTAGGATGCGGTTCTTGAGAACACACAAAATCGAAGAAGGGGAACTACCCACCTTAAAGCCGTCTAATATCCTGAGATTCTTGAGGGAAATAGGACTGGAAGACCTGCTCTAGCCGATAAATTAACTCTTACGACTAGGCAGCAGTAGGGAGGCACAATAGATCTACCAAGTCGCAATGTATAGACTCTCAACTCTACGCCCATACATACATACGCTAATGTATTGTTTATTTTGTGATAATAGATATTTATTAATAATAATGGATTCTCTACACGGCGCACTAACGAGCAACTTCCCCACCCTAAGTCAGCGCCCCTTCACCCGATTGATAAAATAATTCCAGAAATGAAATCAGAGCACCTAAAAACATATAAAACGGTAACCATTACGTTTTTTTTTATATTACTCCCCTCCCCTCCCCACTCTGTCAGCCCCCTTCACCCGATTAGTAAGATAATGCCAGAAATAAACTTAGCGCCCGCAAAAATCCCCAGATACTGATTTTGACACGTCTAGAGTCAAGAACAACAACCTTATTAATGTTATCAAATTTTTAAGGCCAAATGCTCGTTAGTGCGGTGGCATATACGTTATAACTGATGAAACATTATTTGTTTATAACGTTAAAAAGCAGGGAAAAATAAAATTTTCGCATGGCTATTAATTCGAGCTTGTAGTTCTCGACTTCAACTATCAATTGCTGGACGTAGAATTTAAAAATGTTTTTTAAAAGTTATTTATGTAGAAGAGTGGCAAAAAACATTTTTAAATATCTAACGACTTGTAACTCAAATACTAGACTCCGCACAGAAAAATCACAATATGCACTTTTGCTTAGTATCGACCGAGAAACATGAAAGATATTTTATTGAAGAAAAAAAAACTTTTTTTTGGTTTAAAATAAATAACCTCAACATTTTTCGGGAATCTACCCCAGATATTTGTAACCAGGGGGTCAAAATCCGTATGGAAAAATTTGATGGAGCCATGTCTCTCAGCTAAGAAAACTCACTGGGCCTCCGAACTATCCAGCACACAGTGCACCCATTGTCAATCGAAATAAATGGTACCTTGCCAATTTTTAAGAACATCTGAACTATTTTATTCGGAAACAGTTGCGTTTTGATTATATAATTTAGGAGAACTTTTTGTTTAAAATAATGTATCTAATCATTGGTTAAATGTGCGAAACTTATTTTCTTAATAAATCAGTGGGCTTTGATGAGTTTCCGGTATCTGCCCTTAATAGTGCGGCGGAGATCATAACAATTCCATTAACACATATAATAAACTTATCCTTTCAAAACGGAGTATACCCTGGGGAGCTTAAAGATGCCTGGATTAGATCCATATACAAAAAAAAATGTTTGGGATCAATTTGCTAATTACAGACGGATCTCGCTTCCCTCGAATGTAAACACAATATTTGAGAGGGCAATCTTTGATCCTTTGATCGACCAGTGATATTTCTTGAGAGAAATTATGTTCTTGAAGAACAACAAAATAGTTTCCGTAAGGGCAAGCCTACCATGACTGCAATCTATCTGGCCATACAGAATATCATTGCTTCTTTAAATGAGAACAAAATAACATCAACTTTGTCCTTGGATCTGCCCCAGGCCTTTGACAAGGTGAATCCTGGTGTGCTTTTGGAAAAAATAGAGCGGTGTGGTATCAGGGATGTTGCTCTGGAGCTCATAGGGTCGTATCTGGCTCAAAGAAAACAACGTGTAATTGGAAGAAGCGTGAGTGGGGCCAGTTGATGTCTGACCATTTATACGTATGGAGAGCAGTATACCAGGGCTCGGTTTTGTATCCGCTTCACTATATGTTATATAATAATGATATAGTAAATGTCATCGATAATGATGTTGTGCTGTTTGCTGATGACACCTCAGTAATATGCAAGACAGAGAATGTAAGGGAGTGTGGTAATTGTGTTCTAGGTGCTTCTGTGGGCTGGCGAATGATATGCTGCTGATTGTATCGAAGACTAAGTTTCTCATCTTGGGTGTACGTAATCAACATAAAATATCGGTTCATTATAAGGATACAGTAGTTGATTCGGTGGAGAGCCTTTCATTTTTATACATTCAAATTGATCGTAAATTGGACTGGAGATCTTATGTGGATCAGCTTGCGGGTAGCACTGCACGGTATTGCTATGGCCTTAGAATTATTGCAAATATGGTTAATGTTGATGCCGCTCTGATAGCGTATTATGCCTATATACAATCTAGAGAAGATATGGTATTATATTCTTGGGAAACTTATTGGACACTGACAGAATATTTATACCGCAAAAAAAAAACGTGTCAAAACAATTTATAAAATAAAACAAATTTAAACCTGTAGGAATGTTTTTTTCGAGAGAAAGATTTTAACATTGTATGGCCTGTACATATGAGTGTATAATGTTCGTGGTTAAAAATTATTCTCCTTTCTTTAGAAAAGTAGAATGTAATCTTAGTTATAATATAAAAAACAGGAATGTACTTTTGCCAGATAGAGCTAATTTCAGTTATGTTCAACATAACGTAACACATAGCAATTTGGAATAAACTACCTTAAACTTTCAAAACTTTTGCCATGTCTACACGAAAACAAGTAATTTTTCAAAGTTCTGTATTTCAGTAAGAAATCATGGCATGACAATTCTGAAAAAAGAATATAAAGTGTAAGTCGATTTTTAATTTTTTTAAGGGTTTTAATCGAGAAAAAAAAAATAAAAAATAATTTTTTTTTCAAGTTTATTAAATTCAGCGCCATTTTTGTAGAAAAGTTTGTGAGAAAATTCTGATAAGACAGTTTTTTAGAGTTTTCCAAGAAGTTTAAACTACTTTTTTAAAGTTTGATCTAAGTTCATTTTTGACCTTTTTTCAATGTTTTGTATATTCTTAACTGAACTAAATTGAGAAAAACTTGAAAGAGAAAAAATGCCTATTTTTACATGCAAAATGACCTTTATTAGTTCTGAAATGTTTTCCATGATTTTCACTTTTTTAAATTTTTTATTTGTTTTTTAATTTGTCAATTTTTTTGAAAATAAAAACGATTATATGCAGTTTACGACTATTCACTCAGTATGATACCAACGCGTAATGTTCGGACAATTTTTCAAATGTTTTTACATGAAAAATATTCAATTTATTCCTTTCTTTATGTGTAGTTTAGTTGTAAACAGTTGATTCTAAAATAATTAATAATTAGAAATCACGTAAAGAAACCAATGTAAAAACATTTGAAAAATTGTCCAAAAATTACGCGTTGGTATCATACCGAGTGAACAGTCGTAAACAACATATTATCGTTTTTATTTTCAAAAAAAATTGAAAAATAAAAAAAATTAATATTTAAAAAATGAAAATTGCGGAAAACATTTTGGAACTAATGAGGGTCATTCTGTATATAAAAACAGGCATGTTTTCTCTATCTAGTTCAGTTAAAAATATACAAAACATTGAAAAAAGTCTTTTTTTTTCGTAAGAAGGGCCGTATTTTCATCAAAAATGTACTTAGATCAAACTTTAAAAAAGTAATTTAAATCTCTTGAAAAACTCTAAAAAGCTGTCTGATCAGAATTTTCTCGAAAAAAAATTTTTTTTTATTTTTTATTCTCGATTAAAATCTTTAAAAAATTAAAAATCGACTGACACTTTATGTTGTCCGCACGTACTCGCAAAGAGCTTTTAAATTCTTTTTTCAGAATTGTCATGCGATCATTCCTTACTGAAAGACAGAACTTTGAAGTTCTACTTGTTTTCGCGTAGACATGGCAAAAGTGATTGACGGACAGTGTATATATATATATATATATATATATGTATATATATATATATATATATATATATATATATATATATATATATATATATATGTATATATATATATATATATATATATATATATATATACGAACCGAAATCGTAGCCACAACTCAGATGGGTAGATGATATAAGACAGTTTGCTGGAAAAGAATGGCTCCAGAAGGCGACAGACAGATCCCAGTGGAGGACCATCGGATAGGCTTATGTCCAGGAGTGGACGTCAATGGGCTGAGAAAGAAGAAGAAGAAGAAGAAGAAGAGGAAGAAGAATATATATATATATATATATATATATATATATATATATAACCAACAAACATTAAAATATATTAAAATGTTTTCTTATAGGGAAGTGTTACTATACCTTATATATAGGAGATAATGTTCTTTCTAGACTTGTTTAAAGTGCTTGCAGAATGAGCATTAGTATTTTTTTTGTGTGTGACACGATCAACATCCTATGGGTATATGTAATTTATATAATTATTGGTGTATAAATAAATAAATAATACCCTGTATATAAATCATAAAAGCTTTGAAAACTATATTACAATACTATTAATAAAATTTTAATAAAAACCACAAGTTATTAAAAGACTTAATATAAAAATAGTTATATTCGTGTATAATGATATTCATTAAATTCTTGTTCAATTTATATTTTAATATATAAACTTGATCCTTTATCAACCTACAAGGCGAATTTTCTTGCCGAATAAAGATATAAAGCAGCATAAAACCAGCTTAGGATAATAAGTCACCATGAAGCCTTAACAAAAACCAGTAGTAAGAGGGTCGATGTGGAAAAGTGTAGAAAGCCGAAACAATAACTTTCGTAAGAAGCGTGCTCCGATAATACAGAGTTGGGGCTTAAAGAATAACTTGTAACCAGAGCGGATCTGAACATTGTCTCTGCCAATATATTTTTCACAATGTGATCGTTTACTTGACTTAAAAGCGCATTTAAGTAGATAAGAAAATACGGGGGTCATGCTGAAAATGTATTAGCACCTAAAAATGTATTACTGTCGAAATATATACTTTTTATGCAGGATTCTTTTAATTAATTCATATAAAATGATCATTTGGTAAGTAGTAGCCTGAACACGGTTTCAAGTCCCTGATAATTATAAGTGGGTTCCATATGTGCTTATTCCGACGAAAAAAACGTGTTTTAATCTACCCACCGTAATTTTGACTGCCACCTGTGACATCAACAAAATTTACTATAGTTTTTTACAGCTTGGATTAGTGCTGTTTTCTGTTCAATGTTTGCATTTTTATTCTAAGCCTTATTCATTTAAATGTTAAAAATAATTATTACATTTTGTAGCTACTTGGTATGTGCGAGTATATATTTCACCTTTCTTGAGTTCGGATCCCAGAAGTTGAGTATTTACAGTCTTTCGGCATGATACCAGGCTACATCTATTGCAGTAGTGTTGGCTAGCCCTATGTCATTACGTGTACAATGTGATGTACAAAACGTGCTTCCTCTCAAGTGTGCTATATTGTATTCTGCACTACACTCACAAAATGTGCTATTTTCAGCGATTATTCCCCATTTAGTTAGGTTATATTTGACAGGATCAACACCAGTTTGCATTCGGTTTATCATTCGCCAATTTCATCGTAGTTGAAAATTTTTGGAGGGGTGGGATCCTACGTTAAGATTTCTCATAAATCGTTTCCTTTAAGTTGACTGGTTCTCTGTGGTTCTTCAAGATAGTGTATAAACTTTTTATCCTCAAAATTGTAATTGTTTATATGTTTTCTCGTATGGGGCGGAGTCTCTTCAATCTTCTGTGGAAGCAGATCCACCTGCCTGATATAGTAGTGGTAAGGAAGTAGATCTCATAGAACCTGTGATTATCCTACATGTGTTGTTTAGTGCAGTAGTAACTAGTTTTGTGTGATTAGATCCATTTTACACTGGACACGCATATTTTGTAGTTGATAAACACGTAGCTTCAGCTGTTTTTAAAACCTTCTGGTTTGCACTTCATTTGCAACCTGCGAGTTTCCTAAGGAGGTTGTTTCTTGTAGTGACTTTTTGTCTAGTGATACTTATATGTAAGAGATCGATCATGACTCACAAGTATCTAGCTTTATCAGTGTGTTCTAGATTTAGCCCCTCTCAGGCAGAGGCGGATCCAGCCTCTCTCCTTGGGGGGGGGGGCGGTGATATCACAAAAGTACAGTATAGCAAGCGAAAGCAAGTTGTCCCCGGGGGGGACACCGGAAACATTCCCATTTCTAGTGTAAAAGGCAGGGACGGGGTTATTTTTTTGAATTTGAAACTCTTGGAGAGGGGGGGGGCGATCACAAGAAAAAACAAGTTTCCGACAGGGGGTGAGAAGATGCGATCAACATACACATTCCTCGTATAAGAGGCGGGTCTATTTTCCCGAGTTCAAAGCTCCTGGGGAGGGGGGGTGCTATCGCAAAAAAAGTTGTCAACGGGAGGGGAGGGCTTGCTAACAGCATACACATTCCTAATATAAAAGGCGGAATCGGTTCTATGTTCCTGAACTCAAAGCCCATGGGAAGGGGAGGGGCGATCGCAAGCATACACATTCCTATACTCTATTCAAGAACTAGAGAGAGTAATAAAACTGTTACCGAAACCTCCAACGTACCTGCTTCAGTGCCCCCGGTAACTGAGAACTGCCGTTAATCTAATTATATTTAAATATTATAAGCTTTTATAAATTTACTGCAACAATAAAATTTCTGATAATTCAATTTAATTTCTGTCAGTCAGCAAAGTACACCTTACAGTGTGTCCTTAGTGATTTATCTTCTTTGTGCTTGTTTTTATATATTATTTGAGATTAGTGAGATACCGAAAAGATGGAGGGCATTTTTTTCTCAACGAAAAATTATTACGATGAATGTTTATGATGCCTTAAGATATTAATATCAAGATAATAATGTTAAAAGCTCTATTGAGATGTGTTCCAATATAACAGGAGTTCGAAAATCTATCATGTACCGAACATTGACGGAAAAAATGACGACTGGAATTGTTAGTAATTCCAAGTTATATTCGATCACAGACAGACGAAAAACCTCGTTGGAAGAAGAGATGTAAACTGTCATAAAAGGAGTTGTATATACATTTTATTGTGAGAAGTAGATCTCAACCGTCGACAAAATTCTAACTAAAATCAATGAAGATCGGGATTTGCCTGAAATTAAAAGAACTGAGCTCTGGAAATTGCTCAGGGAACTTAATTTTTGTTGGGAAAAACCATATAGGAAATTTGTTCTTATAGATCGTCCAGAAAATGTCCGTTGGTGAAGGAAATATCTCTCTCAAATAAAAGGTAGAGTTGCTGGAAATAACACAACTTACAAAATTAATAATTTAACTGGACTTTTTTGAATAACGTTACTTCAGATAATTGCGAAAAATCCATATAATAAAAGAATAAACGAAAATGTGGAAACTCGATCTCATAATCGGTGAGAGAGGAATCAATTATAATTAATTTGAGCGAAGATAGCTTCACTGACTTTGATGGCGAATAAGATACGTAATGTTTACCAGCGTTAACACAATTTATTATTTAAATTTTCTGTAACATATAAAAATTAATGACATTTGAATCCCTTTTTAGTGTTTAATTGTAATTATGCAGATGGTTTAAGAAATAAATAAACTGGAACGTCAAATATCCCAAAAATGTTTTTAATTAATAATAAAATGACCGATAGCCCCAAAAAAATATTATATAGACGAATTTATTTTTTTTATATATGTTTAACTTCTTGTATTTTTGATAATGGGTATTTTGTAAGTATTTAAATTATAACTTAGAATTTTTTGAGAGAAAAAGGCTACGTTTTAGTCTGAATGTGCCTAAAACGGTTTCTATGCCAAAATTAAAAATAATAAAACTACAGTTGTGATTTGTGTTAAATAGGTCAAAATTATCTATATTTTCTAATATATGTGAATTGTTAAAAAATCATAAGAAATAAAATAATATTATAAAAACTTTTTATTTTAAGTTTACTGAAATAATACTCTATGCCATAAATATTTAGTGATAAAATAGACCTCATTTTGACGCCTTCCGATGCCTATGACAAGGATTAAAATCCTTTTTAACACTTCACACAGCCAAATATCTATTGCTATCCAACCCAAATAGTCCATTATCATAGATCAGTATTTTTAATTATAAAGTTTCTAACCCATTCCTATGAAAAATATATGTGTTTAACAGATTTTGCCAAAGATACCGGACTAAAGAACACAGGTAGTTTGCGAAGAAAAAAAAGGTCAAAAATGAAAAACTCTCCCTAGTTCTTGAATAAACTATAGTATAAGAGGCAAAGTCGGGTCTATTTTCCTGAACTTCAAGCTCTTGGGGGGGGCGATCGCCCCCACCGCCCCCCTTTGGATCCGCGCCTGCTCTCAGGTGACATTAGATTTTTTATTTGCCGTGTGTGTTTAAGTGGAATACACGCAACTTCTTTGCGGGGTTTGATTTTAAAATGTTTTACTTCTAGTTAGCGAATATAATTCTTAGGATCTTCTCGAATTTATGCTGGTTGACAAAAAGCCAGGACAGTATACCAGTTCAGAGGAACAGACCAACAGTGTTGTCAACTCTGCTGTTTTAACGGCAGGTTTGCCCTTGTTCAGTGAGGCTACCGTTCTACTCGTTTTCACAAGTGATCCACTGTTTTTTTCCTCACTATTGGGATTATAATTTAATACATATTTTTAAAGTAATTACAAAAAACCATTATTATTGCATAATATTATCATTATATTAATTATAAAACAGATACGCTACGGAATCTAAACGATTTTATATTTAAAGGCCCACAAATTTTTTCAATTCACTAGGTGGCGATACGCTGCACACGTAAGCCCGTTGCTAATCTTTCCTTGTTTACCAATGTAATAAAAAAGAATGTTACTGTCTTGAAAAGTTAGACTGACATTCTACCTACTGTCCTGTCTCGATTACTGGCTTGCACTGTTGCCAAACCTACCATTTTATCGGAAATGTACCGATTTGCAATGAGAGCTACTCCCGTTTTTTTACTAACCGTTTGGATTATAATTTATTACATATTTATTAACCTTATTGCATAATAATAATATTATACTAATTATGAAATAGGCACATTACGAGATCTAAACGATTTTATGCTTATGTGCCGAAAAATTTGCTTCAAATCACTGGACCGCACATGTAAGTCCGTTGTATTTATATCCTTGTTTACTAGTGGACACTAAAAAAGAACAGGTGCAAATCTGACTGACACATATAGTACAAATTTTGTATCCAGAGAGGTTGGTAGAAATTACGCAACTAATATTTTCAATTTCCCTTTTTCGCTCAAAAACCAAAAACACGAAACGAGAGTAGTGATAGTAATGCAAGTCGACAAGTTCATTTTTTAAAATTAATAAAACCGATTTGTATTAATATTGATTTTTTTAAATTTAACGATGTATATTTGCAACACTGCTGGCTTGAGACAGTTGCGCGGTCCTAATATTACCGTGCATACGAAGATTATACTGGCTGGCTTACTAGTTTGGCTCGGCTCCTGGATTCGTGTGCAAGCGGCTTTAAATTTTATTCTTTAAGAATTTTTCCCTTACAGCAACTCATTGGCGTATGTGAAATGTTTCAGCTATGGAATATTTACGCCAATCTCATATATATATATATATATATATATATATATATATATATATATATATATTTATATATATATATATATATATATATATATATATATATATATATATATATAGGGCTAGTACACTTTTGTTCCATAGAAATGTCTATTTTGTAGCAATGACTCAATAATATTGTCAAGTTATAGTCCGTTAGCGTGTTATATATCTTGGTTAAGAGTGTCTCATGGTCGATGTTGTCATATGTGGATGTAAGCCCAACCAAAGCTACTTTCTTTATGTCTCAAAATTTCTCTTGTCTTTAGCGTTTAGCCCAGTTACTGAATAAAATTCAGAATAGGATTTTCATACAGTTTAAACAAATTACAGAAGAGGGACATTGGGCAATAGCTACTTGGCTATTCTGGGTCTTTTTTATTTCGTTTTATCAGTACTACTTGCGCCAGCATTTTAGAATTTAGTAGGTTACAATTTTTAAAGAACTCAGATAACTATTTGTTTTTATAACCGAAAAAAGTTGGTGCGCCATTTGGTTTAGCATAACTTCGCATGGTTGTTTTATTTCTGTGCGATCACCATTAAGTATTTTTATCATATTTCAGGCCTGTTTATTGCTATGTATCATGTCCATCCATACGAGTGTTTCAATCCACAATCTTTGTCTTAAGTTACTTAATATCTGCTGCAGTTTTTCATATATTCCCATTATAATATATCTAAATGAATCCCTATTATATGGCTCGGTATATTGTGTCATTTTGTCGTATTCATCGACGTTCAGTTCAGTGCTTGAGGCCACCTCTAGATATGTATCTTCACTAGATAGAAATAACCAGTCTGCCAATGCCTCATAGTTTTTTGAGCTTTGTGTAGTCCACCAGTTAGCTTTTGTAACGTTGAATGAAAAGGTATTTTGAGTGCTTTAAGAGCGCTGAAAATATTTATTCCTATCGTTATATATTGCATTTTGGGCACAGATTTACATACTTCCTTAATATATCGGTGTTGAAGTGTTGTACTAGTTAAAGTGATTTTATTTTGGAAAAAGTGGGTCAGCTTTGACTCATGTACTAGTTCTAAGTTATTTTATTTAGCCAAGTCTTCTCCCAGGTTCCCGTTTTTTGTCTATAGACTCTATAGCTCCACAAGTTATCGTGACTGTTAAAATTCCCAAGAACGAGTCTGAGCTGTTACGATGTAAAATTTTTTGTTGGGGCAAAAACAAATTCTTCTTTCCAGCGGTTTTTACAGTAAGTGCACCGAGGGAACTGGAATAGGAGTGTATGGACTCGGCAGCAGACACTACGAAAGCTTGGGTAAGTCACCAAGCATTTTCCAGGCAGAAATACATGCTATTAGGAAATGTATTCAATTTTGTCGACAGTTAGGATCTGCTTCTCATAATAAAATGTATGTACAACTCCTTTTATTGCAGTTTACATCACTTCTTCCAATGAGGTTTTTCGTCTGCCTGTGATCGAATGTAGCCTGAGAGTACTCTCAATTCCAGTCGTTTTTTTCTCCTTCAGTATTCGGTATATCGTAGATTTTCCATCTCCTGTCATGTTGGAACACATTTCAACAGAGCTTTTAACATTATTATGTAGATATTGATATCTTAAGGCCTCATAAACATTCATCGTAATAAGTTTTTCGTTGAGGAAAAAATTCCTGGTTTAACGATTTTGGAATAAATATAGATGTGGAAGCCATATCTTTTAGATATCTGATTAATCTCAGACAATATATAAAAACAAGCACAAACAAGATAAATCTTTAAGGACACACTGTACTTTGCTCACTGACAGAAATAAATTGAACTATTAGAAATTTTATTGTTGCAGTAAATTTATAAAAGCATATAATATTTAAATATAATTAAATCTAGTTAGATTTACGGCAGTCCTCAGTTACCTGCGGCACTGGAGCAGGTACGCTGGAGGTTTCGGTAACAGTTTTATTACTCTCTCTAGTTAATGATTAGAATATAGGAATGTGTATGCTTGAGATCGCTCCTCCTCTTCCCAAGAGCTTTGAGTTCAGGAAAATAGAACCGATTCTGCCTTTTATATTAGGAATGTGTATGCTGCTGGCACTCCCCCTCATTGACAACTTGTTTTTCTTGCGATAGTCCCCCCCCCCAAGAGCTTTGAGTTCAGGAAAATAGACCCGATTCTGCCTCTTATACTAGGAATGTGTATGCTGCTCGTATCCTCCCCCCTGTCGGCAACTTGTTTTTTCGTATGATCGCCCTCCCCCCTCTCCAAGAGCTTCAAATTCAGAGAAATAGCCCCGATCCTGCCTTTTACACTAGAAATAGGAATGTTGCTGATGTCCCCCCCCCTTCGTCGACAATTTGCTTTCGGTTGCCATGCTTTACTTTTGTTATATTACCGCCCCCCCCTTACCAAAGAAAGAGGCTGGATCAACCTCTGCCTGACTTTTGGTTGTTATAATTTCTTATGTTATTTCTCATTTTCTTTTTTTATATTTTAGGGATTATGTCAGCGGCTAATTTCTTTTTTAATGAAATATAAGCAATGAACCCTATTGTTTTGCTTTGTTTATTATTTTCAGTTTTTTATTTATAAAATAAACCAAACTTAATTTATTTATGAATCAATCTCTGTCAGAAAACTTTACATCTACCACTTGGTAAAACTGAGGGAAAGGAATTTTAAATTTTTTATTTTTACATCTTATACTTGTATCCTTACATCAGCATCATTATATAAAATTGCCTTTAGAATTTAATCTAAATGGTTTCTTTTATTAGGGCACCTTTTATTATATTTAATTTCCAACGCAAAGAAAATTACGGAATAAAAGGCCAAAGACAATGCCATTCATTAAATTTCTACCCTAATTTATATCTCTATACAAACGCGGTCGACCTACAAGGGAAAACTTTCTCGCTAAATACAGATATAAAACCGGCTAAAACCGGCTTAAGATGATAAGTCACCAAGAAGCCCCACAAAAACCAGCAATAAGAGGGTCGGTGTGTTAAGTGTAGAAGGCCGAAAACAATGACTTCCTTAGAGAGTGGGCCTTAAATAATGTACAGTTGGGACTGGAACATAGTTTGAATTGGGCACTTATGTTTGTATCTTGTATTGTACAATAAATGTGAGGACCAGACCTTAGTTAACATTAACAATGTTATTACTATTCATGCATATATATCTACACAATGTGAAGCTGCCTTTACTTTTGTATAGTTACTGGCTACTTTCTTTTGTAATTTAATGAAAATGATCTAAAGTAATATTTTTGACTTATAAGAGTAATGATCACAGGGTGATTCTCTTGGAACTTTATCGATCGTTTTTGAGAAAACTATAATTAGAAAAATTCTGAAAATTTGATAGAGTACTAACGTGCATGTGGGACAGCCGGCTAAAATATTTTCAAGATGGCGGCACTTGCTTATTTTAAACAGAACATCCTATATATTATTGCAATTTTGATTTCCACATTAAATTCTAAACATATTTCATGTATAATGTTCTATACACAAGTTTCACCGTTTTGGACATATTAAAATTTCGAGGTCAAAAATGACTTTTGCGGACCAAAACTTAACTACAAAGTTTCCCTATAAGAAAGTCTTTATTATTTAATTTGTGTTAGTTTTCTTGTAGATGAAGAGCGACTTTATTAGTCCTTTTATGACATTTTGAAAATTATTAGTACAGAGTGGTCAAAAAAGAAGAATCAAAATTATATTCAAAAAATTGTCAAAAGTCAATTTTTTCGAATTGAAAGCACCTGTTTTTATAATTTTATCATACCCAGCATTAAAAATAGGAGTAATTTTGTATAAGATTGTCTATTCCAAAAATTTGTAGTTTTCAAAATATTGGCAATTCAACATTTCTCTATTGTAAAAATGCTATACGACTTTTAAGTTTTGTTATTAGTCGGCCATAACGGCGAGGCGTGGCGAAAATAAAACAATCGAACCCTACGGTATTGTCACTATTTCTTGTCATTTGACATTCATTAATAATAGTCATGCCGGGGTGATTAAATTACACGCACGAAGAATATTTAAACTTATTTATTATTTATGGAGACTGTGATCGAGTTATTTCATGAACATGCAATACATTCGTAATCTGATATCCCCCGAAACAGAAACCAACACCACCAACTGTTAAAAGGATTATAGAAAAGTTCAAGAACTTTGGATCTATAAAAGCTAAAAGAAGTAGAAATAAACCAGTTGTTAAAAAAATAAAGTTACCAAAAATTGTTTGAGTAAATATTCAAATTGACACCCTTGAACTTCCAAACATTTTTCGCACCTAAGCAGGAACTCTTCATGGATGGCTCTTCTTATTGACTGAGGATTAAGTTCTTCAAATGCTGTTATGATGGGCTGCATGCAATCTTCCATAGTGGTTAATGTTGTATTGTATACTTTATTTTCGATTGTCCCCCCCCCCCATAAAAATATCAAGTACTGTTTGGTCTGGGGAGCGATGTGGTCAAAGATATGGCCCATTCTTGGCTATCCATTGATCATAAAACAATTTTTGCAGATGATTGTTAACTAAATGACTATTATGTGGAGGCACCCCATCATGTTGATAAATAGTTTTCTATGATTATCTAAATAGTTCACTTCCAAATTTCTCAAAATGTCAAAGTAGCGCTCACCTATAAGTTAAAAAACTTATTTTGTATTTAGAAGTCTTCAAAAAGTGTTAAATTACCATTCAGATTATTTTGGTAGAATTATAGGTCGACGACACCGTCATTTCTTATGGCAGAATTCACGTTAAACTTCCACGACTCTTGAAAATTTAATTCTCTAAATGGATGTAAATTTGAGTCGCTTCAATTACGTCAATTAAACAATCCATTTTTTGTGAACTTTCCTTGGTCCGACCAAATAACCAGCATTTTATTGTGACTGAAGTAAAATAATTTGACAGAACTCTACTCTTCGTGGAAAATCAGTGCCTTCTAAATGTTGTACTATGGAATATACATAGGGTTGAAAATTTTGTTTCCATAAAATCCTTAAAACTGATGTTCGAGATAACCCAGTCTCTAATGCTACTTGCCTTGTAGATATTGTAGGATATGTTGCGAAATATCCTAAAATTGTAGTTTCAATATTTTCATTATTTACAACTGGTATATTTCTTTTTTTTTTTTGCTTTAATGGATCCAAAGTTCTTGAACTTTTATATAATCCTTTTAACAGTTGGTGGTATTGGTTTCTCTTTCGGGGGATATCGGATCACGAATGTATCCCATGTTCTTGAAATAACTCGATCACAGTCTCCATAAATAATAAATAAGTTTAAATAATCTTCGTGTGTGTAATTTGATCACCCCGGCATGACTATTATTAATGAATGTCAAATGACAAGAAATAGTGACAATACCGTATGGTTCGATTGTTTTATTTTCGCCACGCTTCGCCGTCATGGCCGGCTAATAACAAAACTTAAAAGTCGTATAGCATTTTTACAATAGAGAAATGCTGAATTGCCAATATTTTGAAAACTACAAATTTTTGGAACCTTATACAAAGTTACCCTTATTTTTAATGCTTAATATGATAAAATTATAAAAATAGATGCTTTCTATTTGAAAAAAATTACTTCTGACAATTTTTTGAATATAATTTTTATTCTTCTTTTTTGGCGACTCCATACTAATAATTTTCAAAATATCAAAAAAAAAACTACTAAAGTCGTTCTTCGTCTACAAGAAATCTATTCCAAATTAAATAATAAACATTTCCATATAGAAAAAATGTATAGTTAAGTTTTGGTCCGCAAACGTCATTTTTCACGTAAAAATTTAAATACGTCCAAAACGGTCAAACTTAAGTATAAAACATTATACATAATATATATCTAGAATTTTACGTAAAAATCAAAAATGTAACAATATATAGGGTATTTCATTTAAAATGTGCAAGTTGACATCTACTTCCGGTATAACCGGTAGTGCTGTCATCTAAAAAATATTTTATCCCACTGTCCCCTTTACCAGGCGCGGATCTAAGGGGGGCGGTGCGGGGATCGCCCCCCCCAACTTTGAGGTCAGGAAAATAGACCCGATTTTACCTCTTATAGCTTTCGGCTACTTGTTTTTTCTTGTGATCGCACCCCCCCCCCTCTAAGAGCTTCAAGCTTCAAATTCAGAAAAATATACCTGACCCTGCCTTTTGCACTAGAAATGGGAATGTTGCTGATATCCCCCCCCCCCGTCGACAAATTACTTTCGCTTGCCGTACTGTACTTTTGTGATATCACCGCCCTCCCCAAAGAGAGAGGCTGGATCCGCTCCTGCCCCAAACACGTTAGTGCTCTCTCAAATTTTCAGATTCATCCTAATTGTAATTTTCCCATAATTTCTCGATAAATTTCCTGGAAAATCACCCTCTATAGCTAGAACTGATATAAATTTAGTTTTCATTAATAAATTGTTATTAAGAAAAATAAAAAGTATCTTTGATAGACTATTGTAAGTACATTCATCCATTTTCAGAGACGGTAATCTAAAAAAGTTAGTAGCTGCATCTAAGAGGATGGAAAAATACTATACCTTTTTGACACAACAAAAATTATCACATAAGTTTACTTTATATTTGTACTCCATCTCGTTTTAATCACAAAACTTACACTTCCATAGAAAATTATAATCCACGTTTGCCATACAGGGTGTTTCATAAATGCATGCCTATATTAAACGGAGGAAATCCTAAATTGATTTGGAATACAATCACTTCCTTGAGATATTTTGCCAAGCAGAGAGTATTGAAGGGGGGAGCAAGATCATGCGAAAATGGATCCAGGTGGTTTAATAAATATTGTTTTATTTAAATCATGATTTTGTATTGAAAATGATCAAATCATTTTATTAAAACCAACCTAACCCTGGTAATAATTTAGGTCAAATTTGACAGACGAATTCATAAAAATATAGTCGAAAAATTAGCACCCGAATCATGAAGATAAATATGTAGCTTCTCACTACGAACTAAGAAACTAAAAATCTATATTTTTGTTTAAAAATACATTCATGGAAAATTACTAATAATGTCCAAGCTAAATAATTCTTAATTTTGAATTTTGTTTTTTTATTGTCCCTTTTGTTAGTTTTTTCCTACATATATAACTTTCGTATCACATTTTATTTTATAAAAAGCAAATCATCAAAACAACTTTCACAATTCAGACTTCATATGTATACAATATTGTTTTGGATTCGTTTTGCCGCATACTTGGGTAACAGTTTGTATTCCCTATGTTCTCCTAAAATAGGGTAACAAGGGAAATAAAATCGAAATTTTATTCATTGGTAAGGTGACACCTTATATGTTTGCTAACCTAAAATTTAAAATTTTCCATGTAAGACAATTCAGCTTATATTTAAAAGCAGGAAGATGTAAATAAACACCATATGGGCTTTCAATACGATTTTTAATACATTTATTCATTTTATTAAAAGGGGAGAAAATTATTCAGAAGTTGATTGTAACCAAAAGTTTGTATGTGATATAACTTATCACAAAGACGTGGTAATTGAAGTGGTATCAGTTATAGGAGGATCACTAATTTCCAAAATAATTATGTTTATACTTTCACTATTTCAGCTAATGAATTAACTTACACCTCTATCAAAGAAATAACAATATTACTCCAAAGACCAGGATTAATGCAGTGAAAAATAGACAAATGATGAATGAGGTGTAATATAATATATTTTATTAATTAATTATTTTAAATTTTAATATTTAGGTATTATATTTTACTTTAGATTTTTCAGTATGTCTTTCCTTATATATTTAACCATTATGTTATAATTTTTAATCGCCCGCTTTCATTTTTATCGAAATAATTATTAAATATTTTAAGATTAGAAAAGTCGCTTTGTCATTTGAGGGTTGGATAACAACTTGGGAGAAAATACATTAATTAATATTGTTTATATATATATATATATATATATATATATATATATATATATATATATATATATAATAAAATAGAATAAAATATTGGCGAAGCGGACGTGAAAATTTGTCAATCTACATGATTCTCGTATTAAAAACTGCGGAGCACTCCAAAGTATGGAATAACTCCGGGTCCGACAGATGGCGACAGCGCTGTTTCGTCCTAATATGGGACTCGTCAGGCCACCGCAGTCGGTACAAACCATCATCTCGCCTTTGCATCGTATAAGCCATACTTATGATCAAAATACGGCAAATAAGACGACAAAGGCGACATCTCGATGGTCCACTTGATAATACAAGAACCATACAGATTAACAAAGTTTGTAAGAGAACCGTCATATGGTGGCGCGACGGTGAATTAAAACAGAAATATGTAAAATCGAGTACACGAAACGCGCTGCCCAAAAGATAGGGGTCGCATTTTTCGGTACTGGCAAGCAAGCATACCGCTATTTAAGCAGCCAAAGCCACGTGCCGCACCAAACGATCCCACCATGAGAGCATCGCTTAGCGTGTTTCAAAGCCAAACAAGTAAATAAATATGTAGATAAGTTTTTGTCCGTGTAATTTAAAATAAAATAGAATAAAATATTGGCGAAGCGGACGTGAAAATTTGTCAATCGACATGATTCTCGTATTAAAAAGTGCGGAGCACTCCAAAGTATGGAATAACTCCGGGTCCGACAGATGGCGACAGCGCTGTTTCGTCCTAATATGGGACTCGTCAGGCCACCGCAGTCGGTACAAACCATCATCTCGCCTTTGCATCGTATTATCAAGTGGACCATCGAGATGTCGCCTTTGTCGTCTTATTTGCCGTATTTTGATCATAAGTATGGCTTATACGATGCAAAGGCGAGATGATGGTTTGTACCGACTGCGGTGGCCTGACGAGTCCCATATTAGGACGAAACAGCGCTGTCGCCATCTGTCGGACCCGGTGTTATTCCATACTTTGGAGTGCTCCGCACTTTTTAATACGAGAATCATGTAGATTGACAAATTTTCACGTCCGCTTCGCCAATATTTTATTCTATTTTATTTTAAATTACACGGACAAAAACTTATCTACATATTATATATATATATATATATATATATATATATATATATATATATATATATATATATATATATATATATCTTCTGGTATCGACCAAAAAGGTATATAAATACAGTGTGTAGTATAAAGATAGGCCGTCCAGAACAAATTGGTGTCAGAAGTGGGATCAAATCCAGAAGATGTTAGTTCAGGTTAGAAAATTATAAAAAAAGGGAGAATAATAGAAATTGTATGGCAGTGGAAACTAGGGAACAGAAAGCAAAAATGGAAGAACCACTTCAAACGAGTTTAAGTCAGATACTGATGATGATACAAGACATGAAAACAAGCCAGGAAGATATGAAACAAGAATTCAAATCAAGTCAAGAAGGTATGATGAAAGATCTAGATGATATGAAACAAGAATTAAGGACAAGTCAAGAAGGCACGGCGAAAAATCTAGACGATATGAAACAAGAATATAAAACAAGCCAAGAAAACATGAATCAGGGATTGAAAGAAAACATTAAGAAAAACAACAAAGTATAAAACAAGCCTGAAAGACATGAAACAGGAACTTAAGACCAGTCAAGAAGATATAAAGTAAGAAATGAAAGAAAACATTAGGAAAAATCAAGAAGCTATGAAGAGCATCTACAGAAATCTACAAACAGGTGCAACAACTCCATTTGCAAATCGAGGAGGTACCCAGTACATAAAGGTAGATGGTGTTCCTGCCACTAGTGTGATAAAGCCACCTACCTTCGACGGCAAGGTACCTTGGCTTACCTACATCCGTCAATTCGAAGCCGCCGCCACCGGCAATAATTGAAATTTACCGGAGAAAGCACGTGCTCTTGTTCTAGCACTACGATGTGAAGCTATGGAGTTCTACGTAACTTTTCTGAAAAAAAACAGAATGATTCTGAGTTTACTGTTAAATTTCTGGAGATACATTATGGTGAAGCCCACCTACAAGAACCTTATAAGGCCCAACTTCAAGGAAGAAAATAAAAATACAACGAAAGTTTGCTAGAATATGAAGCCGATATAATGAGGCTAATAAATTTGACTTACCCAAAATATCCGAAAGAAATAAAGCAAGAGTTAGCAGTAAATAGTTTTATCGAAGGTTTACGCCACCAAGAAACAAATCAAACTCTAAGAATAGCCCGATTGAAGAAAATTTCCGAATCTCTTGCTTATGCTCTGCAGTTTGAAACAGCCAAACAGACTTCACGGAATCAATGAAGGATCGTAAGAAGGGTCAACGTTTCCCAGAATGAGCGCAAGACCAACGAGGAATTCTTCATGAAGCTTATGAGGAAGATGTAACAATTCTTCAAGAACACAACCTTCCATAGCGGAAATAGAATTCGTTGTTGGAAGTGTGGTCAAGAAGGGCATATACAAAGCCTCTGTACTAGTATTACTGCTCGTGGCAGTGATCAGAATCAGAAAAACTCCTAGTAGCCAGCTTAAAGGTGCGAAATCTGGCTAGGTGCTACCAAGCCCCACCAACAATAACAATTAAGGTATCCCGGTTGCAAAACAATGGTTCCAGCTTAGTAGTACCCGGAAAGGTATGCGGTCGGGTATGTAAAATGGTATTAGATAATGGTTCTACTCACACTATTGTAAAGCCGAACATCATAGTTCAATGCAAAATTTGTCTTCCCGAAAAGCATTATGTCCTGCAAACCGCCAGTGGTGAAGTATTACCTGTGAAAGGGATACATGAAGCCGAAATAACCCTGGGAAGAACCACTTTTAAACATGTGGTTATTTTTGCTGATATTTTGGATGAAGTAGTACTAGGTCTAGATATCATGGAACACCATAAGCTTGTCCTTGATCTTCTTCAACGAGTACTGTGAACTAGAAATGAAGAAATTCTTATGAATCTACTGAAAAATAGGAAAGTGTCGATCCCGGAAGTTGTACAAGTTCAGAATTTATAGTAAAAGTAAAGGTTGATGATTTCCAAGGAGATGAAATACTTTTGGTTGAACCAATTCAAGATTGCTCGTTGTATGAAAAAGGAATTCTTCCTGCAAGAACACTTATCCAGAATAAAAGAAGCCCTATATTTGTCAAGATGCACATTTCTTTAATGCTGTTACATTAAGTAAGCAGTATTTTTTTCAAAATAATCTCACAGAATAAAGGTTTAGTTAAGAATAAGTGTCCTAAAAACAGAACAAATTCTTTTTTTTTGTTAAATTCCAAACTTTTTCTAAAAGAAAATAATTCTTATTCATGTCAATTCATTTTGTACTCTAAATAATGGTTTTTATTTATTTTCTTCTCCTTTTCCACAATATTTTCAGTATCGAACTCAATGTAAACAAAAACCTATAATACCAATTATTTATTTACGTTGTCTTAACATTCAATTTACGCGACAATTTTCTTAGAAACACGAACCTGTAATCAATTATTACAATAATCCACTTCAATAACGAAATTCTGTCAAGATTTGTTTCTATTCAACAACGTAATAACAGGTTTATTTTATGCACTAAACCGAAGGCCCTGTCTAAGCGCGTTATCGAGCCATTAGGCTTCCAGGTTTGAAATAGGTAACTAGAAAGGTGAAAGTAGATTCATTAATGTCTTAGAAATCCAATTTCTTATTAATTCTATTTCAGCAGGATCAGACCTAATGCTACCCTTCACATGTAATTAAATGCTGTTATTATCCCACTAATTAGTTATCTGTCCTGATATCTGTTCCAAAATGGCTGGGTTAATGGCTGGAAGTCAGGATGCATATTATTCAGAGTCGTTGTTCAGAAATATACATATTTCTGTGTTATTACAGTCTGTTATTTCTCGAAGATGTATTTAATAAAAACGATTTATTATTATGCTTTTGATTATGTCATATAGAAAGGAAATAAGATGGTCATTGGTTTTTATTGCATAAATCGTTCAATTGATCATTTAGGATGAGAAAACTGCGGACTGCTATTAAATTAGAGGGTGCAATTTGGAGATTGAGGTGAAAATGCAACCCTTTCAATTTTTTAAATATAACTCGAAAACTAAAATTCGGGTATAGTTAATGAGAAACTTTTTGTAGGGAATCAAATTTCCCATCAAAATGACATAATAAAAAAATGAATATTGAAAAATAAAACAATGAATAAAAAAAGAAAAATCCAGTTTTTTGTTTTTTTTTTACTCTTTTGCCTGTATCTTTTTTGGGAAGAGGCATTGCTTCACAAAAGAAAAGTGAGTGAAATTTTCTTAAAAATGGTGTATTGGAAAAAGAATTTCGATTAAAATTGACTGAAACATGGTCGTTCATTTCATTCATTTTTCTCAATTTTTATCGCGTTTGCCTTGATATTGTTTTAATTCTTATTTTTTTACTACAAAAGTGACTTTTACTTAATAAAGATATGTATTTCAAGTTATTAATAATGAATGAGAATTTCAACAAATCTATTAAACTATGATGAGTTTTTAAATAATGGAATAGTTAATTGAAATAAAATATTGCTCTTTTCTATCTGTAATGTGAACATGACTTTTTGTGCAATAAAAATATTCAATATTCTTTAATAATATAAATCAAAACCATTTTATAACGTTTCTAAATTGAATTTCAATATCTTCATCCATGTCTTCAAGGACATCCTCTTCTAAAATGTTTGTTTCTTGTACATTTTCGTAATTGATACCCATACATTCTTTGCAAAACATAGAGCAAGTTAATCTTGATTTTGGCAATCACAGTTCCCGTGGCAGCCTGTAGTACATCCGCAAGCCATTTTTCTAAGCAGAATCTCAGGAGAAGGAGGTTCATTAGTGCCATTTTGCTATTAAACTATATTTATAGTTTTTCCAACCCCAGTCAAGAAAATTAAAATTTTTTTCCGTTCCACTGCTGCGCTTAAAAATATATTCTCAAGCCATGCTGTTTGACGGCATCGCTCGCTGACGGTAACTGAGTAAGAGAAAACTTAGCACTTTTAGAACATTTGCAAAAAAGTTAGAAACAACAGCTACTGAGAGTATTATTCGATTTTGCCGAACATAAAAACCCTGTAATGAATTCTGATGCAGAAGCTCTGTCCTCTTGGGCTGCAATGTCGCTTAAAAATATATGATTTTAGTTGAATAATATTCTTATTTATAAAATTCCGAAAAATATTTTATCCAATGTTAAAAAATGCAGGCGTAGTGTCAAAGTCGCTAAACGCAGTCGATATATTTTAATCACAAAAAAAAACACTTCTTCGTTTTATAATATAAACTAGATGTACCAGTAACTCTATTCTGGCCGCTGATGCTGCCCCCTACTCTTCTTCCCTACTTTCAAAACAATCTTACTTCGAAGCAAATATTCCAGTATTAGGTTTGTTCCAACCTGCGTCAGAAACAGTTTCTGACCATCAGGATTTTGCGCATTAACTTATTTCACATTAGATTTAAGTTAATGCGTAGAATCCTGATGGTCAGAAACTGTTTCTGATGCGGGTTGGAACGCACCTATTATAAATAACGACAGAGATGAATAGAGTGAGTTCATGTAGCGTGCAAAGCGTAGGGGCCGAGAGAGGAAGAAAGAGAGAGAGAAAATTGATAGTGCAAGATGCTGCCGATCTCCGAAAAGTTGAAATACACTTTTTCGAGTCTAACTCGGCAGTTCGGCTTTTATGACAGGGTAATTAGAGGATTAAGGGATTATCTTAACTATAAGCAGCTAAAAGTGCACCATATGTTCGATGCAAACAGTTTTTTGACTTAGGCTAATTTAAAATTTATTTTCACGGCTCACATAGACGTCGCGCATTTCTCTAGTCATCTTTGATAACGGTAAAAGGCGACCTTGTAGACTTAAGAAATAATGAAAGAGAAATGAAACAGATTTTCAATTACATTCATTTCATTCATATGAATCCTCATATTTCAGATAGAAACAAGCAATATTTTAGTATAATTAACTGTCCCATTATTTCAAAACCCATCACAATGTAATATATTTCTTGAAATTCTTATTCATTATTAACAAATATATTTAGGATACACTTTTCTATTAAGTAAAAAATCAATTTTGCTGGGAAAAATACAAATTAAAACAATATCAAGGCAAACGCGATAAAAATCGAAAAGAAATATAGTTTTATACGACTATGTCTTAGTCAATTCTAATCGAAATTACTTTTCCAATACACTATTTTAAAGAAAATTTCATCTAACTTTTTTTTTCTGTGAAGCAATGCTTATAGTTGTCTCTGCTCAAAAAAAAAAGTTACTAGCAAACAAAAAATTGGATTTTTTTGTTCTTTTGTTCACTGTTTTTTTCTATATTTACCTGGTAAAAATTCTTTTTCCATTTTTTTAATAGATCGCCTCAAGGGGAAATTTGATTTTCTACAAAAAGTTTTCCACCAAATATTCCCGAATTTTACTTCTTTTTCACTCTTATCTCCAAATTGTATCCCCAAATTTAATAGCACTCCGTGGTTTTCGCATCTTCAATGATCAATTGAACGATTTATACAACAAAAATACCTTGAACGTTATCCGGTAGACTACACCCCTCCATACCTACTTAATTTAACGGGCTGATTCCAAATCCGGGTTTTCCGTAAATCGTGAAAATGATCCAAAAATGACGAAATTGACAATTTCTCGAATTGAATGGTAATTCTGACAACTCGGTATATCTGAATAGGATAACTTTGTATTGATTGGGAGTAGTATCTTCATAAAAAAAGGCCTCAAAGTGAGAATAAAGACTGCGGATCCTATAGAAGTACGTTGACTTTCGCTTAGAAAGAGACGTGGACAGTAGTATATCTCTTTCTAATGGCGATCAGGCGGGAAAGGTATCCAGTGACGTTTGAGATAACGTACTGATCTCCTCCCATAGAAAGAGAGGTACTACTGTCCTATTTCGCTCTGCCTCTTGCTAATAGTGAGCCAATGCGGTTCTATAGAATCCACATTCTATATATTTACTTTCATGTCTACGTTGTATATTATGAAGAAGAGATTCGAATTACCTGGTTCACGCCTGGGTGATGACCTGAGAAATTCAAAAATATTTTTCGAATTTTGAAACCGAATGGGCTGAAGCGTAGGTACCAGAGGCTCCTTTTGGATATTAGAAAGAAGATTCCTTAATATTTATAGAGTCGCGCCTTTGAAAGCTGTTTAGATGTACCAAAAAATAAAATGAGCTTCTTTCTTCTTAGTCATTTCTATTAATTTTTTGCCATTCTACAAATACATAAAGTTACTAAAATCGAAAAATCCTCTAAATTTCATTATTTAACTCTCCAAAGGTCATATTATTGCGATTTTACTACCATGACATGATCGAGTTAGTTCACATCTCTTATTGATATTATATAAATAGAAAATTAACTAAATAGGAGCAATTTATGAGATAATAATTGCCCTTTATTCCAAAATATGGCCAGTTTTAGCGTTTTTGAATCTAACCTGAATGTTATACAAAATACAAAGCTAATCCATTCAGGCTATATCAAGTTGTCAGACTTACCATCCAATGCAAAAAATGTCAAATTTTGTATTTTTTGGATAACTATAGCCGATTTATGGAAAATTGTGATCATAATGGGACCATTTGAATCTCGGATTTGGACTCAGTGAGTAAAATTATGTAGAAATAGTACGGTCTAGTCTACCAGAAAAGTAACTCTTTTTATGTCTGTGTAATTTTGTCCTCACCATCTCAATGTGAATGCCTATTTTCTTAATTAAATTTATTTACAGTCATCTCTTACATACACAAACAGTTTTAATTTTTATTATACGAAAATAGGCTTGTGTTTTCGCATGAACGTATTAAAAATAAAAACAGACTCAATGCTGATCATTTTACATCAAATCTGTTGTTTTAGTTCTCCCATGGTATTTGATTTGTTTCTATAGACTCTGCTCTGTAAATAACCTCAAAGAAATAGGTATAAAGTAGTAATCTGAAATGACCTTAGTGGCCGATGGAGAACATCATTTCTTGAAGTCATGCAGCCTGAAAATTTTCTGTGGCACCATCTTATTAGTTGTCATAACATAACAACACCAATCTTCATTGCAAATATGTTTTCCAAAACTATGAAATAGATTCACTTTATTTTTCTACATAACCTCCACTGAAAAATTTACACTTGCACTTCCGATACTAGACTGCTTGAATCCCGTCTTTATAAGTGCTCTTAAGGAAGTTTGTAAGGTAGGCGTTCATCATTGCGATAATTTGGGAATTGAAATTATAATATTTCTCTCTAAGAAGTGATCGGTTCAATAGATTGCATAGGGTAAGACTTCAAGTTTTCATTCATAAATTTTAGCTACCACAATATCAGCCTTATGGTTGGGAGTATTATCTTCATAAGCAAGAATTTGTTACTTTAGCGTACTTAAAAACTGTGGTCACCACATTTCTTACAGATGAGATGTTTTTCGTCTTTTTTTGAAGTTGGTTTTCCCTTGCCTGCTTATTGTTTTGATTGTTTCTTGATCTCGGGCGTACAGTAGTGGATTCAGGATTCGTCAACAGTAACAAGACTTATGTTGGGTAGTGGGAAGCCATATACTGTTCTGATGTGATCATGCGTTTCAGTTCTTGTTCTGAAGTCAATAAGATATTTTTGGATGTGCCTGTAATCTCAGCTACCTCCATTAGTGGTAGTGTAAGATCATTTATAATGCTTTCTTGTACTTGTTTGACGACTTCTTCAGCCATCGATTTAAGTCTTCCATAATTGAGTATTTTAAGTACTTGTACCACCACATTTAAGGTCCATTACCCACATTTTAAACACTGAAAATGAAAAAAACAGAAACCACCAATGTGGTTTCTAACTCCATCCTGCTAATTAAACCTTAATTTTCTGCATGTCAGGATCATATCTGGGGTCTTCAGCCTATTTTTATAGCTTTTGGTTACCTCCTTCAACCTAACATAAACTTGTTATAAAACACTTTCTCCTGTATAACAAGTTTGAAAAAATATAACGTAACCTTACTCTATTTTCCACCAGAAACTTTGCCCTAGACATTATTCTTATTAGAATAAAGAAGAGACAGCGAAAAGACAAAAAAAAGTAATAACTATTGAATTCATAATCTTTTGTCCAAGATAGCTCTATTTCTCATTAGCCCTACAATTTCTAAACAAATATCGAGAGAGATAGCTAATTAGTAGGGTAATGACGGATCTAAATTACATGTGAAAGTTTGCATTAGGGACACGAAGCCTGATTCCGGTGACAATGTAATCAAGAAGAAATTAGATTTCTGGCACACTAATGGATCTACTTTTACCTTCCTATTAACTTATTTAAAGGCAGAGAGCTTAATTTGGGCCGATAGCAAGTTAAGCAGGACCTCTGGTTAATTGCGTGGAATAAATTTTCAATATTTCAAAAAAAGGTAAAATTAGTATTCCCTGAAGATAAATTTAAAAAAATTATTACCAGTGTAATATGCGTTTAAAATTCTAGAGCAAATATATTGAAAATAAATTACACTTCTCAAGAAATTTTAGTTTATTTGTTGTATCTGATATGAAAAGTGCATTTTTTTGTGAATTTTGGGACGCTGAATACAAAAATCACAAGGAAATTAAAGACTAAAATAATAAAAATACATACTTTTACAATTGTAAAGACACTAGATATCTCTTCTATTTGCTTTTTGTTTGGATATTATTTCTGGAGCATCTCTAAGAAGGGCCAACAATAGTCGGCAAGCATGGAAGCATTCCACTTTCTTTGGTACCTTTTCTCCATTGTTGATATATCGTGATGGAAGCGCTCGCTGTGCTCACTTAAAACTCTACAGTTGTCAGTAAAATCCAGATGTGAGTGTAGGAAATGGATCTTTAGAGACATATTGCAACCTATTTTTTGACTTACTGCGTGTGTGGAGTATCAAATAGGAGATTACCAGTGTGGATTTAAAAAAAAAACTGTAGATCAGATATTCACGATTAGGCATTTAACGGAGAAATGTTGGGAATACAACAAAACATTGCACTAGCTATTTATAGATTTTAAACAAGCATACGATAGCATCATAAGAGTGGATTTGTGGAATGCCATGACAGAACTGGGCATACCGAAGAAGCTAATTAACCGCACCAAAACATGTGTAGATGGATCTACAAGTGCAGTAAGACTTGAACGAAGATTGTCAACTTTCTTTACAATCAACAGTGGTCTTAAACAAGGAGATGCGCTGTCTCCACTCCTCTTTAACGTCACCTTGGAGAGCATTGTGCGAAAAACCAACACAAAAACGCTCCTCTTTAGAAATCAAGATCCGCGCATCATATTGGCGTTCGCTGATGATATCGATATTGTAAGTAATACAACTACCAGTGTCAAGGAAGGATTCTTCAAACTGGAAGAAAGTTGGCCTACGAATCAACGAAGAAAAAACAAAATATATTGCTACAACAAGAACGGAACGGCGAGACAGAATAGGACAGAATGTGACTATGGACCACTACAATTTTGAAAGGGTCCATCAGTTTAAATAATTGGCAGCTACGATCACCTCTGACAACAACATTACACAAGAGATTAACAACAGAATACAAGGAGGCAACCGCTGCTGGTATGAGCTGCAAAAGGAAATGAAATCTAAAAATATATCCCTCCGCACGAAAATAAGAATATATCAAGTAGTTATAAGACCGGTAATGGCATATGCATGTGAAACATGGACGTTGACAAAACAAAATGAGAATAGACTGAAAATCGCAGAAAGAAGAATGCTTAGAGGGATATACGGACCGGTCAGGGACAACACCACACAGCAATAAAGAACGAGAACAAACAAGGAATTGGAGGAACTATACAACCAGCCAAATATAGTGAAAATAATAAAAGCAGAAAGATTAAGATGGGCCGGCCATGTTATGAGACAAGATCAATGTATCGTCAAGTTGGTATGGGAAGAGAACCCAGAAGGAAAGCGGCCGCTAGGAAGACCAAGGATGAGGTGGAGAGATAACGTTGCGGCAGACTTACAAACCCTAAACATCGAACGCGCGGAGGAACTGATGATGGATCGCAGCAAGTGGAGGCAGATTGTGAAGTCAGCAAAGACCCACCCCGGGTTGTAATGCTAGAGAGAGAGAATTTTTTGATGCGATGGCAGCATATTTTCAATAAGAATAACGTGTAGTGTTTAGCATCTTAAAAAATATATCAAGATCGGATGAAAACCGAGAAGTTAACTAATTATTGTCACATTTCGGAACATTATGCGACTCCGATAAATTAATTACCACCATCTGATTTTTGTATTAAGCCAATTCAGTCAAACTGGCTTAACTGTGTCACAAAACTCAATTATCAAAATTATCATCATATCTACCTATTTGCTTTAATAATTAGTGATGCCATATTATACATAAATTTCGCAATGTTTAATATAACCAACTTGACTAATTGGATTCATTTGATGCAAAATAGGGCTTATAGATCATATAGTAAGAGGTTGTTTCAATTTAATTAAATAAATATTAAATTAATTTAAAAATACATGATTTAGAGCTTGATTTTAAACTTTTGGCTCATAGAGCAAACAATCACCGATGAGCTAAACAACCATTGAATGAAACATTTAAACTGTCTTTTTAATAACGTTTTCTATGGGTATTACCACTGCAGATGTAGGCTATTACCACGATAGGACCGCTTCCCTTGTAAGTAAAATTAATATACCTTAAGTTTATAAAAATTAAAGCCTTCTGTGAATCTTAGTTTTAAAGTTAGAGCGGAATTACGGATTTTTTTTAAACCATGATTTATATGCGAATTTTTTAAAAAAGTTTACTTTATAAAATAATCTATATATTGATTAAAATAGGTTAACAAGAACTACATATTAATAATACATATTATTTGGATAGTATTTGAAAATATGCTTATGTGCGTTTTTATTAATTTTTTATTATTTTTAATTAATTCGCACCAATAATATTTTTGATGTTATGATTTAATATGATTCTATTTCCGATGTAGGGCAGCACATGAAGATCAAATAAAAATATACCAAAAACAAAAGATGCATTTATTCGTTTTTGCATATATATATATATATATATATATATATATATATATATATATATATATATATATATATATATATATATATAAAACAGAAATCCTACCACTTATCTAGAAAATATCACCAAAACATTGATCAGATCATCTTCGCTTTCCGAAGAAATAAAGAAGAAGATTACACCAAGGGAAAAGTCATCCATATGTACTAAACTTTATGGCTTACCCAAAATACACGAACCCGGAACCCCCTTAAGACCAATGGTAAGCTCTGTTTGATCTGCAACTCAGACCCTTGCAAAACATCTAGCTACCATTCTCCGACCCTTCGTTGAAATAGCGGCCTCCTACGTCAAAAACTTGCAACATTTTTGCGAAATAATCAAAAACATACGTTTACAAGAAAAACATTTTCTAGTTAGTTTCGACATGACATCATTTTGTACGCAAATACCAGTCAAGCTCTTTCTGTAGTAGAAAACAAATACAATCTGCCAAAATGTATCATTGAATTAGCTAGACACTGCCTCGATATTTTACTAATGAAGGTCAGCGATATAAACAAGTCGAGGAAGCCCCTATGGGATCGCCACTTGCTAACTTATTCATAAAAGAGTTCGAATTAAAAGCTTTAGAGACCTCCTTATACAAACCACGACTGTAGCTGTTTTACATAGGTGACACATTCGTTATCTAGCAACATGGAGAAAACAATCTCAAAAATTTTCTAAATCATATAAACAGTATACACCCAAAAATCGAATTCACCATGGAGACAGAACAGGAAAAAAACTACATTTTCTAGATACCCTATTGAAAAGAAAAGAGGATGGCCTGTTTTCGCACACTGCCTACAGAAAATCCACTCACATCAACAAATCACTCAACACCGATCCATATCACCACACCGCCCAATTATTTGCTGTAGTGAAATCCCTTGAGTTTCGATCACAGTTTTTTACAGATCAAGAAAATTACCACAAAGAAATGAACATACAACAATATGCCCTAGCAAAAAATGCTTTTGAACAAAATCAAAAAATGTAAAATTTTTAGTCAGCCATATTACGTTCGCCATATTGATTGAGTTTTCAAAAAATATTTTAATTTCGTAATTAACACTAACAAAAATCCCCCAATACTGACTTTAGACAAAATCGAGATATGTAGAATCTTTAATCCTCCATCTTAGATCCGCCATATTTATTTTTTTTTTAAGTAATATCAAATTCGTAATGTGCTATCATATCAGTTTTGAAAAAAAAATCGGGCAAAGTTAATTTTTTATCCACCATATTGGATACGCATTGAATTTTTTAAAAATAATTTTAGATTCGTCATGTGTGACCCCGAAAACTCTCCCGTACCAATTTTGGTGAAAATCGGACAGAACTGATTTTTTTCTCCTGTATATTGGATCCGCCATATTGACTTTTTTTTTAAATAATTTCAGATTCGTTATGTGAGGGCCCGAAAACTCCCATATACCAATTTTGGAGAAAATCGGACAAAATTGATTTTTTCATCCGCTATATTGGATCTGGCATAATGAATTTTTTAAAAATTATTTCAGATTCGTATTATGCGACCATGAAAACTCCCCCGTACCAATTTTGGAGAAAATCGGCCAAAATTAATTTTTTTGTCTGCCACATTGGCTGCGCCATTTTGAATTTTTTAAAAACTATTTCAGATTCATTGGGTACAAGCCCGAAAGTTCCTCTATACTAATTTTGAAGAAAATGGGACAAAATTAATTTTTTGGCCGCCATATTGTAAGCGCCAGTTTGGATTTTGCTGCACCAATTTCATCCAAAAAAAATATGGGACCACGGCAGCAACTTCGTGAACATAATGTAAAAAATCCATTCAAATCAGTGCAGCCGTTCCGGAGTAATCGGTGTACATGCATAAAAAAACGTACATAGTCGACGAATTGAGAACCTCCTTCTTTTAGAAGTCGGTTAAAAGAACATATAGACAAGGCTCTAAAAAACAAACGCTTCGCCCCAAAAAATCGCGAAAACCAAGATAATAGCTCAAAAGTTTTTGTTCCTTATGTCAGTGACACCAATGACAAAATCGCAAAAATTATCAAGAGACACAACATTGAAACCATTAGATATTAGATTTAAAAGAACTCTTACCTTACTCGCCGTTGTACTCGATTTTCATTTTCTTACCAAATAGCGAATACAGTAAATAATATGCTTTTTGACTATTAAAAAAAAAGTAGTAAATATATTGAAAAAGTTGTTCTTTAAATCCTTTTTGTTAACCCGTCGTGAGACATGTTGGATTGATACTGATTGTGATGGACTAAAAAAGGAGAGAAAGCGGGAGAAATATCGTTGGTCCATATTTATTCAGGATTGTTGCAACTATGCTTGTGCCTTAATAAATACCAAAAAATGCTTATTTTTCTAGGTTTCTATTTATTTTCTCACGGAATTGTTAAGCCGTTTAATTTATTTTCTTTATGCTATATGAATACATAATCATCTGCCTAGAAATTTTTTTTTGCTACTTATGAACTATTTGTGGGTTAGGTATAAAAACAGACACCCGTGCTTAGGGTCGACTATTCTGAACCTCGCCCAGTACATTAACAATATTGTATTTTTATTTGTAAGTTTAGAAATAAAAGACCTTTATTATTATTTTCCCATGTAAGTTGGCATTTTAAAATGAAGTTTTTCAAAAACATCAAACTGTTTCCTTCCCTAGCTAATCAATGCATAGCATGTCACAAATGGCTCACTACTTTTAATTTCTTTCACCTGCAGGACTCCATTAACTGAATAGAATAAACTTTTTCCACACATATCCATTCATAAGTCCTGTTGAACCGTTACCGATCCATTAGGGTTTTAACATTCAAATAGGTAAATAGGAAGGTGAAAGTAGATCCATTAGTGTGCCAGAACTCCAATTTCTTCTTAATTACATTGTCGTCCGGAAATAGGTTTTGTGTTTCTAATGCGACCTTTCACATATAATTAAAGGCCGCCATTACCCTACTAATTAGTTATCTGTCCCGACATTTGTTGAGAAATTGCCGAGTTAATGAGACGTAAAGCTAGTCTTGGACGCCATGGCTATTGATTTAATAGAAACGGTTCATATTAGATTTTTTAAACACATTGTGGCGCAAATACAAAACTTTAATGAAAAATTCATTTTATCTACTATCGATTTCTCTAGTTACGACTAATCTTTTTGAACTTTGGCAAGACAAAAACTATAAGTTTTAGACATAATAAATCCACTTATATCGGTAAACAGACTTACCCTTATATATATCCCAATGTATCAATGTCAAATTTTTCAAAAGTAGAATATTCTCAGAGAATTTTATAAAGATCCAAACAGTTCTTCTATATAGGTCTTCGGAAGCTAAACTGAGCGAGCGCCTCTTGCATACTTACGCGGCCTTAATCCTTCCTGAATCGTCGTAGCTCTAAAGTTTTCAGTCCTGGATCCAGGAAACAGATATCCAATAACAACAAGAAGAAGAAGCAGAAGGCATCGATGTTTTTTTTTAACTTTAAACGCTTTTTTCTAGAAAAAACGTGTTCTTTTTAGGCGGCATTAAGGAATTTTGAAAAATCATTAGACTGATCCTTAACGCTCTTCTTCTTGTTGATCTAGCCCTTTGCGTCCACTGCTGGACATAGGCCTTCCTCATTCTTGTCCATTGTGCTCTATCTTGAGCGATTTACATCCAATTTATTGCAGTTCTCTTGAGATCGTGAATCCAACGAGTAGGAAGTCTTCCTCTACTTCTTTTGTCAAATTGCGGTCTCCACTCGAGTAATCTCTTCGTCCACCTTTCATCACTGATTCGGGCGACATGTCCGGGCCAGTTCCATTTGAATGTGGCAATTCGGAAAATTACGTTGGTAACTCCTGTCTTTCGTGTCAAGTCTTCATTTCTAACTCGGTCACGCAGCGATATCTTCCCATCAGTTGTCAATGTCAAAATTTCGGCACCGTAGGACATAACCGATAACACACATTGGTCAAATGTTTTACGTTTTAAAGAAATTGGTACATCGCTTTTAAAGATGTATTTAAGTTTTCCATAGGCTGCCCATGCGAGATTTACTCTTCTCCGTAGCTAGCTTGTTTGATTATCTCTTGTGATCTTTATTTCGTGTCCAAGGTATATGTATTTTTCCACAAGCTCCACTTCGTTGTCTCCAATATTGATATTTCTACTAGGTACCAGATTGGTCATAAATTTTGTTTTTGATATATTTATTTTAAGACCCACATTGGCGCACACTAGCTGAAATTCATGTAAAATTGTACATATCTTCTTGAGATTATCAGAAAACAAAACTATGTCGTCCGCGAACCTCAAATTTGTTAATCTTCGGCCGTCTACATTCAGACCTCTTTTTCCCAGTTAAGTTTTTACAGGCGTATTTTAGTACTGCATTAAACAGTTTAGGCGATAAGGTATCACCCTGTCGGACTCTTCTGTCAATTGGGATATGATCCGTGTTTCTGTGTAGTTTCACCGACATAATTTTGTCTGGCTCTACCGTATCAAAGGCCTTATGGAAATCCACAAAAGCCAGAACGATTGGTCGATTGTATTCGATAGTTTTTTCTATTACCGTTTTGATGCTCTGTAGGTGATCGTTTGTTCCAAACCAGTACGAAACCGCGCTTGTTCTATTTGTTGGTAGAATTCAAGTTTTTTCTCAAGTCGATTCGTTACTATTCTTGTTAGAAGTTTATATAGATGACTAAGAAGGCTATAGTTTTCCAAATCATGGGGATCTCCTTTTTTGTAAATCAAAATTACCTCAGCATTGTACCACTTGTCGGGTATTGTACTGCCCAAAAGAAACATATTAAAAAGGTCTTTTATTTTTTTAAGTAAACAAACACCTCCGATTTTCATTGCATCAGTAACTACACCATCTTCGCTTCGAAAATTGTTATTCTTAGTTTTTCTTAGGGCTAGTTTTATTTCGTCAATTATGATTTCCGGCATTTGTTATGATCCTTGGTTGACAATGCCCTTTTTCTTCGTCAATATTTCTGGTATTTGATCTTTGGTATTCTCTTTGTTTTGGCTTCTGTATAGTAATTTATAAAAATCTTCGACTACTTTAAGGATTTCCTCTCTGTCTGTTGAAAACTGACCATTCTTATCTTTCACTTTGATTATTTGTCTTGTTCCCGTTCTTAGTTTTTTTCTCAATACTTTCATGCTTTTATTGTTCTCAATGGTATGTTCGATCTGTTCTTCGTATTTTCGAGTATCTTGTCTAACAGCTTTGGATATTTCTTAATTTATTTTTTGTAGTTCGTCAGCTTTAGTCTCCGTTTCGCTTCTCATTCCTCTTCTTTTCTGCATTAGTTGTCTGGTATTTTGACTGAGCTTCTCTTCTTTTTGGGTTTTAGGACAAAATTTGTTCTGACTTTTAGTAAGGCAGTTGTTAATTGTAACGCTACTCCAACGCAAATTGTTCGCCACAAACAATTCCTTATCCCCCGTTTAGCTGAATTTCGCTCAAGCTAAATGATTGTTATGGAAATATTTAGTTATTTAACAATGTGTTCTTTAGAATATTTTATTTCTAAGTCCTTGCACAACAAATTAAAAAGATGGTTATAACGAGTGATTTCTTCAATACTTTTTCTCATGCAAGTAATGCTCGCCTCGTTGTCTGTCACGAACAGTTTTACAAAATTTTGATATTTCAGTTCATATGAAGAACTTAGATCACAACAAAGTTCCCTTAAATATCCCGAAGTATGAAATTTTTCAGAGGTATCAGAAGTTTCATAAAGAGAAATGCTTGTCCATCTTCTGTTGTTATTACAGATTAGTAGTAGATATTTGAACAACACGGTTGATATATTTACGCATTCCTCTGAGAGAGAAGAAAAATATTTTTCCTTCTCATAAACGTCATCTTATAGATGTTATGTGTGATTTTAATCGTATAGTACGTAAATACGGAACAAACGTTTTTGACCCTCAATGGATAGGTTAAGGTGAGCCTGTTTTATGGTCATCAAGGTCTCCAGACCTAAATCTCTTAGATTTTTACTTCTAGGGATATCTAAAAGTACTAGTTTATTCAACATCAGTAAGTAATAGAGAGGAAGTACTAGCAAGAATAGCACAGCAGTCTGACGAAGTTCGTAATAATGCCGGAATATTATTTGCAGTGCCGCGGGAAAATATTCGAAAAAAAAAAGAAAACGTATTGAACTAAGAGGGGTCCATATTGAACATTTTCCAAAATAATATTTAAACGTTTTCATTATTTTTGCATTTTAATAACATTGTAAATTAATTAAGCCCCGAGAAACCCTTTGAAAGGTTTCTGGACTTTACAGTGTCGCGCTTCCTCATAAATTAAAGCACATCAGCACATCCTGTGTATTTTATCTTTGGATGTTTTGAAGAGGAATGACCAAGATATTTAAAAAATCAGTTTACAACTCTGTAAAATAACACCTGTCAACAATTAGTCCTAAAGATTGTGGCTGCAAGTCCGTTCCTGACTTCTCTAATGACTTAAAACATGTACTGTAGTTGAGTCTTTATGGCTCTATAAAAAATTAAAATATCATTAAATTATACAATTACCTTCAAAATCTAGAGCAGATAAGGTAAATCGCTGGTTACCCCTTTAGGGCTGTGTATCTCCGTTAAGGGGCACTTTAGAAATTTGTTTTCCATGACAAAGTAAGGTTATTTTGACCTCCCCTGTATGCTCCCAAGAAATTAGGAGGTACTTTCGGACACCCTGTATATTTTTTTGTCAATTTTTCAATGATCTAGTCATATTTTTCACAATCCGGTTTTCTAATTTGAAAAGATACAAAATGTGTTATACCTCGAAAACGGCATTCATGATGTTTCTTTAGTTGGCCATGTTGAAAGCTGAGGTTTTTGTACATCGATACGGGTACTTACTTCAATGAAGTTTTTTAATATTTTCATGAACTAAAGCCATACATGTTGGACTGCTTGTCAATTCCGCATGAAAGTAGCACATTTCTTCACTCTTTCTGATATGAAGTGTGGGAATTACGTCGCTAAGCGGGGGCAGTGGGAAATAATAAAATGAGATAACAAAGGAACAAAATTCAAATTCGCGGGTACCAATGTTTTACATGTACAATATGGTATTAACAGTGGTATTCGATGGTCAAATATTTTACACATTCAGTAGTCAACAAGAAGTCTGAAAAATAAGTTGATGTTTTCCTTTATTATTTTCTTTTTAGAATCTATTATCTACTCCGGAGAAATATTTTCGCAAATAATTACTTTTTAGTTCATTTTGATTTAAAATGTATTAGAAGGAATTGTACTTTTAATTGGTTTTCGTATGAAAGTATGTGTATAAGATTAATTAAACATTATTCCTGTTTAAAGTGTAAGATATTGTGATACAATATTGTATTACTTATTTCAGATGTTCATTGTTTATTAGAACATTTTATAAAACAAATATGAAAATTTAATATTTTGTTCAGAAAAAGAAAAATGGTTAAAATGATATTAAAAAAAAATTATTAGTCTTTCAACTAGCATATCGAAAATAGTGGCCACAGAATGCTGAAAATTAGATGATTATACAGATTCTCAAGGGAAAAAGTAGTGAACCAGGTTAAAGAAAAGAGGAAAACATTTAAAACTCTGAAAAGAGAAAGGTAAAAGTTTCTACATGCTCTGAAAAATGGTGGTCCCATGTAACTGATTCTTAAGGAAATGGCAGGAGGCAAAAAAGGGAGAGGTAGCTCCAATGGACATGTTATAAAATGGACTTTGCCAGTCAATCATGAATAGAATTCACAGCATATCGTCATTCGTGCAAAAATCACTCTCCATAAACTTGTGGAACATAACATACTGTTTATACTTAATGCATTATACTTTTAAAAACAATATATATATATATATATATATATATATATATATATATATATATATATATATATATATATATATATATATATATATATATATATATTACCAAACACTCTAAAGAATAAAGGAAAATATATCTAGACTCCCATAAATTTTACAAAAAATACTCGGCAGCACTCGACAGACAATCGGGAATCAAAAGGATTGCTTTCATTGGTTGTTTATTTACTAAAACGGTAAACACCTTTTGATTTGAGGATGTTGCCGAATTTAACAGGTTATCGTATTGTTTGGGAATTTTAACTCTTTTTGAGTCGGCAAGTTGAAAAATTTTAATTAAAATATTCTTATATTGGATACAACACAAATCCACAGTGTAACTATAAATCACTAAGTAATAAAAATTAGCCTAAAATTAATAGATTGATGTAATCTCGCCATTAGTCGCCAATGATTGTCAAACAGGTCGCCATACCTGTCAAATAAAATTTGGCAACATAGATTGGAGTATTCCGCATTGTGTCGAGTATCGAAATGTAAACAAATATCGTCCATTGATAAAATGTCATTGGGAAGGAAAATATTAAACTATTTGCAACGAATAGTCAAGGATACAGATAACAATGGCCACTGTGCTACTAAGGATTTGGCATAGAATAAAAAAGAGAGATTTTTGTCAAAACAATCATTTTATTGAAGAGCCGAAAAACGAAAAATAAATCAAGCAGTTAAAATATTCAAATGTTTAGTCATAATATAGGTTTGAATAAATATTGTTATATCAGAAAAACGTTTCTTTTATGATTTTTCTTGCCTTATTAGGACTGTTGTCTTATAATATTCGTCAAGGTAAATAATCTAAAAATAAACCTTTTCTCTTAGTCAATACTTATTTTACGGAAAACTGTCTGTATTTTTTGCCCTTTTGGAATTTCGAGGGAGGCAACTTATTGATGAAATATGGCTGCTTTAATTAGAAACGAAAGACGTAATTCCGGATGAAAAGGTAATTATGAAAAAATTAGAGCTTTGATAAGTAAATTTAATTAAATAACCAAATACCTCAACAAAAAACAATCGATGAAGGAATAAAAGAAGTTTTTATCTAATTAATTTTTATGATAAAAATAATTAATTTTTATTATAAAAAAAAATGAAAATAGAACATTTTCAACAAAAACATTGTTTTAAAAATGTATTTACATTTCGATAAATTGCCAATCAAGTCGTTTTTAGTAGTGATGCGGTAAGTGACGACAAAATATCCATTTCCATATCGTTTTGACCTAATCTCTGTTCATTCTAGCATTATCTAGTTAGGACATCAAGATAAAGACGAAACAATCCTTGCTGTCATTTAAATAACTATAAAAATCTATAAAATATTTTCTTCGTGATGTCCAGGTTCAAATTTCAGCTTAAATTCCCTATGATTAATTTGGTTATTTTTACCTTATTTTTGCAAATACTCACGTTTTGGGCAACACAGTATAATTTTTCTTAAGTATTTCTCAAAAATCCCTTAAATAGAGGCATACTAGTAATTGCATTTTTGGTTTTACTATATTACGAAACCTCCTAGTTCTACTTCCTTGCAAATTTTCTTCCCAACTCTACTGTATCCTTCATCTTTCTGAAACTTGCGTATTACCCTTACCCTACAAAATACGGTATAAGTTAATTTTATTTTCAATTCAACCATTATACCGATATTCTAGTACACTGTGCTAGGTTGTTCATTTATTTAGATAATGAATTTAGTGTTATCTTTTTTCTTAGTTAGATCTTGGTTTTCCTGCCTACTATTCCAATGTAATTCTTCCTTTTATTTTTTCCTAGGGCAGTTTTCGTGAAATTATTTTGAATAATTCCGTAGATTTCATTTATATTATGATTAGGTTAGATTATTTGTCAGTTATTTGGCATATAGGCAACCTCACTGCACTAACTAAATATTCTTTTAGGCAGTTTTATGCTGAGTTGAAATTTCTGTTTTGTAATTTTTGGGAGGAGGTTTGGACGAGTAACTTACTCTGTGTCTGTAATAGGTGGCGGAGAATATATTTCTTAATTTAAACATAAAAATAATCAATGGGTTTCTTATTTGATGTTGAGCCGAAAATTATTGAATTAGCTTTCCTAACAAATATACTCCAACCACTATTGTGATTTCTTTCAATCATGTGTGTCAATTGAACGCCTCTAAATGAAGTAGTGATATGTCTAAGGGAGGGTCTTGGTTATAAATGAAGGCCAATTTGTCATGACTTTTTTCTGTTAGAATCGGCTGTAGAAGACTGAACTGACTTCCAGCCGGTTTGATTTGAATAACCCTATAAGATTGGGAGCTTGGAGTCATTTGTACTGGCCCGGTAACTGTGTCGAGTTGTTGAGCTTTAGTATCTTTTTGTCTGCTTGGCGTTTCGTGCTACTTTTACCGGAATAAAGCTGGAAACAGGGATTTTGGCAGTTTTCGCACCTTTCTACAAGGAATTCGTCTAATCTCCAAAAACAACGGGGTCCTTCCTACTGGTTAATTCTTCCTACTAGTTAGTCCTCCCTACTGCTTATATCACATCTTTTATTATCATTAGAATCCTCCTTACGAGTTGTATTATAACTGGTTTATAAGCTGCATGTACCCGTTGACGCAACACTCGACCCTGTAACGTTGAAAAGAAAGACCTTTTGTTCTCTTCTAGTTGTAATAGCGTTATAATAATTCAATCTCTACTTTATTTTGTAAGGCATTGCGCAAGAATCCCAACCTATGATCATAGTATAAACACCACATATTGGGAACAACTTCATGCATATTCATAATAATGCCCGGCCACACCTGGCTAGAACAGTACAACAGTATCTACCGGAAGTCGAAATTTCTATTCTGATCACTGAAAAGTACTAACCTCAACCCTATTGGGAACATGTGGTACATTACCTGACCGCGACTGTGACAATTGTTCAAACCCCAAGCACAATAGATACTAGTTTCTGATTGATCAGACTCAACTAAGAACTTTATCAATACGCAAGATCCTTTCCAAGCTGTAATAAAACAAAAGGAAAAAATATTTTGAATATCATTTTTATTTTAACATTAGAATAGTGATTCGAAAAGTCTCGACATTAACATAAAAATAAATTTTTTTGGCAAAATTGGACTTTATTCATCGATTTAGTCTCCCTCTAGAGTGATACAATCGTTCCAGCGTCGAAATGTCATTTCTATGCTTTTCTTATAGAAGGACTTGTCCAACCCTTCAAAATATGCTACTGTGTCAGTGATCACCTCTTCATTAGAGCCAGCTTTTCCAACGAGTACTTTTTTGAAATTTGAAAACAGGTAATAATCAATAGGAGCTAAATTTGCAGATTATCGTGGATGCGGAAGCAATTCGAAGTGCAATTCATGCAGTTCTGCCATCTTTACGATCGACTTCGAACACAGTGCATTTTCTTGGTAAAATAGCTCTTTACTCTTCATTGGGACCATTTTTTGCTCTTTCAAATTCAGCAATAACACCATATAATATTCGCTATTATTATTTTTTAAGGTAGTCGATGAATCTTACATGATGCTTATCTCAAAATACGCACGCCATAACCTTGCCAACAGGCTGTTGAGTTTTTGGTTGCTTTAGCTTATAATAAAACGTTAAATCGAGGGCCGCAGAGAAATTGGAAGGTAGCAAATGTCATGGCTAAAGAACATCCGCGATTTTACCGGAATATGCAGCGTCAAACAATTATTTGGACTGGACTGAAAACCGCGAACAATTAGCCAATATAATTGCCAACGTTATAGACCTGATAAGGCACCGTAAGAAGAAAAAGCTCCAAACACCGCTCTGAACCAACACGTTCTTGTTTTTAATCAACTGTTAGCAAACGCAGTACCCTTTGAAAAGAGCTTTCGCATTCCCAAGTGTTGTGTACTAACCTCATTTAGCCTCCCAAACCGTTTAGCATCATTTGTGTCTGTACGACCGCGTTTGAATTCAGCGAACCAGCAACAAATGGTTGTTTTTGAGGAAGCGGATTTCTTATAATACCTTTAAAGCCATTCATGACTTTTAGCGATATTTTTTTCCTATCAAATAACAGTATTGTATCAACGTACGAAACTCGTTTTTTTTTTATTTTTTTGAAAATATCAGAAGGTGCGTCACTAAAACTTCTCTATCTCAATGACTAATGGTTGAAATGTCATCATGTTTTAAAAAATTGGAAAGTTGATAGTAACTAAAAATTGTATGAATATTTTATTAGAATTGCCATCTATACCCCAATATCGGGACCTTTGCAACCAGCCATTATTAGCTAGTTTTTTGCATTTAAATTTTCAAGAGAAACTACCATTTTTTATGTTTTAAAACTTACTTTTGAAGGCAATAGTTATATATATATATATATATATATATATATATATATATATATATATATATATGCCAAAATCCTATTGATAAAAGTTAAGAATTGAATCTGCAAAATTATGCGATAATTTTGGAGTGCAGGATAAATAAATAGAACAAGTCAAAAATCAGCATATGTGTCATTAAATATTAAAATATCCGTAGCTTTTACAGTTCTTGATTATAGGGCGTCCTAGAAATTGAGAAGAACGAAACCATAAGTCATAATGTTGACCATCATGAGTCATAGTGCAGACGGCAGCTCATTTTCGTAGAGGCTAAAGAGTCTTAAATCTAATAAAAATAATTATTTTTCTTTATTTTTAATAGAGGGGCCACTTAATTTTGCAAGGCTAAAAACTGAGAAAATTTACCATCCATCCATCCATCATGTGTTGGATGATTGAATAAAACAAGAATTTCTGCTATGTGACTTAACTATATTTATTTTGGAAATTTTTCCGTGATGTTAAATACATTTAATATGATGTTATGGTATGAAAAAGGTATAGATTTTTGTTATTTTTGATAATGATAAATGTTATACAGGCCTCTGCATCGCTGGGTTTGACTGTGAGCCACTGTTCTTTTTGCCTGTTGTTGTCGGTGCTTTACTTCAGGTCCACCATAAAAGGTTTGCTTTCTCAGGCATTGATTGCCAAATAAAAATAGAAACTAAACTGGTAGGTCATCTTAATGTAAGACTATCTTCTCAATTTACTAGCCAAACTCGATTGAATAAAGGAAAAGAATGAAAATTAGACACTAAACTAGAGAAGGTATAAAAAGGTGTCAGATCATCAACTAGGAAAGACAAGGTAAGAAAAAACTTCCCTAAAACAAATAAAAAAAATGTATAAAAAAGATGCTCTACTTTTCAAATAAAAACCCACCTCTAAAATACCGAAGGCTTTCCTAAAAAAAGTAGATCTGCACAAGACATCTCACTGCATTAAAAACAGATATCCAGAACGGAAATGAATGATTTTTCGCAGACTCATTCGACCAGAAAAGTTTGAAATTTTTGGATGACGCAGTCATCTCTCGCGCTCCTATTCGGAGTACTAAAGAAGGTAAAGCAGTATTAATATGCAGATATATTAAAATGCTACAATTGTCTGGTTATTCTTTTTGAATACATACTTTTTTTTAATTTTTTTAATGACTATTTTTTTTATTGGAGAGGCGTTTTTTTTCTTAGTTTTAAGAATATTATATCTTTTCTTATAGAATATTGTGTTTTAAAAATGCTCTGATATTTTTAAGAATATTTTGTCTTTTCCTTTGATTTTTTGTTTATTTTATATTCATAATTTATTACGATTAGTGTCGTCAAAACATTCGTTCCCTTCTGGCAATCTGAACCCACCGTTATTCTCCAAAACTGATAGTTACAACACGTTTGATAACTCCTAGTGAGAGTATGTACTTGAAGTTTAAAGTTTATAACCAAACTTTCTCGCTTTTCGTCGCAAGCCTTTAAATACTTTTAAATGGTCCCTCCGGCTTTTCGCTTCAATGAAACAATCGCGCTTTTAGATATGAATTTCTTGGGACACAAATTGTACACTTTCCTTATTTCAAGGTTGTTTAATTTGTATCAATAATATATCAATTTTGATTGATGCCTTCTGCGTTGTTTAAGCCATTTTAGAATATAACACCATCATATTCTTTACCTAGCTTTTAGTTAGGGGTGATTTGGAGTCCAACGGCGATAGAATTTTAGGTGGAAAGCAGTAACCTAAGCACTTCGTCAGGCCTGTATATGTTAACACGTTCACTGCCAAATAGAAATTATCTCGTAGTTTCAATCTAGACCTAGATGGGACAGCTACGACATAATTTGTATTTCGCATCGTGTTCTTAAAAACCAAGTACTATCTTGTTATTCGTAGCTTATAAATACAAATAAAGGGTCTATGAGAAAGTAATGAAAAATTCGGATCACTGTTTATGAACACATTATTTATTCATAAAATGGTACAAATATGTCATAAAAACAAAAATACAAAAGTTTTATATATAGTAATACTTGAAACATTCTTCGATGCATGGGGCTGGTTTTTCCTCACATGCTGCGCAATAATAACATCCTTCCCGTCAGTTTTTTTCTTGTGCAAACTCTACATGGATCTGTTAACTATTGTTTTTTTTTTAGTTGATGGTACAACTTCTTAATAATGCAATGTCTCAGAATTAATATTTTTTGTTTTTTTTTGGCATGTTTTTTCCAAGCAAAGACTCTATAAACTTTCCTCTAAACTGCAAGGAGGTAAGTTCTGAGCCTGTTGTTTGTCGAAATAAAATGTAAGTATTGTGAATATATATTTCGAAAAGATGGAGTGTCACTTTTTTTGGTCCCTTATTGTTTCTCATAATACTAAATAGTAAGAAAGCATTTAATGTGATAAATCCACGCCGGACATTCCACTGCTGTTGTCCCGAATTACATTAGATTTAGAGAAATCTTACTATTACGGCTGCGAACTTCCACCATATCAAATCTATGCCTATTTGAAGTAACGAGAACATCTCTCTTATTTTTTCACTTGTATACTACCATTATACGTTTTCCCTTTTAAGCAAGTTCTCCCTTCTTCAGTTTTCGGCCTACTACAGCCTTTGGATTACACTTTCTGTTGTTTCTTAGGGTACCATATACATAGGTTTCCTTTTCAGATAGCATATCGGTTCATTTTATGGCGTTGTGTAAAACTACCTCAGTATCATGACCTACATTTTTGTCCAGCAGTTCAGATTTTCCACAGTCTATTTTAATTTTTTGGACTAGATCATTGAACTCACATAATCTATATAGCTTCACACCATACTTTTATTTCTTATTTTTGATAAATTGGGAGCAGAAAAGTTTTCCGTACCATAGCATCAGTGACTCATCTATACAAATGTTTTTATCTGGAGTGTATTTATTACGCATAACATTGTTAAAATGAGTTAGAATTGGTTGTATTTTATATAGTCTATCTTCTGTTTTCAGTGAGTTATCTGCGAAATGTAAGAAATGCAATAACAGTTGAAACTTATTTCAACTCATGACTGACCTTCAAAATGCCTTATTGTAAAATATACTTGTACTCCAATATGACGCAATCATTGGAAGCGAACACGGATCCATATGTAGTAAAAGTTCCAAAAGAATGTTAATTTCTGTTAGTATCCCACCATGATGTCATCCTAGAAGCTTTGCGTATTTAGATTGTTTCTAACTCGCGCATACAGGTTTATTTGCTCAACTATTATCTTTAGAGATTCCTCAGAAAAAAGTCCACTAAAGTTTTTATACCAGTCATGTCAATTTTTGAACCTGACAATTCGGAAAATTTAAAAAAAAGGAGGATATTCAGCTATATCAATCCACTCATCATCATCGCCATCTAATTATGCTGGTAGTTCGGGTAATAAATTCACGTTGTCTTCATTGGGATCCATGTTGTCGATTTGCATGTGTGAATCATAGAGTATATTGAAATTGTCTTCGGTTGATACTTCAACAAAATCTTTGTTACCACTAGAACTGTGGGTAGAATTGGATTCGTCGGGACCAGAATTGCCTTTCTCGCGTAAAAAGCGTCCAACTCTAATTCAGTCATCTTGGCATACTGTGGTTTATTTTATTTTATTGGTTTCCCGATTTCAACCACAACTACGTATTTGGTAAGTCTTTCATGTTTTTTTTAATATTTATCAAAGAAAGTGGCGCCTTCTACAAAACTAAAAAATAATTATGAATTATCAAAACTAAGACCACATTTAAAAAAAAAAATCAAAATTTCAGTAAGAAATAAAGAAATCTTCTGCCGTATTTAAATAGTTTGTTATATATGTAAATTCTCCTTTCAGGCAGAGTATATGAAAAAATATATACACAAAAAGTTTATTTCCTGCAAATATCGCTCTGGTCGTCTCTCCATACGCGTTTCGATCACCTCATGATCTCGTCAGTGGAGCTGTATCGGACCGAGAGCAACATTAGCAGGAAGCAACTGATATAAGAAATATAAATTTCAAGGTACGTCGGCAGGATATTGCACCTGCCGTTTACCGACCTCGATGTCAGACTGAAAAATATCGTCAGTCGAACGACATCTATGAATCATTGGAGTAAAGTGAAATTTTTAAAAAATCCAAATTTCAGTAAGAAATAAAGAAATCTTCTGCCGTATTTAAATAGTTTGTTATATATGTAAATTCTCCTTTTAGGCAGAAAATATGAAAAATATATATACAAACAGTTTATTTCTTGCAAATATCGCTCTGGTCCTCTCTCCATATGCGTTTCGATCACCTCGTGATCTCGTCAGTGGAGCTGGACAATTATTGATATCGAAATGCCGATAAGTGGACGTCACAGATGAGATCTTGGCGCATATTCTGAAAAAAAAAACAAATTCTAGAAGCTGAGATAAAATTTTTTCTTTAAAAAATCGCTGCTGCGTTGTTTATTATTTAAGGATTTTTTAAATAGGAACTCATAGGGAGATGGTTAAACTATTGTATGCAGCAGTTTTCAACTCAATTATTTCAAAATTGTTGATGTTGCAATAGTTTCAAGTTATACCTACTCCAAGAGTCAGAAAGTGAGCAGTGGAGGGAGGAGTTATTTCAGTCTACGACTCTTAGAAAAAAATGTGACTCGAACCCTTCACATTCGTTTAACTGGAAAAATTTGGATTGTCTCGGCGAATATTGGTGGTAGAATTTTTATTTTTTTTAACTTGTGGTTTCCTGACGAGATATGACCAATGGATGGTATGTATTTGTAATCAGATTAGTGTTATACATAGCAATAAACAAATTGTTGCACGTGCTTCTCAAATTGCGAAAAAAAAATGTTACAGTAGTCAACAGTATACTATTAATTAGGAATATTAAAAATTTGATTAATTATTTATGGAGCTATAGCATAAAACAAATTGCAACTGTCATTTGCCGCCAAATTTTTGGTTGTACAAGAAGAATACATGTTAACTTTTATTGGACATTTTTCACATACAAAATTTTTTTGCTAACATACATCTTTTTGGCTTAAATCTATACAAAATATTTATTCCGTTCTCCGTTTCTTAGATATCGATAGACACTCATTTTCGAAACTCTGATCAGTTTCATTATTATCATTACAATTATCGTCATCATTATCACTCTCATCGTCATCATCACTATTACTCTAATCATCATTATCACTCTCATCATTGACATAATTTTCATCATCATATTCATAATTATTTTCTCCCCTATTACTTTCTTGTCTTTGGAAGTAATATTACAATAATTCTCTATGGGATAATCGCTTACAATAAAATCGTCAAATGTAGTTTATTCTGCATTTCAAAAAATAATAATGCTATCAACAACAAGAACAACAACATTTGAAAAGCACGTGAGTACGGTAGAATTATAATTATGCATAAAATGTATAAAAGTGCAAAAATTTGTTAATTGCTATGTCTAGAAAGAATTTTTTTACAAAAACATATCATCCGTTGTTCGAATTTGAAGCGTCCGAGTCACGTTTTTTCTGCGCGCCGCAGGCTGAAACAACGCCCCCCTCCACTGTTCACTTTCTGACTCTCGGAGTAGGTTCAACTTTAAACTAATGCTACAACAACAATTTTGAAATAATTGAGTTAAAAACTACTGTATTCATTAGTTTAACCATCTCCCTATGGGTTTCTACTTAAATAATCCCTTAATGTTAATAAACAACTCCTCAACGATTTTTTGAACAAAAACTCAGCTTTTAGTGGTCGTACACAATTTTTTTTTAAATGTGTATCAATATCTCAGCTATCGCATCCATTTATCGGCATTTCGGTATTAACAATTGTCGAAGAGTTATTCTATTTGTTTATAACGAAAAAACGAACACCAGTTTTGTTTATCTGTTTCAACAAATTAAAATCAACATTTCATTTGCGTACCCGTATACCGCTGTACGACTTCTAGATCGCTGAGAAAAAACACTCAAAAAAAAACATAAATAGTTATAAACAAATTTACTGTGCGAAAAACTAGTAGATATTTTTACTTGAAATTTTGCAACTTTATTGTATGTTATAAGAAGCTCCTTTAGTTCCAATATAAAGTTAATGCAATATATTTTTCTATTGTTTGTAAACAGTTTAAAAAACAGCCCTTCTAGCAGGTTTTTTTGCAATAACTAACGAACACATTATCCGATTAAGATGGGCCTTAGCTCATTTTGTAGGTATTTTCAATGCGCACTTTAGTTTGAGACTTTTTTACTGAAAAAGAATAGTTTTTCCTAGAACTCGAAAAACCTTTTTTTCACATCTTAATTGTTAAATAAAAAGTTTTCCCCAAAAATGAAAATGAGACATACGATACTACATAATTACTATTATCATTCTGAAGGTCAGAAATCTACTAACAATAAATTTCAAAATCACTTCTTATGAGGCGTCCTAAGAGTCCCATTTAAAGAATATTTTTGAAAGAATTTCGATATCCTAAGGAACAAAGTTATTTTTTAAAAAAATATCTCCTTATGTTTATCTAGAATTTTCCGCATTCATTTTTATCGGTCAGCGGCACCCGCTGCCTAATAATTTGAAAATCACGATTTATATCCTAATCGATGAATCGATATTTCTTAATAATATCAGCTTTATCGACTGATTTACGACTTAATGCATTTTCAGCATTAAGATGGATGCCAGGAAATCGAAATTTAATGAAGTAATGCGTCAAATTAGGAAAATAAATTCTTTTTAAAATGTTCCTTCTGAAATATTGCTTTGCATGCAGTCAAAACCAGTAATTACGCGAAATTTGTATTCTGAATTTAAAGCGAGTAGTAAATCCGAAATTTGCTTTACTGCTTTTGTGAAAATAATTGGTAGGATAACAGAAGCTTTTTGAAATTATTCCGCATAACTAAATCGCTAAAATAGGGAATATTGTAGTTACAAATTTAATTAGCTATTTAATATTTTAACAGAAATTTTAAATTTTGAGGGAACTTTTTGATATTATTGTTATTAAATATACTCGACAAGTTCTTCCTTTCCAGCCTTTTTTTCTAATTACGTAAATGACACTTTTTTCACTACTATACCATATATACATGTATATATATATATATATATATATATATATATATATATATATATATATATATATATATATATATTTCAGATTCTTGAACCATAGATTATATCCTTTTTCATTTTGTCTTTTCTTGGGTTTAGATTCTTTATTTAATAAAAAAATCCAACAATTGACGCTTCGCCCTTTATTTAAAGTTTTTTTTTGTTTTTTTTTTATTTACCCTTCTAAGAATATTTTAATATAATTAAAAACATTCATATAAGAACATATCTACAATTTTTAAAAAAAGTATTTAATTTTACCAGTACACACCTTGACATTTTATTTATTGATCAATTATGAAATGCAACTTTTCCATCGTCTATTTAGGTACTGAAGATACATGGAATGCGAATGTATTTTGTTTTTTATATTTTACAATTCACCAAAAAAACCGAATAAACGCATATATTGAATTTAATGTTTAAGAGGATATTCAATTTTTGATGTTTTTGATGTTTATTAACAGGATCGAATACTTAATATTTTTATTTAAATCTGGCTCAGATTTTCTATATCCGTTTTGTCCTTAACAGTGTTTTTATCATTTTTAATTTGTATCAATTCCTTTATCTGCAATTTTTGATAATTCATATCTTTGTTTTTAATTATGGTACTGTTATAAATCAATGTATGTTTTTCGTCTTGTGTGTGTTTGTTTAGCGCTGTTGAGGAGCTTTTCGTATATTTATGGTCATGCAGTCTTTATTAGTAATTGGCTCGTCATGCCTATATATTTTTTGGGACAATTTGTGCAAGAGATCGAATATACTACATATGATTTATTCGTGAGAGGAGTTTTACTTTTTAAATTAGTAGTCTATTTAATTTATTATGCGACCTGTGGCATGCTTTTTTAAAATGGATTTTATTTATTCTGACATGTCACTAGTGTAAGGTAATGCTACATATTTTTGCTGTTTATGTTCTACGTTTCTTGTTATTAGGTTATTATAAAATGTGTGTGTTCGTTTATTAATTATTACACATTCGCATTTCAGGTATCTTCAGTACCTAAATAGATGATGTAAAAGTTGTAGTTCATTATTAATTAATCAACAAAATGCCAAGGTGTGTACTGGTAAAATTAAATACTTTTTAAAAAATTTAAATAGTGTTTTAAGGTGTTTGTTTGTTTCTTAAAATTGTAGATATGTTCTTATATGAACGTTTTTAATTATATAAAAAATAAGGAGGGTAAAGAAATTTAAAAAAAATTTTGAAACTGTCTTAAATAAAGAAGAAATGTCAATTGTTGAATTTTTTATTAAATCAAGAACCTAAACCCAAGAAAAGATAAAATAAAAAACGGATATATATATATATATATATATATATATATATATATATATATATATATATATATATATATATATATATATATATATATATGTTGTTGCGTAGTGTTTCACGGGTGGGAACATGTGATTCAGTATTAATCCGGGAAAACATCCGTTCGTTGGTTTGGTTTCCTGTAGAAATTTGCAGACGTTTCGCCAAAATCCCATTTGGCATCTTCTGTGCTTGGTGGTTGTAGATCAACTGAAAGAAAAGTCAGCGTGCAGCGTGCTTTATACGCGGTCGCAGATAGTAGCGGTTGGTTGGCGTTGGCTCCGCCTCCCTCTCGAGCGCCACCGTTGGTGTCAGTTTAAGCGTGGCACGCGTGTCGGTACCGTGGTCCCGCTTGAAGAGAGTTTTCCAAGTAGAAGGCAGATTCAGTGCATCGTCCCTCTTGTTCAGAGAGCCGTTCTTTTCAATTTCGATGGATTCACGAATCAATCTTGCCTTGTAGTGTCCTATATTAGCGATTTGCTGGCCGGTGTCAAAATCAGTTTTGTGTGCTGTCTCGTGCTGGAGTCGAAAAAGCGCCGATGTTGTCTGTTTGTTTCTTATACCGAGCTTATGTTCTTCTAGTCTAGCTGATATTCTGATATATATATATATATATATATATATATATATATATATATATATATATATATATATATATATATATATATATATATATATATATATAAACATTAGTCTCGTGTTAAAAACTGCGGAGAACTCCAGAATGATGGAAAAACTTCGGATCTGAAAAATTACGACAACGCTGTTTCGTCCTAATATGAGACTCGTCAGGCTATTGCACTCGATCAAACTGTCACCTCGGATTTGTGCCCTATAATCTGATTTTAAAATTAAAAACAACAAGCAAGACAACAAGGGCGATATCTTGATGGTTCACTCAATAACACAAGACTAACAATGTTGTATAAAACCGCCGTGTGATGGCGCGACGCGCACTATCGGTACCGGCAACAAAGTCTACCATGCATTCTGCAATCAAAGCTAGGTGTCGCACCAACGATCTGCCCACGAGAGCACCATTTTGCGTATTTTTTAAGCCAAAAAGTCAACAAACAGATAAGTTTTCGTCCGTGAAATTTTAAAATCAAATAAAATAAATCTCTGCTAAGCGTATATTAGGTTGTGGTAAAAAGTGAGTTCTCCTCTTAATGCATATCCTTTTGAAGATGTATGGGATTCAGTGGAGGTTCAACTTCGTAAAAAACGTATATGTACTCTAATCCAACTTAATGTAGAAATACCTAGACTATGGAAAGTTTATCACAGTTTTATACCGTGAAGTTGGTTAGTAGCATGTCTCAGCAATGTGAGAAATATAAATAACAATGGTGACTGGACAAAATTGAAAAAGGGGGATTCAAAATAGGTCACTGAAATGTAAGACTATAATGAACTGAATCTTTTAGGGATTCTGAAGGTCATATATTACCAATTTAGCATCATTTTTATAAAAATTTTTGATGATAGGTTTTTAAAAAAGCCTAATTTACTACTCAAATTTTCAAATTAGATTTGGATTCAGCTCATAAAGGTATATAAAGAATGCTTTTTTTCTTATTATATTACTTCTACTGTCGAATCGATCACCTTACTTACATTGAAGACTACAGGACATTCCTAGGAAAAATATAAAAGAGGTTTTGAAAGTGGCTGACTAATACTAATCGATGTAATAGGATAAAGGGCGAGATAAAATCTCTCTTTTCTCATCTTACTCTTAAAGGTCTTTTTGGTATATTTAAATTGCCTTATAACTATTCGAAATTGTAGGCCTTACAATAATTAATTTATTAAAATCTTCAGTAATAGAAATTTTCAAAACCAAAGCATTTTACAAACTTCTTTAGGAAAATAAAGTTACTTTTTTACATTTTATGGATATTCAGTTTCGACGGTAAAATTGTGTCATTATGGAAATATATTTCGACTATAAACCTATTTTTCTGTCACATTTTATTGTTAGTTCGTGTTTCCTTGGCTTAATTAACATGCGGTTTTTTAAAAATGTAATAAAAGTGTTTGATATTAATTAGCTTCAACAAAAGCCCCACACAAATCTTATGAAAAACAATTTGAATGAGTTTTTTTGATTTTTATTTATTATAAATCGTTATTTTCTCCACATAAGTTAGTACGGGCGTATCAAGATGATCTATTTTGGACATTGTAACGAGGAATACACTACCAGTCAGTACAGCTGATTTATTGATGAAAAAAAAATCATTTGAAAATACATATAATGTTTATATAAATAAAAATATTTTAACTGAACACTACCCGTGAAGAATGTGGAATGCATGGAAAACTTTTAATTTTTTTTTTTGGTTTCCTCATAACAAATAACTATGAAATATTTAAAACGAATTACCAAATGGTTGTACTATTCACCTAAAATGGCATGCCAAAACTTGAAACTACATTTTAGATCAGGATTCCAAATTCGAAGTTTGGGAAGAAATTTTTTTATTTGTTCCAATTTTTTTAAAAGTGTCACTTTTATCTTAACAGAGTTGGTTTTATTCCAAAAAAATGTTTTTAAGGGAAACAACAGGACACTCTTCAGCTATTCTTAAACGGTTAGTATAAACCTCAGAGATTTTATATTAAAATGGAGGACATCAAGCCTATTCTAAAATATGTAATTGTTTACAGCCAAAACTGCAATGAATATGTGAGGAAAAAATTATACCCGTTTTGTGCGTTACAACAAAGCCTGGAATTTCATCACATACCTTATCCATTTTTAAGAGAAATGTTTATCCGACACATTTATTTATTTATTATTGCATATTACACAGTACTTTACCATTTTTCGTAATTTAATTCACTTTTTTTATAAAGACAAATCAGCATCTTTAATATAGCATGAAGAATCGATTAAAATCAAAATTAAATTACAAGCGAAAAAAAATTACAGCACATTAATGATTAGCAATATTGCCGGGTTGTGTGACCCTATAGTGAGAATCGAGCCTAAAAGTTCCTAACTTTTTTGACTTTTCGTATATCTTTTCTTTTAAATAAAAGATCTATTTTTTTGTATGTTTCTTTTGGACTGAAATCAGATTGATTATATCGAAATATTTTTTTATAGGTTATCTGCTATTACTCTGTATCATAGAAATGTATATCCCAAAAGTCCGAAGACTTTTATATATGAGTATTTTCTACTTTCTCTAATAATTAGAGATACTGGACCGTTTCATCTTTGATCGTCCCGTTGGCATTAAATATATTGTATTTCCATTTAGCTAATGAAAGAAAGGAGACAGAAATGTATTAAAAATTAACCACTCAATAATTTCTTAGACAAATATTGATTCAGCCATTTTAAATTTTAATAAATTCTCATTAGACTACTTAAAAAACGTAAAATATTTTGCACGCCATATTGGATGTGCCATATCGAATTTTAAAAAAAGTTATTCATAATTCAAGTTTAATAATATATATTTCTGCAACAAATTTTGAAGCCGTTAGTTTTTACCGAATGGATATTTTATCTAAAATAAACCTTGTGCGAATAGAAAATTTCTTGGAACACAAACTACATATATTTTTTTACTGCCAAACGCTTACGATGAAAATAAATTAACTTATATTTAAAAAATTTACCTAGTGCCTGTCATTTTACGCACTGATGTATAATGCGGCATAATACGAGAGCAAACTCAGTATATATATATATATATATATATATATATATATATATATATATATATATATATATAATTTTATAATAAGGTTGTTTTTTTTTCAATATGAATCCAGTTTAAAAAAGTCTTTAACAAGTCAAAATTATCCAAAAAAAATATTTCTTTTGAATTTTTATGCTTTAAAAAAGTTCGAATATCTTTGATAAATAGCGGTTTCTGAACAAAAAACTTCGGAAAGAAACGACAAATGTCAGATAAAAACTTTGATAGTTTGTTATTTTTTTTTAATGAATCTCAATTGTATAAGAGCCAGGCAGAAATAATCAGAGTATATGACAAGGAGCAAAAGTCATGAATAGATAGAGTTAAACAAATATGAAACTTATTAATCATTATTTTTGTTCTGTGCCTCAACGAAAAGGCAGTAAACAAAAACCAGAAGAACCTTAACGCAGATATGTAGTTACAAGGACGAAAAAAGAGTGTTTCAATATGCAAATGAAATATGTTTTTCCAATACAAAACTGAAGAAATAAAAGGAAGACAAGATATCAGAAGAAGCAATAGAAGAAAAGTTGATGTAATACTCTGAGTGAAAAGAATACATATATGATATAAAAAAACAATGGAAGCAAGCGCTACCTAAAGAAGGGAATATAAAGCACTTTATGAAGTGTTATATTAACGGATGATGAGTGTTTTTTTTTCTTTAATTTTTAATTTCAATTTACCGAGTTTTAGATAATTTTTTCCAATGGTCTCTTTCAACTATCTTTCGCAATTTTAATTATTTTTCGATGCTAACGAGACGTCACTGCACCTCGCCATTATTCGGTATTTTTGTACCCATCTCCAAGAATATTTACCGGGTTTATTAGATTAATTTTATCCTTCAGGAAACGTGGAAGTTCGTTTCCGTCGGGATTAATTTATTTTAAGAATTTTTTGTATTATCAATTATTTGTGTAAAACCTTTACCACAAATCAGGGGTTGTTGGTGAAGTTCCGCCATACCTTCCGACTAGAATAAAAACTCTAGCCGCCTCACCTTTCTTCTCACTCACCGGGATAGAAGCTCACAGTTACCGAAGATTAATTAAATTTTATTTTATCAAGGAAACACTTCCAAGGAATGAGCCAATTACGAAGAGGTTATCAAGTAACACTCATCCTTGACTCTTAGTTAACTTTTTATTCACTGTATCAGTATTTTTCTGCAAGTCAAGTTTAATATTTTGTCGTAAAATAAGCGTGTATTCACAATAGAAGACATACATTTGAATTATTGCTCTATATGAGTGTAAACTGTGGAAACTGAAAAAGAGTGACACATGCTGCCTAAAAGCATTAGGTATATGGTGCCATAAAAAAATTCTGAAAATTAGTTAGATCAACATGATCCCAATTGAAAAAGTACTGAAAAGATTGAAAGAATATATTCTACATATTAGTGTTCTAAAAAATAAGAAATTTGATGATACATATCTTGAAAAAGGAAGTTTTCAGAGAATTGGTCGTAAAGGGGACAGCAAAAGGCAAGAAGGGAAGAGGTAAACCAACCAAAGTTAAACTATTTTTAAAAAATAGTAAAAGACACATGTACCATTACTGCGAGACAAAAAGCGATGGAAGCTGTGTCGTACCAATCCGAGAATTGAAGATCGGAAGAAGAAGGTGGATCAATTTTTTTGAACAGTAAGCAGTTATAAAATTAAAAGTTAATTAAGTGTCAGAGACCAATAATGTTGCACATTATTTATTACGTTTTATATTGCTACATTTTACCAAGAGTTGTTTCACGCATTTCTGTGAAAGGTGTCTATAGACATGTAACACATACTATGCAACATTTGATTTTAAGCGACGAAGATTCATTTAAATTCTAGGAAGATCAAGATATCGCTGCGTATCATCGGGGAGTAACATTATCCTGTCTGGTCAGATTATGTATGCTTCCAAGGTAGACGTTATCATCATCGGTTCAGACAAATATGGGCACATAATATTTCTTTGATGTAACAGCCTAATGCTGGAAATGCTGTGATAATACGATATTCTAGTCTGGGATGGTGTTCAGACTTGATACGCAACCCAGTTATGTTACGATCAGAGATCGGCAATAATATTATCGTGTAATATTATCTATAAATTTTGTACTGGATAGTTCCAATAATTAATGAATAATCATTAATTCACAAAATAGAATTTTCAGTTATTTCATCAATGGATAATTTTGAATATAATATCATGTAATGAAATAATTGATTCCTAAAAATATAAAATAATACAGTAGTCGTTAATATATAATTTCAAGCCGAACGGCTTCTCACTCACTCCAGGGAATATTGACTCATACCAGGTATACAAAGATATCAAAAGTATGAAGCTCTATGGGAGTCCTTTCCATGTTATCGGGTCCTAGATGACATAGTCTGCTATAGTTCCTACGCAGTTACAGACGGTTCGCGCGGTTACAGGAGAACTGCTTTTTGAATGGGCCTATACAGATGCTAACTAAGGCTTGCTATCCGTTGCTATTCTGCAGAAGGTTCTTTGGTATCACTCCAATTGTTCATAAAATTATGGGAATCGTTTGGACACTGTTCATTACCCATTGTCTTCGGATTTGCACCTCCAGATCTCGGTATTTGGCGATCTTCTCATTGTCGATTAGTGTAGCTCATTTAGAAAATGTATCTATTAGTGTAATGTCTGGTCTATTAGGAGCAATTGTCTGATCCGTTAGAACCGTTCGGTCCCAATAAAACTTGATCTGGTGGTTCTCAAGAATAGGCTCTAAATTTTATTTCTCATAAGGCACTTTTCCTACCTGTAATAGGTTTAACTTATCTGCTAACACTTAGTGGCTGAGTCGTGTCTTTCCTTATACCCGGTTGCGGCAAACGCTTGGCATCCTCCAGTTATGTGCTGGATTGTCTATGATGTTCGACAGTCATATCTGCATTGGTCATTTTCTATTGCGGAATCTACAATGATGAATTTCCGATAGTTCTTTGTCGAAATAATCTGGTCTTGGATAGCTAACAAGAAACCCTCTATTCCCGGAAACATTTGTCCTGAAATCAACCAGTAGTTCGACCCTATGTTGTCGACATTATCCTGATTGACCTCATTTGAACGCCTTCCATGAAGTGGTTTCTGCAGCCAAGTTTGTAACGTCTCTTGATCTATTTAATGGTAAGAAGCAATATACTGTTCCTTCAACTGTAGTGGCGTTGAATCGTTCGCCTCGCAAATTGCTCGCTGTAGTGCGGAAGAATCCGCTAATATATGGAAATATAAACGTAAGTTTATTATTTGTTGGTCGAGCTGTCCACCAACATCCACCAATCCTCTTCTTCCTTAATGTCTTGGAAACATTGTAAGTTAGCATTCTGAAGATAATGTTTCTGTACTTTTGTTAAGAGCGTTCTTATTTTTCTTTGCACGTTTTGGCTGTCTGTCCTACTCAATTTAAGAATTCCAAAAGAGTAGCTAAGCCCAGAGCACCTTAAACAGGTTTCTACTATTTAGATTAGTTCGTAATACCCGCCTGACCCCCCTGACAAATTCGGTTGTCAATTTGGCTTTCATAGTGCCATGGTCAATTCTTTTAGCCGCTTTTATACCTAGGTATTTGTATATTTCTTCTGCTTCCATTGCAGCTATAGTTTCACCATTCCGCATTTCAAATGCTCCTGGTTATATCTTACCTTTAACAATGTTCAAAATACGGCACTTGTCAAGTTCAAATTGCATTCCGATATCCCTGGAGAACTCCTCTACCATTTTAAGCATTTGTTCCGGCTGGTTTCTGATAGCAGCCATCAGTTTGAGATCATGCATGTATAGAACATGTTTCACTCTTACCACGTTTTGGTTGCTATTTCTATTACTAAAGCCGTATCTGGTAGAGTTCAAACGGCATGATAGTAGGTTCATTGCAAGGCAGAACCACAATTGGCTAAGTGAATCGCTATGAAATAGTTCCCTTCGTATCGGAATTGTGTTAGTTTTAATGATGTCGCTGGGTGGCACTTTCCGAGTTCTCAATGACATGATGCGTTCTAAAAAGGAAACAAAATGATTATTGACATTATCAATATAGTTTTGAGCCATACATGGGACACTGAGTCGAAGGCCTTCTTATAATCCACGTAGGCAACAAAGTTTTTTCTTCGGTTGGAACAGGCTTGGTTACATATGACAGAGTCAACAGTCAATTGTTCCTTGCTTCCCATTGCTCCCTTCTTGCATCGTTACTGTTGAGTTGCAATGATGACATTTTGCTCACAATGTGCATAGATGCGTTAGGTCAAGCCGGAGATGATCACCTTAAACAGTGTGGGAAGACAGGTGATTGATACTTAGCTGGATCATGTCATAATACCGTAATGGTTAATTTTATTACTACACATATCAATTAACGAAATAATTGATAAGGTGATTTTTGAAACCATCATTTGAAGAAGTAATTGATAATTTTAGAAATATACTGTTCATTTCTCTTTATCTCTACATTCTACTCAAAAAACCTGCGTTATTTTTAGTAACATGAAGCTAATTTTCGTGAAATAATCAAAATATATTCTGTAGTAAATCAGTCTAAATATATCATGGCACATAATGATAAAAGGAAAAAAACAACGTGTGTAACTTAAGAATTTATATTTAAAAAAAAAAAAGAAGTTCATTAAATTATATTTAAATCGACCTGAAGTCTAAGCATGACATACAGAATTTGCGGTGGTATAATAAGTGTACGGTGACTAAGCAAATTGTAAAAATGCTGAAACTATACTTGGAAGAAGTGCACTGACCTGAACAGGTCATTAGTGAATGACGACATTAAGTTTTCAGCGGGATTTTACTTTCTTTTTATAATCCTCGAAAGGAGTTTTAGATCTGTAAGATTAGAATTACATATATATTCTTTCAAAATTATGTGTATGAAACAAAAAAAACTTAATCATGTTGGTCTTACTAAAAACCCACATTTTAAATCGATTCATAGATAATTTGGTTAATATATTATAGTAAATACCTGCCTAGTATCTTTAGGCATTATTCAACACGAATTTATCCTACTTAATACTAGGTAACTCACTATTTTTGCCCAAAAGTGGCGATCTGCATCCAAAGATTCCAAGTAATTTTGCAAAATTTACCTTCAAAGCAATTTTTGTTCGAGAATCCACAGTCTGATAATCCATCTTGCTGAATCTTCACACATGCCTAGTTTATTATTTAAAATTATATGTTTTATTATATATTATATCAATAGTAGTTACTTTCATGAAAACATCAGGACTATGAAGGCTTTCTACCTGCACCTCATCATCTTGAGCCCTAGGCCGACATGACAGACCTTGTCAAATGCCATTAACGAGCATAACAGTCTAAGTCTATAGTTAGTCTAAGTGTCTAGTGAACAGTTAGTGTCTTGCCGAAAGCCAAAATGTTCCTGTGGGATGACTGCTAGCTCATCAGTTACGATTCTTAACCCCACAGAGTATTGCTTACTTTTGCCCGGGATATCAGCAGGCAGTAGTTGGCGGCTTTTTTCGCGGATTTACTCTTCTTGTATATCATTGTAATTTCAGCGTACCTGCATGTCTTGGGGTAATGAAACAGCCTAATGATGTTATTCATGATATTTGTTAGCTCAGTCGTTTGTTTTTGTGACAGATGTGAGAGGGCTATGTTTGTTATTCCATCGTCCTCGGGGACCTTTTTTTGGACAACTTTTTGTGATGCTCCGGGTATGTGGTCATTTTCTATAAGGAACAGTTTTACATCCGGAGGGATTTTAGCTACTGCCGGGTGGCAAGCCTCCTTGAAGCTGGATCTCCGGCGTATCTGACCCTCCTCATCACTTTATTTTTCTCCACCATCGGGAGATGATCCGATGAGAATTCATGTATGGGTATGCCAAATATTGAGTGGACTATTGCAACTGCTATGCTGTGAAGATCCAGGACCTTACCCTTCTTGGAGTCAACTCCACCTGCATTCTACGTGAGTATTTTTATAAACCTTGATTTTCTTGTGGTGGTCCGTACACTGGTCTTCCGCTATTTTGTCTGGCAACGTAGGTGAGAATGGGAGGAAATTTATCCTTAAACTACTGCATATCATTTTGACACAATTCTGGAGTTTTTCCGTTTTATCAGACTCGGTGGTGGTTTGGTTGCTGACTGCCCCATTGGAAAGTGTTGGTGATCATAACGTTTTCTTGAACCCGTTCTGAGGCTCATTGATCTTAAATGGTAGGACTGGAAGGCCTTTCTCTGGCTGGTTCTTTTTCTTCCTCTTCTTCTAAGTATAATGAATCCTTCGGCGCTGTGACCTGCATCGAGCTCCATGTTACTGTCCATTGTTTTGTGTTTAATTTGTAGCAGGATTGTAATCTGATCTGTTTTCCAGCCTCTGTTTGTCTTCGTCCAATTTTGATATGATATCAGTGAGTCCTGAATTTTCTTGACAAATTTCTTTTTCTATGATCCCTTCGTTTCTTAGATATTGGTTTTCCTGTGCTATCTTTTTATTTTCGTCAGGTTAGACTGGCGTTTTGCTTTAAAATGAGTAATTATAACTTTGTGGTTTTCAGTTCCCTTGTTAGTGCTTACTGACACTTTTCGAATTGTCACTATTTTTCCATGAACTCTCGTTATTGCTAGATCAATTATGTCTGAAGATTCTCTAATGTCAGAGGTTCAGACATTAAAACTTCTTTAGGGTCTTCAACTGCTTAGACCTCAAAATGTATGTACACACTATACCAGAGTAGTGGCTTATCGCTTGTGGTCGGATTCGCTCGGGAATACTCAGGTTGCTCTGTAGGTACATGTGACTTGACCAACTGCTCAAAGTTGATTCATTTTACGACATAACTGCTCTAAGGACTAAATAGTATTTGTTTTGAAAATAATTTTAATATTTGCGCGATGATGGCCGGTAATCTATATGTGATAAAATATTACGCATGCACCATGGGTAACAAATATTAATACGAAAACGAAAAGGAAATGGAGGTATTTTTTAATAATCGTAGGAAAATTATGTTGTATAACATGTATTATTGGAAATATTTTCTGTACAAATATTAAGCTTTAGCTAGCCTATATTAACTAAAATTATAATATTCAACACTAAAGCTGCAACAAAGTAAAATTACATGTGACTAAATAGGGATTATAATGAAATATTACTGTCTTATGCAGAGAAAATTATGGCTTGCAGCCAAAGTGTACTAAATTTAAGAGATATGACTGCAAACAGTATTACCGACTTCGACGAAGCTGATTTATGACACATATGAAATTGGAAAATTTTGGTGATTATAGTACATATCGAGAGGTCAAATTGGAAGTTTGTGTTTCTCATTAAAGCTACCAAGCTAATTGGAGAGTTGTTTATAAATTTAACAGAAAGTCTCTGATCTAGATAGCCAACAACAGAAATTTAAAAAATTCAGAAATTACGAGGTATGAGATATCTTTAGCTTAGAAAAGTATTTTTTGTAAATATATTTTTACCGTTCAACAGCTAAACTCTTGATTTATTTCTTAAATAAAAAAAAATATAAACTTCATGAAATTCTTGTCAAATTTGTTCATACTTATCGTGCAAAGCTCATAATTAGGCAACTTTATGATCTTATACCAAGAATGGGAAACATTATATTACCATTCAAAATAAAACGAGCCTTTGAGTGCACATGGGGGCTGAGACCCAAAGTGCTATTTTGAATATACACTATGGTGATCCGCCCCATGATAATGTACGCCGCTATTGTATGATGGCGTAGTGCAAAAAAGCGCAAACGCTGTCTTCACCTTGACAAACTTAAAAGAACGGCTTGTGTTAGAATGTGAGTGCGATAAGGGCTGCTCCCACCAGGGCTCTCGAAGTCCTTTCAATTATACATAGAGAACGGAGCCCTGAAGATTATTTATCGTCTCAGTTGCCTAAGGCATCTTGGAATTGTAATGGGCGGTAACTCATGTGTCTGGAAAAGCGCGATGGAGAGGTGTCCATTACTCCCCATGCAGACATATTACATGACACCGATTTTAAAACCCAACCTCTCCCGAGAGATATTTCTGTTATGTAGAGAGGATTGCGATTGAGTGCAAAATCTTCCGAAAAATGGATCCTGTTGGTATACTCATGGATCTCAACAAGATGAAAGAGCTGATGCCGGAGTGTTCGGCAGGAACACGGAAGTATACGCTCTATGCTTTCAAGCAATGCGCGACAATCTTCACAGCGGAAATTTATACTATTCTGCAGTGTACCCATCTCTATGAGAGGAATGTAGACAGGAATAGGGTAATAAATATATGCTCAGATAGAAAGGCTGCGATATTGGTACTGAAATCTAGTGTTGTAACTTTGCGACTGGTGTCAGTGCAAGGACGTACTGAACGGCATAACAAGGAACGGCTGCATAGTCAGACTTGTGTGGGTTCCGGGTCACACGGGCATACGCGTTAATCAGGAAGTAGACCGTCTGGCAAAGTTGAATTCGGCAACTGAACCGTATGGACCCCTACCAATACTGCCCGTCGCAACTGCTCTTGGCAAAAGGGAATTAAAATCGGTGCTGGAAAGCAAATTTATTAAATCATGGAGGGAGGCTCCTGGAATGAGGTGTGCTGAGAAATACATAACTGGACCTACCGCACGGCGTACTAAGAAGCTTCTCTCCTTAGGAAGGAAAGAGCTACAAATTGTGGTGGGATTGTTGAGAGAACATTGTCACCAGAGGGACCATCTTCATAGAATCGGTGTCGAAGACGATCCGACGTGCAGATGGTGTTTGGAGAAGGATGAAACTATTGACTATGTTCTCAGAGAGTGCCCAGCACTTAGCGGACTGAGGCAAGGATATTTCACAGTATTAGACACATGACAGCCCAACTTGAACCAACAGAAAACATCAGAATATACGAAAGTATATGTCAAGGTTATAGTCACAGTCAGCCACTTTTTGTCTCAATGCCTAGAATAATAGAACGTCAACTAACTAGCGAAGAATAAAATATTTGAAAGCCCAAATTGTTATTATGCGTACTTCAATGAAGGTGACGAATGTCGAGCTATTGTTACCACCACGTAAACTAACTTGAATTAATGTGAACTAACCGGAACATATGTACCGCCGTCTTGAAAAGATAGCTCCAAAAGAGTTTTAATAGTAATGTAGGTAATGAAAATCAATGTTTTAAAAAATGCTAAGATTTGTCTTTATGTGAAGAATTTACCGACGAATAAAATATTTTGATTTTTTCGTATCGTCCTAATTTAGTGTCATCGGCCAAATCGGTGTACGGACCGACAAAGTTGAGATGATAAATGGAGAGACAAGTCTCGGATCTCAAATCAAATTAATTCAATTTATTGATCAAAAAGAACAATAGTATATAAATCGTAGTTGTGTTGCTCACAACCTTATGGTCTCGTCAGTGGAGCTGTATCGGACCGAGAACAACATTCGCAGAAATCAATTGTTTATATAAAGTATAAACTCTGAGACATGTCGGCAGGATATAAGTATGCTGAAGAGATCGTAAGGTGATCGAAACGAGTATAGAGAGAGCAGAGTTGTATTTGCAGTAAATAAACTGTTTATATATATATTTTTTTCTGCTTGAAAGGAGGATATATTTAGGAAATGGCAGAATATTCTTTTTTATTTATTTACTACTGAAATCTTAATCTTTAAACGGAAAGTAACATTAAAATATATTAAACAAACAAGTAACCAATAGAAATATACAGTGTAGAGGTAAAAGTTGGTACAGGAATAAACAGAGCTGAAACTGCAAAAAAATGAAGTAAAAATATTAAGGACAATCGGCCTACAGGCAGAATAAGTAAGAAAAACAAACTAAAAAAATGAAAAATAAACGGCTTTGTGTGATGGAGACCAACAACAAGAAACAGATAATGGAGGATACACCTGCAGAGAATTAAAACATACCGAATCGTCAAAATACGCATGTGTTGCATTCCAGAGGGGATAAAACTAAAAAGTCGGCCAACAAAAATGTATAAAGATTATTAGTGCTTAATACCAGGCTTAAGTATACAAGTAAAACAGAATAAGAGTCTCTACTAACAAGAATAAGTAAACAAATAAGAAATTATCACAATGTTTTCTAAAGAATTGTTAACGATAAAAATATTTTACTAAAAAAAATTATTTGGAGGAAACTCGGTAATAGGTATAAATTTAAGAAACAAAATAATCAAAATTTGTTTATTTATAGTTAAATTGCTGTAGGTATTTGCAAAAAGTAACATTTCCAGGCTCAAGGATACAAACATAAAACAACTCTTTACGGAAGATATCAATAAAAGATTAATGAACGTCAAGGAGCTGATTCTCCAAAACGCAGAACTAGAAAACAAATGGCTTTTAATGAAAACAGAAATAGAGGAAAGTCAAAGAGAAATACTAACTCCAACAAGATATAGAAAGCAGCAATGGATGACAGAGGAGATACTGGACCTCATGGATGGGAGACGACAATTCAAAAACAGAGATACGCAAAAGTATAAAGAAATAAACAAGCAAATCAGATACAAGATTAAACTAGCGAAAAATAAATGGCTGCAAGAAGAATGTGAAGAAATAGAAGAGTATCAGAGAAAACATGATAGTTTTATTATGCACAAAAAGATAAAAAAGATAACTTATAGTAACAGAAAGAGAGAAGCGACACTGCTTAAGAATGCAAAAGGCAAGCTAATCTTAGACACCCAAGAGAAACCTAAAAAATGGACAGAATACATCAAAGACCTGTTTAAAGGCAATAGAGTAGAGCAGATGGAGATTGAGGTAGAAGATAACGAGGCATTAACGATACTAAAAGATGAAATAAAAGCAGCTATAAGAAACAATAAAAATGGAAAAGCACTAGGTCCAGATCAAATCCCAGTAGAAATTTTAAAATGCATGAATGATGATACCATGGATATATTGTTAGATCTGTTCAATACAGTATATAAAACGGGGAATATACCCAGAGAATGGTTACTCTCCACCTTTTGCGCTATTCAAAAAAACAAAAATGCAAAAGACTGCAGCGAATATAAAACAATATCTTTGATACGCCATGTACTCAAGGTATTTTTAAAAGTAATACACGAACGCATTTATAAAGAACTTGAAAAGGGGATAGATGATAGTCAGTTTGGATTCAGAAATGGTAGAGGTACCAGAGACGTGTTGTTTGCACTTAATATGCTTTCACAGAGGTGTATGGATATGAACACCGATATACACATTTGTTATGTTGACTTCGAGAAGGCTTTTGATAAAATTAGACATGAGAAACTAGTCGTGATTCTAAGAAGAAAAAACATAGACAACAAAGATTTAAGAATAATAACTAACCTATATTGGAATCAACGCGCACAAATAATAGTAGATAGCGAAACAAATCCGAAAATTGAAATAGGAAGAGGAGTGAGACAAGGATGCATTTTGTCACCCCTACTATTCAATGTGTACAGTGAATCGATTTTCGAAGAAGCACTGTTAACGAAAGGTAAGGGAATAATAATAAACGGAAGAGCTGTAAACAACATAAGATTTACAGACGACACTGCTATCATAGCTAGCTAGCTCCGCAGAAGAACTCCAAGAACTAGTGAATGAAATAAATAACGTTTGCGAGCAACACGGATTAAAAATGAACACCAAAAAGACTAAATATATGGTAATAACTAAAAAACAAAACATGCAAACAAGCATAAAGTTGTGAGGTGTGAATTTAGAAAAAGTGCAAAAATACAAATACTCGGGCACATGGATAACAGCAAATAATGAACAAACAACAGAAATAAGAACGAGAATAGAAATGGCAAGAAGTGCGTTTGTAAAACTTAAAACCGTTCTGTGCAGCAGAGACATCACTCTAGAACTAAGAATGAGTATTTTAAGATGTTATGTGTTTTCAGTGCTGCAGTATGGGTTGGAAGGCCGGACACTAAAACAAGAGCACATAAATAAACTGCAAGCGTTTGAAATGTGGTGTTATAGAAGAATGTTGAGAATATCTTGAACGGAGAGAAAAACAAACGTAGAAATATTGCTAGCGATGGACAAAAACTATGAAATAATTAACAACATAAAAATAAAGAAAATGCAATATCTTGGACATATAATGAGAGGCCAGCGATACGAGTTGCTTAGATTGATCATGCAGAGTAAAATAGAAGGAAGAAGAAATATCGGAAGAAGAAGAATTTCATGGTTGAGAAATTTGAGAGAGTGGTTTAATTGTAGCTCAGTAGAACTTTTTCGAGTAGCAACAAATAGAGTGAGAGTGGCAATGATGATATCCAACCTCCGATAGGAGATGGCACCTGAAGAAGAAGAAGAAGGTATTTAAAATAGTGAAAAAAATCGAATTTTTGGCTAATTTTATTGTATATCCAATATCTTTGCAGAGCAGAATATGAATCCGAATTTTTTTTGGCTGCACTAATAAGTTTTTTAAGAAAAAATAGTAATATTTTTTATCCAAATATGTCGTATTTTTATTTTTTCACCTTTAAATTCGGCTACTTTGAGTAAAATTTTTAATTTTCAACAAAGACTAGGAAAACCTGCAATTATAAACGATTTCTCATATTTTTATACTCGTTTTTTTATCTTGAAAAATAACAAAAGGGAACAAATAATTTTGTCATTTAAACTGAATATGTTGTTCATGTTTATATTTGTTTTTATTTCATTTAAAAAATATCTTTAATAGTTGGTTATATACATTTCAAATAATATTATGAAATGTTCTAGATAAAATTTCATAGAGGCATGTTATTTTCTCAAAGCAGCACCAAACACGCTGGCATATTACGGTGAAAACAACTTTTAATAATAAATTTCAATCAAAGCAAACGTGATACGCTTTTAGTTATAAACAATGTTCAAAGCTTGATTTGTGAAGTAGAAAATTAGTGCTAACCGACACCTTACTAGAATATTTAGAACCTAGTTTCAGTCAGTAATATTCGATCACGTTGGACATCACTGCTGTTAATCAGGCGGTTTTATTATTAAAATAGAGTTTACCATCGTAACAACCTAACTCAGACAGGTATACACCAATTTCGCAAGTTTTTTTATAGGTTATAAATCTAAACCACCTAAATAAAAAGTTCGCATGCGTCTCAGTAATTATGTAAAATAGATGTGGAGTATCTGAAATACGGATTAAAAATTTTTACTTGCGGTGTCAATGATAGCATGTTCTGATCTCATTCGCCATTTTCAAAATTTACTGTACGGCGTCTGTGGGCGAACTGATGCTTACGACTCGGGTGCGATCAGTTTTGTGCGTACGTAGGGCATGTTCGTTGACTGTATGGTTCTGGCCAATCAAGTTGCGAGTTGAAAGTGTTTGGAATCGTGTTGCCGAGTTATGATCCATTTCTTTACTACCTGCTACTGGTTGATGATTCGTGAGCAAGTTTTTCCAAGTATTAGACAACCGCCGACTGTCGTCTCTGCTAGTTAAGTTGTTGGATCTCTTTGCAATTTCGATGGCTTCCTTTATATTACTTGTGAACAAGTTGCCACATTTCGATAGCATTTTTGTTCCTGAGAACTTCGTATATCCTGTGTTTAACAGAATAAATTGTTTTTGCTTGACAGCATTTATGTGTTTGTCTCTTTTGGCGCTTATTTTACCGTTGGTTTGATGTAAGATGCGCTGCATTCTCCGCATGGAATTTTGTACACTTTCTGATTTTCCAGAGGGATTTTTTCTTTAGGTGTTGGTAGGAGATCTTTTACTTTGCTGTCTATGGTGAAAATAGTTTCAATGTTGTGTCTCTTGAAAAGTTTTGCAATTTTGTCTGTGGTGCCTCTGACATAAGGAACAAGCTTTGGAGCTCCTCTTTTGACTTTCGTGATTTTTGGCGGGCCAAGCTTTTGTTTTTTTAGAGTTTTCTCTATATGTTTTTTTTTGTAAGCATTTTTTGTTAGGGCGTCTTACAGTATGTTCATTTCTTCGTGGTAATTTTCTTGATCTGTAAAGACCTGAGATAGAAACGCAAGTGATTTCACTACAGCAAATAATTGAGTGGGGTGATGATGTGAATCGGCGTCGGGGTATCTGTTGGTATAAGTGGGTTTTCTGACAGTGTGTGAAAGCAAGCCATGTTCTTTTCTTTTTAGTAGGATATTTAAAAAGGTAGTCTTCTTTTCTGTTCTATTTCTATAGTAAATTTGATTTTGAGATGTATACTGCTTATGTGGTTTAGCAATTTTTGAGATTTTCTTCTCCATCTTGTGTCATCTATGTAACGCAGTCACAGTCTTGTTTCTTGTAAGGAAGTCCCTAAAGCGTTTGATTCAAAATCTTCCATAGATAAATTAGCGAGTGTATGAGATAGCGGGGATCCCATAGGGGCTCCTTCGACTTGTTTAAAACGCTGGCCTTCATAAGTAAAATAGGTGTAATCGAAGCAGTGGTTAGTTAATTCGATGATATATTTTGGCAGATTGTATTTGTTTTCTATTATCGAAAGAGCTTTTTTGACAAGTATTTGCGTGAAATATGATATTATGTCGAAACAAACTAGAAAATCTGTTTCCTGTATACGTATGTTTTTCATTGTTTCGCAGAAATTTTGCGAGTTTTTAACGTTTGAGGCTGTTTTTTCGACGAAGAATTGGAGAACGGTGGCAAAATGTTTTGCAAGGGCCTGAGTTGGAGGGCCAACAGAACTTACTATTGGTCAAAGATATCCGTCAAGTGGAGTTGATTTGATCAATGCTTCGTTGGTCTTTTCCAGATAAGTGGTATTGTCTCTGTTTATTGGTTTATAGACAGGGCCATGTAAAATGGCGATCCTCTATTCATGATTGTCTGTTTCGTTTAGGACTACCGTCGAATTTCCTTTGTCAGTTGAATGCATTGCGGTAGAGGTATCTTTGCGCATGACCGAAACAGGTGCTCCAATAAGAACAGACTGACATAATACGAAAATTAGCCGACTACAGGAGTCATCAAAAATATCAAACATTATATATATATATATATATATATATATATATATATATATATATATATATATGTAAAAGATAAATTACACTCAGTACAGTTGATCATCTCGCAATCGTGCCCTATCTACTGCTTTTCAAAATGAAAAAACAGCAGACATTTCTCGGACTTTTTCGATTTTTTTAGATTCTGTAAATTCCGCCTTTGGGGCTTTATTTTGTACCATGTAGTGACATATTGACATGTGAGAAAATGAACTCTTTACTATACTATGGCGCAGCATAGAGTATGTTCCTGGTTAACTCACAGGTAATGAATTGTGTATTATCATATTTTTTAGATTGGTAATGATGTTTTTATTTGCAAAGTAGTTTTATAAAAAGGTTTTAAATTTGTTCAAATATCCTAGAAATAAAATAGGAGAATCATAAAAATAAACAACAATTTTTCTCGGTTACGGTTTTTCCTGTTTTTACTCGTATTTATGAAAACAGTTTTATTGGGCCACTTGGTGTCGTTTAAAATATTCCAAAAGGCATATAAATCAGGCGTTCGCGTTCGAATTTTTTCCGTTTCAGTGAAAAATGTATAAATGTAAATGGCTGCCGGATATCGAGCGGAGGCCAGGACCAGGCCAGGTTGAAGTGAGGAAATTGAATTAATTGGTAATGTGTTTCCATAAATTGGAATGCGGAATGGAAATAGGCTGAAAAAGTGGAAAAAGAGGGCTCAGAAGTAATGATTTATTGGAGAAGTCTTAAGAAAAGGAGGAGTAATAATAAGTACTATAACAAGTTTAGCAAGCAGCATTCAAAAGGGGGTCAATAAGATGTTGAATATTTTAGCATCATTTATTTTGTTGGTTAACATTTCAGAAGCAAAAGATTAAATTTCCTTGGAAAAAATTGTATAATTGTGAATATTTATAAATATCGTTTGCTATTGTTTTAATATTTAATGACTACTTGAGAAAGAAACTATATATATATATATATATATATATATATATATATATATATATATATATATATATATATATATATATATATATATATATATATATATATATATATATGTAGATATAAAGGAAAGGGTATAATTTAAATTAACTTAATGTTAATATGTAGATTTTCTTCTTCAAATTCCATACTCGATTCGGGCGTTTGTGACAAATAAGAATTTTTATGCTTAAAACCTATCTCTCACGAGAAGTATATAGTCTGCCCCAATCCCTTACCTGATATACCAGGGAATTGTGTACTACGTACTGGTTTCCGTTTGCTTTCAACGTAGTTGTGTCACCTACTATATATGTTGAGTAATAAGTCTTCTATTTGCACTTAACCCCAACTCTCCGAACTGAGCAGTTATTTTATTATCCGAACGAGTAAGGGCATTCTCAGTCAGTACCGTACCAGGTAGCAGATGAAATATTTCGGCGCCTACGTTATAATTGAGGCTATGAGCGATAGAATAGCCCAACTCACAAATGCGTTATTTTGGCTTAAATCCATTACTTTCGATTGCAAATCAGCCCAAACCAACTTTTGCTATTTGTGTCTAGATGGTTCTATAGGCAGTCTTTTGCCATGTTAATTTTTTTGTTGAAGCCGAAGTAAAGCAGCCTAAGTCAGATTTTGTGTGAGATAGGCCGTTCTTCTTCCATGTTGTAACACTGCTGTGTAACAATACACAGTTTGAATGGACAGCAGTGGTAAGTAATTAATATCATAAATAGAGCATTAATTTAGATAATTTTATTTCTTATTTGCAAGTTCCGTTTTGGTTAGGTTTATTTTAGATCTAGAAGAACCGTATCTAGATTCTGGATTACCAGATGAGTCTAAGACTTAAGACGTAATTTTGGAGCAGAAAGAAAGCTTAAAACCAAAAAAAAAAACATATTCGTAGTTAAAATACGTAGAAAAGAAATATTGCTGAGGTAAAACGATTAAAAGGGGAGCAGTGTAAAAATTATGTCCAAACCAAGTTGTTCGAACACATGGTGTGTCTCTGTTATAACTAGTGTCACATAAAAATTCGAGTTAATCGCGAAGTAAATTTGTCCAGCAGATTTAGAACCCTATAACTTACAAACTTCATTCATTTTTTACTTTTGTAGATGTTTTTACTAAACAGAGATGTTATAAAACAGACAATAACACATTTAAGCAATCCAATACTCGTCTGCATCATTAAACTGGTGAAAATAAAGAAAAAATAATAGTACGTAAAGAATTATTTAAAAAAGTTTTTTGTTAGGTTTGTTTTAGATCTAGAAGAACCGTAGCAAGATTCTGGATATAAATCTTTACCAGATGAGTCTAAGATTGAAGACGTAATTTTGAAGCAGAAAGAAAGCCTAAAACCAAAAAAAAAACATATTCGTAGTTAAAATACGTAGAAAAGAAATATTGCTGAGGTAAAACGATTAAAAGGGGAGCAGTGTAAAAATTATGTGCAAACCAAGTTGTTCAAATCGATGGTGTGTCTCGGTTATAACCAGTGTCACCTAAAAATACGAGTCAATGGCGAAGTAAATTTGTCCAGCAGCTTTAAAATCCTACAACTTACAAACTTCTTTCATTTTTGCTTTAGTAGATGTTGTCACTAAACAGCGGTGTTATAAAACAGACAATAATACCTTTAGGCAATCCAATACCCGTCTGCATCATTTATCTAGTGAAAATAAAGAGAAAATAATAGTATGTAAAGAATTCTTTAAAAAAGATTTGAATGTTTCTGACAGAAGAATTAGCATAATTTTACGCCGTAAGACAGCTAATTATATACCTCCATGAGACAAAAGGGGATAATATGCAAGAAGTAATAAAACGAGTGAAGCAAAAAAGATGGAAATAAAAGAATTTGTAAATAGGTTTCCCACTTATCAGTCACACCATTCACGAAGCAATATTTCACACATGAGATATCTTAATCTTAGATCTTAGTTTAAAACAAATGTATAGCGAATACGCTGAAAATACTGTCTCTCCTATTTCGTATTTTATTTTTCGGAACATTTTTTCAAAACAATTTAAATCTTCATTTCGATGCTCCAATTACTGATTCCTGTAAAAAGTGCGACAGATTTAATATTCAAACAAATGCTGCAGACAACGATGAAACCATAAAGAAACTTCGCATTCAGCTTCAGCTACATCATAGAAAGGCAGACAGTGTCAGAGAGAGAATGAAAAGTTATAAAATGATGAAAGTATTATTACTGTTTGCTTCAATTTAATGATTACTCTACGTACTCCTGTGTTGTCTACGAGAGAAGCTTACTGTAAGAGACAGCTATAAGTTTATTGTTTATGTGTTCACAAAATGGGCACCAGTCAATCTGTCATGTATGTATGGGATGAATCAATAGCTTCCAGAGGCCCATCGGAAATGGGCTCTTGCCTTTTACATTATTTAAAAAGCTAAGCAACTTCTAAAAAGTTAATCATATATTTTAATCAATGTGGTGATCAGAACCGTAACATAAAAATTGCGCTTGTTTGTAATTAAGTTTTTGTCCACTCAGATGGTTCTATAGAAGAAACTGACCACAAATTCTTGGTTAGTGGTCATTCATACTTACCCTGTAATCAGGATTATAGCTTAATTGGAAAGAAGAAAAGTTCTTCAAAGATATTCTTTTTCCAGATCATTGGAAAATATAATCAGAAGTGCTATGAAACACTCTCCTTTCTTAATCACTTCTATGATAAGTGAAAGTTTATATTCACTTTTATCACTTTAGGATCATATTGTGAACAGGAAGAAGACTACTGATGGTGATAAAGTATCCTAGCTACAAATTAAGTGGCTAAACTTTAACAAAGATGGACCTTTTTTAATTAGTTATAAAGTTTCAAACAATGAAATTGTTGAATTACAAACCATCTATATAAATAAGAGATGGCATCCAGAACTGTCACACACTTAAATTTATTATATCTAAGCGACAATCAAAGAGATATAAAGAAGAAGAAAAACCTGTTAGAGCTCTCACAATAGATACTTCCAGTCTACATTAATTTTTGTCAAGTCCTAAAAACTACTGAAGAGGCATCAGAAAATTTTATAGATGTGGAAACAGATAAAGGTGAAGTTCCTATAGCTAGAATCTCTTCTTCCTAATAAGAAAGAATATTTTGTTTATTATACATGACTATAATGTCTAGTTACTTTCTCTAAACTTTGTTTTTACCCTAGTTCGCAGATACTACTAAAAATTACGTTTTTCAGTATTTATCTTAACATAAAGTCAATGTTTTTTGTATTTTCTTGATAAATAAAGAGTCCTATTTGCATAATTTGTTTGCATTAATTTGTCGGCCAATTTCTTTGTAATAATCCAAGAAAATGGAAAAGTGGCTCAACTCACATTTTTTTTTCAATTAATTGAAAAAAGTCATAAATTTAAAGTTTACATAAAATATATGCCCTTTTATAATATGAATCTGGGAAATTGTTTTAAAAGATCTGTTTGTTTTAACTTAAAGCTATATCTTCGTTTTCACGATTCTTTATTTTTTTATTATCTTCAAACTTTCTTTTTGGGATTAGGTCATTTTACAGCTCTGTTTATGAAACGCTATTTGTTTATAGCATTAAAAGACAGTAAAAACATTACATTTTCGTACTGCGATTAATCCCATCTTGATTTAGATTATCAATTGTTGGGCGTAAAATATGAAAATGTGTATTTAATCAAAAGAGGGAAAAAATGGTATTTTTCAAATGTTTATTGGTTTTTAACTCGAAAGCTATCGGGCGAAAAAATTCTAAGAGACACCTTTTGATTAGAATCGGCCGAGGAAGACGAAAATATTTTATAAAATAATAATTTTTTGTTTATAGAAAATTATCTGAACATTTTTCTAGAATCCACCCTCAATATTCATAATCAGGGGGCCAAAATACATATACAAAACTTTGGCGAAGCCAAGTCTCTTCATATACTGAGAAAACGCGCTGGGCTTCTCAGTTCAGGCGGTGCTCTTAATTCTCTCAAAAATAGCCGTGCAAAGAAATTGGAGAAAGAACTAACAACCCAGTAGTTGCGACGGGTTAACTTATTCTTATTTGTTAGGTTTATTAGTTGAAACTTAAAACATGTTTTACAAAAGAAATAGAAAAATAATAGAACCATCTCATGACTTTATTAGTAACAAACCTGCTGGATATAAAAGTTAAATAAGCAAGATGGTGGCAAAGTTATGTATTTTACTCGGCAGAAGCTAATAAATCCTAAAACTTATTTCCCTAGCCAAGAAAACGTTATAACAGCCTGCTCAAATCTATGTTGCTTGATCGTTCCTTTATTTGTTTAGTAAATTTTAACTTACATAATATATTCCTTTTACCTTAATAATACCAGTAATAATAATTTTAGCAAGTTGAGTTAAATGATTTCAATTTGCTGACGTATGGTAAAGTTGCAAAATATATTTTGAAAATTACCAATATCTGATATCACTTAGATATGCACAGAAAGATAAATGAGGATCTAGACCGTAGTTACACTAATTAAATTCCCCGTGAACTTCAAGATTCCCGTGAACTTTGGGATCTTCGTCCCATTAGTATTTTGCACTATATGTCAAAAATATTAGAAAAAATAATTAATAAACAACTTACAGAGCACGTGGAGGTTAACCGAATACTGCCTGAGACTCAATCTTGGTTTAGAAGGATTCACGGTTGTTCTACTGCTCTGGCAAATGTCGCTGATGATATATTTCGGGTGACTGATTCAGGAGAAGTAACAGTCCTGACACTGCTCGACTTTTCGAAAGCATTCGACACTCTGGACCACCGATTGTCATTAGCAATACTTCACTAATACTTCACTATATCGGTCTTAGTGATCAAGCCATTTCATTTTTTAGGTATTTTCTGGAGGATTGAAGCCAGTGCGTTAAGCTGGGTGGCGAAATGTCAGAGGAGCTGTCCATAAATTCTGGTGTACCGCAGGGCTCTATTGTGAGTCCTTTGTTATATGCAATCTACACTTCGTGTTTACCAAGTGCCTTGAGAAGGTGCAAGTAGCATTGTTACGGGGATGATACCAAGGTATATTTGTCTTTTAGAAGGGAGGATGTTCTTGAGGCTTGCAACGCTATTAACTAAAATCTTAAAGCAATTCATTCGGTCTCCTTGCAGCATTTCTTGTATCTTAATCCGATAAAATGCTGTATAACGATATTTGGAAAAAAGACTGATTGTTAAAAATCTTATAAATTTAAAGATTGGCGATTTAGTTCTGCCTATTGAGGATAGTGTTAAAAATCTGGGTGTTGTTTTTGACAGTACACTGCGATTTGATAAGCATGTTTCCCATTGTGTTCAGAGTGCTTATGTTAGACTAAAACGTCTTTACAGTTACCGCCATGATTTGTCCATAAAACTTAAGACCTTGCTCTGTGACTCGCTGGTGCTCTCTATTTTTAGCCACGGAGATGTAATATATGGAAACTGCCCGACAGCCATTCAAAAACGAAGAATAGAGAAAGAGCAAAACCATTGTTTACGACTAATTATGGAGTTCGTAAATATGAGAGAATATCTCATAAAATACTCGACTTAAAATGGCTGAATATGGAGAGCAGGAGGTGGTTACATGAAGCTTGTTTTTACCATAAAATTATATGTTATAAAAGTCCACAATATCTATACAGACGAATCATTTTTAGATCCCAAGTGAATAACGATAACATTCGTTTTCGAGGAACAATAACTCCGCCCCTGTATAAATCTTCTCTATTTGAACGCCCTTTTACCTTCAATGTCGCTAAATTATATAATTCTCTTCCGGACTTCTTCAAAAGTCTCACGCCTATAAAATTTAGATATGTTGTCTTCCAACACGCATTTGATAAACAAATAAGAAAATTGTAGTTTCCTCTTTTTCTTTTGAATTTTAATGAAGAAAAATCCAGATTTGTATCAATGCATCTAACTTGGGTGTATAAATGTCGTTTCTTTTCTGTCCTGTGTTTAATTATTATTTAGGCCCTATTTACTTTCAGTCTGGGTTGAGTTGATCAGGGTGGATGTCACTTAGGTGTTATCCACATCTGGACTTCGCCCTTTCTGTCTCTACATTATCCTGTATATTAATTAATTATAATATGTTGTTAATTCGATGGAGCCAAAAATAAAGACATAGTTATTATTATTATTAAATTGCAAACGATTAGACCTGTTTTAGCTAAACTAGAAAAATTAGGAATCTATAAAGTGGATTAACTAAAAAAAAACAATTTAGCAGCGAGGAGACTCAAAGATTTGAATTTACTCATTTACAAAATTCAGTTGATACACGAATTGAAGTCTAATGGGCATGTACAGCGAAGAGAATTCGTTGAATGGATTATTGAACATAAACGAGTGATTTTTTGAGTCAAAAACATCCTAACCGATAAAGCTCATTTTCACCTTGATGGCTTCGTTAATAGTCAAAATTGCCACATTTGAGCCAAAACCCACGTCTGATTGTCAAAAAGCAAATGCATCCACAACGTGGCACTGTTTGGTGCGGATGTTGGGCTGGAGGCATCATTGGGCCATACTTCTTCGAAAATGAGGCTGGTCAAGCAGTGACTGTCATTGGTGCTCGATATCGTAATATAATAACCCAGTTCATTCTACCTAAATTGGATGATACTGATGTGGACGACATGTGGTTTCAACAATATGGCGTCATATGCCATACAGCCAACAATTCAATTACTGCATGAAACATTTACTGGTAGTGTATTATTTCGTTTCGGTTATTAAAATTGGTCCTCTGGATGATGTGATTTAACACCATTGGATTTCTTTTTTTGGGATTTATTGAAGTCAAAGGTCTATGCCAACAAGCCCACAACCACCTGTGCACTGAAGGAAGAGATTTAACGCTACATTAACAAAATTAAGCCACATTTATGCAAAATGGTCATAGAAATTTCGACAAAAGAGTGCAAAGTCGGTGGAGACTATTTGCCCGATATGCTATTCCATACCTAACCCTATCCTATGTACTTTATAACATTGGTACACCCTTTATTTTTGCTTCAAAGCAATTTCGTTGAAGTTTAATAAAAATCCGGATAATGAAGCTTGCTAAGAAACACACAATCAGACCTAACGCATTCCTCATTAATAGGTTTTCTCCCTTAAGAGAGAAGAATACCATCAGGCAACTTTCATAAAATTGGCATCATATGACGTTTATAGGAGAACGCCACTGTTAGCCATATTCTCAGATAGCACTGAGAAAAAGGAATATAGTGTTATTACCAGAAGGAATCAGGAAAGTTCCGACAACTTAGATATTATCATTATCCACAGTTAAAATAAAATCATGAATATATTTTATTCCACTCGACATTTGCATTCCTATATCTTCATGAATATCTAACATATCTAACAATTTGTCACATTATTAAACTAACAGCAGTGTTGTCTCTTCACTTAAACAGAATAGGTGGGGCATCTAGCACCTTGATTTAGTGGTTTAATTATTCTCTACTAGCAGTTAAAAAGGTTTTTCCCAATAGTATTTGTAATTTTAACTTGGAAATTTTTCTCTCTAATGAACGTTGTTACCCGATATATTTTTTGTCTATTTTTCCTTCCATTTAGAGCAAACAATTAATTGTTCGTTGAAAGGATTATTTAATGTTTTAAACTTTTCTCTGAAATAGATACACTTTTTTCTTTTAGATTTATTTTTTTAATTTAAAAAGGCGGAAACTTTAGTTGTTTTTCTTCCATTCTGATCATATTTCTAAAAATATTTCATTACCAACAGCACAATTATAACGTTCTTCTTGATTTCATATTGTACAGGATGTCTAGTTTTTCCAACTTTTGTAGTTTATCTCTGTTATTATTAAAGATAGAGATTTGCAATTTTTTCTAACCTGTGACACTTTTTTGTTAAACAATTTTTAAGATACCGATAAAAATTAAAAAAATTTTATACACAAGCCCCGTTGTAACTTAGTTAAAATGTGAGTTAATGACAAATTAAAAATTGGTTATTTGTAAGGTTGGTGTGTATTTTTGTGAGATATTCTACTACATGGTTTACCAGTGTAAATTACTTGTTAGAATTGCATAATTTTTCATTCACATTTTGTTTTCTTTTAGTACGTTGTTATTCAATAAGCTTAATGAAAAATTGACAATATTTTATTGGCGAAAATTGAAATGTTATTTAAAGCAGTTATTTATTTAAACTACAAACATGTAGAGCAAAATATTCGTAAATTTTCGTTCAATTTTTCCATATAACGAATTATATTATTAAATTTAGATTTTATGGCATCTATCTTATTGCAAGAAAATGCATTATGTCGTAAATCGGTCGATAAATTTGGCGTAATTGAGTAATATTGATAAGGGTATAAATCCTGACTTTCAAATTGTTAGGAAGCGAGAATATATTAAGGGCTAAAAATATACGAAAGCGAGACAGACTTTTTTCACATTAAAAATTTATTTAGATTGAGGATGAAATGATATTCTGCTAATACTAAGGATTTGTTTTTGAAATCCACCAGTCAAAAAAAAAATATTTTTATATGTTTAATTCTTATACACAGTATCTATCAAATTTGAAGCTGCTCATCATTCGGATCTCGGTTATTATTCCTGTGTCAACCTCGAGATACTGTTAAATTATGAAGGTTTTATAAAATATTATACTTATTTCAAGTAACGGTCGACCCATACTGAAATTTCTGCTGAAGGACGAGTATTGGTATCATTAGATACGCTCAAAGAATGTCAGGTAGTTAGTCTATAAATTTTACTCTTAATAGAATAGAATTCAAACTTATTAACAAAAAATATTAACTAACTACATCATACCTAATAAATAGAAATAAAAGTATAGATTTAGAAAATACACAAAAGAAATTTTAAACTAAACAAACCGTGCGAACAAAAAATAATAGAAGTTAATATTAACTTGAGTGTTTAAGTTTTGAAACCTTATCATGCAAGGATGATAAGAACTTTCCACTGTATATAGGTTTAGCCTATTTTTTTTGCTGAAATATAGTCTCGGTCTTCGAAAATATTTGTTCAGGTTAGTCCAGGTTAATTCATTACGGTACCAGTTAGTGCAGCTAAATCTATAATGACCTGAATTTTTTTCTACTGTTTTTCTTTTAACAATAAAATAGGATTAGTTTTTCTTGAAATAATATACATGTTTAGACTGTATAATTTCACAATGTCTTTCTCTGTGCTTTGGTATAGAGCTAATTTCGTTATATTTTAATAGGTACCATATCAAATACATAGTTTACATAGCAATAATCGAAAATTGGTAGCTTTTCTCCAAATATCTCTAAAACAAAAAGCCCTGAAAATTACTTGAAATTAGTGATTAACGATATCGTTTTTTAGCCGACATCTATAATTTTCTGGTTGATGCCGATATAAAAAGTTCTCTGGGAAATTTATCGATCATTTGTGGGAAACCTATAATTAGGAAGAATCTGAAAATTTGACAGTGTACTAACGTTCATGGGGGATAGCCAGCTAAAATATTTTCAAGATAGCCGTACTTCCGGTTATACCGGAAGTAGATGTCAACTTGCTTATTTTAAATACTATTATTGAATTTTGATTTCTATATAAAACTCTAGACGTATTTCATGCAGTGTTCTATACTTAACTTTCACCGTTTTGGATATATTTAAACTTTTATGTCAAAAATGACGTTTGCGGATCAAAATTTAACAATAAATTTTTCCTATAAGGAAGTGTTTATCGTTTAATTCGGGTTAGTTTTCTTGTAGATGAAGATCGACTTTAGTAGTATTTTTATTATATTTTAAAAATTATTAATAGAAAGTAATCATAAAAGAAGAATAGGAATTTTATTTAAAAAATCGTCATAAGTCAATTTTGTCAAATAGAAATCACCTATTTTTATAATTTTATCATATTAAGCATTAAAAATAAGGGTAACTTTTTATAATTGTGTCTTTTCCAAAAAAATTGTAGTTTTCAAATTATTGGCAATTCAACATTTTTCTATTGTAAAAATGCTGTATGGCTTTTAAGTTTTGTTATTAGTTGGCCATGATGGTGCACCGTAGTGAAAATAAAACAGTCGAACCCTACAGAATTGTTACTATTTCTTGCCATTTGACATTCATTAATAATAATCATACCGGTGCATTTAAATTACACACACGAAGATTATTTAAACTTATTTATTATTTATGGAGAATGTGATAGTTATTTCAAGAACATGCGATACATTCGCGATCCGATATCCGAAGAAACAGAAATCAACACTACCAACTGTTAAAAAGATTCTCAAAAACTTAGATCTATAAAAGCTAAAAGAAATAGAAATAGATCAGTTGTTAATAAAATAAAATTACAAAAATTATTTGAATAAATATTCAAATTGACGCCCTTGAACTTCCAGACATTTTTCGCACCTAAGCAGGAACTCTTCACAGGTGGCTCTTCTTATTGACTAAGAATTAAGTTCTTCAAATGCTATTCTGATGGGCTGAATGCAATCTCCTAAAGTGGTTAATGCGGTGTTGCATACTATATTTTTGATTGTCCTCCAAATCAAAAAAATCAAGTACTGTTAGGTCAAGGGAGCGAGGTGACCCATTCTTAGCTATCCATTGATCATAAAACAAATTTCCCAGATGATTATTAACTAAATGACTATTAAGTGGAGGCGCCTCATGATGTTGATAAAATAGATTTCAACGAACAGCCAGCGGCAAACTAAATAGTTCACTTCCAAATTTCTCAAAATATCGCTTGCCTATAAGTTAAACGTATTTTGTATCTAGAAGTCGTCAAAAATGGCTAACTTACCATGCAAATTCTTGGTGAAATTCTAGGGCGATGACGCTGTCATTTCTTGTAGGACAATACACGTTAAACTGCCAAGATTCTTGAACATTTAACTCTAAATGGATGTACATTTGAATCACTCCAGTAGTGGGAATTGCGTCGATAAAACAATCCATTTTTTGGGAATTCGGTTTCATCCGACCAAATAATATTATCCAAAAAACCTTATTATCTTGTAACCGAAGTAAAATGAATTAACAGAACTCTACTCTCCGTGGAAAATCAGTGCCTTTTAAATGTTGTGCTATGGAATATACATAGAGATGAAAATTTTGTTTTCGTAAAATCCTTAAAACTGATGTTCGAGATAATCCAGACTCTAATGTTACTTGCCTTGTAGATATTGTCGGATATGCGACGAAATATCCTAAAATTATAGTTTCAATATTTTCATTATTAACAACTAGTTTACTTCGAGTTCTTTTTGCTGTTATGGATCCAAAGTTCTTGAAGTTCTCTATAATCCTTTTAACAGTTGGTGGTGTTGGTTTCTGTTTCTGCGGATATCGAATCGCGAATTTATTGCATATTCTTGAAATAACATATTCTCCATAAATAATAGATAAGTTTAAATATGCTTCGTGCGTGTAATTAAATCGCCTTGACATGATTACTATTAATGAATGTCAAATGGCAGGAAATAGTGACAATTCTGTAGGGTTCGATTGTTTTCTTTTCGCTACGCCACGCCGTCATGGGTAACTAATAACAAAACTTAAAAGCCATATAGCATTTTTACAATAGAAAAATGTCGAATTGTCAATATTTTGAAAACTGCAAATTTTTGGAATAGGCAAGCTTATACAGAGTTACCCTTGTTTTAATACTTAATATGATAAAATTATAAAAATAGATGCTCTTTGAAAAAATTGCCTTTTGACGATTTTTTAAAAATAATCTTTATTCTTTTTTTGACCACTCTGTACTAATAATTTTCAAAATATCATAAGACTACTAAAGTCGCTCTTCTTCTACAAGGAAACTAACCCAAATTAAATAATAAAGACTTTCTTATAGGAAAAGAAAAATGTATAGTTAAGTTTTGTTCCGCAAACGTCATATATGACATACAAATTTAAATATGTCCAAAACGGTGAGACTTAAGTATAAAACATTATACATGAAACATTCTTCCTAATTATAGTTTTCGCACATTCGGTCGATAAAGTTCCCGGGAAATTACCCTGTATAAAAGCATATTGCCAATTTTTTTCATAAAATAATATTTTTTTTTGACAAATGGACTTCTTTGTATAAGCATATTTCCATTTAGTCCTCAATCTAAATTAATTTTTAATGTGAAAGAAACAAAATTTCACCCGTCTCGCTTCCGTATATTTTTAGCATTAAGTAAATTCTCGTTTCCTAATAATTTCAAAGTCACGATTTATACGTTTATCGATATTCCTTAATAACGCCTGATTTATCGGCTGATTTACGACATAATGCATTTTCTTGCATTTAGATAGATGCTATAAAATCTAAATTTAATAATATAATTCCTTATACTGGAATATTGGACGAGATATTACTAATATTACTCCGCATATTTACTCAGTCTGAACAGGATTAAAATTTTTGCTTAAAAATATTATCAATTTTATGTTAGGCTTGTTGAATACGAAGGTATTAAAAGGAAAAAAATTGAATGCAAACCGTTGGTAAACTCTGGAGCAGTAGAAAATCTCACCAAAATAATACGATACAAAAAAAATTGTATCGTTTTTGTGGATGTTTTTGAAATTTTTAAAACTATTGAGTTATTTTTTTTTCTATTTTTAGTGTGAATTTGATTTTGGGATGTATGGAGTTTAAATGGTTGAGGGTTTGTTTAAGCTCTTTTTTATTTGCCTTTGAACACGCCAGGATATCATCGGCATATCTATACCAAAAAAAAAATATTTTCCCATATAACCAACTTTAAACCTAGATACTCAATAGAAAACTTACTAAGTCTAACCTCAAAAATAAAAAATTTTAAACTTCCCAAAAGTTCAATTTTAGCAACATTGAACGTTACTAATATATTCTCTAATATTTCATGTAATGAATTTTGCAACGTTATATAGTTTTAGAACTTCTGAAATTATGTATAAACGAAAAATATTTTCAATATAATAATCAGTTTTAAAAATAAACAGATGGTGGGCTCTTCGTTCACTGCCAGCCTAAATATTTATGTCAGAGATCGAGGAATCAATAATAAATTCAAAATGCGGGGAAAAATTTTTCTTTTGATACAGATATGTCGATGATATTCTAGTATATTTGAAAAGACTTGAACAAAACCTCCACCATTTAAACTCTCTACATACCGAAATCAAATTTATACTACAAATAGAAGCAGAAAAAACTCAATAATCTTCCTGGATTTAAAAATTTCGAAAATAACCACAAAAACGATATAATTCAATAAATAGAGGAAACCAACTTACACAGACAATGCTACCTCTCAAGACTTCCTTCACCCTAAAATAATGATACGCCGTAAGTTCTCTATACTACTTTCCAAAGAAAATCTAGAGAAGGAATTCCACATAATCAGAAAAAGCGCAAAAACCAATGATTATTTAGTGTCTGAAATAATTTCACTCATTTACAAAAAACGAAAAAACATTACTTTGAATTTAATCTATCCGCAGATCAAAGAACAAAAGACTAGACAATTCCGAATTTTTTCGTTTTTTTTTTGGGAAATTCCTAGAAACATATCATACATCCTTTGCAAAGACAAATACAACATAGCTTTCAAATCTTCTAACCTATTATTTAACCTTATATATATATATATATATATATATATATATATATATATATATATATATATATAATGTTAAATCATTTTTCTTTTATTTTGTCTTTTCTTGGGTTTAGGTTCTATATTTAATAAATACATAAAACTATTGACGTTTCGCTCTTCATTCAAGGCATTTTCAAAATGTTTGCCTCCTTGACATTTTGCTGTTTGGTTTCTGAATGATGATTCAGAAACAAAACAGCAAAATGTCAAGGAGGCAAACATTTTGAAAATGCCTTGAATAAAGGGCGAAACGTCAATAGTTTTATGTATTTATTAAATATAGAACCTAAACCCAAGAAAAGACAAAATAAAAGAAAAATGATATAATCTATGGTTCAAGAAACAAGAAAATAAATATAATGTTAAAGACAGACATAATAAATATAAAAATTCAGGGGTTTATAAGTTCAAATGTAATACATATCTGATACATTGGATAGACAGGAAGAAATTTTAAGAGCGGATTTAATGAACAGAAATCCTGTTATATACTTAAGAAAAGAACGTCTAAATTCGCAAATCATTTTTTTTATACGAACCACAAATTTCCAAAATTAAAGAGTTTACAAATATTAGAATTTAAATGGACAGGACAAATATTAAACATAATAGAAAATATTGAAATATATAAATATAAAAAGACCAAGATGCAAACTTTTAAGAATAATTTGTAAAACTTTTATAATAACCCGCTGTAATGTCGCGTTTTTTGGTCCTAAAATTAAGTAAGAAGGTCTCATTTTATTGATCTACAATGTCCTTAATAACGGGGAATTTACAAGTTCTAGTTAGATGTTAAGATACTCAATCATAGCGTCTAAAGATGTATTTTTTATTATGAAACTGCCGCAATGTTAAAAAATTTATTATATTAATTATATTACATTTTAGAGTGATATTTACTTGAAAATCTATAAGAGCATATGAGCTACTAGTTATCTCAACTCTCTGCGAGACACCTAAAAGAGATTTTCCTTGTATTTATAACAATTAGATATTTGATAAAGCTGACTATATTACTTCAATCTCAACCCTGATTTTATTTTGTTAATGTTACTAGCCAACATCGTAACCTCAAATGAATATGCTTCAGGATTTTCAGCTGGTTTAATAAAAAACACCAGTCAACTGCTTTAGCTTCTTTATTACAATGATATATCGAAGAAAATCTCAACAAAATTATGTGAGGAAAAAAAATTCCTTCATGAAAAATGCGTGGAGGAAAATCGCTCACCGAGAAGTACGGTGAAGAAAATATCTTCGTTAATATTGCGGCGAAAAAAATTCCTTCGTTAAAATTGCTGCGAGAAAACTCCCTTCTTCGTAGTGTCGTATAAATAATCACACAACAGTATGAGCGACGTAAAAAATGTCTCTTAGATTGCCCCAAAAACCTCTAGGCTTACGGGGTTCCCCACTATAATCCAGGTGAGGATTTTTCAATTGTATTTTCTTAATTGTAACGTTTTTGTAACCACCATGGATATAACTTGCAACAGATTATAATGGCTAATAGTTTAAAATATAATTTAAATTTGAAATTTTGTTCATTCATAATATTGTATGTATATTACCAAAGGGTCAATCCCTGAGAAAAAGGATATGTGATATTTAATAAACTTTTTTTACTTTTGTTTAACTGCTGGTTTAATTGACTATTGGCTTGAAGTTAGAAATAGTTTAAAGCTCATGTGAACTTAACTTTAAATTAATTTATTTTCGGTAATTAATTGTCTTATATTCTTTTCTACTTTGAATTAAAACTGTCCTAATAATAATTTTTATTTCTTGTACCATAGAATACATTAATATTTCATAGAAAAGATTTTTTATTTCTTTCTAAAATATTGCTTTGTATGCAGCTCCAACCAGCACTTATTCTAATTTTGTATTCTGAATTTAAATGAGCTGCAGCTATGACTTTTACTTTACTGGCTTCACGAAAATAAATAATTGAGTAAATCCTTAAAAGATTTTTAAAATTTTCTTGTAAAATAATCAAAATTCAATTCAATTTAAGTTTTATGTGGAAGAAGTAAAAAACTATTAATTTGTAACAAAATTTTCTTTATTTTTACAAATTAAAGTAAGATCATAAGTTATGAATGAATAGGTTTCAAGGCACTTCTTAATGATACCGAAAAATAACTATTAATAGCTTTATTCGAAATTTGACTTTGGCAACAATTTATGATTCGATCGAGATTAGCATTAACTGACAAATTTTAATTTTTTCAAAAAAAAATCAAAAATGAGGTTATATCTTAAAATATTGAAAAAAGTTATCAGAAAGAGTTTTTCTAAATGCAATTTTTAGCCCATATGCAAAATTTCAGCTGCATAAGATAATTTAGATTTTCTACCTATTTTTCTTGTAAATTGCACCACTGTTGCAAAATAAGACCTAACGAAACCTACATAAAACATCTTAGTTTGACAATGCTTCATTTTAGACATATTTTGTTTAAAGTAGCGTCATATTAAATGTGTCTTTTTCTACAAGATCCAAATAAGGTTATTAAAATTTCGTCACATGTGATGCAAAGTTTATTTGTTTTTGACCCTGTATAACGTAGTTTGTGTCTAAAAGTGGTATACATTAATATTAAGAAAATAGTTTAATTAAACACTCAAATTTTCTAAGAAAAAAATCATAATATAAGAATTAAACGCATTTAAAATTTATTTTCCACCTCATGCAAACTTTACTGATGACACTGTGTACTTGTTTGTCTTAAATAAAATGTAGATTACTTTTAGAAACAAACTACGTTTTCAAAAATAGTTATTTTATGAAGTTACTTTATACAAGGTCAAAAACAAATAAACTTTGATTTTCATGTGACCAAATTTTAATAGCCCTATTTCGATTTTGCAGAAAAACACACATTAAATATGGAGCTACTTTAAACAAAATATGTCTGGAATGAAGCATTGTCAAACTAAAAGTTTTATGTATGTTGCGTTGAGTCTTATTTTGCAACAGTGGTGCAATTTACAAAAAAAAAGGACAAAAAATCTAAATTATCTTATCGGTTTTTTCAACTACTAATTTTTCCATGTAGTTTTTACGCATTACTTTTAAATACATACATATATACTAATAAGTCAATGGAAGTATCAAAATATAAACAATGTCAAATGATACGGTTAGTAGTATGACGATACATTAATATCTAAAAATATGAATACTTAACGCGCTTTTTTTTAAATAGTTTCCTCATTACTTCTATTGTCAGTTTTACAATTGTAGTAAAATTTTTAAAACAGGGTGTTAATTTTTGAGAAACAAACAATGAAAAATTAAACTTAAACAAAGGGTGGTAATCGAAAAATATCAAAATGAATTATCTTTTATCCAAAAACTGAACCATTCAAAAGTGTAGATAAATGTTTTTCGTCACTTATTATTACTATTATATATTATTGTATTTAAATGTTCGTGTGTAAAAACTACATGGAATAATTAATAATTGAAAAAGCCGATGATAATTATTTTTTGAAAGGATAAAAAAATTTGCATCGAGCGGAGATCGAACCCTCAGCTCTCGGAGCATTGGTAAATAAATAATTAATTAATTTGCAAACTCCTTTATTACCAATTAAGTTACAATTATCAAAGTGTATTTACAGTTTATATATACATGGTAAATAATTAATTTTCAAACTCCTTTATTGTATTTTTTTATAAATTCTTAAATTAACAAAAATTTCTAATTGATATTAGATTCGTTCTAACATTGAATCACAAACAAATTTCCAGCAGTTTGCAAATCGTTCTAAATGCGCTTGTCTGTAGGATAATTGCCCTCCTGGTTAATTTTTGTCTTTGGTTGGAACAACTGATGATTTTATTTGAAGTTTGTTAATTGTAAAAATTGCAAATAACGATTTTAAGGTGTTTTTATTCAATATACTAACAAATCCATAACAAATTTGGTACTTTGGAGAGTTATTTTAGGTTGCAATCCGAGAAATTTTAATATGCATTCGCCAAATGAATAGTCAGAAAATAATCCGCAAATCGTTCTAATAGTTTTCAAAAAGATTTTAATCTTGAATGGAACAAGAAACTGGCCGTTTACTAATGGTTTGTAACTCTAGTTGGAACGCATTTAAGTTAATGCGCAGAATCCTGACAGTCAGAAACGGTTTCTGACACGGATTGGAACGAACCTATTATTAAATTAGTAGGTAGTAAATTTTTTCGCATTTTTAAAGTTTACCATTGGAAAATCTAAGGGAAAAAATTTTAAAAGTGACTTCGAATTATATTATGCTACGACTAAAGAAAAATGTTGTGACAAATTTAATTGCATCTACTTTTCACATAGGGATAGATACCCAAATAATAATTTGCTAGTTTTGCCTGGCGTCTGTTTTAGGTTAATTGAAAATATATAGCTACAATATTTTAGTACAAAAAATAGAATATGTATCAAAGAGATATAAGGATGCAACTTACAGATGAACGATTGAAAAAATATGGTGAAACTATAAGGAACGGAACCTTCAGAAAAGCACATGGATGATCTTAAACTGATGGTTGCTTCCAAAAAGCAGCTGAAGTAAATGCTCAAAATTGTGGAGGAGTTCTCCGGGGATGTAGGAATGCAATTCGAACTTGACAAATGCCGTATTGTGAACATCGTTAAAGAAAAGATACAACCGGGAGCATTTGAAATGCAGAACGGTGAAACTATAGCTGCGATATGCAGAACAAATACCTAGATACAAAACAGGCTATAAGAAGTGACCTTCCCACTTTGAAGGCCGAATTGACAACCGAATTTGTCAAGAGGTTAAGGCGGGTATTACGAAATAACTTAAATAGTAGAAATTTGTTTAAGGCTCTCAAACACGTATGCTTGCTCTTCACTTAGCTACTCTTTTGGAATTGTAAAATAGAGCAGGACGGACATCCAAAACCTGCAAAGAAAAACAAGAACACTTCTAATAAAAACACAAGAACATCACCTTCGGAGTGCTATTGAACGTTCAATGCTTCCAAAACCTCAAGGAGGAAGAAGATTGGTGGATATTAGTAAACATCTTGACCAACAAATAATAAACTTACGTTCATATTTCCACAGGTTAGCAGGCTCTTCCACACTACATCGAGCAATATGCAAGGCAGACAATTCAACACCGCTAGAGCTGAGGGAACAGGATATTGCTTGTCACCACCGAACAGACCAAGAGAAGCTACAAACCTGGCTATAGAAACTACTTCATGAACGGCATTCAAATGAGGTCAGTCAAGACAATGTCGACAACTTAGCGTCGAACTACTGGTTGATTTCAGAATAGATGTTTCCGGAAACGAAGGGCTTCTTGTTAGCTATTGAAGACTATTTTATTCCGACGAAGAACTCGGAAGTTCATCATCAGAGATTCCTCAATAGAAAATGACCAATGTAGATATGGCTGTCGAACACCAGAGATAATCCAGCACATATCTGGAGGATGCCAAGTGTTTGCCGCAACGGAGTATAAGGAAAGACACGACTCAGTCGCTAAGATACTCCACCAAGAGTTAGCAAATAAATTATACCTATTACAGGGAAGAAAAGTGCCTTATTACAAATACAGTCCGGCGCCTATTCTTGGGAACAACCATTTTAAGTTATATTGGGACCGAACGGTTCTGACGGATCAGACTGTTGCTCATAATAGACCAGACATTATACTAACAGATAGAATTTCTAGGCGCACTACACTAATGGACATTGCTGTACCTAACAATAATAACCTAAGGCCAAAATACAACTAGAAGATCGCCTAATACAGAGATCTGAAGGTGCAAATTCGAAGACAGTGGACAATGAACAGCGTCTAAACGATTCCTATAATTTTATCAATAACCAAGTGATACAAAAGAACCTCCTGCAGAACATCAAGGGACTGGGCCTTAGTGAGCATCTGTATAAGCCGATTCAGAAAGCAGTTCTCTTTGCAAGCACTCGGACCGTCCGAAAGTTTGTGAAGAAGAACAAAAGACCGTGCCACCTAGGAGCTGATAACATGGAAAGGGTCCACACAGAGATTCATACTTTTGGTGTCTTTGTTACCTGGTATGAGTCAATAACCCTGGAGAGAGTGCGGGGCCATTTGACTTGTAAATCTGATAATAAGAATATTTTGAAGCAAGAAATTAATATAGAAAATATTTTTACAAAATCACTAAATATGGCAAATTATCTTTTAATCCAAAAATATTGAGCTTTTCAAAAATCAAGTTGATTGAACACTGTGTTCAGTGTTCTAATCTCGTGGAGTAACGATCTCTGAAGATGCCTCGTGTAATCGTAGGCGAAACGTCAGATAATAAATCCAATTTGACAGAGTCTAAACCCAAAAAGCATGATTTTCAACTTGATCAAAGCCGTGAACGCTTTCGTTTCAGTTTAAAATATTAACATTTTTTTTTCTTAACAGGCTTTTTTTTTCCACTAATCTTGCAGTATTTTTTTAATAACATTGCTTTGGCTTTGTTACTGAAAATTAAATTTTCCTTGAATTTATTATATTCTTAACAAATTAAATTTGCCGGCAAAATATTTTTAAAGTTTTATTTTTAGTTTTAATTAAAAGTGGAGAACTCGTTTGTATTATTTTACTGAATTTCTCTTTTGTTTCAGGTAAAGATTTTAACTACGTGTGGTATTAAAATGCAAAATCGTGAAAAATTATGCAGCTTCTGTACCGCTTCGTGTTCTGTTGATAAGTGGGATGGTAAGTGGTTTTAATTTAAATACGGTTAATGATTTTTACACATATTGCTCTTCTCGTGGAAGTAACATATGTAATTATTTATGGCTCCGAAAAACAAAGAATTCCACATGTTCATTCGATTTTATTGGATTTTTTTTACTATTGTGTATTTTTCTCTGTTCTTGTATACTGTGTCTTGAAATATTATTTTTACTTTGTTTTTAGTAAAATAATTGTTCTAAATGCATTTGTTCAAGTTCAAATAAAATCTCAGGTGTTAAATACTAAATTATAAAAACAATTGTAATAAGAAGTAAAAATTAACTTTTTTCGATTGCAACTTATTTGATAATTGTAAAGTTACTTTTCTTAGTGCTTGCTTGAACTCGGCGCAAGTTGAAGAAGTTAATTTAAGAATGTTTTGGTTTTTCTCTATTCAATTTTACACTTTTTCTCAGTGTAATGTAGAGGGTTGCGAGGCAAGCAAGGTAGCGAAAACTGGACCCTTCAACTTCGAAAGCACTACCAAAGCTTTTGCATCTAGCTTATCTGTGGTCTATATTATATAGGGTGTCAATGCGAAAAGGTTAGTTTTTGAAAACGCTTCTTTGAACAATCTGTTGAAAGTCAGTCATTTAGGCCCATATGGCTTACCAGAGAAACTGGACATGTTTGTGACAAGGAATACAGGCAGATTATCAAGACCTTGAGGTTACCATGGGATGACTTCGGATCATGCTCGTCGCGTCGTCATTGAATATGGTGACCCAAGAACCAAACAAGACGCATGTAACCTAAAAACCTTTACAAATTGGGCAAAATTCAAAGAGATGCTTAAGGAGACTGACTATCCGGACATTGCTCCCGGTGCCGGCCCTCTTGAGGACTCTGTACGCAATTTGACTTTTCAAATAACAGATGCCCTTGCCAGATCCTCTGTCACCAGGGTCTTCAGGCATTCAAAATACGGGGAGGTTCCAGTCGATCTCAAAGAACGTATCTGCGAAAAGAATAGGCTCAAAAACCGAGCCTATAGGACTAGTGATCCTGCAATCAAAAGACTAGCTAACCGTGCATCTGAGCAAACAAAGAGAGAGCTCTTTGATTTGTACAATCGATGCTGGCAATCAAAATTAGAAACCCTGCAAACCCAAGATGGCAGTCTTTTTAAGATAATACGAAGCTTGACTCAAGGTTTGAAAAGAATACTACCACATATTGTTAACGGCGGTGTTACGATTGTGGATCCTCAAGGTAAAGCCAATGGGTTTGCATACAAGCTCTATGAGCAGTTTAGTCTCAATCCCGGCGTCGATCGTGCAAAAGAGCAGAGAATTGACAGAACAGTTCACCTATTTAAATCAGTCCAGTTTATTGACTTGGGCATACCTGTTATCGGCCTTGATGAAGTCAAGGGGATTGTCGCGGGACTATTGGTCAGAAAAGCGTCGGGTTTGGATGGTCTGCCGAATGCAGCCTTGAAGCGCGTTCCGCACAGAACCCCCTCAGTTATTACTAACATAGCTAATGCCGTTGTACAATCAGGTCATTTTCCCATAGATTGGAAAGTGGCTAAGGTACTTCCTATTAAAAAGAAAGGCGAAAAGGCCACCAACATTAACAGCTACAAGTCTATTAGCCTAATTTCCAATCTGGGAAAGATAATATAGCGTATAATTCTGAACCGCATAACTGACTTTATAACAGAGAGGGATATTCTGTCTTCGGAATAGTTTGGCTTCAGGAGCTGCCATAGCAGCATCCAGCAGACCACCAGACTGGCGTCGAAGATAATCCGGGGGTTCAACCGGAGATTCCATACGGATGCAATTTTTTTGATATAAGCAAGGCCTTTTACAAGGTGTAGCAGAACGGACTGATTGTCAAAATGATGAGGTTAGAAATTCCAAGTTACCTTGTGAAACTAGTCTCAAGTTTTCTAGAAGGGAGAACTTTCGTAGTATGGTCAGATGACGCAATGTCAGAAACAAAGCATGTTAGAGCGGGCGTGCCACAGGGTTCATCTCTGTCACCGACCCTATTCAACTTATATACGGCAGATATTCCGACAGACAATTTTAGTAGGCTGTTTCTGTTCGTTGACGATACTGCGTTTGCGACCTCATCCGGATCATTACGTTATATTGTGTTGAGATTGCAGCGGCATATCAACAAACTTGAGAGATGGATGACTGATTGAAAAATCAAAATTAATCCAAATAAGACTCAAACAGTCATTTTTTCAAAAAAACGCTTTAACAATCCGGACAATCGGTTGTCTACCTCGAACGTGCGCATTCCCTGGCGGGATAGCGCCAAATACTTGGGGTTAGTTTTTGATAAAAGACTAAATTGGCTACTAAATACAAATTATATTTTATCCAAGGTCAAAACGTCATGGTTGGTTCTCTATTCGCTCTTACATCGAAATAGCAAGTTAAATTTGAAGAACAAACTTACCATCTACAAGTTATTCATACGTTCGATCCTGTCATTTGGTGCTCCAACTTGGATCACCACTAGCAGGTCTCGATTTAGGCGAATAGAGAGCTTCCAAAACAAAGTTTTACGCATGATGTGCGGAACCCCATACTATGTCAGGAACACGATAATTCACAGAGATTTAAATTGTGTTACTTTAATACTTTTATACATGAAAGTATCGCTAAAGACTTGGATCGAGCTGAACACTCGACCAACCCACTTATCTCAGACTAACACGCACTCACCAAAACACCACGCCAATGGTACCCCTACGTCAGAGATTGGCTTCTTGACCATTAAGCCGAATCACTTTTTCCAAATTTAACTGGCTTAAAAGCCAAATTTAATTCTCAGTCTTATACCGTTCTAAGTCCATAACCATCAAGCATACAAGTCTATAGGTACGAAACCTGACTTAATATTCCAAAGATGATCCAATGTATATAGGGTGTCCAAGAAAATGTGATAAATCTCCCGGAGATGAAAGAAATATTACAAGTTCACATAAACGTTTTTCGTATAAGCCTCCTTTTCGGAGATATGGGCTCCCATGCGCTGCGATGGAATCAAGTTGTTTACATATAATTATTGAACCACCAGGTATATTGCAATTTTTTTAAATATGATGTAAAACATAATTTTATTTAAATCATATATTTGGCGTATTTCGGTAAAAGATACATCTTTGTTTCTATCAAATGTTCAACCTTCAACCTTGTGATTAAAAAAATGCGATCCAAAATCAGAGTTTACCTCTTTATTTGAAAACGTCTAATTCTGTGAATTGCAGTTCGACTTAGGTTCGCAAAATAATGTGCGTTTTATTTTATCGGCACCAAAAACAAGTTATTGTTGTTGCAAACGTTGCTAGGTACGAAGGAGGACCTATTGCCTGGCCTCCTCGATCTCCCTACCTAACGCCATTGGATTTTTACCTGTAGAGACACCTCAAATCCTTGGTGTATTCCACTCCGATCGATAGTAGGGAGGAAATTCTACGAAGAATCACGTTTCATTGTAATAAAGTAAGGAACAATGCTGAGTTAATGTGGCGGGTACAGCAGTCCTCAATTCATCGTTTCCGCGAGTATATCAGACCTCGCGGAGCCCATATTGAACCCTTTTACAAAGATTTTAACTAGGTACTTAATTTTTAGTCTATAATTAAAGGTATGTAAAAAACGTTGTCTTATCATACAGGGCGTAAAAAAAATGGGGTAATGAGTGTCACTGCTAGTCCGTCCCTTCAGCTGTGAGTAATTCACAACACTGATACACATCATATTTGAAAAAAAATTGAAATATACCTGGTGGTTCAATAATTATATGTAAAAACTTGATTCTATTGCAGCTCTTTGGGAGCCCATATCTTCGAAGAGGGAGCCTATACGAAAAAAGTTTATATGAACTTGTAATAATTCTTTCACGGTTTTTTTTCATATCCGGAAGATATCCCACAGTCTCCCATAGAAGTTTCCGTTGCTCGCATATATTACGTTTAATAAATATTATTGTGAATATTATATAATTTTAAAAACAATATTTATTTAAGTGTTAACGATTTATTAAAACCACTGAAACTTCGCTAATACAAAATGTTTTTACAAAGGTTAAAAAGGATATTGGCCTAAATTCCTACTTTATGCCTGCCTACCCTTGTAAAACAATGCAATAAAAGGTTTTTGGCCTAAGCCACTAAATCAATCATTTGTTATTGTATTTTTTACCTTTTTACGTTGAAGCTTGTACGACACGACCAACAGCTTAATGCATTTCCCGTATTTACTTAAATATTGAATTATTTTTTTTAGTTCTTTATTCTTTTATTAATTTATCCGTTTTTATAATGCTAATTTCAGCTAAATTTCTATACAATTTTTAATGTATCTGTCAAATTTACTTGTTTTTAATAATTTATTTTATTTCAAGATTTATATCGTTTTATTGGTTGAATTTTATTTGTTTTAAGTAACAAATTTCTTTTCTTTTTATCATTGTTATTTATTTTTAATTTTTAATCAATATTTTTTTCATATAACTGATTAATTTTAAATTAATGCTTTATCAAAAGTTTTTTTTCTTGAACTATAAAGCTTGTTTTTAATTCGAAATTTTTAAATAAATTGTTTTTACAAAAAAAATCAAATCGATTTGAAAATTTTGCACTAGCAAAAAAAAAACAAATTATAAACTGTAGCCTGCAGCGCACAAATATCAATATTTTATGCCAAGACACGTACAGTTAATTTTTACCGAAAATATATACATTGGAATATATCGGAAATTAACAGTAATCCATTTATTCTCCACAATTTTCACTTTAACTCGCAATATCTAATTATTCAGCGATCAATTGGAAATTTTTACACAATAAATTACTAGCATTTCCAACAAAAGTGAAGATATCTCTTAATACCAACTACAAACAAAATGATGGAACTCTTAATATTTTTTCTCGAAAAGTATTTTTTTCTCCAAATTAAAAAGTTTAATTTTCGAAATTAATATTTTTTTTCAACGCAACAATTTCATATAGAAATTTACCTTGTTATTTTGGCATTTTAGGGTTTCTTTAGAAATCAGTTCGGTTTTTTTTTATAAAATTTTTATTTATAGTTTTTTAGTTTTGAATTTAGTTGTGTTTTAAGGCCGCAAAAAACTATTCATTTTATTCAAAGTTGTAGACCGCACTTAACAAAAAAAATTCTTTTATTCTGCGTATCCTGCAGGTGCTAGTTTTGAATAAAATTGTAACACACAAATATCAAGTCTGTTATAATAAATTCGCTATCTTAAAATTTAAGAAATTCACTTTAAATTCATAACTTAGAACAAAAACACCCAACCTCAACATCAATCTTGACAGAACTTGAGACATGTACATTTTTTAGTCCGATATATTTTATTCTTCAAGCTTGAAGAAATTAATTTAAAATCCGTAATATACTCCCCAAGAATCCGGAATATTAATTTCGGCAAAAATCGAAAAAATGTAAAATTTTTAGTTGGCCATATTATAGGAACCATATTAAATTTTTAAAAATTAACTTCAGATTTTTAACCTATGGTTCCGAAAAACCACCTTATACCAATTAAAAAAAAATGTAAATGACGTAAAATTTTCAACCCACCATATTGAGTTCGAAATATTGAATTAGAAAAAAAAATTAAACTCTTAATCTAATCTTAATCTACATTCTCGAGTACCTGCCAGTACCAAATTTGGCCATGATCCGTAACTATACAATTTTTAAACTGCCATGTTGCATCTCCCATATCGAATTATTTTTCAACAATTTTAAATTTGTTATTTACATTCTCAGAACCCCCCCCCCCGTACTAATTTTAAACAAAATCAAGAGATGTAAAAATTTTAGCCCTCCATATTGGATCTTCCATATTAAATTTTTCAAATAACTTTAAATTCGTAAGTTACACTATCAACAACCCCCCTTTACCAATTTTGGACAAAATCGAAGGATGTTAAATATTTAATGCGCCATATTGATTCCAGTGTGTTGAATTTTTAGAAAATAATTTCACATTTAGAGTTTACACCTTTGAAAACCCAATTATGCTAGTTTTTGACAAAATTTTTAATCCATCATATTGAATTTTTTAAAAATAATTTGGATTCTTTACGTATTACCCCGAGAACTCCTCCATACCCATTTTGAAAAAATTGGACAAAATTAGTTTTTTGTCTGCCATATTATCGGCGCCATCTTGGATTTTACAGAAAATAATTCGGCCAAAATAATACGGAACCACTGCAACCACTTCCAAAACATAATGCAAAAAAAAAAACACATTAAATCGATGCCGCCATTTCGAAGTAATCCAAGTACAGGGTGGGCAATTTCCATGTTTTTTTATGCTAATTTAAAAATCTGACCTTCCATTCCCGAGCTCTTTTTTGGAAAAACATATGAATGCGAAAACAGATCATGGCTATCTTGATTCTTTTATGATCTATAGGTTGATTTTCAAATTTGACCAAATTTGAATATGGTGTATAGTTTGGTTTTTACTTAAGATATCAAAAAACCGAAAAAACTTTCTATTGGCACTTTTTTATCTAGCTTTTATTTTTTTATTTCCGATTACCAGAAATGAGATACGACTTAAAGTTTTATTTTTTTAAATGGAACACCCTATATATTTTTAGCTTAATAGTTTGCATTTATTTTTTCCTTTGAAATGATATATCATAGTTGATATTTCTTATTATCGTCCTCAACCTATTTCAATCGTCCAAAAAGAAGACGATCTCATAAGTTTATTTTTTTGAGATTAAAAGCAAATATCACTAATTACGAGACATATACCAGACCAAGATCAAAAAATTATAACATTCAAGATGCCGAAGAATCGGCTATAAATGTAATTGGAATGGTGGTTGCAAACCTTTCAATTTCAAGCCGTAAAACTAAAGCTGCTTCTGGATTTTCAGGATGCCGTGCCCTAAATATTTCAAATAAACATAAATTTTGACTTTGCAATAAGGAAAAAATATAACATTTGCAAACTACTGATTTTCAACGCCGACTACAATTTTGTTTATGGTATCGTCAAAAATATCTGCAAGGTCCATTCTTACATAATAGCAGTTCTGGAATTTTCAACAGGCATAACGAGAATTTCTGGTCTAATATCAACCCTCACCGTACGATCCCAAGGACGGTTTGGTTTTAGCGTTTGGTGTGCTTTACTCGGAAATATTAATGTTAAATCTACATCTAATTGAAGAATTTTTGGACAATCTTCCTTTACATGAAGCAAGAACTCTCTTTTTTCAGCAAGGTAGTTCTCCCCCTCATAACATCAGGACCGTTTCAGAGATAATAAATATTAGTTTTGAAAATAATTGGAGAGGAAGTAATGAACCAGTGAGGTGGCCACCACGATCACCAGATCTGACGCCACTGGATTTTTTCCTTCGGGAACATATTAAAGACGAAGTATTTAAGAAAATCAATAGCAATGTCAGTGAACTTGGAGAAAATTTTATAGACTGTATGAATTGAATATCAAATATCCATATTCATAATGCAGTTAGGAATGTTATATAAAAGTGCAACTTATGTACTCAAAATAACGGACATTTGCTTTAATTAGAATTTTATTGTATTACTAATATAGTGGTTTTTTAAGTTTTTATACTTAAAATACATGTAAATATCAAAATTTTTATTTGCCTCTAATCTGATGAACGTTCAATAATTTAAAAATTTAAAATTACTCAAATTGAGAAATTATAAGGATACAAATTAATGAAAAATCTTTAACTGTATATTTAATAAAATAACTTTTTTACAAACATTAAATAAATAATTAAATTATCAAAAGAAATCGATATTAAGGACATTTTTCATGTTATGTAAATGGCGTTCCCCTTAAAAAAATATGCAGTATAGAATATTTTCTATTTTTGTTACGTTTTGTTTTCGAAACATTAAGAATTCATTAAACCGATAAGGCGAGTGATTAGTTTTTACCTCCACTTCTATCAGTCAACAATATTAATGAACAAAACACAAAACTTAACCTATTTTAGCTTTTCGTTTAGTATTGCTCCTAATCAGTATTATAAAATTCAGTCATATAGAGTAAAAGTCAATTTCACCAGAATCCAATTTCATCAGTTCAATCGGAGGGTCATATAACAGAAAATTGTGTAATTGTGCAAGGGAAATTGAATTTCAATAAAATTGGTTCAAACCTCCCTCTTTTTATTATTTACGTGCCAATGATCCTAAGTTGTAATGATAACTCTCCTTATGTATTATGGTTAATTGCTTAAGTTAGCTAAATGTATAATGAAAACATATAATTAATTGGGTAATATCAAACATTTAATTATACAGTGTGTCTTAAAAGTCCTAAGCCATCCTCTAAATTTTATGTTCAAATTTTTCTGGTAACATTGTTTTTTACGCGACAGGTTAAACAATTTATCATTATTTTACTTAAATTAGTGACGCACATTATGGATAGAACAAAAACTGAAATTTTAAATGAATAACTTATTTAAAAGAAATTTAAACCTACTGTGTAAAATTTTACTGAAAAGAAAATCAAATAAAACCTATTTTAAATAGAACTTTTTTTTTAATTGATGACATGGTTGTTAAAGGGTTTATATTAAATTAATTCTAAGTGGATTGGTATTTCTACCTGATTTCGTCTCTAAACTATTATTGTATTGTTGATATAGCTTTCGATCCGTATATCATTTGTTTCATACGCTATTAGAAATTGTTTTTTGTTTAGTTAAAAGGTCTATTATAAAAATTTTAAATTTGGCGCCGCCTTGCAAAAAGTGTAACAAACCAAATTTGTTTTTTCGTTCAACTTATTGGGAAAATATTTTAACGGGATCCTCTTCTGAGTAAACTTTACAACACGCAGAATAAAAAGGTCTCAATTCCACCAAAACTAATATTAGCTCTGTTGCATAAACCTAGTGGGAAGATATTTACGGAATCTCCCTATTAGTATCCTTTACACTATACTGAACTGTGATATGTAATCGAAGGTTTTCCAATGAACATGCCCCACGTACAGACGGAATCGACAGCACCCGAGTTGCAAGCATCAGTTCGCCCACAGACGCCGTACAGTGAGCTTCGAAAATGGTGAATGAGATTTCACTGAAACATCAGCTGCGCTACAGTCCTTAGAAGGAGTTAGCACACACACGTGATACCCGAAAACCTTCGATTATACACACACACATATACATATACACATAACAATATTCCAAACTAGGGTCATTGGAGACGCAGTTTGTTTAAATGTGTAAGCCTTGGTAAGAAGAAAACCCCCTTTTCTGATTCTGTTAAGCTTTCGAGAATATATTTATCTCTTCTTCAGGACACACATAAAAATGTTCTTTTACATTGTTTTTGCCATGGCTACTATGATAATGAAGACTATTTCTGTAAAAAAGTATGGAAAATAAGAAAAACTGAAATATCTCAAAAACTATTATAAATAGGTATAGGATATATTGAACAAAACTTTTAGGGTTTTTATTACTCTATTAAATAACATGAAAATATACAGGGTGTACCATTTAAAAAAAAAGATATTTATTCATTTAAACTTGTTCAAATTTGAGCCGATGTGTTCAACACCCTGTAGCTTTTATCGCAAATATTAGGTAAAAATTATGTTAACTTGTCCTTGGCCTTGCTGAATTCCAAATTTGAATATATTTGTCACAAAATTGAAAACGTTATTTAGGATTGAATTGATGCTTGAAAATGTGACTTTTTTTCTTTAAACTTAATTATCTCAGAAACTATAAAGTTTTGTTATAGTAAACCATTAATAAAAAAGATTTAAAATTATAAGCTAAATCGAAAATATGATTCGTATATAGGGTGTTCTATTTAAAAAAATACAACTTTATGCTGTCCTAGTTTTTTGGCTCACCCTGTAGAGTCCTAAATATTTTTAAAATCTGCTTAAAAATAAACTGTATCAAACAATAAATATAGTTTCTTTGTTAATTTCACCGAAAAGGCACAAACCGACTTCATCCAATCGTTGACTCACCCTGTATATGTTCAATATAAGGCCTTTTTCTTTTTTGAAATAATGAACTAAATATTATTTAAAAAAGTTATATAAAATAAAAAATATATAGGCCCTGTCTAATAATAAATAATATAATTAGTGCATTATATAGAAATATCTTTGCTATTGTACAGAATGGTCGTAATGTTTGGAAGAAATATAACTGAGTGCACGTTCATTTAGAAAATTCTATTTAATTTTGTAAATTTCAAAGTAAAGTAGTCTTTGACGAAAAAAATTATAGCACAAAACAATTTGGTTATAATTTAGTTGCTTTGAAAACCAGAAACAAAGTGGGAGTACTTTAAAAATGAAAAAATTTAGGGAAATAAAAGTAAATATGAATTTGATATACAAAAATGTGAGCTTGAAAATCGGTTGACTGGCGTTGTTTTTGTAGAAAGATAATTTAATGCCAAAAATAAACATGCATATTTAATACACAGATTCCATAAAATACAAAACTCGTTTCTACACCCACTGCTGCTATATTTAGTTACCAAACCGGAAAATTCTGTTTTTTAGTAAAATGATTTTTAAATCGGGTGGGTTTATTTTTCTAATATTTAGTTCAAATTTATAAACTCGTTGACTGATGAATTTTATGCCGAGTTTCTCAAGCAGAAAATACAAAGATCCATCAGATATTTTAAAGATTCGATTTTAATAACAAATGTCGCAAAACGCAGGAGCGGATTTAGGAGCACGATACTAATTAATGCTGCGTATACTTCTGTAACAATGGAAGAAAATGTAAGTTTGGATTGGGCAATTTGAGTGATATTTGGGAGACTATCCATATAAAAAAATTTGGCGCAAACACTACTATACAATAATGAACACTACAGTTCTTTATTTAAGATGTCACTATTCAAATTACCGTCTTAGTTTACCAAGTCTAATACAGTTAATTCCAAATTATTTTTGGAAACACTAACGTTATGGGTAACACAATATCGTGGTCCCTAAATATTTCTCATAATATCTTTGAGTAGAAGCATTTCATAAATTACTATTTTAAATTAAATTTGATTGTTCCTATTTTATTTCGCTGTGCTTGGTTGCTTTTTATCGATGCTGAATTTACTGTTACCTTTTTTTTTCAGATAGATCTCGGTTTTTCTGCCTACTACTACTTGAAGAAATGTTGTGTTGCATAAATTTATGTGGCAGGAAATGTATTTCTTTAGTTTAAGATTAATATTGGGATACTTATTTAATTTTTGAGCAGAAAATGCTAATTAATAATGAATTGGGTTTTTTAACAAATTTATTTCAGCCGACTGTTGTTGCCCAGAGTAATTTTTGAGCTATCATTTCTTTCAAACGTGTCAATTAAACGCACCTAGAAGAGAAAGCGTCGTGCGCAAGCAAGGATCTTGGTTATAAATGGAGACCATTTTGCCTCGACTTTCCATTGTTCCTTGTTTAATTCTGCCGAAGCAAGTCGATTTATTTTGACCATCCTCTGTGTGGTTATAGGTTTAAAACCTTTTATCATCCCAACAATTGTGTTGAGTTATTGAGTTACTTTATCTTTCGCCTCTTTGGCGTTTATAGTATTATTTTTACCGGGATAAACCTGAAGACAGAGATTTTATGTAGTTTGCATGTATCAACAAAGGAATTCTGCTTAACCCCAATATTAACGTGGTTCTGCCTACTAATTGTCTTATAACTGGGATCCTACCTACTAGTTATCTTATTACTGGAATCCTACCTATAGTTATTTCACTATCAGTTATCCCATCTGCTGGTTATTTCACTACCCTACTTACTATTTTTTTGTCACTACCTACGGGTAATTACTACTAGTATTCATTCTATTTATGTTTTGGTTTATTTTGTGCGACTACTCTTTCGAAGCTATACTAGTACTTACGCCGTTAAGCAGAGACCGTCAAGCTGGCAGTCTCACCATCAGACGGGCACACTTTTATTATTTACTTTTTTTTTTTGATAACTTATAAATTTTGTAAATTCCTTTGTATTTCTTTTTGTAGGGCGTTGTGCAATTTACCAACATTCTATAATCATGGAATATGCAGGGTTTGCGTTGTTTTATCGCCGGTCGGTTATAGTGTGCGTTATTTGTAAATTTTATTTAATTTTTTTCATTAAGTTGTGTCATTACTTGATATCGGACTTTCGTTATAACATAGATTTAAGCTGAACAAACATTATTAAATATTTGAATAAAAAAATTTTTAATTACTATTTATATCCGAGTTTTATTTGACCCACATGCTTATTACGTTTGTTTGTTGCACGTGCTTGCTTATCTGTAGGAGTAAACCCAACAACTGATGCAGTGGCGCCCTGAATATAACCCTTCTACTCTTCAGCATATGGATTAGTTCGGCATTTTTGGTCGCTGGCCTACCAAATTCTGTTGATTTTGCTTCGATTTTATTTAGTTTGCTTTTTAAATACCACCATAGCAAGGAGACACTATGTTGAGAGTGGAAATAGATTATTAGCCAGAGTTAACCTTAATATCCCAAAAATTAAATTTCTTATATTTTATTACGAGTATTTCCTTTCCGACAGAAAACCTTTCTGGCTAGCTATTCTGGTTCTTCATAGGAAGTGATCATTCTCTTGAGAGAATAAGGACAATCCCATCCCACGGTTATTCTCTCGGTCGTGTATTACCGTATTCTGGGACGATATGATTGGAGATCGGAAACGAAATCTAGTAAGCTATGTTGCAAAACGTCTATAGTGTATGTAACCATATAAATAGTGCATTTAACCCTAAAAAAGAATATAAGTATGGACATAAACCTAGTTAGCAAAAAAATATTCGAATTTAAAATAAATATAATTAAAATTTTTCATCTATTTAATATTCTTAATGAGAGGAAAAAATTAGAAAAAAAGTTTTATAGAGAAAAAAATAAATATTTAAAAACACAGATCGAAATATTTTACTGGAAAAATAGCCGTTACGCATGAAATTAGTATCACCTTCAAAGATGTAGAGGATGTCATTCGAAATAAAAATTAACATTTTCATTTCCTAAAACACAAATATAGTTTTTACACTAGGTTGGGAAAAGAAAAATTTTCCTTATTTTTGTGAAAATGTTATTTTTTATACTCCCTATAAATATCGGGGAATGAATATACAAGGTAAGAAAACAAACTGAAATCAAAAAATTTATTTCATCAATAAAATACATTTTCCATACTTGAAATATATACATAATATTCGGCTTATAGTAAAATTATTAATCTTCCATAAAGTAGTTACTGATAATGTGTTATTGGATTTGTCTTGCTTCTTGTAGATCAGGGTGTATCTTTTATTCCTGATGAACATTTCCCATATTAAAAAATTATTATCTATCTATCTTTTGGAAAACGTCTAAATATATTCTTCAAGAAATCACAACATCTTTCAATAGTACTCCGCAATGAACAGATATCTATTAAAACTTTCCTCTGATGTCCCCACTTGTGAAACGCCTTTCAAAGGCCATGGCCTTAAAAGAAACCCTGAAAAAAATAATATATACTTTTCTATATATATATTTAAACATATTCTAAATTAATAACAAATTATCAGTTTATCGTACAATTAATTTACCTGAATCTCCAATGAGGAAGAATAAATCTTCTGGGTTTCTTCTAGAGATCATTTCTATTATATTGGAAATGTTAGATTCATTCCAAATATAGGAATTATGGGCACTACTAGGAAATTTAGCATTCATATTCATGATATATAAAGTCTCATCATAATTTTGGGCCATCTGTTACTGATCTTGAAATTGCCACATGAGTCCGTCAATGTACCCTATAATACTAGAGAAATTATGTTTATTATAAAAAATAAAACATTATATAATCTCGTAAATTTCAGAATTATCTTACATATTACCTATTTAGCACCAGTTTTAATCCTTTTTAAAAAATCAAATTACATATTAAGTATAAGTTTGCAAAATACGTATTACTGCTAGCTTGTTATAATTTAGGATTTAACAGAAAATTACCCAGTTCGACAAGTTCATAATTCATTTGAATTTTGTAGCAATTAGATCCACTCTGAAATAGCATCTTCCCTATTTAAAACATCTGGATTTTTCTTTTGCAATACTTCAACTGACACTTGGCTGACTAATTCCAGAAATATATTCAACCCAGTAATTTTGTGGTAACTGCCAGTCGCAAAAAATCTACAAAGCCGCAAATATTAATATTTTAATAACATTATATTAATATGGATACGTAAATGTAAAAAGGAAAATTAATATTAGCTTAATATCCTCCAAATTTTTTAACAGTAACTAAAGCAGGTAATATATTACAAATATGTATAATCCAACCAAATAAAAAAATCATTAATGACTTACTGATCTTGCATATGTAAAGTTTATAGTTGCCTAATATTACCATGACTTCTGGCAAAGATGATGTTGCCTTCTTTCAAGCCCTAAGAATTCTACAAATTCGGTTAGTTTTAGTAAAATATATCTTCGCAAATCTTTACAAAGCTCTTAAAATAAATTAAATGAAGTAGAATCCGCCAAATTTCACAAATACTTATATAAACAGCTAAACAGCCTTGTGAATTCCGAATCATTTAAATCTCTCAATCGACGCAACCATGGTAGAAATCGACGATTATAATTTGCCATTTGTTTTTCCGTTAATCTGACATCTTCTGGTCCATCATGGTTCAAAATTACTTCCTCACCCATTTTATATATGTATATTTGTGAACAAAAATATTTTATAAAAATTACAATATTTTCAAAACAATCATGAATTTTCTTCAAATTTTAAAACCTAAAAATATCGCATAATGACGGGAATGACAGTATTGTTCTCTCAAAATCTCGTCGTTTTCTTGGTTCGGACCAGCAGAACAAGTTCTCTCAAGATTTGATAGATGTCACAATCGCTTAAAATTACCATAATACGGTTTCATACTTTTTCGTGAGAACCACGCCCACATTCCATCAAATGATCGTTCTCTCGAGAACGAGGATAGCTACCCTGGAATTAGTCATCTCTCCGGTCTTTAGAAATCGGATATCAGCTATAAAAAATGCGACTTTATATGTATATAATTTTCTTATTGGTTTAGAAACTCTTTTTGTGATATATGTTGGAATGAGTAGCATGTTTTATTTCCTAATTTTTTTATAAGTTTATAACCATTTTTACTATTCCAAGTTTTAAATCAAACACCAAGCTGTAGATCAAATCGCCGACAGTTATTTTGTCCTTTGTATTTTACCGAAAAAAATTTTTTTAGTTATGCCCCACTATAATCCCAACATTTTCTCTTACTTTTTGACCGTTTATCATTAAATGGAAATACGAAAGTATTTAATTTCCTTACCAAGCGTTAACAAAGTGGATTACCAGAAAACTGCTTTTTGGAGAGAAAATATTGTAGATCATTTTTGATTTTAAAGAAACACAATAAACCAACTAAGTATTTCAGTATTGTAATCTAAATATATATTGTCCTATTAAAAATTGTGAAAAAGATATAGCTCAAATTCCTTTTGTTAGACAGTAAAATATTGTTTGTCTAAACTACTAAATCAGTAGTTTGTTATTTTTAATTTTATTCTTACGAAGCTTACTCGACCAACAGCTAAACGCAATTTTTAAATTCCTTTTATTTGAATGGGAATAAAACGGAATGTTCCTATCAATTTAAAAAAATTGTTTATCTATTTTTAACAAACAAAGCATGCACAAAAAGGGTTCAGAATTAGACGTTAGTAGAAAACAAAACTTAAATTTGTCATTTTACATTAATTTAGCACATAATTAATGAAGCTGTCAAAATTCTACCATTAAAACCTAAAGAAAATTATAACCTTTTAAATCATACACACCCCAAAGGATGTCATTTTCATAATGATGATATCTTGTTGTCTCATAGAGCGAAAAAATATACAATAACAAAAAAGATTCTTTATATGCACGACGACGTTTGGAAGAAATACGTGGACTTTTTATCTAACGCTCCACGTTTTTTCACTTCGTAAGACCATAAATTCTTAAGATTGTGTTGACTGAGTAAGAAAAAGACAAATAAAGTTCCAGAATCCAAATGTTTCTATATGCGTTGTAGGTTCTGTTTAACTATTTGTCCATATTCTTACCAAAGAAATTTTTATATATACATAAAAAAAATATGGCGGAGAAAAACTTTACGAGATTCAAGATAAGTGATTTGAATAATGCCTGTCCTTAGAAAGTAAAGTTCTCTGTCTAACTATAAAATAAAATATTTTTCAGGTAAATTTATTTTTTTGCAACATAATCTCCCCTAACTTCAACACACTTACGCCATCTGTCATGCAACAACTTAATGTCATTGAATAATAGCTTTGCAATAAGTGAATGTATTGATGCAAACCAGGACGCTTTTAATCTATTGCTTTTTATTAATGTATTACAGCAAAAACTGCTATTTTTTAATACCTTTCTTGTAGTTTCCTCTTTTTAAAAGAACCGAAAACCCTTTTGTAGTATATTTCTTGTATGTTTCTTTTCAAAAAAATTCAGAACCCTGCAATGTTCCAATTTCCAATACTTATTTTTGTTGCAAAACACTTCATACATCGGAAAGTAAAGAATGATCTGATATCAAACTTGACACACAACAAGTAGAAAGATTTCACTGTTGAATAAGAATAGGCAATACACTGTTAGTTGAGTTTTTCATGGCTAGGTAGATATTTTGACTAACTTAAGTTCTTCTTTTAATACAACATCTCAAATGTAAACTGTCCTCTTCAATCCTTTATTTTCTATCACTTCTAATTTTCTTCTCTCTTCACAAGTCTTCCTCATGTCGTCAAAAAGTTAAAGACAGAAAACTTTTCTACTTCGGGCCTGTTATGAGACATCTTGAGATATTGAATACTCTGTATATAATAATAAAGAAGTTAAAAAACCTAAAAAATAAAATCTATAACTATTAAATTCACAAAAATCTTTACATTTCACCATGCTCTTTACTTGTTTTTCCTTAACTTAATGTGTTAATATATTATAAGCGGATCTTTCACTTGACATTAATATGTCGCCTAAATTCGAAACTCTTTAGCAATATGTCTTCTTCTTCTTCTTCTTCTTTGTATTCTTCATCTTTTCGTGTTTCTCGGCCAATTCTAAGTAAAAGTATACTTACAGGCGCTCACCTAGTACACATAATCCATTATAGATTTCGCTGATGGTTGCATTATTTTATAATATATATATATATATATATATATATATATATATATATATATATATATATATATATATATATGAAGTAAAATGCAAACAGTAAATGCAAACTTCGTTCCATCATATCCCTTCCGTGTTAGAGGTTGCACAGTTTGAATAGATTGCTACAGAACACAATCCATGCAATTCCACCATCATCGAGATGATGGCCTACCTGTACCACCATATCGAGAAGAAAGTCAAAACTTACCCTCCCCGCTACAGTGATACAGCAGAGGCACATGTTTCGTCTCTACTAGACTCATCAGGGTACCGACATGCACCTGGCTGTGCAAAGGACAGATCGGAAGGAAGCATGCAAATACTGAACGCGGCTTCGCCGACCTCCCGTCGGATGGCGTATATATGTTTATGCGGCTTTCACGGATTCTAACACGGAAGGGATATGATGGAACGAAGTTTGCATTTACTGTTTGCATTTTACTTCACTTATACACGGAGTTGCATCTAGTTGTACGTTTGCTGAATGTGATTTCAGCACTACAACGGCATAATGTGGATGTATCCACTGCTATTGCAACTTACACGGAAGAATCCGTGAAAGCCGCATAAACATATATACGCCATCCGACGGGAGGTCGGCGAAGCCGCGTTCAGTATTTGCATGCTTCCTTCCGATCTGTCCTTTGCACAGCCAGGTGCATGTCGGTACCCTGATGAGTCTAGTAGAGACGAAACATGTGCCTCTGCTGTATCACTGTAGCGGGGAGGGTAAGTTTTGACTTTCTTCTCGATATGGTGGTACAGGTAGGCCATCATCTCGATGATGGTGGAATTGCATGGATTGTGTTCTGTAGCAATCTATTCAAACTGTGCAACCTCTAACACGGAAGGGATATGATGGAACGAAGTTTGCATTTACTGTTTGCATTTTACTTCACTTATACACGGAGTTGCATCTAGTTGTACGTTTGCTGAATGTGATTTCAGCACTACAACGGCATAATGTGGATGTATCCACTGCTATTGCAACTTACACGGAAGAATCCGTGAAAGCCGCATAAACATATATATATATATATATATATATATATATATATATATATATATATATATATATATATATATATGTATATATATATATATATATATATATATATATATATATATATATATATATATACTTCTTTGTAATATTTTCTCGGGTATAGGTTTTTTCATTGGAGAAACAAAGGACAACAATTTTTCTGACGTTTCGCTCTACATAGTAAGCTTTTTCGAAGAGCTGTCTTGTGCGAATGTTAAAAATAAATTCATCGAATTTATTTTTAACATACACACAAAACAAGTAAAAATAGTCGCAACTGACTATGAAAAAATATAAAAAAGTTAATGGGTTTGCCTTCTTGTATTGCTACGGTTTGAAGAAAAATCCTTTTTTGTTAGTCAAGATTTCGAGCATTTATTATTCTCTTCATCAGGACAATCTACAATTAATATGTTAATTAATATTAAATTAACTAATTATATTTTAAAGGACACTCACCAATGTGTACTTTAGTTGAAAACAGGAAAAAATATTACTCAATAGAAAATTGAAAAATAATAGTTAATAATTGTAAGTTACATTTTTGCATAACAAAGTGGAAATCATCAACATTTGACAAGTTAAGGAACTTAGTTTCTACTTTTACATCTTTTTTATATTTATTAATTTTATGGACATATGGACATGCGTATCCTTGGCTTATGAACAAGTGATTGTATCTTAAAGAGTAACTATTCATAGAACATCAAACATTCGACGAAGCTAGATCGTAGCGAAATGCGTTATGTGTTTTCTAAAATACAAAATATAGTGGAAATTAGACAAAAACTTGTGTTTATGTTTTACATTATTTATAATGGACTTCCATCAAGAAAAGCCACTACAATTCAAATCAAATGTATTATTTGCTAGAAAATATCATATAACTACATCAAATAGAATTTTCAGCTTTTCTACATTGGTATTAATACCTTTTTTGAACAGTAAGCTGACTTCTGCATTTTGCCACCCATCCGAGATGCTTCTTTAGCTTTAACATTTATTGAGAAGCATTTGTAGTGATTCTTCAAACATATCTCCTACCATTTTCATCATTTCACAAGTAATTTTTGTCTTTCCCTGGACTTACCTTATTTTTTAATTTGCTTGAGAACTGCCCGTATTTCTTATTTTGTTAATCATTGCTTGAATTTCATTATTCAAAAACGTTATTTGCTGCTATAAATATCGATGTGAATGAATTCCAGTCAATCAATTGCACATTCCTATTGACACTACATGGACTATTCTTCACTTCATCCAAGAAATTTACATCAAATAAAGCTTGATAGTATAAAAAATTTGCATATTGGGCTTTAGAGCAACTTGATCTTCAGCAATGAAGTTTTTTGTAGCTCTTGACATGATGGTGAATACATTTTGTGAAAGATTCATTTTTTTTAAAAGGATAATTTTGGTGGCCGTATAATTACAAGACCATATATTTCACTAAGATCATGCGATATAAAATTAGAGTTGTTTTTTGGGATTATTTTAAATCTTGAGTTTATTCTAATAAACCACAAACATGATATGATCTAAAATAGAATAAGACTCGACTTCTCTAAAAATATAACTTGAAATTGGTTTTTAAGAACCGACGTTTTGAAGAAATCACGAGACGATTAGTAACAAAGAAAAATGACATGTTCCAATAACGAAAATAAGCTGACTTCTGCATTTTGCCACCCATCCGAGATGCTTCTTTACTTTAAACATTTATTGAGAAGCATTTGTAGTGATTCTTCCAACATATCTCCTCCCATTTTCACCATATCACAAATAATTTTTGTCTTTCTCAGGACTTATCTTATTTTTCATTTGCATGAGAGCTGCCCGTATTTCTTATTTTGTTAATCATTGCTTGAATTCCATTATTCAAAAACGTTATTTGCTACTATAAATATTAATGTGAATGAATTCCAGTCAATCAACTGCACATTCCTATTGGCACTACATGGACTATTCTTCACTACATCCAATAAATTTACACCAAATAAAACTTGACAGTGTAGAAAATTTGCAGGTTGGGCTTTAGAGCAACTTGATCTTCAGCAGTGAAGTTTTTTGTAGCTCTTGACATGACGGTGAATACATTTTGTAAAAGATTCATTTTTTAAAAGGATAATTTTGGTGGCCGTATAATTACAAGACCATATATTTTACTAAGATCATGCGATATAAAATTAAAGTTGTTTTTTGGGATTATTTTAAATCTTGAGTTTATTCTAATAAACCACAAACATGATATGATCTAAAATAGAATAAGACTCGACTTCTCTAAAAATATAACTTGAAATTGGTTTTTAAGAACCGACGTTTTGAAGAAATCACGAGTCGATTAGTAACAAAGAAAAATGACATGTTCCAATAACTAAAATAAGCTGACTTCTGCATTTTGCCACCCATCCGAGATGCTTCTTTAGCTTAAACATTTATTGAGAAGCATTTGTAGTGATTCTTCTAATATATCTCCTCCCATTTTCACCATATCACAAATAATTTTTGTCTTTCTCAGGACTTATCTTATTTTTCATTTGCATGAGAGCTGCCCGTATTTCTTATTTTGTTAATCATTGCTTGAATTCCATTATTCAAAAACGTTATTTGCTACTATAAATATTAATGTGAATGAATTCCAGTCAATCAACTGCACATTCCTATTGGCACTACATGGACTATTCTTCACTACATCCAATAAATTTACACCAAATAAAACTTGACAGTGTAGAAAATTTGCAGGTTGGGCTTTAGAGCAACTTGATCTTCAGCAGTGACGTTTTTTGTAGCTCTTGACATGACGGTGAATACATTTTGTAAAAGATTCATTTTTTAAAAGGATAATTTTGGTGGCCGTATAATTACAAGACCATATATTTTACTAAGATCATGCGATATAAAATTAAAGTTGTTTTTTGGGATTATTTTAAATCTTGAGTTTATTCTAATAAACCACAAACATGATATGATCTAAAATAGAATAAGACTCGACTTCTCTAAAAATATAACTTGAAATTGGTTTTTAAGAACCGACGTTTTGAAGAAATCACGAGTCGATTAGTAACAAAGAAAAATGACATGTTCCAATAACTAAAATAAGCTGACTTCTGCATTTTGCCACCCATCCGAGATGCTTCTTTAGCTTAAACATTTATTGAGAAGCATTTGTAGTGATTCTTCTAATATATCTCCTCCCATTTTCACCATATCACAAATAATTTTTGTCTTTCTCAGGACTTATCTTATTTTTCATTTGCATGAGAGCTGCCCGTATTTCTTATTTTGTTAATCATTGCTTGAATTCCATTATTCAAAAACGTTATTTGCTACTATAAATATCAATGTGAATGAATTCCAGTCAATCAACTGCACATTCCTATTGGCACTACATGGACTATTCTTCACTACATCCAATAAATTTACACCAAATAAAACTTGACAGTATAGAAAATTTGCAGATTGGGCTTTCGAGCCACTTAATCTTCAGCAATGAAGTTTTTTGTACCTCTTGACATGACAGTGAATACATTTTGTGAAAGATTCATTTTTTAAAAGGATAATTTTGGTGGCCGTATAATTACAAAACCATATATTTCACTAAGATCATGCTATATAAAATTAGAGTTGTTTTTTGGGATTATTTTAAATCTTGAGTTTATTCTAATAAACCACAAACATGATATGATCTAAAATAGAATAAGACTCGACTTCTCTAAAAATATAACTTGAAATTGGTTTTTAAGAAGAAATGTTTTGAAGAAATCACGAATCGATTAGTAACAAAGAAAAATGGCATATTCCTATAAATAAAACAAAAACAAATTACTGATAATTTACACGGTTGGGTTTTTAATTTAAATTTAAATAAGAATCTCTTAATTAACGATCCTTGAGATCCAATTTAAAAATGCTTTGTAAAAAGACGGTGCGAAATCGTATAAAGTTAGGTTAAAAAAATTGATATCTTATATGGAGCCAGGTATTATTAAGTCTGAGAATTTCATTTACAAATCCCTAAAACTTTTTATATCTTAAGTGAAATCATACTGTAAGTCATAAAGCTAGGGTTTGGTTGAATTAGATCAATAGAACTCACTTAGTGGATCAATTTTCTTGTACTAATCGATGTTTTGATCTCCATAAGACCATTCTTAGATCTCTACGTTAAATCCCCTGTGTTATAATAAAATTAGGTTTAGGATACATTGCGAAGGTTAATTGTTATTTTATTTTTAGAACTAGGGAAGAACGGACGAGAACTATACCTGAAGTCCATAATTTCTTTCAGTGACTCAACGCTCGCATATAGAATGTCTGGTTGTGCGCCATCAGGGAAGTCAATTTCTATGGCGTGTGCATTTCAGAAAATAATAAATGATTAAATTTCGTGGAAATACCCACTGGGCTCCCGTCTAATAAATAAAAGGTTTTCGAAGAGCTAATATAAAGATGAAATAAAAACACAAAATTGAAGAGATTTATGTTATATTTCATCATAACTCCATTGTTAATACTTATTGTATTTACTGCTTTGGGTGGACAAAATGACTTCATTAGATTAAAACAGAATTATTTCCCAATATCGGTGTTAATAAAAACTACCCAACTTTTTTCATTATGGATCGATAAGGACTTTCAGAGAACGGCGACTTACTGAAATTGAGGGCGAAAGGAAAAGTTTTTTATGACTCAAGTTTTTTTCCTAGGAACAGTCGCTTTTATAATAATGCTGTCATGTTGTTTTATAAAGCAAAAAATTACCCAAAACTTTTTGTTATTTTATAATAGTATATTTTTTGCAGTTTCCACATATTTTCTTTTGTGTTAGAGTAAATGGCATACCTGATAATGATGTTAAAAACGATTAAAAAAATATTTTCATAGGAAACAATTTAAATAAAATTAGTATACCTAGGGTTTCCAGTTTCTAGATCTTTATTTATTTCGAGATTATTTATGACCCACCGCAGCAATAGAGGCAATGCTGTACCTCCCTCTGAGAGCGATAGCAACAAATGCTATCAAACTGTTCCAAACTGAGAGTCTCAAACCTAAAAATTTTAAAATACGTATGAAGATTCTGGATACAATTCTAACAAAATCCATATTGAAAGCGAAAAATATCATGTCTGTTAGGAACGATTTTAATATGAGTAACTGACTGCTACCAAGAGAATGAAGAAGGATTACCCTGATTAGAGAAGGATTCAATAATCTGGTTTACTGACGGATCCAGAGTAAAAGAAGGGGTCGGATTGAGAGTATGAGGACTTAGGAAATCCCTAGAAGACTCTCACTTTCTTTCAAATAGAAATGCACACAATCGAAATACGCGCTGACGAGTGTATCAATAAAAATAGTTAAAGGCCAAAATATAAAAATTTTCAGGAAGCTAAGCAGCGCTAAAAGCTCTTAAGTCAAACACCAAAGACTCTAAGTTGACTAGGGACTTCAAGCAAGACCTAAAGCAATTGGCAAGGGAATAACAAGGTGAGCCTTATGTGGGTGCCAGGACACAATGGAATCTAGGAAAACCAGAAAGCGGCAGCCTCAAAATCTAAGGGACAAAAACTGTTTTTCTTGGCCTGGAACTTTTATGTGAACTATCCAAAAACCATATAAAAGAGGAGTTCTTGAACTGGGAACAAAATAAGATTAAATTATGATGTAATAAGACGTCTAGTCTCAGACAAGCGAAAAAATTCATCAATTCATCGCAAGAGAACGCAGAAATGCTTCACGATCTATCAAAGAGGGATATTCGAGTAAAAAAAATTACTTTACAAGTCACTGCACTCTGAGATCGGACAGCTGGGACAGCAAAACACCTGCTATGTGAATACATGACACTGATCTCCAAGACACTTGAATTTGTGAAAGGCGTCACTTCTATGCCTAAAGAAGCAAAGCACCTAAGTCCCAAAAGAATAATAAACTTCATGAAAGTCTAAATATTCCGAGCTTATATCGATGATTATAAAGGGCCGTAGCTAGGCGGTATATTGAAAACAAGTTTATGTTATTTTTTAAATTTTTATGCTGGTGTTGTATTATTACTTGAACTCGAACTAACTGGTTATTTACTATTTATTTATCGATATTACAAGTCGCATATAGAAAAGTATTTTTAACAATCCGTATCTTATTTGTAATTGTTGTAAGGCATTTGCAACGAATAAAATAATCATTTTAAAAAACAACTTGTTGATTAAAAATTATCCTAGCATGTAGTACATTAGTATCAAAATAGCATATTAGAAAGCAAGTTATTTAATTCCACATCAATAGCAAGGAAAGAATTTTTTCATTTTCGCAACAAGGGAAGGGATTTTCTTCACTGCTCATTGCTTTCATTTTCATTCATTTGAGCCTAGTTTTCATCCTTCCAAAACTGGATATAGGCCTCCCCTATTTGTTTCCAAATCTCTCTATTCTGGGCTCTTCTTTGCCACATCAAGCCGGCATGTCTGACTATGTCATCCTTCCATCTCATCTGTGGCCTGTCTCTGGATCTTTTCCCTTATATGCGCGCCATTTTCCAATTTCTGAATTCCAACGGTTGTCTTTTATTCGTTCGTTATGGCCTGACCATTTCCATTTTAGTGATACTGCTCTTTCTATGGCGTCAACTGCGTTGGTTTTTCTTCTTATCCACTTATTTCGTTTTTTATCTCTGAGTGATATTCCTAACATGTGTCGTTCCATAACCCTTTGAGTTTTGCGGATTCTGTCCAAATTTGATTTTGTAAAGGTCCACGTCTGCTCTCCGTATGTTAGAACCGGCAATATACAACAATCAAATACTTTAGTTCTTAAGTATAAGGGAATTTTCTGATTTTTCAAAACATAGGAGAGTTTTCCGAACGCCGTCCATCCCAATCGGGTTCTTCGGCTGTATGGTTGTCCTTACTCGCTCTTATGGCCTGGCTTAAGTATATGTATTCATTAACCTGTTCTATTTCGGTTGCATTTACTGTAATAAGTTGTTGTTCGTCTGAGTTTGACATTACTTTTGTTTTTCTGAGATTCATCTTTAATCCTCGTTGGAGCGATGTTTCATGGAGATCGTTTATCATTGACTGCAGCTCTTCCCAGTCGGATGCGATCAAGAGTATATCATCTGCATATCTCAGATGATTTAGGAATCTACCATTAATGTTTATCCCTTTATTTTCCCAATTTAATGATTTGAAAAAGTCTTCCAGGGCCATTGTAAATATTTTGTGCGAGAGTGTATCTCCCTGCCTTACTCTTCTTTTGATTGGGATCCGGTTCGTCTTTAGCTCGTCATTAAGTTGTACTGTCATTGTTGCGTCTACATAGACATTAAGCAATAGATTTTTGTATCTCGAGTCTATTCTGCTATTTACCAAAGCTTCTTCAACAGCCCATAGTTCTACGCTTCAAAAGCCTTCTCGTAGTCAACAAAGGTCATGTACGGAGGCAGATTATACTCGTTGGTTTTTTCTATTAATATTTGACATCTGTTGATTCCTTAACTTTTCTTCCTCGTTCCTTAAGAAGTTCTATTAAGACTTCTTCTTCTCCCGCTGCTTTATTTCTTTTCATATTTTGTATGGCTTTATCTATTTCATCCTCTGTAATATCTGGCAGGTCTTCAGAATTCACATTTGTAATTGTCTTTTTTAAATTCTTTATAGTATTAGCCGAGGGAGGGTTTCTTGGGCTATATAGATCTTCATAGTATTGTTCAGTTATCATTATTATCTCCTTTCTATCTCTTACTTCATCGCCCCCGTTCTTTAGCAGATTTATCTTCTTCTTTCCTACTTTAGACTTCATTCCCTTTAGACTTCGGTTCTTTTCTATTATTTGTTCTATGCGTTTTTCTTGGTATTTTCTTAAGTCGGCTTTTATTTGTTTTCTTAGGGTCTTGTTTAATTCTGCAAACTCCACTGTGTTTCTTTTATTTTCACTCAAAAGTTGACGTCTTTTCCTTAACAGGTCTTGGGACTTTCTGCTAATTTTAGACTGTTTTTGTTGTTGATTTGTGGCGACCTTAGAACTCCAAGGTCGCTCGTTGCTTAGGAGAGATTATTGCCACGGCACCTATTTAAGAAGGAGTTTTTTCGCCGCACAACTTTTATGAGAGATTTTTTACGCCAATACCAACAAAATATTACAAAGATTATATTCTTGCTTTGCTATCATATATCAAGCAATATAGATTGAGATTAAAATATAAATAAATAGTCACTGTAAGACGTTAAAGCAACAAGATAATATTTTTATGACCTGGAAATTTCTTTTAAAAATTAGAATTTCAGTAAGAAATAAGAAATTTTTACGGTTGGTTTACTAAGTTACCATTTTTCTTCTTCAGACCGCTATAGAGAAATAAGCCAATTAAGTCCTGATGAAGAAACGTCGGTTGAAAGTGGAAACGTTTGGTATTTGGTCCCTCCTCTTTCCTTCTTCTTTCATAAAAGAGTGAATTACACAGTTCATTCAAACTGTTCCGGGACTAATTTTGTATAAAAATTTATAACTAGCGCTATCTGTTACGCGATACAGAACTTGCCTTAGTTACTCACAGTGTAGATGTGAGCGCTGTAATTTCATTTATTAGCCACCTATGTTCGTTTGAAGTAGACGTGTTTTTGTTACTGCATCAAAATTTTCGCTATGGAGCAATATGCTGCAATCAGATTTAGTTTCAAAATGGAAAAAAGTGAATCGAAAACATTCGAGTTATTGTAAATCGCTTGTGATGTGGACTGTTTAGGCCGCAGCAAGGTTTTTGAGTGGCATGCGTGGATCAAAAACCGTCGACAGTCGCTGGAAGACGATCCACGCGAGGGTCGCCCTGAAACCTCAACTACCGATGAAAATGTTGAACGTGTTCGCGTCACACTGTCTCGTAATCGGCGAATTACGATTGAAATAATGTCAGAGGAACTCAACATCAGCGTAGGAAGCGTGCACCACATTTTGCACGATATTCTCAGGAAAAAAAGAGCTGAAAAAGCGCCGTGTGGAAACTACACGATTTGGACAAATTGGCAGACCCGCATGAAAATTTTTTAAATAAAATTGTAACTGGTGACGAATCATGGTGTTTCCAATACGATCGATCGATTAAACCCTAAACCGCTGAGGGCGAAGTGCAGCGCATTAAAGTTCGAAAGACAATTTCGAAAATCGAAATATTAACGCCGATTTCTACCAAAGTGTCCAGAACGATTTTTGAAGCGGATTCGTTGCGTGAGACCGGAGTTATACCGCACCTGTGTCTGGTTTCTGTTGCACGATAATGCACCAGAATACCCAATCCTCAATACGCAATTTTTGGCCTAAAATCGGCGTTCATATTCCACCCTCCTCACAAGGTCTAGCTCCTGCAGACTTTTTTTTATTATCTAAAATGAAAATAACGATGGAGGGAGAACATGTTGAAGATGTTGAGGCGATTGAAAGAGATGTGACCAGGGTTCCGAGAGCTATTTAAGAAGAGGAATTCTCCAGGTCATTCCAGAGGCTATACAAGCAAAGCAGAAAACTAAATAAAATCTTTTTTCTAAAGTCTTGTTTTCACTCGTAAAAGAATTAGTTCCAGAACTTTTTGAATAAACCGTGTATACAATAAAAATAAAATGTTTCCTTCTAAAGTTTAGTTTAATAGTACAGAAAAATAGGCTGTCACAATAAATAAGCATTAAGTTTAATCTGCTTGTTAAATGAAAACAAAACCTTACTGATTTCAAACTTAAGTGACACTTAATTAAACTATTCAATTTTTTAGGATATTTAAGTAACACAATCTCAAATATTATGTGTCACGCACAGCCCAAAAACAGTGGAATTCGGAATAAAAATTCCAGATATTTTCTCTTTACAAACGCGTCTATATATAAAATGAATCGCTTTTGTTCTTTTTCATTTCGTGCTTTTTAAAACGACGGGATATTATGGAAACGGAGCCGTGTTTTTTTTATCCTAGTTATTAACAGCCCTTTTACATTGTTTACTTTAAATTTATAATCGATTATGTGTTTGGCCTTTTTTTATTACAAAGTATTTTTTACTGTAATTATGCGATTTAAATTTCTAGAGTTTTGGACCTTTTTTTTTAAATATCCTTTTTTAAATTTTCTCCCCCATGTTTAATAGTGGCAATTTTATGTCAGTCATATAATAGTTTTGGTTGCTTAGCATCTAACACCAATTAGCGCCAACCAAAATTTGGGAAAAGAGTCAAGTGATTGTTGGCAAACTAATATTGAGCTCTCTAATTGATGTTATGTACTTTCTGACGGTCTTGCAAAACGATCTATCGTATTACTACATGACTACTTTATGCTATTTTGTAACTACCTTACTTGGAATAATTTTTTATAAAAAACTTAAACCTAGAAAGCGCTGAAAAACGAAAAATTACAATATAAATTTTTATATGAAATTGAAGTTTTTAAAGTCGACGTTAAATTAATACTTGAAAAAATGTAATTCACACAAAAAGAAGGAAAAAATACTTAATACATTTTTTCCAGTAACAAATTAATCAAATCTATCAGAAACATAATAATTACACAAAAACAGAATATTTATTTTCTCTGGTTTTACCTCGGGAGGTAGATAAAATCGTATAACATTGTACGGTTTTGCCCCATGTAAAAGTCGACAATTAGAAATACAAAACATACATTTAGAAGAAGCTAGCTTTTCTGGATCCAAACCAGTACAGCTTTTATGAGCTCACCCATTACAATTAGTACATTGAATCCAATCATCATTTAAACGAGTAAAAACATATTCTTCACAGCAATACAAAAAGGGTCTCTTCATTCTTCTTTACTTTCTTTGCTGTTTATATGCTTTGGTGAATGGTTTAGTTTAAGATTGGGTGTTTTTTCTCATTTAATGGAGCATAATTATCTTTTAATTATGGCATATTTTAAACGTTCACCGTTATAATCGATAAATTTTTCGATGTTTTCTCGGACTTGGTTCATAACTGCTCGTCGAAGTGTTACATTAATTTCTCTCATACGTGATATTATTCTTTAGGTAATCAAGGGTACGGGGCTTGTTTAAATACACTTTGGACTTTAAGTATTCCCATAAAAAACAGTCTGGAACCGTCAAGTCGGGAGAACGCGCTGGCCAGGCAATGTCAGCACTGTGGGATATTATTCGTCCTGGAAACTTATTCCTTAAAAATAAAGAATGCTACCTATGAGAGCGATGGACGTGGTAGTAAAGTTGACCTAAGGAATGAATCTGGCGTACGTTTCAGCAGTTATCTTGAAATGGATAATTTCTGTAACAAGGACTATGCTAACATAGGGGTTGAAATGGAAAAGGCCATCCTCACCGCAGCAAGAATGCCATATTAATCCACCTGTAAATGCTACACTCTTTTTTCATCCACTTTGGGTCTCTCTAAAAAATGAAAGGGCAGCAGGTTATGATGGTATTAAAGCAAGTAACATAAAACAGACACATCTAGAAATATTGACGCCTTTGTTACATATTTATAATTTAATATTTAAAAAAGGAATTACTCCCATATATAAATTCGGTTTAAAGAGTGTTGTTGGCTATTATAGCCCAATGAGCCTCATTATTAACTTTGTAAAGCTTTTTGAAAAGTACGTCAAGAATAGAGTGATAACTTTTATAAAACGATTTGAAATTTTGTCTGAAAATCCGTTCGGATTTCTCGAGGGGTGTAGTACTACTGACGCTATGCCTACGTTAATAACGGATGTTGTCAATAATTTGAATCTAAATAAAAAATGTTAAGCAATCTTTTTTGATTTGGCAAAGGCGTTTGATACTGTACCTCATGACAAACTACTTACAAATTTGCACAATTATGGCATGAGAGGAACGACTTATAAAATGTTTGAAAATTATCTTTCAGAACGTGTACAAATTGTTAAAATTAACAATATTTTAAGTGACAAAAAATTATATTTTTTAATTGTGACTTTTCCTATACAATTTGTTATTTTCGTACAAGAAGATGAATAAATAGACAAATAAATTACTACAAATAAATAGATTTAATACCAAAAAAAAGACGTCACAACTATTCTAGCCGTATGACTCGTTGCTCCATCCTGTTGAGACCAAATTTCGTTGTTATTGACACCCAGACGTCGTAATTTGGCAGTAGGAATGTTTCTAGAATTTGAAAATAGCGCTATGAAGTAACTGTTACTGTTCGATTATTATGAAATATGGCTCAATAATTCAAAAGGATGCCTCACCGCACCAAACAGCGACCTTTTCGGCACTTAAAAGTTGTTCATTGTAACTACATAGGTTATTCTGCACACCAATACCTGAAGTTCTGCTTATTAACATATCCGGATAAGACGAAGTGGACTTCGTCCGACATGATTAAATTATTTATTACATCTGCTGTTTCGTTCAACAATCTTACAAATTCTCTACGAAATGTAAGTCTGTTAGGTACGTTTTGTGGAGAAAGTTAATGAATTATCTGAATTCTATATAGGTTTTCGCAATTAGCAATGCCCTTGGTGGTAGGGACATGTAGCTAGCGATCTATTTTCGACCACCGTAGTAAATGTATGGATGTTTCGTCCCGATACCGGTGGTGGACTCATCAGTGGGATCCACCGGTATCTTTCCCAGACATCCTTGTACTTTCCACAAACTTGGACCTCTATTTAAGTCCAGTTTTACCGAAAACCGGTGATGAGATGTTATGTTCCACAATAGGGTGAAACTTCATATCATCATGTAAAATACTGCGCAGTATTCGATCTGATAGGTGTAAAACATCTCAATGTTTGTTCACTGAGCGTGTTGGACTGGCTGTCACTGCTTGCCTTACCCTTTCAATATTTTCAGGCATCTGCATAGTACATAAAGAATCAACAAAACGGTCACAAACAGTTCCATGATTGTTAAACTTATTAAACTATCGTAAAATGATGTTCCAAGATGAAATGCGACCCCGTCTTGGGATGTTAAACTGAACCCGAAATCGTCATTGAACCGTAATCATAGACAATGTAAGCCGTCACGGCGAACACAAGTTGATTCTTTATCTGCTATATCAGATACAACAAAATCTGCGTCAGAATTATCGTTTCGATTTGTCGGGTTGATGCCTGTTTTCAAAATTCTGGACATAGCTGTCTACAATATATCAGCCTTGCAATATGCTTATGCAAATAGTTTTGATATTTGAAATGCAGAAACCACTCTGTCTGGACTATTATGAAACCACTTATTTACTTCTTGTGTATAATATGTGCTAAATGGACCTATGAAACTATCATTTAAAGGTTATAGCTTATACGTCTAACGCAGTGATAAAGTCAGGATTACAATTTCTCACAAACACTCACACACAAATTATCTAGCCTTATCAATCCAAGGTATATTTTGGGTATGGCTTTTGTGTCTGTGTAATAAAAATAAGACTGAGTGCTCTTTTTAGACTTGACATTTGTGATAAAATTATTAAGCCACTCACTTTGTATCCAACCACTTGGATGGTATCCTGACACAGTTCCTGGTGGGACCCCATCTAGTAGTTCGGCCTTCATTCTACCTCTTGGAAAAATTATCAAAGGTGGCAGGTAACATCCAGAAGCAAATATAGATATTACAGAAGTAGTGAACTGCCCTCTTTTTGCAGAGCTCGCGAGACCAATCTGTTTCCTTCCTTTCAATTATATTTATTTATCAGGTTTTGTAATAAATCATAAAACTCGCTAATTGAATTGTTGTGTTAATGTTAGGTGTCACAGTAATAGCCTCCGCAAACTCAGATTCTGAACGTCGAAGGTATTTGTATGTGAGGCCAAATAGATGTATTTTTATTTACAATACATGATCAACTTATTCTTGTTCAGCAGATGGTGTAAACACCGGCTTGAGTCGTCCTAACCCTTTACTGATTGCCACAAATAAATCACATGTTGACATATATTCACTAATACGATCTTGTAATGTTGATTTGAGTACCCCATAAGTTTTTGCAGCTTTTAAGTACTCAAAGTCGCCACCAATCATGCTTTTGATCGCGTTTTTCATATTTTCCTTATCCTAGTTATGCATATTAGTGATCCTCTTATAATTTTGAGTTGGTTCAATAATCATTACCAAAATAGATGGACAAAACCGTATACCAATTAAACCCGGCCGGTTTTATTCAATACAGTTTTGCCCAGAAGCACAGCACACATACATATACGCACCTCTGTATTGACGGATTTGATTTGCCAGTAACAACTTCGTGATTACAAAATAAATACACAACATAAATATTTTTTTTTGTTACAAAAATAAGATTAAAACACCGAAAAAACAATATTTTTCCACAACTTTATAACGTTTGTGCGTGCTCTTACAAATGAAGAATAGATTCTATTAGTTACCACCTATTGAGAGCACGGAAGAGGGAATTTTTATTTAGTTTAGGAAATAATAGAGCTATACAGTTTTACCCAGGGATAATGTTTTGTACCAGTCTCCCCTACTATTTGTTTGGTTATAGATTTAGCAGCAACTGTGTTTGAACAGAAGCAGAAAATTAATATATTCTAAATTTACTATATTACATTCCGCCTATGCTCTATTATTTTTATAAAGATCTCAAACGTGCGACACGTCCAATACTATTAGAAGATTGTTCATCTGAAAATGAAGATAAAACTAATGAATTTTTCTACGTCCAAGCATTCAAAAATCATCTATTTTTCGTTATATGTTTACTCTGTGTTAGAGAAATAAAAATAAAATCTTTGTTATCATCACCTCCTTCTCTTTGTACGCTTCCATAATCCGGAGCCGAATTTTCAACGCCAACTAATACAATATTAATAAAGATATGTCACGAACAATTGCACTATTAGCAGTGTGTAATATATACAGGATGTCGTGTTACGGCTATTATAATTATATTATTTTATAAAATAAAAAAAAATAGTAATGTAGATATTTTATGTTTTTCATATATACTGCTTAAATTTTAAAACATTTATTTTTAACTTTTTGCTCTAACATTTGGATTATCTTATTCAATTTACATGAACTTAGTCATATTTAGAAGGATATTTTTAAAAATCTAGTATAATTAAATAAAATATGTTTATTTTTCTAAACAGGTCGTATTCATAATATGGTAAAATTCAAAAAACAACTTAAATGACATGTGTTATTTTACCTTTTTAGTACGGAATACTTATATTTTAAACTTTTTGTATAAAATTTTTTGCTCTAAAAAGTAGGGAGAAAAAGAGAGAGGTAAATTTTAGACAGTAAAAATATTTAATTATTTTTTTTAAATATATTATCAATCAACTACCAGATGGCATTATTTGCAATATTAGTAATTTTTCCATTTTTTTAATGAAAAGTTATCTTTAAAATTTATTGGTTTACTGGAAATAAAATTAGGTAAAATATCCGTAAACGAGAAATTGCTTATAATTTTTAAAATCAAATTATTTGCAAAAATAATAACATTTATGGAGGTTTTTATGTAAAAATTATTTTTTGAGTAATGTATCCTATTTATGGACAGCACTATAACAAAAGTAACAAATATATAAAAAAGTCTTTTGAGGAAAATGAAACTCCAATGTGGGTGCAAATTTAAAAACAGGAAAAAATAATAGTTAATAATTATAAGTTACGTTTTTGCTTTACAAAATGGAACTTATCAATATTTGACAAGTTGAGGAAGTTAAAATATGGATAGTATGTCAAATAAAGATAGATCTATTGTATATTCTGTGGGTGAGAGTGAGAAAGGAGTGAGTTAAAAATAGGTGCCGGATATACATGTCTTCATCGTACTTGCAAGGCAGTGTCGAAGTATGGGTAATAACCGTATTAATTAATATTATTAATTTAAGCATTTATTGTTTTTCTTATCTTTTGACTTGATAGTATTCATCAGGGGCGGGAGAATCCATCAATGGTAGATATTTTTCTTTTTGGAATTTCAAAATATAATGATAAATAGAGCTCAAATTTTGAGCATCAGTTTTTTCGTTCATTTTAAATTTGTTCAGGTATATGTGTACTACCATTTCTAAGACAGTTCTTTTGGAATATAAATTTTCTCTATCAAAAATTTCAGCTCTACCCCAGTCCATCATGTGATTGTTTTCGATGACATGCTGTGACAAAGTACAATAGTTTACATTACTATTTCACTGGACAAAGAATATATATTCCAAAAGAACTTTCTTAAAAATGGTACACATACACGTCATCAAATTTAATATGAACGAGAAAACTAATACTCAAAATTTGTGCTCTATTTACCAATATATTTTGAAATTACAAAATGAAAAATATCTATCATTGATGGATTCTCTGGCTCCTAATGAACAGTAATTATATGAATTCGAAATATAAGAAAAACATTAAATGCGTAAATTAATAATATTTATTAATAAGGTTATTACCTATACTTTCACAATACCCGGTAATACGATGAAGACATGCATGTCCGGCACCTATTTTTAATCCGTGACTCCTTTCTCACTCTCACCCACAGAATTTACAATAAATTATCTTTATTAGACATACTACCCATATTTTAACTTTAATTTCACCTTTCTTCTTTTCATACCACCTCTATAATTTTATCTTTGCTACACTAGTTCAGTGGCATGTCGCATGTCGACATTTTCATAAAATGAATAAATATAAAAGAGATATGAATGTAAACAACTAAATTCTTCAACTTATCAAATATTAATCATTTTCATTTTGTTAAGCAAAAGCAGCATACACATTCCTAGTATAAGGGGCAGAATCCGGTCTATTTTCCTGAACTCAAAGCTCTTGGGAAGGGGAGGGGCGATCGCAAGAAAAAACGAGTTGTCAACGGGGAGGGAGTGCCAGCAGCATACATATTCCTAATATAAAAGGCAGAATCGGTTCTATTTTCCTAAACTTGGGAAGGGGAGGGACGATCGCAAGCATACACATTCCTATACTCTATTCAAGAACTAGAGAGAGTAATAAAACTGTTACCGAAACCTCCAACGTACCTGCTCCAGTGCAGCAGGTAACTGAGGACTGCCGTAAATCTAATTATATTTAATTATATTTAAATATTATAAGCCTTTATAAATTTACTACAATAAAAGTTCTGATAGTTCAATTTAATTTCTGTCAGTGAGCAAAGTACACCTTACAATGTGTCCTTAATGGTTGTATATTATTTGAGATTAGTAAGATAGCCAAAAGATATGGCTTCCATCTCTATATGTATTCCAAAATCATTAAACCAGGGAATTTTTCCTCAACGAAAAACTGAAAGTTTATGATGCCTTAAGACATCAATATCCCGATAATAATGTTAAAAGCTCGGTTGAGATGTGTTCCAACATGACAGGAGTTGGAAATTCTACTATGAACCGAATACTGAAGGAGAAAAAAACCACTGGAATTGTTAGTACTCCCAAGCCACATTCAATCATATGCAGACGAAAAACCTCGTTGAAAGAAGAGATGTAAACTGCAATAAAAGGAGTTATACATACATTTTATTATGACAAGCAGATCCCAAACGTCGACAAAATTCTAACCAAAATCAATGAAGATCGGGATTTACCTGAAATTGAAAGAACTGAGCTCTGAAAATTGCTTAGAGAACTTAATTTTTGCTGGGAAACCCAGATAGGAAATCTGTTCTTATAGATCGTTCGGAAATGTCCGTTGGAAAAGGAAATATCTCTCTAAAGTTAAAGGTAGAGTTGCTAGAAATAACACATCATACAGAATTAGTAATTTAACTGAACTTTTGAAATATTTTTTGAATAAAGTTACTACAGAAAATTGGGAAAAATCCATATAATAAAAGGATAAAAGGAAATGTGGAAACTCGATCTCATGATCGGTGAGATAGAGGAACCAATTATAATTAATTTGAGCGAAGATAGCTTCACTGACTTTGATTGTTGTGATTGTTAAATTGTCATTCTGCAGATGGTTTACGAAATAAATAACCTGAAACGTCAAATGCCCTAAAAATGTTTTTAATAAATAATAAAATGACCGATAGCCCAAAAAATTTTAATATTATACGGAAGAATTTATTTTTTTATATGTTTAACTTCTTGTATTTTTGACAATGGGTATTTTGTAAGTAATTAATAATAAATTGTAACTTAGAATTTTTTGAGAGAAAAAGGCTACGTTTTAGTCTGAATGTGCCTAAAACAGCTTCTATGCCAAAATTAAAAATAATAAAAATACAGTTGTGTTTTGTGTTAAATATGTCAAAATTATCTATATGTATATGAATTATTAAGAAACTATAAGAAATAAAATAATATTTTAAAAACTTTTATTTTAAGTTGATTACCGAAATAATATTCTATGCCATAAATACTTAGTGATAAAAGAAACCTCTTTCCGACGCCTATGACAAGGATTAAAATCCTTTTTAACACTTCACACATCCAAATATCTATTGTTATCCAACCCAAATACTCCATTATTATAGACCGGTATTTTTTATTATAAAATTTCTAACCCATTCCTATGAAAAATATATGTGTCTAACAGATTTTGCCAGATACCGGACTAATGGAACACAGTTAGTTTGCGAAGAAAAAAAAGGGTTAAAAATGATTTATTACTCTCTCTAGTTCTTGAATAAACTATAGTATAAGAGGCAAAATCGGGTCTATTTTCCTGAACTCTATAGGTTGCCCCCACCGCCCCTCCCCCTTGGATCCGCGCCTGTATATATATATATATATATATATATATATATATATATATATATATATATAAATCCCGCTATCATTTGTGCGTCATTTTGTTTTACTATCATTTTTGCATCCACTAAAATTACTAAAGTATATTAAAATATTTTACTCCCTCTGGGATACAGAAGGTACTGGAACAATAAATCAGGTTTTATTTTTCGATATACTTTTAAAATAAAAATAAAAAAATTTTGTAACATTCTTACATCATCCCTGCATCTTTACATCAACCGATTATTGTTGCTTGCATATATTTAGTTTCAAAGTATCAGTAGTTTCTGCGTCCTGTTATAAGTATATCTGTCCATTACTTATTTATTTTTGCGCCCGCGTGTTGCCAGATGTTTACGTGAAGTTATAGCGGACAACAATCTAGCTAAACAATATTTTTCAATGGGTTATAATGCAAAGATTTATGCTATGATAAGAAGCCAACTGTAATCAACTAAGTTTCAAGCACCGAAAAGTTTTGATAGTATTCTAACGAGTGAGATATGTTTTGAAAACTTAGACTCAATATTAATTATAAAGAGATATTTCTGCTTTCATATCAAATTAAAAATGCATTCTTTGTTCTTTAGCTAGTAAAGAAACTTATCCAAGTGTGGAAGCCATTTTAAAATATATCCATTGTAACATAGAAAAAACTGAAAAGCAGCAAATTTTGAATAGAATATAAACTTTTCCACTTTAGAAAAATAAATAAATAAATATTGTGTTTTGTGAACTGTTAGGCATAGTTAATATTTGTTGTCAAAACTTTTTTAATGGGTTAGTTCAAAAGTAATTAATTGAAAATTCAAAATTGAAAATCTTGTATTTTTATTTAATTGGATATTATTCCACACTTGTGTTTTTAAAATGGGATATGTTTTCCTAACGACCTTAAAAACCACAGTTAATATTGTAAAAAAACGAAGCATTTACGAAAAAAATTTATTTGTCAAACTTATAAGGTAAATATAACCTTAAAATCTAACTTAAATTTCAATTTAACATACATACACAATTTTTTTTCTTTTAAGTAGTTTGCTTAAAATAATAGGTGCGTTTAGGTACAAATGAATAGGTAAGCGTTGCAGTTCACCCCCGCGCTTCCTGTTTAGCAATATTGTTCTGCAGTATGTAACTTCTAATAAAATTTTATAATTTTTTTCGCTCTTTGGGTTAATTCTTAGTTCCTCGTGAGAAAATGGCGGTATCTATAAGATAATTTCTAAATATTTTTAAATCAGTTTCCAAGGGCACAATTGTTATTTTATTCCATTTTTTAGTATTAAGACATGCTGCTGCAACAGAAAAAAAACCGCAAATTTCCAAGAATCTTGAAGAAGCTGTTGAAAGGTTTTAAAATTTGCTTCTAGTTGTGCAGTAGCAACAGATGAATTGTGTAATCTTCTTTTAACGTTAATCTTATAGCCAGTCTGCAGCATTCTTTCAGTGATGTTGAAATATTCATTGCAATAGTAGAGGAGACATAATCTGTCAGGCAAGTATTCAGAGTGATCCGAGCTAAAGGTTTTATTTGTGCCTGAAGATAATGTAACTCTATAGGTTGAACTCCTCTCGCTGTCGATACTTGCAGAAATAATGCCCACCTCGTCGTCTTCTCGCAAATCAGAGTTATTTTCAATAGGACTTACTTTAGCTAATTGATGACTAGAGCCTGATGAAACATTATCACCATAATTGTTTTTTGTCTTATATTCCTGGGTATCTAAAATAAACAGAACGTAGTTGAAAAATCAAGCAAAAGTAGCAGACGAAAATTACAGAAACATATAGTTTTCAAGGAAAAATTTTGCCGGCATCCGAATTTTCCATGTTCATAAAAGTACCATAGATGGTAATATTCAGTATGTCTGAAAGCTAAAAATCAACTTTTCCGTTTTTCTCTTTTTTTACGAAACGCCTGAACTGAACCATTATTACAAATATTAATTTGTTTCATATTAGGTAAAACCAAATTATTAAAATGATTTTATAAAAAAAGGATAAATAGTTTTGAATGATACTTAGCTAATAGTTTCTCCGTATCCTGAATTATCTTCGAAATATGTTTTCCAATTTTAATTTAAACTTACCAATAATCACACAATACTCTAAACATCAAAGACAGTCAAACGGCTGTTTAACATACGTCGCACCTAAATTAATTTAAAACTTCACTAAAACTACCTGAAACAATGTTGTCAGATTTCAAGGACGCAGAAATATCGAAAGGGTAGGAAAAATATATCCATTTGTAATATGCAACTCGCGAACGCAGCACCATCAGCGGTATTATCTCAAACTATAATATTTACGATTTTTCGATGTTATCGTCATTTTGAAGTCCGCTTAAAAACACTTTTATAAATGCAGCACGTCATAAGGAAGCATTACACCAAAATTACATTTCTGCGTCCATATACGGATGCAAAAATACAGGGGACGCAGAATTACATTTTAAAAACCAAATGTATGGACGCAGAACTATATATATATATATATATATATATATATATATATATATATATATATATATATATATACAGAAAAAATAAAATCTTTGGCATAGCGGACGTGAAATGTGTCAATCTGTACTATTTTCATATTAAAAAGTGCGGAGCATTCCAAAGTATGGAAAGACTCTGGGTCCGACAGATGGCGACAGCGCTGTTTCGTCCTAATGTGGGACTCGTCAGGCCACCGCAGTCGGTACACGGACAAGAACTTTATTTATTTATTATTATTATATATATATATATATATATATATATATATATATATATATATATATATATATATATATATATATATAAATTCATCTCACTAATTTCCCTTTTTTTGTTCTATTGTAGTCTCCCTAAAGATAAAAATGATAATAAAAATTTTTGAAAGCTTGGATTAACTTTAAAGAGTACTTTTACACTTGTGCACACCCCAATATTAACTAGTTTATCCTAACTAATCAGCAACGACTACAATTTCTATATATATATATATATATATATATATATATATATATATATATATATATATTGTATTGCTGCTATATTATTATGATCTTATAATCCATATAACTTGGATTCAAAACCTCTTCGATATCAGAATCTTAAATTCATATTTTTATTGTATTACTTGTGACCTGTTGTTAATATCACATTTACGAGTAAAAAGCAAAAGAGTATTTTTATACAAAACATTTTTCGCAAAGGAAAAGCTTTTAAATGGAAAAAATACTTTCTCAAGAATACAGGTAAGTTAACCTCTTGGGAATATATTTATGCGAGCGTTATTGTTAAGCAAAACAATATTAAAAGGAAAACAAAATAATATTCTTTAAATATTAATAGGAATTTAAGAAATTCGGTATGGTTTAAAAGCAATATATTTAAAATGTATAATTTATATGCAATTATCCTCTGGTCATGGAGCAGATAAAATATCTTATTAAAGCGACGTATGTTGTAGGTTTTTTCTAATTATTTTTACCATCTCCTCATTCTAGAATATGGTTGCATTCACACAAGTTATATCAGAAATTTTAAATTTCACAAAGGTCTCAAACTTAATTATTTCATTACGTTGGCATTAAATATCTATGTGCATCAAACTTAGATGGACACCCACCTGACGGTTCCATTGACAATTATTTTTATTTTTTCTTTTTATTTACTGTTTCACACCAGAAGATAGTTTATTCTGTCTAAAAAATGTTTTTCTTTTACATCCATCAATAGCTGTTGATCTGGCTCAAAGCAATTTTATACTTCTAACTAAACAGATATGTCGAGGCTAATAGTTGCATTGTATGGTATCAAATTTAGTCATCGATTGTAGATGTGTGATAATTTCAACTTTTTTAAACGAAATAAATTATCGGTTCATCTCATTCTTCTAAGTTATGTGAATCCAAAAAATCTTCATAAAAAAATGTGCTGATCATATACATCATTTCGCAAATTTCATTATTTAGGTACCGTCATGGACAAAAGTATGGAAATATTTTTATTTTGCACATTTTTTCAGCACACCTCGTAATCAACAATAATTTGTGCCGTTTATTTTACATATTTGTTAAGGTATTGAATAGTATCACACGTTTACATTTTGGGCTATACACATTTCTCTCTTATATGCCTTTTTTGTTTATGTATGGAAACATTATTTCTTCTGTGCATTTTCAAAATTTAAAATCATTGGATTAGTATTGCTGTGCCACTGTTGTCACCAACACCGTATTAGGAATGGACAAAAATAAGTACTTGTCGAAAGGGTTGAGACTTAGAGTTGTTGAATTAAATAAAGAAAGTGTAAAGCAATGAAATATAGCAAAAAAGTTAGGTTTAAGTGAGGGTGTTGTTTCGAAAATTCAAATGAAGTTTCGGTTATTGGGAAATGTTAATAATCCGCCAAAGTCATATGTTGGAAAATACATTAAAAGAATTTCGATTGATCAGCATAAGTCACTCGTCCAAATCTGTGCAGAAATTCGCGAACATTTCAACAAAGACATAACGGCTCTAACTCTGAGAAGATGTCTTTGTGAAGTTGGATTATTTGGAAGAGTTACTGTCAAAAAAACTCGAAAGGTCAGACTTCAGTTTGCTCAGAGACATTTAAATTGGACACCTCAAAACAATGCTATGGGTGACAAAAGTAAATTTAAAGTATTTGGTTTAGATGGAAGGTCGTTTGTTCGAAGACCTGTAGGAAAAAAATAGATATCAAGTATCAAAAACCTACTTTGAAGCATGAGGGTGGCAGCATTATGGTCTGGGGATGCTTTTTCAGCTTTGGGACGGGCCTGATAGTGAAAATAACTGGGAAAATGGATCGATTTATGTATCGCAATATATTACAGAATATTATGTTGCCCTATGCCTAAGAATAAATGCCGCTTTTATGGAGATATCAACAAGATAATGACCCGAAACACTCATCCCGTTTAGTAAACAATTGGTTTTTAGGCAAAAGCGTTGATTTACTGAGATGGCATTCTCAATCGCTAGACCTAAATCCCATTGAGCACCTTTGGAAACCTTTGAAATAAAAAATTATGGAAAGAATACTCATAATGAAAATCATCTCTGAGAAGTTTCTCAAGATGAATGCAGTAATATTTCAGTTGATGTATGTCAAAATCTTGTCGATTCAATGCCAAAAAGATGTAGGGAAGTAATTAAGGCAAAGGGGTTTTCAACAAAATATTGAACTTTGCTTCTTTAATGTGTACAGGCTTGATTACTTTTTGTGGAAACAATATCTTATCCATACTTTTGTCCCAAGTGTTTTAGTATTTATCACAGGAGAATTTTGTTTTATTTTGTATTATCATTTGTTTAATAAAAAGTTATCAATTTAGTAGTGTGTGTTTATTTTTTAATATATATATATATATATATATATATATATATATATATATATATATATATATATATATATATATATATCTTTCCATACTTTTGTCCATGACTGTACTTTTTGTTCATTTGCGTATTAATTTTAAATCTAGAGTTCGTAAATCGCTTTAATAATTAGCTATATCCTTTAATATCATTATTTCCAATTACTTATTGTTTTTTTTTGATATTTAATGAAAAATCATTCCCAGTTTGTATCAGTCTCACATACCTGTCAGCCTCTTGTTTCGAATTTAATTATTTATTATCTATGCCCTTCAGTGAACCTTTTCTATCCACAGGATCAATTTTTCTGTGTTAGATTTATTTTTCCTAGACTGTCTCGTCTTCTCCAGCAAATTGCTGTTTGTATCTCTTTGAGACATTTTCTATAACTTCAGTGTTGAAGACCGACTCGCATTTACTGATTCTTTCCTGCAGAAATATTGCTTTTGAACTGTTTCCCCATAGTATTGAATTTCTTTGACAATGTTTGAAAATGCGCAATATTGTGTATAAAAGTAAGAATTTTTGCTAGCATAAGAAATAATTAACAATGAAATATACTAATTAACAAATAGAACATTTTCACAAACCCAAATTTAGGAGAAAAATAATTACCGAATTTAAATTGAAACTGAAACAATTAAATCACATTCAGAATAATAAATTAATTTACTAAAGATATCATAAAACTCCCAAGTAATCAGATGTTTATAAATCTAGAAGATCCATTTATAAAACTTTTACGGGTTTTTCTCTCTTCCATTCTCGATTTAAAATATTGAGTTACCAAAATACTTAAAAACAATTCTCCCAAAGTAAATAAACGTGGAATGCGAAATCAGTTATTTTTCTTCTAAAAGTCGGTATAAATTTGGAGAATTACGTTTTTTGGTAATTGTGTTACTTCATTCAATTTGGCACATTATAGAGGAGAAATAAATTTCAAATTTGAAACTTTTTGAATTAAACCTACAATAATTATAGTAGAAAATGCCTAAAGCAACTCAATTTTTAAATTTTTATGGTAATTTTCCTTAACATAAACAAGGTAAATATTGCCGTTCCATGTTAATTTTGGAATTAGAAATCTAGAAATCCCAAAATCCTAACAGAACGAGTTATGGATAAAAAAAAATAATGCATAATATTCCCGATTTTCTGACCAATCTAGTTTAATAACTGTCTTGAATTTGGAAAGCTGTTTTACTAAAGCTCATGGTAGTTCATGGGATATAATCGTAGCCAAAAGTATAACGCGCGATCAATATTATTTCGTTAGACACCCCTCTAGTTCTCTCCCGAACTTTTGAGTGAATGAATAACGAAACGATGAATCAGCAACACTGCTTATACCATGTTGACTCGACAGATTACCTACTAAGTTTATTTTAACTTTGTTTAACCCTTATCTTGATTTAATACCGTATGTCGCAGTCTCGTAAAATGGTTGTATATCCTATCAGGCGCGGATCCAAGGGGGAGGGCGATCGCTCCCCCCCCCCCCCCCAAGAGCTTTGAATTCAAGAAAATAGATCCGATTTTGCCTCTTATACTATAGTTTATTCAAGAACTAGAGAGAGCAAACTACCTGTGTTCTTTAGTCCGTTGTGTTTGGCAAAATCTATTAGACACATATCTTTTTCATAGGAATGGGTTAGAAATTTTATAATCGAAAATACCGGTTTATAATAATGGACTATTTGGGTTGAATAACAATAGATATTTGGAAGTGTGAAGTGTTAAAAAGATTTTATTCCTTGTCATAGGCATCGGAAGGAGGTTTATTTTATCACTAAGTATTTATCGCATAGAATATTATTTCGGTAATATAAGATTATTTTGTTTCTTATAATTTCTTAATAATCCACATACATTGCAAAATGTAGATAATTTTGACATATTTAACACAAATCACAACTGTATTTTTATAATTTTTAATTTTGGCATAGAAACCGTTTTAGGCACTAAAACGCGGCCTTATTCTCTCAAAAAATTCAAAGTTATAATTTAAATACTTACAGAATTACACTTATCAAAGATACAAAAAGTTAAACATATATAAAAAAAATAAATTCGTTCATATAATTTTAAAATATTTTTGGGGCTATCGATCATTTTATTATTAATTAAAAACATTTTTAGGATATTTGACATTTCAGTTTATTTTTTCTTAAATCATCTGCAGAATTACAATTAAACACTAAAAAGGAATTCAAATGTAATTAGTTTTTATATGTTACAGTTAAAATTAGACTTACTTACTTTTATTTCTATTGCCCTGATATCTTAATTTAATTTAGTTTATTATATGGAAATCCGTAGCTTTCAAAAAATAAAATAAACATTAATTTCTACACGCTTAAGAAAAAGATACAAATACAATAATAAAATAATAAAAAACTTACGGCTAATTGGAATTAAATATATATAAAATTAAAGAGTGGGACACACTAAAACAAAAATATATAAAAAATAAAAAAATATATAAACAACATTAAACAAAAAAATACAATAAAAACAAAAATTTAAATAATAAATTGTGTTTACACTGATAAACATTACGTATCTAATTCCTAATCAAAGTCAGTGAAGCAATCTTCGCTCAAATTAATTATAATTGGTTCCTCTATCTCACCGATCATGGGATCGAGTTTCCTCATTTTGTTTTATTCTTTTATTGTATGGATTTTCCCCAATTTTCAAACCTTTCAAAAGTTCAGTTAAATTACTAATTTTGTAAGTTGTGTTATTTCTAGCAACTCTACTTTTTACTTGACAGAGATATTTCTTTCTCCAACGGACAATTTCCGGACAATATATAAGAACAGATTTCCTATCTGGTTTTTCGCAGCAAAAATTAAGTTCTCTGAGCAATTTACAGAGCTCAGTTATTTTAAATTTGTCGGTAGTTGGGATCTGTTTTTCATAATAAACTGTATGTACAACTCCTTTTATTGCAGTTTTCATCTCTTCTTCCAACGAGGTTTTTCGCCTGCCTGTGATCGAATGTGGCTTGGGAGTACTAACAATTCCGGTCCTTTTTTTCTCCTTGAGTATTTGGTACATAGTAGATTTTCCAACTCCTGTCATGTTGGAACACATCTCAACAGAGTTTTTAAAATTATTATCTAGATATTGATATCTTAAAGCATTATAAATATTCATCGTAATAAGTTTCTCGTTAAGGAAAAAATGCCCTGGTTTAACGATTTTGGAATAAATATAGAGGTGGAAGCTATATCTTTTGGGTAACTCACTGATGTCAGATAATATATAAAAACAAGCGCAAACAAGATAAATCACTAAGGACACACTGTAAGGTGCACTTTGCTCATTGACAGAAATTAAATTGAACTATCAGAAATTTTATTGTTGCAGTAAATTTATAAAAGGTTATAATATTTAAATCAAATTAAATATAATTAGATTTACGACAGTCCTCAATTACCTGCGGCACTAAATCAGGTACGTTGGAGGGTTCGGTAACAGTTTTATTACTCTCTCTAGTTCTTGAATAGAGTATAAGAATGTGTATGCTTGCGATCGCCTCCCCCTCCCAAGAGTTTTGAGTTCAGGAAAATAGAACTAATTATGCCTTTTATATTAGGAATGTATATGCTGTTGGCAGTCTCCCGTTGACAACGTATTTTTCTTGCGATAACCCCCCCTCAAGAGCTATGAGTTCAAGAAAATAGCCTTGATTCTGCCTCATACTAGGAATGTGTATTCTCCTGGCATCGTCCTCCTATCGGCAACTTGTTTTTTCTTGTGATCGCCCCCTCCCTCTCCAAGAGCTTCAAATTCAGAAAAATAGACCCAACCCTGTCTTTTACACTAAACATGGGAATGATGGTATCTTCCTTCCCCAAAGTCAACAACTAGTTTTCGCTTACCATACTGTACTTTTGTGATATCACTGCGCCCCCCCCCCAAAAAAAAAAGAGAGAGGCTGTATTCTATATGTATTGTGTAAAATTAATAATACATTGTTGATCTCCATCGACACTTCAACCTTAATTGATGAATGACGTATCTACCATCAGAAAAATATTCAATCTCCGCAGGTCTATTTCTCGTCATATTCTTGTCAGTTTTTCATTCAATATGAGTTTTACGCGACGACCTCTCGAAACATTGTTAGATAACGAAATTTACTACATTACAACTGCGGATTAACGGCATGATTCAGCATTTTGTAGTATATCATGCATTTTAAGGTTATGTATGATTATGTCACATTAACTATGGCTCTTTCCAGATAATCCATGTTAAAGGTATTTTTATATTGATTTTCTCGACTACGAGATGGATAAGGTATCTGAAATCTTGCAGTCTTACGGAAAATCATATCAACAATGAATATTCATAAACCCAAAATTGAAAAATTCATGCAATCTAAACTTTGGAAAATTGAGTATCCCGAAGAAAAATAAAGATTTTGAGCAAATTGAGCGGCATTTGAAAAAATAACACGCTGTGTACAGTTTTTTGAGAAAAGAAAAAAGTCGGGATGATTCATAACCTCAAATTTAGGCCATAATCGCATTTTTTGCACTTTTAGGTTAATATATTTAAAAAACCTAATGTGATGAAGCAACTCTGAGGCCACATTCGAATTCAGCTACTCAAAATTTACAAAAAATTACTATTCTTATTCATTGTACAAATTTCACCTCGTGCCATGTAATTTTCTATTTTATTTCAGTAAATAAAATTTTCAACACACAACTATTGTTTTAAAAAAGAAACAAAATTATTTTCAAAATTGATATTTTAAGAAAAAGAAAATATAAAATGACCTCTATTCATTTCTATATATTTCCTGATGCTTTTTAAAAAATATTGTCGAACTCTAAAATATTCCAGTCGTATTTTGTATACCTTGGAATCCATTTATTATCCTATATAGGCATTCTATAAACAAAAGTCTTTAAGAGGCCCCAGAAAAATCCATTAGATTGATATTGAGCAAGCGCAGAGCCTGAAGTATATATCCGCAAATCCAAGTTGAAATGAGCTGGAGCACCATCTTAATAAAGCTGAATAATAGTCTTGTTTCCTTGGGAACATTTTCCAATATTTGTTGTAGATCATTCTGCAGAAAATTTAAATAAGCAACTCATTTAACGTATAAATGTTACTTCGTCGGTGAATAATATAACTTTAATGAACTGATAATTTTTGTTCATATTTTTCTTAAATTTGTTTGCTAATTTTATATATGAAAAGGTATAGAAGTTCCTCATGAAAAAGTTCCCTGCTTCCTCTTCTAAATCTATCTTCCTAGTACTAGTACCTAGATCGGCTTCTATCCTTTCAAGAATTTTTTCTTCAATTTCAACACTTCTAACTGATCTTGATATTCTTTTAGCACAACATAATGAAAGTTTGAGTACTTCGGATATATTTTTTGGAATATGATTCCAGACACAATTGCTTTGCCCCTTCTACATTTCTATTTGTTCTCTCATATATGACTATTGACTATGTTGAAAAAAAAGGTAAAAGGAACTAAAACATTAAATTGTTTTTATTATTTTCTAATTTCCAGTAACCTGCAGATATGATAAAATCACTGGGTGCTACCAAATTAATTGGTGAGTTTTTGAGATTAAGGTAGGTTTGTCCCCTTTTCAGTTTTGTGAGTTTTATTTAAAAACTATGTATTTTTTGTAGCTATATGTCTACAGAACAGTTAGGTAATGAAACGTTTAGTCAAAATGATACCTCATGAAAACCAAAAAAATCATTTTTCAAAAAAATACACCACAAAAAACAAAAAAAAGTAAAAAAATTAAATTTTTTTTCCATAACATTTTTTCAAGTAAAGTTAGGTATACGCCCTACTTCTAAAAAAAGAAAGCTAACGTTACACCTGTTAAAATAAGCTCCTACGTTGAAAAGTAATTGAGTTATAGCCTCTCAAACTTTGCTACTTGTCTCGATATTAGCAAATTTTTTACCCCTTCAAAAGAAAACTGACATCACGCAAGGTAAAATAATTTCTAGTCGAAGTTTGTACCATTAATAGTAATTGAGAAATTGTCTCTCAAAGTTTTCAACTTTATCGGATGATTATACCTTTTTCCCACACATTATGTAATTTTATATTTTTGCATGAAAATTTTTCTTTATCCAATGAAAAAATTATTTTAAGTTATTTATTGATAAAAAATCAATATATTTTGATGTATTTTTGGGTGAAACTGCAAGTCCTGAAGACGTCAGTTGTGCATCTGAATGCATCGTAACTTTATCATACGACTTGAAAATTGAGAGTCGAAACTATTCCAGAAGCATTCAACTTGCGAAATTTATTTTACCGCAATTGCCTCCAACAACTGATGCTACTAAACAGCATGGCTTCAGAGCATACGTGCAAATGCAACAATGGAAACGAAATATTATAAATCCTCTCGACTAGGATCAAAAGATAAATTGATGCCAAGTTTTATAAATAAACATCCTACACCGTAAACTTTGCTTGAAAGAATAGCCTGTGGATGCACCAAAAGATGCCAAGGGAATTGTGATAGCAGGAAATTGGAAGTCAACTGCTCCATGTTATGCAAAAAAATGTATGGATTCAAAATAATGAAAATACTGATGTACCTAACATCATGACAGCTTATAAAAGTAAATAAATAGAAACAGGTATAAAATAATGTTATAAATAATTTTATTTATCATTCCAAATCCCATATTATTTACCTTTCAAAATATGATTATTTTTATCACTAGACATCTTCAAATAATTTGTTCTTTATATAAAAAAAAATTTTCACGCAAAAATAAAAAATTACATACTATTTCCCTTGTACTATTCCTCATACAGACAAAGGCTGGGGATTACTTTAACAGGCGTGATGACAGCTTCTTGAAGGCGGTAATTTTTCTATTCTAATTCACTTGTGGGAATATCAAGAAAAGTAGCAAAAGTTGAGATGCCATATCTCGGATACTTTTCATCGTATAGATCTGTGTATGAGCTAATTTTAACGAGCGTGATAGCTTTCCTTTCCTTAAAGTAATGTCTATATATAACAATTAAAACACTTTAACGTTTTAGTTCCTTTCTCAAATACATAGTCGATAGTCTACATAACAAAAATAATATCGCGATATTCGATATATAGGAATATTTATGAGCCATTTTATAAATAATTAAATAACGTGTCAATTATAAGGCTTTTGCTAAATTCACATCTACTAAAATACTAACGAAATTTTACCTATTAATTACAAAAAAAAAGTGGATGTCTACTTGACCAGATCATTTTATTTTGATGTAATTGGACGCACTGAATCCAAATCTGACGTCCGCTAACCTCTATCGCGTCAGATTTAAAGTCATTTCAAGGTCAAATAGTGTAAAATTCACTAAATAAATCTGAATAAGTAGATACGAACGTTTTTTAGGTTGTTAAATCTGATTTCGTTGTTTGTTTTATCCGTCAAGGTCGACTAGAGGTCACTTTAGGATAATTACAAGGTCCAATTAGGCAAAATCCACTAAATAAATCTGAAAAAAATGTAGGTTTTTGGGGGTCTCCGAATCCGAATTTCTGATTTATTTAATCCCCCAAGATTACTTCAGGGTCATTTCAAGGTCAAATCGCGAAAAATGCACCAAGTAAATCTGAAAAAGAAAATATGTAGGTTTTTGGGGTCGCTGGGTCGAAATTCGTGGTTTAATCCACAAGGTTAAACAGAGGTCATTTAAAAGCCACTTCAAGGTCAAATTGAAAAAATCTACTAAATAATTCTGTAAGAGAAGAGAACGCATCTTGATCAATATTCGTTACATAGCAAACAGGCAAACGGATTAAATTTTTGAGCCGAGACTCAAGCTCCTGAAACCTCGTATCCCATGCACAGCTAGATTGATGTCCATTACACACCAGATGTCCAAGCGAAGTTAGTTAATATGAACTAGTAATCCAAAACCCAAGCTTTCTAACTCACATAACATAGACCCAGCTACACTGATATCCATTACACAGTAGACAGGGGAGCGGTTCGAGTTTAAGGCGATACCCAAGCTGCCAAAACCACATACTCTACGTGCAACTAGATTGATAGCCACTATACAGCAGACAGGCGACCGAACTAAGTTTATATAAATATGCCAAAACATAAGCTCTCATAAACACATATACCACACGCAACGAGATCAACCCCCGTTGCGCAGCAGAGAGACGCCAAAAGCAAGGATTTTTGAGTATATGAAATAAAACCCAAGCTCTCCGAAAACCATATATACCCGGCACAACATGTATGAGAGCTTGGGGTTTGTGCTGTACACTTATAAAAACTCGCTTCGCTAGCCTAGCTGTTGTGAAACGGAAATCGATCTAGCTGCGCAAGTGGTATGGGGTTTTAGAAGCTTGGGTTTCGCCTTGAAAACTCGCTCCGTTCACATGTCTGCGTGGGGTACGTGGTTTTGGGAGCTTCAGTTTCGGCTCAAGAACTAGATCTGCTTTCCTGTCTACCGTGAAACGTATATCGTTCTAGCTACATGTGTATTCTCTTTTTTACAGATTTATGTAATGGATTTTAACAATTTGTCCTTAAAATGACCCCTGGTTAACCTTGAGGTGTTAAACAAACCACGAGTTCAGATTCAGCGTCCCCAAAAGTCTTTATATCTCCTTATACAGATCTATTTAGTAGATTTTTCTCAATTTGACCTTAAAATTACCCTAAAATGACCTCTGGCTGAACTTGGAGGACTAAATAAACCACGAATTCGGATCCAGCGACCTCAAAAACGTACGTATCTACTTCTTCAGATTTGTTTAATGAATTTTACTCCATTTGACCTTGAAGTGACCTTGAACCTGACATGATAGAGGTTATTTGACCTCAGATTTGGAGCCAGGTTGTCTAATTACATAAGAATAAAATGGTCTGGTCAAATAGGCATTCACTTTTTTTTTTGTAAACCTGCATTATTTTTTATCAAATAACACTTTTCTTAAATATTTGTCAGATTTCACTAAATTTGAGGCCTAGTGATTTTTTACTTTCATTTAAAAAACTGATTTTACTGGTAATAAAAACTTTAATTCCTATTTGCACCTAGACCGTGTTGTTTATCGACTCGAATAAAGAGCATCTTCTTACTGGCTATTTTTTTATCTTTAAAATAACTTGTCCTTTTTTCCAATAACTGTCTAAACAAAAAAGATAAGTGAAAAATTGAATTTGAATTTCGAGTCAAGTGACCTTTGGTGGCACAGCAGAGAAATATTTTTATAACAGAACGATAGAAGTCATTAAGCGTAGTCTCTGTGCCAAATATCAATTTGATAATTTAAAAACTAAATGCAAGGTATTAAAAAAGGTAAAACAAATTGAACTTTGACAGGCTTATAGTCTCGAGAAGTATTTAGTTTCCGACTTTTTGTTATATGACTTACTACCTTTATTTTGGTATTTGATATTTATATGGCGGTAGGTGTTAAAATATAATGACTGTGTCAGATAGTACCAACTTTAGAAAGATCAAGTTTTAAGTTTGAAGACGGTACATTGTTTATTATTTATTTGATTGCCATCAATAGTGAATGCTCTAAGTGAATTTGTAAACATGAAAAAAATTGGTCATTGTTATATGATTCAATACTTTGATTTGAAGAAACTTAGTGCAACTTTGTGGGAGTCTGCATCTTCGTTTTCAATAATGGAGTGTTGAATGGCGGAGTTTAAAGGAGGCCCTATGAACTGCGAAAACGAACATCGCAGTGGTCGATCAAAAGAGGTGACTATTACAGAAATCGTGAAAAAATCCACAAAATGATATTAGATAGCCGTCAACTAAAAGAGCGCGTATTAGCATAAATAGTAGACATTTCAAAAAGGGCTATACATCGTATATTGATTGAACATTTGGATATGTGAAAGCTGTTTGCAAGATGGCTGCCACATTTGCTCACAATCGAACAAAAAGAGCTTCGTAAGGATGTTTCAATTGAGTGTTCGGCCATGTTTCGTCGCAACAAAGCCGAGTTCTTGCGTTAGTTCATAACTATTGATGAAACATGGGTCCATCACTAGACACTCGAGACGAAGAAACAGTAAAAACAATGGACTGGAAGGAGAGAATCGAGTCTAAAAAGGGCAAAGACGATTTCATCTGCAGGCAAGGTCATGGCTTCAGTTTTTTTTTGGAATTCACCTGGTATAATTTTTATTGATTATCTTGAAAAAGGAAAAACCATCAACGGCGAGTATTATGCGAACTTATTGCAGGATTTGAGTGATGAAATTAGGGAAAACAGGTCGCATGTGTCAAAAAAAAAAGAGTTGTTCAATCACGACAATGCACCTGTTCATACATCTCATTGCAGGGCCAAAATCAATGATTTAGTATACAAATTACTTCCTCATGCACCCTATTCGCCAGATTTACCACCCTCGGACTATTTTATCTTTCCAAGCTTGAAGAAATGCCTCGGCGATGAGGTGATGTCTGCAGTCGTGGCTATTTTGATGAGCTCGACGTTTCTTACTATAAACAAGATATCGAAGCTTTTGAACATCGCTGGGAAAAGTGTATAGAGCTCAAAGAAGATTATGTTGAGAATTAAATAAAGTTTTTGCCAAATATTTTGTTTCCTTTTTCGTGCCAATTAATTCTGGGGCTTCTCTTGTATTGTATGAACACTATATTCGATAAATGAACTTCTAGGATATATCTCTAAATTTGAAAATTTGTATTAGGTATGATAAAAAATGTCCTTATCAATCAAACCCTTGCTAGCAGCAAAAAATATTGAAAAATCGACATGATTGCGCAAAACTGATTATTTTCTTTTTTGGCTCAAATTACTTAAAATATGGTATATTAAAGCTATCTGAAGAAACCTGCATGGACTTGTGGATCGAATTGAAACGAAGGCGATACCAACTAACTGAAGAGCTCTGTAGTAAGATATTTTTACCACATTAAAAATAACGAAGCAGTTTTAACTTCTTTAGGATGAACTTCTTGACACAAATAGTATAGACCAAGTACTAAATTACGCGACGACTATATAACCTTAGAAATAAACTTTTTATTCTTTTACGACTTATGAATCCGAGAAAAGATGACAAAAACTGCACATCTCTAAAATGTATTTACGGAGATTTTTTCTGAAGCTTAAATTCTTAAACAGTAATAAGATTCTCTGCCACATAAAAGAGGAAGCTTTCAGAAATATGCAAAACAAAAATCCTCAAATTTGTAACAATAAAGCCTTTGTTAAAATTTTCTTTTATATATATACTGACAGATGCGCCTTATTTTCAGTTCAACTCACTTTGTTGGATAAATTTGTATTTTGTACCAATCGAAACTCTGAACTTACTTTACTTTAGTCGATGTCGATAAAAAAATAATTTTTGTTTTTCATTTAAGTTTTTTATTTGAGTGTTTCATAAAAATTCTAATTTAAGAAGAAAGTACACTAGCATGACAGGTGAGAACAGATATCCACGTCAAACAAAAGAAAACTCTGCCTAAGAATTTACGTTAATTGGGAGTTCAAAAGATTCACAAAGAATATATATATATATATATATATATATATATATATATATATATATATATATATATATATATATATATATATATTCGAAAAGCGCGTGGCTGTAGTTAGAAATAAATGAACAAGTATACCGTAGTACCGTCTAATTTATCAGGAGCATACAGGGTGGGTCAAAATAACTCTACTTTGTCATAGAAAAAAAATTCCTAAAGTGACCCTTAACGGAGATACAGATCCCTAAATGGGTATCTAGCGATGTACCTTATCGACTCAAAGTTTTGAACTGACTTGTACAATTTAATGAAATTTAAATATTTTATAGAGGTCATAAAGAGTCATTAAACTATACTACAATGGATATTTTAGATCATCAGTGAAGTCAGGAACGAACTTGCAGTCACACTCGTTGGGTCTAATTTTTGACAGGTGTCATTTTACAGAGCTGAGAATACTCTTAATTTATTTCGATAAAACTGACAATTTTAGAGATAAATCGGTTTTTATGGGAAAAACTGAAAAGTTACCAATGCTAAACACTAACAGGTAAAAATCAGGTGTTTATACCTACATAATGAATTATTATTGATGGAACTTATCAAAACCACCTTCAAGTAAAAATAATTTTGAAAAATTGAAGAATATTCGTAAGCAGAGTATGCTAATATGCATTTAATTTATGGTGAAACGCTGTCAAATTCTTCGAAGGCAAGAAGACTTCATGCTGAAAGATTTCCAATTATGTAGGTAAATATATTTAATTACTATATTATATGTAAATTAAAATGATTTAATATTTCAATTAATGTTTTATCCTTTCACTATACCTATTCTTGTTTTTTGTTAAATACACATCAGTTAGTTACTAGATTAAGTACCATTTTATATTATTCCAATCTTGACTTACACGGAAGGTATCCGAAGTGTCCGGCTCCGATTTTAATTAAACTTCAATATGTTGTAGAGGGTACAAAAATGATATACGTATTTTCTTTTATCTGCGGAGATTCACTATGACAGGGCGAAAGTCACCTCTAAATTTTACCCCTACAAACAGTATTTTTGAAATATCTCAGTTTCTAAGTGAGATATTTTAACAAAACAAAATGAGAGTTACTTGTTCAAAATGATGTTAAACTATGGCATTTTTACCCTCAAGGATATCATCCCTTATTTCTTATTAGGGTAAATCATATATTTACGCACGTAATTTAATTTTAAAAATTACGAAATTTAATTGAATTGTTTGAAAATATTTTTACCACAAATACCATAAGTAACTTAAGTTGACTGGTTTCGAGGTTTCTAAAAATAAACTAGTAAAAGAGGGTAAGTTACCCCCAAATACGTTTTTTTTAAATGTCTAATTTCTAAGTGAGATATCTTTACAAAACAAAATGAAAGTTACTTGTTATTTGAAACGATGTTGATGGGGATTGTCACCCCCAAAACATATCATCCTTTATTTCTTATATATATATATATATATATATATATATATATATATATATATATATATATATATATATATATGTTATATCGTAGATTTTCACGGATGGTAGAATGAACAGTTTGGTTATTCCGGGTTTCAATCCGTTCGTTCAAAAAATCGTTTTCACGACATTTCGCCAAAATCTCATTTGGCATTTTCAAGTGCAGTTCGTCTCGTTACTCGCTGAGAAACGATTTTTTGAACGAACGGATTGAAACCCGGAATAACCAAACTATTCATATATATATATATATATATATATATATATATATATATATATATATATATATATATATATATATAAATATATATATATATATATATATATAAATATATATATATATATATATATATATATATATATATATATATATATATATATATATACATGTAATGGAATGTTTTCGGGTATCCCGTGTATGTCCTTAATCCCTCTCAGGACTGTAAGGCGGTTGAGATGCCGTACAGTGAGCTTTGAAGATGGTGAATGAGATTTCACCGAAACGTCAGCACATACACTAGATACCCGAAAACCTTTGATTACACATCACATCCTTGAAAATATCTATATATATATATATATATATATATATATATATATATATATATGTATATATGTATATACATATATATATTGTCGCATTTAGTAATGCCCCTGGTGTTAGAGACATATAACTAAGCAATCTAATTTGCTAAAATGTACGGATGTTTCGTTCCAATCCCGGTGGTGGATTCATCAGTAGGATCCACCGGTATCTTTCCCAGACATCCTTTTACTTTCCACAAACTTGGACCTCTATTTAAGTCCAGTTTTTTTCGGAAAGCGGTGGTAAGATGTTAGTTTCACAATATTCCCCCCTAAGGCATTTGCTTCCCGGCTTAAACTGTCGGACAGTCCAAGCCATAAGAAAGCACAGGCCTATAAAGGAAGTGGAACGGGAATCCTAGGTGGTCTTTCCAAAGTAGGGTACCGGCTTTAGCACAAAGCCACGACTCGACGGCCTTCCATCTCGTCGTTCCTGCTCGGGCGCCATGTCGTATTTAGCAATGCCCCTGGTGTTAGGAACATATAACTAAGCGATCTAATTTGCGACCACCTAAAATGTACGGATGTTTCGTCCCGATACCGGTGGTGGACTCATGAGTGGGATCCACCGGTATCTTTTTACTTTCCACAAAATTGGACGACATTAAAACATCAAAGAAAAACACCCCTCGCAATCAAGAGCTATAAAATGTAGTAATTAAAATTTTGCCAATTTTAATCAAACAGTTTATTGTTGTTTATAAATATAGACCTTATTAAAATTATTTAATTAACGAAATATTTTATTGACAATCTACCCTATTGTAACAAAAATTAATTTTAAAATGCCTGAATTTACAGTTTACGAAAGGTTCATAGTTTATTATTTATTTCATTTACATTCATAAATGTTAAATTAATTTATTTAATTAATATTTCATAGAAATAGACTTTTGGTTTGATTTTTTTAACTCTAAATGTATTAGCACAGTTTCCTTTTTTTTTAAACTCTTCAAACAAATATATTTTAAATTTATAAATATTTAAAATATATGTGTAAAACTGTCCATAAATATATATTTTAAAACTTGAACATATTTTTCTAAAAGCTTATTAAAAATTTTATTATTTTTGCGAAATTAAATCAACCAGAAAATATGGGTAATTTTAAAAAACAAATTTATATTTAATATTAAATAAAATTATATTAAAACTTTATTATAAAGAATTATTTGTTTAATTTAGTTAAATAAATATAATTTTATTATAGGAAGAACTTTTGATGATTTTTTAATGTTCCATTAAGTTTTTAGGGCACGGATAATCAAATAAGGTAAGACTTTGGTACCATAATATATTAATAAAAATGATATCACTGCAAGAGGGTTTTCTACCTTTGCCGCTAGAAGGCCTAATTCTCATGATATGTTATGCAAGAATATTTTCTCTCAACTCCTTCTAGTTAAGCTTGATATACTTAGGTTGGGTAACCAACTTTTTCTTGAGATATCGTATCCCATGGAATCTAAATTTCATCACGAGGTGCCTCTAACATCTAAGAAATATATGGTAATTAGAACAACCTTCTACTTATGATTTTCTCTATGAGTTCAATAGGGAAATATCTGGTTATCTCGATGGCGATTTGTGAATTACACCTTTCACTACGATATCGCATTACATGAATTCAACCATCCAAATTATACAGTAGTGGGGCTCGTCACTAGAGTGAATTTCATTGCACATTTCACTGTTTTTCTCTGGGTGCCACTCCTGATGCTGAGGTCGCTACATACTCGGAAATTCAGGCGACTTTTTGAGCTAACTTTTTAATAAAATAAATACTTTAAGCAGAAGTTTCGAAAATTTTATTGTCATTCATCCCTATCAAAGAAAGACCATCAATTGCTAGTAAACGTAAAACTCATATATTAACGATGAACCCTTGAATTTTAACAAACTTAGAATTCAGAGTTTAGGGTGAGAGCTTCTGGGTTTAGAGGCTTAGGGTGTGAGAGTTTGGAAATTTTGAACTTGAGAGCCTTGAGCTTTAGGACTAGAGGTATAGAGTCAGAATTTTAGCGATATATGACTCGGATTCAAGAATATTTTAATTGAAACTTTCCCACATAGACTTATAAAGGCTATGTTTTGGCAGTAGGGTTAAGCTTACTTATTAGTTCGTATTCAACGATCATTGATAATTTCTGTAGAAAAAGCGCTTGACGATTCCTCAAACCATTCTGTGTGATATCCTTTCAGATTTCTCACGACGGCTGAGCAATTTTACTATGAGATTACTTTATATTTGCATAATCAAGCCGTCCCCAAAATACCTTGTTATGGTACTCATTATCTTTTGCAAAGCCGTGAAAAATACTGTGACCATTATGTGCACACCTTCAAGCCCTCTCACGTAGGTCACGAAGAACAACAGCGAGTTTACTGTCAGATCGTACTTGCATTGCGAATGCTTGGTCAAGAACAGTATTAACTATATGTCAGCAATGTATTGTTGATAAAATCCATGAAAAGTCCTGTGATCATTATTTCTACTCTTCTGAACTATTTTACTCTCGGTGAAAATCTTGGTTCTTGGGTTTAGATCATGTCAAATTAAAATTATTATCAGGAGCTTCGCCTACTAGAACTCTGAATGACTATCGACGAGCAGCAGCCTAGTATTTATACCCGACTGGTGCTGAGCAAAACGTGATCTAGCGGTACAGTCGGTTTCCACGTATGATGTAGACTGTAACCTGTATTTCTATTAATATTATTTCGTATATTTTCAAATTTCAATTAATTATCTAATTTTACGTTTGAAGAAACCAGACCCTGATGATAGCACCTTATTTTTTTACATTAAATTTATGACCTGAGCAATGCTTGTGTACAGCTACTGCAGATTGTACGATTTGTTTCTTTTTAATACATCTTTCATGTTGTTTAATCCTAGTGGATATAAACCGTACTGTTTCATCCACATAAGCTTTAGCACAAGAGCAAAGTATCTTATAAACATCTTCTGTTTTTAATGGTATTGCGTCCGTCAATTTCAGTGATTGTTCGTCCCAGGATGATGATGACGTGACGTTGTATTAAGATATCGACTTGTATGTGTCGATTTTGTGTACACAGAATGTCCTAATTTGCCATTATTTTTCTTTCGCACTAGTATGAGAATGAGAAGGGCACCTCTTGATTCAGTTTGCATATCGCATTTCGTGTTAGAGTTTTGTTGGCTTTTTATGAAGGTTATATGCAACAAAATTTAGGTTTTAGAGGAGCAGAAGACAAATCGTTTTCTTTAAAAGCTTCCACGAATTTTAACTGAAGCATCTCTGATTTCCACTTTTCAAGGGACTTTCTACGAGCAGACTTTGGAAGTGGCCACGGGATATTTTCATGGTAGCTTTCGAAGCAAATACCTTGTTTTCTGCTCCTCTAAAACCTAAATTTTGATGCAGATATGTAGATAATACATCCGTAGTTTTGCCGCATGACGTAGATAAACCCCATTTCCTAGATCATCTAAACCAACAACAGTCTAGTTTAAAAATCACTGTGGAAACTAAATGATGGGGTGTCCTTCTCTTTTTTGATGTACTAGTACAAAGGAAAGATAATAGCAGATTAGGACATTCCGTGTACAGAAAACCAATACATACAAATCGATATCTCAATGCAACATTACACCACCATCCTTCTCAAAAATAATCCTCTTTGGTACAAAGAGCTCTTTTAATATGTGACGAACAATCATTGAAATCAGAAACATAAAAACTGACCAATGATGTCAGAGGCAAGGAATATTACGCTGAAGATATTAGACCTTCTACTAATTAATATAAAAACCAAACTCCTCAACAAAATGTCATAAATGTACCACCTATGGACGGTGTGGTCTTACCTTACATACACGGAACCACCGACAAGATTGCCAGGACAATTTTCAACACATGTAAGGATGCTGGACAATGTTTGAAGTCACCAAGTAACGCAATACTTTACAAACAAAAGAAGTTTTATGTTAAACTGTAGGTCGGTGAAAGAGGACGGTCTGTATCTACTGGGCTTAAGGAACATGAAAGATGTCGTAAAAAAAGTCTGCAATTAGCTGTAGCTGAACAACAGCATTGCCCAGGCCACACCTTTAATGTAAAAGAAACTAAGGTTCCAGCATCAATGTATGATTTCTTTAAATGTAAAGTTAGGAAATCAATCGAAATTTGTAAATATCCAAATAATATTAATAAACATACAGGTCTCAGTTTCTATTACATCTGAAAATCGATTGTAATGCTGGATCACGTTTCGCTTAGCACCAGTCGGGTATAAATACTAGGCTGTTGCTCCTTGGTCACCATTGTTCTAATCTCGTACCTCGGGCAATCGTAGGCGAAACGTCGGATAATAATTCCAACTTGAGATGGTCTAAATCCAAAAACCACCATTTTCAACTTGATTAAAGCCGTGAAAGCTTCATTCTTTAGTTTACTCTCGGGTTGACTTTGAAAATGCGTAGTCAAGGTCTATATTAATACTGGTCAAGCTCAAGGTCACCCCATAAATACCCTTTTATTATAACCGTCATGTTTTGTGAAGAGATTTAAATTACGGTTCGATATTACAAGGAGCCACATTCTCAAATCCTACGCAATGTAGGTAGAGATTGATTATTGATGGATTAACTCCTCGATAACTCTGAACCTTTGATTTTTGGTAGCTTTTTATCTAGACATTAAGAACTATAACTTATTCTAGTTAGAGAGAAATACGCCGTAGACCGGTTTCCGTAAGATACAAGCGGAGTCCTTTGGTACTAAAAAAAATCTTTGAATTTCGTGAAAAAATTAGTTATAACAATATTTTTGTTCGAACAGACCCACTGTGCCGTTTCGTCGTTAAAGTTAATTAATGTGAGATATGCTTTATAGGAAAATAGTCTAACAAATCTTGTTCTGCGACAGACTGTCAATATTATGCTTCAAGTACAACCGATAGGTAATAAAAGTATCCCTGATTATCAAAAATTCAAGACGGTGCTTCTGACCCTGTAAAGTTCTTCGATTGCTCTTTATAGCTCTAGCTCATTTTTATCAGTATTTCTCAAAAAGTGTTATACAATTTCCCAAAAGCAAGAAGGTCCCATTTACTCTTGTAGCTATTTCTCTAAATCACAAACTAGCTTCTCGCAGCCAAAGCTAACTTGCATATCTTTCTACTATGGGCCTGATAACTTGGGTAAACAAACTAAACTGCACTAAAATAAATAACGAAAGAACCGTGAAACAGACTAAAGAACGAGAATAGTACAAACATATTTCCCTATAAACAACTAATGTAAATTTTTAGTTATGTACTTGTAAATTCATAAAAAATAAGTTTACTAAAAATTATTGACATACAGAGAAAAAGGTGTTTTCTTTTCTATGTCACCTACAAAATTTATTAGCTGTAGAAAAAAGATTACCTTTGGGAAACAATATGTAAGTTTTTCCTTCAAAAAGATAAACAATACGGTTATTTATTCTTCGATAAAAGCGATATTTAATGTTGCGATTACTACTTTTTCCCTACGGATCCGATTTCAGATATTTACATGTGTTTGGAAGTTTGCAAAAATGGGGACCAATAAAAGTTTGGCAAACATAAACCCGAGTAAAGACCGTTCGAGAGGACGATCCTTTTGTATAAATACAAAAAGTTTCTCCATTATTTGTTTCTTATGGGATTTTATATAAATAAAGAAGAAGATGATAAAACTTATAAACAAGATGCTTCGAGAACTATTTTATAAACTTTTTATTTTCTGAGATATCAAGATTTGCAATTTATTGTATTTACAAGAGAATAAAAGACAAGAGTATTTTTCTACCTCTAAAAATGAAGTAATACAGTGGTAATAGATTAAAGGTCAGTTAATTTCTTTGTTAGTTATTTTTGTTTTATAAACAGTGGCGGACAAAAATACTGACACGTTACACATTTCTTGAATTACAGCAGTGTATGTGTTCCTTTCTTTTTATGATTTCAGTACGCCATTTTTCCATGGAATATACCAACTTTTGGATAAATATTTCATCTATACCATTTCATTTTTACAGAAGAATATCTTTAAGTTAACCATACCAGTAGTGGGAATAGGGGGCTTCTAGTTGACCCCCCCCACCACTTTTTTGATTGGTCAGCCAAGAATGACCTTGTTTCTGATTGGCTGCCCAAGTTCGCCCCCTATTCCGATTGGTTTCATAAACTCCGCCTCTTTTTGCTCCACCTCCTACCTCCTTCCTAACCACCACAGTAGTTGGAGGGGAGCTGGTAGCAGTTGGAGGGGAGCTGGTAGCAGTTGGAGGGGAGCTGGTATTTTAAACGATCGAATCTGAGCGAACTTCAGTCATTCGTGCGCGATGTCAAATAGCGACCAACAACAACAGCAACTCATTGAACGTGTAGGCCAAGTAATAATTTCCTACCAAAAACACGGAAAAAATCTTACCGATTTTGAAGATCAAGACTTGGCCTTCTTTCCCATCAACTACTTGAAAACATTCGTCGATTCACTTAGTTTACAATAAATTTGGAACAGGTTGCCGGAAAATTATAGAAGTGACGAAGAATTGCAGCTAAATTTGCCGTGTTTTAAACACTATCCACTATATCAACACCACATAGACGGCCCGCCATTATCAATTAAAAAGTGTTGTAAAATTAAAAAATAGTGTGAACAAGTGAATCGAGTTTCATCGGACAGTCTTCGAAATGGATCAGACACATGTATATTTAGATTCTGCTTGCGATGAAACGATCCAGTCAATGTACAAAGATGAAACAACTCATTTTAACTTGGCTGGAAGAGGAAAGTTTCACGCAAGACAGGATTCTCTGATCACTATTGATCGAAATAATTTCGAAGACGACGATGAAGATGAAGAAGATGATAGGATAGAGGATAATGGCGTTCCAAACGGGTGTGGAGAAGAGGGGCTCGTGAAAGTGGCAAAAATAAATGCAAGTGATACATTGACACCAAATTACCTTACGCGAGAAGTGTGCGTTTTTCAATCTTATGTCGTAATTATTTCATCTTCTGGCGGTGCATATAATTTATGTTGTGAATGTTACTATATACATGCTTTAAATTGCCCAAATGGGAAAAATAATTTTGTTAATAGCCACTATAAACGATCCTTTATATGTTGCGAAAAAGATCTGCAATGCAACACGTGTGAAAACGATTTATTCATAACAACTCCTTCACAAGCATGTATAATATGTAACAAACCAGAACTAAAGAATATGCAAAACCATCCAATCGAAAAATCAAATTTTAAATAAATTTATTTCACTTGCACTTATTCATGCACTATGGCGTTTTTAATATTAAGTTTAAGTTTAAAATATTTTATAAGAATTTAGATTTTGTTCTGCTAAGTTAAATAAATATAAGAAACTATGTAAATAAATATAAGGGAATGATGTGAATAAATAAGAATTTGTATTTATTCCCATTGAAAGAAATTATAATTTTGTTCTTTCAGTGTAGAATAATTCTTTTCAAATAATATGCACAACAACCCTACCGATAAATCAAATTTAAATAAATGAATTTGATACTCCACTTGAATTTATTCATGCACCCTAGTAGTTTTTGAATATTAAGTTTAAAATGTCAACTAATTTAAATAAGATTTCATATAAAATATAAGTTGTAAGATATAAGTTATAAGATATATATTAAGTTTAAGTTAAATAAATATAAGGGTGCCATCTAAATAAATAGAAATTTGTTTATATTAAGATTTGAAGAACTAATGATTTTGTTCTTTCAGTGTAGAATAATTTTTTCTACATAATATGCACAATCAATCCTATCGATAAATTGAATTTTAAATAAATGAATTTGATACTGCACTTGAATTTATTCATTCACCCTAGTATTTTTTAATATTAAGTTTAAAATGTCAACTAAGACATTTAAATAAGATTTTATATATAAGATAAAGAACAATTAGGTTTAATTCCCTGACAACAGACTATGATTTATTCTTCCATGTTAAAAAAAAAACCTAGTTTTCATTACTATGCTTGTAAAAAAAATTATATTCATCCTATTCATAATAATTCTTTCAAGTTAAAGAAACTTGGTTATTAGGTGTGATTCTGTATAAGAAATAGAAAAAAATAAAATATTTTCTTCAACGACTTTGTTTTTTATTATTCCTATATCCAAAATACAAATATACATATATACATAAATACATATTTATAATTTATACCATTTTGGGTTGCCAATTGCTGCTGTCTGCCAGAGGTTGCTGCTGCATGCCAGAGGTTGCTGCTGCATGCCAGAGGTTGCTGTTGTCTGCCATAGGCTGCTGCTTTGCCATCGGTTGTTGTTGTTGTCTGCCAGAGGTTGCTGCTCTGCAAGAGGTTGCTGCTCTGCAAGAGGCCAATTTATAATTTATAATTTATTGGCCTCTTGCATTTTCGAGGGTAACTCTGCCTTCGCTGCTGCTGCTGTTGTTGTTGCTGTTGTTGTGTCTGCTCCTGATGCTGTTGATGTTGCTGTTGATGTTGCTGTTGCTGCTGTGGCCTCTTGCATTTTCGAGGGTAACTCTGCCTTCGCTGCTGCTGCTGTTGTTGTTGCTGTTGTTGTGGCTGCTCCTGATGCTGTTGATGTTGCTGTTGTTGTGGCTGCTCCTGATGCTGTTGATGTTGCTGTTGATGTTGCTGTTGCTGCTGTGGCCTCTTACACTTTCGAGGGTAACTCTGCCTTCGCTGCTGCTGTTGTTGCTGTGGTTGTGGCTGCTCCTGCTGCTGCTGTTGTTGCTGCTGCTGTTGTTGTGGCTGCTCCCGCTGCTGCTCCTGCTGCTGTTGTTGCTGCTCCTGCTGCTGTGGCTGTTGCTGATAAACCGGCAGAGGCTGCATTCTCATTATTTCATCCAGAGCTCGGTCAAATTCGACGGGCTCTGGATCTAAGGAGGGCTCAAACATATTGAGGAATTCCTCACTTGGCAAATCATCCATGAGGAATTCATCATTAAATTCCTCTTCCAAAAATTGAGCCTCTGACGGCGGCGGCCACATCACAGTGTCTTCTGAATCCGGTGAAAGGCTTCTTAGGCTATCCATCAGGTTCGCCTGATGCTCTAAGAAGCCTATAAAATCTTCCAGAGTCAACACGATTAAGGTACTCATGTTATTCAATGAATGCTAAGTCAAGACGCTGTAAATCCTTATATACAATACTGAAATACCACTTTTCCTACCTCCAGCGGCAAAACCAGTCCGAAGAATGAGAAGAAGAAGAAGGCAAAGATAGCGTGAACTCGAGAGAGGTCGTTCAACGGTCGTAAGTTGTTTTGTTCTTAAGAAAATGACGAGTAAAGAGGAGAAGAAGAAAAAAAAAAAAAAGTTGTTTTTTGGAATAATATAAAAAACGAAAAAAAAAAAAAAAAAAAAAAAAAAAAAATGTTTTTTATATTATTCCAAAAAACAACTTTTTTTTTTTTCTTCTTCTCCTCTTTACTCGTCATTTTCTTAAGAACAAAACAACTTACGACCGTTGAACGACCTCTCTCGAGTTCACGGTCTCACGGTTCCCGTCGTACCATGCAGTGCCACGCCGTACCAGCCGGTACCAGGCTCTTGGCTGCTTTAAAAGGCGGCTGGGTACGAAGCGTCTCTTCAGTTTACATCTCGCTATTAGCGTACGCTTGTAAAATTATCGAATCGATTTTAATATATCTTGATAGTCGGATTTATTTCGTGTGACGTAGTGACATATTATTAATTTTCATTTGGTTTGTATTGTTGATTTCATATTTTTGATTTAATATTTTTGACTTAATACTTTGGATTTTTAATTAATTTTTATTTCATCTTTTAAAAGCCAATCTTTGATTGATTTTTTCATTTTTGTGGATTTTTTTTATTGATTTTTTATTGATTTTTTGATTTTTTTTATTGATTCATAATTTTTTTATTTTTTAATTTATAATTTAAAATGTCATTTTTAAATGTAAAAATTGAAAACATCGACTTAACAGCCTTCGATTTAAACGACGCTTGCCTTGTGCATGATTTGATTGATTGTTCATTTTGTGGGCTAAGCGACGAGGAGCTAGATATTAAATTTAGGGAAATTGATATTAATACATTTAACAATTCATCTGAATCTGGCGATTCTTCCGAAATTGGTGAAAGCGATATTTTGACACAGCTCTTAAAAGTTTTGGATGAATCTATTATCCCTGATATTCCTCAAGAACCTCTTGAAACAATTAATTTCGATGATTTAAATAATGATATATTAAGGAAAAATTTAATTAACAATTCTGAAATAAATGAGGGATATAATTTGGAACAACTTTTAGATATATTAGAAGGGGGTGAAATTTGTGAAAATAGCTCAGGGCAAAATTTAATTAAGGGTGATGTGGAATATCAGGAGACTTTTGAGAGCTGTGAGGAACAAAATAATAAGGGGGTTTTAAACAATAATAATAATGGGGTTGGTAACGAGGGAGCTTTAAATAATGATAAGAGGATTGGCATTGGGGATTTTTCGAAAAATAATATGGAAGAGGTTTATCGCCCCCACTATTCGCCAATTTCAGATGCATCGTCAGATTCATCAGAGGATTCCAACGACAGCGTTGAGACTGTTATAAACGTCTCAGCCAAAGCTCAGCATAATTTTATTAAAGTGTTGGATCAAAATTTAATTGAAGGGTTGGATCAAAATTTTATTCAGGGGTTTGAACAACCATCCAAATTTGGCTATACCAGAAATTCAGTAAATTCGGTAGATGTTTTTGATTTGAGTTGTGGCGAAATTGTGGGGGACATTGAGGTATATACTTATACTGAAAATTTTGAAGATGAGCAGCCTCAATGTCCCTTAATTTCTTCCTGTAATCAAAATCAATTTTTGAAAAATCCTTCTGGCCTAAATTTAGAACAAAGTTCTGAAAATTTAATTGAAAAAAATTTACCCAAAAAACGTTCTTTATCAGAAACAAATGATTGTTCAGATTTAAAAAAGTCAAAATTGGACGGTGATATTTCTAGTTCCCAAACTTTAGGGGCACAAATTTCAAAAAATTCTTTACCAGTCGCTGTAACAACAGCTCCGAAAATCAATCCAACAAATAAAGTCGCTATTGGAGAATTAGATAAGTTTCTACATAAGAAAACTAAGCCGAGCTTAAATAGGAATGAAACAAGGTGTGCCACATCTAGATTTAAGTCAATGGTTTATTCCTATTTAAACTTAGATAATATATGTAATAATTTATCTAATTCGACTTTAAAAGACGTTAAAAATTGTATTCAACGACAAGGCGATCTTCTTTTAAATTTGGGAAATATATTTTTTAAAAAAAATCCATGTTTTTCTTCAAATTAAAAAGTGAATCCAAAAGTTAATTCAAAAGTAAATCCAAAAGTTTTCTAAATTGCGCGAGCTGAAAAAATTGCTAATTATTCTATGTCATTGGGTCTTGATAGATCAAAATTGTATTTATTTAAAAGCGACACGGCCCTAACCGATTCCATTTTAAAATGACTCTCCTTTGCACACACTGCTTAAGAGAATTTAAAAGAAAATCACATATTGTACGCCACCTTCGAGAAAATGTTGTTAATAACGAAAACACCTTTAACTTGGAAGATTATATAATTAATCGTAAGTATTTTTTTATAACATATTTAGCTATAATTTTCCTTTTAATTTTTCTTTTTATTATTAATAAAGGTTTACAGAGGAATTAAAAAATAATAATTGTTTCAGTTGATGAACTACTTTCAAGACCTCCAATGCGATTTTGCCAAGATTGTGAAGTAAATGTCAAATCTAATTCCTGGAGCACACACTTGAGGACAAATATTCATAAAAACAGGAGCTGCATAAAATATGGAAATGGAATTGACATTATCAGGAGTGCATTTAAATGTCGAATAGCTTCCTACAGAATATATTCGCAGAATTATCACATCGACATCAAAAAGTTTCAGCAAGATATTGGTAATAAAGTGCAAACATTAATACGCCAGCGTCAACAAGAATTTACATGTGCTAAAGTAAATTTGGAATTATTTGGAATATATTATTCTCCAACTTTAACCTCTACTTCAATTAAGTCATTTAATACACCGTTCTTCATTGTAACCCATACAACTGATCTACAACAGCTTTACGATGATTTATTCAAGATTATTGAAACCAAAGCAGATGAATTGCCGGAAAGAGACTCAGGTAATTATTATTTAATCTCAAGAGCTAAGTTTTCTTAATCTCAAGAGCTAAGTTTTCTTAATATCACTTGTACATCTCTAACAAATATTATTCAGAACTAATTTTTTAATTCCTATTACAGGGTGGGCTCTACAAAGAATTCTGCATTTGGAAGTCAACATCAATAAGTACAACCCATTGAATGCCTCCTCCTACATTAAGATGCATCACTTTTCTAAATCAATAGTGAATGTGATGAATGAGGACAATTGCTGTTTCGCCTGGGCAGTGGTTTCAGCAGCATACCAGCCAACCGGTAATCCTCGAAAGACCTCATCATATCCAGACTTCAGAGACGCTTTCGATTTTACAGGTATTGAATTTCCAGTAAAATTATTAGATATAAAAAAGTTTTAGGAAAAAAATAATTTGTCCATAAATGTATATGGAGTTGAAAAATTTTTAAGGGATAATAAAAAGGTATATGAGATTGTCGGTCCTTTACATTATAATAATGAAAAGAAAAAATTACATATTAATTTGCTTTTAATAAGTTCTGATGATGGAAATAACCACTACTGTTGGATAAAGGATTTAGGTTGCTTGGTATCCAAACAATTATCAAAAAAGAAAATAAAAAAATACTTATGTGATGGATGCCTTCAATATTTTGGAACATATGAAAAACTTAACACACATTTAGAACGTGATTGTAGTTTTGTTCGAATTGAGCTTCCTTCAGATAATTTGATTTTGGATAAATTTGGCAATTATATTCCTGCAAATATATTAAAGTTTCAAAATATTCAGAAACAGTATAAAGCTCCTTTTGTTATTTATGCCGATTTTGAATGTTATTTGAAAAACATTGAGTGCCAACAATCTACACCTGATTCGACAACCTCATATACTATTAAAACTGCTGAACATATACCCTATTCATTTGCTTATTATATTAAATCATCATTTGATGAGAATGTTGTGTGTCTTAAACTTTATAGAGGTACAGATTGTGCTATAAAATTTATTGAATACATTGAAAATGATGTAAAAGAAATTTATAAAAAATATTTAAAATATCAAGTACCATTGAAAGATTTATCATCTGTGGAACAGATTGAATATGAAAATTCTAGCATTTGTTATGTATGTGAAAAACCTTTTTCAAAAGGAAATTTCATAAAGTGTAGGGATCATTGTCATATTACAGGTAAATATCGAGGAGCCGCCCACTCAATATGTAATTTGCATTTTAAACCTCCAAAATATATACCAATAGTATTGCATAATTTAAAAAACTATGATTCTCACCTATTTATTAAATCGCTTTGCTATAATAAAGAAAATATTAGTGTTATAGCTCAAAATAAAGAAAAGTATATTTCTTTTAGTAAGGAAATTTTCGTTGATGTGTCAGAAAAGCGGAAACCAGTTGCTTTGCGACTACGCTTTATAGATTCTTTTCAATTTCTCCCAGAGTCTTTAGAGTCACTATCACAAACTCTACAAGATTCACAATGTTTTGAAATTAAAAAGTTTTTCTCAAATGCTGATGAATTTCGATACATTAGACAAAAAGGGGTATTTCCATACTCTTACATAGATTCCAACGAAAAATTAAATGAGAAATCTCTACCATTGATTGATAAATTTTATAATAACTTAACCGATGAAAATATCTCTCCTCAAGACTACAATCGCGCTGTAGAAGTGTGGAATCTATTTAAGTGTTCTACAATAGGGGCTTATTCCGATATTTACTTAAAATCAGATGTTTTACTTTTGGCTGATGTTTTTGAAAATTATAGATCCACATGTATTAAAACCTATAAGTTAGATCCTGTTAATTATGTCACTAGCCCTTCTATGTGCTGGGATGCAATGATGAAATTAACTAATGTAGAATTAGAATTATTAACGGAACCAGATATGCTTCATTTTTTCAAAAAAGGTGTTCGTGGTGGGGTTAGCACTTGTTCCAAACGCAAATCTGAAGCAAATAATCCATTCTTAGAAAATTTTAATCCTGAAAGACCTACAACATATATCGCTTACTTAGACGCCACAAATTTGTATGGTTATGCTATGAAACAATATTTGCCTGAAAAAAATTTTGCTTGGGTACCTAAGCTCGAAATAGAAACTTTAAATATATCCGAACTTTCAGATACATCATCTATAGGATACATATTTGAAGTTGATTTAGAATATCCAAATTATTTACATGATAGTCATAATGATTTCCCATTTTGTCCTGAACAATATACACCACCAATTTCAAACCACTCAAAATTAATTCCAAACTTACATAATAAATATAACTATATCATTCACTACCGATATCTGAAACAATGTCTACAATTTGGACTCAAAATCATAAAAATACACAGAGCAGTTAAGTTTACACAATCACCATGGTTAGCGGAATATATAGATTTAAATACAAATTTACGAAATTTATCTAAAAATAAATTTGATAAAAATTGTTATAAATTGGCAAATAATTCAATTTTCGGTAAAACCATGGAAAATGTTGATAGGCGAGCAGATATTAAATTAGTATCTCAATGGGAAAGACAGGGTAATAAATTTAGTGCTGAAAAACTTATTTCTAAACCTCAATTAAAGGATTTTAAAATTTTCTCTGAAAATCTAGTTGCTCTTCAACTTCAACAGGTTTGCATTGAATACAATAAACCAATTTATGTTGGGATGAGTATTCTGGATATTGCAAAAACTGTAATGTATAATTTTTATTATGGGTATTTAAAAGTAAAATATGGTAATAATTTAAATTTATTATATACGGATACTGATTCCTTAATTCTTGAAGTTCAGACCCAAAACTTTTATGAAGATATGAAGCTAAATCTGGATCAATTTGATACTTCTAATTTTTCTGAACAAAATATTCATTGCATGCCTATTACAACATCAGTTGTTGGTAAATTTAAAGATGAGTACAAAGGGATTCCCATTGAAAGTTTTTATGGAACTGGTGCTAAAGCATATTGTATAAAATCCAAAAATAGTGTAGATAAAAAAGCAAAAGGCGTTAGTAGATCATGTATAAAAAATCAATTAACATTATCAGATTATAAAGATGTTGTTGAGAAAGGTGACAAAATATTCTGCACCATGTATGTATTCAAGTCAGATATGCATAATATATACACTAATTTGTTAAATAAATTGGCATTAACAACTCATGATGATAAAAGATATTGTATACCAAATTCCACAAAAACTCTTGCATGGGGACATAAGGATATTTTGGAAACAGATTTTTTTGATAAAGATATGAAAATGATGTATGATACTCTGACTTTTTTAAGTTCTGGAAACGAAAATGGATCTAAAAATAAAAAACCGCGATTAGAATTAACTACTCCTAGTAATTTTTCATCTTTATAAAGACATCATTTTATATGATGATAAATTATGTAAGTCGTTTTTGAAGCTTTAAAAGTTGGAGGGGGAACTGAATCCAAAAACATATATATTGTATAGAAATACCATTATTTGTTAGTAATATTACAACAATGACTGCTGCATCTTTAATAGTTTTAGTTTCCCTTGTTGGAAATGTGATATATGTAAATTACATTCCTAATACACTTAGGGCTGATATATGTATAAATGCCCTCAAAAATGAAACCGACTGCTACAAACAGATGAAAATGACATATCTTGTTGGAAATTCACACTTTTTTACCTATAATGTAACTGATTCTGCTTTGTGTGAAAATACATACATAAAAATTAAATATTCCATGACAAACAAACCATTACAATATTCAGATTGGATTCCTTTCAATAATAAAAAAGAAGAATCTTGTCATTGTGTCTGTTGTTATATATTTGTTATTATATTTACAGCAGCAATATTTATTTGTACATGTTTAATTTTATTGTATTTCATGAAAAAATATCTATAAAAATATTTAATAAATGTTAAAAAAATAATATAAATTTTGTTTTTTATTGATTCTCGTTAGTATAAAGACATTTAAAGTTTATCCCCTCCTCTTAAATGGAGAGGGAAAATAAGTTTACCCCTCCACTTGAGAGGAGAGGGAAAATGTATAAAATTTAGGAGCAAACGGATTGATAGTTAGTTTTTTGAGAGCAAGCAGATAGCCAGTTAGTTTTTGAAATACATCATTTAAAATGTTCAGTAATCAGAGTAAAAATATATTTGAAAATTCACCATTAAAAAAGAAAATAAAAAAAACAATTATAAATTCTACAAAATATAATTTAAATAATTCTAACTCTAAATATGCTGTGATTGGTTTGTGGGTGGAAAGTGATTTTCTACATTGCATTGAACTTGGTGGTAAAAATGGTCAGTCTGTGATATTAAATGAAGATGATTGGAAGAACTTATTGCAATATCAAGGAGTTATAACAAATTATATGTTTTCACCAAATGTTTTCAATGAACCGATATATTTGCAAAATTTATCTATTCATTTTGAAAAGATTGGTGAATTACCAATAGTGAAGATTGTGAAAAGCTGTGATTTTATTTACTATGGAAATGAAACTGTGTGCAGACTATGGGAACAAATTCCACTTATAGAATATAGACTAAATGTTTTACAAAAACAAAACTTTCGACGTTATTTCAACGTTTTTAGAAATAACAATTTTTACGACGGAGATTCTTTTGACAAAATATATAATGTCCTTTCTCCAAAACAAAATCTAAATAGTGAAAATGTGTGCTCCATGCTGTAACTGCTGTTGAATCATCCCGAAGAACTAGAACAAAAATTAAAGTCTAAGCCCTATTATGAAGAAGACAGTATCTATTGATGAATCAAGAAACCAAATTCATCTGATGGTTGCTTGGAACTTCGCCTACAGAAAAGCTCGTATGACTTCTGAAGAGTTTATAAATCAAAAACATTTTAGAAGAAGGATTAAATTGACTGAAGAAATTTTAAATCCCATATTAGACTCTGATTATAGGAATATTGTATTTAAAAAAATGTTTATGTAATAAGCTTATTTTTAAATAAAACAAATATATATAAAAAATCATTTTTTTTTATTACAAACATCAATTATTATTACAGCATTAATTACTATTACATCACATCTCTCTTGAAGATCCAAGAGTTATAAGATTTATCTAATCCTAACCATTTTACAAATACTTTGTTTCCTTTCTTTCTTAACACTTTTTCCACCAGATATACATTTGGGTGTCTTACTTTTTGAAGTTCTTCTTCATAGAAACCTCCTTGAATATCTATCCCATTTCCATCTTGAATCAAATACGTTGTTGGATTAGTAAGCTGGATTTTTTTTATTTGAAAAATTTCGTTTGACCAGTTGGGCGTGTAACCTTTAGAAAATTGTTCGCGAATCTTGCTTATTCGTACTCTATCACTGACACGAAATTTTGGTGATCTGGGATCCACAGTTTTCCTATGAGTATAAGCTGATTTCAAGATTTCCATTTCATTCTTTTTGTTAACTTCGTTTGGTTTTTTTCCGATTGTTGAATGCTTAGTATTATTGTATTCTGTAATTATTTCTTTAAGAAAGCTGATCCATTTATAATTACCTAGTAAACTAAACTTTTTCCACATTTTGTTTTTTATCGTTCTATTTACTCTCTCTACAATACTAGCTTTCATATTAGAAAATGTGTTGTAATGATTAATTTTGAACTGCTCCATAAGTTTCTGAAAGTCTTGATTAAAGAATTCTTTACCCTGATCAGTATTCAGATTTGTTGGGGGAGTTTTTAAAGTTAATAGAATTTTTTTCATTGCAGCTGCTACATCTTTACCAGTTTTGGATTTTACAGGTTCTGCCCATACAAATTTAGAAAACACATTTATTACCATTAAAATATATCTTAAACCCCTATTAAATTTCGCATATGGCTGCATTTCTATCAGATCAGCTTGAAATAGATCATTAAGCCCTTTTACAATTGTTCGTCTCCTTCTATATCGCCTTCTCGCCGGTTTATGTAATTCATTTACAACGTCTTGCTTAATTTTACTCATTATTAATTTATACCTTACTCTCGAAAATAAATCCCACAAATAACTTTACCTCCTTCTAAACCGTTTATAAAAGCCCTTTATCGCTGATGTTGTAAAATATAAAAAAAAATCATCTCAGTTTTTTTTAGTAAGTTCTTTAATTTTATTTTCCATTGCTTCAAATGATTTTTTATTTTCATTTATAATTTCTTTTATTGATGAATTTATTTGGGTGATGTTGTTAGTAAGATCAGAAATTTTTACATTAAATTTATTTTCCATTGTTTCAAATGATTTGTTATTTTCATTTCTAATTTCTTTTATTGACGAATTTATTTGGGTGATGTTGTTATTAAGATCAGACATTTTTACATTAAATTTAGTTTCCAAAAGAACATTTGATAACGTATAATCTTTTTTGAAACCACCTAATGTTGAATTCATTTCTTCTCTTGCATAATTCATTGTATCATTAAATTCTTTTCTAGAAACTTCAGCAGCTCTTTGAACTAATTCGTTTAAAGATTTTATTTCTTTTGTTAATTTATCTTCTAGATTTTTTATATCTTTTCCTAATTGAAATTCTGCATTTGTAATATCTAATGTCATTTTCACAATTTTTTTTTCTATATTTTTTATGTCTGACACTGTCTTTTCAGCTTTGTGTAGTATATCTGTATAAGATGTTTCAAGTTCTTTTATGAGTAAAGAAGTCTCCTCGATTTTTGAACTATTATTTTTAATTTTAATTAATACATCCTTTTTAGAAACTTCTATTATAGCTTGCACTACTTCTAGTAAGGATTCTAATTCTTTTTGTAATTTCTCATCGATTGCCTTTGTAAAATTTCCCTCGTCAAAAGACGTTTCAGATTTGGTTTTCAGATTGTTTAACTGCTTTAGTATATCCTCGATTTTTTCATTATCTTTTGTAATTTGATCTTTGAATTTTGTTTCAATTTTTTCATTTTCGTTTTGAAAATCCTCCTTCAATTTGTCTTCTAAATATTGTAAATTTGATTTATATGCATTGATTTTAATTTCAAATTCTTTAATTTGTTCTTTAAATTCATTAACTTTGTCGGTATCTTTTTTGTGAATTAGGAAATGAGTGTTCATTGATTTTTCAAGATTTTGTGTATTTTTATCCATAACGTCATGTATTTTCTTAAAATTCCTTACTTCTTCTGCTACTCTATCATTAAGCAAATTAGTAAAATTTTGAAACTTTGATGTAATTTCCTTGGAAATACTGTTCTTGACATTGTCAATTGCTGAAGTATCCTTAATTATTGATTTAATTGATGTAATTTCATTTTTTATTTCATTTTCAAAATCATCAACTTTATCATATTTTAACTTCACTACGTCAAAGTCATTTGCATATTTAGAAACTTTCTGAGAAAATTTTTCTACTACATCATCATTTCCATCAACAGTATTTTTCAAATTAATTATCTTGTCATTATATTCAGGAATAACTTTATCCTCAAATAACTTAATCTTTTTTGCAATATTTTGTATATTGTTATCATATTCATTTATTCTCTTATTTAAATTATTAACATCGCTTTTCAACCCGGGATCTAAATTTTGAATTAATTTGTTTTCAATATATTTGACATCGCTTTTAAAAATTTTTATTATTTTCTCTTCAACATTTGATAATATTTTATTTTCTAGTGATAATAATGTGTTTAGAGCAGATTTTTTTGAAATATGACGACCAAATTTATCGATGGTCATTTTAGAAATGTTTAAAAGTATCTATTATGTCCTTTTATATAATAATATTCGCTTCTCTTAGTTCTTCAATAATGGAAATAATTTCATTGTTATGACCAGTGTGTCCCGCAAGCATGGATGCTACCAATAGTCGAAGTCTCTCAACAAGTTCGTTTACATTATCCCAATATATGTAATCTGTATTAGGTTTATTAACTTTTAAAGTTATACCAAATCCGGTTTTTTTTGAAGACACTCGACTTTCTCTATATGGAGCTTTGCGTCTTTCAAAAAATCCCTGGACTGCTTGTTGAGATTCGGGATTTAGAGTTTTAGTTTTTGTAATTCCTTTGCTTTGCAAATAAGGTCCTATTATAGAAATATATTTATGTGATCCATTCCCCTGCACCTGCTCATTTGGATCATTATTTCTACGGTATGCATTGGTTCTTTTTAAAATATCCATATAATTTTCCAAATCTTGTTTTTTATACCCTATTGGTTCTTTTTTAAATAATAACTCATATAAACCTGGTGTACCTGTATAGGTTATTCCTTCAATTTTGATGTTTTTACCAATAATTTCGACAGGTTTTTGAGTTAAACCCAAAAAGAATTTCTCGGTTTCCAAATCATGAACTATTCCATATTGGTGATCAAACTCATGTTCAACATCTTTTACACCGCTATCAATATATTGGCGAGGTAATTCATCAAATCCTAATAAATATTCTTTATATAAATCTGTATCAACAAATGTTCTAACTGTTTGCCGTGTTTGTTCCAGTATATCTGAAAGATTTCCTATTGTGGAGTGTGAACCTGAAGAAGGGTTTGTTTCTGCAATAATACTTGTTTGTTGTATAGATGGCATTTGACTTGCTGAAGCTAAACTCGCGTCCCAGTCAATAATCGATGGTATTTCTGTAGGAAGGAGTGGAGTTTTTCCCGTCTTTCTTTTTTCTGGTGTTGATGTTCCATATTGTAATTTTCTCTTTGGTGTTAGTGTTTGAATTGATCTTTTCTGTGGTGTTTCATAAATTTTTTTAATTGGTGTGTGTAGCTCTTCCTTTATTTCAACAGGTTCAATTTTACCAATCGTTGAAATTAATTCTTGTAAGGGTTGAGTTATCGGTTTATATGTTTCCTCCAATTTAGTTTGCGCCTCAAATTCCGCATTTTTTAAACTCTGATATTTTTGTTTAACAGCTTTTCTTGATTTAACTAGCTCTCTTGCTAAACGTTCATCCATGATTGGTATAATTTACCATCAAACGTTTATTTTTATAAGTAAATATATGAATCAAATCCTTTTCGATATCGGCCAGATTTCACATTAGAGTCTTTGTCTATTACTAAAAATCCAAATTTATCTTTCCAACATATTAAGCACAACTCATTAAATTGGTTTAATGACATATCAACATTAACATGATCATCATAAATATGTTTTAAGTTTGTTCGATCTTGTTGAAATATAACAATTAAATTTGCATTGTCACGAATTAATTGTTTCGGAATAGAAGAATATGTTTGACATAAATAAAAACAATCAGTATTTTTGTGTCTTCCGAAACAAAAATAGTCCTTTACAACATTCTGATTACAACACACTATATCATCAAATATTATTATAGAGTTTGGTTTAACTTGTTTTGGTGAAACAATTGTTTCTTCATTTTCAGATTCATAGTATCCAATTTTTTTCAAAGGTTTAAAAAGTGTTCTCAAATATTTATACTTTGGTTGATATAAGGATTTTGAATAAACATACAGATTTTCAAATCGCAAACCATTCGGATCTTCAATCAAACTAATAATAACATTGGTTTTGCCACAGCCTGACGGGCCAATAATTAACCCTCTTTTACTATTTCCCTCAAACAGTTTTCCATGTTTTCTAAAACCATTCACTGAACTTTCATGATCCTTAATTGTTATAGAGTATGGTTGTTTCTCAACTCTCATTTTATATATAAAACAAACTATTAATATTCAGTATTGTGATGTAACTGGTTAGTTATCACTAGGATTGCAACTATATATAATGTTTCCATCACATAATAAACGAATCATTTACAAGACAAACAGCAAAAGGAAAGGAAGTGGTTTAGTAAACTCATTAATAAATAAATTACCCTTTGAATTGCATATTCCTGGTTATAATTTTTGTGGACCTGGAACAAAATTGGAAAAACGATTGTCAAGAGGTGATAAAGGTATAAATTTATTGGATGAGGCTTGTAAAGAACACGATATTGCTTACTCACAATCAAATGATATAAAAAGAAGGCATTTAGCTGATAAAGTATTAGCTGACAAAGCTTTATCAAGGTTCAAAGCTAAAGATTCTAGTTTTGGGGAAAAAACTGCTGCACTAGGAATTACTGGTGCTATGAAAATTAAAAGAAAATTAGGTATGGGACTTCGAACGAGAAGAAAGTTCAAGCGAAAAACTCGAAAAGGACGAGGACTATCATTATCTCAGGTAATTTCAAAAGCTAGAAAAGGAATTAAGGGGAAACGTTTTAAAGACCTAAATGAAAGTATTCAAACTGCTTTAAAAGCTATTAAAAAAACTGGTAAAGTGTTACCTCCAAAGAAAAGGGTAATTCCAATCCCAAAGACTGGCGGATTTCTTCCACTTATACCTTTATTTGCTGGTTTGTCTGCTCTTGGTGCTCTTGGAGGAGGGGCTGCAGGTATTGCTAAAGCAGTAAATGATGCAAAAGCAGCCAAAGCGAAATTAGAAGAATCTAAACGACACAATCAAATGATGGAGTCCATTGCGGTAGGAAAAAAAGGAAGTGGACTTTATTTAAAACCCTATAAAACAGGATGTGGATTATACTTGAAACCTTATTCAAAAAACTGCTAAAACATATACCTCGAAAAGCACTTACAAATTACGATTTACTTAAATACGCTAAATATTTACAAATTCCCAACTTTCGTGGTATTTTTATGAGGGATAAATTACCAAAAAAGATAAAGTTAATTGAAAGTGCAATTGTCAATCTAGATAATCACAGTGGTGTTGGTACTCACTGGATAGCATATACAAAAAAAGGAAAAAACATAATATATTTTGATAGTTATGGTAATTTGCGACCCCCTTCTGAATTAATTAAATATTTTTATAGCGACCAAAATAATAATATTGTTAATTATAATTATAACAGTTATCAAAACTTTAACAAAACAAATTGTGGTCAATTGTGTCTAAAATTTCTTTATAACCATATGTAACACCTAATTTTAGTTTATTATTAAACATATTTTTAAAGTAAAATGTCATATAGTTTTGTTCTTAGCGGCAATTCCGCTATTTTAACATCAGAGTTACATCCTCCAATATATTTAGATGAAGATGTTGAATATGTTATCGGTCTTGTAAATTTCGAAACATTTAATGCAATTCCCAATATTGATGTTGGGAATAATGTATTAATTCATGATGAAAATTTAGAAATAGCCATACCCCCAGGTAGCTACGAATTAGAAGACATAACAGATTTTTTAAAAAAACACTTGGATGAGGATAAAATTAGTTTTAGTCTTTATGCAAATAATAATACTTTACGTACACATCTTAAATGTTCAGCCCCCATAACTTTTCGTGAAGGAACTATTGGTAAATTATTAGGGTTTAAAAATGGGCGATTGGAAGCCAACATTGAACATATATCAGATTTTCCCGCGGAAATAATTAAAGTAAATTCAATAAATATAGACTGCAGTATTGCAGAGGGATCATATTTAAACGGGAAACCTGTTCATATAATACACCAATTTTTCCCGAGCGTTGCTCCAGGGTTCAAAATAATTGAGTCACCTCAAAACGTCATATATTTCTCAGTCACCGTTAAAGTAATTGATAAAATAGCCATTAAAATAATAGATCAGGAAGGTGATTTGGTTAATTTTAGAGAAGAAACCATAACCATCAGACTACATCTTAAAAAAGTAGATTAAAGATGGTGATATTATATAACAATAAATCTGCAAACTTTACTAGAAAATTTAATAATAAAAACATTAATAAGACAAGAAAGAAACCAACTTCCTTTAGTAGGAAATCAAACTTCCAAAGGTTAACACCTTCTAATAGAAAATTTCTTCAAAGTTTGGGTTTTAAACTTAAATAAAAATGGATTATTTAAATGTAAGAGAAAATGTATTGGTTGATGAATCAATATTAAGCTGGGAAATTCTTTCTTTCGATCCTTTTAATCCTACAAAACTCGGACCAAATGATGAAATCAGAATTGCTTTGCAACAAACAGGAAAATATCCTTTACCTTGCAAAAGTGAAATTTATGTGGAATTGCAAGTAACTAAAGAAGATGATTCCCCTTTAGCTAATACTGTTTTAATTAATAATGCTCCGGCATTTTTATTTAAAGAATTACGCTATATTTTAAATGGTGTTACTATTGACTCCGTTCGGGATATTGGTATAACTTCAACTCTTAAGGGATATATTTCATTTAATCAAAATGAAAGTGCTAAATTGGAAAATGCCGGTTGGTATCCGAAAACAAAATCCAAAGAAAAAATTATGACTGATGACAAAGGTAATGTTTCATTATGTATACCATTAAAGATGTATTCAGGATTTTTTGAAGATTATAATAAGATTATTCTTAATTCACAACAAGAACTTATTCTAATAAGAAGTAATGATGATACAAATGCATTACTATCCAGTAATGAAGATGAAAAACCCAAAGTTAAAATTACCAAGTTGTGTTGGAGAGTTCCTCATCTTACTGTAGCGATTCCGCAAGAATTAGCACTTACCAAAATTATTGACAAAAATAGTGATATACTAATAACCTTCCGAAAACATCTACAAAAGTCGAAACGCCACGTCATGTTCTAATTGCTTTTCAGAAAAATAGACGTGGTAATCTAAAAATGGATATGAGTAAATTTGATCATTGTAATTTAAGAAATATGAATGTCTTTTTAAATTCAGAAAGATATCCTTACAATGATCTTCAACTTGACTTTGAAAATAATAAATTTGCTACTCTGTATGAAATGTTTACAGACTTTCGTCAAGGGTATTATAACTCTCCAGTGGAACCAATTTTTAATCCTAAAGAATTTAAAGAAAATGCTCCTATAGTTTACATTAATTGTTCACATCAAAGAGATTTACTACAAACAGGTCCAGTAACCATGAGAATTGAATTTGAAACCAAGGAAAAAATCCCCCCTAAAACAGCGGCATATTGTGTTATAATTCATGATAAAGTTTTCAGTTACAATCCATTAACAAAAATTGTGAAACAGTTGTAATACAATTTCCTTAAGATAAAATACTCTTTTTAAACAAACCGCTACTTACGCTTAAGAGCGCACGCGTCAATTTTGATATTTATTAACGTAGCCAAACCAGAATTCTTCATTTATATAATGTCTTACGAGATTTCAGTTCGAGTATTAGATTTTCAACTTCAGTTGCAGAAATTAAAAAAACAAATAAGTGAATATCAATTAAAAGTAGAAATGATCAAGAAATTCAAATATTTGAAAATATGAAACTTATTCTAGATCTTCAAGGATTCAAAATTGAAAATAATAAATTTATTGTAAAGGAATTAGCAGCGTACGATGGGCAAAAGACAAGTCATTTTATTTTCAAAGCTCCATTTCCGATGGGTCATTTACCATCCTATTTACACAAACAAGCTCTGTGGTTAATAAAAAATTACCATTGCATTGAATGGTGTGAAGGATTTACACCATTACACAAATGTGGAGATATCATAAGAGATTTAAGCGCTAAGGTGGACTATGTTTATGTAAAAGGGGAAGAAAAGGCAGATTTCGTAAAGAAGTATTCCATGAAACCAGTTATCGAGATTGATGAACAACCCACCCTAAAGAAAATGGATCCTTGCTGCTTTTATCATCAAAAAATACCATGTGTATGTGCATTATCAAATGTTTATTACCTTTACAACAATTTTTTTATGTAATAAAAGGCTTGATTACAAATTATGTGTTTTATTTTCTAACATTGTTTTAATACATGAAATATTATTATTTAATCCTAGTTCTTGAAGTTTACATATTAAAATATCTATATTTTTATTTTTTAAATATTCGCTACAACATTTAGCTGCTAGTAAACATAATTCCGCATGTTCCATATAATTTAAAAACAATATAATATTCTGCGCTTCACTTTCTTGACCTTCATATGCATAAAACTCGGAACAGGCTGCGGACATCAAAAACTCTTCATACATTTCTCTTATTAATAATTCCATAATAAATCCTACACTAAAACCTCCCTGTTTCTCAATATCTCTTTATCTCTCTCTTCCTCTTCCACGATTTCTTTTAATATATCAGGATCTTTTATATAATCCTTCAATATCCTTAAAAAGTAACTGAATCCTATTTTCTTTATTTCATGAAAGAACTTCGGCAAATTTTGGGTTTTTCTATAATTTAAACAGGCTTCTGCAGCTAATTGGTATTGGAAGGCAGTCTCATAATATACCTGTGCCCACTCGGGGTGTGTTTTCCTTAGCATTGCATTCTTTAATTCGGAATTTTGAAGTTTAGTAAACTGTTTACCTAATTTGATTATTTCATTTTGCAAATCACTGTTCATAACTACCACTTATTTTTAATTTAACACTGTTCTTTATTAGTGGTGAATCTTCTATATAAGCTTAAGACTAGTTGTAAATGAATGTAGCTCGCTCAGATTCAGTCCTTTAAAATACCAGCTCCCCTCCAACTGCTACCAGCTCCCCTCCAACTACTGTGGTGGTTAGGAAGGAGGTAGGAGGTGGAGCAAAAAGAGGCGGAGTTTATGAAACCAATCGGAATAGGGGGCGAACTTGGGCAGCCAATCAGAAACAAGGTCATTCTTGGCTGACCAATCAAAAAAGTGGTGGGGGGGTCAACTAGAAGCCCCCTATTCCCACTACTCATACCATAAATTTTTAATGGTAGGGAAAATTGTGAACTAACCACTATCAAAAAACTCTCGAAAGTACTCGAATCTTCCCGACAAGCGGCTATGCAGCAGAAATTTTCCAAGAGATGGTCTAGTTCGGCTACTTGCTAGAAGATAGCGATGTATACCTCGATTAACAAGCCATAATTAACGTCTTTGCTTAGTTCCGCCGCTCCCTATAAGATAGCGCTGTATTACTGTAGCTTTGCCACCTTTTGCACTTATCTTCTCTATTCTCCTCAAGATGTCACCACCATACATTTAGCATGGTTGTAAGTAATCGCAACAACGCGCTTCGGTTATCCCGGCTACTTTAAAATTTATCCATGGGTCCAACTGAAATTACGAACGGAGCGGCTAGGCGAAGCAGAGTCTACCTCGTGTCCTAATCTATAGATATCTCACTTAGTGGCTAGTCACAATCCGAAAATTTTGCGCTTAATTCAAAACATTATGTTGTTATAATGGCTAGCTGGGTCTTGAGCCCTGGGACTTACAAGAAAGGTACCTGAAATGTCCGGCACCGATTTTAATGAAACTTCAATATGTTGTAGAGGGTATAAACATAAAAGACACGAATTTTTTTTTTGTTAGCTGTGGAGATTCATTTTAACGGGGTGAAAACCGCCCCTAAAAATCACCCTTAAAAACAGTATTTTTAAAATATCTCAGGTTCTAAGTGAGATATCCCTACAAAACAAAATGAAAATTACTTTTTGTTCGAAATGATGTTAAACTATGTTTTTTTTTACCCCCAAGGATATCATCCCTTATTTTTTATAAGGGTAAACCATAAACTGTAGCGAACATAATTTAATTCTAAAAAATTACGAAATTTAATAAAATTGCTTCAAAATTTTTTTTCCACCAATGGTATTACTTTAAGTTGACATCTTTCGAAGTTTCCAAATATAAATTAGTAAAAAAGGGGAGTCACCTCCAAATACTTTTTTTTATTATCTCAAGTTCTAATTAAGATAACTACCAAACAATATGAAAATTATTTAATAATAATAATAATATCCTTTATTTGCCAACAAAATTATGATCACATAACACAGCAACGTCAAAGAGAGAAATGTTTAACATTAAGAATTGTAAATATATCGATCTAACTACAGTTAATATAAAAAACTAATCGACATTTCGATAGGAACTTTACACAAAGGAAAACAAAAGGAAAAAAATTTTAAAAGTAGTAATAAGAGAGTCAGTTTAAACTGAACAAAGTTTTACAGTTTGCAAAATAAGATATTCCAATTTAAAAGGAATAAAATTTTTACACACAAAACAAATGCATGAAAAAAAAAACACTAAACAAAAAATCATAAGTTAAAAATATTGACATTACAAAAATTATTCATTAAAATTGAAAGAGTAAAAGCACCTATCAGACAGCCATTCATTTACGCGTCTCTTAAAGCAATTAATCGACTCGGTAAGCCAGATTTCTCTTGGTAACATCCTTACGACTTTAATCGCCATATAGTATGGTCCTCTCTCATAGAAGGTGGAGTTATGTAAAGGTACCCTTAGGTCATTCGCCCCTCTGGTAGTCATAACCATGTTTCCCCCATAAAGCTGTCTATTTAGCGGAAATAATTCCGTATTCCTTCTGACAAGCATGACTAAAGATCTAAAGTATAACGAGGGAACAGTAAGCAACTTAAACTGAGTAAAAAATAGTCGACATGAAGCTCTTGGATGTAGGTGGAAAATGTATCTTATTATGCTTTTTTGAATTTTAAATATATTAATAGCCTTTCTTGATGATCCCCAAAGGGAAATACCATAAGAGACAAGAGATTGTATTTGCCCAAAGTAGAAAAGCCTAACAGTCTCTGCAGTGATGACGTAACGAAGCCTTCGGACTACACCACACAAACTGCTAAGCCTAGCCCCAAGAGCTGAGATATGATGTTTTTGTTATTCGAAATGATATAAAACTATGGTATTTTCACCTTCAAGAATGTCATGCCTTATTTTTTATTAGGGTAAATCATTTATTTCCGCATGTAATTTAATTGCAAAAATAACAAAATTTAATGGGATGTTTGAAAATATTTTTTTCACGAATACCATAAGTCACTTAACTTGTCGTGTTTCGGGGTTTCTAAAAATAAACTAGTAAAAGAGGATAAGCAACCCCTTTACATCTCAAGTTTTAATTCAGATAAATTTACGGAACAAATTAAAAATTACTGAATATTTGAAATAAAGTTAAACTATAGTATTTTCACCCTCACGGATATCATTTGAAGGATGTTATTTCATGCATGTATAATTATTCTTAAAATTGTCAAATTTCAGTTGATATGAACGTTACTGAATTTTTTTCTTTTAATTAATAAGAAAATATAAACTTATTTCATTGGTTAAACATGCATGTCTATGAATTATTATAATTCATGACAAATAGTGATTTCTAATTGTGTAACGTTCATTTAAATTAAAACTAGACCATTTCTGAGAATAATAGTATGAAATGACGGTTTACTTTTATAAAAAATTAGAAGTAATATCCTTGGGAAGGAAAATACCATAGTTTAACACCATTTCTAATTATAAATAATTTTAATTTTGTTTTGTAGAGATATCTTAATAAGAACTGGAGATATTAAAAAAACATATTTGAGGGTGGATCACACTCTTTTACTACTTTATTTTCGGAAATCCCGAAATATGTCAACTTAAGTTACTCATTGTATTCGTAAAAAAAAATTATTATCAAATTTGGTTTAATTTCGTAATGTCAAGAATTAAGTTATGTAAATGAATTACAACCCTCATAAAAAGTAAGGAATGATATCTATGGAGTTGAAGCAATATGGTATAACCTCACTTTAACTAACAAATAATTTCCACCATGTTTTGTAAAGATATCTCAATTAAAATTTGAGATTTGAACAGAAGGTATTTGGGGTGACTCATCTTTTTTTAGTAATTCATTTTTTGAAAGTCCAAAACATATCAACTTGAGTTAATTGTGGTATTCGTAATTTTTAGAATTAAATTACGTGCGTTAATAGATGGTTTACCGTTATAAGAAACAAGGGATGATATCTTTTGGGGTGAAAATACCGTAATTCAACATCATTTCTAATAACAAGTAATTTCCATTTTGGTTTTGTGAAGATATCTCAATTATAATATGAAATTTGGTGGCTCACCCTCTTTTCCTAACTTATTTTTAGAAACCTCAAAACCCCAGTTTGGATTTAGACAGGGATTAGGTACAAGGGAGGTGATAGTCGCAACACAGGTACTGGTACAAAATTGCTATGACCAAAGAAAACATGTGTGCCTATGTTTCATAGATTATGAGATGGCTTTCGACCGTGTTCAACATCAAAAGTTAATACAACTCCTCGAGAGGCTCGACATCGATCAAAAGGACATCCGATATATCCAAAATTTGTATTGAAACCAGAATGCACAGGTAAAAATTGAAAATGATATGTCCAATACTGTACAAATTGAGAGGGGAGGGAGACAGGGGTGCGTAGTATCTCCGCTCCTATTTAACCTATATTCGGAGATAATTTTCCGAGAGGCCTTAGAAGATGTAAAAAAGGGCATTAGAGTGAATGGTGTATGGATCAACAACATTCGTTATGTCGATAACACGGTCCTGATAGCCGAAAATATAGATGATCTACAACAAATAGTAAATATGGTTGGACAACACAGTGCATCTATGGGTCTGAACATCAATACTAGGAAAACAAAGTTTATGATCATCTCCAGAAACTTGTATGCATTTACAAACTCCGGAATAACATTTGATGCAGCGCCCATTGAAAGAGTGGACAAGTTTAAATACCTGGGAACATGGCTTTGTGAGGATTGGACATCGGACAGAGAAATAAAAAGCCGTGTTGAACAAGCCCGACAGGCTTTCCTGAAGCTTAAAAATGTGCTTACCTGCTCAGAATTCGATATTGACTTGAAGGTGAGGTTTATGAAATGCTACGTATGGTCAGTGCTTCTTTATGGCGTGGAGGGTTGGACCCTAAAAACGAGTAATATCAATAAACTGGAAGCCTTCGAGATGTGGCTGTATCGCAGAATTCTTAAAATCTCATGGACGGAGAAGAAGACAAATGAGGAAGTTCTGGGGCGTGTAGGAAGAGAGCGTGAACTATTCAAAGTAGTCAAGAAAAGAAAAACAGCCTACCTGGGACATATCATGCGAAACGAAAAATATGGTTTCTTACAGTTAATGATTGAGGGCAAAATTAAGGGCAGAAGGGGAATGGGGAGGAAGAAAATATCTTGGCTTCGAAACATAAGACAAAGGACAGGGTTACGTGATGTACAAACACTGATCCACACCGCCCGAGATAGAGAAGCAATGGAGCATGTGATCGCAAACATCCATTAATGGATATGCATCCGAAGAAGAAGAAAACCCGTCGACTTGAGTTTTGGTAAAAAAAAATATTTTCAAACAATTGCATTAAATTTGGTAATTTTTAGAATTAAATTACGTCCGTAAATATATGGTTTACACTAATAAAAAATAAATTGGGGTTGAAAATACCATAGTTTAACATCACTTCAAATAGCAAATAACTTTCATCTTGTATTGTAAGAATATCTCAGTTAGAGCCTGAGATATTTAAAAAATTCTTAAGGGTGGTTTTTACCCCGTTATAATCAATTTAATAAAAGAAAATACGTGTCTCTTATTTTCGAACCCTCTGCAACATATTGAAGTTTCATTAAAATAGGAGCCGGACACTGCAGGTACCTTCTTTGTTAGTGAAGGAGATAGTGTGCCACACACAGGCTATAAAATTTGACTATTTCTGATTTAAATCAGTGAGTCGTCTTGGTTTAAGTATACCATACCATGCTAAAATTAACCAAGAAAGAATTGAATAATCGGCCTTTTTTGGCGAGTTTTATGGCAAATTAAGAATTCTTTATAATAGTACTTTGCAAAACAAGTTTATAATATTAAAAGTAAAGCACTATTTTTAGTAACAATTTTAGAGGATACTGATATAACTTAAAGTATAAGTTATATTCCGAACAAAGTACATTTACGTGAATACTGAATCCGTTCATGGCAATAACTACTCTCAATGTTAGTTAATATTCCTATACAAGTATCATCCGTCAAAGCAAGCAGTCCACTTAAGTTATAATTACTAACCAGTGTTAGCACTCTTGCAATTAGATAATAACTGGCCACAATCAATCGTTTTAAGTGGTTATTTACATTATAAAGGTATTTTAACCATTTTGTAGATACAAAGCTGAAGGCTTTTATTAATTACAAAGATTCAAGAGCTTGATTTTAATTAAAACGAAACTCAAGAGTTATTTAAACTTTACGAATGATATAAAGTAGAAATTAGAGCAATTAAAAAGTATACTGAGACGAAATTATTAATTTTAATATTTGCGAAAAATTTTAAGTCAATACGATGTAAATTAAATGAAATGAAAACTCATAATTTAACTGTAATATAGAGTAGCACTAAATTGATGTATCAGTATGAGTCATTTCGACACATTTAATGTTATTCTTACAGAACAAAAATATTCTAACCTTTAATTCAAAATGTCCTAATAACATATAATTTTTACTTCCAGACTATTCCTGAAAAGTACTAATGTTTATGCAAACACTAAACAGCTTTTATTTCAAATCAGTAAAAGAAGAATAATCAACGTCAGCGTCTGATCCAGAGTAGGCAGCTGACTTTATCTTTCGCCAATCTGCAAGCTCAGCGTTGCGTCTTAAAGCCACTTCCTCCTTAGCTTAGCTTGGCTACATACCATTTTAATTTCCTATTTTAATATTCTTTGATATAAGATCTTTAGTAAACGATAGAAAAATATGTGAACGGGAGGGAGAGCTATCAAAAATCAAATGCGACAGCCTGGACTGCCTTAAAATTTGAATGAATTATCAAATGTAAACAAGGTATTGAATATTCAGTAAAAACTCTTCTTCCAAAACATATTTTGTTATGTAGGACTCAGAATCTAAATGGAGTAGCATTTCTTGTTCATAGGAAGACAACTAGCTTAGTTACCAATATGCAGGCATATTCGAATGAGTGGCCTTGATCATTCCAGAGATGGATAAACAAAAACCTTAATAATTGTGCAGGTCTATGCTCCAACGATATACCATGATGACTATAAAATAAAAAAAATTTACGAACATAAATAGCCATACACAATAGTGATGGGCAATTTTAACACCAAACTTGATGTTAAGAAAGAAGAAAAATAAAATAAATTTGGAGAATATTGATAGGGCAGTAGAAATAGAGCAAGCATATTGATGAACTACTTAGAGAGAAGGAGATTGATTGCAATGAACACATTTTTCAAGATAAAAGCACAGTGGATATGGACCTAGAAATGAACTTACAAAAAAGAGATTGAATTTTTATTGACAAAATATAAGCTCATAATACAGGATATAACAGTTCTAAAGAATATAATAACAGGAAGTGATCACAGAATGAGACAATTACACAAAAAATTACAGATGAGTTTGAAAATGCAAACACAAAATCTCATGAGATCAGTCAGTTCTCTCAAGTTATAGAACGAAATCAAATACTGAAATGCATTCACGGAGGCCTAGGGGAAAAAAAATTAGAACATTAAAAGAGCCAATTAAATACCATTAAGTGTACTGCTGACATACCATTGTAGAACATTTTTACAAGATATTATACCACACCAAAAGAGAACTAATAGAAGATTCCATAAGAAACCTCAAAGAGAAAAAAATGAAATCAACTCGAATGACCTTCCATAAATAAATTATGAGGAAATTAAATATGCAGTCAGAGAAATTGAAAGAAATAGAGCAACGAAGAGGGTGGTATCATACCAGAACTCATCAAGGAAAGCGGAGAAACTACCATTAAGCTTGTACAGATTCTTTTTAACCGAAGAACAACAAATAATCTATACCTGAAGATTGGGCTAAAGCTCAAACAATAGGACCCTGCCAGTCTAGAGAACTACAAACCTATAGGTCTATTATCTCACTTGTACAAATTACTCGCTAAGATAGTAAAGAGAATTAACTCTAAATTTGGCACCTATCAAACTTTATTTTTAAAAATTGTAGCGCCAACAATATTAATAAAACTTTCAAAGTACGAATTACTAATTTTTTTAATATGTCGTCCACCTTGATCACACTAATACCCTCCTATTGCCCCTCAAGCTCCTAGTGTCCCTTGAAAGGCTTTACCGCCAAGCGAGGGCATTACCACCTCGGTTGGGAACTTTCTCTATATTTTTGTTTATCTAAATATAAATTTCACCCGAATATGACTTCTTTACAATTTCTCCAAAAATACATATGATGATTTTGTAATGTTATCGTGTAAATAAGTAAAACTTTGCATGTCTGAAGTAAAACGGCTTCTTTCTTTTTTAAAACATATTTTTTAGATTGATCTTTAGCAGGCCGGTTTTAGAAAAAGGTTCAGCACGTGCGATCATCTTATGACAAAAAAATTTCTGGTCGAAAAAGTTAAGGACTACCATCTTCCATTGAATTTACTGTTCGGTGGACTTTAAGAAAGCCTTCGATAATGTTGAAATATAGGCAGTTTAAGAGGCATTGGTCAGTAGTAGAACAGAACATGCCGACGATATACTTCTGTTCTCAGAGGACAGAGAAAGTTTCCAAGCAGGCGCGGATCCAAGAGAGGGGTGGTAGGGGGTGTTCGCCCCCCCTCTCAAAGCTTTGAGTTAAGAAAAATAAACCCGATTTTTCCTCTTATATTAGGAATATGTATGCTGGTACCTCCCCCTCCCCAGTCGACAATGTTGTTTCTTGCGATCGCTTCCCCCCCCCCTCAAGAGTTTTGAATTCAGGAAAATAAACCCGTTTTTTTTTATCTTATACTAAGAACATGTATGCTGCTGGCATCTCCCCATCAACAACATGTTTTTTCTTCCGATCGCCCCCCCCCCTCTAAGAGCTTTGAGTTCAGGAAAATAGACCCGATTTTTCTCTTATACTAGAAATATGTATGCTGCTGGCATCTCCCTCCCCGTCGATAACTTGTTATTTCTTGCGATCGCTCCCCCCCTTCAAGAGCTTTCAATTCAGGAAAATAGACCTGATTTTTTCGCTTATACTACGAATATGTATATTACTGGCATTCCCCCCCCCCCCGTTGACAACTTGTTTTTTCTTGCGATTGCCCCCCCCCCCACCAGATCTTCAAATTCAGAAAAATAGACCCGACCTTGTCTTTTACACTAGAAACGGGAATATTGCTGGTGTCTCCCCCTCATCTTCGGTTGCCATACTGTACTTTTATGATATCACCCCCCCCCCCCCAAGAAAAAAGATATGCTGGACCCGCTCTTGTTTCCAAGTATTGATTAATTAGCTACACGTAATATAAGAACTTGCCATGAACTTACGGAAAATGACAAATGACACACACAACGCCAATGATTATAGATACCACCCAAATAGAAGAAATAGAAGTTTAAGAATACATATATCTAGGCCAACTAGTCAAATTTGGCAAAACAACTAAACAGCGGAGATAGAATGTAGAACAAAACTGGCATGGACAAACTTCGACAAACTGTCTTATGTTGTGAAAAAAAAGAAAATCTCAGATATTGTCTTTTGCAATCCAGACTGTTTTTTAGTTGTTTACTTAATGGCGTACTTGCTAATATTTTTCATATTCTAGAAAAAATTATCAAATACTATAATGAAAATAAAAAACTGTACATTGGACAATATGAATGGCCATGTAAAACTAGGATATACAGTTAAATTGGGCAAGAAAAACGGGATACTCGAAATATATTGACAAAAGAAACTGGATGAAGTACATTTGACAAAAATATATCAAATTTTTCTAGTCCTAATTCCATGTTCAAGCTCCAAAAAATCCACGCATAAACTTAATACCACTCAATGGAACGGTACATGTTGAGAATATCTCTAAAAGACCGAAAGAGAAAAAATACTACCCATAGATCTAGCAGAAGCTGGGGCTGAATTATAATATATTATCATTAGGTTATTTGTTAACTTCTACCTTTATTATATAATTTAAAATAGTCATACTATTCATATCACAAAGTAGTAAATACAACAGGGTGATTTTTCCTCTTGTTGGAGAAAATAAAATACATTCCTTTCCTTTTCTACTAATCTTAGAATTGTTAACCTAATGCCCTTACATATTTTTGATTTCACATATCTAAAACACAATCAGTTGTTATTGATTGTAGACTGCTATTGGATCGTTAAGGCTCATTTTGCCCCTCTACAACACTTCCACTTTTAAAATCTTTTGTTCATTAATCTAGTCGAAGTCCGGAACATTTAGACTTTTCAGAAAATATATTATTTTTCTGGAAGATACGTAATTTATTTCTTCAGGTACCAAGGTGACTACTTTCAATAATTTAAGTATCTTGGAAAACAACGCAATGCATTTGCTGTTTTGATTGTCAAGTTTGTCAAGTTTTTTGAAATAGTATCTCCGAGAGCAGTGTCCTTTTTTGGAGATGTTTTTATTAATTTCTTCGCTTGTCTGAGATCTGATTATATTCCCAATTCCGGAGCTTCTTTTTTACGTGGCTTTTTCACGATCCACTGAAATGTTTCAGGCAAAGAAAATAAGTTTTTGTCTTTTGTTTTGTTTTCGATTCCTTTGCGCTCTGGCATCCACCTTAGATGATCCTTGCTAGCTGATTTAGGGATTGTCTACAGTATTTAGTCAACTTAAACTCGTAGGAATTTCACTTGAGAGTATTTAGCGTTGCGAAACTATCTAAGGTTATATTTATATATACATATTGTGGAAATAAGTTCTCTGACGCAGTTTTGGTTGAGACAAAAAGAGAAGAAATTAGACACAGAAAGTATAAAAGATGCATTTTAATGGTTAATATACCAGTAGATTTAGTTTAGAATAGGGTAGAATTAGGTTTAGGTATAGCATAAGATGTACTGTTAAAATATTAATGTAAATAAACATTTAAAAGTCTTAAAAAAGGTAATAAAATCCAAAATTTTTGGAAAAGAAAAGAATTGAGAATTGGTATATTTAAAAAAATGAATGAATAATATTTTTTCTCATAATAACTAAAGTTAGTAAAAAGACTATATAAAAGATATGGCATTAGTTCAGTACAGACAAATATATGGGTTAAAATGAATAAAAGGAGTGTGGATGCTTTAAAAAAGCTAATAATGAAATGTAATACATCTTCGATTATCCCATTAAAACAATCACTCGTAAGACACAAAAGTGCATGAAAAGGAAAAACTAGTGTAAAGTTCAGAGAAAATTACCGCGAATAATGATAAATAAGCCCTAACGTATAAAATATAAGAAAAATGCTTTAGTTTTAAGGGATATTGAATAAATTATGTACAAATTAAAATCATATTTTATATAAAAGCATAGAATGTAAAATAGATTTAATTATTTTATAAGGTAAATTTAAGCTTAGTTTAAGAAATATTGGCACAAATATATTAAGAAAAACTTGTTGAATAAAATTGTAAAAACATTAAAACAGCAATAAACGTTTTAGTCTTGATGAACAAAATTTTATAAAAATTGTCATACATTTTTAAAGTGCAGAGTATTTATTTTCATCGATTTTAATACATAAATAATGTGCCAAACTAGCTTTTATAAATATCAAAATGTCGAGAAGTTTAATTATTGTAAATTCGAGTAAGCTCAAAAGTCAAATTTCTGTCGATATATTAAAAAAAAAACATTAAAATTCCAGTCAAAAATTGGTAAAATAAAAAGGCCATCATAAAATTCAATTTTCCAAGATTAAAAAATTTATCAAGTGGCCTGGTGTCAAAAAAAAGTTGAATTAATCATTTTACCGGAAGCACTGCGTTTCTTGAGCTCCCGAAACTTGACAATTGTTTAAAAAAAAGTTCTTCCTACGTCAAAAGTAAACAAAAGTTTATATATTTTCTTTTAATGAGGTTACGTGTTACTTTTGTTTTTCAGATATAAAGAAATTAATAATTTTTTTAAAGCAATTAGCAAAAGTTTATAAGTTTTTTGTTAAATAATTTTGCAACTCTCAAACAACAACAAATGAGATATTATTCTGATAAGAAGAATATGGAAAAAAATAATTCGAATTAAATTAAGAAATATATATATATATATATATATATATATATATATATATATATATATATATATATATATATATATATATATATGTTTATGCGGCTTTCACGGATTCCTCCGTGTGAGATGCAATAGCAGTGGATATATCCACATTATGCCGTTGTAGTGCTGAAATCACATTCAGCAAACGTACAACTATATGCAACTCCGTGAATAGATGAAGTAAAAAGCGTACAGTAATTGCAAACCTCCTCCCATCAGATCCTTTCCGTGTTAGAGGTTGCACAGTTTGAATGAATTGCTATAGAACACAATTCATCCTATTACACCACCATCGAGATGATGGCCTACCTGTACCACCATACTGTGTGTAATAGGATGAATTGTGTTCTATAGCAATTCATTCAAACTGTGCAACCTCTAACACGGAAAAGATATGATGGAATGAGGTTTACAATTACTGTACGCTTTTTACTTCATATATATATATATATATATATATATATATATATATATATATATATATATATAAATATATTTATATATATATTTATATATATATATATATATATATATATATATATATATATACATATATATATATATATATATATATATATATATATATATATATATATATATATATACATATATATATATATATATATATATATATATATATATACATATATATATATATATATATATATATATATATATATATATATATATATATATATATATATACATATATATATATATATATATATATATATATATATATATAGGATAAAGCAGTAGAAAGCCTTAATTTTTCTTAGACATTGAAAACTAATATCAAAAATTAACCTAAGTTTTTTTTAATTATAAAAATAATAAATTATAGTGTTGTGTACTAACCTGATAGAATATAATAATATTTATCATAATAAATATTAGGTTTGAAACAATATTAACATCTTGTATCATAACACAGCACACGATAATTTGTTTAAATTAGTAATTATTTGTTTAAGAAATAAACGACGCTTTCCTTGTAAAATAACACTATAGCCATCTAATAGATAATTACGAAATTAAACGTCGCCGATTTGTGATCCAGGTAGTTAAAAGTTAATGTATGGTAGATCAAATTAACTAAAAAGTAATATTGAGTAATAATAGTGTTGCTTGAAGGAAATAAGTTTTGACCATTAAATTCCATTTGGAAATAATAATAATAATTTTGTGCCATATTTATGGTTTTATATTTTGTGTTTTACTCTCTGTGTTTTGATTGTTGAACGCTCAACAACAACAAAATATAACCATATTTATGCAATAAATACTAATATTTTAATTAAATTTTGGTAATATACTGAAAATTTAAAATATAAATTCAAAAGTAAACATTACAAAATTTTGAATAACAACAAAGTATTCTAGATTTATTTATGGGTCCTTTGTGGGCAATCGCAAGTACTGTAGGTATAGCACCAATGCTATTGTCGTCACAATATATATTTTTTTACCAGATACCCCTCTGCTCAGATTTGGATTGTATGCCTTGCTATATGGAAGACTGATTCCTAGGGATCTAACAAGCTCGAAGCCTTGGCCTCATGCCCCTACGTCAACTTTTTCTTTCATCTTGGATCCCCAGTATACCATACCTTTAAATCTTCCTTCTAATCGAGATAATCCCTCGTTGTTCCCTTGGTAACGGTCAGTTTATATTTCGTAGTTTATGTCATACCTTATAGACATGAACTTATCGATTTTAATATGGATTCTGTTGGAATTTTATCCAGAATCTTCATATGTCTAGGAAAGTTTTTAGGTTTGAGGCTTCCTGTTCAGAACAGTTTAAAGATATTTGTTTATGCTGCTAGCCGCAAAGGCCCCTTGACTAGTACATAGCCTCTGGCTGTGTATTTGACTCCCTATCAAGGGAGCACACGTGACTATGCACTGGATGATTATCTGATGAGACTACAAGATAATTTTCGATCTAAAACCTCAGGTTTTTCTAAGATTCTACAATATGTCGGGTTTACCGAGAATCAGCCATTTAAAACAACTAAGTATTGAAAATTACATTAGTTATATTACTTGACTATGGAGTTAGTTATTCTCAGACTTATAAATATTTTAATATAAATACTAAAACTATTTTTATTTAAGAATCGTAAATTTAGATTATTTTTTTATTCTTAAATTTAAATTTAAAATGTTATTTGATTTGCAATTTCAATATATTAATACTGTGGCGGGGATTTCTCTGAGACTCTACCATTAGATTTACTACATTTGCAATAGTATTTTAGTTCGCTTGAGGTTGGATGTAATAATGAGAACACACGTAACACAACACTACATTTATTTACTATTTAGAAAAAAATTAATTAACAAAACTTTTCTGAACTGAAACTTGACATTACTAAATTTACTGTTACATAACCTATATATTGTTTATTCCTACTGTATGGTTGCATACATCTCTCGAAGTGGCTACAGATGTGTGACATAGAAGTGGAGTAGTATAAGTTTGTTACAATACTAAATTTATAACTTTCGTTTTTTGCTATACATATAATGACATCACATATTTTTTACTGTCATTCACTTTCTGTGAAAAAAAAATGGTCCAGATTAAAATAAAGTAGAAAATTAAAATCATTACCGTAATTTAAATGTAAAAGCTAAATAAATCTATAGTATAAACAGCATTAATTGCACTGGTGTCATCCTAAATCGTCTACACTGTCACGGGAAAGCCAAATTAAATTATTGAATTAACAGCTCACAGAAGAGACTTAAACTAATTAAATGATCGCTAATTTAACAAACTTGTTTATTCTGCTTAACTTTGCTTTAAATTTATATACATTTTAAAAGCAGAGTAATAAAATATCTCCAAAAAAAGGTAAAATTTATTAACAGCGAAAAAACGTAATTTAAAAGCACTGAATATATTGGTAAAGTAAGGGATTACATATGTATTATATAAAAGGTGTTGAGTATATAAATAAGTTTTGAATATGTAACCCGCGATTCTGCACATAATTTTAAAATATTAAATAATTAATCCAAAAATTATATATTATATTATATATGTATATATATATATATATATATATATATATATATATATATATATATATATATATATGTATTTTTTTAATTCTTGAACCATAGATTATATTATTTTTCCTTTATTTTGTCTTTTCTTGGGTTTAGGTTCTATATTCAACAAACAATGCAAACAACTGGCGTTTCGCCCTTTATTTAAGGCATTTTCAAATTTTTTTTTCCTAAAAATATTTTATATAATTGAAACACCCACATAAAAAACATATCTACAATTTCAAAAACAAACAAGACACTTTAAAAGCAGTATTTAAAATTTTTTAAAATATTTAATTTTACCGGTACACACCTTGACATTTTGTTACTCTATTACTAAATAAAATTCAAACTTTACATCGTCTACTGAGGATACATGGAATGCGAATATCTTTTATTTTTTTTATATTTTTTATTTTACAATGCATAAAAAAACAAATAAGGTATACGTTTAGTTTTATGTTTAAGAGGATATTCAATTTTAGATTCTTATTTGACAGGATCGAATTCCTAATATTTTTGTTTAAATTAGGCTTGTGTAAATGTGGCTCATATTTCCCATATCCGTTCTGTCGTTAACAGTGTTTTTTACCATTTTTAATTTTAATCATTTCCTTTATCTGTAATTTTTGGTAATTCATATCTTTGTTTTTTATTATGGTACTGTTAGAATCAAAAGTATGTTTTTCGTCCTGTGTGTGTTTGTTTAACGCTGTTAAGGCGTTTTTCGTATATTTATGGCCATTTAATCTGTTCTTCAGCAATTGGCTCGTCATGCCTATATATTTTTTGGGGCAATTTGTGCAAGGGATCGATTATTGATTTATTCATGGGAGAAGTTTTAATTTTTAAATTCGTGAACAATGTATTTAATTTATTATGTGACTTGTGGCATACGATAATATCATGCTTTTTTAAAATGTATTTTATTTTTTTCTGACAGCTCACTAGTGTAAAGTAATGCTACATATGTTTGCTGTTTATGTTCAATGTTTTTTGTTTTCACGTTATGTTCATATATCAATTATTTCGTTGAATTTTAACTGAATGGTACACCAAACCAACTTGGTCAGGTAGATATCTAAACTGTGTCTCTAATCATTCAAAAACTAAAAAAAAAATAGTGTTATAATTGGTTTGTCTGATCGTGCTATCTCCCTAACGTCTCCAGAATTCCGACCAAAAATACTGCAAAAAGTAAAAAAGACACTAATAAATAATAATTTCAACGAAAAGACCAGAAATAATTGATTAATGAACATATAAGTTTTATAATAACGTAAAAACAAAAAACATAGAACATAAACAGCAGAAATATGTAGCACACTAGTGAGCTGTCAGAAAAAAATAAAATACATTTTAAATAAGCATGATATTATCGTATGCCACAGGTTTCATAATAAATTAAATACATTGTTCACAAATTTAAAAAGTAAAACTTCTCTCATAAATAAATCAAATGTAATATATACGATCCCTTGCACAAATTGCCCCAAAAATATATAGGCATGACGAGCCAATTGTTGAAGAACAGATTAAATGGCCATAAATATACGAAAAACGCCTCAACAGCGTTAAACAAACACACACAGGACGAAAAACATACTTTTGATTATAACGTACCATAATAAAAAGCAAAGATATGAATTACCAAAAATTACAGATAAAGGAAATGATTTAAATTAAAAAAGATAAAAACACTATTAACGACAGAACGGATATGGGAAATTTGAGCCACATTTACACAAGCCTAATTTAAACAAAAATATTAGGTATTCGATCCTGTCAAATAAGAATCAAAAATTGAATATCCTCTTAAACATAAAACTAAACATATACCTTATTAGTTTTTTTATGCATTGTAAAATATAAACAATATAAAAAAAAATAAAACACATTCGCATTTCATGTATCCTCAGTAGACGATGTAAAGTTTGAGTTTTATTTAGTAATAGAGTAACAAAATGTCAAGGTGTAAATATTTTTAAAAATTTAAATACTGTTTTTAAATTGTCTTGTTTGTTGTTGAAATTGTAGATATGTTTTTTATGTGGGTGTTTTAATTATATAAAAATATTTTTAGGAAAAAAAAATTTGAAAATGCCTTAAATAATGGGCGAAACGTCAGTTGTTTGCATTTTTTGTTGAATATAGAATCTAAACCCAAAAAAAGACAAAATAAAGGAAAAATGATATTAGATTTTATAATAAATTAATTTGACTAAAAATTGAGAACGTCATGATACGTCTAGAAGGCATATATATGTATATATATATATATATATATATATATATATATATATATATATATATATATTTTTTTTTTCGGAATATAGAGTGAGATTATAATTTTGAATTTAAATATTTCTTGAGACAATAGCGGTAGTTTATAAATTTGCTTGCTCTAAGCTATCTGGAAATACTATCTCAGGCACTGTCTTTATCGTAGGGCCCGTCAGGGTATTTGTTACTGTTATCTACTCTACAGGTATCCACCGTATTGGCTCGAATGTTGTTGTTGTCAAACCTAGAGACAACCACCCTAGTGGTTTGAACTTTACAAATATCAGTCACCGAGAAATAAGCAACTGGCAGATATAAGCAAACCCGTTGTAGTTATTTCCCTTTCCTCTATATATTTAATCTAGTTTGATATTGCTTTATATTTTGTAAAATTCAGCTTACACTACGCTTGAATCTTTTCATTAAAGACCTTTATTTTAACCATTTGAATTTTAATTAAATATTTTGTATTATAACTATCTAGTACGAGTTTAATTTGACCCACATGGTACTTGCGTTTGGTATTTACTTTGTTTCGGTTGTTTTTTTTTTCACCTCATTTAATTGACAAATGGTAGTATAATTCAAAGGAAAATGCTAACATCTTGGTTTCCTATAAGACTTTACAAATTTTAACATTTTTGAAAATTGAATTCTCAAAAATTTATACGGTAGAGTTAATTGATTATAAACTATAACTATTATAAAAAAACCTATTTTCATTATGATCTAATATTTTTAAAACATTTAGCGTTTCAATGAATGGATTGTGACGTAATATTTAGTAAAATAGGTATTAATTGGCAATCGATATCTTTAACGTCACATGTCAAATAAATATCTACAAATATAAATATTCTATCCGTCATTAGTCTTATTATTATTGCCAAGTATATTTAGCATAAAGGACAATGTTCTTTTTTTTTATATACAGTGAGTTTATAATTTTGAATTTACATATTTCTTGACACACTGGCGTTAGTTTAATAATTCGCTTGCTCTAGCTTATCTGTAAGCACTATCTTATGCACTGTCTTTATCGTAGTATCCAGCCTCAGAGTATTTGTACTGCTATCCACCTTACAAGCATTCACCCTACTGATTTGAACTTTATAAATACCAATCAGTGTTGTGAAAACACAAAAATTTTGACAATTTTAATGGGATTTTATCAATTTTTATATATTTTATTGTTTTAAGTATGCCTAATATACGCCTGGAAGATCATTTGTAGCCTGAAGAAACTCTTATCTAGCTAATTTTTGCAAAAAACTACCTCTTTTCACAGCTTTTTATTAATTCATGTACAATAGCATAATAACCGGACATTTAAAAATTTTTACCTTGGAAACACCGCGAGCTACGTTAGTAAGCCCCACCTAGGAGCTTATGACCTTAGTTCTCGCTTGCAATTGGTTACAGGTGTCACGTAAATATCTAGAGCAGAACCCGGGCTAGGGCCAAAAGGGCAATAGCGACGATAGCGAAAACACCTGCTACCAGAGCCACTCATAGCGCTCTGTACAATCCAAATTAATTTTCTTCGTGTTTTATATAATTTATCAATTATTTCCAAACATTGATATCAACAGAAAGAGGGTGAAATCTACCTGTTTCTGATTGGATTGGATTGGTTGAAACCGGCAAAAAGGGCGTGGTCCTCTAAGTATGAAATTCATGCATCGTTAATAAAGTTATAGCCCTTCAAAGTGAAAGTACTTTTGCAAGTGCGTTGTAGCGAATGGTGGGGGAAGCTCGGCTTTCTCACAATGTGCTTTTGAAATTCAAACTTCAAATTGGAGCACACAACAAAATTGTACGATATCTCGGGTTCCAGATAACGTAGATCCTCCATTTTTGTTAACTAGAGTTACTCGACGAAGTATGATGAACTGACTTATATTAATTATCATTGGAAATCAGGAAATACCAGAAAATTGACATTTCATCGGAAAACACATTTTTTGGCAATATTAACACTAATATTGTTTCAAAAAACTTTACTAGCAGTTTAATTTCATTGCAAATATATATATATATATATATATATATATATATATATATATATATATATATATATATCTTCTCGAAATAAATAATTTTGTTGCGCGCTCCAATTTGAAGTTTGAATTTCAGAAGGACACCGTGAAAAAGCCGAGCTTCCCCTACCACTCGGTACAACGCACTTGCAAGATACCTTCACTTCGAAGGGCTATAACTTTACTAACGATGCACAAATTTCATACTTATTAATTGCATCATAAAATATAGGTCTTCGTTTAAGATCTTTGAAAATTTCGACTCTTAATATTTATAAACAAACGGGATATGACTTTTTTAAAAAAAATGCTATCTTAGCTCCTATTGGTCGTAGGAGACTTTGGTTTCTTTTAAAATTCGTATTTTTTCAAGTTTTCAAGTCCACTTATTCACAAACTTATATCATTCAAATAAACAAAGTTATTCCAATTTTTTATACGTAAAAAGTACCCCTTCTTTAAACGGTTCTTTTGACAACAATTTCTTTAAAAAATCAATTGTTTTTGCATCTTCGTTTGTAGTTTGAACTTCACAGAATTTGTTCCGCTTTTGCAAATATCTGTAGAATCATCCTCTGGGCAAAGACAATTGTTTGAATATTCAGTGTTTGGGATAAAGAATTAAGATTATTTATAAACTACCAAACCGATTTGGTCCAGCTTTCACACAGTTATAAAGACACATAATAGCCTTATCGTCAAGGGGTTATACGTCACTTTCGACCTTTCCTGCAAAAGTTATTAACATTTATATAATAGTGTAAAAAAGATGGTTTTTCGCCATTATCTCGATAAATTATTTATAGATTTTGACGTATAAAAAGTGAAATTAAAGGTCATTTCATTACCCACAACTTTGATTTGGACAAGTTTTCTCTAAAATGTAGCCGGAAAATTCTACGGATAGAAAATCGAATTTTCCGACTTTGGATGTTGTTTATATTTAATTAATATCTATCGGATACTACTTAATTCATATCTATCGGATCGTGATCAGTATGTTCACTTTGGGCAGTGTAATTCTAAAAAACAATCCCTAGGTATGGTGTACCTCAAGGGTCGGTATTAGGTCCAATCTTATTCCTCATCTATATAAATGACCTGGCATATTGTAAGGGCAAGGCAGTCAATACTGTTTTGTTTACTGACGACACAACGTTTTATATAAGTTATCACCCTTCAGAGATTGACAGTCTTGATTACAACACTTCAGAAAGAGAACTATTTCAATGGTTTCGAGCCAATCGCCTATCGTTAAACAACTCCAAATCACAAAGAATTAACTTTACTCTAAGGAATAACAATGAAATTGTACAGACTTTTCTACCTCAATGTTCAATGGAGGTCAAATTTCTGGGAGTACACCTAGATGCAGGATTAACCTGGGAACAACACCGTGTTAATCTCTCAAAAAACTATCCCAACAACTGTTCCTGTTCAGGAGTCTTGTACGGGTAACTTCCGAAGAAATTCTTCTGACAGCAAATCACAGTAACTTTCATTCTCTTTTGGCTTATGCTATTCTTTCCTGGGGTCATTCTTGTCATACTGATAAGGCGTTTGGACAACAAAGAAAATGCATTCGTATTATCTCTGGGCTTGGTTATAGAGAAGACTGTGGAAATTCGTTTAAGAATTTAAAAATTTTAACTTTACCTTGTGTGTACATTATGCAGTGTTTGTTGTGCGTTAAACAAAATCTTGATCTATACAGATCACACGAAGATATTCACAACTATCCAACAAGAAACAACAACAATCTTGTTCCAGACTTTGGCCGGCTTGAGAGATTCAGAAATGGTTCAAGATATTTGGCAATAAAGTTCTACAACTGCGTGCCAGCTAGAATTAAAGCTCTTAACTTCTATCAGTACAAAAAACAAATCAAGTATTTCGAATCTAATTTTAATCTGTAGTATTGTCTTTGTTTGTTGTCAGCTTCTCTTAGCTTTTTTTTGCCAAGACTTTCTTCTTAAGGAAGAATCAATATTGTGTAATGTTTTATTTGTATTAATGATAATAATTAATTGACAAAATTTTAATATTTTATTTATTTGACTTATAAAAGTACTATTTGTATATTATTACTAATAAATTATCTTATCTTATCTTATCTTTATAAAAAAAAACAGGGCTGATCAAGCTGTAGTTTTTTACGTATTTATCATCTACTGGGAACCCCCTATGACTTATAACTTTCAGATACCTGCAATAAGTTGTTTCACCTCCTTTCATAGGAAAACTGGAGTACAAATAGACTCCCTAAAAAATAAATAAACACGTATTGACATTTTTTGATGATCGATACTAATGGCGATCCAAAACAGGGTTCGTGATTTGGAATGAAAAATGTCATAAAAATAAATGTTATATAGGCATGTCTGAAAACATATATTTTAATAGATAATAAAATATAATAAATTATATTAGGCATGTCTGCTACAAATTATTCTCAAATAGGCGAACAGCAATAGGATGACTGTGTGTACATTTAATTTGTGCTCAATTTAACTACAAAGCAAGCAGCCGGCTATGCGAGCCAAATGGACAATCCTAACTAGATTCAAATTGATTAAACGAATACGTTTGTATTTTGATACCGATTGAAATAATTCTTTTTGAAGTTTAATTTTATTTTTATTATACGAGTCTTGTTAAGGCCATTGAACTAAAATAGGTCAACGATCAGTTGAAAAACTGTAAAATATTTCCGAATATCAAATTTAAAAAAAAATATGCTAACTTAAACAAACAAAAAGTGAATAGTTATTTGTTCATTCTTACTAACACGCAAAGTAATAATATTACTGATGACAAATAATCATTGCCCTGGTATGGTATTTAAATATTTACAAAATAGAAGTCTTTAAGCACAATTAATTTGTCTTTATTTTAACAACAAAGCAAACAATTCAATTGAAAAGCTTCGACAAATTTAAATTCTTTAAACGAATGCACTTCAATCCATATTCCGATTTGAATACTTCTTTTTACGTTTAAACTAATAATTCAATGATAGACTGAAATTTAAAATATTATTACGTTAATATTAAAAGATAGAAATTAAAAAGTCGATTAATTAAAAAGATTTAATATTCAAATCGGATCTAGTTGCCATTGAAGTTAAATCTTCTTGTTGACCAGTTTAATTGTGCTCATATCATTGTTGTAATTTATATTATTAGACCAGGGCTTATCTGTTTTTAAATGGATATAAAATGGAACATACAGATTTTTGCATGAGAGCCTTCAGAATAACCTGAATAACGATAATTTTGATATGCGTTATTTCAAAAAGTTGGGCAACATTGTTTTTATTAATAAAAATATAAAATTAACGAAAAAATCGTTTTTTTTTTTCAAATTTTCAATCGTGTAACTTTGAAGATATTCATTTTAGTGGAAAGCTGAAAAGGAAAAAAAGTTTCGCAATTAAATTTTCCATAAGATGGGGTTGGTCGGAAATCTCAAAATATATTTCCCTTATTGCAAAATAGCAATAATTAAAAAAAGGCAAAAAGAAGCAGGTTTTTAATCAATTTTTTTTGACCCTTTAAATTTCTCTGAGGACCTTCATATTAGGGCAAAGAAAACTTTATGCCATGATAAAATAACGCGCTAAAATTCGTTAGGATCGAATTGATAGTTTTTCCATAATAATTTTGCAATCCGATTTCGTTTACAAAAATTAACCATTTTTCAAGCTTGCCTGAGTCAAAAATATCAAGTATTTAAATTTATTTTCGACATATAGTAGGGAACTCAAGTTTTCCAATGCTTTTTTCAAAATCAAAATCGGATGATTTGGACGCCCTCAGGAATTGTTTAAATACATTGTTGATATTTGAGCCTATAAACAAATAGATTATCTTTGCGGATTTCTATTGGATTTTTTTGTGCAATACACGATTTGAAAGTATTTAGAAAGACTCTTTTTTCGTGAAAAAAAAATTTAAATCCGTCAATTGGTTTCCGAGATACAAACTGTCAAATTTGACAGCCTGTTACGGTGAATCTACAAACAATACCGACCTGATTCTTGAACCAAAAACTTTGTCTTGCTGAGCTTTTTTTTGATACAAATATTTAAATGTTGATGTTATCGGAAACTTTAATAAAAAATAAAAAGAATATCGTCCACGCGCGTGAAAAATTAAAAAAAATAGGGGTGGGGAGCTCTCATTTTAAAATTGAATTCGAAGATTCAAAATACATATCTGAAAAAAAAATTCATTTTCTCGGCTTCTAATGGAGTGATTTTAATATTTTTTTTTTAAAACCGATATACCGCGAATAATGGAACTCAAATATCATAATGCCATGTGCCCATCACACATTCATTTTGTCATAAACAAATGACGTTATTTATGCATCATACTTACAGCATACTGCACTCTGTAGTATTGGACTTTCCAAGCGAATCTTTGTTTATTAATATAATTAAGCATACTATAACAATATATATTTACTTTAATTATCAAAATTGTTTAAACAATTATTGTTTAAACAAATTGAAAAAATTTTGGTTTTTAATTATTTTATTAGTAAAATACAGATTTTAGTGCCGACTTAACAAATTTCAATTTCATATAAAAATTTATAGTTATTTTTCACTTCTTAGCGCACTTTTAGAAGTCGGTTCAATTCTTTTTATAAAAATTTTATTTTTCGATTTTTAGTTTTGAATTCATTATGATATCCATAAATTAATAAGCACTAATCGAGATTAGTATACCTCGCAATGACTTCAAGGTGGCAAAAAGTACCCATTTTATCCAAACTTGTAAATCACCCTAAAATGAATCACTAAAAATTCTTTGATTCTTAGAGGTCTCCAAATACCAGTGGAATAGTGTCAAACAAATATTTAGTCTGTCATAGGAAATCCACTATTTAAAATTTCAAATTAATTTTAGATTGGTAATATAGGCCCCAAACCTTCCAATATCGATATTTAAAAAACTTAAGACGTAAATTTCTTAGTTCGATATATTTTATATTGCATATTGAGTTTGTATACGCCCCAAGAACCTCGCAGTATCAATTTTAGACAAAATCGGAAAAGGTAAAATTTTCAGTCCTTCTTATTGTATCTTATCAGCTTAATAGTTATAAAAAATTAACTTCATATTGGTAATACACTACCCCGAAAACCCCCTAATACCAAATCTGAAGAAATGCGAATTAGGTAAAATTTTCAAATCGCCATATTGAATTTCAAAAAAATAATATTAACGTCTTTATCTAATCTAATTCTAAACCCTTTTAAGTCCTCTAGTACTAATTTTAGATGAAATCGGAAAATTTGAAATTTCTAGAGCGTCATATATTGCATCTGACATATTCGCTATTTCCATCCTCAAAAATGATTCAGTCCCACCTTTCAACAAAATCGAAAAATGTAAAATTTTTAGTCCGCTATATTGGATTTGCCATATTGAATCCTGAAAAAATATTTTTAAATTCATAATTTACACCCTCAAGAACTCCCTGTATCAGTTTGGGAGACAATCGAAAAATGTAAAATTTTTAGGACACCATATTGAATCTGATTGAGTTTTTCAAAAAATATTTTAAATTCGTAATTAATACTAACAAAAATCCTCCAATACTGATTTTAGACCAAATCGAGAGATGTACAATGTTTAATCCACCATCTTGCATCCGCCACATTTAGTTTTTTTTAATAATTTCGGATTCGTAATGTGCGATCCCAAAAACTTCCCAATTTTGAAAAAATCGGACAAAATTAGTTTTTATCCACCATATTGGATACGCCATATTGAATTTTTTAAAAATAATTTCAGATGTGCGACCTCGAGAACTCGCCCACAATAATTTTGGAGAAAATCTGACAAAATTGATTTTTTCGTCCACCATATTGAATTTTTTTTTAAATAATTTTAGATTCGTTATGTGCGACCCCGAAAACCTCCCTGTACCAATTTTGGAGAAAATCGGACAAATTTGATTTTTTGTCCGTTATATTGGATCTGTCATATTGAATTTTTTTTTAAATATTTTGGATCCGTTATGTGCGACCTTGAAAACTCCCCCACGCCAATTTTGGAGAAATTCCGATAAAATTAAATTTTTTTGTCCGTCATATTGGATCCGCCATATTGAATTTTGTAAAAATAATTTCGGATTCGTTGTGTACGACCACGAAAATTCCCCCATATCAATTTTGGAGAAATTCGAACAAAATTAATTTTATTGGCCGCCACACTGTCTTTGATTTTACTGCACCAATTTCATCCAAAAAAATATGGGACCACTACAGCAACTTCCTGAACATAATGTAAAAAATTTCATTCAAATCGGTGCAGGCATTCCGGAGTAATAAAAAACTTTTATTAATTTTAGCCTGGATATCAAATCCCTGTATCCAAGCATACCAATTAACGAAGGTCTAGACCAGATTGCTATGAACGAGGAGTTCCCACATCACTTCATCGACCACTCAGAACACTGTCTCAAACACACATACTTTTGCTATGAAAATAACTTCTACTGACAGACAGATGGTGCTCCTATGGGACTTTCACTATTACCTGTCGTCGCAAACTTTTTTTTTTGAAATATTTTGAAACAGAAGCCCTAAGAAAAATGAACAAAACCATCCCTCTGGAAACATTACGTGGATGACAGGAGCTTGCCGCATTCAGTTCCCATTGGAGGTCGAAGTTAACAAGCAGGTACCATTCCTTGACCTTCTAATCATAAGAAACGATGACCTAAGTATCACCTGAACGCTGGATCCCACCACCATCCATCACAGTTGCAATCGGTAGCCAACACACTGATCTCCAGATCCTTCAACTAACCAAACCCACGAACCAAGAAGAACTCAACAATATCACAGTAGCTCTAAAGCAAAACAACTGCATAGAACACAGTATCAAGATAGCCAAAAAACAGAACACAAAATTAATAGCAGAAAAAAAAAGAAGAAGATGACAAATCCAAACCAAAAACCACACTGCCATACATAAAAGATGTAAGAGATGTAATTGGAATAATTCTGAAGAAACATGACACATGCACAATTTACAAGCCACAAACAACAATACACAAATTATTGAACAAAGACAAAATATCATTGAAAAACCAGGGAGTGTACCGCATCCCATGTAGAGACTGAAAAAGAATACATCGGCGAAACAGAAGTCCAAGAACATAGAAATAACATAAAGAATAAGCAAGCGACATCAGCTTTATTCCAACATCATTAGGAAACATGACACACTATAAGTTTCCAGAAAACTCAACATATCGCACCCATAAAGCACTATAGAACGCGCATCTTATGAACTTTAAATTAAGCTAAAAAATTTACTGAATAACAAACCAAAGGTATAATATCAGATATTTTAGAACTTCTGGAATATGCTACATCATTTTGATGCTAATAAAATTGGAAACACTTTTTGATTCACTTTTTTCCAAACAAAATTTTATTAAAAGGAAACTTTAATTTAAGCCTGCTTGACAAACGTTACATGAATGCAATTACTTATAAAATGAGTTGTATTGTCCTTCTATTTCAGAAGTTATTTAAAACATATTAGCTCGTAAATTGCTCGCTAATTTAAAATTATGAAACTTTTCCACTACCTCTGCAGGACATTTTAAATTACCATTTAAAGATAACAAAAACGGAGGATACTTTTGTTAGCTTTAAATTAAGCTTAAATTTAGTGAATAACAAACTGCTATAACACTACATCATTTAAATTTTACCTTTTAACACTACTTCGCTTTTATATTTTCCACGCAGCATTTTAGCGGTTTTAATAATGCACAATGCACGTTCGCCCCATTTTTAGCAGGGTATAATAAATTTCACAGCGTTATTTTCACGTTATACTCTTCTTTCTCAGATTTTTAACAAACTTTTTATGTAGTTTGATTTGCATAGTGGATTTATTCGTGGTAAAATATTTTATGTTTAATTAAATGTCATGGTAACCTTTAATTAAGTTTGTATACATTTTCAAATTTAGCTATTTTATAGTGAAATGGAGGAAGTTTTGGTAGAAGAAGAGGAATACTGCCAACTTTAGCATATTGAAGTTTTTTGTATTAAAACTTTATAAATACGGCATATTTATGTTTTAAACATTATATTCAATTTCTTTCCTTCTTTTATATAGGCATTTGCCTATATTTTTTCATTACCTTGCCTGGGTTCATTCGTGTCCCAAATCCATCTTTTGCATTGTCTTCGGATGCTTCTTTATTTTTATGATGATTTGTCTCTGCTAACTTTTACAATTATTTGTTCTAACATGTGATTAATATGTGCGTTCTATTCCTTCTTTCTTTTGAGTACTATGTTGTTGATATTCTATCTTACAAGCTAGTCTCATTTCATTACTTCTTTCTCTATCCAGTACTGTTTTTCAATCAATTTTGGGCACTATTTTCATCTCTTTTGTTTCTGATATTAATTTTCTATCCTCTGCTCTTGTTCCTGCCGTGTATAGTTTTAGATCATCATAGAAGTCAAGAATGGACTTGCAGGTATACTCGTTGGGACTAATTTTTGACAGGTGTCATTTTATAGAGCTAAGAACTGATTTTTTAAATACTCTGGTCACCCCTCTTCAAAAAAGTGTTCTTAATTTATTTGGATAAAACTGGCGGTATTCGAGATAAATCGGTTTTTATGCGAAGAACTCAAAAGTTACTGATGCTAAACACAACAGGTAAATAAAATACGCAAGATATACTGCTTTAATTTATAGGGAAGCGCAGTCTCACTCTTCGAAGGCAAGAAGATGTTATGCTGAAAGATTTCTAGCACAGATATTGTCAAGTCCAGAAACATATCAAAGGGTTGATTGGGGCTCAATTAATTCACAATGTTATTAAAATACAAAAGTAGTAAAAATGTTTAAATGTTATTTTGGCAAATATTGAATTTGGGCTTCACGTTCTTCAATACATTTTCTTATTCTTGGAATTCCGCTGCACTGCAAATAATATTCTGGCATCCCTACGGACTTCGTTAGAATGCTACGCTATTATTGCCGTAGTTCTTCTCTAGTATTTACTGGTGATGAATAAACTAGTTCTTTTAGATGTCTCTAGAAATAAAAGTCTAAGGAATTTTGGTCTGGAGATCTTGGTGGCCATAAAACAGGTCCACCTCAATCTATCCATCGAGGAGCAAAAACGTTAACTAATTGTTGATGTACTCCACGGTTAAAATGAGGAGGAACACCATTATGCATGTACCACATAAATTATTTTGTTACAAAAATAGAAGATAAATCTCATGATTGAGTCTTCCTTTCAAAACAAATCGACCTATATAGTTATTTCCGATGATATCAGCCCACACATTTACAATAAAGCTTTGTTAATGTTTGTTTTGAATTATAGCCTGCCATTTTTCATCAGCCCAAAATTGTAAATTCTGTAAGTTTATTATGCTATCTCTTGTAAAATCGGCCTCATCGGTAAACAAAATAAGGTTAGAAAAATTTAGATTTACGTTATGTTGCTGTATAAATCAATTGGAGTATTGAAGTTTTGCGAGATCATCATCCGGAGACATATACGTATACTTTTTTAACGTCGTAAGGATAAAGTAACTGTTCAGTTAGAGTTTTATGTATAATTAATTTTGTAACATTGTTTTGTGTTACGAGCTTTCTTATGCTGTTTGATGGGTTGTCAGGAATATCTTGTAAAATCTGTTCCTCTACGTGAGGGTCTTTTCTTGGGAGGGCCCTCTGCCCCACGTAGCGGCAAAAATGACCCAGAATAAAACATGTAAAGAATTAAATCGGTAACTTTAATAATTATTTTCTAATCACTAATTATCTACTTCCCTTAGGCTTCGATCAATCCTTTGAAAAGTTTCTTGGACTTGGCAATGTTCGAGTTGAAAATCTTTCAGCTGAGAGTCTTTTTGCCTTCAAAGAATTTGACAACGCTTCACCATAAATTGAATGTATATCAGCATACCCTGCGTAAGAATATTTTTTTTAATTATTTTTACTTGAAGACAGTTTTGACAAGTTCTGCCAATAGTAATTCATTATGTGGGAATTAACAACAACAAAAAAAAACAATATATAAAGACCTGTATGAAGGACCCCAATGTTATTATTGGGATTTAAAAGAATTCCTTCGTTGAAACTTGCAAAAGTACTAAAGTCCCTGTTTCCAGGTTGATGCCGATAAAAAAAAACTCAAAAACGTCAAACAGGCAAGCGATAAAAGATAAAGTAATTTATCAACTAAACTAAATTACCGAGATAATGAACGACTTTCAAAGTCAACGTAAAATGCCCTCTATTTTATATGCTATATGCTACATGCTATAAAATCCACATTTCCGCACAATGCTACCTTCTCTTTCAGACGCATTCAGAATTTTAAAAACTCAAAAATGACCCTAAGAAATTAGTTAGTTATTTTTAAATTAAAAAATTATATTTCAAGGAAAGGAATAAAGGACCCCGCACCAACCAAATGGAAATTGGATCCCGGTCAAATTCATTGAAAATTCAGTGTATTGTAGATCTAGATGTCCTGATCAAAAGTTCCCATGGGCGCAAATTCCAAAGTTAATAGTTTTCGAGATACAGAGGGATGAGTTGCGCCCGTACCAACAAATGGAAATTGGATCCCGGTCAAATTCGTTGAAAATTCAGTATGTTGTAGGTCTAGATATCCTGATCAAAGGTTTCTATGGGCACAAAGTCCAAAAGTTAATAGTTCTCGAGATACAGAGGGATAAGTTGCGCCCGCACCAACCAAATAGAAATTGGATCCCGGTCAAATTCGTTGACCGGGATCCAATTTCTATTTGGTTGGAGCGGGCGCAACTCATCTCTCTGTATCTCGAAAACTACTAACTTATGGACTTTGTGCCCATGAGAACTTTTGATCAGGACTTCCAGACCTACAACATACTGAATTTTCAACGAATTTGACCGGAATCCAATTTCCATTTGGTTGGTGATCGGTCCTTTCCTGAAAGATTGGAGACCCTGTAAATAGGAATTTCGCCAAGATAAGTTGTAAAGTAAAAAAACTCAAACAAGATAAAAAAAAGGACTTCGATGATTGGTGTAAAGTAAAATTCCGATGTAAGCTTGAAAGTGACATATGACCGAATCTAAGAATAATATGAGCAAAATCTACGGAAATATTCAAAGTAATTTGAATAAAGAATTTCATTCAAATAATAAGCTGGCAAACCAAAAATTAAATGGAAAAAAAAGGTAATAGTAAAATCAGTATCTATAATAATAACCACCCACTGTCTGGTAAATACCAAACAAAACAACAAAAATAATGCTCAAACTGATAATTAAATGTTACTTAAAACCGTACTTTGTAGTATAAGAATGTAGGGAAAATTCAGGAAGATAAAAATAACCGAGTTGAGAAAGAAATTAGTAAGGAAGTAGAACTATGGGATTTGTATTATACCCAACTAAAAAAGTATGCAACTTAACCGGCAAATGGTAAATTTCTATTCAAGGAATTTATCACAGATGCTTGAAGATATTGCGTTTGGCCTTAATATGAGTATTTGCAATAAAAAGGTACAATTAGTCGAACTAGCCATTCTTTTTCTTCTACCTGTGCCGTCTCAGGTCCCCTTAACGTTGACAATTACAATGGCGAGTTGATCACGGTTCTCTGCTATTCCAGCTATTCAGCACTAACCTGACCACTCTCGGATGTTCCAAAGCCAAGAGCTCTGCTTCCTTCCAACACCTCTATGGCCCTCGATCTTACCCTTCATTGTCAGTTGAAGAATTTTGTACCGATCTCCCCTGAGAACATAGCCAAGATATGCTATTTTCTGCATTTTACCGTTGTCAGCAATTCACAAACGGCATCTGTCCGATCTAAAACTGCCATAATAGTCTGCATAGCTACCCAGGGTATTCATAGCACTCGCCTATGCAACCACATCTTAAATGAATCCAGACGATTGATCGTGGCAGCTTTCAATGTTCACACCTCCACTCTATACAACAACATTGACCAGATGTAACTTGTAACCATCCTTTGGCGATGTTTTAAATTTAGATTGTCATTGCGGACAAGCGATCTCATTTTCAGAAAAGTTATGCGAGCTGATTCGATTCTGCATTCAGCTTTTCTATCTGGATCGAGCTGTTCAGTAATATAACATCCAAAATACTACAAGTGAGACTCTTTCAACTATTTGTCCACTTATCTATGACGAAGCGCCTGGATATGATGGACGACTGGAAACCATAAATTTAGTTTTAGCAACATTTATGTTGAGTCCCATTTCTTTCTCAACCCTATTGACAACATCTAAAAGTTGTCGTAGACGCTGAAGGATATCACTTATGATGGTCGTATCATATCGTGTGTATTAACTCGCCATTGATTTTAATCCCAAATACTTTAAGTAGGGCTTCCTTAAAAATTTTGTCCTGCTATAAATTAAACAGGACTGGAGAGAGAATACATCTCTGTCTAACACCTCGTTGAATTTGGCATTCTTTGGTAAGCTTGCCATTAATTCGAACCACTGCCCTCTGACGCCAGTATAGGTTCTCTATAATCCGCACATCCTTGCTATCCTACACCAGCATTTCTCGGTATATCAGTGAGCTTGACATGTTGTACGCTGTCAAACGCTTTCTCGTAGTTGATAAAGCATACGAAAATATCCTTACATTGGTCTCAGCATCTTTCGAGAAGTATATTTAGAGCAAATAGCGCTTCTTTAGCGACAAGGGCATTCCTAAATCCGCTTTCACATTTATTCCTTATTAGCCATTGTAAAGTTAAACCGAAATGTGAACCATGACAAAGAAAAGCTGATAATCCGAAACTGGTAAAACACTACATATTTAATTGTATTTTAAAACCAAAACAAGCAAAATTAGGCTAAATGAAATTATTAACGATAATTGATTTTATTAAAATCGAAAACTCAGGAATTCTTTCAGAAAATTACTTGTCAGTAACCAACTTAAATTTTTTTACAATTTAACTTGTTTACCTATTATTACATATAATTAGTTTAACAAGTTAGTAGCAAAACTTTTTCACGTTACGAATTTGAATATTCAATCATAAAATTTTATGTTTACAATTTTTCGCAGCATAAAAGCTCCCTTAAATCATAAAAGGAATTTTTACGTCTCAAGGCGCAATAGTAATATATTTTATCATAGGCTAAATAACTAGAACATTACCTATCAAAATTATTGATTTTACCGTAAGTTGCAATGTAGGATAGTTATATACTCGCTGGAAAACACATTAAACGGAAATAATAAAATAAGTATAAAAATAAAATAAATCTCCAATAATAAAAATAAATGTATTCCGTAAAACCTTCATTAAAAATCTTCTAGATCTATATTTATATATTAGTTAAGTGTTCAATTCCTTTTTTGGTTTGGTATTCTTCCAGCTTTGAAATTTAAAAATTTTGAAATAATTTTTTGGCATTTTTGGTATTCCAAACAATAAATAATTTAGAGACATAAAATTGGACAAAAATTTTAAAGCCTGGTCAAAAATATTATACAATATAGTACAATGATATACACAAAATTGAACACAACAAGCTACTACTTGAGTGATATCTATCATAAAAATCGGTTCAGCTATTTCGAATATTAGCTCGTGCAGATAGACAGTCGGAAAAAAGTAGCCTATGTCACTCTTGTTAATCTCCTCTTTAGGTGTGTTAAGTTTCATCGAAATCGGTCCAGACGTTTTGAAGAATACAGTCCAGTCAAAATGGACAAAACCTAGTATGGGTCTTTAATACACTACCCTTCTTTTCCCTTTATCCGAACATACCGATGGATGAAGCACTGGATCAGATCGCTCAAAGGGAAGATTTCCCAACTCATATGATGGATCTCATCAGACACTGTCTTAAAAATGCATATTTTCTGTTTGATGGTCAGATATACAGACAGATAGATGGCGCTGCTATGGGCTCTTCACTATCTCCAGCCGTGGCAAATCTTTTCATGACCTATTTCGAAACGAAAGATCTTGAAAAATTCCACCTCACACCCAAACTCTGGTGTCGCTACGTTGATGATATATTTGTAATATGGCCTCATGGCAAACAACAGCTCAACTGCTTCCATCAGTTTCTCAATTCTATCCACGCAAAGATACAGTTTACTCTGGAACTAGAGGAAAATAATCAGCTTCGGTTTCTAGACGTCCTCATAACCAAAAAAATGCATGAAGATCTACGACACACAGTATATCGAAAACCAACACATACGGACAGATACCTGAATGCTGATTCTCACCATCACCCCTCACAAATACAGGGCGTAGCCAATACCCTAATATCAAGATCCATTCGCATCACTGATGACCAAGGAAAAGAAAAGGAGCTGTCACACATAAAAAGGGCCCTCCAACAAAACAGCTACAAGACACCAACAATAAATAAGGCAATAAAATTGCAACAAAAATCAACGCGAGAAACAAGGCCACCTGCCGAAGATAGACAAATCACTATACTTCCCTACATAAAAGGCACAACAGAAGGAATCGGCAGATCACTCCGGAAACACAACATATCTTCAGCCTGCATACCACATAAAACAATAGACTCTTCTTTAAGAAATCCAAAAGACAAAATCAGTCTAGAAAATCAAGGCGTATATAAAATCTCATGTGACACCTGCAATAAAACATACATAGGCCAGACCAACAGAATAATATCAGCCAGACTAGAAGAACATAAACTCAGTATAAGAAACAAATAGACAACATCGGCGCTTTTTCAACACCAGCACGAGACAGGACACAAAATTGATTTTGACACCGGCCAGCAAATCGCTAATATAGAAGACTACAAGGCAAGATTGATCGTAAATCCATCGAAATGGAATATATATATATATATATATATATATATATATATATATATATATATATATATATATATATATATATATATATATTCAAAAAAAGTTTTATACAAAAGGTATAGGGTGGCGGGGGGGCTAGCTAGCAGTGACATTAAGAATGGCCTGGACATTGTCTTTCAAGATCATTTGAAGTTTATCTTCAGAATTTTAAATGGAACCCCCTAATTTCGACCCTGAAAATTGAAAGGGTGGGAAATTTAATTTTCGGATATAATCTCGCCTGTGAAGGTCAAATATCAAAGTCATTTCAAGGTCAAAACAAAAATATCGCAGTATTTCGTGAAATGTTTCGTATAAAATGTGTTGGGTTGCACGGGGGCTAAGTGATAGTAACCTTGAATGTAACCTTGACCTTTAAAATCATTTGAAGATCCACTTCAAAATTTGAAAAAGAAACTCCCAATTTGACCACCGGAAAAGGAAAGACAGAATTTTCATCATCAGATATGTCCATGAACTCAAGGACACAATGAAATTGGTGTAGAATAGTGGATGACAAGCCGGTGGGTCCATACTTTCTTGAAGATAATTTTAACGGCTCAAAATATCGTGATATTTTAGAAAATCAACTTCCAGTTTTGCTTCAAGACGTACTCTTAAATGAAAGACAACAAATGTGGTCTCAACACGATGGATGTCCAGCACATTATTCCCAATTAGCTCGTCAAGTGTTAAATCGCGAAATCAACGGATAGTGGATTGGTAGAGGAGGTCCAGTAAATTGGCCCGCAAGATCGTCAGACCTTACGTCACCATATTTTTGTTTATGGGGTTATTTGTAGAGAGAAGTTTATAAAGACGGGCCAACTATGTCAGAGATGCTTATGCCAAAATAACACCTGAAATGCTCCGCAGTTGTGTGTAATCTTTTGAAGTGGGGATCAATAAGTGTTATGAACTTGAATGTAACCATTTGGAATACTTACTGAAATAAATTCTTATGAAACCTTTAATATGATCATGCAAAATGAGGAGGGGCGAGGGGATTCATAGAAAACAAGCAACCCGATGGTGAGAGGTGATGGGACTCGTCGAAAACCAGCACCCAGATGGTGAGAGGCGAGGAGACTCACCGAAGACAAACTCCTCGATGGTTGGAGGCGAAGGGACTCACCGAAAACCAGCACCACTATGGCGAGAAGCGAGGGGACTTACCAAAAAAAGAACTGAAAGGAGAACAAAAATTAATACGTCCACGTCGTTATTTCTGGGTAGTGCTAAAAGTAGTTAATCGTGCCCATAGTTGTACTAAGCACAGTTTTTGCTAACAATTCTGAACAAACGAATTTCTTCAAATAGCCCTGAAAATCAAGATCAAGGTAATATTATAGCAACTTTGCAATCTTACAACTTTAGTATGAAACATTTTATAGAATAATAACGATGAAGATCTTCGTTTGATCTTAAGATGACCTTTATTTTAGACCTAAACATTGAGGTGGGGTCATATCTGATAATTACAATACTGTAAAATTTCCAGGAGTCAAATTGGGGGATTCCTTTTCGAATTTTGAAATTGGACATTAAATGGCTTTAAAGGTGAAGGTCGAGGTTATCTTTAAGGTCACCACCACTTAGCCTTCGTACCACTAAACAACTTTTGTACGTCCTATGGTAAAATTTACCGCTCTTTTCATTCCCGGGGTCGAAATTAAGGAGTCTATTTAAAATTCTAAGGTAGGCCTTCAAATGACCTTGAAGAACAAGGTAAAGGTCATTCTCAAAGTCGGTACTACTTAGTCCCCTATCACTCTATAATTTTTATATAAAACGTTTTTCGCAAAATGTGATCCCACTGAGATATTCCATTGTCTGAAGATAAATGCCTCACCCTGTATATATATATATATATATATATATATATATATATATATATATATATATATATATATATAATTGTAACTTAAACGATATCGCTGATTACGAAACAATTAATACTAATTAATTTCTCAAAGTCTTTAAATAAATCCCTATTCATTGACACTAATATATATCCGTAAAATGAGCCAATAAAGCTCTGAGTATAAATTTACTGGCATTTAAAACTTTTACAATTAAACTTTTAATACTTTTAATCTGTTTTTCTAATACGATAGATGGCGTTCGAGAAAGGGGTATTTAAATTACATCGTCGAAACTCTCATATGCATACCATTGATCTTATTTTCTAGTTGAGTGAGTATCCAGATTGTAAAACTAGAATATCTGCGATCACTATCTCCACTGAAAAATTTAAATGCAAATGTTAGTTAATTTATAGAGCATTTGTCGGATAGAAAATAAATAGGTTATTTAGTGAGACGGTCATTTAGTTAAATCGAATATTAGTAACAGGAAAAAGAGTACCTTAAAGGTAAAAATGTTGGTCCACCATTTGAAGTAGAATAGTTGTCTCAATACTACATTTTTGCTCTAGTTACGATACTAACCAACATCTAAAACTGCCAAGATACTATTTGGGAAGTCTTTATAATATAGTAGACCACTAATTTTTGCTTTTGTTGACTTCGTTTGACAAAGCTTTGGTACAATCGAATAAAATCTGTCTTAGAAGCTTTACAAAAATACCGATTTGATTTTAAATTTATTATGTAAGTACATGACATCGATAATAATGCTATGGTGAATGTAAAAATACACAAAAATATCATCAACTGCATCTTTATTAAACAAGGTGTATGAAAGGAAGATACCACTTCACCTAAACGATTTATTACAGTTTTAGAGAATGAATTCAAAAAGTCTGGCTGGGAAAATAGAGACATAATTATTGATAGTCAACAATTTACCCATCTTATATTTGTGGATAATGGGAAAGTAGGAACGATACCACAGGAACCCCAAACTGTCTGTTCTAGTGTTAATAACCTAATACCTTAGGAGCATATCAAAATCGGTAGCAATGTTTTCAAATGAGTAAAAAATTGAAAATGGCGAGAGACAATCAGAAGCTTTGTTACCTCTTGAAAATTTTCGTTGAATGAATAGTTTTGCCAGGGAAAATTATTTTCAGTTCCATGCATGCATGAATTTGCTTTAGTAATAAAACCGTTCTTAAAATAAATATTGGAAGTACATGGATGTATCACAAATTGGCAAAATGGCCTCCTTTTTGTTAAATACACTTACTAACACTTTTAAAAAAATGAAATTTATATCTCAGGATTATTAAAAAGGTTTCCAGCGTTTAAAATGCTCGTTAATAATTCTTCGCGAGTATTCACTGAAGTTTTGAATTTTTTTTTATTTTAAGAGCGCCCTACAAAATGAAGTCACATATATTTGACTCTGGAGAACGTGGTGGCGATCTTACTGACGCCTCTTCCAATCCATCGATTGAGGTATTGGTAGTGTAAATATTGCCGAATAGCAACAGAAAAATGGGACGGGGCTCAATCATTTTTTTACCATATTTCTCGCCGAAGTAAAGTATTTAAATTTTCCAGGAGAATTGGTAATGTTTTCTGCAAAAAAATTAGATAAATATTTTAATTTATCCTGTCTGGAATCACAACAGGACCAATAAGATGACGACCATTTATTTTAAGGTTTTGCTGATGATGTGCAACTTTGATGGCATATGGATTTTCATCCACAAAAACACGTTTGTTGTCTACGTTGGTTATCAAGCACGCCTCGTCACTAAACAAAGCTGTTTAAATTCCATAGCAACAAAGTCATTCGAAAAATTATTGTTACCGTTATTTTTTATTATTACAGTTAAATGGTGTATGCATGTAATTGAAAATATTTCTTTCCTGGTGAAACAGCTCATTCAACGAAAATTTTACGAGAGGTAAAAAAGCTTCCAAGTACATATGATGATCTGATAGAAATATCTAGGTTGGCATACACCAAAAATCATTAAATGCAATTACCAGATTTTCAAAGAGTTTGGGAAAAATCAATATTTTCTTAAAACTTTGATATCTTCTACTGCCTAAACGAAGTAGTATCGAATATAATTAAGTTGGCTTGTATCGACATATTTTGACATCGGAAACCTTAAACTTATCAATTGTGGGTGCCTGTGAATTAGGATTGGACAATGAATGTAAAATGAAAAAACCAATGTTAGATTTATCTCTCAGAGACCATGGTAGAAAAAAACATCTAAGACTTAGAACAGGAGTGGTTGATCTTGTAGAGAGGATATGTCATCTTAAATGCAATTGGATAGTGCGAATGGCAAAAATTAGAGGGACAAAGACATTGCTGAGTGGCATCCAAGAGGGCTTCTAGTAACTAGATTCAAGCCGCACAAGACTGCATGAGTTATAGTTTAATAGTCGGAACAGCGTTGTCGAGCGCACCCACCGCTTGCCGGTGTTTACTTTCACTTCGGCACTATGTGTGGTGCCGAGATGGTTTCTCCTCTCTATAATAATTTAATGAACTGTATGAGGAGGCTGAAGGACTGCCGTATGAAGATGGAATCGTTGAATAGCGGATAAGTTATGATAACAATTGATAATCTTTGATTTTTCACTGTCGCAAACTTTAAACGCGTTTTTCTCGAAATAGCATTTTCAAGATTTAAGTGCAGGATATCTCAAAAATTAGTTAATCTATTTTAGTCAAATTTTTACCCCCTCTACAAAATAGTATTAATTCGTCATGTTACCTACTTGTTTTACAATTTATTATTAAAAAATTTGTTTATTAACGTTTATAAATCGACATTTAAAGAAAAAATCGATTTTTTTAAGACTTACAATTAATAAATAAATTTAATTTTTTTCCGGTTTTGGTGGTTCACCAACGAATTATACATGTTATTAATTCATTTTTTTCTGAATTCTTCAGGTTCACTCGAAGAGGCATTAGTTTGCTCCCAGATTTTAAGACACGTTTTTGCCAGTACTGATATCGTCGCAATTTTGTTTTAGAAAAATTCAAAAAAATATTTTTAAGTACCTTAAGACATGCACTTTAAGACGATTATATTAAAATTAGCCACATATATAATATCTTTGAAAAAACGTACATCTAATTTGCGTTTTTCTCACTCTACATGGACTGCTCCCCTATATATCTATATATATATATATATATATATATATATATATATATATATATATATATATATATATATATATATATATATATATATAATAAGGTCTGTTGATTTGAATTATTCATCTTCTTTGAGCTTAACACAGGTTTTCACATTTTCACTAAAACTATTAGGCAAAGCGAACGGGAGTAATTTTTAAAATGTACGAGTAGAATTTAATTCAAATCCATTCAAGCCATTTAGTTTAATTTAAGCAGCACGAGTAATAGTATACCTAAGTTGAAATCAATAAATTGTGGTTAATTACGGGCAGCTAGCTCGTCAACTAACTTAACCACTATAAACGTTAAATGCTTGTTCCACCATTTAAACTACATTGTGTTTTAGGTTTCAAATAGAACTGTTAAATTTTAGGATAGTTATCAAGAGACGTGGTAAAATAGTTACCACTGAAAACGTATGTCAAAAAAATTAATTCTTTAAAAAAATTTTTTCTTGTACCTTCGAAACGAAAAAAAATAAATGGTTGACAAATTACAGAAATAAAAACTTAATATTATATTACCACTCAAAAAATAGGCAGTCAGTCAATAAAAACAGAATATTGTACTTTTTTGCATATCTACAGGATGGGTAACACTATGTACCGGACGGTAACACTGTGCAAATATCGATTCAAAGCCAACTTTCAAAAGAAAAAGCCTCCGATATACATCGAAAAGTTTAACATAGAATCGTTCAAGGAAACATCACAAAAATGCTATACCAAAATAGGCTGAAAGAGAAACTAGCCCTAGATCCAATAATGGAGGAAGATAGTCCTAGTGATGCTTGGAACAAAATCAAGATAAGTATAATTGATAGTGCAAAAGAAGCACTCGGTACTAGAACAACAAACATAAATGGATGAAGAAACAACAAACCTTGGTTCACTTTAGAAGTAAAGGCATTGGCACAACAAAAGAAGGAAGCATACTTAAAATACAAAAATATAAGGACGCAAGAAGAATACTCAGCATACAAAGCCGTGAGAAATAGAATTAATAACGCGATTAAAAACCTAAAGGAAACATACTGGGAAAGGTTTTCTACCGAAATGGAAAGGAATTCATACGGAGGGCAAAGGAAAGTTTGGAACGTAATAAGCATTAGGAAAAAGAAGTCAACGAATATCAACTCTATAACAGCAGAAAACTGGAAAGAATACATGCAGAGCCTTTACAATAACCAGGAGTATAATAATAAGGACATCCAAATAGATTTAGATAAGGTAAAACCGATTATGGAGGACGAGAACATAAAAATCGAAGACGTACATGAAATGCTGACCAAACTGAAAAATAGAAAAGCTCCGGGAACCGACGATATTTCCAATGAAATGATTAAATATGGGGGCCTTGAACTAGAAAAAGCACTAACAATACTATTCGACAAAATTCTATCAACCTGCAGTGTTCCAGAACAGTGGAGGAACAGCCTGACTATACTCATCTTCAAAAAGGGAAATAAGAATGACCCCAACAATTATAGAACAATAACACTACTAAACAGTACAAGCAAATTAATAACAAAAATCATGACTTCAAAACTAACGAGTAAAATTGCAATAAGTGAAGAACAACACGGGTTTAGACAGAACAGATCGACAGTTGATACAATTTTCATTATTCGACAGAGAAATCGATAGAATACAATAAACCTCTTTTCATCTACCTAGTGGATCTTAAAAAAGCGTTTGATAGAGTTCGACTTAAAGACATCTTGCAAATACTTGAGGAAAATGGCACCACAACTAAATTACGATAACTGAAGAGCTAAATAAAAACAATAAGACACGCATAAAGACACAACAAGGAGTAACAGAGAAAATACCTATCATGACGGGAATACGACAAGGCGATAGTATGAGTCCATTTCTCTTTAATTTAATTATGAACAAGATAATTCAAAATGTAAAAGGAGTCAATGAAGAATACAAAATGGGACGAAAATCTTTAAATATCTCATGTTTTGCCGACGACGCCTTACTGTTAGCAGAAAATGAAGACGATCTGCAACGACTACTATACCGATTCCAGACCACATCAAAAAATTTAAATATGGAAATATCTACGGAAAAGACCGAAACGATAGTAATTTCAAAAGTTCCGGTTAGATGCAAATTGGTGGTGAAGAACCATCCTATCAGACAAATCATGTCTTGCATGGGAGTTGATGTATCAAGCAATAAAAATCTATACCAGGAAGTCAGATCACAGGCTAACAAGGCCTCAAGGATATCAGGATGCCTGAGGGATATAATCTGGAAAAATAAGTATAAGTCCACAGAGAGCAAAGTACGCATCTACAGAACTGTGATAAGACCAGTACTAACTTATGCATCGGAAACTCGAGCCGAAACATCTAAAACAAAACGGCTGAAATGGAAACGTTAAGAACAATTAAAGGAGTAACCCTAAAAGATCAAATAAGATGTTTCGAAATAAGGGAAGAGCTCAAGCTGCCTGATGTGGTACGGTTCAGAAGGTCAAGGCGCAGATATTGGAGGGACTATGTGGACAGAATGGACGACGATCGATGGGCAAAATGGGCTAAGAACGAGATACCAAACACAAAAGATCCACTGGTCGACCTCGAAAACGATGGCACGAATGTTGGACATCAACATCACAGGAGTCTTAATATAGCAGAAAAACAAGACGTCGTCTTAAATAAAAGAGGAAGAAGAAGAAGAAGGGTAACACTTTTAAAGCCACGACTGAGAATTTGTGTGTGATGTTAGACTCATTTTCATCTAATTGGCCATATATGTATTCTTTTAATTTTTTCACGTACCTACCTATAACTTAATCTAATGGCTTACTTGTCTAATTAATTTATATAAATATAAAAATTTGTCTATATATAAGACATTTGGTTTTAGCAAACTCAGGCAATTAAAGAATAAGTTGGTTATAATTTTGGCATGAAATGAACTTGGAAAAGTTGGGAATATGTAACGACGCTATGATTTTTATCTAAACATCCCGTTTTATGCATCATTTCATATATTATAGTGTTGGTTGTTAACACTATATTATAAACAACATTCATCCAAAAAAATAATATTAATAATGTTAACAAGATTCTAACCTTTGTTGGAAGGTGGTAGATAATGTTGAAGATTGACTAAAATGTGGTCGGATTTGCATTGTCTCTATTTTTATTTTTATTTTTGCGACGTTTCGATTACATTGTATTTTTAATCGTTATCAAGTATAAACTGAAGTTTATACTTGATAACGACTAGAGATACAACCTAATCGAAACGTCGTAAAAAATAAAAATAAAGACAATGCAAGTCCGACCACATTTTAGTCAAGATTCTAACCATTAAAAAATAAAATGTACTACTTACCTCAGTAATTGAAAAACCAGGAATAAGAAAGTTAACTGGAAAAGTAAAGCCATGTTCACCTGAACAATTACGTACGAGAAACTATATGGCTAAGTCTTCTTGTTCTATTTCCCTTTCATGCCTTATGAGATTAGAGGTATATAGGGCGGAATTTCAAAAGTTTAAAATCCAAGTCATTCATTCAACATTTTAAAATGTTAAACTTAGACAAATTATTTTATGTAATAGAATGTGCATCTCATTTTAATGCGCGAATCGGATCACAAGCTGATCAAAAGCTGATTAAAATCTGATAAACGGATCAAAAGCTGATCGAAATCTGATTAGGCGATGACGAAATTACTTGCTGGAACCGGCCCTTTTTAGGTCGTTTCCTTCTACAACCGGCCCACTGACGATTAAAGTCCTAACTCGGTTGGTATTGGTCCAAAAAACTTTTTGTTTTCGAAATCTTCATCTTGAAGTCAGTTATTCGAATTTTCAAATTAGACGTGTCCAACATGTAAGGAGAAGGCTCCAGATCTATTCTTTTATGAAAAAAAAAAAACGCCGAGAGTCGAAAATTAATTTTTTTCTTTTGCCCCTGACAAAATATGAAAAGTTAGGCCTTCACGTAGAGAGTGTTTGTGGAGGTCAAAATGTTTATAAACCAAAAGTAGATAACATACTTGCAGTTGGGTGTATAAAAATACATTTATATAAGAGAAACTTAGCTCTCGACCAACTGAAAAAACCTTATACTATAAGGACAAACGTGCTCTGTTCTAACACAGTTAGAGACAAAGCACTATCTCAGATTGCAAAAATACCAGGAAAGGGTGGAAGCCTTTCCTATGATAGTGCACCGCCATCTGTAGACCGGTTTCGAACTTGTTAGTTCTCGTCAGTACATCTCCCAGCATTCCACGCAATCTGTATATAAAATTTCGTAGAGATCTGTATATATAAACCAAAAGTGGATAACATACTTGCAGTTGGGTGTATAAAAATACAATTATATAAGAGAAACTTAGCTCTCCACTTTTGGTTTATATATACAGATCTCTACGAGATTTTATATTCAGATTGCGTGGAATGCTGGGAGATGGCGCCGCTTGTATTAGATTTCATATTGCGTCTAATATAAGTTGCTTAAAGGATTTACTTTTCCGATGCTAAAGTGCGCTAGCCTATTCTGTACTGACGAGAAGTAACAAGTTCGAAACCGATCTACAGATGGCGGTGCGCTATCATAGGAAAGGCTTCCACCCTTTTCTGGTATTTTTGCAATCTGAGATAGTGCTTTGTCTCTAACTGTATTAGAACAGAGCACGTTTTTCCTTATAGTATAAGGTTTTTTCAGTGAGCAGTCAACATTTTGCGTCTTGGGATAAACAAATACCAATATTTCGGCAACAAATTATCCGATTTACTATTATAAAATATCATTTTGTTCACTATAATGAGTGAGTGCTTCCCCTTAAAAGCAAAAAAGTGAAAAAAAAATAAATAAATTTGCAATAAATAATTGATATGCAAAAAATGGCCAATTTTGAGAGTTTTTGGGTTTTTTGTAACAACAAATTGACGAAAATGATCATACAAAGCTTAAATTATAGGTTTTTAAAATGTCTACAAATTTTATTTGAAACTTTTTTTTTTCAAAATGCGTTCCTTAGGTTGTACACACAAAAAAAAATTTTAGCCCACTCCCTCTTGGTCCCAACCTATTTTTTTCTGTTTCATTTCATGTAGGATTTGTTGTTATATTACCCCAAATACCCCTGATAGGTACATCCATCTCGGAATTTACGTCACAGAAAGCACTAATTTTTACCTATGCCTTGAACTTTTAATAATGGATTTAACCGTAGGCTAAATCTAGAAACAAAATTATCCCTTATAATTTTTTTAACTTGAATTATGAATCTATCCTATTCAGTTTATTTTAAGAGGCTTATTAAATTATTGGACTTTTTTTTTTTAAGCTAATAAATAAATAAATGTACAGAAAAAAAATAAAACTAAAATGGCAAGGTAAACCGATCCAAATGGCCTTATCGATATAAGCCACTTAAACTTTTAGGGATGGTCTTCTTTGTTAACTTTTCATAGAGATCACAAAAAGGTCTTTTTCTTGTTTAACGAGATACTTCAGATTTGTGTGTCGATCCCAAAATCATTTGGCAAAGGATGATCTTTTAAACTATTAAAATAAGAGGAGAAAGGAGAATTAAATCGATAAAGAAATTATAAAGATCCTGTTTTCATTGTATATAAATATAATAGAATTCTTGTTTGTCTGGATTTCCATACTAACATATTAAAAATGTAAAGTTTGTTTAGTTTAGGCTTTGCACGAGATAAAGTACGTGAATGATTTTAAAAATGTTTTCACTCTTTGAGATTAAAATTTGTAAGTAAGTTGCCTATTCCTTCAGGAAATTAAAGCAAGAATATACATACAGTGTATTTCCTGCAAATACAATTCTAGTCCCCACTCCATACGTGTTTCGATAACCTAACAGTTTCATTAATGGAGCTGTAATAATCCAAATGCAACATTCATAGAAAATAACTGTCACTATAGAATATAAAATCCGAGATATGCCGGCAGGAAACGTCTGCGGAAATGTCAAACTTTTTAATGGACATGGTAATTTACACCTAGCAACGCCAGTCCGGTGATATATATATATATATATATATATATATATATATATATATATATATATATATATATATATATAATATCGGATGTCGTTGCGGGTACTCAAGAGTGTAAGGCAGCTAACGTTTCGGTGAAATTTCATTCATCATTTTCAAAGCCACTGTACGGCGTCTATGAGTTCGCCTTCAGCTTTTCTTTTCAGACGGGCACATATGGCATTATCATTCCTGAAATCATGTCAAAGTAATTTATCCAGAAAGAAAACCCCACACTCTACCTAATCAAAAGTAGTGTCGGGACAAATTCGATGGTAGTATTTAACTTCAACAGCAGAAAAGCTGAAAACTGAATAGAAATAATTAATCAATACTAAATAAATTGAATTTTTCAATAGAAATAAAAAAATATATTGATTTCGGGAGTGGCTTTTTTATTAAAAAGGTAAATATTTTATTGATATGATTATTTGCTGCCGTTTAAGCTATACATTTCATAATGTAAATGAATAAACAAAAAGATTAAAATATATTACAAACTATTGAAGGTGTAGATGAAGCTTAACAAATTATTTTTCTGAAAAAAGTAATGTTATTTAATTTAAACTTTGCCAGATTCTTTGACCTATGTATTAAACATGTAACTCGTATCCTAAATAATCAGGTGTCTTCAAAAGCTTAGACTTTCTCTATACCTAATACTAGAAAACCCATACTTGGATGTATCTAACTTTGATGTCAAAAAAGGAACCCAAATACACACGTGTATGCCAGCGTCTGCTGAATATGTTTGTGAAAATTTTTCGTATCTGTGTTTCCTCTATTTTATTTCCCTTGCCTTGAAAATGCTTTAAAATGATGTAAAATGTCGGCAAAGGGAAAAATGATTTTTCAACTATTCACGATCCAGTTTTTTAAAAAATAAGGTAATGTGATTTTCTTTTTTTAAACACTGTTATATTAACCACTAATGAAATAGGTGTCAAATATATGTATTTAAGAAACATTTTAAGGAAACATTTAGAAGAATAAAAAATGATTAATAGGAACCAATTAAAAAAATATAACTTGTATTGTAGCCAATGTTTTAAAACTGTTTATATTTAGTAACTATATATCGTATACTATATGTGGTGTATTAATGTTTTAAAACTGTTTATATTTAGTAACTATATATTGTATACTATTTGTGGTTTATTTATAACTTTTACTTACGACCAAAGACTTACTCCATCTAGACATTGACTTACTCTGTACACTGTGTGGCTGTAATTTAATATCTTTCTCACTCCCTCACTCTATTCTCTCGAGTCTCTAATACTAGGATTTGATACAGCTCTACAGAGCTACCTTTTTAGTTTCCTTGTATCTACCCCTACCTGTGCCCATCATAATTTGTTGCAAGTAGATTAGTCGGTCTATCTCTTCCATTTCTGCACTGTAATTTCTTCTAGTATAAAACTTTCTATCTCTGGATATGTGATCTTATCCCTCCTCTTTTTACAGTATTAAATATGATTCCCGTTTCTAGAATTCAATTCAGTAATTCTTCATTTGAAATCCACTTACCAACTTAACTTATTCTCAGCATTCTTCTATAACACCCCATCTCCAATTCTTCTAAGCCGCGCTAGCATCTTCATACTCAAAACAGCAAAGGCGGATCACTGGGATCGCGCGACACATTTTTCATGGGTATCCCATTTTCTACGACTCGCCAATATATTTTTCAAAAATTGCACTCAAATTTCAGAATAAATTTTTAAAAAATCTATTATGAGTTTTTCCAAAAATCTTAATCGTCAAAAATAAATGAATATCGCGACACGTGATTCAGCTGGAACGCACAGACTGCATCATATTCATAGGAGATGAGTCGCATGTCAAAGCGCAAGTAACTGAGATTTGTTCAAGCATATATTCAAGCAAAAAATTGCTCTTTTTGGATAATCTTTATAATATACCTTTATTGAATAACCCAACAGTTTTGTCCTCTAAAATCTCAGAATGCTGTTTTAATCATTTTCAAGCGCATATTAAGCATTCACAAAGCATTCAGCCTGTACTTGAATTTTTTTCTTATTTTAATTGAGACAAAAAATTTGCAAAATATGTCGAAAAAGTATCCTGGATAAAAAGTTACCTATAAACAATTATTTTGAGATTGTAAAGAATTTGAATGTGAAGTTATATAACAAAAATTTTTCAAAAAATTTAAGCTCGAGCTTCTTAAATTACTTCCATAATTGTCCTGTTAATGCAGAGCAACACTTTCATGTTACAGCTCAGGGAATGAACGGGAGCGATAGAGTCAATATTTCTATTAAAATAAATGGACGACGAGTCAAATTAAGAAAAGTTTCTGATAACTATATCTTAACGCCTTAATATTATTACAACTGAGTAAAGAAGTATTTTAGTGCGTTGAAACATCTAACACGCGATATGGCAGCATTTTTATTCTTCTCCATTTATTTCTTTAATTTATTTTCCATTTTGCTACCACAAATTTACAAAATTTAGATTGTTTTCTTTGCTAGTATTTTTACAATTTATAACACAGCAACTCAGCTTGTTAGTTATATTGTTTATAACTATTTAAAATAAAAATAAAATTGACACGTGTATTTGATACATCAAAAGTACCAAACATCGCCCCGAAGTACTTGAAATGTCCGTAATTCATGCTAGTAAAGCTTTTGCTACCATGACTTCGCACTGAGCGAATATACTTTAAAACAACATTAAATCCGAAAATAATTATAATTTTTTTTCCGGTTTTAATTGGTCACAAATTTTTTAGGCCCAGTTTCACAATGTGTGGTCACCGAAAGGTTAGGAAAAAACCGATGATTATTTAAAAATATTGTTTCGCAACTGATGATTTACGTTTTACCGGAAGTTAACCATGAGTTAAGTTTACCAGTAGACAATCCTGTAGTTACTTACTGTACCAAAAGAACATAACCTCATTACTTTGCTTACGCTTTTTATTTGTTGACGGTTCGGATAGAAAAAAAAGTTTAAAATTCCATTTAAACTAAATTTCTAAAATTAAAGGTTTAATAAGTAAAATAGAGCTCCATTACAAAAATCTGTGTTATATAAATAACACGATAACTTTGAATTTTCTTGTTATATAATATTCATTATAACAAATAGTACCCAATAAAATTTGTGTTTTATACTATTTTTAAATAATTTTTATGAACCAATACCTTGTGGAATTGATATAATTTGTATCAGTTTTAAATTATCATGTAGGTATCTAAAATATATGGGCTTTTTAGGATGCTGGATAAAAATAGGTCAGTATTGTTCGTCAGTCACAAATGTCATTTTTTGATATATGTGCCCTTGGATAATTTTAAATTTGAACTTTTATTAGCCACCCAGATTTTAAAATACAATAAATAATAGAATATAATAATAGTTCCATGGAAATTGGAGCAGACACAGGCTATTTAATAGTAAGAATGTATACCTACTCAAACTGCTCAATAAATGAAACTAAAAAATAAAAATGAACTTTTATTTCTTCACAACATAACTAAATATTTCTAATAATTATAATATAATCACATTTTATGAGATCCTTTTTTAACAAATACGTAAATGATATTTATGATGCTATAAAATACCGAAATGGGGTAACCAAAATTAATTTAGAAAAAAGTAACTAAACCTTAATGGACTAGATAAGATTTACTAAATATATTTCGGGTTAGTTCAGAATAGTTTTTTCTAAATTGATTTTGGACATTTACCAGGGAAACTTGATAACTGCAAATTCTGGACTTTCACAGTAACATCTTCATTTATTAATATAAATTTTAAAATAAAACATAATAATTCTGAAAAAATACTAGACACTATTAACTTTCAGTCAAAAAGGACCAAAAATTTTTATAACTAAACTTTTTAGTAACAACATAAAACAGCAAAATTCTAGAAATTTATTCTTTTTATAGTTTTTTCCTTAAAATCTGCATTTTTACTTCGTGTTCTTCTAAGAACTTTTCTTTTTGAAGTCTTAAGAACTCTAATTTTTCTTCTATTAGAATTACATTCAGACTTTTGTACTTCTTTATATATGTATTTCTTCCAGTTCTAAAGACTCAGCAAAAGCTACAACATTATATGTTATGTCCTTTACAGAATATACTCGACCATAACACTAAACAATTTTCATAAAGAAATTTATAATTTATTACATTTTACAGGAAACCAGAAAAAATTACTTTTCAAGTAAAAAATTAAAAAATAAATTTTTAATAGAATATGACTAATAAACATTACCTTACATTTACAAATATTTATAAATTACTTATCCCAACCTTAACTTGTCTTCAACTTCTTGGAAACCGTTGTTCTAAGATTGTTTCCTGCATAACTAGTCCAATTATTCCTATTATTTATAGTGTGATGGTTTTCAAGCAGTGATTCTAAATAAATAAAATACTAAATACAAAAAAGAATTCTTAAAATTCCATACCGGCTACAATAAGATTTTCTTTTGATGAGATATTTAATTGTTTTACGTGATCATTTTCATTGCTCTCGTCAACATTTTCTTCAACAATGATCATTGGCAAATCTTTCGGAGCATCCCAGTCATAGTTATTGGGGGAGCCTGAAATTTGTTCTTTCCCAAGTATATTTTTGAGGGTTTCATCCATTTCGGTTATTATAGGGGCTGTTTAGGTTCCTCCTCCCGTTTTGTTAACATCCATTTTATTTTTTGAAAACTTTTCTTTGATTTTTTTTTAATTTCTATATTTTTCTTTCAAAACTTTGACATTTCTTGTGCCATTTGCAGTACAACTCGCGTTGAACTCATTTTGTAAAATTCTCCAACAATTTTCTTTATCACTCCAAGTGTGAGAATCACTCTTTTTACTTTCAATAATATTATTATATTTGTCTGATATAAGAAGGATTTCTTCTTCCTACAGAAATTTACAGCTCTTTTTCTCTCTTCTCCATGATTATAAAATTTTCACAAATTTTAGCTTTATAATAATAAAATTATTTTCGAGGATTTTTTTTAATGCCGTCGTAAAAATAGAGGTTAGTTGTCAAACCAACATTGACAAATAAAATTTAACCAATGGTTTCGTAACGAGCCCTCAGATCTTCTTTGTGAAACACCTACCTTTGAAAACTCATGGTTAACTTGCAAGTGTTGATTATTTAACCACTTCGTGTTACCATCGATTGTGAAACTGGGTCTTAAAACCTTTAGGCAGTTGTGGAAAAAAATTATTTAATTACACTTAATGAAAATCATAACATTAAATAAAAACGTAAAGAAAAACTAAAAAAAAATCTAATAAGTCTTCCTCAAAAAACACCAGTGCTTAAAGATTTTCTTTGGAAAAAAACTTGGATAATAATTAAATTTTACTGTCGGAATATTAAAATTTATAGAGGGGTGCTAAACATAATATAAGGGACTGTTTTATGTTACAATAAACCAAGTTAATAATCTTTCTTTCATTTTATTGGACGATGGTAACGTTTTTTCGCTACTAAAAGGCAGATTTTACAATTATGGTGTAAACTTTTAACATTAATATTGTTAGGTACTTTACACAATTTGGACCTGGTTTATGGAGTAAACGCGCTGTAAGCAATAACATGAATGGTTTTCGAAAAATTAACAAGGTTTTTAAAATTATTACTAACTGGAAGGATTTTGTATCCTGAGTTTATATTAATTTTGTGGTCTAAAAAAAGATGTTTTATGTGATTTAATTTAAGCATTGTATTAAATTCAATAATAGGTAGGCGGAACTCACCTTTAAAATGATGAGGTAATGACCATCGCCGTTGTAGTCCTTTATTAAATTCCATGTAGAGATTGTTCTAAAGTTGATAAAGGCCAAACAACACAATATCTACGTAATCGTCTAAATAGTCGTCAATACGACAAAAAATAAAATAGCACTGAGTAATCGTGAAAGTGAAAACTTATAAATTCGGTTTTCCTTAAGCAAATATATTACAAATGGATTTAACCATCAAAAAGGGAAATTTTAGAAATGATACATAAAAAAAAACTCAATAAATGAAAATTCTGATGTAGATTAATAACCACAGGTTTACAAAAAATAAAAGTGGATGCCTATGTGACCAAACCATTCTATTCTTATGTAATTAGATACCCTGAATTCAAATCTGAGGTCCGATAACCTCTATCACGCCAGGTTCAAGGTCAAGGGGAGAATAAATATTGATATACTAGAAATCCCAAATAAAAATTATATCGTAACCATAAGGGACGAATTGACTAAATTTATCCAAGCATAGCCCTTAATGGATAAAAGTTCAGAATCCGTAGTAAATACACTACTTCTATATTTCCAACACTATGGAACACCATTAAGAATCCATTGTGATTTCGGCAGAGAATTTAACAACCAATTAATGAAAGACCTATGTAAACTTTACAATATTAAAATTACTTTTTCCAGTGTAAACCACCCTCAATCAAACGGCTCTCTTGAAAGATTTCATGCTACTCTACTCGAAATGATAAGAGTTATGAAAACCGAAGACCCTAGAGAACACCCCTGTCAGTTATTACCTTATGCCTGTATATGCTATAATAATTCGTTAAATAAAACAACAGGATTTACCCCCTATGAACTAATATTTGTACACACATCAGCTAGACTACCAGAAACTCTGTATAATGAAAAAGAATTAATTTCAAAATACATTCGAGACGAGTTCAAGGTTAAATAGAGTAAAATTCACTAAATAAATCTAAAGAAGTAGATACGTTTGTTTTTGAGGTCGCTGGTCGTAGTTTGTTTAATCCCCCAAATTCAGCCCGAGGTTATTTCAGGGACATTTCAATGTCAAATTAAGAAAAATCTACTAAATAGGTCAGTAAAAGAAGATATATAGAGTTTTGGGGGCAGTGAATCTGAATTCGCGGTTTGTTTAACGCATCAAGGTCAAATTGAAAAAATTTAACTAAATAAATTTGTAAAAAAGAGAACATACGCGCAGCTAGATCGATATCCGTTACACTACAGGCAAGCGGATCAAGCATTTAACCGAAATTCAAGCACCTAAAATTACATACCGCATGTGAACGGAGGAAGTTTTCAAGGCGGGAACCAAGCTTCTAAAAGCACATACCCCTCACGCAGCTAGATCGATATCTGTTACATAACAGCTAGACTAGCGAGCTTTTATAAGTGTATAACACAACCCCAAACTCTCATACATGCTGTGCCTGGAGTATATGGTTTTCGGAGAGCTTCGGCCTTATTTCATATATTCATACATCCTTGCTTTTCACCTCGGTCTGCTGCGAAACGGCGACTGATCTCACTGCGCGTGAGATATGTGGTTATGAAAGCTTATATTTTGGCATATTTATAAAAACTTGGTCCGGTCGCATGTCTAATGTATAGTGGCAATCAATCTAGCTGCACGTAGAGTGGGTGGTTTTGACAGCTTGGGTTTCGTCTCAAAAGCTCGATTCACTTCCCTGTCTGCTGTATAATTGATATCAATCTAGCTGTGTGTTGGTTATGTAAATTTTGGAGCTTGGAATTTGGATTACTATTTTATAATAACTAAATCCGCTTGCATATCCGCTGTGTAACGGACATCGATCGGGCTGTGCGTCAGGTACAAGATTTTGGCAGCTTGAGTTTTGGCTCAAAAACTTGATCCGCTTCCCTGTCGGCTATGTAACGGATATTGATCTAGCTGCGCATTAATTCTCTTCTTTCACAGATTTAGTTAGTGGATTTTTCAATTTGACCTTAAAATATCCTTGCAATGGCCCTGAGGTATTAAAGAAACCACGAATTTAGACTCAGCGCTCTCAAAACTCTCCCCATCTTCTTTTACAGCTCTACTTAGTAGATTTTTCTTAATTAGAATTTGAAGTGACGCTGAAATGATCTCTGGCTAACCTTCGGAGATTAAACAAACCACAAATTTGGAATCGGCGACCCCATAAACCTACATGTCTTCTCTTTCAGATTTATTTATTGGATTTTTCTCAGTTTGATAACCGTGAAATGATCTCTGGCTGACCTTAGGGGATTAAACAAACCACAAATTTAGCGACCCCACAACCTACATTTTTTAAAGATATATTTAGTGGATTTTTGTCAGTTTGACCTCGTAATAACCCTAAAATGACCCCTAGTCGACCTTGGAGATTAAGCAAACTACGAATATGGATTCAGCAACCTTAAAAACGTACGCATCTACTTCTTTAGTAAATTTGACTCTATTTGACCTTGGAATTACCTTGAATCTGACGTGATAGAGGTTAACGGATATCAGATTTGTATTCAGGACGCCTGATTACATACGAATAAAATGGTCTGGTCCAATAGGCATCTAATTTTTTTTCTTTGTAAACCTGTGTAATTATTTTCCAATTAAATTATAAACTATTGTAACAAAATAATTTTTAAATATAAACTGTCATAAACACCAAAAACATTGGCATTTTGGAAGGTTTGAAGTTGGGAGTACGATATAGTGGCTTTCAACCTGTGTCCGTTAAATATGTTTCTGTAAAATTTAAAATAATAAAGTCGGAATCACCTTGTGCGAGTATGCTATTCCTATTTAAATGGAATGCTTTGGTTAGGTAACCTAAAAAATAATTACCCTTTTTTAAAATTGTTGTTAAAAGTTGTTCCTATTTATTTACTGTTTCTTGTAAAATTTATTTTTTCCATATGTCATTAAGCTATGTGATATGAAAAAAAATGTACTGATGGAGGCTAAACTCTTGGCCGAAACGTCTAGAAAAGTATATACACAGGGTGGCCGGATATCTTATCTTGGGAAATGATAGTCCAGGAACTTTGAGAAAAAATCCCGTTAAGGAAAATGGCAAAGAGAAATTGCTGAAAATAATTTTTAAGTTCCCAACTCTGTCGCTAGGGGCTATTATCATGTAAAAAAAGTTTTTTTTTCTGATCCCTATATAAGCTATCAAAAAATATTACAGTAATAATTTTACTTCAAATCTTTATCTTTTTAGTTTTACACTTTTAAATGTAAGATGTATAATTAGGGCAGGAGAAGAGGGGGAAAGTCTACTGATAAAAGTTACCCTGAGTTTGGTTTGGCTGAACCGAATTTGATAAACTTGGTCTCGTTTAAGAAACGAAGGTTTAACAATTAAAACGGAGTAACAGCTATAGTAAAATGACTTTCGCTGCCCGCGCTAGAGGGCGTTATTTAAAAGCCTTTTTCTCCAATTTTAATCCGAAATTTTAAGGAGAAAGACATCGTTTTTATGTTATATTCGTAACGTAAAATAAAATTGCTAGAGAAAGAGTAAAAAAAATATTCGATATCTTTATTTCGTAATCATAACCAAAAGAATAATTGATATCATATTGACGGGAAAAAGAAATTGTTTTTAAAGGTCCCATGGTCAAGCGTGCCATGAAAAATAATAAAAATCTTTTTAAACTTTCCACACAAGTGTGTTTTTTTTACTTTTTATTAATTTTGTAGCTTTTTTTATTATTTTACAATCCCAATTAATGTCTATTTGTTGTTTTCTTTTCGCTGTATCTTTCTTCACACGTTAAACAGACCCAGGCCTGGTTCAAACCATATGAGATGCAAGATTTGAAACGTTTTTAAAGGCCAATGGGTCAAAATAACAAACACCTTAACATTATCAATGAAACGATAGCAAACTTGTTCAACAAACAACAAATAGACTTTATAAATATTCAAAATGACCACCGTTGTGCAAAATGTAACTGTTACGTTTTTTCCAGTGCTGGAAAGGGTAGTTTCAATTTCAGTCTATGAAGTCAATTTACGGAACATTGCATTATCTCAGTCATGTTCTCGTGTGTGGTTGGTCGTGTTTGATAAACAATCTCTTTAAGTCTTCCCCACAAGTAAAAATCTAGTACGGTTAAATCCAGGAACCTGGGTGGCCACGAAAACAAACTACTCCTTCCAATCTAACGATTTAGGTAACTAGAGTCTAAAAAATTACGGAGTATTTTAGAAAAGGGTGCCGGACATCCATCATGCTGATACCACAGAGATCTTCTTATATCAACAGGTACGTCTTCTAAAAGATAGGCAGGTTATTCCGTAAAAAGTCTAAGTACGAATCGCCATTTAGATGGCCATTAAAGATAAAAGGTTCGAAAATTTTATGTCCTAAGGTTCTGCTCCACACGTTGACACTCCACCTATTTTGATGATCTACTTGCTGCGTCAAATAGGGATTTGTTTCTAACCAATAGCGCATTTAGTGAAAATTGCTTCATCAGTCCAGAAAGTTTGGAGAGAGATTGAGTATTTTCGTTGCACGAACCAATAACAATAATCCAGCCCACTGTCAAAATCAGGTTCTGAAAGAGCCTGATGTAAAACTACACTGGAGTGTAACTTATACTTAAGTCTAAAGAATTGTTTGTGACACTCCAGTGCGGATCCGCTTGCACGCACGCGAGAACATTTATATACAGCAAGCATATCGTAAGCCTCGGCATTGGTATAAGATATTTTTGAAAGATGTAACATACAAGTTGAGAATCGATAAAATCTAAATTCAAAAAAATGTAAGGTGAAATTTTGACGAGATACTTGTCTTATCCAAGCTTCATTCAAGTGACATATCACTTCGTTTCTTTTAATGGAAATCTACCGATTTTGTTTCATAGCTTACTTGATAATTTTATAATAATACGAGAGCTATGTAAATAAGTGAAAAAACGCACATTTTTGAAAAGTTTAAAAGATTTTTATTATTTTTTATGACACGCTTGACCTTAGACCTTTAAAAATAATTGCTTTTCCCTTCAACTTGATCGCAATTATTCTTTTGGCTATACTTCAGAAATAAATATCGAAATAACTTTTTTACAGTTTTTCTTTTAAATTTGTTCTACATTCCGAATATGATATAAAAACTATGTCTTTCCAATTAAAATTTTGCAAAAAATTGCAAAAGGGGAAAGCATTCCAAATAACGCCCTCTAGCATGGGTCCAGAAAATTTTTCCAATATAGTTATTATTTCGTTTTAATTGTCAAACCTTCCTGTCTTAAACAAGACCAAGTTTACCAAATTCGGTTCATCCAAACCAAATTTATGGTAACTTTTATCAGTAGTTTCCGCCTCCTCGCCCGCCCTAACTTTACAAAGAAATGTAGAGTTGTAGTAAAATTATCCGTGTAATATTTTTTTTGATAGCTCATATAAGGATATTTTAACAGAAAATGTCTTTTTTTTTATATGACCATAGCAATTATGCCCCTTAGTGACGGAGTCAGGGAGTTAAAAATTATTTCCAGCAATTTTTCGTGGCCACTCTTAATGAAATACCCTGTAGAATAAATAGAATAATAATTTCAAGAAACAATATTCCAACCAATATATATATATATATATATATATATATATATATATATATATATATATATATATATATATATATATATATATATATATATATATATATATATATATACGTTTATGCGGCTTTCACGGATTCCTCCGTGTGAGATGCAATAGCAGTGGTCATATCCACATTATGTCGTTGTAGTGCTGAAATCACATTCAGCAAACGTACAAATAAATGCATCTCGGCATGTAAATGAAGTAAAATGCAAACAGTGTAGCAATTCATCCAAACTGTGCAACCTCTAACACGGAAAGGATATGGTGGAGCGAAGTTTGCAATCACTGTTTGCATTTTACTTCATATATATATAATTATTATTCTTTGAATATTGCTTCTTCAAATAATTATTCTAGTATTTTTCTTTTTATTTTTCTACATAGACCTTTCGGCCAAAAGTGAAGTCTTCATCGATATTTTTAAAATCTCAAGCAAGTATTTTTCCTCGAAGGATCCGTGAACACGCTGTATATATATATATATATATATATATATATATATATATATATATATATATATATATATATATATATATGCCTATGTGTGTTTTAAACAGTTAATTTTTTATAATAATTCATAAAGTAGTAGATTACTGTGAGTTAATTTAAAAATAGAACATTTCTTATTAACGTACTAATGAAGACGTAAAAACCAACCTACTTCCCGGATTACTTTTTTCAAGCCAATCGATGAAACAGAAAATAGAAATGGAACTGTTTTTCTCTTTTTCCATCATTGTCGGAAATTTTCTTTATTCTTTAAAAACGGATTTTCCTGAAAGGTAGCCGTTCCCAATAAAATTAATAATGTAAACCTTTCATGTCAGTATCCCGAATATAAAGAATAGTAGCGTTCCATAGTTAAAAAAAGATTAGGCGAGCCAAGGTCTTTAAAATAGTTTTATTTCCTAATTGACATGAATAATATCGAATTGCCGGAATATTTTGGGTAGCGTTTGCCGTTCCATCTATATTCGTACTGCTTACTCATATAAATAGCTATTCTAAAATCCTTCAAATAATTATCACAAAGACAAAGGTTCCCTGGAAGTCTGGTCGCTCATCTTCGTTTTTGTAGTTTTAGTTTTAAACAACTACAGGCTATTTACGCTTACTACTACCATAACTCAGGACTTCAGGACTTGGGAAGGTTGCTTTCTAGCTTGTCAGATCTCGCCTTTTGTTTTGAAACTCTCATAACAGTGCATTCGCGAGTTTAATCGCGTAAAGGTTTTTAATAAATTAAACAAAACAAGTTTCTCAGAACACTTAAGTCTATTAACAAAAATAAATAGAAAACAAAATTATTTAAAATGAGAAACTTAAAATTAATAATAAATAACAATATCAAGATACTAAAATAATTATTTCTTTTGTCCGTCCTATTTGTTGTAGAAAATGTAAAACTTAATTTAGAAGATTAAACATATAAATAGCTTTTTTAAACAGAAAAAAATAAAAACGCGGGACAACAGCTATTTATATTGCTTAAACAAACAGTAATAAAGTCGCTAAATATCACAAGATGTTCCCTTGACTTCTCAAATTAAATGAAAAACAAAACAAAACCTTCAGTACTGCTGATTTTGCACGTATCGTAATTTTCTAAGAAGATGACTCTCAAGACCGACTACCGACTTTCGCGAATCCCACTCGAGCTTACTTTTCTTAAAAGGCCAAACTTACATTCCCTCGGTACCTTGCGGGTTCCCACTGAAAACCATATCACCCCATGGAACCCTGTAAATGCAAATTTCATTCATGAAATATAGAGAGCATTAGCCATTCTACTCCGAATACTTAACTCTCGAATTAGCCTCCAAGCGTCTTAATCTTATTCTTTATATAAAAAAATCAATTAATCAACCTAATCTACATCTTCTTATAATGAAAAGTAAACGATAACCCCAGTTAAAAAGACTATTCACTCTGCTTAACTGCTTTAGAAGTAAATATCTAACTCATTATTTCTTGCGAATAGAAAAAAAAAAAATAACTGTACGAATTATTTTCACATGTTGACAAACAATATATCATATTATAGGCAATTTATTTGATTATTCTTTTATTTCCTAATAGTGGGAAAATCGTTCGCATTCAAATCCGATCGCATATTAATGCAATCCTGTTGAGATTTAATGCACATAAACAATTTAAATCGTCAGCAAAAATCAATGCTGTTCCATTCAAAAACGACTTGACAGCATCACTCAAACACAAATTGAACCTTGAGGAAGTTCAGATTCTACCTTGAATTTGGGTGACAAATAATTCGTATATCGTTCAATTTATATTCTCTCCGTAAGATAACTTTGCGTCCATGAGAGCAACTGGGCCAGTCGAATTACCCTCAATATGAAATGATTTTGACATTTGTTCTATCAGCTGGCATTGAGGACCTTCAGAATGTAATTGTAATTCGTGGTTTATTAGGCTTCAATTTTTTTTGGCATAACTTTTTATTAAATAATTAAGATGTTAGAAAACAGTGTTTTTTGAGTTATAGATAAAGCGATTGCTTTTTAGAAAAAAAAACTTACCAACATAAGTTGTGCGCCTTCGAAATAGCTATAAAATAAGAAAAATAAAATCAAAATCGGCTTACTTGTTCATTAGTTATTGCAAGAAAACATGATAAAATGGCTGTTTTTCATTTGTTAATAATAAACAATAAAGAAACATATTGCATCCACTTCATAAGGTGGTAAAAGAAGCGTCTTATAGTATAAAATTACCATGCAAAATTTCAAGTAAAAATTATTCAAATAGTTTTTACACAGCGAATTTGTTTATAACTTTTGAGGTCGTGTTCAATTGTTTATTCTCAGCGATCGGGAGGTCCTAGGACGATCTGTATATGTGCAAGTCAATTTTCAACGCTTATACTAGTAATATTAAAAAAGAACAAAATGAAATATTGATTTTAAATTTTATGATTAAAAGTTAGCAATTATTTTTTCGTTATAAACAAACAGAATACCGTTTCGGCAAATAACGATATCGAAACGCCGATAATTGAAGGTAATGGCTTATCACGGTTCAATTTTGCGCTTAAGTTCACTATGGCTAATTCATTTAATTTAACCTTATTTTGCAAAAACTATCGTTATGAGCAACACAGTAACATTTTCCTTAAGTATTGCCCAGAGAATCTTTGATGAAAAGCATTTCATTAAGTACAGTTTCGATTAATTTTATTTGCCATTATTTTGTCCTACTTTGGTGTTTCACTACACTGTGCTTAGGTATTTTCTTATCAATATCAAACTTACTGCTACCTTTTTTGTATTCAGATAGGTCTTGTTTTTTCTCTGCCATTTATATTTACATTTGAATGGGGTTGCAGAAATTTGAATGGGGCTGCAGAAACCGAAGTCGATTAGCGCGCAAGCTGGGCTATGATTATAAATAGAGGCCATTTTGCCTTGACTTTTTCACTTTTTCCTGATTTGATTCGGCCGAAGCAGCTGCAGGCTTCCATCTCAATTTTTAGTTGCCAAATTTTTGAGAATCTGAGATGGAAAGTAGAAAATTATGTTGAGTTTTGTGTACCGTATCTCTTGCCAGTTTGGCAGTTATGGTTTTTTTACCGAGATAAACCTGGAAATATTGATTTCAGTCACTTTGCACGTGTCAACGAAGGAATCAGTCTAAACCCCAAAAACACCGGGATTCTCCCTACCGGGCCATTTCACCCTACTGGGTCTTTTGACCAGGCATAATACTGTCAACTGCCACTCCTTTTACCGGGCGGAGAGCCATCATTTGCTCCCTATCAGATCACTCTACCCTCAGTGGATTTGTTATGCTGCAGCAGATCCTCGCAGTATAAAGAGATTATATTTTTGTCAACTATTTTAACTTAAGTAAAGAACTTAATTAGAATTAAAATATAAGAGTTTTATTTTGTCCCGCAAACTTCTTACCAATGGTAGTTCGTTATTTTTTTTTATTAATTTTTTATAAGAGTTGAGTTGAAAGCTAGGTCTAAGCGACAACGTGGAGGATTTCTGCGTTCACCCAGTTTAAATACAGTGGCGCCCTTAAATACCCACCCCTACTCTACGGCATAGGGGTTAGCTTGGTACTTTGCTCCCTAGTGCCACGACTAGCCTACAGCTCTGCTCTGCTACTTTTACCTTACACACCTCTGCGAGGTCTAGCTCTTTTAAAAAAAACAGTGGAGCAAGCAAATTTTTTTGCGTAAATCCAAAAAAAAATCTCTACTACCAATAGAAACCGAAATAGTTTTTTTTTAATCATTGTAGCGTTGTCTATTAACATTAGGGAATTATTTTAGTAGAAATTCACTAAGCTTAAAAATAATTTTTTTCAGAAAAATATATATTCCAAATCCAAAAAATAATTTGGTTCTACGGCCAATATTCACCGGATACGATAGTTTAAGCAATGCCTGAATATTAAGTTAGATTATACTGTTGTTATCAATAGGCACAAAACTTTCATGATAAATCACTTCCTAGTATTTTAACCATCTCGTATCGTTTGTGTATAACATCAATTCCTCATCTTAGAATTTCATAAAATACTATTTAAACTTGAAAAGTCCTAATAAATACAAAAAAAAGTCAATAATTTCAAACGGTAATTGAAAAACGTCAAATCAGCGTGAAAACCAAAATATACTGGAGATCAGATAGAACTGTTGATAAAATATAGATATGTCGAAATATCTATATTATTTTTCAAGAAATAATATCGAATTATCGATAATATTTTTCGAGAAATATGATTATTTTTAATACGATATATCGGTACTAAAATATAGGTATCGGAATCGAATTTTTTAAAAATAAGTATTTATACTATATTATAGTAAATAATTTAAACCACATTATCGAAAAATATCTAAGCTATATTATCATCTTTTAACTCTTTTTTTATTTACCTTTGTGTTCTTTTAATACAGAACATAATTTCTGCTACATTCGATAAGTCGAATGCAGCCTTCATTGTTTAATATTGTTTGATATATTATCAAAGTCGAGACGAGAGGTTGTGTTAGTTGATGTTGATGTTATTATTGTGAAAAGCACATATTTATTCAATATAGTTCGGTTAATTTAATTAGTTAAAAATAGCATCGTGCCTTAATTATCTTTTGCAGAAAATTCTCCAATGGTTTGAAACTATTTCAGGAAGGTTGATATGAGAAACGATTAAAAAACTGTCTTGCACTAACCCTTTTTTAATAGAATTCGGCTATTGATATATTTAAAAATAATGCGAATTAAAGGCATCCCAAACAATTTAATTAACATCGTTGAACAGCTAAACTCCAACACCACAACACAAATCTCAGTAAGCGGCAACCTAACTAAGGATGTACCGATAGCATCGGGCATACGACAGGGGGACTCTCTGAGTCCATTACTGTTTAACATAGTAATGGACCAAATAATTGAGAACGTCAAAAGAGCGGCACCAGGGTAGAGAATGAATACCGGGGAAATAACAATAATATGTTACGCTGATGACGCCGTCATAGTCTCGGAAAATGAAGACGATCTCCAAAGACTTCTATTTGCATTCCACACCATAAGCAAGCAATTCAACATGAAAATATCCATCGATAAAACTAAGTCAATCGTAATAAGCAAAGTGCCCTTAAGATGCAAACTAGTAGTGGATGACAAACCAATAGAACAACTCATGACCTTTAATTACTTAGGAGTTGAGATATCCGCAAACCAAGACGGAACAAGAGAAGTAAGAAACCAAGTAAACAAGGTAAATAGAATCTCAGGAAGCCTGGCGGATATAATATGGCACAACACATACATGAGCAAGGACGCAAAAACAAAAATCTACAAGACCTGTATTCGACCGATAATGACGTACGCAATAGAGACGAAAGCTGACAACACAAAAACAAAATCAATTCTAAGAACTGCCGAAATGAAAGTACTAAGAAGAATATCGGGATACACATTAAGAGATCACATACGCAATTCAACAATACGCGAGGAACATGGAATGCAGGATATAGTAAGATCGGGGCGGAAGCGCAGAAGAGCCTGGAATGAGCACGTAGGAAGAATGGCGCAAAATAGGATAGCGAGAATCGCCCGAGATGGAGCACCGGAAACCAGAAGACCAATAGGTAGACCACCTAAAAGGTGGAGAGAGTCCTGGATTTCAACATCGAATGAAATGAATGATTGAATTGGAAAAAACAGGCTGTAAGCCTATAACAAGAGGAAGAAGAAGATATATCAAAAATCCTATATTTTTTTTCGGCCTTTTATAAAATCAAAGAACTTCGGGCCATAAGATTATCAAGAAATTTTGTTTCAGCCTTCTGTCCTTGTATCTACAAGTAGTGGCTAATATCTGATACCTCCAACTGGAAGGATTTTAAGAGTAACACTTACAGCAAGTGTTAACATTAATATAGACGCACTTTTAAATAAGAGAATTCAAAATAAAAATCGTAAATCAGGATTTCAAGTTTTTTGTTTTTACCGATCCAACAATGAAAGGACACGTTTTTTCAACTCATGCAATATAAAGCTTCAAAATGTATAATTTTATTCTTACACTTACCAGTCTTACCCTTTTACTGTCAAATTAAACCTATTCAAATTAAACCATATTAGGGAATTAGGGAAGTAAAGCCGGTGCTGATGAAAACGTAAAAACTAATCTATGTTCCGGATTACTTTTTTTTCATACTAATCGATAGTACGGAAAATGGAAATGAAACTTGATGGCATTTTCCTTTCCGAACATTGTCGAAAATGTTCTTTTTTATAAAAAAAAGCTTTTCCTTAAACGTAACAAAATTATTATAAATTTTTCTTGTCCCTGCTTTTACTTTATTATTTGTGCATGTTGCAAAAAGGAGTGCACCAAAGAACATTTAATCCAGAAACGTAATTTCATCCATGAGCGAATAAAAGTACTTAAACTAGTTTTGTGTCTTAGTGGATTAAGATTACAATGATTTAAAAAATGTATTAATTATAGTGTTTATTTTCTGAAAAGATATTATTAAAAGTTAAGGTTGTAAGTCAAGTTTTTAGGTGGTAAAATATTTTAATCATTATATATATATATATATATATATATATATATATATATATATATATATATATAAACTGAAGCGTGCATCTGCCTGTTTGTGTGTACAGGCTAATTTTTGAAACGGCTGGACCAAATTCGACAAAACTTTACAGATTTGAAGACGAAGCTATTTGTAGTAATGTTTTTTTTTTTGTTTTCTATTTGTAGTAATGTTTTTTTTTTTGTTTTCTGTCTGTCTGTATGGGCTACTCTTCGAAACTGCTGAACTCATTTTGATGAAACTTTACAGACATGAAAGCGAGATTGTCAGGAGTGATATAAGTTATAAGTTAGTAAGTTATTAACAGGTTGTATAACAGGTTGTATACCGAAGAAATCAAGAAATTGAGAGATTATGTATTTCAGTGTATATTTTATATTATTATCGGCCAAGCGCTTTCGGTCTTACTTAGACCATCCTCAGGACTCAGACCCTAGAAACAAGAGAATATGGTCAGCAAATAAGCTTACTCATTACTCACCAACCACACTCACTTGTCAAAGGAGTGATATAGGCTGATTCTTTTCTGTCTGTAAGTAAGGGTAAATTTTTCAGGGCGCCACTGCATCTGTAACTAGGTTAAATGTAGAAATATTTCACGATGTCTTTAGTAACTAACTACAAATGAAATAAGTATGCTCCAAATTAAATTAGTACATTATTATTTATTTTTAAATTAAAGAAATACATTTCAAGTTAAGGGACAAACTTCCTGAAAGTTTGATAATCTCATAGACTGGGATTTCGCTAAGGCAAAAGATATGTCAGAAATCTATGCAACCCAAAAAACCTAAAAATGAATAGGTTTCGAATCTTATCAATTCATCTTTACTCAAATACTTAATTTTGTCATCAGCTTTGATGAAACGACAATATTTATCAATCATATTAACTTTCTATGACAATGCTCCAGGTCTCCTTTTAACTTATACCCATTGTGGCTTAACATTTGAACAATTTACTTGTTGCAAATTTTCTTTTCTGTTTCTATAATTTGTCATTTTTGTATTTACTATATTCGTCACGTAATATCACTAGTCAACAAATACACACATTTTTATTTTTAGTATTTATTCATAAATTCAAAACAATAAAAAAACAAGATGTTTTAAGAATAATCGGATTAATTTACAAAAATACACGTGAAAATACATTTATAGTAATCTTTTGTACATAACTTTTCTGTAAATGTAGATCATTTCTATTCCTGATCGCTTTCTCTCATAAGGAAACAACAATAATCCCCCATCATTGCTGGATCCCATCTCCCAAGGTGGCGTTGCTTTATTGTTGATATGTCTTGGTAGAACCTTTCTTTATGCTCATCACTAACCGCACCCACATTTTCTGGGAAAAAATTTAAATGGTATTGCGAGGAGTGCATCTTGAGGGACATGCGACACCCCCTACAAGTTTTTCGTGGTTTTCTTCCTTTTTGTTTCCTAAAATCTCCAAAACAATTGTGTTACAAGAACTCCACGCAACTAATTCAACATCTCTTGGTTCAACAAATATTCCTTCCTGTAGCTTAGCATCACTTAGTTTAGGAAAAATTTGTTTAAGGTATTTAAACGCATCTCCTTCTTTATCTAATGCTTTAACAAAATTTTTAATCAATCCCAGTTTAATGTGTAATCAACAAGAGGTATACTCTTTACGTTAGCGTGACCTGGAAAATACTGATGTATCGAAAGCCATCCTATCACTTGGTAATGGCTTTATGTTGCTCTACTGTCCCAAAGACAAAGAAAACAACAATACTTTGTAAATCCACCCTGAAGCCCTAGTAACAGTTCTACGACATTTAGATCACCACATATTTGCCACTTAGACGTATTATAATTTATTGCATTTAGAATATGTGACATACTCTCATGTCATCTGCATGTGCAAGAGGAACAGAGGATCTTTTGTTTCCATTATGGAGTAGAACTGCTTTTAAACTTATTTTAGAAGAATCTATAAATAAGCGGCATTAATCCGTATTATGTGCAAATCCTAATTTTTCCATAACACTATTTGGATTAACACAAATACATATTTTATCCCGCAGAATAAAAAACAAGCATAGCTCCTGGTTACAGTTCCGAAATATTGTAACTTTGTTTCAAGTAGCTACTAAATTCCATTGTTTCAATCTAGATCCTAATACTTCAGCATGTTTTTTGGATAAGTAGAGGTCCTCAACTAGACCATTTAATTCAGGTTGCTCGATTAAATGGGTGCTTTTTCTTCATTTTCGGGAAAATGAGAATGGTCCTTTTCTGATACATTATTGGATTCCTCCTTATCATCATACATGTCTAAATTTTCCTCCTATTTTGACGGGGGCGCTGGAACTGGTAAACCTCTCCACGAAGATCCGATTTTATTGCTGAGGGAATATCCGGATATTCAATATTATGTTTTCTCTAAAAAACCAGACACTTTTGTCATGCCAAATTAACAGTAATTAAAGTGATTTATTGTATATCTCCAAATCATTGGAACTATAAAAGGCATAGAAGAGCGCTTGCTATTTAATCAGTTATTTAGATTTGCTGCACAGGCAACATATGCGAAGAGCCCAGTCCCAATTTTGATCGCCAACAAAACATCCAAAATACTTATGATAAGTACTTTGGTCATTTTGTTAATTATCCTTTTCTGCGATCTATTGGTAAACTGAACACTTATGTAACAAAATCTATCCGCGGGGTTAACACAGTCACGTTTCTGTAATCTAGATAATCCGGTGATTCATAGATATCTTTTGACTGGCCATATTTTTCAGTTTGACATCGAAGTCGGCAGGTGGCAGGTTTTTAACATCTTACTGACATACCTTGGTATTTATATTTCATATAGGATTTGTTTCCTGCGAATGTTGCTCTCGGTTCGATACAGCTCCACTGGCATGACCAAAGTGGTATTTGCAGGAAATAAACTGTTTGTATATATTTTTTCCTTTTTTCTGCCTGAAATGATAAAACATATATTCATTTAAATACGACAGATAGATTTCTTTATTTCTTACTGAAATTTTGATTTTTTAAAAATTATAAATTTGTAATATCTTTATAAGTAAAAATAATAATTTTTGAATTAATTGAAGAAAACTGATTTATACTTATCTTATAAAATTTGATCCCGTAAAAAATGATATCCAAAGAGAAATATTCCACTTGTATTAAATTTGTTCTCAAAGTCTAATATTCCTAAGCTAATAGATCTGTGAAAACTGCCCTTTAAATAACCAATCGAATTAAACTCTTTAATGTCTTTAATTCCAGATTGGGCCTGCAGCATATGAAATACCAAGCTTATATACAATTATTACGTTTATGCTTTCAATTTAATCATTTTAAAATAAACCGATTTGCGCTGAAACGCTTGCTTAAACTCATTAAAACGTTTTAAAATTATACAATTGCTTTAATCTGAAACTGATTTATCCATGTGATTTTGCGGCTTTAAAACTTTTTAAAATGCAGTATAAACTCACCAACTGATTTAGGAGCAGGTTTAGCAACTTACATTATAATTTGCGGCACATTGAACAACATAATTTGAAAAATTTTCAATCCGAGTTTCGAGTTGCTCTAAAAAAATTTTCCATTCTGAAAATATAAATGTCAAGGGATAACTAAAATAGATTTAGTTGTGATTCCGAAAGATGCAAGTTGATGGTCATTTAACTCTCTTGGGTATCAGACAAAATAACTTTCTAAAAAGGTTTAATATTCTAGTCGAATCAAATATCGAGGTTGCTGTAACAGGAGGAATTTTTACTTTCTAGATAAATCAATCCAGAATAATATCAGGAATAATAATTAAACTATGATCCAGTCTAAAAAGGTAAACTTGAAGTGTGAAAAAATGTAGTATATTGAATATTTTCTTACCTTTTTATTATGTCTCTATCAATATCAATACAAATACTATGAATATTTTTCACCATAACTTTCTTTAGATCTTGTTTATCTGGAGAGCATCTCCAAGAGTTTAAGAATTTGTGAATTTTCATTAAAAACAAACAGAATATGAGTATGCAGAATACATTAGAAAGATGGAGCAAATGCTAATGCTGATCCTAACAGTTTTTGGGGTTATATAACCTCAAAAAAAAGGGACCAGGTATTTCCAGAGAGATCACCTATGGAGAAATGAGTTTCTCCGGTAATTTTCAAGTTGTGAATGTCTTCGCACTTTGTCAATACACTCTTGAAGTGGATAACGATTGCTCAAATGCTATTCAATATTGGGGTACTTCTGAGTTTCCTGAAATGACAAAAGTTTTTGTAAAGGACGGAATAAAAAAATTAAACCCTAAAAAGTGTGTTGGAATTGACAATATTCCTCAATACATATAAAAGGCCTGCATGGATATTTAACCAAAACATTTTATTTAACTTATATACTGAAAAAGGTATCTTTCCAAACAAACTTAAGGAAGCCGTGGTGGTCTTGTTATATAAAAAGGGTAATAATTGTGATGCAGTTAACTATAGGCCCATATATTTATTTCCTACTATATACGTTTAGACATTGCCGAACTTCAGCATGACTTTATGGAAGCCAGATCTTCCGTAACGAACCTTTGCGTTTTCAGAATTTCCATTCCACTTACTATTGGTAACGGGGTGCAAGCGGATGTTATTTTCTTGGATGCAAAGAAAGCTTTCGATAAAGTAAATCATAATCTTTGACCATAGAAATTTTTCAACTTTGGCTCATCCCAACTTTATTACAAATTAATAAGAGTTTACCTATCTCTGAGGCCATTTGCTGTTCGTATCGGAGGGAAACTTTCAGAGAGATATTTGGCTACTTCTGGAGTTCCGCAAGAGAGTAGTATTTCACAGTTACTTTTCTCAATGTTTATAAATCATCTGCCTAAGTATTTGAGTGAAGTTTGCGAGTGTTTGTTGTTTTCGTATGACTTTAAGATCTTTCGAGTAGTTTTTTCTGTCTTGACCTGTGCAAAATTTGGGTCACTATTTAACAAATCAAAGTGTATTATAGCACAGCTTAAAAAAACAAGTTGACGTGTCCCAACAACTTTTCAAAAAAAAAGAACAGGTTTTTTAAATAACGAATTTATTCCATTCTTTACGTTTTCATTGTATAAAATGTTGGTATGTTTAAGTTTAACAAAAAAATAAGTAAAGATTAAAAAGCAAATAATGGTTTGTTTTAGTAAAACTTTGTCTATTTAACTATGCTTTATTATTATTTTTTTTCCAACGTTCATTAAATTTTAAATAAAGTTTATAATTAGATCGGCTGTAATTTCAGATCCAAGGATTAATAAGAAAATCGAAAGACAATTTACTTACTTGTTGATAAACTGCATAAAACTCATTTACTTCTTGATTTCTCCTCCCTGTAGACATAGTAAACTGAAAATCGAACTTTAAAATGGAGTTTGTTAATTCGCCTGTTCGGAAGCGTTTCCACGTTTTTCTATCATCGTAAAACTTCGTTTTTTTTGGAAGTGACCTGAATAAGAAAATTTATTGAAAACTATCGTGACCGCATGGCTGCTTTGGGTATGCAACTATTAAATTGAAGTGTATCTGAATGGATCCAAAAAGTTAGCTATATCCGTGACTAATTTTAATGTGTATATATATATATATATATATATATATATATATATATATATATATATATATATATATATATATATATAAGCTACGCCAAGCTTACGACAATTGTTTACTGTCTTCTTCAGGGCTACAATATGAGGGTAGAAATGAAGATCAAAAAACACAAACAATTTTCTATCTTTGGTTAAATAAATGTATATACCCGGTGGAATTAGTAAGCATTACAATTAATTGTTTTTAATTAAAAACCGAAATATATTGTTTGCAAGGCGGAAAGCACATTTGTATATCTTCTAAACGGACATGGCTGAGAAGAACGAATGCGAAAATTATTTTTGAAATATTTTTGATCTAAATTTTTTACCAAGACAAGAGCATTCCCAGTCCCGGTTAACTTAGGTATAACGAACAATAGCATGGAATAAGTTATTCTTTTTTCTTGTTATTAGCTGCCAATTGTCATAAAATGTAAATGATGATATATGTCATTAAAAACAGAACCATGTTTCCTCTCAGCAGTTGCATTAATTATTGTATGAAAAATGGTGTATATAAATTAGGTAGATTATTTGAGGTTACTGCGCTTGCTGAAAGTTTCCTGTTTACATTATCAGATTGAACATGTACAACTTGATATAACTAGAATTTTATTTCCCGTGTAAATATGATTGAGGGTCTCTCAGCATTACTATGACAACTGCGTAACACACACCTCACATTTTTTTGACAGGGTTACTATCAAGGTTGTACAGTCTACACTGCTAGCCGATGATCCAACAACTGTCACTTGTAGGACTCTCAGCCAGCATAATTAAGGAGACAAGCTAATGTCATTATCCTTACTAAAATGATTTCCAAATATTATTTTTTGTTTTCAAAGTTATACGATTTAAATAAAAGGCTTTAAGTGACATCAATGTCAAAACTCCAATTTGAGTTATTGGAACGTTTTTATTATAATTTGATTCTTTGTGCCAATTATAATTAATTTCATGGCCTAATTGGTTAAAATGCTCTGCTAATATACAAGTGTTCTTGTTAAGTCTACAGTCACTTATGTGAGAGGAAATTATCTCTTTTAGAACTCTAGAAGTTTGTCTGATACATATGTCCAGATACATGGAGCAAGGAATACTGTACACTACTCCAGAGTTCTTCAGACATACTACTCACCAACTCTTACCCGAAAAAAAATTTTTCACTAAAATTATCTTCAATGCAGGATCGACCATAATTCATGGTACAAGCCACAGTGGAATATCTGCACAAATTAGTGCTTTCATAGAACAAAATCAAACATTTTATTTCTTTCTACCCTATATTAAGGAATTTTTGAAATTTCAAAAGTTATTTCTGATTGAACCCACAACTAAAATGGCTTAGAAACAGAAAAAACAATAGGTAATTTATTCTCAAGGCTCAGAGGTCGGAAGGACATTCTGAAGGAGTCTGCAATGATGTACAGTATTTCTTGCTCCACGTATTCGGGCATATATATCGGACAAACTTCTAGAGTTCTGAAAGATAGGATTTCCTCTCATAAAAGTAAGTGTAGCTTGTCTCCTTAGTTATAACAATTAAAATTCAATAAAAGAACAAAATAACTATTGCTGAAGAAGAGTCCTACAAGTGACAGTCGTTGGATCCCCGGCTAGCAATATAGACTGTACAACCTTGATCGTAACCCTGCCAAAAAAAAATGCACATCAAGGTCAAGATGATATATATCTTGAGAGTTGTGTGTTCCATAGTTGTCATAGTGATGCTGAGAGACCATCAATTATCTCTACTAAAATCGGAAAATTTCAGCAAGAGTAGTAACCTCAAATAATCTAACTAATTTATATACACCATTTTTGACACAATAATTAATGTAACATATAACATCATTTACACTTTATGACAACTGACAGCTAATTTCAAAAAGAATAACTTATACCCTGTCCGCTATACCTAAGTTAACCGAAACTGGAAATGCTCTAATATCGGTAAAAAATTCAGATCAAAAAAATACCCTCAGTCATGTTCATTTAAAAGATATAAAAATGTGCTTTTCGCCATGCAAACCATATATTTTGGTTTTTAATTAATGATAATTATTTGTAATGATTAATAATTCCACCAGATATATACTTTTATTTAATCAAATATGAAAAATTGTTTGTTTCATTTAATCTTTATTTCTACATTGAACTAACAGTCAGTAATACATGTATTAATTTTTTTACTTATACTATATAACGTTCCTTACCTTTACTACTTCAAATATCGTAGGGGAGAGTGAGGGAATCCCGGACGGCGGGTAATGGCGGACACGCCAGTATAGCTATGTTAGAAAAAGATAGCAGATATTTTAACCGCCACAATCGCGAGTCGCGCCCGAATGCAGTGCCGAACAGTGAATGGTGAGGTGAGGTCGCGTTCGCCGTACAAGGTAAGTTAAGTCGATTATTTTTCAACATTTTCATCTAATTTTTTAGTAAAACTGAATAAGTGTATATTATTTCAAGCTAAACATAGGATTCACGTTTTTTTTTTAAAGTGAACTAAGGTCTAATTAAGCAACGTTTGTAAGTAATCGCCAAGTGCATTACGATATTCTAACCTCAAATAAATATATAGTTTTTCGTTTTTTTGTGAGTCGGGTAATGGCGGACGATTTGTGTGGGGTAATCACAGACATCCATAATTACCCCTATATGGGTTATTATAGGCTGAATACCCAATTATATAGACTTTTTATAAACCTACTCAAATAATTTTTTATAAACCTACCTAAACCTTTTTATATTTCAGATGCCTCGAAATTACCAAAGAAAGACTGAGACCAAATACAAATTAGAAGATTTACAAAAAGCTATTCAGGACGTCAAGAACAAAAAACTTTCATTAGGAAAAGCAGCTATCGTTTACTCTATACCAAAAAGCATTATACATGACCATCTTAATAAAGAAATTATAAAGACCCCAAAAAGTGGAAGAAAGGCTATATTTTCTGAAGACCAAGAAAAAGAATTAGAAGAATACATGCAGTAAACTATTTTATGGCTTAACTATAGAGATGGTGAGGAAAATAGCTTTCAAATTTGCTGAAGTAAATCAGTTAAAGCATAATTTTGACCAAACATCAGAAATAGCAGGAAAGGACTGGTTTTATGGATTTCGAAAAGGGCATCCCAACATTTCTCTCCGCAAACCTGAATCCATTTCTATTATTAGAATTACAGCGTTTAATGAAACAGAAGTGAGAATTTTTTTCGAAAACTTGGAAGCCTTACAAAGGAAGTATCAGTCTGATGCCAATCGCATTTACAATGTTGACGAGACCGGCGTTTCTAACGTCCAGAAAAAGTCTAGAATTCTAGCTGCAACCGTGAGTGTTTCGGGTTGGATTAATGAAAACCTAAACCAACTGTTGAAGAACCTATTCTTCTTATTTTAGACAACCATGAAAGTCATATTAGCCTGGCTTGCTACCTGCTTTGTCGCCATCTCTTCCACCACAAACGTCACATCATATGCAACCAGTGGACTTTTTTTGGACCGCTCAAAACTGCATACAACAGAGAATGTGACTTATACATAGCGTCAAATATAGGCCGAAAAATTACACAGTATGAAGTTGTCGAGCTTTTTACTAAAGCTTTCAATCGAATCAGCAATATAGAAAAAGCTGCAAATGGTTTTCGGGCAGCTGGTATTTGGCCATTAGATACAACAAACTTTGACGAACATTTCTTTGATTCGACATCACCTGATGTGCAGACAGCATCGACATCAAATATGCAAAGAGCAGAAACACCTGATGCCCAGATAGCACCGACACCATCTGTGCAATGAGCAGTAACACCTGCTACCCAGATTACACCGACACTATCTATGCAGAGAGCAGTGTCACCTAATGCACAACTAGTTCCATTATCAGTTGTGCAGCAGCGATCAGTAACACCTTTACCTGTGTTGGAGAAATCAATTCTACTTCAAGATGTTTTTAATGTTCCCCAACTGTCACAACAGAAAAGTAGGCAATGTTCCAGAAAGAAACATTTAATAATAATCACTAGTACCCCTATGAAAGATGCTTTAGAAGAAAAGGAACAAAGGAAGAAAAATAAAGAAGAGGCAAAAGAAAATGATAAGTCTGTACGAACCACTGAAAGAAAGAAAGGTATGAAGAATCTTAAAGCATTTGAAGATTATATGAAGGCTAAAGATAGGAACGTACAGCGCAAGAAAAAGAACGTCAACAAAAGTGCTACAAAGTTTGAAGAAAGGTATTATTGTCTTATTTGTAATGAAAAGTATGAAGAACCAATCACAGAAGATTGGATAATGTGCATCAAATGTGAATTGTGGGCCCACGAAAATTGCACGAGTGGTGCAAGCACATCAAGGGGATTTATTTGTGATTTCTGTGCCAACTAAACTATGTCCGTGATTACCCCATACACCATTCGTAATTACCCCCCAAGCTGTGAAGTAATCCCGGACACCAGAGGTTTTGTTTTTTGTTGAAATTTGATTTTATTTTTGAAAATTTATCTAAGTTGATTATGAAAACATAAGAATGATTAGTTTAAGTAAATATTAAGCAATAAATAAGCCTTGTAACTTCATTTGGTTTTATTGTATTTCAGTTCTCCCTTAAGTGTTCGCAATTACCTCACCTTCCCCTACTTAACAACTTTGTCAAGTATGTAAGTCTATTATTTTCCATGGAGTCGACATTACCACTTTTATACAACTGGATCCTTTAAACAATCCGGAAAGTTACCTTGAGCCACGCTATAAATAAATAAATATGTCAAAGATTTGACCAAGTAGACACTAATCTCCTTCAAAATAGCAAAAGAGTTGAATTAATATAATAGTAAAAAAGGAAAATAGTAAATCAAACATTGACAGCCTATGCTTTGAAGAAGGTTTAGTTTAAGAAAAAACTACTAAAAAATTAAACGTTTCCGTTAAATTTCTAATCTGCACCTTAAAATACTTCTGTGGTTGATTTTCACGTCAACTGAGATCTAAGATGGTTTTGATCCTGAAATTTAATGATCTTAACTTGCGGAACTATTCCAACTTTAGAAACACTATGTAATATTAATTAATAGAAAATGCTAAAATGGCTGACAGGAGACAGGATAATAAATAAATTGCCTGTTCTATGCAAAACAGGTTTACCACCAAAACATGCTGTTAACTCTAAAGTGCATTTTAAATAACTGTCAAATGGGATGTAAATTTTATCGAACACAATGTAGTTGGTAGATAGTGTAATCGCACAAACATTTTAGTATTTAATGCTAACCATAATAAATAATATGAGAAAATCATTTATGCTACCTGTAATTAAACCACCGAAGCATGTTATTAAGCTGCGCTAAATACATTTATCAATAAATGACAAATATGCATATTAGGAAATAATTTAAACAGATAATTTCATTTAAATATGTATTTGGATAAAATCGTTTCCGCTGAGTAAATTTTTGATAAATTATGGCATTATGATATGATGATTTATTTGTTGCGTAAAATGAATTAAACTCGTTTTTAAAACCCATATTTTACTGGATATACAATACATCATAATATTTGGAATAAGGTTGACCTTTGACTTTGGAAATAAAAAAAAGTTGTTCAAAATTTAAACTACTGTCATAAAATTAAATAAAATAGAAATAGTGAGACAGCACTTGATAGTGAATTCCTGTCAACGGATCATTTTCGTAGCATACGGCCATTTTGCCAACGATTTACTGCTGTTCAGGGGCGGATCAAGCCTCTCTCTTTGGAGGGGGGCGGGGCGGTGATATCACAAAAGTACAGTATGGCAAGCCAAAGTAAGTTTTCGCCGGGGGTGGGAGGTACCAACATTCCCATGTCTAGTGTAAAAGGCAGGATCTAGATTTGAAGCTCCTGAAGAGGTGGGGGGATTACAAGAAAAAACTAGTTGCCAATGGGGAGGGGGAGGATGCTAGCAGCATACATATTGCTAGTATAAAAGGCAGAATCGGCTCTATTTTCCTGAACTCAAAGCTCTTGGGGCTGGCCTATCGCAAGAAAAATAAAATGTCAACGGGGGGAGTGCTAGCAGCATACCCATTCCTAATATAAAAGGCAGAATCGGTTCTATTTTCTTAAAGTCAAAGCTCTTGGGAATGGGAGACGCGTTCGCAAGCATACACATTCCTATGCTCTATTCAAGAACTAGAGAAAATAACAAAACTGTTACCGAAACCTCCAACGTACCTGCTGCAGTGCCGCAGGTAACTGAGGACTGCCGTAAATCTAATTATATTTAATTATATTTAAATATTCTAAGATTTTATAAATTTACTGCAACAATAAAATTTCTGATAGTTCAGTTTGATTTCTGTCAGTGAGCAAAGTATACCTTACCGTGTGTCCTTAGTGATTTATCTTGTTTGTGCTTATTTTTATATATTATTTGAGATTAGTGACAAACTTAAAAGATATGATTAAAATCCTTTTTAGCACTTCACACATCCAAATATCTATTGTTATCCAACCCAAATAGTCCGTTATTATATACCGGTATTTTTGATTATAAAATTGTGAACCCATTCCTATGAAAAATATATGTGTCTAACATATTCTGCTAAAGACACCGGACTAAAGAACACAGGTAGTTTGCGAAGAAAAAAAGGGTAAAAAATAAATTTTTAATCTCCCTAGTTCTTGAATAAACTATAGTATTAGAGGCAAAATCGGGTCTATTTTCCTGAGCTCAAAACTCTTTGGGGGGGGGGGGGCGATCGCCCCCACCGTCCCCTCCTTGGATCCGCGCCTGCTGCTGGTTCATATTAGTTAGGAGCTACTGTATAACCTTATATATTAATTCCACTGAAAATGGCACGCGTTTTACAGTAAATTTAGTAATAATTTTTACGAAATCTCAAGACGATTGTTTTTCAAGATGTTTTTAATAAAATTAACACAGTTTTGTTATATTTCGTTATCAATGTTGATGTTATTCTGGTTGGCATTCACTAGACTGAGGGTAGACATATTTATTTCTACTGTTATTTGTATTTATTATTACCTTTTTCCAGATAAATCTCGGTTTTGTTGTCTGCTATTTGAGTATAATTTTTGCTTTCTTTCTTTTGTGTGGCAGTTTTCTTGATATTCTTTTGATCGGTCCCCTAGATTTTGCTTTATGTATGGCATCGTTTCTTTTTATTGATTTTCTGCCACTGTCAAATCGGACGGAAGTTCATTTTAAAGGTGTTGCTTTTTGTATTATCCCATTTTAAACTGTGTTGATATTTTTTGAATCCATCGTCATAACTTAATTAATTTTCCCAATGTTCTAGTTTAACTTTCCCCATGTCAATGATTTTGTTTACTGACGTTATAAATTTCTCATTAATACACTACCTATCAAGGAGCTACTTAATTTGTCCTCATTGGTGAGGTATTATAAATTTTGTTTCATAACCTGCCTTACCGTCGATGATTCGGAACGACATCTAGTCTGCAGGCTCCTCAAACTTTCAGGAAATTGATAATTTTTGTGAGAGAGAAATTCGGCAGGAAGCTTATTTATTACTTGGTCTGCGTGTGTAACGGCTGGCAGAAAAGTAATTATTTAATTTAAACCTAACTAATAGATTAGGTTTATTTCAGTCGACTGTTGACACCCACTAACTCACATTTGGATTATTTTTGAGCTGTCACCTCTTTTAACTTTAAACACGCTTGAAAAAAGAGTGTTGTGAGCACACATCTTTGACGTAAGACCGAGATCATTTGCCTTGACTGTTAGTTTCATTTTTGAAACAACTAAAAGATCTGTAAATTTTTCATCCCAATTTATTTGGTTCTTCCTTGGGATTTTGGGGTGAAAAATCATTAAAATTATTTTAGTAATTTTTTTTTAGATGTTTAGTTACCTGATCTTTTACATGTTAGCTGTTCCTTTGAGTTATTTTTACTGGATAAACCTGAAGAAGAATTTTAGTAGTTTTTGCATTTTTCATGAAGGAATTCTTTAATCCAGTTGGTGCTATTCTTCTGTTTTTTTCTTCACCTTTTATTTTCTGTACCTTGTGGGTGTCCTTCCTTTCTGTGGATTTTTACTAAACTTCGGTTTAGCAGTGTGGCATCTGGATTTGACAAAAAATAACTAGCAATCTTATCTCGGAATGACAGACAAACTTAGTAATATTCTAAGTTAATTATATTATTAATTATAAGTTAAAGTTTATTCCTTTTTTATTCTATCTCACGAGCGTGGATTATACAGGGTTGGCGTGATAATTTGGCATCAGTAGCTACTAGAACTTGTACTATATCAAGTTTTATTTGATCCTTTTGTATAGTATCTCGATTAATAGTTATTGGAATTATTTTACCTTGGTTTATTTCAGTTTGTTTTCTTTTTTTATTGCTTTACTGTATTTCACATTTTAATAATTATGAAGTATTAAGTTTCACACCTCTTAACTAAATTGTAATTACTAGAAGTTAAAAATGTGTAGTTATTTAAACTGAATATTTTAGTTATGACATATCTAGCTTTATTTAATTAAAGATTTCATTATTATTTACTAGCTAGTTTTATTTGACCTTCAAATTCAAATTTCATTTATTTAAATATCTAAAGGTGTGCAGTTGAAAGCTAGTTCTTAACACCATCTTGGAAAGTGTCTGCATTCAACCTAGCTACAGATGCAGTGACTCTCTGAATAACTGACTCCTAATATCCGGCATAAGGTTTACCATGGTATATTTGCTGAATAGCGCGACTACTAATTTTCAAACGAACCCTGGTGATTTTGCATTATTTATTTTATCTTATTATTGAATTTATTCCCACTTAACTCTGGAGTTTTGGCGTAAACTACCAGCATAGCAGTGGCAACTCCAATCTATGGTTTTGATAGACGAGGTTTTGCTACCCCAGAATCAAACAGATTGACTTTTCAGTGTGAGATTCATTACTCTATTTATATGGGATATATTTCATTTACACCTCGACATATCATTTGGTTTGGTTGGAAGGTTCTTGGTAATTAAAGCGCTGCGCTTACTGAGTATGTTTGCGAGTGGATTTTAGAATGTTTGAGGAGGATTGATATAGTATTGTGTGGAAATTTAATGTGGGGACATGTTTCCCTTCCTAGTATTAGAATTTGAGACCAGTGTTAGCAGGGTCGCATCCCTTCTACAGCTGTGCCTACCCACTCTTTAGTTCATTAAAATGCTGTATTTTTTTAATCACCAATACATTGTTTTTAACCAAATGTTAATTTATTTGATATATTGTTTTTAATTGTGTAATTTAAATGTTTTGAAAATGAATATTAAATTTTCAAAAACACCTTTTTCTGTATTGTCACCTATTTTGTTTTTAAAATTACCGGCATTATTGAAGCTGAAACGTATAAAATAATGAAGTTATTATGTTTGTTCAGAAACATAAAAAATGTTTTTACATCACAATAGATATGTATATTTGAGTAAATGGCAATGTAAAGTATAAGTACACCTCAAAGTTAATTTAACAAAAACGTAAAGCCAGTATATACGGCAAGCGGAAAATTTAATTTTATGCACCCTCTACAAGTAATGCTGTGGAAGATGAAAAAAGTACACCTAAAAAGCAAATGCGGTAAAAGTAAAACCATGAAAAATTCATGAGGGTGTTTTTGACAGAAATTTAATATCCTGAACTGCCTTCACTGCTTTGTCGCAGAGACGTACTGACTAGTTTTCATTTTTTTCATCCCTTTGTAAAAAATATATACAATATATTATATTCGGGGTGCATATATTAAGTAACAACCTATACTTTCATCAAATATTCTTTGAATTTCAAGGTTTTTTCTAGGCAGTAAAGCTATAAAGGAACCCTGCATAATTTCATGTGACCTAAAGTACTTTTTTTCTTTTTTGTGTGAACTTAAATTACCCATAATTGATTAACTGATTGAGTTATTGAATGATATTGCAGACTAGGGTTAGGAAGGTTTTATACTGCAGCGTAGTGTCTTACTGTTTCGCTTATTATATCTGTTCAATATGAATAGGTTCTTTACCTTAATTACCTTTAGCAAACTGTTCACCAGTTTGTTTTCTGAATATAGACCTTAAGGATGATTTGCCCAGCCATAGTTTGCCATACCTGTGGTCCGCAGTGTGGTTCCAGTGAGTCTGATGTTGATCCTTTATCAACCCATTAATAGCAGCCTTAATAAATACTAATATTGGTCCAATGGATGTGGTAGCAGACTCTTGTTTGTATTCTTGTATGCTGGTATCCAGGTAAAATTAACCTTGTTGCGTTTTGTCAAAGTGATAAGGTTTTGATGCCACTCTGGGACCTTTTATATTTTATTTGATAACATGTTAAATGCTTTTAGCTCTATCGGAGAAGATGTGAACGGTTCTGCCTCTATAACTTCTCGTCAGATTCTCTCGTAAACACGTATCAATAACATGTATTTGTACAGTGGTGTGATACCTCAATGATACACTTATATTAAGTCTACGGGTAGCTCCGTGTATTCTAGCTTCTGTAGTTTGGTCATTTTTGAACTCGTCTGTATACCAAACTAGGTTTCCTGTTTGACTAAGTGAATGATCAAATCCTATCTTCCAATAAAAATTATAGGCTGTTGACCTAGCATCACTGCTTATCTCCAACAATGAGTTTGTCACCATGGATTTGATACTCATGGGTACAAGGGAGATCCAGTTCTTCACACCATGTTTTGTTACAGCCTTTATAACCCTTGTCTCGTCTCAGCCTTGCTTATTATGTCCAGAGAACAGGGAATTTAGTAAAGTTTCCATGAGTGCTGTCGGTATGCTTCTCATGGCTCCCTTGATGCACAAACGGGCCAGTCCCTGGAGTTTAGAGAACTCCCAAATAACCCAACGCTGAATGATTTTTATTCACCATACAACTGAGTCGTAGGTTATCATGAGTCTTACCACTGATGTGTACAGCCTGTATACAATTTGTGGTTTTCATCCCCAGTGCGCTCCTTGCTGCCAAGATCAATGATTAAACCTACATATCCAACCTCCTGGCTCATTTGCAATTCTATATTAATGAAAGCTGGTAGTTTAAAGTCGCCAAACTTCATTCTTTTAGTGAAGGATAGGAATGTAATTTTCTCAGGATTCACCTTATGGTACTTCTGAGTGCATCACTCCTTCACTATAGTTTTTTGCTACCAACACATTTACTCAGGATACAGTTTTAAAATATACAATAGGCTTAGAATATCGCCGAAAATAATCAGTATCTAAGTGTTTATTTATTATAACTACGCACCAAAATTCGCAACTTTGCTACCTTTGAACAGGTTGTACTATTTATGGATCTTTGTCCTTCCATCATATTTCAAAACAAATAAAGTTATGAAAAGTGCTTCGCATTAGATACATTACTTTTCAAAATAGTAAAAGATGATAGCAATAGGATTACAAACAATGCATATTTACTCTTCGAAAACTGAAATATTTTCTTATAGCCAGTCATTTTTTTTTAAATCAAGAAAAAATGTTTTACAATTTTTCTAATGAATTAATATAAATAAAATTTAAATTACAAAAAATTAACTTCTGATTCATAACCTACGATTTCAAAAACTACCCAATACCAATTCTGAAAAATTGTGAATTACATAAAATTTTCAACCGACCGTATTAAATCCGCCATATTGTATTTCATAAATATAATTTTAAACTCCTAACCTAATCTTCATCTACACCCTTAAAAGCTCCCAGTATTAATTTTATACATAATTCGGAATTACAAAAATTTTAAGATCGCCATTTTGCTTTTGCCATATTGAATTTGTTAAAAACAATTTTAAATTCGTTATTTACACTCTCACCCTGTGCCAATCTTGAAGAAAATTGAAAGATGTTAAATTGTGAGTCTGCTATATTGAATCCGCAATATTGATTTTTTTTAAATAATTTTAAATTCGTAATTTACGCCTTCGAAAAATCCTCTCATACTAATTTGGGACAAAATCGGGAGATGTAAAGTATTTGTCCGCCATATTGGATCCGCTATATTGAATTTTTAAAAAATAACTTTAATTTCGTAATTTACACCCTCAAAACTCCGTATACCAATTTTGGACAAACTCAAGAGATGTAAAATATTTAATCAGCCATATTGAATTTTATAAAATTAATTTTAGATCGGTATGTACTACACCGAAAACTCTCCCATACTAATTTTGCAGCAAATCGGACAAAATTATTTTTTTGTCAGTCATATTATTAGCTCCATCTTGGATTTTACGGAACCAATTTCGAACAAAACAATATGGGATCAGCGCAGTAATTTTTTGAACATAATACAAAAAATTTTTTTCAAATCGGTGCCGCCATTTGGGAGTAATTGACGTACATACATAAAAAACCGTAGACTTTAGAACTTCCTCATTGGAAATCGGTTAAAAACATACAAACAATAAAAGTAAAACCTTATTTCCCTTTAAAATTGGTGTTTGACTAGAGTATAGAAATGAATATTTATTAATATGGAAAATTTTTAACAATATGGCAGAAATGACAGTATTTTAATCCGAGCAAATAGGGACTGGATAGCTCTGAATAACGGACAGTTAGAAACTTCGCATCCAGAGAAATGTGCAAAAGATTATTTGTATTCGCCTTTAACTAATTTTCTAGAAAAAAGTAAAACTAAATCTATTACTTTTCTAATGCTAGCAGGCTACAATATTTATATATCATTATCATTTCATTTCATTTTAACCTAGTTTTCATCCTTCCAGAACTGGATATAGGCCTCTTCTATTTGTTTCCAAATCTCTCTATTCTGGGCTCTTCTTTGCCACATCAAGCCGGCATGTCTGACATGTCATCCTTCCATCTCATCTGTGGCCTGCCTCTGGATCTTTTCCCTCCTATATGGGTGTCATTTTCCAATTTCTGAATTCCAACGGTTGTCTTTTATTCGTTCGTTATGGCCTGTCCATTTCCATTTTCGTGATGCTGCTCTTTTTATAGCGTCAACTGCGTTGGTTTTTCTTCTTATCCACTCATTTCGTTTTTTATCTCTCTATCATGTGTCGTTCCATAGTATAAGGGAATTTTCTGATTTTTCAAAACGTAGGAGAGTTTTCCGAACGCCGACGATCCCAATTGAGTTATTCGTGTTATTTCGGCTATCTGGTTGTCCTTACTTGCTCTTATGGCCTGGCCTAAGTATATATATATATATATATATATATATATATATATATATATATATATATTCATTTACCTGTTCTATTTCGGTTGCATTTACTGTTATAATTTGTTGTTCGTCTAAGTTGGACATTACTTTTGTTTTTCTGAGATTCATCTTTAATACCCTCTAAATAATTTGCCGGATATGTATATTTGAAGCGATATCTCATAGCTTAATCATATCACAAACAAAGTATAGCTTTCTAATATTTAGCAATTATTTTTTGACTCGCAGCATTTTGTTCACTGCAACTGCTATTAAAGCTTCGTATTCAACAATCTTTAGATACTGTTCATATCTAGATCTGTTCCTAAGTAAATTATTTATTTATTTATTTATTTATTTATTCGACGTACTTTGCAAATACTGAAGTAAAGTATATATAAGGGAAAATACCACAAAAAATAAATCAAATAAAAAAAATTACTAATAACTACAAACTGCACAACAAAATTTAAAAAAAAATAATGGCAAACGCCAACAGGAATCTTCATAAATAAAAGAAAAGTTTCCTAGGTAACACCTAACATAGATATCGGCCAATATGTGTCACATAAATTTAAATTAAAACTCAACATAAGCTCCGTTCGTAAAACAATCAAAAAATAGTCAGAGTCAATCAGATCGTCCAAGAACATTTTGCCAAGTGTCACCACACTCATCTTACCGATGATTAGTTTGTGATTTCTCAACTGTGTTAGACATATCACTACCTTCAACCGCCAATGATAACAGACCGGATTTTGATGACATCCTATTTAGAGAAGAGCAACTTCTAGGACCTGTTGGAAATAAATTGTTCTGTCTTGGCCTTAAGTTGATTTTAGAGATATTAAATTTATTAAAAAGGAATCAATATATATAAATAATGCAGACTGCACTGAGCTGCGTGTATGTAAATATTGCATATTGGAAGTAGCCAGCTTACTTCTATAAGATATCAACAAAAATAAATGTAGAAAAACATTGAAATTTTTTTGGATAAAGAATCGTTCTATCCACCAGATTAGTGAAGCATAACCTGGATATAGTCTTACTAGAGAATTCTTCATCTTGTTTTGAGCATTTTACGTCCAATGTTGAAGACAGACCTCTTTAAGCTTTCCATTTACAACGATTTTGCGCTTAAGGACATCTGTCCAACGCATACGTGGTTTTCCTCTTGGCCTTCTGTTATCGTAAGATCTCCAAATCAGTCTGTCTCTGCCACTTATTTCTGTCACCATATATACCCAACAAATGCTCACTTCATCTTAACTGGATTTTCCATCCAATCCATTCATTGATTATTTTGTTTTAATGGAGATATGCCCAAAACACGTCTCTCAACTGCAAGTTATATCACTCAAGTTCTTCTTAGTAAAACTTCAATTTCGAGCTCATCACCGGGATTATACAAAAATCTTCAATAAATCCTTTACAGAATATTTTTGAAATAATGTGATTGAAAATATGAATTTTGCTTTTTAGTGTTTAATATTTTGATTAGAACATTGCCCTGTACATGGTTCGCCTTTTTAGGGGTTTTTCAAAAGTGCTTGAACTATTCTAAAGTTACAAAGATCTTCGTTGAATTTAAACCTACCTACTTTTATAGCTTTTAAACTAACTCTTTATTATTAAGCTATAATTTCTATTCTTATGGTAATATTTATAAACAGGTGAGAAATCCAATACACTCTAATAATAAACAGTTAGCTAAAAGCCACATAAAAGTAAGTAGATTTTATCAAACGAAACTTTTAACTTTACTATAGTTAAAGTAGTCTTTAGAAAACCCTGAAAAGGTAAAATATATTTAGAGTAATACTTTAATCAAAACATTAAAAAGAAAAAATTGTGTTTTTAATTATTATTATCTTACAAATCTGCTTTTTGTTGAAATTAATTATAAATTTCACATTAGAGTAATTTTTAACACTTAAAAAGACTGGAAGATTTCATGACAAGCAAAAAAAAGCTCACAGCAAAATTAAATAAACATATTTGGGTCTGTCAAACAACAAAAAAGCCCCTCCCCACCGACCATAAACAACTGTCGAACAAACTTGTTATTGAAATCCACTGGTATGATCAAAGAGATCTACCAATGTCAAAAACTGCCATGTCAGTGAATTAGTGGCTTGGTGTAAAAGGACAACATACAGTGAAAAATTTTGTGCCTATAGCATACCACCTTTTTTTCTATAGTTTAAATCAACTACACACCTACATATGCTAATAAACGATCTGGTAATAAATTAAAAGAATATGACTAATATCGAAAGTTTTTTTCTTTTTTCATTATTATTAATGACAAGATGTTTTTTGTTAAAGAATTAATTCGAGTCCTTGTAAAAGTGAAATAGCATTAACAAGGGCGTGGCTATAAGAAAAGAGTAATGGAGGCATTATACCCATATTTATATTTCTTTGAAAATTGTACACCTTATTCGGTTGAGTAAATGACTGTTATTGGACGTGCATTGTATGCGTTCTTGTTTGATTTTATGAAGTTTCGTTTAGGTTATATCATTAATCGTTGTCAAATACAGGTGGATCGAAGAATTTTTCCCAAATACGACGACATTATATATAAGGTGCACAGAATTGTTAGGAAAAAATGGGTTTCCTCTGTTCTAGCACTCTATGTCTAATGGTTGATTATCGTGTTAATATTTTTGTATTCCTTGTGGAATTTTTGAATATTTTATTCCATACGCTTACTTGTTCTATCAATAAAAAGATTTATGTACACATTTATTGTAAAAAAACTATTATTTTAACAATTTATATCGAGAAGATAACATGTGCAAAAATGTTTCTTTTTTTAGTTTTTCACAAAGAATAGTCTCATGAATGTAAATAATTATAATCGGCATAATTTTTATTCATTATTACACAATTTTAGTTTATCTCTAAAATAAGCCACGTATTTGAAAATTAGAACTTTATTTGCTTCTTGAGTAGCTGAAAAAGCAAAAAGAAGACATTTCAAAATGTCAGTGAAAACAAATTGAATTCAGCCCTGTTCACTTGTATCAATATCAAATAATAAATGCGCGATGGCATTTCTAAAATCATCCGCTTAAGATGGGGTATTACTTTAAAGCTTAAACTATGCTTAAGCAATATTACAATATTTTTTGCCTTATTAGCATATTGTGGGGTGCAGAAACCACCGCGAGGTATTAAAGAATTAGTTTAATATTCATACAGTTTTTATTATGTTAAGGAAAGAGAATACCTTAATATTAATATTAAATAAGCGTTTTAAAAATTATTTATGGCGTTAATTTTAATACCCTGAATATTATATCACCCTCTTATTACAAATTTATAAGAGATTACTCTAGACGTGTTTTGCATATTTTAAAATGAGTATTATTAAATATTAATATTTGTTAAAAGTAATAAAGTGCTTTGGATATGTCAAATTTCAAGCATTATAATTTGTTAAATTTAAAAAAAGACAAAGATCGAAGATTTCCCGCGGAAATATGCCTTTTCCAAGGTCATTATACAAAATAATGTTTAACTTTTCAGAGGACTGTTTTAAAATACCACCCCCATCCCACCTCAGATCTTCTCCCCCTGGGATATTCCCCCTTTTGAAATCAACTTTGATCTTCTTCAGCATGATAAGAACAATACCATACCCTCCATCATTAAACAACACTTCCTTAGCCTAATTAACTCAAAGTTCAAAACTTTCAAACCATCCTTTACCGATGGTTCCAAATCGGATCAAGGTGTAGGCTTAGCAACAAATCATGGTTAAATACCCTTTCATCCATTTTTCAGCTGAGTTGTTTTCCATCAAGCATTGCATTAGAGAAATAATTAAACACTCCTCCACCCCCAAACATTTAATCATTTCGATTCCCTCTGCTGCCTCAGATCGATACAAGCCATCAACACATCCCACCCTCTCATGAATCAAATTATCGACCTTCTTAAAATGGGATCCCAACGTACATCTGTACATAGCCTTTATGTGAGCCTCGAGCCACATCGGTATAGATGGGAATGAATTGGCCGACACTCAAGCTAAGTTTGCAATCCTTGAAGGCGCCCCTTTCCTCCCTTTACTTAACCCTAAAGAATTCAATAGGCATATCGAATCCCTTGAAAATCCAAATAAACTTTCTTATATTAAAAGAAACTTCTCAGAGAACTACCACTTTCGCCAACTGTTCAGAAGAGAAAATGTTGTATGAAAGAGAATTGTTATTGGACACAGCAAAATTTCTCATTCCTTTCTCCTAAAAAACGAGGATCCCCCTCAATGTCTATCCTGTCATTCCCTCTTATCTGTAAAACACATAATATCTGACTGTCCCTCATACAGAAATGCTAGAGAGAGGTACCTCACCTCTAATAATTTTGCGACAGTCGTGTCTTTTGAACAGAATAAGGCCAAACGTATACTGTATTTCTTAAGGCACATTGGTCTCAATAATAAAATTTAGTACAATCAATAACAATATAGAAGGCGCTAAATGGTCTGAGATACCGACGCGCCTTTAATCACTAAATTAACTAACTAACTTTAAATATGGTGGAAACTGATAAATTTTTTATATTTTGTATGAACATAACCTATGTTTTTTTTTCAGAAGTTTGTTGTTTTATTTATATTTTTTTTTATTTTGCGAATTTTGAGATAATGGATATTTTTTTAACTATGTTAATTTGTTTTAATTTATTAAAAATGCTTGTTGCCGAAGATCACTACTGGCTTGGTCTTCAAAAAAAAAAACAATTCTGATTCATTTTTTTATTAATTATATAACAATGGCAATCATATTTTTCTTTATATAAATTAAAGATTATGAAATAAAAGCCCTTATATAATACAATTTCTATTCAACGACAATTTCTGATATCGAAACATGCCCTTAGCTATGGTTACCAGATCAAATAATAAGATTTCCTGACAATATCTCTCACTTTTCAGTAAATATTCGGACATTTTGTCTGAATGTTGTATGTGGTATGTTAAGGCAGTGAGACTTTCAAAATACTTGCAATCGAAGCACCAAATGCGAATATCGAGCGAGTGTTCTCATTAATGTTTGCGTAGTGGACTAAAAAAAGAAATAGGCTGTCTATATTGTTATAAGCTTTGGTTTTGCTGCCACCAATGTCATAAATTTGCTGCGTCTGCTTTTGATTTATTACCGGTTTCCATGAATTCAAATAAATCTTCTAATATCACTTTTAATATTTTATTAAAATTTTCACTAAATCAGGAGGTAACAACAGTTTTTCTACTTACTTACTAATTTAATGTCACTACTGTAGTTTTTTAATTTTAGTTCCCCTCGTCTCTATGTTCATGTCCTAGTTTTATTCTATTTCTGTGTCTAAATTATTATTTTACAGTCATAGACATACTAACAAATATAACTTATAACTATTTGATTACTTAAATGAAAAAGTGTGTATTTATGGAACGATTAGACAATATGAGCAAAGCTAATGATTTCTGTAAAAAGTAAAGTTTTAGAGTTACGGAGATTAACGCATGCTTTTGTTTGAGTCTATTAGAATATAAATTTACTTAAGATATAACTTCTTCTTAAGGAAGTATTAAATAATAGACTATAATTATCTATTAATCGAAAAGAGTAACTTAAATATATTTACATGTAGTAATTTAATAATTAATAATTTGTAGTAACAGTTGGTTTAAAACAGTATTTTCTGTTAAGGGCCGACTCTTGACACAATTTAATTACAAGAATGTCATGAAATGGTTATAAAAGACCAGCAATTGCTAAAAGAAACATCAGGAAATAAAAAGTACGAAACTAAATTTATTAATGTACTAAATTAGAAATTCACTCATTTTGTTAACTTTTAATTTATTAATTTTTTCTTACTAGAACGATTATTAAATATTTTTTTACTACTTATATTTTCCTCTTTTAATTTCAAAAAAAATACTGACAGTTGCAGTTTTTTCCTGTTTCCCTAACAGGAGACCAAAATTTCAGACATGTCAGGAAATTTCCTGTCGTCTCGTGACCCTACCCTTAGCAAACTTTATCTAAACCTATTATAAACAATTTAAAAGTAACAATTAACATCCACGGAAATTTAATAACAGAAATCCAGTTAGTATAATATGTAATGTATTCTTCTAAAAACTACAAACAATTGTAATTATTAAAACGATTGTTAAAATTACACTGTTATATTGAAATTCTCGTTCCGAACTCCTTGGCAATTTTTTACCAGGTAGAAGTAGTAAACTTTGGAAATAAAACTTCTTTTAAAGGGTTTCATATTACGGCATAAGTAACCTTAACAATTTCAGAAACACTGCTTAGCGACTCGGAATTCGCACTGTTTTTTTCACATGCTGATTTCATCAGCTAAATATCACAATGTTATTTCCAACCTAGTTATAAGGATATAACTATATACATTTTCATATTGTGTTTCCTAATTATTGGCCCAACAACAGCGAAGAGCTCTTCAAATTCACCAATAGTATCATGAAAATATTTTTATAAAAATCAGGATCATTTTCTCGCATTTCTTTAATTAATTTATTAATGTGTCCAAGTCTTTCTCTGATGTTTTCCTCAAATGCAGACCGGACCCAGTAGCGGCGACTTTCCTGTTTTTTTAATAAAGAAAATATCAATAATCTCCGTACATTTTGTAATTTGTTTCTAAATTACAATATTGCCGTAATCAATGTTTTATTTGGCTTCATTTTAATTTTTATACAAAATATAAACAAAAATACTGACAAAAGTTAGGTTAAGCCAAAAAAACACACCCCTTATGATCTCGGAATGAAATATCCCGTGTGGATGATGTATTTTAACCTAAGAAGGCGTAATACGCCTACGCTTAAATTTTTCTTGCCATGTGAACTCACCCTAAATCACCCGCCAGCAAACATTACCACACCGAAAATTCTATAAATTCTGCAAACAGGCGAATTCGAAAGTATAGTTTATGAAAAATGCAAACTATACAAAGAAAAATAGGAAACTGATTTATAATGAACTTATATATCCCGAGGGCATGCAAGCAGTAGATAAAATTCTGTGTTGAATTAAGAAGCAGTTAAAAACATACAAACACAGTATTGCGTCAACTATATATCAGCCCTTGAGGTATATTTCAAATGGCATAAACTACGCGTATCTATCAATGCATTATAATTATTTATTACTCTGCACCTGTCCCCAAAATGAGTCCATCATTTCCGCTAATCCTTTGTTTCCAACAACTGTCACATTTAGCCAAGGGTCGTATGAATCTCATTATTAATTATATAACTGTCATTTTGCCTAATTGTCGTTTGACCCGTATGTACGTTTTGTTTAGACTAATTTGCAGCCTTTCCATAAAGTGGCAATTTTAGTATAGATAATGTATAGTTTACATAATTTAAAATTAATTTCCGTCAAATATGAAATTATAATAATTTAATATTTTAGAGAAAATGCCATTTTATCAAATAAAGTTAATAGATGGTCGCTTCACTAGAAAATCCGCAGCAAGTAAGGGTAATACTAATAAAAAGACTTTGTCTTGCAAGAAACCTTTTATCTTGTCTATATTGGAAAAAGTGGTAACTTGTTTCATTTTCTTTTATTCTTTTAAAAGGACAGTCCGGTCTTCTGGGCCTCGTCAATGGTGGTTATAATTATTATGAAGGGTATTAAATTGACTCAAAATCCTTTGCTCAAACCTCTCCATAGACTTACCCAAGTCTAAGTGTAAAACCATGTACCGAAGACTGAATGACAACATGGTAAAATTATATCAATAACTTGTGATACCAGGCTCTGATTAAGCAGTATTCTCTATCTAGTCGCGAAAATAACAATAACACCAACTTCACCTTAAATAAACCGCTAGGATCCAAAATCGATTCAGAAGGAAATGAACCAAAAGCTAGCAAGACCAGAGTTAGGTAGGACTAAAAGATAGAGAAACCTAGCACCTTCAACACAAAGAATTTCCAAGCTCCACCGGGTCTCCAGGCTGGTCAGTCCTCGATCACTAGGGGAGGGGACAAACCAGAAAATACATCTAGAGTGGTCCACGAGACTGAAGCTATACATGCCAGAAATACAGCCCAAAATAGTCGTCATAAAGGATGAGAATGGCATAAAAGGTAAAAAAACGATTCATATGTCCTATGAACAGGTTCTAATACAGGAATTATTGAACAGTGTGCCATACAAGATGGTCTCTTCTTAATTAGGATGCCAAGGAAGAATAGTGGAGTACTCAGTGAACCTTAACACCACTTACATAACAATATTCCAGACATATACATTTACTTCTGGAATGCACCAAATGATGGAAGATCAGCAACTTATTGGCAAAACTTTCAAAATTATCTAAGACAAATAAGCAATATGTATGTATGTCTGAGAACAGAACGCCTACCAGACTGTTGAATTTTTGTTAATTTCTTTTTTTAGTCATTTAATAACGCAAGAAAAAAAAACATTAACTTACATTACCGATCACCTTCTTGAAATTTGGATAGTTAATCACTAATAGAAATCCGTCTCTGATTAATTTTTAGAAAATATATTTTTTAGCATATTTCGTATAAAAACCTGTTAATAAAATGTTAATTGTATACTCCAGAAATCACAGACACCTAAACAAGGAATAATGAGTTTTTGGTAATGTTGGTTTCAAAACAATGTAAAAAACTGTTTTATCTTACTTTGATGTTAATAAAATAAATTTTGTTTCAGGTAATATTAGCCAAATTCTTAAGTTACAAGGAAGATCACTTTGAGATAAGTAAGTATTTATGTCTGACAATCTAATTAGCTGGTAACAATTGCAACAATTTTCTTTAAGACAAGAGAAAAAATATTTTCGTTATTAATTTTCTTTCAAATTGCGTAATCACTAGTTTTATTACTAATAAAATGGTACTAAATTTATAATTATTTTTTACCTATTGATCTTTTATCACAAAATATATGAAAAATTACTAAAAAATCACTACAGAGCTCTTACGCATTTCTTTAATTATTAAGCTGTAGGGGTATAGAACATCTCTAATAGCATGCGTTTTAAATGTAAAAAGTTTCCAAGCATGTCTTACAACAAGAAAAAAAACATCAGCTAATTTTTGAGGAGTAAAGTTTGACGTATTTCCATTGCTTATTTGATTTGACTTGATACTACATCCGTGGACACACTGCATGTGTTCAGAGTTAACGTTCAAAAGAAGATGTATTGGATTTTTAAATCTTTGGAATCTCGGGATGTTCCAGTGGAAACCTTTTAATACAAGATATTTTTAAGAAAGAAATGTTTTTTTTTATAGTTAATTGAAAAAGAACCGATCACGCAAGGAAATGACAGTTCAAAAATAAAATGCACATTAATTTGGTTTATTTTTGTTGATTTCGAATGTACTCCAGTAAAAGCTTCAGTATCTACAGTGTGATTAGTAAAATCCGCATCATATGGGATTTTTTTTAATAATAACTTTATTCAAAATTTGACTTTGGCAACAATTTCTGCTTCGATCGAGATGAAAGCTAACCAAAAGAACAGTAGCCACGTGATTAGCATTATCTGTGAAATTTTAATTTTTTTCCACAAAAAAAGCAAAAGTGGGATTATATCTAAAAATTTCGAAAAAAGTTATTGAAAACATTTTTCTAAATGCAATTTTTAGCAAATATGGAATTTCAGCTCTATACGATAATTTAGATCTTTTGCCTATTTTTTGTAAATTACACCACTATTAAAATAAAACTCAACCCAACTTACATATAACTTTTTAGTTTTGACAATGCTTCATTTCAGACATATTTTGTTTAAAGTAGGGCCATATTAAATGTGCCTTTTTTACAAAATTCAAATAGGACTATTAAAATTTGGTCACAAGTGCTGCAAGGTTTATTTATTTTGATCCTGTATAAGGTAAGTTCATAATCGGGAAATGTTTAAAAAGGAACTACTATGTTTAATAGCACTAAATTTATTAAGAAAACAGTGACTGCAGTTTCAACTCAGAGAGTCATTTTCAAACTGAATTACAAAGGTAGACTAAGTATTCAATACAGAAACATGAGAAAATTTAACAATAAATAAAAACTACTTGATAATATACATTATTACAAAGGGAAGGTACTAAATTTTGGGAACTAATTATTTTTTGGCGACAACAAATAACGGGGAAAACCCAAGTTCTGTCTGGTCATTAAGCAAATTTACATTTTTATTTTTACTATGTTTATACAAGAATATTTAACTTTTGGCCCTTTGTTGAATAATGTAATATTTCAGTGTTGCCTAAATCAGGAAAACTGTGGCTGTGTTTTAAGCAATGGTTAGCAAAGCTCGAGTCTGTTTTTTGTAGTCTATATGATCGGTGGTGTTCTGAAAAGCGAGTTTTAAAGCTTCTACCACTTTGTCCAATATACAAGCCATCACACTCTGAACATTTTAACTTATAAACTCCTGATTTATCAAATTTATTAATTTTATCTTTAGCATTGTAAAGGATAGTGGACAGATTGTATTGAGATTTAAAGGCTTCTTTTATGTTATGTCTGGAGAGAGTATTAGCTAAGTTTTCTGATCGGGTACCACAGTATGACAAAGATATATAAGATGAACTATCTTTATCATTTTTTATTTTGGGATATGTTGAATTAAAAGCTCGTTGTTTTGGTTTTTTAGTTATTAATTTCTTTATGGTTTGTTGGGAGAAATAGTTTGATATTGCCATCCTTTCAATGATATTTAGTTCCTCTTGAAGATCTTCTTCAGAGTGGGGCAAAGAGAATGCTTTATGTATCATTGAATTGTATGCAGCCATTTTGTGTTTTAACGGGTGAAAAGAATCATTAGATATAGTATTACCTGTAAACCTTGGTTTTCTAAAAATTTTAAAATTACACTGATTATCGAGGTGAGATATGTAAGATCAAGAAAATTTATTTTATGGTTATTTTCAGTTTCCAGAGTAAATTGAATTTTTGGATGGTAATTGTTAATGTATTGTAGGAATTTTTGAAGCTGTCTAGTAGTGCCTTTAAAACATGCTAGAACATCATCTACATATCTGTACCAAAATTGAACATGATTTTTACTTAAAGGGGAATTAAGAATTTTATTTTCTATGTTTGACATGAAAATGTCTGCTAGGAGAGAGCTAAGAGGAGAACCCATTGGTAGGCCTGAATTTTGTAAATAACCAGCATCAACTTTTTGTAAGTTCATAAGATAACAATTTTTTAAAACGTAGATTGTGTTTAAAAGTAATAAATATCAATACTAAGAAAGTAGTTTAATTGAAAAGACTCAAATTTTCCAATAAAGAAATCATAATACCAAAATTAAACGCATTTAAAATTCCACCTTTTTAAGCAATAAAAAACTATTTCTGGTATTTGAATATTAAATTAAAAACAATTCAAAAACTTAAAATTTAAAATTATATTTCATAACAAATTTTAAAAATGGTGTTATAAATTAAATCGTTGCAACTAGATAAACTTAACATAAAGTTAAATAAAAATTTTATTTCCTCTTAATGCAGACTTTACCAATGATATTGTGTACTTGTTTGTCTTAATTATGGTGTGTACTACTTTTAGACAAACTAAGTTTTCAAAAATAGGTATTTTATGAAGTTATCTTATACAGGGTCAAGAACAAATAGACTTTTCACATGTGACCAAATTTTAATAACCCTATTTAGATTTTGTAGAAAAACACACATTAAGTATGGCGCTACTTTAAACAAGATATGTTTGGGATGAAGCAATGTCAAAACTAAGAAGTTTTACGTAGGTTGCGTTGAGTCTTATTTTACAACAGTGGTGCAGTTTACAAAAAATTGGCAAAAAATCTAAACTACCTCATACAGCTGGAATTTTGCATATGGGCTAAAAATTGCATTTAGAAAAACCTTTTTTAATAACTTTTTTTGAAATTTCAAGATATAACCCTACTTTTGATTTTTGATGACATAACCATTGTTTTTTTGGTTAATTTGTCCAGTCAAATTCTGAATAGAGCTATTAATAAAAAAAATCCCATATGATGCAGACTTTACTGGTCACACTGTATGTATAATCATTGTAAAATACATCAGTTGTAATGGTTTTTATTAGTTAATTTATTTTCACAATTCAAACATTTATATGTTTGTAATCATATCGAAATAACTAGAATAAAAGTAGCTTTACTTTATTTGTATTAAATCAAGCTTAGATTTCTATTTACTTTAATTGCTTTTTGTTTGCCTCTATTCTGACTTTAATTAATATTACTAACAGTAGAATACTATATTTATTCTGTTAATTTTCCTAGAACTTTGAAAATAAATAAATAGTCGTATTTCGCCGCAGGAAATCGATAAACTAATCAAATGTAATTTGTTCTCGAAACATTGATTTAAAGTAAATTATGTATTATACTTGTAATTACTTGACAACGTTGTATATTAAAACTATTTTCCTACGGCTATTAAATGATACTTTAATAACTCGTTTGCTTTTGATTTAGTAATGATATTTATTACTCACAGGTCTTGCCTAACATTAATAACAATAACAATATTTGGGTAATGCTTGTCGGCCTTTTAAGTCAAATAGAAATGTAGTTTTTAAATTTTAAAAGTTGAAAATTATTTTATTAGAAAAAGGCGATTCCAAAGTAGTAAGGTCTACACTACCAGAGCTAAAGGAGACAGCGAACTAAACCATTTGCATTTCCTATAGTTGGCCGCATAAAGTAATATAAAGGTTTTAAAATTTCGCACAGTTTTGTCTCTTATACAGGGTGTTTGGTACATCGATAGAAAGTTTGGAAAAGGTGATAGAGAATGTCATTTTGAATAATTTATGCCATATATGCCTTAGTACAAAAATGCACGGTTGTCGAGTTACAGCACATTTTATAATTTTTCGGTTTTCTGGCAATTTATTTTAGAAATAAACTTGTTAAATTACCTTTACAGTGATTTATCGAAACCCGTATCGATAAAATAATACATCCATTAAATCCAGGGAAGATATTCATAATAACGAAATTAACAATTTTCTGTATTTATTTTTACTTTCCTAAAATTACCAAAATCAAGTTATGTTCGAAATTTCTAATACATTTCCGGGCCCTTTTTCCTTACTTGGGTGGTGGTTACACCTAGTCTCATTTCTTCCCTAAGTGTGAAACCTGTTTCATTAATTCTTTCAATCAGTTGATTACGGTCCATTATTTCAACTTTATAGACAAGTTCTTTCATACGTCCCCAGATATGAAAATCTACAGGCGTCAAGTCTGGGGACCTCGCAGGCCACAATATGGGACCGTTTCTTCCGATCCAACGATTAGGGAATGTTTCATTTAAAAAATCTCGTACGTCAAGCTGGACGTCCGTCGTTCTGGAAAATTATTCTGCCTCTTATGTTCAATGGTATTTAATACATGATGTTCAGCATTTCATTTCGTAAATACTCTAAGTAATTGTCTCCATTTAAATGTTCAGGTTGGCCCAATCAAAGTTCTTCCGATTACCGCTGCTCATACATTTACACTGAATTTCTGTTGGAAGGATATTTCTTTTTTCATATGCTGATTCCCATTAGCCCAAAATACAGATTATGGAAGTTGGTGATTCCCTCCCGAGAAAATTTCGATTCATTGGACTATAAAATACTTTTTAAGAAAAGTCTATCTTCCATATCAGCATTTAACAAATAACGGCAGAACAGAATTCTCCGTGCTGGATCAACTTTTTCAAGGCCTTAAATCAGGGTGTACGGCGATATGTGTTAATAAAAACTTGTATATTGGAAACTCTTCTTCCAGGAAATCGATCTCGGTATAGTTGTTGAGCAGCAGCTGCATTGCCGCCTGCTCTATCATACATGAAAATTATATCAGCGTATTCTAAATTGGAATAAGTAGCAATCGTTTTGTAAACAAGGCAATTTTGAATTTACCAGATGAACACTGAACAGGTATAAAACACAATGGCAAAATGTATGCGACCAGCACGAAAGCCGATATATCATAAAAATTAAACTTTCAGTCACCAATTGCCAGAAAACCGAAAAATTATAAAATGTACTGTAACTCGACAACCGTGCATTTTTGTACTAAGGCATATATGGCATAAATTATTCAAAAAGGCATTCTCTATCATCTCTTCCAAACTTTCTATCGATGTACCAAACACCCTGTATATTTCAAAATTAGAAAATAATCAGGTTTGATGAATGTACCACAATCTATGCCTGAACGACATGAACAGCGTGAACGCAGATTATCTTTGACATCCCTACGGCCCCTAGTGATCATCCAAGTAGACCTCATTTAACATTTCCAATGTTATATATATATATATATATATATATATATATATATATATATATATATATGTATATATATATATATATATATATATATATATATATATATATATATATATATATATATATATATGTTATGTCACGGACGAGTGGTAAATTTATTGCAGCTGCACGACTAAAAATAATTTATTTTAACTTAAAGTTTTTCCATTATTATAAACTTTTAAAACTAGAAATTAAACGTAATATAAGTAATAGTTCACTCAACTGAGGAGCACTGTAGGAGTGCAAGTATTTATATTCTTACTGGAAAGTAATTTGTTTACTCCCATACTGTCTCGGTTTTCTATAGACGCAATGTGTCTCATCTCATACTATGTTAGTATACTATAGACGCAACTTGTTTGTTCTCACGACACATCGGCATTCTATGGAGAATAACAGGATATTATTCAGCACTGTCTGATCTTCAGACTTGTTTATGTCATTTAAGAGAAGTAATATTGTAATATCAATAAAGTCAGCGTTTTTATTAAACGCCTTAGTCCGTTAGGATAAACAAATATTGTTGTTCTAGAAATTATTTACTCCACCTCTGCAAGATCAGTATTTGATAAATAAGTAACTAAGAATATTTTAAAATACAGGGTATGTTTTGGATTTAACACCTTCCCTCTTATTAAAGAGTCATCTGGTAGTTAAGCTGTAATTTTTAATTAGAATTCACAATTGTTTAAACACACCTTGAGTTAACAATTTTATTATCTATAAATTCATAGATTCTAACATTTCAATTTCTGCAATAGCTTCATCAATACGTATATTTGGGCTTCTTCAGGGTAATATTTTTGAAAACTTCGCTCCTAATAAGGATAATTGAGGGTTTGGAGGCGGTGGTTTTAGATTGAATCACTTCATTCCTATTCTAATCATTTTTCTACGTTTTTTATATTTGAAGAATATATAAACAATTATTACTGCTGTTATCAGAAAAATTGAAACATTAATAAACCATAGAATGTATATTCATTAATTGAATCATCAAGATCTATGAAATATTGATCCAATTTTTGCTTAGCAATTTCTAAATTTGAATCACTGATTTTTGAAGGCTTTAAATTTAAATTTACCATAGCATTATCTGGATAATTTTGACAACAGTTGAAAGGTATTTTCATAACATTAGAATAACCATAATGCCATTCTGGGAGTTTTGACGTTGAAACTTGAACTTTTGTAGTGAAATAGAGCAGTTGAAATGACCGGTAATACTTGGCACTGATGATTTCGATTCCTTGATTATCTGCACATCACGGCACGACCAAATACAACCCAAGCCATGTAGCGTGACATCCAGCGCAAAATTGGTACGCGTGCATCAGACATAAAACTCTGCATACAAGCAGAACCATTTTTATAATTCTGTTGCCGACTTTCTATGCTTGACAGAGCAATAAAACGCGGACCAAGCATTAAATTACAAAAAAAATTCTAAATTTTTAAAATCGGTCGAAAAAAGGTAGTGAAGTGCCGTTCCAGTATGCTCTATGACAAAAAAGCACTGGATGTACTTATGATTTATTGATCTCAAGCTTTTGATAGTATTCGCCGGAAAGATGTAATAAATACCCTTCGACAACATAATGCTAACGGTAAAATACTAAAAATCATAAATGAACTAAACCGAAATAATATCATCAAAATAAAAACAAGTGGTGGCCTAACTCATACAGTACAAACAACAATTGATATTCGACAAGGAGGCAGCTTAAGTATTTTTTATTGTAATTGTGGAAATGTAAAAGAAGTTTATGCCGGGTACAAAATGAGAAACAGAGTCATTAAAATGCTGATGATGTCACACTATTAGCGGAAACTGAGCCTCAATGTGGTAGTCTCTATCAAAAAGACGCAGATAATATTCATCTCACGAGAGCCAGTCAGATGTTAACTTGCTATTAATAACCGAATGATTAACTAGAGGGAATTTCAACTATCTTGGAATGGAAACATCATCAGAATCTTAATCAATGAACTACGGACACAAGCAAATAAAACAAATATAATATCGGGGTATTAACGAGACATCATTTAAAGAAATAAGTACATAACTATCAAGAACAACATTAAAATACATAAAACCTGTGTAAGACCGATACGTACCTATGCAGTCGAAACGTGCTCAGATACGACGAAAAAAAAAAAATCCTAAGATTAACGGAAAAGAAAATTATTAGAACATTACCGGGGGTCAAACTACGAGACCATGTGAGAAACACATTAATTAGAGATGACTGTAAAATAGAGAAAGTGATAAGATGGACAAGGTCAAGGCGTCACGAATGCAGGTATCATGTAGTTTACATGCCTCTGCAAAATTGGCTAAATGGACCAAACCGGAAAACCGGAAACAGAACGATCACCGGCAAGACATCCAAAAAGTTGGAATGGTGTAAAGCAGAATTAACAGGAAAACATCCCAGCGTAGAAGAAGAAGAAGATTAATTCAAAAATTATTTCCGCAACATATAGTTGCATAATATATGCATAATTGGAGTAATCAGCATACACTCTGTATAACTGCTCCTTCCAAACCAATAAGACAACTAGTGAGCTCATATGTTGATAAATTTGTATAATAAAATTACCAATTTGCTCTAAAATTCAATTTATTTAATGTCAATTTTAATTTATTATACTTGATTGCTTTACCAGAAATATCCTTTTTTTTATTTATCAACAGACCAAGAGTTAAATGAAAATGTCATACAAAATGATAAAAGAGTTTTCTTCGCTCTGTTAAAGTTGAAACCCGCTGACACCTGAACAAAAACCAATTTCAATCTATTCAACAGTTGATGTTTTTTTATAGTCCTTATTTTCGTGAAAATAACATCATGCTATACGAGACAAAAATAAATTTAGGAAAAAAACACGTCTTTTTGCTCATATTAGTGATCCGGTTTAAGTTGAGTTTTGGGAATGGAAAAGCGTATATTTTTAGAATTACTCCATTCCATTCTAAAAAAAAAAACGGGTTTTTAATTCAAATATTCCCCACAATTTCAATAAAAATTGTATTTATGTTATAACTAAAATTTTTATTAATCACTCATCGCATTATATGAGAGAGGCCATTTATAGTTTGGGAACTGGCAACATTGCTGTTACTAGGTGCCATATGCCATATCCGTTGTAAAGTTTGACATTTTAAAGAGTATCCATACTTCAAGCGTTTTGATCTACAAATGCTATTTGTGTTAATTAAAGTAACGTCAAAATTTCTTCTCGGTCAAAAATTGAAATTTACTCGTGAACAATTCCGTACGAATATTTTCACAACTGTGGACAAGAGTGTATTGTTGAATTTAATTCTTTTTATGGCGATAAAGCATCTACAATTACTACGGTATATCGCCGGCTTAGTAAATTCAATCTTGGTCGTCGTTCGCTCACGGACGAGCCGGGTGAAGGTCGTCCAAAATCAGTTATATTATAAGAAAACATCGATGCTATGTGACATGCCTTTAGATTAAGGCAACCCTGGGTATTACTAACACTAGCGGAAATAATATATTTTTGGCCGAGAAGAAGCTATGTTTGCATTTAATTCCGTATAATTGGACAACCGCTCAAAAAAGGATCATGATAGGCGACAAGTTTTGTATCTATGCGTAAGAACCCAAAAGTAAACAGCAATCGACTATATGGGTCTCCCATGATGAACTGTCAACGATAGACTATGTCTGTTCGAATTTATTAAGTAATTTATTTAAAGGATGTACAGTAAGGCAGGCTGCGTTGTCCAATCATGAAGCAATTTTCTGTAGACTTGAATTTCGATTTGCTCATGCTGAGCTAAATAGGCGTATAAAATTGTATCCAAAAAAAAATTTAGAGACTTGCTTATCCTAGTGAGCCACTGGCTTATTTTCATAATATTTCAGACAATATATTTAATCCATGCTTTCCTGTGAGAACTTTAACAACCAAAAATAAAAAATTATAGATTACCAAAGATTTGCAGCTGTCTACCAGGAATATGCGATCATTACATTATATACCTAAATATTTTACAAGCCATGAAGGTTTAGCCTGTTATTATAAATATAGAACTACTTATACTTCTCTTATTCTGGCAACAAGTAGAAAGTATCCTGAATGGTAGTTAGTGACCTGACTGGAATGAGAGAATCAACACAAGAGACAACGATAACCGCTGAGCCATTTAACTCCTTTTATTGTTCTGTATCTTCCAAATTGTCTAGTCAGAGTGCTTCTAAGATTGATGCCTTACAGTGTTTGTGGAATGTTTTGGTTCTTTTATTTTTCTCCAACAGATATAAATTATATAAAACAAATATTTTCCAAAATTAATAATAAGAACGCAACTGAATGGGACGATATTTTCCTGAGGACTTTCCTGCCACTACCAGCTATAGCCCAAAGTTCATTGGCCGAGGAGTAAATGTATTGGTTTCAAAAGGAATTCGATTGATTCTCTAATTTTTCATTTACGTTTACGAAATTTGCAAATATGCAAATAATATTAATGGAGTGCAGGTTACAGCCTACACCACACGTCGAAATCGATTGTAATGGTGGATTAGGGTTCGTTGAGCACCAGTCGGGTATAAATATCGGGCTGTTGCTCCTCGATAGTCATTCGGTGTTCTAATCTCGTGGAGTAAAGATCCTTGAAGATGCCTCGTGCCATCGTAGGCGAAACGAGGCATAATAATTTCAATTTGAAATGGTCCAAACCCAAAAACCATCATTTTCAATAAGATCGTAAAGTTAAATCTAAATGTCATTATTAACAAATGTATAGGAAAAAATATTTAAAACAAACTAACTCAAACAGCAATGATATTATTTTTTTTATATTTCTTTGTGTTTAATGTAGTTTAAAACTTTTGTTTAGAAAATATTAAAATATATCTTATCTTCATGCAATATCGAAAATAAAAGAAAACAAAACTTTTCTCTGTGTACCAAAATAAATTTTAATATAATAAGCAAAATGATAATTTCGCACCTGAAGGACTTCGAGATCTAAATAAAAAACTCGCTGTTTACTAGAAATTTTGAAAACATATGGATTTAAAAAAACTACATTCGATTTCCTCGTGTGAAATAGACTGTAGGCTGCATCTCTATTAATATTATTTGGATATTTACAAATTTCGATTGATTCTCTAATTTTACGTTTAAAGCAACCAGACATTGATGCTAGCACCTTAATCTCTTTTATATTAAAAGTGTGACCTGAGTAATGCTGGTGTTCAGCTACTGCAGATTGTACATTTTGTTTCTTTTTTATACATCTTTCATATTCTTTAAACAAGTGGATATAGTCCGTCGTGTTTCACCTATATACACTTTACCATAAGAGCAAGATACCTTGCTCCTGTTTGAAATGGAATTGCGTCTTTTGGGGACTTCAAATATTGTTCAACTTTCTTACATGTGATAGCTAACATCTTCATGGAAGCTTTCGAAGAAAACGCCTTATCTTCTGCTCCTCTGAAACCTAAATTTTGGTGCGGATATTTAGATGATACACTCGTTGTGTAGCCGCATGGCGCACATAACCTCCATAATTTTCTAGATCATCTTAATAACAAACTGTATCAGATGGTGCTTTTTCCTTTCTTAATATACTAGTAGAAGAAAAAGAGAATGGCAAATTAGGACATCCTGTGTACAGAAAACTAACACATACAAATCGATATCTCAATGCAGTGTCACACCATCATCCTTCTCAAGAACAATCCATTATAAACCTTTGGTACATAGAGCACTTCCAATATATGACGATCAATCTTTGAAATCAGGAACAGAAAAATTGATCAATGCTCTGACAGGCAACGGACTTTGCGTTGAAGATATAAGACGTTCTATTAATAGATATAAAAACCCAACTCCTCAACAAAATGTCATGAATGTACCTCCTATGGACAGTGTTGTCCTACCTTACGTACACGAAACCACCGACAAAATTGCCAGATTGTTCCAAAAATCAAACATTCTGACAATTTTCAACACCTGTAAGAAAGTTGGCCAATGTTTGGGGTCTCTAAAGGACGCAATTCAGTTTCAAACAGGAGGCGTTTACAAGACACCTTGCTCTTGTGGCACTGTAAGTGAAACAGAACGATCTTATCCATTAGGCTTAAGGAACATGAAAGATGTCTAAGGAAGAAACAAATTGTACGATCTGCAGTAGTTGAACACCAACATTGCTCAGATCACACTTTTAATGTAAAAGAAGCCAAGGTGCTAGCATCGGTGTCTGGTTTCTTTAAACGTAAAATTAGAGAATCAATCCAAATTTGTAAATATCCAAATAATATTATTAGAGATGCTAGTTATAGTCTACATCACACCTGGAAATCGATTGTAACACTGGGTCAGGGTTCATTGAGCACCACTCGAGTATAAATACCGGGCTGTTACTCCTCGATAGTAATTCAGTGTTTAAATATCGTGAAGTAAAGAGCCCTGAAGATGTTTTGTACAATCGTACGCGAAACTTCGGACAATAATTTCAATTTGACACGGTCTAAATCCAAGAAACATGATTTTCAACTTGACCAAAGCCGTGTAAGCTTTCGTTCTTTATTTATGATCCTGTATAAAGCACAAGTGGAGTATTTGGAAGAATATGCTTTTAAAATTTTCAGGTCAATGAAATTTCCGATAAAACAAAAATGATTTTTTGAAAATCTGATTAAAACTCACCGGTTTAGTTAAAAAATTATAAGAAATTTTCTAGGTATGTTCATTTACTCTACTACAACAATAAGAGGATGCAAATCTTTAAACCAGGAATATTCAAATACGAGACTGCCTTCGTCCGTCTCTGAATAAAGTGAAAAAACCATACACCATCCCTTTTTGTTCAGTTTTAACCATTGTCCGATGACCTGTCACTATACGCTACCAGTGTCTTAACAAGGGTCAGAATATAGACCGTAGACTTTTTCAAGATAGCCAAAAGCATAAAAAGAGAGAAAACAAATCTGATTTAATATAAAAGAAATTTACAGGAAATTCTCGCCGGTGAACACGCACACATTTATCTCTCGTAAAACATTCCATTTATTCGCACATAAATATAAAACTTGAAATAAATTTGAGCATAAATAAAGCTTTGTAGTGTAATTCAAGAAACAAATCAAGAAATAATTTTATTTTTGGGTTTTTGACAGCCAAGGCGTGATATTTTGTTTTATATTATTGCTTCCTTTTTAACTTGGGATTTTTCTTTATGTAATATTACTATACAGGGTAAGTAAGAATATTCATTTAATTATAATCTGTTTTTTAATAATATTAACTTCTTGTCTGACGTAACTTTCTGGTCCGATCGGATTGACTCGATGCAGTTTTATTCACGTGAAATTCATGTGATAAGCAGTTTTAACTGAGTAAAAATTATTACATCTGAGAGACACCTTAGTCAGAATCGTTTATTACGTGGATATAACTGTATCGGCTGGATTTGATCGGATCAAAAAGCTGCGATAGAAAAAGGTCGTTGATATATTACGGGAAATGCTAAAAAATATATCCTAGCCATGATAAAAAAAACTGCGTTTCCTTATAACGCTCAATAATAAGTTTTTTTACTTGTTTTGTGTTTTATGAAGTATGTTGTAGCGAAAAATTAGTCTTACGAAGTGAAAAATTACAGTGTAATTTTTTAACAAAGAATAAAGCTCTATCCTATTATAGTTACACATGCGTTGTGGATTCATTGAAGTTAGCATTAAAAGTGGAAGGGTTTCTGAAGGAAACAATTGTTCTTGAAGATTCTGGTGGGGAGTTGTTAACTACTAGTAAAACATATCTGAATTATGCATTTTGAAAACTCTTTTTGATAAATAAACTAGACATAAGAAAAGTTCCAGCAAAGTGGGTTTTAAGATTGTTCGAATCGAACAACAACTACTCCATCACCAATTTCTCAATAAATTTTGTTGCAGATCTTGATTAATTAATTAATTAATAGATAGATAGGTAGATGAGCCTTTATTTATTCCAATAAGTATCACAAAGAACATAAGGGCATGAAACTATGTCAGAAAAATATCATTACCCTAATTAACATCACAATGAAAATTAAGTTCATTCTCAGCTTTGGATAAAAAGAGAAAAAAAATGGAAAGAAAATAAAACCACCACCAGAAATAGAAAGTAAACAATAATTACTCATCCGATTAATTTAGCAAACACAAAACAATTAAAATATTAAAAAAATAAAATAAAAAACAAAGAAAACTTACATACATTTAAAATTTAAAGATACAGCTAACAACAAAAGTTCTATTTCGAAACAATTCAATATGTATATATATATATATATATATATATATATATATATATATATATATATATATATATATATATATATATATATATATATATATATATATATATATGTATATATATATATATATATATATATATATATATATATATATATTTCTAAAATTTTTTCTTAAGCCATCTTTCTATATAAATGTATGGTAACTTCTTTGGATTAGGTTTCAAAAATTAATACTACTATTCTAAGCTTGACGTTTCGCCCAACATAGTGGGCTTTTTCAAAAGTATAATCTAAAATAAAAATAAAAAACTAACATGGTGTGCGTTTGTGACCATGTTAGTTGTATTTTATTTTTATTTTAGATTATACTTTTGAAAAAGCCCACTACGTTGGGCGAAACGTCAAGCACAGAATAGTAGTATTAATTTTTGCAACCCAATCCAAAGAAGTTACCATACATTTATATATATATATATATATATATATATATATATATATATTTATTTATTTATTTATTTATTTATTGTAGCCTGCTAGCATTAGAAAAGTAATAGATTTAATTTTGGTTCTTTTCTTTGGATGCTAAATTTGTGACTGTCCGTTATTCAGAGCTATCCAATTCCTATTTATATATATATATATATATATATGTATATATATATATATATATATATATATATATATATATATATATATATAAGGCTTTCTTACACAAAACGATTTTTAGGACACAGTTTAATCTATTTCCTGGTAGTAAATGTACATTTTGTGGTACAAAATAAAAAACTTTTGTAATAAAAAACTCAACATTTTTTTGCATGTAACTAAAAACATATTTTTCAGAAAGCAGGTTTGTGTTGATTTCTAGTGATATAGTTATGTTTAATAGACGCTCCTTCGAAAATATCCCTGTCATCAATAATAAACACCAGTGAATCCAAGATGTACATTCCTATAACCGTAGAAAGATTGTTACGGATAAAGAGATTTCTACAGCTATCCTGTTATTTCATTGCAAAAATACACCGTAAACACATCCCAAAATATTAAACTATATTTGAGTCTAGACTGTACAAATGCATGTTAAGCTAACAGAGCTACATCAGTTCCAACTCTCTCTCTGAAATTTTTCTTAATGCAAAACAATACTAAGATATTTTAATGGCAACTCTACCGATGTGTGCCTCCCAGTCTTAACTCATATCGAGGTTTAGTCTCAAAGCATTAGCGCTATCTACTGATGTTATTGTGGTATCCTTATATGGTAATGTAAATTACTTATTTAATCTGTTGCCAAACATAGTGCACTGTGTCTTGGAAGCATTTAGCGATAGGCTGTTGAACATCTATTACAGATTGAACCTTCGTCGATAGCAACTCCGCCATGCTTTCACCGAATATAAATGATGTATCATCAGCATATATACAGTCTGTTCTCTAGAGATTTCGGGCAAATCATTTGTATAAAGGATATACAAAACAGGTCCAAGTATTACACCCAGAGGAAAGCCTCGCCTCATTTTAACCCTCTGAGACAGTTTAGCTCCACCATGGAGATCAGACTCTATCACATACTGAGTCCTGTCCATTAAATACGATCGTATTCATTCCAGAGCATTATCCCTTATACAATACATTTCAAGTTTTAACAATAATTTTTATGATCTATAGCAAAAGCTTTAGACAGATCCAGGCACATAACCAATGTTTGTTTTTTTGTATTTAGTGATTCTAGAATTTGTTGTGCTTGGTACAAAGCTTTTACTGTAGATTTCCCTTTTCTGAAGCCCTTTTGTTTATCTGATATTATGGAAAACCTATTCAGGAAGGTTACAATTCTCTGATATAAAACTTTTTCAAAAATCGTTCTTATAATTAGGCAATAGCGAGATTGGCGTACAACTTTTTTCTTCAGATTTCTTCTCTTTCTTATAAATTGTTTTAATATGGACATTTTTTAACTTTCTTGAAAAAAATCCTGTCATAAAACACAAATTTACAATAAAGGATAAAGGTTCACATCTTTTAAAATAGAAATAAGAATTTCATCATCTCCAATTGATTTGTTGTTTTTTAAACTATTTGTAACCTTTAATATCTCATGAGAATTAGCAAGAAACAAATAAATGGATTTAAAAAAAATTTGAGGTGATACGTCACGTCAACTAAAAATAAATATTGATAGGTCCGATCATTTTCGCAACAAACGATACTTGAATTTTATAGGAATTTGATCCTTACTTTATGTGTATCCTGTAGAGTTTAAAAAATATCAAGCAAAATTTGAATTTAACAATATTAGTTAAATTTAATAGTTTTCAAGTGTAACATTCATAAAAAAAGTTTTAGTCAAAAAAAATCTTGAATTAAGCACTACTTTTTAATATCTAGAATATGCGATATAATTTTTATTTATATACCTTTAATAGTATTTCAAATATTGTGGTGGCCGTCTTCGAAAACGTAGTTTGGAAAAAAAACCGTTTAAATTTTCACGCTTAAATAATGAATACAAATACAAATTATAAAATCATTTACATTGAGTCGCTTATTCGATTTGAAATTTGTACAGAATATTTTTGAAATATTGTACTTTAAAAAAATGCAAAAATTCAATCGATTATTTGAAAATCTTGACTACTCGTAAACCCTTAATATTATTAGGTAAATTTAAGAGTCTACAATTACATAATTTTGTTTATTAACGAATTAACTTAACAATATAGCTTGCAAAATATCGAACAGCATTTGTTAGGTAAATTTAACAGTTTATAGGTTAAAAATAAAGTTAAGTTAGAGAAAGACTTATTGTATTATTTATTGTATATTGTGTGTCCTAAGTTCAAATGTAACGGCACCTGGAATTTCACTACCTTTTTTCTCGAATACGGGACATGGGAACCTCTAAGTTGTCTCTTAACTTTAAACATACCGTCATATTTACAAGAAAACTTTACCCAATCAAATAATAAATTGAATAATTAAGTAAATAGCTACTATATTTTTAAATGTTTTTCTTATAACCTTTTAACCATATAATACCTAAGGTACTAGCAGGCCCATTTGGGTGGTGCAGTGGTATGGTTGTGGTCTAGCACCACTCAGATGCCGGGTTCGATTCCCGGGTCCGGCTTGGGTGTCATTAAATTTTAATTAGATTTTAAGTTATAATTTGTGAAAATTGATTTAATTAAATAAATTGCAACTGGCTGCATGGCCGTTCATCCCAAAGCCATAAAGTAGCTTGGCTACTTTAAAAAAAAAATAAATAAGTTACTAACATTTTCAGTCAGTCTTATAGTAGTAATATTAGATTTAACTAGGTAGTTACATAGGGACCAGTTTGTCTAATAATAATTCGGCTAATTTTGTTTTTTTTTGTGCATACTTAAAAGCTGGGTAACACTTTCAAGATCACGAAGGAGAATTTGTGTGTAGTATTCGTCTCATTTTCATGTAATTTGCTATAAAATTAAGATAAAATTAATTTTTTCATGTACCTATTTATAATTTAATTTTGCTTGCTTGTTTAATTAAAATATTATTTAAGGATATAAATATATATATATATATATATATATATATATATATATATATATATATATATATATATATATGTACCTTTAAAGGGATTCAGCTTTAGCAAACTCATGCAACCAAAGAACAAGTAAGTTAAAATTTTGGCACCAAATGATCTTGGAAAAGTTGGCAACAAGCATTGACGCCATGGCATATCCAAACATCATATTTTATGCATCATTTTATATAACTCAGTTTATTATAGTTTTGGTTCTTAATACTTTATTATAAACAATAATCATACAAAAATAATAATATTAGCAATATTATAACCATTAAAAAAATAAAATGTACTACTTGCCATAGCAACTCAAAAACTAAAGTCATACACGTTCACCTGAACAATAACGACAAAACAATATGGCTACATCTTTTTCTTCTGTTTCCGTTTCCTGCAGTATGAGGACGACATCAAAACTTTAAAATCGGAGCCATTCATTCAACATTTTAAAACGTTAAACTGAGCTACAAACCATTTTAAACAATAGAATGTGCTTGTCATTTTAATGTATTTGAATAGTGTATTGATTAATATAAATTGTTGAAGTCGCAGTTATGATATTTAACTTAATATACAAATTAGTATTCATTATAAAACTACTTAGGCAATATTTTATGTTTTATTATTTAGACGTCTTTAAAATGATGTAAGAAGTATGTATGAGCCTGGGAAAATGCACAATGTCATACAGGAGATGCAAAGATTAAGCATCGATATCTTGAGCATCAGCGATACAAGGTGGTCGGGTGCAGGCAACTTCTCGACAAGTAACGGTATGATCTATTTCTTAGAAAATGAAGACCTGCATCAAAGATATGGCGTAGCAGTTGCCGTTTCAAAAAGAATGACGCAACTGCATACAAAAGCCGCAAAACTTAATATTATACAAATCTATGCTCCTACTGCAGAAAAATCAGATGATGAGATTGAAAAGTTTTATGAACAAATCAATCAAGTTCTAAAGACTATAAAGCCAAAAGACATCACACTCATCCTTGGAGACTTCAACTCCAAAATTGGGAAAGAAAAAAGCGGAAAATATGTTGAAGACTATGGCCTCGGTCAAGAAACGACAAAGGAGACAGAATGTTACAGTTTTGTCAAGAAAATGATATGATAATTTCAAACAAATTTTTTAAGCTAACCAAACGGAGACTGTACACATAGACATCCCCACAACATAATAGTCAGAACACAGTTAGGAATCAGATAGATTATATCTTAGTAAATCAGCGATACAGAAACACTATAAGATCAGTTAAGGCTTATCCAGACGCAGATGTTTTTTCAGATCATAACCCCCTGATAACGCCTGTACACATTAAACTCAAAAAACCTTCACAAAAAATAAAAATAGATCACATAGATACCAACCGCTTACAAGATCCAAAAATCAAAGAAGATTTAAAACGACATATCTATGATAACATACGAATGCATTCTACAAAGACACAGAATACGCATGTAGAAAACAAGTGGCAAGATTTACAAGAGGCCATAATAAAACCTGCCCAGAGTATTCTTACCAGAGAGAAACAGAAAAAAGGACAAGAGTGGATAACCAAAAAAAATCTTAGGACTCATGGAAGAGTGAAGACAGTGCAAGGAAAAATGCAGACAAAGATATAATCAAATACACAAACAAATCCGAAACAAAATAAGGACAGCAAAAGAAACTTTTTATGGAAGAAAATGCGAGGAAATTGAAGAACTGCAACTAAAACATGACACTTTTAATTTACATAAAAAGGTCAAGGAATTGGCAGGTATACAAAAACGGAAACGTCCCAATCCATTATGCAACGCAAATGGAGAAATAATAACCGAACTACAAGAAAAGCTTATGACTCGGAAGAATTATGTAGAAGAATTGTTCGACAATGAAAAACAAGAACCTAATATAGATAACATACAAGGCGACGAAGGACCAGACATAACTAAAGAAGAACTACCATACGCTGTAAAAACAATGAAGAATGGTAAATCACCGGGTCCAGATAGGACTACATCGGAACTTGTCAAGCTTGTGGAAGGTGAATCAGTGAATATTCTTGTCGACCTTTTTAACTGCATTTACAAAACAGGAGAAATACCAAAAAAATGGCTCCTGTCAACTTTTGTCAGCATACTAAAAAAGGCAAATGCAAAACAGTGCACTGACCATCGCACAATAAGCCTAATGTGACACACATTAAAAGTATTCCTCAAAGTGATTCACAGAAGAATTCACAGAAAACTAGATGTGGATATTGGTGATACTCAATTCGGATTTCGGAACGGGCTTGGAACAATAGAAGCACTATTTGCACTTAACGCCATGTGCCAAAGATGTCTAGATATGAACCAAGATATGCATATGTGCTTCATTGACTACAATAAAGCGTTCGATAAAGTTCGTCACGATCATCTAATGAGACTCCTGGTAGAAAAAAACTTGGATTAAAGAAACATCAGGGTTATCTCAAAGATTTACTATAACCAGAAAGCGAATATTCGAATAGAGCAAGAGACAACGGAGGAATTCGAGATTAAGAAGGGCGTAAGACAGGGATGTATACTTTCACCAATATTATTCAACCTATACTCAGAAGACTTAGTAAACAGAGCACTTTCAGAGCAAAATATAGTTATTAAAATAAATGGTATCCCAATAAACAACTATAGATATGCCGATGACACGGTTGTAATTGCAGAAATTTCGGAGGATCTTCAGATACTAATTAACAGAATAGTAGATGCAGTGAAGGATATGGATTATCACTTAACATCAGTAAAACAAAAATAATGGTGGTATTTAAATCACCACAAAACTTCCGTAACATAACCGTGCATGATCAAAGAATTGAACGTGTGAGAAAATATAATTACCTGGGAACTGTTATCAACAAAAATAACGATAGCTCTGAACAAATCAGAATCAGAGTGGAAAAAGCTAGAGCTACGTTTATTAAAATGAAGAAGGTGTTCTGCGGACGAGATTTAAGCCTTAAACTTAAAATTCGCCTCGTGAGATGTTACGTGCTGTCAGTTCTTTACTACGAAATGGAAGCGTGGACATTGAAAAAGATTGATGCTAAGAGGATGGAAGCATTTGAGATGTGGATGTACCGTAGAATATTAAGAATATCGTGGTAACAAATGTAGAGGTTTTGCGAAGAATGCGGAAAGAGAAAGAATTAGTACTTACTATTAAAGAACGCAAACTGCAATACTTGGAACCTGTTATGAGAGGAGATAAATACCTGTTGCTGCAATTAATTATCCAGGGAAAAATAATAGGCAAAAGATCCATAAGAAGAAGAAGGCATTCATGGTTAAAGAACTTAAGAGAATTGTACCATTGCAACAACTGCCAACTGTTTAGATCTACAGTGTCAAAGATATGCATAGTTTTGATGATAGCCAAACTTCGGAACGAGGACGGCACCTAAAGAAGAAGAAAAGGATAAGTTTGATACAAATGTAAGTTTTGAAACAAGATTTTAAACGTTAAATGAATAAATTAAATTTAAAATAATAAAAATGTTACCACAAAATGTGAAAAAATATTATACCAAATAACTTTTATTTAACTTAAACAATTAAAAACCAACAATCTGAAGACTGTTGAGCTAAACAATTTATTTTTATCAGACCAATCCCATGTTAATTGCTTAGTTTAAAATAATTTAAAAATACATGAATTTTACTCGCCCATCCTTGATAATAAAATTAAATGTTTTTGCATATGATGATAAAAGTTTGTAAACTAAAACTCACCAAAATACCTAGAACGGTTCTAAAGAAACCTATGTTGAGGGACAGTAAACAACCATAGCAACTATGAATCTATATCCACGTAAATTTTGTGTGCGTAAAATATTCCTTTAACTTATACGCATTCACTTTAGTTAGCTTTAGGGTGCATACTCAAAAAAAGACAAATTTAATAAATTGTTCTTTATCCCCAGCTATACTCAAATAAGCACCTCATTATTTTTGAGATTTACCCTGTCATTTAGCAACGTCTCCCCCAAAACTAAGCCAAAAATATACAACACGCTTAAAAGTCTAATGTTGATATAAAACATGACAGTTAATTAAGTAATTTTTCATGCCGCTTCGGGATAAGATGCTTTTCCAGAAAATAGGATGCTGTAAGACTTGGATGGCCCAATTCTTGTCTACTTAAAATTACGTCGAGGTAGTCTCACGCTATATATCACGCAAACAAGTCTCAGCCACCCTAATATTCAACTCGAAATTTGTAGATAGAAATTCTTTTGTAAAGGTTTAAATAGATTTGTGTTTTTAGTGGAGATTTTTTGGAGTGCTTTTTTTCACGATATGAAAGTCGAAAAATGTAATAGATTTCTATATAAATAGCTGTTGAATGAAATCATGGATTTAAATTTGAATTTTCCATTATCTTTATGTTCAGAATCACAGTGTTTTTCCTGACGCAGCGATTCCCAAGGTTAGATTCCAAAATTGTTAGCAGCCACTCATTTTGTAAAATCGTTAGCAAATTGCAAAAGTACCTCTTAGGTAATAACAACTGACTTTCTTTAACCGACTCCTAGAAAGAAGAAGGTTCTCAATTTGACCACTATATACAATGAGGATATTAAGTCTAGAATAGTTGATGGAAATTAGGCTTGTGTCGCAAAAAGAGTGCAACCTGGCATTTTATTATTAGAAAGTGTATATTTCTACATCCTAAAAACATATCTCGATGCTAACATTGGCAACCCTGTGCTAACAAAATGGCGAACTAAATATTTTCAATTTTCTCGGTTCTTCCAGTTTATCTCGAAACCAAAGGATTGTATGAAAAAAAGTTGTAGATAATTCAATTACCATATATATATATATATATATATATATATATATATATATATATATATATATATATATATTTATGGTAACGTAAAGTACACGAGAGACTAGCATGCACGAACAAAATATATCGCACTTGGTAGAGGGGAGGAGCCTGCGAAGCCGCTCGTCCAATCAGGAAGCGAGCCAGCTAAACAAAACTCGAAATTCATCAATGGCCACTGATGAATTCGAGTTTTGTTTAGCTAGCTCGCTTCCTGATTGGATGAGCGGCTTCGCAGGCTCATTCCCTCTGCCAAATGCGATATATTTTGTTCGTGTATGCTGGTCTCTCGTGTACTAGCTGATTTTTGTTGTTTTCTTTTTTGATTTTTTATTAATATTTTCATGTAATTGGAAAATGTATAGCATCGTCGCGTTTATTTAGCTGTCCCGCTTTTTCGATTTCTAGGGCCTCTCTTATGACGCGTACCTTGTAGTTCTGTACCGGTGCTATTTCTTTTGCTTTTTCGAAATCGATAATATGTCCGGTTGTTTGGTGATGTTGAAATAAGGCTGAGGTTATCTGTTTGTTTTTGAGGCTAATTTTATGTTCTTAAATTCTTGCTGATATGTACCTGTTTGTTTGTCCTATATATGTTTGATGGCCATCTGCACATGGAATGCTGTAAATACCAAGGTTGGGCTTATCTTTCGGATTTCCCAGGATTTTGGCTATTGTTTTTTTGTGGTTTAAATATGGGCTGTATGTTATTTGTTCTTAAGCTTTTTCCGATACTGTCTGTTATTCCTTTTAGGTATGGGATTACTGCTTTGTTCCTTGTTTGATCTTGGTCTCTGATCTTTGTTGTGGTCTTCTTTTGTCTCTTTATGGCTTTCTTTATATCTGATTGTGAGAAACCATTCCATTCTAGAGCTGTTGAAATGTGTCTTATTTCGTCTTGTTGTGTGTCGAATTCTGTTAGGCGGAGAGATCTTGATACTAGTATGTTGACTACTGCCTGCTTTTGAGAGGGATGATGATGTGATGCTGCATTGAGATATCGGTCAATATGTGTGGGTTTCCGATATATGCTTAAACCTAGGGTGTTGTTGAGTTTCCTTTAATAGCAGGCCCAAAAAAGGAATGTTCTTTTTTTTGCTCGATTTCTAGCTTGGATTGGATTCTAAGATGATCTCCAACACAAAACTGGAAAAATATTTAGCAAGTATCATGCAACCAAGAGTCGAACTGGCCAATTCCTTCGTGAAAAACTCCGAACATCTAACTAAAATGATCAAAAACATTCACCTCGAAGAAAATGACATCTTAGCAAGCCTCGACATAAAATCGCTATATCCAAGCATACCAGTGGATGAGACTTTGGACAAAATCGCCTTGAACGAAGATTTTCCAACCTACATAATTGGACTTGCAGAACACTGCCTAAAGAACACATATTTCATGTTCAATAACCAAATATACAAACAAACGTATGGCGCACCTATGGGGTCCTCACTTTCACCGGTTTTAGCCAACTTTTTATGATATATTTCGAACAAGAGGCACGGTAAAAGGCACCTTTAAAACCGAAATTTTGGAAACGCTATGTGGATGGTATTTTTATAATATGGCCACATGGAAAAAAACACCTGGACGATTTCCTCATATACCTGAACAATATCCATCACAGAATCCAATTCACGCTTGAAAGCGAGCAAGAAAAGAAACTTCCTTTTTTGGACTTGCTATTAACTAGGAAACTGAACAACACCCTAGGTTTTAGCGTATATCGGAAACCCACACAAACTGACCGATATCTCAATGCAGCGTCACATGATCATCCCTCTCAAAAGCAGGCAGTAGTGAACACACTAGTATCAAGATCTCTCCGCCTAATAGAATTCGACACAAAACAAGACGAAATAAGAGACATTTCAACAGCTCTAGAACGGAATGGTTTCTCACAATCAGATATAAAGAATGCCATAAAAAAACAAGAGAAGACCACAACAAAGACCAAGACCAAACAAGGAACAAAGCTATACATAAAAGGAATAACAGACAGAATCGGAAGAATCTTAAGAAAACACAACATACAGCCCATATTTAAACCACAAAAATCAATAGCCAACATTCTGGGAAATCCCAAAGATAAGACCAACCTTGAAAATCATGGCGTTTACAGCATTCCATATGCAGATTGTCATCAAACATATATAGGACAAACAAACAGGCGCATATCAGCAAGAATTTAAGAACATAACAATAGCCTCAAAAACAAACAGACAACCTCAGCCCTATTTCAACATCACCAAACAACCGAACATACCATCGATTTCGAAAAGGCAACAGAAATAGCACCGGTACAGCACTACAAGGTATGCGTTATAAGAGAGCCCCTAGAAATCGAAAAAGCTTGACAGCTAAATAAACGAGACGATGCTATACATTTTCTAATTACATGGAAAACATTAATAAAAAATCACCCAGTACACGAGAGACCAGCATACACGAATCGCACTCGGCAGAGGGGAGGAGCCTGCGAAGCCGCTCGTCCAATCAGGAAGCGAGCCAGCTAAACAAAACTCGAAATTCATCAGAGGCCACCATCAGTTCTCAGCGAGTAACGAGACGAACTGTACTTGAAAATGCCAAATGAGATTTTGGCGAAACGTCGTGAAAACGATTTTTTGAACGAACGGATTGAAACCCGGAATAACCAAACCATTTATATATATATATATATATATATATATATATATATATATATATATATATATATATATATATTATCTACTTAAAAAATATGCTAAATCCACAATATGTACGATTAATATTTTCTGAGAACATTAACTTCAAAGTTGAAAATTAGACCTTGATTTTGCGCCGTCCTAATTAAAATAAAGAAACCATTCTTATAGCAAATTGTTAAAAATGACGTATATTTTTAACATCTATTTAAAAAAGGTATTTTTAATTCTGAGCCGAGAAATTTTGAAAAAGTTATTTTTTGGGCCACAAAAATTGCAATAAATGTATCCCTAATGAGCTTAAAATATTTTAAAGTTCTCATTTGAATAAGATTTTATTTTATTTTCGATGTCTGAGAAAAAAATGTATGATACCATGACGTTGAATAATTGCACTTTACCTGGGAATCTTTTCGTTGCATGAAAGATACCCCTCTAAGATCTGTGAACTACCAAAAGACGCCCAGAATTTATCCAACGATTTTTGGTCCGCTTTTTTGTTAGCACAGAGTCGCCAATATTATTATCGATATGTTTTTTAGGATGCCAAGATATACACTTTCTAATAATAAAATCGCTGGTTACATTGTTTCCAAAAAAGTTTTTTTTGTCTAATTTCCATGAACTCTAAATTCATTATTTAAAAAACGGTAGATTTTTTGAAAAATCGCTCGGATACGTGGACTTTGTTTTTTAGTATGAATTTTTTCCATTATATTAAGTGTTACAGGGTGACTCGAAAGAAGCTGTGCTATAATCAATTTTGATTTTTTAAATAGTAATCATAATTTTTTTTACAATTTTAGACAACCTGTAAAATTCTGAGTATTTTTTGTATTACATATCCTATACCTAAATGTAACTGTTCTCAATTTATCGACCGTGAAAGATACAAATATTTTTTTTTCCAGCATATCTAAATCATCGACCTGTTTCTTTGTCAGGACCGCAGGGACAAGAGTCACGGGTAGTCTTAACATGTGTTGTCAGTGAAGCCCGATAGAATGTTTGTAAATTGAACCCCAATACCAGGAAAAAAAAAAGAAAAATCAAATAAAATCGCTATAATGCAGTATATTCGTGTGATTGCATTTTCAAAGATGTCATATAATGACTGTTTTTGTGATTTCAAGAAAGAATGATTTAAATACCACCAAAATAGATAAAAGGACTATCAGGTTTTTTTCTAGTTATTATCCTTTTCTTTTAGTTATAGAGGGACGTAAGTAAATGTCCAACGTAGAATGGCTAATCCTCTCTACAAACGAATGATCAAAATATTCGGAAATTGAATCTGGGTCTTCGCTTACTGATACGTATACCAAGTATCTGAAAGGGCAATTGCTATGCTGTGGTTTTTCATCGATAAATATTTAATGGTTATAAGTTACCTCTACCGCATTTTTCATTATTTTGACTGATATATTTATACTCCTAATTGCACTAGTACTTCGTCAGAAAGTAAACTGATTCTGTGACGTTAAACGTTTACAGAGTCCAAACTAGTTCAAACTTTATTTACCTTAGTTATATTAACTTTCTTAAAATCCCCAGAGTAATGTATATTAATATGAAAGACTGATTCAAATTATTTAATATAAAAAATATTCAACAATAAATCTCTTGTTAAGGCTCTGACCGATCTACTCGCTACCTCAGTTTCGGGCCAACTCCTGTGTATATATAGATGTTGTTTGACTATAGATATTTCACAATTTTATAGTTAAAGTTGCACGTGGTAACACAGGGTGATATTTTTAGATATGCAGTTGTATTCTGTGATTTTGCTCTTTATTCGAAATAACTTCACGAACAAGACTGTGGGGTAGTAGGTCCGCATATAGAGATGAAAATATAGCAGGAAATTCACGAAAAGTCACTGCTTACCTTTTAGTATAATTATGTTTAATTTTTATTACGCAACCACAATTTCAAACATAAGATAATGTGTTTCTCCCCTTTGGCCTAGATAAAAATCAAATAAAAAATTTATTGTATTGAACTACTCTCGCTGTTTTATTATTATAGCCGGTTAATTTGTACGTGAGCTGCCGCAGGGACATTTTTTCCGAAACTTTTACATTTCGTATCCCTAATGTCCTTTTAGAAAAGTTGCCGCAATAAATATTTAATTAGTTTCTTTAAGTGGAAAGGTATTAATTATTAGAACAAAAAGAAACGCCCAGAAAATTAAATAAGGTTTCCGGAAATATTTGATTTACTTTTGTTTTTAATCCTTATTTTTTTGTGTTTATTTAATAAAGTCCAAATTAGACGTTTAGACGTTTTTTTTTATTTCAGAAATTACACTAAGTTATGTTGCATTCGAGATAATAGACCACCCATGCAAGCTAACAAGGGCGAGTTTTATATTTATTTGCTACTTTTGTATCTACTCCTCGAAAGCAACGGATTAATAAAAACGAAAATATCTAACCTACATCTTCTTCTTCAAATGCCATATCAGGTCCCCCTGACGTTGGCAATTACATTGGCAAGTCTTTCACAGTCCTGCGCCAGCTGGAACAGTTTCCCCGCGCTACGTATACCTGTCCATTCACGAATATTCCTCAACCAGGAAGCCTGCCTCCTTCCTACCCCTCTACGTCCCTCTACTTTACCCATCATGATTAGCTGAAGAATTCTATATCGCTACCCACTGAATATATGTTCAAGATATGAGATTTTTCTACACTTCACAGTGTTTAATAGTAGACGAGTTGTGTCGGCCCTATTGAATACCATTTCGTTGGTATGCCTAGCTGACCAAGGTATTCTCAGCATTCGCCGGTGTAACCACATTTCGAGAGCCTCCAACCGATTAATCGTGGCAGCCTTAATTGTCCAGTTCTCTGCCTCATATAGTAACACTGGCCAGATGTATGATCTAATCATTCTCTGTCGTAGTTTTAGGTTGAGGTTATCATTGCAGAAAAGTGGTTTCATTTTTTGAAAAGTTGCTCTAGCAGTCTCTATTCTACACCTTTATCTGGGTTTAGATTTTCGCTGATATAACATCCAATATATTTAAAATGAGTCACCCTGTCTATACTTTTTCCTTCTATTTGTATTGAAGTGTTAAGATGAGGTTGTCTACTAAAGACCATAAATTTTGTCTTTTTGATATTTATGTTGAGCCCCATTTCTTGACCCTCAGTGTTAACACAGTTTAATAGATGTTGCAAGTCTTGTAGTTTGTCGCTTAGGATAACAGTGTCGTCAGCATATCGTATTGTATTTATATATTCTCCATTGATTTGTACTTCCATTCATTGTCTTTGAGTAGCCGGTTTAAAGATTTTATCTGAATATATATTAAAAAGCAGTGGAGATAGTATGCAGCCCTGTCTGACGCCTCGCAGAATTTTAGTTTCTTCTTTGAGTTTTCCATTTAGCCTTACTGTTGCTTTCTGCCGCCAATATAGATTTTTAAAAATTCTTACGTCTCTGCTATCTACCTCTATATTATTTAAAATGTCGATGAGTTTTCTGTGCTGTACTCTGTCGAAGGCCTTCTCGTAATCGAAAAAACATACGAATACATCCTTGTGTTGGTCCCGGCATTTTTGCAGAAGTATATTTAGAGCGAATAAAGCCTCTCTAGTACCTAGGGCGTTTCTAAATCCGAATTGGGTTTCATCTAAATCTGCTTCGCATTTAGATCTTATCCTGTTATGGATGATTCTGAGAAAGACCTTCAAAGTGTGGTTCATTAGACTTATTAGTCTGTACTCACTGCATCGCTTTGCTCGCTGTTTTTTTGGGATTAGGACGAATACAGACCTCAGCCAATCTTCCGGTATATCTCCAGCCGCGTAAACTGTATTAAACAGTTTGACCAAGATTCCTAACCTCCATACAAAATAGTAAAAAACAAGGATGAAAATAATCATAAAAAAAACAATATTAACTCTCTGAGGGATATATAGTCTGGCAGAAGGGGGGCGGGAGGTCGTGGCTCTTTTAGATCCCCAGGATCAAGTATTTTCCATGTATTTTTCCATCTCAATCCGAATATGAAACTGTTTTTTTTTCAAGTGGTCAGATAATTTGTTATTAACAATTTAATTTTTTAAAACGCCATAAAAAATTATCCATGATAGTTATCAATATGAAACCAATGTATATCGATAACTATATTGAATATAAATTATCTCGTTCAAGGTTTTTCAAAAAATATTATCAAAATTAATGCAAAAAATTATGAATTGCGAGATCTTTAAGCCTTTCACTTATAAATTGGCTTTCAATCATCAAAATAAGCTTAAAAGGTGAAGTTGTTTATCAACCTCAAAATGAAGCTTTATAATTGACGCTTTTATAATTTATAGCAAAGTTACATTAGATTTAAGGACTTTAAGCTAAAATGTGATTGAAATGTCATTGTTAATGATTGGTAACAATATTTTCAGGTTTAAGACAATTATTTTGTGACTTTCTAAATATGTCTAACTCGTTTTTTGCTAAGATATAGTCATTTAAGGGTACGCTTGCCGCGCCGGCCAGTTGGTTGCGCGCGGAGAACTGTTACTTCCAGTAACTTCTTTAAATTGCATCATGAATTGTTCATTTTATCTTACTATTACAATCTACTATTTTATTACCAATGTAAACATAAGATAGATAAGCTCATCGTGCAATTACTGAGCGAAAAAAACACAATTACGGCATAGCGCAACATTTTGGTAAATGCCGAGAATGGTTATGTTTCCATAAAAATACCTTTCATAAAATAGTGGTGTTTATCCTTGAGATTTGAGGTAAAGTAGAAAAATATTTAGATTTACAAGCCAAACGGCTTCGCACTCCCTCCAGGGAATATTGACTCATACCAGTTATACATAGGTACCAAAAGTATGAAACTCTTTGGGAACCCTTTCCATGTTATCGGGTCCTAGGTGACGTGATCTGCTGTAGTTCCTACAAACTTTCGGACCGTTCACGCGGTTGCAAGGAGAACTGCTTTCTGCATCGGTTTATATAGATGATCACTAATGCCCAGTTCCTTGATGTTCTGCAGAAGACACTTTGGTATCACTCCAGTTGTTGACAGTGTTATGGGAATCGTTTGGACTCTGTTCATTGCCTATTGTCTTCGAATCTGCACCTCCAGATCTCTGTATTTGGCGATCTTCTAGTTGTATTTTGGCGTTAGGTTGTTGTTGGGTACAGCAATGTAGATAGAAATTTTATTTGTTATTATAATGTCTGGTCTATTATAAGCAACTGTCTGATCCGTCAGAACCGCTTGGTCCTAATATAACTTGAACTAGATGTTCTTAAGAATAGGCTCCGGATTGTATTTGTAGTAAGGCACTTTTCCTATCTGCAGTAGGTTTAATTTATCTGCTAACTCTTAGTGGAGTATCTTAATCATGTCTTTCCTTATACGCACAAACGCCTGATATCCTCTAGTTACTAGGATTGTCACTAATGTTCGACAGCTATATCTACATTGTTCATTTTCTATTGAAGGATCTATAGTGATGAACTTCCAATAGTTCTCCGTCAAAATAACCTGGTCTTGGATAGCTAACAAGAAGTCCTTCGTTTCCTGAAACATCCGTCCTGAAATCAACCAGTAGTTCGACGCTGAGTTGTCGACATTGTCCTTATTAATCTCATTTGGATATAATATTTAGTAGTTATTATGACTATATTAATTGTATAAATTATTATTTAATGAACGATTGATTTTGAGACATATGAACCAGCTTTCAAATAGGCATCAAACAACAACATTAACGATTTTTTTATCAGTTAGATGATTGAAATATATACAAATTTGGCGCACAAACTTTACAGTTCTACGGCGGCCCGAGATACTGCTGTAGTTATGATGTTTGTAGGTACTGTATAATAAAACTCCCATAACAGATTTGAATTATATTGCAAAAGCAACTGAATTTCTGTGCTGAAGGTAACAATTCATTTAAATATTTTCAGTTTATAATGATAACGTAACTTATACAAATACGAGTACTTGTGTGAACAGTAAAATATGAAAAAATAAATCGTGACGAATGCATCATATGTCAAAAATCTATACCCAATCTACGTGTTATAAGCACCCCTAATGGATGAAATAAAATTAAAAAAGCTGCAAAAATTTATTACCGACTTAATTTAATTTCAGACTAAAACAAATAATAAATATTTAATTACTAGCTACTTTACGTGGCTTCGCCCGGTCGAGATTTTTTTATTTGACATTTTCGAATATGTTCGAAAAATCGACTGAGTTGATTTAAAACGACATAAATATTTTAAAATCCTCGCCAGAGGAATTTGTACCTAATTGTAATTGAAAAGTTACATCATATAGATTTTCTCATGTTCCTATGACTCCCGTGTTTTTCCGAATAGCAATTGTGCGATAAGCTTATTTTACCTTGTATTTGCTTTGGTATTAAAATAGTACATTTTATTTGGTAAGATAAATTTATAGTAGAATAGCAAATTTTGATTAAGCAATTGCATTATTCAAAAAGAAGAAGTATTTTAAAGAAGTTATTGGAAGCCACATCTCCTGCCACGCAACCAACTCGCGCGCGCGTCCAAACTGACCCTTAAATGAAAATATCTTAGCAAAAGAATGGATTAAGCATGTTCATCATGTCGCAAACTAAGTTTTTTGATTCCAGAAATACCGCTATTAACCATCCTAATGGTATTCTAGTTTAAAATGCCTATAAACAAATTACTCAACATTTTCGAATTAAAATTTAAACTCTAAACTAGTATAACTTTGTAATAAACAATCACTTATAAAGCCTCATTTTGAAGTTGATAACTCCACTTTTCAAATAGGCATTTGTAAAGCTTATTTCAGTGATTAGAAGCCATTCTATAAGTGAAAAGGCTTGAAGACCTCACAATTTTCTAATTTTTAATAGTACTTTTGCAATAACTTCACTTCATTTGGCATCATTTTATGTGCTTGCTAGTTGTAGATCATCTGAAAAAATTCAGTATGTATATTGTAAAAGTAGATTGCTACACTGGTATTTAAAAAGGCGTGAGACCACGCAAAGAGGCTTAAGATATGAGACAATTTAATCAGAGCAGAGCTGAATGCTAGTAGATGCGCCAGCAAGCAAAGTGCTGAGCTAACCTCTATGCCGAAGAGTAGGGGTGGGAAAAATTTAAGAGCGCTACTGCATCTAAGCAAGGTCGAATGCAGAGACCATCCACGATGTTGTCTGGACCTAGCTTTCAACTCAACTCTGGAAAAAAAAATAAAAACCAAATGCAATACCAAATACAAGAAGCTTGTGGATCAAAATAAAACTCGTATCGACTAGTTTTAATAAAGTTTTTAATTAAAATTAACATTGTAACAAATACACTGAGAGATTGTAGTATTCTAATCGGAAGGGTGGACTATAGCTTTCCGCCCGGTAGGATGAAATGGCCAGATAGGGAGGACCCCGAGGTTTTTTGAGGTCTAGACTGAGTCCTTCGTTGACACGTGCAAATTACTCAAAATCCTTGTTTCCAGATCCATCCCGGTAAAAAAAAAACCATAAGTGAAAACCTAGTAAAAGATACGGTACTCAAAAAAACAACAAAATTAGCAAGATAATTTTCGACTTTCCATCTCAGAATCCCAAAAATTTGGCAACTGAAAATTGAGCTGGAAGTCTGCAGCTGTTTCGGCCGAATCAAACCAGGAAAAAGTGAAAAATCAAAGCAAAATTGCCTCCATTTATAATCATGGCCCAGCTTACGCACTAATTGACTTCCGTTTTACGCGTTCAATTGCCACATGATGACACTGGGCAACAACAGTCGGCTGAAATGCATTTGTTAGTTAAGTCAATTCGTTAATCATTATGATTTTCCACTAAAAACAAAAATAAATCTAATAAATATCTCAGTAGTTATCTTTAAATTCAATAAATATATATTAATACATAAATAGGAGATTTCTGCAACCCAGTATACACACAATTCCATTCAAATGTAAATATAAATGGCACAGGAGAAAGGCAAGATCTATCTGAAATAAAAAAGGTAGCAGTAGGTTCGACATTGATAAGAAAATACCTTAGCACAGTGTAGTGAAATACCAAAGCAGGACAAAATAATTGTAAATAAAATTAATCGAAACTGTGCTTTATGAATACTTAAGTAAAATGATACTGTGTTGCTCATAACGACAGTATTGGCAAAATAAGGTTAAACTAAATGAATTAGCCATAGTGAACCTTAGCGCAAAATTGAACCGTGACAAGGCCCCTTGCTACGAAATAAAATTGAATTTTTGCGTGCTTCCGAAAGCCAGGACACGAACAGCTTGGTTTACGCAATTAACCACTAAAAAGTTGAGTGTTTCGTCCTTAGTCAACGGTGGTGGATTAGTCATTGGGTCCGCCATTGCCGTTTCCCAGACACCTTTTACGTGCTTTCTATTACTTGTAACTTATATATGAATCTATTTGGCGACGGAATCTATCGGTGAGATATGATCTTACAACACCACTCCCGCTAAGGCCACTGCTTTGTGTGGAATTAAAGATTGCATTGGATGCCCGAGAAATCGTTTGAAAATGACCCCTTTAGTTACCGTTGTCGTGAGTTCTATGGTAGAAACAACACCCTCTGCAGCGCCCTCAAACTGCAATAGTCCCCACCAGGGAAGCCATATTGTAAACATAGGTCCCTTGCTATGAACTACGATTGAATTATTGCGTAAATTTCCGAAAGCCAGGTCACGGATAGCTTGATTTGCACAGTTGATCACTAAAATTTTAATGTTTCGCCCTCGCTCAACGGCGGTGGACTCGTCAGTGAATACAGCGTTGCCTTTTCTGATACATGTTTCGCGTGCTTTCTATTACTTGGAACTTATATTTGAATCTACTTGGCGACGGAATCCATCGGTGAGATATAATCTTATAACACCACCTCCTTCAAAGCAACTGGTTTGTGTGGAATTAGAGATTTGCCTTTTAATCTGGGATTGCATGGAAAGCCAAATATGCTGTTGTGTGTTGGCTTCTTATGCTGAATTTATGTTCTTCTAGGCTTGCCGATATTCTTCTATATATGATTTACTACAGGTGCTACATGCGATGTAATATACGCCTAAATTTTCTAGATTAATTCTGTCCTTTGGTTTTTAGAGATAAACCAATTGTTTTGTGTGGTTTATGGGCTGTAGGTTATGTTTCCCGGACAACCGGCTTATTCTTTCTACTGTGCCTTTTACGTAAGGAAGTATGGTAAGTTGTCCATTTGCTGTAGATGGTTTTATTTCTTGCGTGGATTTTTGTTGCAATTTTATGGTAGGTGGTTTAGTAGCTATGTCGTTTAAGGACCCTTTTTACATGTGGTAGTTCCTCTTCTTCTCCCTCTTTGTAAGTTAGATAAAGGGATCTTAATAAAGAGTGTTTTTATAGAGGTATAGAACTTTAAGTTGCCAACACTTTTTTAACTGGCGGCCATTTTGTCAGCTGTCAAGTGATTTATTTTTAGTTTGGTTTGGCATTTCAACATGAATAGACTGACGCCTGAACAACGCTTCCAAATTGTGCAAATTTATTTTGAAAATCATGGTTCTGTTCGAAATACGTATCGCGCACTACGTCCATTTTACGGTCAACATAATCGTCCATCAGAGCAATTAATTCGATTAACTATGGAACGTTTTCGCACCACGTTTACTCTAAATGATAATACGCATCCACAGAGACGTCGTACAGTGCGTACAGAAGAAGTCATTGCTGCTATAGAGCGTAGCGTAGAGGAAGACCCGAATCAGTCTATCCGCCATCGTGCACATGATTTGGATATGTGTCCATTCATTTTATGGAAGATTTTGCGGAAAGATCTTGGTTTGCGTGCTTACAAAATCCAACTCGTGCAAGAATTGAAGCCACACGATCACCTAGCAAGGCGTAGATTCTGGGAATCGGCCCAAAACAAGATTGCCGTTGATCCCAATTTTCATAAGCGAATTTTGTTTAGCGATGAAGCTCACTTTTGTTTGAATGGATACGTCAATAAACAAAAATGCCATATTTGGAGTGATGATAATCCTCATGTATGTTGAGACACCGTTACATCCAGAAAACTGACTGTTTGGTGTGCTTTATGGGCTGGTGGAATCATTAGTCCGTACTTCTTTAAAAACGATGCTGGTCAGAACGTTACCAGTCAGTGGTGACCGCTATAGAGCCATGATTACTGACTTTTTTCGTTCATCAATTGAACAACCATGATGTGCAGGAGCTGTGGTTTCAACAAGACGGCGCAACATGTCACACAGCTCGTGATTTATTGAAGGAAAGGTTTGGTAACCGCATTGTTTCACGTTTCGGACCCGTGAATTGGCCTCCAAGATCGTGCGACTTAACGCCGCTAGACTATTTTCTGTGGGGATATGTGAAGTCGCTAGTCTACGCCGATAAGCCTGAAACGATTAATCACTTGAAGGACAACATTCGTCGCGTTATTGCCGATATACGGCCACAAATGTTGGAAAAAGTCATCGAAAATTGAACCTCCAGATTAGACTACGTCCGAGCCAGCCGTAGCGGTCATATGCCAGAAGTCATATTTAAATTATAATGCCAGAAGGTTATCTTTCGAATAAAGTAAATTTCATGTCAATTTAAAAAATTCATCTTTGTTTTATTCTATTTAAAAGTTCTATACCTCTATAAAAACACCCTTTATAAGGGTGAAACTACGCCCTACATTTATAAGGGATAATAGTGTAAATCAGCATTGAGGTACCTGTTCGTGTGGATGGCATATATATATATATATATATATATATATATATATATATATATATATATATATATATATATAGTATTTTAGATTATTAAATGCTTTCAGTTACATCTCAAATTAAAAAAGTTTCTTAACTAATCTAAATAAGTAATGTAAATAAATAAATAACTAGCAAATCTTAAAAGTTTTAGACTTTCCATTACTTCCAATAATTAATACGCTTTATTTAGGGAAAAACCGAGAACTACTTAACTATTCATTACTAAAACTTTCGCAAAAGGACATTGAGACTACGTGGGAAGAAAACTTCCGAGAAAGAGTCCCTAGGGCGAAGCACGCACAAACTTGGTGTGTTTTCCTATAACAAATGAAGGTGAGGCGGTCGGATTTCTGATAAAGATAACATCAAATTCGTTAATCTATAGGAACTATAGCTAACTATGTTGATGCAGGTACATAAAATCGGTATATACACTTAGATATGCACGATTGAAATAATATTGTCAATAGTTTAGGATATTCTACATAGAATGTCAAGTTGAGAAATATTTTTAAGCTGCTCTTTTATGTAAAGTACATCAAAACTTTTATGAAAAGTCACGCTCTGTTACACCAATTAACTTTAATTACATCATGATTGCTAAAATCTTAATAGAAAGTTTAGAAGTTTTAGGCGCTCCAGGAGTGAATTGAAAAACATATTTTTGAATTATTTGAAATAAAATGTGGATAGATCAATAAAAAAATTATTTATATAATGGAGAACTTACCTCTTGCTGAAAGTTTTATATTATAATCCGAAAAACGTCAGAAAAAAATTATAGATGGTTTATGTGAAATTAAATTAAGTGGGCGTTTTCAAAACTGTATTTAAAGTTCTTTTATTTTATTAAACGTTTAAAATGAATGAGCTGTCCAGACTGAGACAGATTAAATCTTTTTCAAACTCAATCTCACTTGTTTAGATTCTTGGGTTTTAATCTCTCCCATTTTTAACTGATTTTATAAAAAAGGAGGCTATCCTTAAATCGACCGCTATTCAGGGTATTCAAATTAGTGATGGCTGTATTGCGATATCGGAAACCATAAGTTATAGAAAAATGATTAAATAGAGATAGTGTTAGAAAATTCTGTTAGTAATCTATTCATGCTTGCTGCGAGCTTATATTTTAAATTGGTAACAACGGCCATAGAGTAACTTTTGCATCAACTTCTTAAGATTTTGTTGAATTTAAATTAGTTAGGAAAAACTTTTTTTATGCTTTCCAAAAACGTATCACACTTTAGTGAAAATTATAGTTAAAGCAGCATAAGATAATTTATATGAATATACTGTTCGATAAAAACTGCAACACCTGAATATTAAAACACTGAGTTTACTAACAAAGTGAAGGCTTTTTTTTGTAAGGTCCAAACCATTTTTATTAATGAATATCAAAAATAACATAAAATGAAATGTTCGAAAACGTAATAAAATATTTCTCCAAACTAATAAAATGATAAACATAATGCTAATTTATTTCAGAAAATTAAAAATATGAAGAACTGAACTTATCGAAAGCGTAAAAAAAGTACAGTAGTAATCAAAATAAAAAAAAAAATAAAATTTTTATAAAGAAAAGTGAAGCCACTGCTAAAAGCGCGCTAAAAAATTAAAAATACCCATAAATTTTTATTTGAAATTGAAATTTTTAAAGTCGGCGCCAAATTATTTCTAAATGAAATAAATAACTACTAACATATACAAACTACGGTAAGAAAGCAATTATAAATAAAATATTTTAAATCTCTTTACGCGAATCACATTTTTTCAGGTATTAGTTTGGCACCAACTTCAAAAATTTCAATTTCATATAAAAATTTATAGTTATTTTTCACTTTTGAGTGCACTTTTAGAAGTTGGTGCAATTTTTTTTCTATAAAAATTTTATTTTTGGATTTCCAGTTTTAAATTCATCATGATATCCATAAATTATTTGAACTAAGTACCATTCGAGATTAATTTATCTTGCAATGATTTCAAGCTAGCAAAAAAGTACCAATTTTATCCAAAGTTGTAAATCACCCTAAAATGAACCACCAATAATTCTTTGATTCCTAGAGTTCTCCAAATACCAGTGAAATTGTGTGAAACAAATATTTAATCTCTCATAGTAAATCCACTATCTTAAATTTCAAATTATTTTAGTTTGGTAATATAGGCTCCAGAACCTTCCAACATCGTTATTTAAAGAACTTGAGACGTTAATTTCTTGGCCGAATATATTTTATATTGCATATTGAGAGCCCCAAGAACCCCGCAATATCAATTTTAGACAAAATCGGAAAATATAAGTTTTCAATCCCTCATGTTATATCTTATCAACCTAATAGTTGTAAAAAAACCCCGTAATACCAAGTCTGGAAAAATGCGAATAAGGTAAAATTTCCAACCCACCATATTGGATTCGTCATACTGAATCCTGAAAAAAAATTCCATAATTTACACCCTCAAGAACCCTCTGTGCCAGTTTTGGAGAAAATAGAAAAATGTAAAATTTTTAAGACGCCATATTGAATCCGCCAGATTGATATTTTAAAAAAAAATATTTTAAATTCGTCATTAACACTAACAAAAATCCCCCTATACTGATTTAAGACAAAATCGATAAGTAAGAAATCTTTAATTCGCTATCTTAGGTCCGTCATATTTAATTTTTTTTAAATAATTTCTGATTCGTAATATGTGATCCCAAAAACTCACCCATTTCATTTTTGAAAAAAAAAATCGGACAAAATTAATTTTTCTATCCGCCATATTGGATACTCCATATTGAATGTTTTAAAAATAATTTTAGATTCATTATGTGCGACCCCGAAAACTCCTTCATACCATTTTTGGAGAAAATCGGACAAAATTGATTTTTTCGTCCGCCATATTGGATGCGCTATATTGAATTTTTTAAAAGTATTTTGGATTCGTTATGTGCAACCCCGAGAATTCTCCTACACCAAATTTGGAAAAAGTCGGACAAACTTAAATTTTTTTACCGCCATTTTGGATCCGCCATATTAAATTTTTTAAAAATAATTTCGTGTTCGTTGTGTACGGCCCCGAAAATTCCCTCATACCAATTTTGGAGAAAATCGGACAAAATTAATTATTTTGGCCGCCCTATTGTCAGCGCCGTCTTGGATTTTACGGCACCAATTTCGTTCAAAAAAATATGGGACGACCGCAGCAACTTCCTGAATATAATGTAAAAAATTTCGTTCAGGAACCACGAAAAATGTTTGGCTAGGTCTATGCGATAATAATAAATTCATCAACATTGTTTTGCTTCACCATCTCTTTCAGTTCTAAAAAGCATACGAAGTTATCATTTGCACTTCTATCACTTTCATCACTGATAATTGAACCGAGATTATATGGATATTGTGCTTTGCTTGTCAGCCTTTAATATCAAATAGATATTCTGCAGTTTTGAAGCTTCAAAAGATCAGAAATAAGTGACGAAACTAACAACATACAATCTTTTACCTAAAAATTTTTTCACGTGTTTGTAAAGTAAAACGAACGTTTCAAAACTGTAAGAGCTTTGTCATCCTAAATTTAAAAAATAAAAGATTTTCTTTTCATGAATAAATTGGAAAACTGATTTTGAAAGATTAATTTTTAGATGACTCTGTATATGACAGTCTCAAAAAAGTATAATCCTAATATGGTGTGATTATTATTCATTTGTCACGATTAAGATTTTACCTTAAATTTACTATGGTTAATATGGTTAATTTTACCTTCTTTTTGCTAATATTCACTTTTTGGGCAGCACTATATTGTTGTCATTAAACATTTATCATTTCTCCTTCGTATAAGAGACTAATATCGTTGCATTTTTTGGGTTCTACTGCTTTTTGAGCCATTCCAAATTTTACTCCCTTGCAAATTTTCTTCCCAACTTAATTATTTTCTTTATCATTCAGTGATTTGCCTATAAGAAATACAACCCTAATTTAATTCCATTCCAACATGATTTTTTAGGTCGGCGACTCTATGCCACTGTTTTAGGTTGTTTATATTTAAATAGAATGTTATTTACTTTTTTATAAGATATCATTTTTTTTGTGCTGATTATTTCAAATGAAATTGTTACATTTATCTATTTTAGTTACAGTTTTCCGGATTTTTATTTGAAGTATTTTCAAGGGTGTATTTACCTTTTTGTTGGGGTTATGTGACCTTTCCAGCTGACGTTTAGGCAAATTTTCATTCTTATAAGCAGTTGCATGTTGGGTTGCTATTTCTGTGGTAATTTTTGGGAGGAAATTTGGATGAGTAACTAATACCGTGTTGCTAATGGCTGAGGGAAAATTCTTGTTTCTTGTTTTAGGGATAAACAATGAAGTCCTATGATTTTGAGTTGGAAATATCAACGACTTATTAGTTAGCAATGCTGTTTAAGCCCAATATTTTGAGCTGTCATTTCTTTTGTCGAATTGCTACTTGTTTAAGGTTCCTTTTGTCTCGCGCACTATGTTGAGGGAAAAAGAAGTTCATACAGCGCACTTTTCGAGCATCGTATAAAATGGCGAGAATTTATCTGTCAATGCTACTTTTTCCTGTGAATTATTAGAAAAGTGAGTCAAGAAATTTCCATCCCGTTATATTGCCGCCATCCTGCGGATTTTCGATGGAGAGTTTCGTTTTGTCATTAGGGATATAAACAACATAGATCCACCCTCTGGACATAAGAACAGTCCAGCTCCACCCTCAGGGACTTCAACAAGTGCAGAGCCTTCAGAACACCGATTTGAGTAAATAAAGAGTAGATTTAATATTGACATTAACGAGTTTCATTTATCACGCAGTGTCTTGTCCTTTGCTTAAGTGTGTTACCTTTTTTTTTCATTTTTTAAAATTTTGTGCAGCAAATTAGAGAGCTTAGTTGAACGCTAGGCCCAAGCAAGGGGGTTTCTGAGTTTACCCGGCCAAAAATTCAGTGGCGTCTTTTAAAAAAAATACCCACCCCTACTCTACGGCATAGGGGTTAGCTTGGCACTTTGCTTGCTGGTGCGGCCTCTTGCTTTGAACTCTGCTCTGCTCGCACGAAACAATCTTTATTAGCACCTTAAAATAAATACCAGTGTAACACCTTTCAATATTTTCGTTTCCCAAACTAAAGTCGAAGTCTCCAAAAAATCGTGTTTCACCTCTAAGACACTTTTTGCTAATAAAAATTGGAAGTCATCTTTGCGAAATATTTAAGTATATCAAAGAAACCAGCAGTTTTTTAAAACTTTTTTTTTTGTTTGAAATTTTTTCTTTAAAATTTTACATTTAAAAGAACCAAATTTACATTACACCTAAGAAAAAAGGGGATCCATATGATACATCACAACAAATACCAATTGTGGTTCCTTTTTCTTTACACGTGTAATTCACAAAATTCTTAAGATATTTATATCGCACAATATCGTATTCTAAAGTCTGGAAAGGTTCAGTTCTGAAACTGTTCTATACAACTCAACCTCCAATGTTTGAAATACTTTGGAGGAAGTTTAGTAATATTAATGAGCACCAAGAATGTTTCGCGAAATATGTTAACCTAATAACACAATCCACATTCAGCAATATAAAGCATTATTTGTTTTACACTTGCCTGCAAGGTTTGAGAAATTTACATTGTGTATATATAGATATTTATTTAGGTAGAGACTCAAAAATCTATCAATATAATTAGGTTCGTACAAGTTTCCAAAATGTATTGTTTTATATTACTTATAATAGTTAATTTGTGAGTATTTCAAATAACCTCAAAAAATGCGACAATATTTAAAAAAAAATGGTGCTACTTATTAAAGTAGTAAAAAAAGTTTTACTGGTAATGATATGTTACTTAATTCTAACAAAAAATGTTTCATAGTTACTAATCTATTAGACAATTTACATTTTATTTATAGCACAAGTATTATACGTCTTTGTCAAATAATAATATTTGTTGTACAGTTCACATCAAAAGTCTAAGCTTGGCACTATTTTTTTAAAAAAAAATCCTGTATAATATCACTACATACAAAATCAAGAAAATAAGTGCACCAAAGCAAACAAATCATACGTTTTCGAAAACTATTACAGATTTATTCAAATTTCAAATTCAGATTCAAAAATTTATTTATCTAAAAGATCACAAAGTGGTATAGGACAAATAAGAAATCAATGTAAATATAAGAGTACAGATTTTATAAAAAAAAAAGGCTTGATAAATGAATAAATTCCTGAAGGCTATAAATATAGCCAGCATTTAAAAACATTTTCAGCCAGATTCACTAAGAAGGTTTAATATTTAAACTAGACCTATTTGCTATGAAAAATAGATCTTCTAGTCGGCCAGTTTTTGTTGTTTATTATATTGTGATAATTTATATTAGAAATGTCAACAAATAAATGCTTATATAGAAATATTAAGGATAAGAACCTAGCTATAAAGTCTTGAAATATATAAGAGAAAGAGTTGTATCCCGAAACTAAAAAAAATTCCCCATTTTTGTTGATTTAGAAATAAAAGAATATACCTTAAAAGGCATTTCCATTTCTAGTGCTTTACTATTGATAGTTTCAGTTCAGCTATTATATATGTACAGACTAGGAGGGAAACGAAACTTATACTCTCTAAAATATTGCCTACAGGAATAAGGCTAAATATGAGATATAGAAATTTTGTTTGTCCAATAAATACTTTGTCACTATTTGTGTCCAATCCCCACTAGATAATATTATAACTAATATGTGAACAAAGAATAGCAAAATATATATTCAAAGTAGATTATATCTAAAACTGAACTCAGCAGCGAAATACCATCATAACTCCGATTTATTTTTCACTTACCTAATCCACATTTCCATCTAATAAATGTATATATATATATATATATATATATATATATATATATATATATATATATATATATATATATGTTTATGCGGCTTTCACGGATTCCTCCGTGTGAGTTGCAATAGCAGTGGATACATCCACATTATGCCGTTGTAGTGCTGAAATCACATTCAGCAAACGTACAACCATATGCAACTCCGTGAATAAGTAAAGTAAAATGCAAACTGTAAATGCAAACTTCGTTCCATCATATCCTTTCCGTGTTGGAGGTTGCACAGTTTGAATAGATTGCTTCAGAACACAATCCATCCAATTCCACCACCATCGAGATGATGGCCTACCTGTACCACCATACCGAGAAGAAAGTCAAAACTTGACCTCCCCGCTACAGTGATACGGCAGAGGCACATGTTTCGTCTCTACTAGACTCATCAGGGTACCGACATGCACCTGGTTGTGCAAAGGACAGATCAGAAGAAAGTATGCAAATACTGAACGCGGTTTCGCCGACCTCCCGCCGGATGGCGTATACATGTTTATGCGGCTTTCACGGATTCCTCCGTGTGAGTTGCAATAGCAGTGGATACATCCACATTATGCCGTTGTAGTGCTGAAACGGCATAATGTGGATTTAACAGCCTTAGATCCGCAGACGATATAGTTGTCTTTGCCGCAGACTATGTGGAATTTAGTTACAAGCTTAAAAAAATAGATGCTAGAAAGTTCAACCTAGAAATGAACGTCACAAAAACCAAACAGAAACGATAAATATAGATCGATACCAAGTAGAAAAGGTTGAGTCATATGTTTATCTAGCTCAAGAAGTAATAATGAAAAAAAAACTCTAAACCCATAGAATACAATTGCGATGGGCTGCATATTGTAAAATGGAACACGTCTTTAACTCCAACCTTTCCCTGAAACGAAAAACGTTTACATGGAATGCATTCTCTTCGTAAGAATATGGGGCAGCGAAACATGTGTTCCGACCAAAAATATAATAAACAAATTGAAAGTACACCAAAGATCAATCGAGCGAAGAACACTAGAAACCATACGATCAATGAGTGAATAAGAAACTAAACTAAAGCCGTAAACGTAGCAAGGCTAATTTGCACTCTAAAATGAAACTAGGCTGTTGATATACGAAAGTAAGAAAAGCACCGACAGACCACAACAACGTATGGTAATATTAAAGTGGATATCTGGAAGAATATGAGAGAGATCTATATTCAAAGGATAGAAAATGGCTAGGAAGAGAAACTAATTTTAAAACGACCGTGGATCTTCATAGTTTCAGTTACAGAGAGGCATGGCAAACTTTGATATTAATTTAGTCTGGTAAGGCCTTTCTTTGTCCATGACGCTATTGCTCTATAGGTTATATAAATTTAAGTAATCCTCTGTAAAGTCTTACAGTTATTTTTGAATTTTAACCTCTATTTTCCCCACAAATTCTTTTATTGGCCTATATCAATTGTAACCTACTACGTGACTGTCTGAGTATGGTTGTTGCTTATCCATTATTAAGCTTCTAGAAAGAATGGTCTCCCTTTCTTATTATGCTTAAAATTTGTGAGTCCTGATATGACCCTGTTTTCTGTGAATGTCTCATAATTTGTTGTGTATTCTTCTTATTTATTTTTCTAATAATATGTTATGTATTATATAACTCTTTTAGGTTCATCCATATCTACAACAATAATTTCCGAATGGCAGAATACACTTCATAGTGTTACTTTGTGTTTCTAGTTTGTACGGTTTTAGGTTTATTTTCTACGAGTTCATAATTTATTTAATTAATTTTACATTTTGTTAATTTTCTCATGAGACATAGATGAGAGAAGGTCTAGAACCTTTTAGCAAATTTTATTTCCTTATCTTCAATATGGAATGCCTATGATAGAAGGTCTAGAAATCGCCAGATTACTCCTTTTTTTATTTTTATTACATCAAGTAGTATGGAAATCCTTCTAGGAAATTAGAGAATCTTTTGGCATCGGCCAACAGGGTATATAAAAGGTCCAGATAGGCTTTCATGCACAGTTTAGTTTGAGAGTTCGTCAATCCAACTTGCATTGTTTGACAAGTATCAGAATTGAAGTGTTAGTAAAAGGTTTTAAAGCAAAACAGTAGTGTATAAATACCGGCCGCCCGGAACAAATTGGTGTCAGATGTGGGATCAAATCCAGGAGAGGTTAGTTTAGATTTAAAAAATTAGAGAAAAAAGTGAATTGAAATTGTATGCCAGTAGAAACTAGAAGACAGAACGCCAAAATGGATGAGTAACTTCAAACTAGTTTAAATCAGATACTGACGATGATACAAGATATGAGAAAAGCCAAGATAATGTGAGACTAGAATTGATGACACTAAAGACAAACCAATATGATATGAAAAAAGAATTAAAGACAAACCAAAAATTGAAAAAAGATGTTAAGAAAAATCAAGAAAGTATGAAATAGGAACTTAAGACAAGGCAAGAAGATATGAAACAAGAACTGAAAGAAGACATTAGAAAAAAATCAAGAAGATATGAAGCGCATAGAACAAGAAATACAACAGAAGATCAGCAAAATTAGAGAAGATGTAGATAGAGAAGTACAACATGTGGTGACCGGAAACAGATTTAACAATTACATTTGCAAATTGGAGACGATGTATATTGAGAGATGCAACATGAGGTGACGGGAATTCAGAAACAGGTGCAACAATTACATTTGCAAATCGAGAAAGTAGCCAGTACAGGTAGATGGTGTTCCTGCAACTAGTGTGATGAAGCCACCTACTTCGACGGCAAAGTACCTTGGCTTACCTATGTCCGTTTATTCGAAACTGCTGCCACCGGCAACCGGAGAAGGCACGTGCTCTTATTCTAGCGCTACGACGTGAAGCTATAGAGGTTCTACGTAACATTCCCGAAGAAAAACAGAATGATTACGAGTTTATTGTTACTTCTCCGGAGATGCTTTATGGGGAGACCCACCTCCAAGAAATTTGTAAGGCCCAACTCCAAGGAAGAAGACAAAAATACAACGAAAGTCTACAAGAATATGAGGCTGATATAATGAGGCTAATAAATTTGACTTACTTAACATATCCGGAAGAAATAAAGCAAGATTAGCAATAAATAGTTTTGTCAAATATTACGTGACCCGAAGACAAGTCAAACTCTAAGAATGACTCAATTAAAGAAATATTTCGAGGCTCTTGTTTAGGCCTTTTAGTTTGAAACAGCCAAACAGACTTCAAGGAATCAAGAAAAAATCGTATGAAGAGTCAACAAAAACACGATCTTTCGTATAAGAAATAGAATTCATTATTGTAAGTGTTCAAAAAGGGCATATACAAAGCCAATGTACTTGCAGTACAGTTGCTGATGGAGATATTGATAGCTATTGGCTTCATATTGCTAATATAGGTGGTGAAGTTCAAAGGAACGACTTGGAGAAAGTCGTTGCTCCTTAGAGTGAACTTAAAGAAGTCTGGTTTAGTACCAGTATCCCCTGTTTTCAATTTGCTTTTTACAAAGATAAAATCCGTAATAATAGGCTTATTGGCCTATAGTTCTTCTGTGGCCTGTATAGCTCATGTCCTCTTCTCATATATCAGGATTGCTATCGCGGTCTCTTAGTCTTGTGGTATTATTCTTTGGTGAAGTCATAAATTAAATAGAGATTTTAGTTTTCTTATTAACTAACTTCTCCTTCCCTTCATGATTTCAGATTTGATGTTATCTTCGCCTGCTGCCTTTTTACTTTTTATTTCTCTTAAGGCTCTTTCAATTTCGTTCTGTTCCATGTTGGGCAACTTTTCAGAGCCAAGGTTACATATTCTGTATTTTTCGTCTTTGTTTCTCTGATATTTGCGTTATTTACGTTTGACTTACACGGATCTGAACAGAATATTTCTGTTATTTGTAATATCTGTTTTCTATTATCTATTATATTTTCCTGTCTATCTCTCAGCTTGCTAATTTCTTTTATGTTTGTGTTTTAATTTTTAAATACATTCACACATCCGTCTTTACTCTAATTTTATCTTGTTTCTCTTAATAATTTTCCATATCCGGCTTTGCCATTTTTCTGACTGTTTTAATAAATTTTACTTATCCCATTGTATTTATTTTGTGTTCTTTGACTTGCTTTCTTTTACTCGACATATATTTAAAGATGGCAAAATCAGATTCATTGACCAAAAATTAAAGTAATGTAAAGAACACATTCACTTTTGTAAAAGGAAGATAACACACAGTACATTAATCCACTCCAAAGTACAGTTTGATAAGATATTTAGAATGCACATACTCATTTGAGAAAGGGATTTTTGATGGAATATCCTATAGCCTTCGAATTACAAAATAAAATTAACACTGAATTACACAATATCACTTCTTCATTAAAAAATCATTATACAGCTTTACCAAATGTAATCTAGTAAGGGTATTTTATCCCTTAAGCTGAGAGCTCAGCTTGTAAAGTTGCCTTAAATGTTTAATAAAGCTACCTGAAGTAAGAACGGTTTAGTAACTGAAAATAATAGTCTTGGTTAGTGAAAGTGCATATTTAAAAATATTTCCACTATAAGATGATACAAATTAATTCAGAAAGAAGCACATATATTTAAACGTGTCATTTTTTATACTTTGACGATATATTTTACAGCAAAAAAGCTAGCCGATCAAAAAAAAAACATTTTTTTAATAAATAATTAGATTGAAATTTTTGGCAAATGAAAACACTGATACTTTAATAAAATATTAAAACACTTCCAAGAAATTGGGAATGTTTTCAAGAAAAGAAAAGTAAGGGGTTCTTGACTTCTACCTTTGCTTGAACTTTAAGTTCATTGGAGTTTCAAAAGATGTAATCCTGTAAAGAGAAAATTTAAATTCTGGAAATACGTTTTTATTTCATTATATTAAAAATACATCAAAATATTATTATGTTTTCGGTTAAAATTCTTTTTAACAAATACTTTTTGAAAATATCTGTAAATATATTTAGAAAACAAAATAGAATTTCACACGATTCTTAACCATTTAATGATATATTCATGATATATTCCGAGTACTCAAAATTTGGATTACATCAACGTTCGAAATCAATGTTATAGAATTTGATGATTTAAAATGCTTTCTCTCGTGTTTTTCAAGGTTTCTTTTTTTCCTTTTTTTCCCTTTTGACCGTAGCTTCCAAAGTGCTTCATAGGTTGCCAATTTATTTTGGTTAAGAAGGTCTAATCGATGCCCGTGGCAAATAAAAAATATTAGATCTTAATGAAAATTTATTTTTTTTAATAGTTTAAGTGAAATTACGGAATTTCAGTTAACTTTACCGAATTAATTTATAGGTATTTAATTTTTAAAAATGTAAAAATTTGTACACTGTTTTGTGGAAAATCAGGATTTTCGCACTTTCCTTTGAATTATACTACCATTTTTCGAGTAAATGAAGCAACGTGAGATCAACTAAGATATCAATAAAAGAAATGATATAAAATATAAGATTGAACTGCAATAAATAAAGTCGAAACATTTGGCAACGTTCTATGAGGCCGCACTTCAGATCTTTGATAACATTCAATAAGAAAACTTACTAACTATTGTGATTTATATATATATATATATATATATATATATATATATATATATATATATATATATATATATATATATATATATATATATATATACATATACATATACGATGGGTATTAATTTTTCTTTTGAAAACATTTCTCAAATTTTCACAATATTAGTTTACACAGTTAAATTAATTCAATAATATTTTTTTATTGAAATTTAAAATTTGTCATAAAAATTAAACATTTTACTTCTTTAATATTGCAGTTCAAATATTTTTAAGTACCTACGTAGGCTTTAATTATTTATAAAAATTAATCATCAGTAAAATTGTTACTATTTTTTTTCTTGTAAAACATTTTTTGGTTTTTTTATAATAATTTTTAAATTTTTCAGCCTAAATATGACACTTGTTTTTCTCCAACATTTTTTGACAATAGTGATTTTATTCCTACTGTAACAACCGGTTATAAATGCCTTTTCTATTATTTCTAATGAAATGCCAATTTTTGTAATAAAAGTAGCCGACACTTACAGCTAGATTCACTAACATGATTTAAAACCATCCCAAATTAACAGCAGAAGGCTTAAACTGACAAGAGCAACAATAAGTCAAGCAAGTCTTAAACCCTAAAAATACTAGCATAAAGAAATCATTTTGTTTTAATATTAAACTGACAACAGTGAAGAACTTTATTTATTTTCGAGATACAACTACTCCTCTTACATATTTCAAGTCTTTATCGCGAGGATTTTATCTTTAATATCCCTAATAAGTGCTTTTATTTGTAGACATATATAATATAAATTATGACAATGTCAGTAAGCAAGACAAAAGTGGCCGACTATAAGATTTAAATTTCATGGCAACTAGATCGGATTTAAACCTTAAATCTTCTTAGTGAATCTGGCTGTTAGGTTTTAATTTCATCAAGCTGATTTTATTTTTTTTCCACTGCTGGATCAGTTTGTTTTCAGGAATATTTATAGTTCTTTTTGCATTTGTTTTAATTGATTCTTTTCCACTCCTATATATATATATATATATATATATATATATATATATATATATATATATATATATATATATATATATATACAGGGTGTCCAAGATAAGGATCCTAAGCATGGGGATCTCGGAAACAGTTGGAGATACGAGGTCGGTTAAATTAGAGAAAAGTTGCGCAATTTAATGCTAAATTAAACGCAGTTAAAAAAATTTAAAAATTTCAAACGCTTCCGGAGATTTCCGGAAAAAAACGAAATTTGGCTAAATCGTTTTTAATTTTTGCAAGCCTACAAAAATTAAAAACGATTTTGCCAAAATTCGGTTTTTTCCGGAAATCTCCGGAAGTATTTTGAATTTTTAAAATTTTTAAATTGCGTTTAATTTAGCACTAAATTGCGCAACTTTTCTCTAATTTAACCGACCTCGTATCTCCAACTGTTTCAGAGATCCCCATGGTTAGGATCCTTATCTTGGACACCCTGTATATATATATATATATATATATATATATATATATATATATATATATATATATATATATATATATATGTATTATATTGGATCCTATTTTTTTATCTTGTTTATATGCTGTATTGTGTCCACTTGTGTACTTCTTATTTAAAGTTTGAACAGCTGATCCATATTATATTTTTATTTTTAATGCAATAGGAATGTCCAACCTGTTATTTATTGATATATAGATGCTTATTTATTTTATTTTTTATTTATTTTATTTTTTATTTATTTTATTTTTTATTTATTTTATTTTTTAGTTATTATTTTACATTTTCATTTTGTTAAAAATATCTAATTTTTATGTATTTGCATATATGCAAATGCAGCTAACCTGAACTAACTTGAACTAAAGGGTTTTGCTTATATTTGATTGAGAAACTCGAAGTTTGTTCATTGTAATAATAATTATTTAAATTCAAAGACGATTTCTAGGATTTTCGTGTAAATAATATGAGTATCTGTATCGTCTAGTTATCAATTCTCCAGAAATCTACTTTTTGACGACGTTAATTTTTCGTATAAATATAATTTCTTACGATATGGATCGATATCAAATATCGATACTTTTAAGAATATCCCACATCGCTATTCTGAAGATTTGTGTTTGTCTTTTTCCGAGACCGAAAACTTTTATGACGCTATTGTGGACTTTCATTTTGGTTCTGGATCTCAGTGATGTGTTCGACTGGCAATACCAGAGAAAGTTAAAGAGTGCATAATTAGGACAAGTTATGCTTCAATGTCTACCATTTTTAATATATTCCTAACTTTATATTTTAACAATTAATGAAAACTCGTCCATATATCGATTGCGGAAATAATAATTCTTGATAAATTACTTACGTAGAGGTCCTCATGTTTCTAAATTCAACAGAGCAGATGTTACTGTTTGTTGTGAATAAATTGGCCACAATAAAACATTCAATTCTCGGCAAATTCGAACTATATACTTTAATAAATCCACTTTCCTTCACGTGAAAATTCCTTAGAATCGTTTTCAAAGGGAAAAGTAAGCAAATTTCGAAGAAATTACATGAAAATTACTATAAACGTAGGGATCACGAATGTGACATAAAACCAAAAAATTTAAATGCCAAGTTCGTGACAGCGAAGACGTTGGCAATTTTCTTTAGAATAATTATCAAATGATCAAAGTGAAAAAGTGAAACTGATAACAATGTTCTTTTGAATATGAAGTGATAGGCCTGAAAGTAATAATGACCGAAAAGAATAACCGTATTAGAACGGAGTGCTAGCGATGACGCTAGTATGGAGTGACATCATTCACTTTGATTGATGTTCGTTGTCACGTGACTCGAAGGAGGTTTAATTACTACTTTATTATTAAATAAAAGTAAAATTCCTTAAAAATAAAGAAAAATATTGTGTTTCTTAGAATTTCTATTGTGGAATCTACCGTTTCGCGACAAAATTTTATTTTTATTTGAATACAGTCAACATTCCAATTTGCCATTATCTTTCCTTTGTACTATTACATCGAGAAAGGAAATAGCACCCCTTGGTTCAAATCCTTCGGACAATCGTAGGCGAAACGTCGAAGAACCATGATCTTCTTGACTTGACTTGGCCAAAGCCGTGAAAACTTTCCTTCTTTGTAAAACTAGCTACTCCAAAAATCCGAAAAAATACATCATATATATTAATACAATTACAACAGTAATATGAATCGTTCCTCGATGTCATAACACACCGGAACCCTAGGAATTTCCCTGATTTGATTATTGAGTGAAATAATAAAACATAATACAATAGATTTTGCAATATTAAATTAAATACACACATTATACTCTTTAGTTATCGAAAGATGTTACATTACAACAAAAACAATTTGTAACAAATTTAGATAACAAACTATCAGAATGCGATTGCAAAACAGGTAGAAATAATAGGTTTATTTGTCAAACAAACAACTGCTATCTACTACACGAGTAACAGACAACAACTAATATTCGAAAATAATAGCCACTCCATTTGTAGCGCTTAAAATAAGCTCTGGTGCATAAATTGTTCCAGAAAGTCAAATGGAATTATTATATTTTACAATGTAACATGATAACCCTTTCAGACAAGTTCCGTAACTCAATATTTCATTTAAATATGATACGTAATGACGGAATAACACATATATTTAAAGTTACTGATCATTCTTACATAATTAATTGCCAGCATATACTAAGAAAAAAATTTGAGTAGTATAATTTTCCTTTTTTGATTCAAAACTGTTTACTACTTTATTACTAACTTGTGAGAGAAGTTATATACAGGGTGAGTCAACGATTGGATGAAGTAGGTTTGTGCCTTTTCGGTGAAATTAACAAAGAAACTATATTTATTGTTTGATACAGTTTATTTTTACGCAGATTTTAAAAATATTTAGGACTCTACAGGGTGAGCCAAAAAACTAGGACATCATGAAGTTGTATTTTTTTAAATAGAACACCCTATATACGAATCGTATTTCCGATTTAGCTTATAATTTTAAATCTTTTTTATTAAGCGTTTACTATAACAAAACTTTATAGTTTCTGAGATAATTAAGTTTAAAGAAAAAAAGTCACATTTTCAAGCATCAATTCAATCCTAAATAACGTTTTCAATTTTGTGACAAATATATTCAAATTTGGAATTTAGCAAGGCCAAGGACAAATTAACATAATTTTTACCTAATATTTGCAATAAAAGCTACAGGGTGTTGAACACATCGGCTCAAATTTGAACAAGTTTAAATGAATAAATATCTTTTTTTTTTAAATGGTACACCCTGTATATTTTCATGTTATTTAATAGAGTAGTAAAAACCCTAAAAGTTTTGTTCAATATATTCTATACCTATTGATAATAGTTTTTGAGATATTTCAGTTTTTCTTATTTTCCATACTTTTTTACAGAAATAGTCTTCATTATCATAGTAGCCATGGCAAAAACAATGTAAAAGAACATTTTTCTGTGTGTCAAATTTATAACCGCAATCGCTTCTTTTGGTTTTTATGTAGTGTAATTTGGTTTTTTTTGCATTCATCTTATATTGTAAAATGAATTTTCCAAAGAATGAGTTAATAGATATGATTTATACAATAGGAGAGGCTCAAAAAAATTGCCTTCTTGCTCAAAGAATTTACAAAATGAAGTATACTGATCGACGCCAGCCTAATCCCATACTTTTCAAAACTTAATGCAAAGATTTAATTCTTCTGGTACTGTTGATTATCCAAAATGTAAAGTGGTCAACAAACCAGTAACTAATGAAGAAAAAGAACTACAAGTATTGTTAAATGTTCAGGAAAATCCTTATATTGGTAGCCGTCAGTTAGCAGCATTATGTGAAACATCACAATCCACCGCTATTCGTACTACTAAGAAATATAGGTATCATCCATATCACATGGAATTACACCAAGAATTGCATAGACAGGATTTTGAAAGTCGTGTAAACTTTTGTCGTACAATAAATGCGGAGATTCAATTAAATCCAAATTTATTATGCAAGGTAATGTTTAGTCATGAAGCTACTTTTAGAAGTAACGGTGCCGTAAATAGACGCAACATGCATTATTATGCCACAGAAAACCCATTTTGGATTAGAGAGTTACAACATCAAAACCACTGGTCATTAAATGTTTGGTGTGGTATTCATCATAATCGAATTATTGGACCCCACTTTTTTAATGAACCACTAAATGGCCATAGTTACCTGAACTTTCTACAAGAAGAACTACCCCAACTGCTTCAAGGTCTCGATAGGGATGAGCTCGACAGTATGTGGTTCCAGCACGATGGTGCGCCTCCGCATTACCATCGTGAAGTTCGTGCGTTTTTGGACCAACGATATCCGCAAAAATGGATTGGACGTAGGGGTTTCATTGAGTGGCCACCAAGGTCTTGCGACATCACCCCATTAGATTTCTTCCTATGGGGTTATATTAAAAATAAGGTGTATGTTAATCCACCAACAACAGTGGAAGATATGCGAAACAGGATTAGGGATACCTGTAGAACAATAACGCCACTAATTTTGTACAGGGTCCGAGAAAATCTGCAAAAAAGAGTAAATTTGTGCATTGCACAAGAGGGTCGTTTATTCGAACACTTATTAAAAAGAAATAATTAATCTCAGTATTTAATAGGTAATTTTTTTGTTTCAATTTAGTATAAAAGTAAATATGTATTTGCCTTGTCGTTATTGTTGTGTTAATTTTTTCACATAATGTTTAATTAAACTATTGCCGTTGTAATATAACGAATAATGTATTTCATCATATTTAACCACATTCTGTTTGTTTCTGTAGTTTCTTTTTATTATTTTACATGGCTACTATGATAATGAAGACTATTTCTGTAAAAAAGTATGGCAAAATATCTCAAAAACTATTATAAATAGGTATAGGATATATTGAACAAAACTTTTAGGGTTTTTGTTACTCTATTAAATAACATGAAAATATACAGGATGTACCGTTAAAAAAAAAAGATATTTATTTATTTAAACTTATTCAAATTTGAGCCGATGTGTTCAACACCCTGTAGCTTTTATTTCAAATATTAGGTAAAAATTATATTAACTTGTCCTTGGCCTTGCTAAATTCCAAATTTGAATATATTTGTCACAAAATTGAAAACGTTATTTAGGATTGAATTGATGCTTGAAAATGTGACTTTTTTTCTTTAAACTTAATTATCTCAGAAACTATAAAGTTTTGTTATAGTAAGCCTTCAATAAAAAAGATTTAAAATTATAAGCTAAATCGAAAATATGATTCGTATATAGAGTGTTCTATTTAAAAAAATACAACTTTATGCTGTCCTAGTTTTTTGGCTCACCCTGTAGAGTCCTAAATATTTTTAAAATCTGCGTAAAAATAAACTGTATCAAACAATAAATATAGTTTCTTTGTTAATTTCACCGAAAAGGCACAAACCTACTTTATCCAATCGTTGACTCACCCTGTACAAGGTGTCCGACGACAAACCGCCGCGATCGTTTTCTCGGCAAATAAACTTTGGAAGATTTTTAAAATCTGGCAGTTTCCGCAAGTCTATGGGGGGCAATTCGGCTAAAATATTTTCAACATGATGATACTTCCGATTATATCAGAAGTTGATACCTTTTTCCTTATTTTAAAGGGAATACCTTATTTTTATATATTTCATTTTTAGATTCTGTGCAAAATTATAGATATATTTTATGTGTAATGTTCTATACCTAAGTCTAACTGTTTTTATATTAAAAATAGTGCACTATGGGCCAATCGTCACTTTTTCATTTCAAAATCGTAAATCTTCGCAAGGAATGAAGATATAGAGACAATTTTTTTTAGGTTGGAACTTCATCAATGTAGATTACAGAAAAAATATGGAGCATGCCAGTCTCCTTTCACAGAATTACTTTGAAGTGCCTATCAACGTTTTTTTTTTACCTTTTGGCGATATTTTTGAGATTAAAAACTCCCGTGCACCGCACTCACAGTCGACATTCGCATTGACTAAATAAACACAAGACTGTAATGCTGTAACTTTGACTCTCATAAAATGGTCACAACGATAGGACACAACTCATTTATCATTAGAATGTTGCGAATGATTGAATATCAGTAATAAAATGTTATATATGCCTTTATAACAAGTATAAAATAATTTAAATTGTTGTTTCCGTTCAAAATGCGGCAATGTTGCATATCCCTTCTTAACGACTAAAAAGGATAAACTCCTCCTGGTTACCGCACGGTTGCCACTTCCTAGCGACCTTTTATTGAAATCACAACAAAAAATTCTTTGACTCTGAGATTTTTCAAATACCAGTTTTAAGTAAAATTGGACAAAATAAAAATTTAGTTCGTCTTAAATACTGTGTCTTCAATTTTAAGAAAATAATTTGTGATTCTTAATTTCTCCAAAATCCGCGAATATCGATTTTGAAAGAACTTCCGATATGTACATTTTTAGTCTGACATATTTCATTCTGCCTATTAAGTTTGGCGAATTTACTTTTACATCCGTAATGTTCGCCCCGCCCCCTAATTTTTGGTAGAATTCGAAAAATATTATTTTAAAGCTATATTCTACGCTCCCAAAAACACCCACTATCAATTGTGGACAAAATTTGAAAAATATAAAATATTTAGTCTTGCATATTGAATTAAAGGAAACCACCATCCTGTACCAATTTTGTGCAAAATCGAGAGATGTTAAACTTTTAGACCGCCATATTAAATTTTTCAAAAATAATTTTATATTGGTACTTTAGACCCTCGCAAATCACCCAGTACCAGTTTTGGGCAAAATTAAGAAAAATAAAATATTTAGTTCACAATTTTGAATTTAAAAAAAAATTAATTCGGTATCTGTCCAAATCAGGTCTGGAGAAAATTGAACAAAATTAAATTTTTTGTGAGCCACTTTGGATTTTACTGGATCAATTTTGACCAAAATGATATGGGACTACTGCAGAAACTTCCTTAACATAACGCAAAAAAAAATTCATTTAAATCGGTACAGCTGTTCCGGAGTAATCGACCTACATAAATAATATATATATATATATATATATATATATATATATATATATATATATATATATATATATATATATATATATATGTTTATGCGGCTTTCACGGATTCCTTGCTAATGAACACAATTTATCCTATTCCACCACCATCGAGATGATGGCCTACCTGTACCACCATACCGAGAAGAAAGTCAAAACTCTCTCCGCCACAGTGATACGGCAGAGGTACATGTTTCGTCTCTACTAGACTCATCAGGGTACCGACATACACCTGGCCGTGCAAAGGACAGATCGGAAGGAAGCATGCAAATACTGAACGCGGCTTCGCCGACCTCCCGCTAGATGACGTATATATGTTTATGTGGCTTTCACGGATTTCTCCGTGTAAGATGCAGTAACAGTGGATACATCCACACTATGCCGTTGTAATTCTGAAATCACATTCAGTAAACGTACAACTATATACAGCTCAATGTATGAATGAAGTAAAATGCAAACAATAAATGCAAACTTCGTTCCAGCCATCACCTCAATGGTGGTGGAATAGAATAAATTGTGTTCCTTAGCAATTTGTTCAAACTGTGTAACCTCTAATACGGAAAGGATATGGTTGGAACGAAGTTTGCATTTACTGTTCGCATTTTACTTCATTCATATACTGAGCTTCATAAGCTGTACGTTTGCTGAATGTAATTTTAGCACTACAACGGCATAACATATATACGCCATCCGGCGGGAGGTCGGCGAAGCCGCGTTCAGTTTGAATGTGATTTTAGCAAACGTACAACTATATGCACCTCACTGAATAGATGAAGTAAAATGCAAATAATAACTGCAAACTTCATCCCATCATATCCTTAGAGTTTGCACAGTTTGAATGAACTGCTACAGAACACAATTCATCCTATTACATCACCATCGAGATTATGGCCTACCTGTACCACCATATCGAGAAGAAAGTCAAAACTTACCCGCCACACTCCTATTGCATCTCACACGGAGGAATCCGTGAAAGCCTCATAAAACATATATATATATATATATATATATATATATATATATATATATATATATATAATAAAATGGAACAAAATATTGGCGAAGCGGACGTGAAAATGCGTCAATCTACATAATTCTCGTGTTATAAAGTGCGGAGCACTCCAAAATATGGAAAAACTCCGGGTCCGACAGATGGCGACAGCACTGTTTCGTCCTAATATGGGACTCGTCAGGCCACCGCATTCGGTACAAACCATCATCTCCCCTTTGCATCCTATAAAGCTGAGTTTAAAATCAAAAAACAGCAAACAAGAAGACAAAGGCGACATCTCGATGGTCCACTTGATAATACAAGAACCACACAGATTAACAAAGTTTGTAAAAGAACCACCATATGGTGGCGCGACGGTGAATTAAAACAGAAATATGTAAAATCGAGTACACGAAACGCGCTGCCCAAAGGATAGGGGTCGCATTTTTCGGTACTGGCAAGCAAGCCTACTGTTTATTTTAGCAGCCAAAGCCACGTATCGCACCAAACGATCCCACCATGAGAGCATCGTTTAGCATGTTTCAAAGCAAAACAAGTAAATAAATAAATAGATAAGTTTTTGTCCGTGTAATTTAAAATAAAATAGAATAAAATATTGGCGAAGCGGACGTGAAAATTTGTCAATCTACATGATTCTCGTGTTATAAAGTGCGGAGCACTCCAAAATATGGAAAAACTCCGGGTCCGACAGATGGCGACAGCACTGTTTCGTCCTAATATGGGACTCGTCAGGCCACGGCATTCGGTACAGACCATCATCATTAGGACGAAACAGCGCTGTCGCCATCTGTCGGACCCGGAGTATTTCCATATTTTGGAGTACTCCGCACTTTATAACACGAGAATCATGTAGATTGACAAATTTTCACGTCCGCTTCGCCAATATTTTATTCTATTTTATTTTACATTACACGGACGAAAACTTATCTACTTATTTATTTATATATATATATATATATATATATATATATATATATATATATATATATATATATATATAAAGAGGGAGAGAGAGGGAAATATTTGTTATAATTAATAAATATTTTTCAATCTGGATTAAATTTCTAGTTCTAACTAATAATTACATTATAATATGCTTTGTGCTACTACATGATAATTATCTGTTAATTTAAATTAACTAACTTTTGGTAAAAAAGCACCTTTATCAAAAGTTAATAACTAGTAAGCCGTTAATTAATTTACTACATGTCGAACTTTGATAATTATTCAGTAATAATCGTTTGTTTCCGGAAAATATATGTTATGCCCCGAATAAAGTTTGTCGCATGCATGCGACAATTTCGCTTTAAAATATTCGAGAGTGGTTTGTAATTTAAGTTTAGATATTGTAAAACTTGTATGATCACGTATATGGTGGTTTAAATTATTAAAAAAGTTCTAAACAATTTCAATAAATATAATTTCAGAATAATCTAAATGAACATAATTATTTAAATAAAAAAAAATATTATGTCACGTTTTTAAAATGGACTAAAAATATAAAATAATTTTTCTTAGCCCATACAGATTTATAGCCCTATAGAGATTGTCCCGAAAATTTATTACTGTGAGTTGCGACCTACTTCTTTAAATTTTACCACTTTTACTAAAACACATTTGCACATCCTGGAACAATCCATTTTATATAAAACTGTGTGTCAAAATATAGGTTAGCAGAAAACACTTAAAGTCGAACAGAGAAAAAAAAACAAATATCGGCCATGTCTGTAAACAAATTTAGTGTTACCAGATATTACAAACAATCATAAAATTACACCTAATAAGGAACGGAAACTTACACGGCTTTGGTCAAGTTGGAGATTATGGTTCTTCGGTTTAGACCGCATCAAATTGGAATTATTATCTGACGTTTCGCCTACGAATGCTCGAGGCATCTTCAAGGATCTTTACTTCACAAGAGTAGAACATTGAATGACTATGGAGGAGCAAAAACAGGGTATTTATACCCGATTTGAGCTCAGCGTATAGTGGTCCAGCGTTACAATCGATTTTCACTTATGATGTAGACTGTAACCTGCATCTCTGTTAATACTATTTGGATATTTACAAATTTCGATTGAATCTCTGATTTTTCTTTTGAAGAAACCAGACACTCATGCGAACACCTCAGTTTGTTTTACATTAAAAGTGTGACTTGAGCAATGCTGGTGTTCAGCTACTGCAGAAGCTACTGCAGAGTGTACAATTTGTTTCTTTTTTGTACATGTTCCTTAAGCCTAAAGGATATAGACCGTCCTGTTTCACCTACATATACTTTACCACAAGAGCAAGGTTTCTTGTAAACGCCTTTTATTTGAAATGGAATTGCTTCTTTTCAAGACTTCAAACATTGTCCAGCTTTCTTACTTGTGTTGAAAATTGTCCGTATCTTTGATTTTCGGAGCAATCTGGCAATCTTGTTGGAAGTTCCGTGTATGTAAGGTAAGACAACATTGTCCATAGACGGTATATTTTTGATATTTTCTTGAAGAGTTGAGTTTTTATATATTAATAGAACGTCTTATATCTTCAACCCAATATCCGTTGCCTCTCAGAGTATAAGTCAGTTTTTCTGTTTCTGATTTCAATAATTGTACGTCACATAGTGAAAATGCTCTTTGTACCAAAGGGTTTATGATGATGATTGTTTCTAAGAAGGATGATGGTGCATTTCGAGGGTCGTATAAAATTTGGCAAATTTTTCCGCCAAATTTAAAGTCATCCACGTTTTTTGTAGGATCCTTTTTTGGAGTTTTCTGCTATATTTTAACAATATATATATATATATATATATATATATATATATATATATATATATATATATATATATAGATATTGTCGAAAGTTTTCGGGCATCCCGTGTATGTGCTGAGTCCGTCTCAGGACTCTAAGGCAGCTGACGTTTCGGTGAAAAACTTTCCGAAAACTTTCAAACTTTTTTTAAAAAACATAATAAACCACTAGTCATAAGGGCCATAATTTACTTAAAAGCAATTTCAGCAAATAAAAAGTGACATTCCAAAAAACAAAAAATCAAATGTTGTCTACCAAATACCCTGCAAGGATTGTCCATCGAATTATATCGGCCAAACTAGTCAGTATCTGCAAAATCGTCTAAATGGACATAAATATGACAAAAAAAATATTACAGCCCTAAAGAAACACGAAATGAAATACAAGTACACCTTTGATTACGAAAATACAAAAATCTTGAAAACTGAAACAAAGGAAAACGAGAATTTTACGAAATGATTGCAATAAAAAAAATCCGAATGCCGTAAACGATAAAACAGACATCAATAATCTAAATCAAATTTATTTCAACATATTAAAATAAACCAATATAAGGGAATTTCTAAAATAAATAAAACAATAAATAAGAATAATTCTCCGCTTTCAATTCTTCTAAATTGAAACACGATATTTTTTAGAGAGATATCACTTCAATTAAAAGACCCAAACTTTTTACGTCACTTAAAGTACCTAAAACATACACCATCTGGGTTCCACATTCAGTCAAGTCAAGGCAGTTTTAGGGTTAAAAATATAGTGTCCATTCTTCTAACTGGACTTTTAAAAATACTTTTGAAAAGTTAATATACAAAAAAATGAGTGATTATAAATGGTTTGTGATGTAATTAATTTTTGTGCTGAAATGAAGTAAAATGCGGACAGAAATGCAAACTTCGCTCAATCTTATCCTTTCCGTGTTAGAGGTTACACAGTTTGAATAAATTGGTACAAAATACAATTTATTCTATACCACCACCATCGGGATTATGGCCAACCTATATCACCATATCGAGAAGAAAGTCAAAAACACTCTCCACGCTCCGTGAAACCCGCATAAATATATATACGCTATCAGGCGGAAGATCGGCGAAGCCGCGTTCAGTTTTACATACTTTCTTCCGATCTGTCCTTTGCACAAACAGGTTCATGTCGGTACCCTGAGAAGTCTAGTAAGAGACGCAACATGTACCTCTGCCATTTCACTGTATAAATTGTATTTTGTCGCAATTTATTCAAACTGTGCAACCTCTAACACGGAAAGGATATGATGGGGCGAAATTTGCATTTACGGTTCGCATTTTACTTCATATATATATATATATATATATATATATATATATATATATATATATATATATATATATATATATAAATGTACCCAAATGTTCCCGTAACTCAAAAAGCCGTGAGTAAATTAATTCAAGAAGTTGATTCTACTGGGGAATTCAAAAATATCATGAAGGTTAAAAACAGTAAAACCTTCATGACGATACCACATTGGTAGTTTTTGATTTAGTAGAACAAAATTCTAAATTATCTATACGGAAAAGGGCATACACCTTAGCCACAATGAGCAACTGTCAAATTTATAATGTTTAACTAAAAAAGAAATTTAGAGCGTTAAAACGAAAATTTATGAACAAACTGCGAAATGGAATGGCGCTTGCCTCTTTTATAGGAATATTTTATTTTCCAATGAGGCAACTTTTACGAGTAATGGAATGATCTCTTCACAAAATTGTAGGGACTGGGAAAATCTGAATTTTAGAATTGCTACTCACAGTCGAAAATTAAAAAAAAACTTAAAGTTTAGTGCGGCATAATGTACCATAAAACAATTGGGCTTTATTTGTTTGGTAGACATTTTAAATTAAAATTAGTATATGGAAATTTTAACCAGTTTTGTTATGAATGGAGGAAGAATATGTAGAATCTAGAAGAAACCTTATTTTCCAACAACACGGATGTCCTGCTCGCTCATCATTACGGGTAACAAACGGGTTAAATATTGACTTCCAGGATAAGTAGAATAGTTGTTTCGGATCAATGGATTACTGGAAGATCGGATCTAACCCCATTAGATTATTTTCTATGGGGTTATTTAAAGTAAAAATGATTATAACAATGATGTACATTAACCTACTAAAAGAAAAAGATATGGAAGCTGTCGTAACTATAAATGCAGGTATGATTGCATCTGCTTACGAAGAACTTAGAAAAATATTATAAAAATGTGTACTATTAGGAGGTCAAAATGTGGAAGAATTATCTTTTTATTTCATATTTTCTGTTTAAGTTTCACATTGCTTAATTAATTTTAAATTTTTTTATTAAACTTACAACTTGGTTAAATAAAATTTGCAAAAAACTACAAATATCAGTATTTTATTTAAGATAAACTCTAAATTTTTGAATATTTTGAATACACTGTACACGTTATCATAAGATGAAGATTCCTCGTGCAATCGTAGGTGAAACATCGGATAACAATCGGATTCCAATTCGACACGTTCTAAACTGAAGAACCATGATTTTCAATTTGACCAAAACCATGAAAGCTTTCGTTCTTTATTGTAGAATTCAATTGAAAACTTAAAATAATGATTATCGGAATTCCTATCTCCAACACTGCTCTTCCTCTTTGACTCTAAACCCACCACACGCCACTGGTTATTTATTTTATCGATTTTCAGTAATCCTATTTTTTGACACTCAAATTTGCACTCGAATAAAATTTAACAAAGTTATACAAATCACGGTGTTTGTATTTGCTTTAAAAAAATGCTTTGTTGTTCGTTTTAAATAGAAAACAAAAGAGCTGAAAGCTTTCAACACAAAATTTGAAACAAAAGAATAATTCAAACTTTTACTTAGTCCCAACAAATAATCTACATCTGAATGTTTAAAATAAACTTTGTATAAAAGTTTATGTCGCAGAAAATTTCATTAGCATGAAACTACATTTGACGATTTTACTTCCGCAGTGATTTCCAACTCTTCAGATTTTATCTTATTTTTGACTAGAGTTGATAGTTCAGCAGTTTTTGTAGTAACACGGGTAATTTTTATACTAAGAGTAATGATATTGAATATCCGCCATTTTTTGTGGTTGCATTGCAATGATATAGCCATATTATTCGACTTTAGGGCCATTATACTTGTCCCTGCATATACAACTATCACCCATATATAAAGCAACTTTTACTAATTTTTATTTTCTCTATTTTTAAATTCAAAATTCATCATAAGTCTGCTAATTTGTATGTAATAATAATGAGACGATTTATTAAGGATAAAATTTTAATTTACAAAACTTTATATGTCAGTAACTAAAATATTTTTCAAAACACTTCATCTTCTTCTTCCTCTTTTATTTAAGACTGACGTCCAGTGGGTCTTCTAGTGTTTGGTATCTCGTTCTTAGCCCATTTTGCCCATCGATCGTCGCCTATTCTGTCCACATGGTCCCTCCAATATCTGCGCCTTGACCTTCTGAACCGTACCACATCAGGCACCTTGAGCTCTTCCCTTATTTCGGAACTTCTTATTTGATCTCTTAGGGTTACTCCTTTGATTGTTCTTAACGTTTTCATTTCAGCCATTCGTAGCATACTTTTTGTTTTAAATGTTTCGGATCGAGTTTCCGATGCATAAGTTAGTACTGATCTTATCACAGTTCTGTAGATGCGTACTTTGCTCTCTGTGGACATATACTTATTTTTCCAGATTATGTCCCTCAGGCATCCTAATATCCTTGAGGTCTTGTTAGCCTGTGCTCTGACTTCCTGGTATAGATTTTTATTGCTTGATACATCAACTCCCAAGTATCTGAAAGACATCCTTTGTCTGATAAGATGGTTCTTCACCACCAATTTGCATCTGACAGGATCTTTTGAAATTACCATCGTTTCGGTCTTTTCTGTAGATATTTCCATATTTAAATTTTGATGTGGCCTGGAATCGGCATAGTAGTCGTTGCAGATCGTCTTCATTTTCTGCTAACAGTAAGGCGTCATTGGCAAAACATTTTTAAAGATTTTCGTCCCATTTTGTATCCTCCATTGACTTCTTTTACATTTTATATTATCTTGTCTCTTTAATTTAGTAAAGAGAAATGGACTCATACTGTCGTCTTGTCGTATTCCCATCATGATAGGTATTTCCTCTGTTGCTCATTGTTGTGTTTATATGCGTGTCTTATTGTTTTTATTTAGCTCTTTAATTACCGTAATATAATTGTGGTTAGCGCCATTTTCCTGAAGTATTTGCAAGACGTCTTTAAGTCGAACTCTATCAAATGCTTTTTTAAGATCCACTAGGCAGATGAAAAGAGGTTTATTGTAGTCTATCGATTTTTCAATAGTCTGTCGGATAATGAAAATCGCATCAACTGTCGATCTGTTCTGTCTAAACTCGCGTTGTTCTTCACTTATTGCAATTTTATTCGTTAGTTTTGAAGTCATGATTTTTGTTAATAATTCACTTGTACTGTTTAGTAGTGTTATTATTCTATAATTGTTGGGGTCATTCTTATTTCCCTTTTTGAAGATTGGTTTAGTGAGGCTGTTCCTCCACTGTTCTGGAATACTGCAGGTTGATGGAATTTTGTCGAATAGTATTGTTAGTGCTTTTTCTAGTTCAAGGCCCATATTTAAGCATTTTATTAGAAATATCGTCGGTTCCCGGAGCTTTTCTATTTCTCAGTTTGGTCAGCATTTCGTTTACGTCTTCTATTTTTATGTTCTCGTCTTCCATCATCGGTTTTACCTTATCTAAATCTATTTGGATGTCCTCATTATTATACTCCTGGTTAGTGTAAAGGCTCTGCATGTATTATTTCCAGTTATCTGCTGTTATAGAGTTAATTACCACTTCTTCGTTGACTTCTTTTTTCCTATTTCTTATTACGTTCATGTTCAGAAACAACTATTAAAATATTTGTTTTTTTTCTAACTGTTTTTACAGACCCGCATTTTAAAGTAGAACGCATAATTAAATTTTTTACGACTGTTGTTTCTAACAAATCGATACTAGGGCTTAATTTCTTACATGATTTTTTCCAAAAAATCTCATTTTCTGTTGATGTTGCCAAGGTTGTAATACTCACTAAATAATTTTATTCTAACTTCGTTAGTAATCTTGGTCTTAAATTTAAATTTAAATTTTTCTACACAGGCTTCTTTACTACTTTTAGCAGGAATAATTTTTATTAACTTCGATAAATGAACGTTCTGCTTTTCGACATTTATTGGTGCTTTTATTTTATTTTTTGCCTCTAGGCTTCATTACGATGTTTTTCTTATTTTTTTTGAGCTTCTTCATTTTTCTTTCTTTATTCATTTCTTAACCAATAATATTTCCAGTCACTGATTCTTTATTAAATGGAAGGTGAAGATAAGAACGAAGATATATGTGTAGATGAGGAATAACTTGACGAAGAACTATTGCATGTATCGTTTTTGACAGACATTTTCATTGAAGTCTGTATTATTTGCTATGCTATTCTCAGAGTATAACCTGGTATCCTCGCTTATTTCAACATCTCTTAATTTTAGAATGATATTTTGTCTGAATATATTATTGTGTTCTTAAATTTCGCAACAAAAATTAGAAATCTCATTCTCATTTGTCAAAGGTTAATATAATTTTTGTTCTTTACAGAATTATTAGAATTTGTGCAGGTTTTTGATGAACTGATATTTTTTGATGAGAATTAATATTTTTGAATTCTTTTTCAGTACTAGAACAGTTATAACTCTGCCAAGCAGCCATCATAACTCACTCACATCTTAATTGCGCAGATAAATTCAGTAACATCAATAAGCAAAAGTTAACCAAATTGAGTTGATTTACAGTTTTGTTATATATTTAAATTATTTTGGAGAACAATATGAAAAACATTATGATGCAAGTACATAGTATCAAATCACCTTTCTGCAAACTTTTAAAAATTTTAAAATGTTCCTAAGAAAAGAAGCTTAGTTCGCAATAAAATAATACCGATTGTTAAGACTTCTTAAAAGATAGTATTAAATCGAAATTATAATATGTTCTGCTAAATTAGGCCTACACAGGGTGTCCGGGAAAATGTGGGAAATCTCCCGGATATAAAAAAGAACCCTTGAAAGGAATACTACAAGCTCATATAAATTTTTTTCGTATAGGCCTTCTTTTCGGAGATTCGAGCTCCCAAAGAGCTGCAATGGAAATTTTTTACACATAATTATTGAACCACCAGGTATATATATATATATATATATATATATATATATATATATATATATATATATATATATATATATATATATATATATATATATTAATATGATGTATGACCCTTCAAATTACTATCCAAGAGAGTGTTGTGAATTACGGACTAGCTGTGACACTCGTGACCCCATTTTTTACGCCCTATATGACAAGAACTTTGGACAATGTTTTTTACATACTTTCACCTATTGACTAAAAATTAAATACCCTTCATTCATGTCGCCAACCCTAACCGTTTTCGAAAAAACGCCATTTTATTTATATCATGTATTTGTCGTATTTCGATAAAAGATACATCTTTGTTCCTATCGAATGTTCAACCTTCAGCATTATGATAAATAAAATTCGATTCCAAACTAGAGTTTACCTCTTTAGTTAAAAAAGTCGAATTCTGTGAATTGCAGTTCGACCTAGGTTGACAAAAAATGTGCGTTTTATTTTATCGGCACCAAAAACAAAGTATTGCTGTTGCAAACGTTCTTAGGTACGAAAGAAATAAATATCCTGCATTTTAGAACTTGTCATCTTTCACATCGCTGACACATTGATTCTCTACTTATTCTCTTCTTATTCGTGGTGAAATTTTTTTTGAAAAAATTCGAAATATGGAATACACGTTTATTGAGTACTCAGATATGCATCTGATACATGGTCTTGCATCTTGCAATGCTTTGAAAACCAGGAGGTTGTATCACGACAGATATCCTAATCGTACTCTTCCAAATCAGAAAACATTTCAATGAGTTGATCAATTTCTAAGGAAGAATGGAAGGCGATTCCTTTTAATAAGGTAATATTGTTAAATTTCTTTCTAAGTTTAAGAAATTGTAGGAAAAGATGTACTGATGCTGGTCGAGGAAGAACAGTACGTACGCCGCAATTAGAGGAAAATATTTTAAATGCTGTAGATGGCATTAATTCAACGAGCACTCGAAAATTGTCAGTGCAGTTTAGTACATCGAAAACAATGGTACATGAAGTTCTTCAAGAACAACTGTTATATCATTTAAATAACGTGCATGAACGGATTCCTGAAGATTTTCTCCGTAGAATGCAGTTTGCAAACTAGTTCTTGGATCAGCAATGAAATAATATGAATCTCATTAGCACTATTCTCTTCATGGATGAAGCAAGATTTACCAAAAATAGTATCATAAATTGACACAGATGATATGTATGGGCTGGTGAAAATCCTCATGTAACTATTGTTTCGCAATATCAATATCAGTTCCAATCAATCAATGTCTGGACCGGAATCATTGACAACATTTTGATTGGACCATTCGTATTGCCGGCACGACTGAATGGAGAAGTTTATTTTTCACGATTTAGTATAGTACCTGAAACCCGCAGAAATTGTACATATTTCATACATGCACGATGCAGCACTACCCCATTTCAGCGTTGCTGTGCGGGAGCACCTGAGTAACATCTATCCAAACCATTGGATAGGTAGAGGAGGACTTATTGCCTGGCCTCCTCGATCTCCCGACCTAACGCCGTTGGATTTTTACCTATTAGGACACCTCAAAACCTTGGTGTATTTCACTGCGATACATTGTCGGAAGGAACTTCAATGGAGAATCACATTTCATTATGATCAAATAAGTAAGAATGCTGACTTAATGTGGCGGGTACAGCAGTCTTCAAACCTTTGCGATAGACTTCACGGAGCCCATGTTGAACCCTCTTACGAAGTTTTTAATTAAACAGTCAGTTTAACTTTATGTTGAAATTATGGTGACAGGGGGAAATTCTTCTTTTTCATATTCAACCCGACAGACGTTAGGGGACTAGCAGTGTATATAATTTTTTTTTTTTTAAATCGGTTAGGAATAGCGACATGAATGAAGAATGGATTTATTCCAAATAATACGATTTTCTAGTTAAAATTCATGCGTTACGTATGATTATATTTAAAAGAAAGGAGTATAAGTTGATATAATACACTTTAATTTTGTAGAACAAGTTTTGAATTACTACACTTTTGAATGAACATTAACACAGTCTGTTCATATCGATATTCAATGATACTGTTTTCAATGGGAGGTGCTTTAAAGCTTTCCAAATGTGAAATATCTGGGGGAGTTGGCTGTAGTTTATTATAATACGGCTTTGTTCTATGTCTAAAATACTCGTAAAAATTTGAACTTTTCAGTCAATATAATTTTGAACCACACTGACTAAAATTTCAATAAAATTAGATTGCTACAACACAATAAAAAAATTAACAATTTCTTGGTGAAATGAAACCATATCACAACATTGGGTCCAAAATCGAATTAATATGCGTAATATTGAATCCTTAGTTTCTATTAAAATCAAGGGAAATTAATAAATTATTAATAGAATGAAATTAAAATTCGAATACCACCAAAGTCTTAATTTGACTTCGATCGTAATGACTTTAAAAAGCATCTAATCAATCGTGTACTCTTTTATTAAGCAAAAGCAAAAGTTAAGCTTTGTAAAGTTAATTAATTTTGCTTAATAATCACGCTTTAAGGTAAAATTTGTTTTCTCCCAAAGGCAAATAAAAAAAGCGCTGTAAATATTAAATTTTGAAAAGAAAAAGAATTTTTTTATTGAAATTTAAATTAATAGTCCCAAATAGGTTTTATAATTAATAGATTACATCAAGCCTATTTCAAACAAGTTGTTTTCAGTTAACATTACATGAATAAGTGAAGAAAAACTTTACCGTTTTATGGGTGCCATAGAAATTAAAAATAAAACTTTCTAATTTACAAAATAAAAATATTTGAAAATAGTCTCAGATATTTTTTTTAGGTAAATATAATAAAAACTTTTTTGATTTAAGAAATACAAATTATTTTTTATTTCACATCTGCTTAGATATGAAGATTAACAAAAAGATTGTAATTTAGAAAACTTTCATTTGCAATATCTTACAAGGGAGTGAAGTGAAGAAAATCTTTACCGTTTTATGGGTGCCATAGAAATTAAAAATAAAACTTTCTAATTTACAAAATAAAAATATTTGAAAATAGTCTCAGATATTTTTTTTAGGTAAATATAATAACAACTTTTTTGATTTAAGAAATACAAATTATTTTTTATTTCACATCTGCTTAGATGTGAAGATTAACAAAAAGATTGTAATTTAGAAAACTTTCATTTGCAATATCTTACAAGGAAGTGGAGTGAAGAAAAACTTTACCGTTTTATGGGTGCTATAGAAATTAAAAATAAAACTTTCTAATTTACAAAATAAAAATATTTGAAAATAGTCTCAGATATTTTTTTAGGTAAATATAATAACAACTTTTTTGATTTAAGAAATACAAATTATGTTTTATTTCACATCTGCTTAGATGTGAAGATTAACAAAAAGATTGTAATTTAGAAAACTTTTATTTGCAATATCTTACAAGGAAGTGAAGTGAAGAAAAACTTTACCGTTTTATGGGTGCCATAGAAATTAAAAATAAAACTTTCTAATTTACAAAATAAAAATATTTGAAAATAGTCTCAGATATTTTTTTTAGGTAAATATAATAACAACTTTTTTGATTTAAGAAATACAAATTATTTTTTATTTCACATCTGCTTAGATGTGAAGATTAACAAAAAGATTGTAATTTAGAAAACTTTCATTTGCAATATCTTACAAGGAAGTGAAGTGAAGAAAAACTTTACCGTTTTATGGGTGCCATAGAAATTAAAAATAAAACTTTCTAATTTACAAAATAAAAATATTTGAAAATAGTCTCAGATATTTTTTTTAGGTAAATATAATAACAACTTTTTTGATTTAAGAAATACAAATTATTTTTTATTTCACATCTGCTTAGATGTGAAGATTAACAAAAAGATTGTAATTTAGAAAACTTTCATTTGCAATATCTTACAAGGAAGTGAAGTGAAGAAAAACTTTACCGTTTTATGGGTGCCATAGAAATTAAAAATAAAACTTTCTAATTTACAAAATAAAAATATTTGAAAATAGTCTCAGATATTTTTTTTAGATAAATATAATAACAACTTTTTTGATTTAAGAAATACAAATTATTTTTTATTTCACATCTGCTTAGATGTGAAGATTAACAAAAAGATTGTAATTTAGAAAACTTTCATTTGCAATATCTTACAAGGAAGTGAAGTGAAGAAAAACTTTACCGTTTTATGGGTGCCATAGAAATTAAAAATAAAACTTTCTAATTTACAAAATAAAAATATTTGAAAATAGTCTCAGGAATTTTTTTTAGGTAAATATAATAACAACTTTTTTGATTTAAGGAATACAAATTATTTTTTATTTCACATCTGCTTAGATGTGAAGATTAACAAAAAGATTGTAATTTAGAAAACTTTCATTTGCAATATCTTACAAGGAAGTGAAGTGAAGAAAAACTTTACCGTTTTATGGGTGCCATAGAAATTAAAAATAAAACTTTCTAATTTACAAAATAAAAATATTTGAAAATAGTCTCAGGAATTTATTTTAGGTAAATATAATAACAACTTTTTTGATTTAAGAAATACAAATTATTTTTTATTTCACATCTGCTTAGATGTGAAGATTAACAAAAAGATTGTAATTTAGAAAACTTTCATTTGCAATATCTTACAAGGAAGTGAAGTGAAGAAAAACTTTACCGTTTTATGGGTGCCATAGAAATTAAAAATGAAACTTTCTAATTTACAAAATAAAAATATTTGAAAATAGTCTCAGATATTTTTTTTAGGTAAATATAATAACAACTTTTTTGATTTAAGAAATACAAATTATTTTTTATTTCACATCTGCTTAGATGTGAAGATTAACAAAAAGACTGCAATTTAGAAAACTTTCATTTGCAATATCTTACAAGGAAGTGAAGTGAAGAAAAACTTTACCGTTTTATGGGTGCCATAGAAAGTAAAAATAAAACTTTCTAATTTACAAAATAAAAATATTTGAAAATAGTCACAGATATTTTTTTTAGGTAAATATAATAACAACTTTTTTGATTTAAGAAATACAAATTATTTTTTATTTCACATCTGCTTAGATGTGAAGATTAACAAAAAGATTGTAGTTTAGAAAACTTTCATTTGCAATATCTTACAAGGAAGATACTTGAAATGTCCGGCTCCGATTTTAATGAAACTTCAATATGTGGTCGAGGATTCAAAAATAAGAGACACGTATTTTTTTTATCTGAGGAAATTCATTTTAACAGGGCAAAACAGCCCTTAAAGTTCTCTCGTAAAAACATAATTCTTGAAATATCTCATGTGTTAAGTGAGATATCTTTACAAAACAATGTAAGGGAACAAAAGTTTATTGTGATTTTTACTAATTTTACCATTTATTAACTCTAAATTAAATTCTACTAAATGCAAGAATTTGGACCGTTAAATTGTATATCTTATGTCTGGCCAAAAATAGTCACATATCAGGGAAATATAAATCCATTAACAAACTTAAGCCTAGTTTTATTACTTTTGGGATAGTTAATTTTTCTGAAAAAAACAACATAAACTTAGAGAATTTATGTGACACAAAAACTAAACTATTCCACCCTCTCGAAGTTTTTAATATAAATCTGTCAAAGTAACTTAATAATCTTAAAAACCATATCGTTAAGGGTCTAAGGTTAAGTTGCAAAGTGATAACCACATGTGGCGACCGTGAGAGAGCTTTCTTTTACTTAAACTGAGCAAATTTTCCCATCATAAGAAAACACAAGAATATTTAAATAAAATCGCTGAAATGCAATATTAGTATTTGTTATTATGTACAAAGTTCGCGACTGTTACCCATTTTTCCCCAATTGACGAAAATAAGAATAAGAAATAGAGAAAATGGTTAAAACCTTGGGGTTTTTTTATGGGTTCTTTCACGCATCTTTTAGAATAGTTGTAGAATAGTTATTGATCACATTTATATAAAGTAATTATTAGTTTCGAGCTCTGGTCAGTTTTAATATTAAATTAAATTAAATTCGACGCATGGATGACTTATGCCATCTATGAACCAGGGGACCGAAAACATACCGACGCTCGGGAACGAAAACTACTTTTCGCGCGCGGGGATGCATCGCGTAAGGGTGTTCTATTGGTGGAAAAGCACTCATGTCGGAACCAACGCATCTCATAGGGAGAAGGGCGGTTCTAAGGGATGAAAGTTGAGTTTGATTTTGTGAAATTAATTAAGGGCAGTTACGATTTAGAATTCGTCTAAGTCGGTTTGGCGTGCGTTTTAGTGTTTTACCAGTGTAAGAAGGTTTTTCTCTGCTGTCTTTTCTGCTATTTTTGTCTTATATTTTTTTTTTATTCTTCCAGGCAGCATTTCAAATAGTAAGGGGAAATTTACTTTATTTTCTACCGGGGAAGGGAATCCACCATCCCTTTAACTTTTAATTAAACAAATTAATTTGGGATTTTTTTTCTTTTATTTCTAAAAGGTTGTTTTTATTTTTCGGACTTATCAAAATTTCTTAATATTATCAGTTCAAATTTGGGTTTATTTCATTAAGGGGAATATCAGAACGGCCTAAAGAGCTTGTTGTTTTAAGCTTTTTAATTATAATCCAAATTTACTCTTAAGTTTCTCATTTGTAAATACTGTTTTATTTTTCTTTTATTTTGTTAATAGATTAAGTGTTTTGAGAAACTTGTTTTATTCAATTTAATTCAAACCTTCACGCGAATAAACTCGCGGGCGCGCTGCTGCGAGATCTACAAAACCAGACATGTCTACTGACCAACTAATTAGTAGCCTTTCCTGAGTCCTGAAGATCTGAGTCATGGTTGTGGTAAGCTTTAATAACCGTAGTGTTTGGTTCTAAAGCTGCAAGAGAGAAGTTGAACGACTAGACTTCCAGAGTGTCTATTATTTGTTGTTTGAAATGAAGTTAAATTATAGTTATTTCATCCCCAAGGATATCACTCCTTATTTTTATAAGGGTAAACCATCTATTCGACCACGTAATTTAATTCTAAAAATTACGAAATTTGATATAATTGCTTGAAAATATTTTTTCACGAATACCATAAGTAACTTAAGTTGACGGATTTTGAGGTTTCTAAAATTAGTAAAAGAGGGTGAGCTACTCCCAAATATACTTTTTTAAATCTCAAGTTCTAATTGAGTTATCTTTACAAAACAAAATGAACTTGTTATTTGAAATGATGTTGAATTCAAATATTTTCATCCCCAAGAATAGCGTCCCTTATTTTAAAACATCTATTCATGCACGTAATATAATTCTAAAAATTATGAAAGTTAATAAAATTATTTAAAAATATTTTTTTTCGTCGTGTTTGGGGGTTTCTAAAAATAATCTAGCTAAAGATTGTGAGCCACCCACACATACTTTTTTTATATCTCAAGTTCTAATTGAGATAAGTTTACGTAACAAATTGGAAATTACTTGCTATTTGAAGTGAAGTATTTTCACCCTCAAAGGTATCATTCGAAGGATATCATTTCATACATGTATAATTATTCTTAAAATTGACAAATTTCAGTTGATATGAACGTTACAGAGCTTATTGATTTTTTTTAATTAGTAAGAAAGTATAAACTTATTTCATTAAGAATTCGTGTCTATAAATTATTATAATTCATGACAAATTGAAATTCCTAATTCTGTAACGTTCATTTAAACTAAAATTTGGCAATTTTATGAATAATAATATTTGTAAGAAGTGATTGTTTCCTTTTATAAAAAATAAAGAATAATATACTTCTTCTTCTTCTTCTTTAGTAGCCCTACAACACGGGGTGGGTCTTGGCTAACTGCACAACTTGCTTCCATCTCACACGGTCGTCCATGATAGTTGGGTCAGTGGGTAATCCCACTGTTCTTAAATCTGACGATATGTTATCTCTCCATCGCATTCTTGGGCGTCCTAAGGGTCTTTTCCCTGTCGAGGCCTCCTCCCAGATCAACTTGGTAAGGCGGTTATTAGGGAGCCTATGGACATGGCCAGCCCATCTTAGGCGTTGGGTTTTAATTTCTTGTACTATGTCTCTAGCGTTATATATCTGTTTGGCCTCGGCATTTGTTCTTATTCGGTATTGATTAGTATTGGGGTCGTGATAGGGTCCGAAAATCCTTCTAAGGATTTTCCTCTCAAAACATCTAAGTTTCATTTCCATTGCTTTTGTCAGCGTCCACGTCTCACAGCCATACATGAGCACTGGTCTAATCACTGTTCCATATATATTGATTTTTGAGGTTCGTGTTAGGTTCTTGGATTTGATGGTGTTGTTGAGACAATACATACATCTGTTTTCTCCCTGAATTCTCCCTTTTATCTCCTCTGTGATATCGTTATCTGCGGTGATTGTCGCTCCGAGATACTTAAAACACTCCACTCTTTCAAAGTTATATGTGTCTATTGTTACATTTTGTCCTATCCTATCTCGATTCTTTTGTCTGTTTATGCACATGTTTTTGGTTTTCTCCTCATTGGCCGGTTGTCCTTGCCTCTATCTCTATTTTGTTGAAAGTTTCCTTTATATTGGTGACGGTGTTTCCAACAATATCAATGTCGTCCGCGTATGCTAGTAGTAATTGTGGTCCATTTACTGTTATTAGTTCTGTTTTAATTGGTGTTGTTCTCACTATTTTTTCCAGGATTATATTAAAGAGGAGGGGTGACAGTGCGCCTCCTTGTTTTAGGCCACTGTTTATTTCAAACGATTCTGAAAGTTGGTTACCTATTCGTAACCTGGATCTACAGCCATTTACGCATACTTTGGCGAGGTGGATCAGTTTTTTTGGAATCGAAAATTCTGCCATTGCATTCCACAGTTGACCCCTTTTAATGCTGTCGTATGCTAATCGGAAGTCGATAAAAAGATTGTGGATAGTTCTATTAAATTCCTATCCTTTTCCAATAATATACTTGGAAGTGAAAATACCATAGTTTAACATCATTTCGAATAAAAAGAAATTTTAACTTTGTTTTCTTGATATCTTAATTAGTATTGGAGATATTAAAAAAAAACGTATTTGAATGTGGTTCGCCCTCATTTACTAGCTTTTTCGGAAATCCCGAAACACGTCAACTTAAGTTACTCATTGTAATCGTAAAAAAGTATTGTTTAATTTCGTAATATCCAGAATTTAATTATGTAAACGTATTACAAGATTAACCATCATAAAAAGTAAGAGATGATATATATGGGCTTGAAATAACATGGTGTGACCTCACTTCAACTAACAAGTAATTTCCACTTTACTTTGTAAATATATCTCAGTGAGAATTTAAAATCCGAAAAAAAATGTATTTGGGGTTAACTCACCCTCTTTTACCATTTCATTTTTTGAAATCTCAAAACATGTAAAAATGAGTATTAATGGAAAAATATTTTGAATCAATTTCATCAAATTTCGTAATTTTTAGAATTAAATTACTTGCTCTAATAGATGGTTTACCCTTATAAAAAAATAAGGAACGATATTCCTGGAGATAAAGATACCTTAGTTCAACATCATTTCACATAATGAGTAATTTTCATCTTGTTTTGTAAAGATATTTCTATTAGAACTTGAGATTTAAGAAAAAAAAGTATTTGGAGGTGGCTCACCCCCTTTTACCAGTTAATTTTAAAAACCCCTAAACCCGTCAACTTAAATTATTTATAGTATCCTTGAAAAAAATGTTTTAAAACGATTATATTAAATTTGGTAATTTTTAGAATTAAATTACATGCCCAATAGATTATTTTCCCTTACAAAAAATAACGGATGTTATCCTTTTGGATGAAATAACTATAATTTAATATAATTTCAAACAACAAATAATTTTCATTTTGTTTCGTATAAGATATCTCACTTAGAACCTGAGATATTTCAAAAATACTGTTTTTAGGAGTGAACTCTAACGGCGGTTTTCACCCGTTAAAATGAATTTCCGCAGATAAAAAAAATAAATGTCACTTATTGTTGTACCCTCTACAACATATTGAAGTTTCATTAAAATCGGAGCCGAACATTTCAAGTACCTTCTTTTTTAGTTAAAAAAGTAAACTTAATCAATTTGAAAGTTTAAAAAGAAAATTAAGTAATGAGGATGGGAAAAAAATCAGGACCAGCATATAATAGCAATTTTACAGGCCTTTTAAAATTTTAAACCAAATCAAAAATTGCGTTAATATTGAGTAGTTGACAATAGTTAGTTAGACTTAAGCTTTTAAGAATTGTAATTTTATTTATATATTCTTGATAAAGACAATTTATTATTACTACTAATACTATCATAAATGTAAAACACAACAACTAAAAACAAATCTGGTCACATGATTATAGTTCAGTTTACTGGCATTTTGAATTTTCTATAATGAAACTGATTATTTGCCGGTAAGAGAACTTTCGCAAGCTGCTTATGCTTCCTGTGATTCAAAAACGTAACTATAAACTAAGTTATTATTTTAATATTTCTATGGAGAAAATGTGGGAAATCTCCGAAATATGGAAAAAAATGTGAAAGGAATATTACAAGTTCATATAAACTTTTTTCTATAGGCCTCCTCTTCGACGATATGGGCTCTCAAAGAGCTGCTATGTAATCAAGCATTTTTCCATATAATTATTGAACCACCAGGTATATTTCATTTTTTTTTAATATGATGTATATCAGTTCAATTCAAATTACTATCCAAGAAAGTGTTGTGAATTACTCACAACTGTAGGGACGGACTAGCTGTGACATTCATGACTCCATTTTTTTACGCCCTGTATGTTGAGAACTTTTGATAACATTTTTTGCTTACCTTTAACTATTGATTAAAAATTAAGTATTCTTCACTCATGTCGCTAATCCTAACCGTTTTCGAAAATACGTCATTTTGTTGACACCATGTCTTTGGAGTATTTCGATAAAAGATACATCTTTGTTCCTATCAAATGTTCAACCTTCAACCTTATGATAAAAAAAAATCGATCCTCTTTAGTTAAACATGCCTATTTCTGTGAATTACAGTTCGACCTAGGTTCGCAAAAAATGTGCGTTTTATTTTATCGGCACCAAAAACAAAGTATTGTTGTTGCAAACGTTGCTAGGCACGAAAGAAATAAATATCCTGAATTTTAGAACTTGTCAACTTTTACATCACTGACACATTGATTTTTTACTTGGATATTAATTTACTGATTTTTGGATTTCGTGGTGAAATTACTTGTGAAATAATTCGAAATATGAAATACACGTTTATTGAGTATGCAGATATGCTTCCGATGTGTGGTCTTGCATCTTGCAATGCTTTGGAAACCAAGAGGTTATATCACATATATTCTAATCGTACTCTTCCAGATCAGAAAACATTTCAACGAGTAGACCAACGTCTACGGGAGAATAGTAGACAATTCCATTTAGTAAGGTAATATTATTAAATTTCTTCATAATTTTTGGAAATTTTGGGAAAAGAAGTACTGATGCAGGTTGGGAAAGAATAATACGTACGCTGCAATTAGAGGAAAATATTTTCAATGCTGTAGATGACACTCCTTCAGCTAGTACTGGAAAATTATCAGCGCAGTTTAATACGTTCAAAACAATAGTACATGAAGGTCTTCAAGAGCAGCTATTATATCCATATCATGTGAAAAAAGTGTGTGAACTAATTTCTGAAGATTTTCTTCATAGAATGCAATTTGCAAACTGGCTATTAGGTCAGCAACGAAACAATGTAAACTTCATTAGCACTATTCTCTTCACAGATGAAACAGGGTTTACCAAAAATGGTATCATAAATTTACACAACTCACATTTATGGGCTGATGAAAATCATCTTGCAACTATTGTTTCGCATCATACACATCAGTTCCAATCAATTAAGATCTGGGCAGGAATCATTGGCAATTTCTTGACTGTATCATTCATATTGCTGGCACGATCTAGTAGAGCACTTACCACTTAAAACCGGCCGAAACATGCACGATGGGCCACCACCTCATTTCAGCGTTGCTGAGCGGAAACACCTGAATAACGTCCATCCAAACCGTTAGATAGGTAGAAGAGGAACTATAGCCTTTCTTCCTCGATTTCCCGGTTTTAACAACACCTCAAAACCTTGGTGTATTCCACTCCGATCGATATAAGGGCGGAACTTTTATGGAGAATCAGGTTTCGTTGTGATAAAATAAGGAACGATGCGAGTGAATGTAGGGGGTACAGCAGTTCTCAATTCGTCGTGCCCACGAATATATCAGACTTCACGGAGACCTTGTTGAATCCTCTTACGAAGTTTTCAACTAAGCAGTTAGTTTACCTTTTTATTGAAGCTATGGTCACAGGGGAAAATTCCCATTTTTTAATTTTAACTCGACAGAAGTGTCAATAAAATGACGTTCTTTCATAAACGGTTAGGATCAACGACATGAACGAAGAGTACTTAATTTTTAATCTATAGTTAAAGGTACGTAAAAAACGTTGTCTAAAGTTCTTATCATACTGGGCGTAAAAAAAATGAGGTCATGAATGTCACAACTAGTCCGTCCCTGCAGCTGTAAGGAACTCACAACACTTTCTTGGATAGTAGTTTGAAGGGTCTTACAGGTATACATCATATTAAAAGAAACTAAAATATACCTGGTGATTCAATAATGATTCCATTGCAGCTCTTTGGGAACCCATATCTTCGAAGAGGAGGCCTATACGAAAAAGTTTATATGAACTTATAGTATTCCTTTTACGTGTTTTTTTCATATCCGGGAGATTTTCCATTTTTTCCCTCTGTATAGAGTGTGTCGCAAGATGAACTGTTACGATAAAAATAATAATTTAAAAATATTTTTTTCACAAAATCTTTTTTTAAGGCCATATCAAAATCAGTTGACAATAATTTCTAGTTAACTATAATTTAATAAATAATCGTGATAAAGGAATATCAGGACATCATAAATTTTACTTAGAATAGAAAATAAAGTTTATCAATAAACAAATGATATAACTTATAGTTTATTAGCCGTTAAATAAACAATAATTTTACTAACCTAATGAGTTCTGACACGCACCTCTCGTTAACTAATAATATATTTTCATATAATACCCAGTCGGTTACTCTAAAACAATTATTAGATGTTTGAGTAACCAGACAAATAATGATTCGTAAAATTTTCCAGGGCCACCCAAAATATTAAGTATCTATAAACATTTTTTTCTATAAAACTATTTCAAAACTCGGAAATATTTTATTGTCGACCTAATTAGAATGAAGCATCTTCAACTGAGCTTAATATTTTAAAACGCATTTATCGCAGTTTTATATGGATAGCTGCAAATTGTTGATGTGCTATTAAACAAAAATATCAACAAAATAATTATTATTTCTAGTAGAAATATGTATATTTCCTCTTTTAGATTACTTCGTCATTTTCACAGTTATGCAATATTTGCAATAGTATTTAATTTGGACTTTAGATTCCATGCACGTTAAGATATATCCATTGACTGTGTAGAACGATCGCAATGTCATAATGAACCCAACATTTAAGCCACCTATAACGCCTTTAGCACAAAGCGTTCAAAGTCGTAATAAAATATTTAATATCGTCACCTTGTTGTTATCCACATTCTAATAGCACTCGTTTGTCTAATGGTTGCTTTAAGTACTGTTATATGAAAAAAAAAAAATTGCACTGCATGCCAGATATGTTCAGATTTTAACTTCAACTGCTCATTTCGATCTTCCAAACAGTTCTATTTCGTCGCGTATATCCTCTGTCTGTGGAGTTCAACCAAAGAGCTTTGACTCTTTGATCAATGTGGAAAAATCTACCACAAAAATCACTTCATTATTTATGATGGTAGCCAGCCTCAGTCATCATCATCATCAGCATTTAGCTTATCCTGTCCACTGCTGAATGAAAACCTCTCTTAATTCCAGCCATCTCTTTCTATTTATGCCACTTGTATCCAATTTCCAGCCACTCTTTTTATGTCGTCTGTCCACCGACTAGGAGGTCGCTCTCTACTTCTATAGGCTTCCATTCCACAAGTCTTTTTGTCCACCGTCCATCAGTCATCCTAACCACATGTCCTGCCCAGTTCCATCTAAATGTAAGAGATTTCACCGCATCTCTTACTCCTGTTCGGTTTCTTATGATGTGATTGGGTATTCTATCCCTAGGAGTGACTCCTAATATTGATCGTTCCATTTTTCGTTGCATGACATGTATTCTGTTAATGTTCTTTCTTGTCAAAGTAAGTATCTCAGCTATATACGTGAGAACAGGTAAGACACACTGGTTAAAGACCTTTCTTTTCAAGCATATAGGAAGATTAGGTCTCAATATATATCTGAGTCTACCGAATGCCGCCCACGATAAACCTATTCGCTAGATTTTCTGCGTCTGATACCGATCTCATGTCCCAGGTATTTGTGTATATGCACTTCTTCTAGATTTGTGTTATTGATGTTTAAGGGACTACTCGTTACAAGATTTGTCATCTATTGTGTTTTTGATAGATTAATTTTTCAAACCGACTTTTTCTGAGGCATCATTTAGCGTATCCAGCATATTTTGTACTTCCTGTATATTGTCTGTTGTTAACGCAATATCGTCTGCAAAACAGAGATGATTTATCAATTCACCATCAATTTTGTTTCCTGTTGAATCCCAGTTTATCTTTTCCAACATACTCTCTAGCAATGCAGCAAACAATTTTGGGAAGAGTGTGTCACCTCGAGCGATATTAAATCTATCTCTACATTGATTTGCCGATGTTCTGACATTTACCGTGGCATTTTCATATGTGTTTTTGATAATGGCAGAGTATCGATGGTCGACGCGACATTCGCTTAATGCCTCTAGAAGTTTCCGCTGATTTATTAAATCAAAGGCCTTCTCGAAATCAACGAAGACAAGCATCAGTGGTCTATTATACTCAATACATTTCTCGATAAGAACTCTAATGATTAGAAGATGGTCATCTGTCCCATAGCCTGATCGGAATCCTGCCTACTCTCTCGAAAGAAAAGAGTCTATTATATTTGCCAAACGGTTGCGAGTATTTTGGTAAATAGTTCGTATATGTGGCTAAGGGGGCTGATCGGCCTATAATTCTTAAGATCTGTAACCTCATCTTTTTTGTGTATAATAACAATGGTTGCATTTGTGGACTGTAATGTGGTCATTCCTTCTTCGATGCATTTATTAACTAGAACTTCTAAAGCTTGGGTGATTTGTGGCCCTCCTTCTTTGATTGCCTCTATTACCAGTTCATCGTCTCCGGGAGCTCTATTGTTTTTCATTTCTTCATCTCTTAGAGCACTCATGATTTCTTCCTCGGTTATTTTTGGAATTTCTTCCGATCCCTGATTTAGCAGTTTTGGAATGTCGGTTGTGATCAGTTGCTGGTTTGATGTATAAAGTTCTTGGTAGAAAAGTTTGATGGAGTGTAAAATTTCCTCTTTGTGTGTTACTATGTTGCCGTATATTTCCTTGATCTTCTGTATTTTCATTCTTCCTGTTGTACTATTTCTTAATATTTTCAACCTTCTATTCTCCTCTATGACGTTCCAAATTTTTCCGTATTATGTTGTCTCTTATGCTTTCTGATTCTTTTTAATATCTCTCATTTAAGATTCTATTTTCTTATGTGTTTCTGTCTTCCATTTCTCTTCTCTGCTTTATCAAAGGTCTTGTTGTTTGATTTAATTTTTGTTCTTTCATTTCCTTAGGGCAGAATTTTTCGATAGCTGTATTTATGGAGTCTTGGATGTTTCCAAATATTTCATCTATCGTCTTACTATTTTCATAATTTAGAGGCAATACATCCTTACAGAATCTGTGTTTTCAGGAGTTTCCCATTTCTTACCATTTTTCTTGAGTGTCATGTTGATTCTTTCTGTCTTTATATTTATTTTTACTTCGGCTCTTAGACTACGGTCCAATCGAAAATCTGTTCAATATACTTACATCTTTGATTATATCTTTTCTATTGCTAATTATGAAATTTACTGCGTTTTTGGTTTTGCCATCTAGATTGGCCCATGTATATTTTTGCTGTTTCTTTTCTTGAAATAGGTGTTCATTATATATAAGTTATTGTGGTGAGCAAAGTCTATCAGTGTGTCACCTCTTTTGTTTCGGCTTCCTAATCCATGGTAACTCACTGCAATTTCAGCTTCATCTTGTTTATTACCAACTTTTGCATTAAAATATCCAATTAACATTGTATTGTGTGTTTTTCCATTTTGTAGAGCGGTGTATACATCTTCATAAAAGTTTTCTAACTCATCTGTGTATTCGATAGTTGGTACATATGCCTGCGTCTCAGTACCAAAGCTAAAGTGACCTTTATGGTCTCAAAAGGGATATTATGGATTCAACCCATACATTGTACACTGCCTATACTATGCAGTGGTAAGACCTATGATAACCTATTGCCTATATTTGCCAAATGATCTGCTTTGTTAGTTCTATATATACCCGAGTGACTCGGGACTCACATGAATTTGAATATGCACCAGCTCTTTGATAGATTTTCAAGTACTTCCCTGTACTTTGACACCAGCCCTGAATGTAGTAACATTAGACCTCAGTGCCAATATTGTAGCTCTACTGCCGGAGCATATGGTAATAGTTCTATTTCTGTTGGTGTATTTTTTACAAAGAAGGCCACATTGCAGAATAGCATAAATATCCGCTTGACACCCCGTTGCATACTGTTCTAGAGAGTAAAATTCTCTGTCTCCCGCAATTCTACTGAACACTCCAGCTTCAGTTTTTTCATCCTGTCGAAATCCGCTTGTAAACCACCACGATCCATTTCTAGGAATAATGTTCCTTCTCCTAATCCTCTCTACTTGGTAAAAATATCTCAAGAGAGTGGTTTAATCTCATAATTAGAGCAATATATTCTGTTTGCACAAGTAGCGATGGTCGTCTTTCCATAACGCTTCCTCAGCTTCATGGGCATCTACCATTTATTGCTCTGAGATGCTCTAGGTAACTGAAACGGTAAACTGTCTTCTAAGAATGAGTTGATAGGAGGGAGGTTCATTAAAACATCCAGTCTTTTTGTTGGGATAGTCCTCATCGCTCTCATCATCTCTACACAAGCCATTCTTGAACTGTCAAAATGAAGACGATGTTTGCGCTTGGCTATACTAGGGCATCGTAGGACGGAACACCATAGTATAGATAAAATATACCACTTTCGGTATGAAGTATTATGTGCACCAAAAGTTTCACACATATGGTCTTCTTACTTCGAGCCTCAGTATAATTATTCCAGCTCAGTCGTAAATTCCTTCGTTATTTTTTTTAATGAAACTTTGAATAATAACTTTATCTTTGTGTACTTGTTATACTGCTTTAAGTTGCTTTTCATAAATCTTAATTAACTTGTGTTAATAGCGTTCTTATAAACGAGTCAAATACCTTATCTCAAATAAAAAGATCATTAGAAATTTAAATGAATCAGGCGTCATAAATTTTATTACATTTACGATCTTGTCAAATGGTGAATTTGTTAGTGTACGTTTAATTTGCTACGATAAATAATTAACAGTTTGGAAGTTTTTATGGATCGTAAAGTGACTAAAAAATAGTTGCCTCGCTTTTAGAACGACAATTAAATATTTTTATGAATTTCGCATAAAGTTGGTCGTTGAAAGAATACCCGTGCTTCATTAATCTACGAGCAAATCAAAATAGTTTTAAAAGGTGTTCAATTTTATATGTCTATATATGACAGAAAACAAAATACAGTTCTTTTTATCCAAATCACATGTCGCGAAGAATTTCATATTAGGATTGAAGAAAAATGAAAAGAGACAACCAAAATAAACAAGTCATTGTATGATAAAAAATTTTCTCTTGATACTTCAGTCCACCCATTATTTTATTGACAGCCATGGTTTAAATTTTATTTATTTTGTATTTTTGATTAATTTAATGCATGTAACTGTACTTAAAACAGAAGGTTGTTTCATACGAAAACTATTTATTATTATTTTATAGTTTACGACCGATTAATATGTATTGTTTTATTAAAAACCTATATCTAAAGACACAAACATTTCTTACTTTTCAATGAGTATAAGGTATCTAAAATATTGTTACTTCTACGGTATCTAAAATATCGTTACTTCGTACGTGATTTTAAAACATTTTTCGCACTATTTGGATCATTTACAATAACACAGCAGCACGTGAAATTTGTACAAGGTGGGCAAAAGTTTTTATTAGCTAATTTAAAAACTGCAACCTGTACAAAAATCTGACCCCCCATTCTCGAGCTCTTTGATATTGTTATTGGTTTTCTTATATACTATGTCTTTAATATGTCGCCAAAGGAAAAAATCTAGTGGCGTCAGATCTGGTGATCGTGATGGACACCTGACTGGTCCATTACGTCCTATCCAATTATTTCCAAAATTAATATTTAATAATTCTGAAACGGTCCTGATCTTATGAGGGAGAGCACCATCTTACTAAAAGAAGAGAGTTCTTACTTCATCTAAAGGAAGATTGTTCAAAAATTCTTCAATTAGATGTCGATTTAACATTTCGTAGTACTGTCGACCATTAAGATTTTCTTGATAAATGTTATAAGTTAAAATGCGATTTCCAAGTAAAGCATACCAAACGCTAAAACCAAACCGTCCTTGGGATCGGGCGTCTACTGTACGGTGAGGGTTGATATCAGACCAGTAATGTTCGTTATGCCTGTTGAAAATTCCTGAACTGCTAATGTAGGCTTCATGTGTTCAAATTACCCTCCTAAAAAATAATGGATTTTGCAAATCTTTTTGATGATACCATAAACAACACTACAGTCGGTGTTGATAATCAGTTGGTTGTAAATATTACATTTTCCTTATTGAATAAGGTCGAAATTTATGTTTACTTAAAATAGCTAGGGCACGGCGTCTTGAAACTCCAGAATCAGCTTCACTTGTGCGGCTTGAAATTGAAGGGTTTGCAACCGCCATTCCAATTATATTTATAGCCGATTCTTCAGGATCTTGGATATTGTAATTTTTTGATCTAGGTTTGGTAAATGTCCCATAATTGGTGAGATTTTCTTTTAATCTCAAAAGAATAGACTTATGAGGTTATCTTCTTTCTGGATAGCTGGATTGAAATATGGTTCACATGTAAGATCAGAATTGTTATTGCTTTGAATAAAATATTCTAACATATCATATTTTTCATAATTTTCGAAGGACATTTTTCACTTTTTAAGATTCAATATAGTGTAATTTTAGTCCCTAAAACTAATGAAAAGCCTTTAAACGTCAAACAAAAAAACTTTGATTTAGATGACATACGCCTACCAAGATAAAATAATTCCTAATTCAATTTCTTAAATTGAAAGCAAAATTTTGTACAGGTGGAGGACTTTACGAAATATCAACTATGATATATGATTTCAAACGAAAAAACAAATCCAAACTATTAGGCTAAAAACACATAGGGTGTTCCATTTAAAAAATACAAGTCGTATCTCATGTCTGGTAATCGGAAATAAAAAATAAGAGCGCCAATTTTTCGTTTTTTGATATCTTAAGTAATAACCAAATGATACACCATATTAGAATCTGGTCAAATGTGAAAAACGCCCTATAGATCGTAATAGAATCAAGATAGCCATGATCTGTTGTCGCATTCATATGTTTCTCCAAAAAGACCTCGAGAATAGAAGGTTAGATTTCTTGTACATGTTGCAGTTTTTAAATTAGCCTTTAAAAACATCAAAATTTGCCCACCCTGTACATTTCTTGTAAATTTTGGGTTGGTTAATTAGAATACGATGCCAAAATTGCTCCATCACATCAAGAAAATGCAATTATGTATCACGGCTCCCTCTTTTTTCTCTCTCTCTCTCTCTCTCTCTCTCTCTCTCTCTCTCTCTCTCTCTCTCTCTCTCTCTATATATATATATATATATATATATATATATATATATATATATATATATATATATATATGTATATATATATATATATATATATATATATATATATATATATATATATATATATATATATATATATGAATGGTTTGGTTATTCCGGGTTTCAATCCGTTCGTTCAAAAAGTATAAAAAATATATAAAAACAAAACACATTCGCATTCCATGTATCCTCAGTAGAGTTGTAAAGGTTAAATTTTATTTAGTAATAGAATAACAAAATGTCAAGGTGTGTACCGGTAAAATTAAATATTTTTAAAAGTTTTAAAAATTTAAATACTGTTTTAGAATGTCTTGTTTGTTTTTTTTAAATTGTAGATATGTGAATGTTAATTATATAAAAATATTTTTAGGAGGAAAAAGTTTTGAAAATACCTTAAATAAAGAACGAAACGTCAATTGTTTTGTGTTTTTATTAAATATAGAACCTAAACCCAAGAAAAGACAAAATATAGGAAAAATGATATAATCTATGGTTCAAGAATCAAGAAAATAAATATATATATATATATATATATATATATATATATATATATATATATATATATATATATGGTCTTAAATTATGTTTTACTCTTTCAAATGCCGTTGAATTTGTACAAAAAGCTTATTTTTCCTTCGAGATATTCAATTTTGAAAATTTTATATTGCATAAATATTTCTAGTTTTGGAAACCTTCACCTTTCGTGTCCGAACATTTGTAATTATAACAAAATATATCGTAATAATGACAACAACTGCTTAGAATGTATTTATTTTTGCAAAATGCAATGAAAGCATTTATTTATTATATAACAAATTTTGCAATTTAAATATAAACTCTTGAACGATATGGATATGCATGTAGACTTTGTATTTGAATACGGCTTTGTGAATTCTGGATATACATTCCTAATTATTTTCTAATAATGATTTGAGGATCTTTTAAATTATAAAATTAATTGTTTATGACTATGTTAACAACAAAATATATGCAATAATTTGTTCAAACGAATTTATTTTGCAAAACTAATGATAAATTTTAATTAAGCGATGCTGTGATAGCCCTAAGACATCCATAATTTACCAGAATTATCGCTTAAAAGCTTATCGGCCACAAAAGTTGAAAAATTAATGAAATTTTAAATTTTCAAAAAAAAAGATATTTGAACAAACTCGGCATTTAAAAGAGTAAGACTTTTTTTGAGAAAAAAAAATATCACAATGATACATTAACTCAAATGTAGGCCAGAATCGCATTTTTTACACTTTTAGGTTAGGACATTTAAAAAATCTGATGTAATGGAGCAATTCTGTGATCAAGAAATGACTATTTTTATTCAATCCACAAATTTCACGTCTTGCTGTGTAACCAGGCATTAGAAATTAGAAGGAAATAACGACAGAGATTTTTAGTTAGATAATGCCCAATTTCTTTAGAAAGAAACCACACCAACAATATTTTGTGTGAGTATTTCAAGTTAAAAAAGAGAAAAGGTGATCCTGTTTCATCTGTCCAAGAGATAAAGAAATGTTCTTGGAAATAAATATTTTCAATTTGGCGAAAATAAATGTAATAAAATTTTTATAAAAAAATTTAACCGACTTCTAAAAGTGCGCTAAAAAGTGAAAAATAACTATAAATTTTTATATGAAATTGAAATTTTTAAAGTCGGCGCCAAAATAATACATGACAAAATGTGATTCGCATAAACAGATTCAAAATACTTTATTTGTAATTGCTTTCTCACCATAATTTGTACATATTAGTAGTTATTTATTTCATTTAGAAATAATTTGGCTCCGACTTCAAAAATTTCAATTTCACATAAAAATTTCTAGTTATTTTTCACTTTTTAGCGCACTTTTAGAAGTCGGTTAAAATTTTTTATAAAAATTTTATTTTTCGGTTTTTAGTTTTAAATTCATTATGAAATTCATAAATTATTTGAACTAAGTGCTAATCGAGATTAGTGTACCTCGCAACGACTCCAAGGTGGCAAAAAAAGTACTCATTTTATCCATAATTGTAAATCACCCTAAAATGAACCACTAAAAATTCTTTGATTCTTAGAGTTCTCCAAATATCAATGAAATTGTGTCAAACAAATATTTAGTCTGTCATAGTAAATCCAATATCTTAAATTTCAAATTAATTTTAGATTGGTAATATAGGCCCCAAAATCTTCCAATATCGATATTTAAATAATTTGAGACGTATGTTTCTTAGCCCGATATATTTTATATTGCATATTGAGTTTGTATACGCCCCAAGAAACCCACAATATCAATTTTAGGTAAAATCGGAAAATGTGAAATTTTCAGTTCCTCATATTGTATCTTATCAACCTAATAGTTGTAAAAAATTAACTTCATATTCGTAATATACCACCCCCCAAACCCCTAATAGTAAATCTGAAAAAATGCGAATAAGGTAAAATTTTCAGCCCTCCATATTGGATTCGCCATATTGAATTTCAAAAAAATAATTTTAACGTCTTAATCTGTCTAAATCTAAACTTTTCAAAGCCCCCTAATACCAAATTTAGTTGAAATCCAGAAATTTAAAATTTATAAACGGTCATATTGCATCTGACATATTGGATTTTCTTAAAATAATTTTATATTCGCTATTTACAACCTCAAAAACGATTCAGTTCCACATTTGATCAAAATTTTTAGTCGGCAATATTGCGTTCGCCATATTTAATCCAGAAAAAATACTATTAAATTCATAAATTACACCCTCAAGAACCCTCTATATTAGTTTTGGAGAAAGTCGAAAAATGTAGGACACCATATTGAATCCGCCAGATTGAGTTTTTCAAAAAATATTTTAATTTCGTAATTAACACTAACAAAAATCGCCCAATACTAACTTTAGACAAAATCGAGAGATGTAAAACCTTTAATCCTCCATCCTAGATCCGCCATATTTAATTTTTTTTAATAATATAAAATTCGTAATATGCTATCATATCAATTTTAAAAAAAATCGGGCAAAATTAATTTTTTATCCACCATATTAGATACGCCATATTGAATTTTTTAAAAATAATTTTAGATTCATCATGTGTGACCACGGAAACTCTCCCTACCAATTTTGGTGCAAATCGGACAAAATTGATTTTTTTGTCCGCCTTATTGGATCCGCCATATTGAATCTTTTAAAAATAATTTTAGATTCGTTATGTGAGACTCCGAAAACTCCCCCATACCAATTTTAGAGAAAATCCGACAAAATTGATTTTTTTCGTCCGCCATATTGGATCCGCCATATTGAATTTTTAAGAAATTATTTTAGATTCGGCTTGTGCGACCCCGAAAACTCCCCCATATTAATTTTGGAGAAAATCGGACAAAATCGATTTTTTTGTCCACCCTATTGGAGCCGCCATATTGAATTTTTTAAAAATAATTTCAGATTCGTTGGGTACAATCCCGAAAATTCCTCCATACCATATTTGGAGAAAATCAGACAAAATTAAATTTTTTTGTCCGCCATATTGAATCCGCCATTTTGAATTTTTTTTAAATAATTTCAGATTCGTTGGGTACAATCGCGAAAATTCCTCCATAGCAATTTTGGAGAAAATCGGACAAAATTAATTTTTTTGGCCGCCATATTGTAAGCGCCATTTTGGATTTTACTGCACTAATTTCATCCAAAAAAAATATGGGACCACCGCAGCAACTTCGTGAATATAACGTAAAAAATTTCATTCAAATCGGTGCAGCCGTTCCGGAATAATCGGTGTACATACATAAAAAAAAACATACATACTCGACGATTTGAGATCCTCGTTCTTTTAGAAGTCGGTTAAAAAGTGAACTAAATTTTCTTTTATCTACGCTTGTGTATTTTTCTACCTTTATTATTAAAGTCAAGACTTTATTTAACGGTTTTAATAACATTTCTATTTTTTTAATCAAAAAAAGTAGAACAACAGGATTTAATTTGAACTCAGAAGCAGTTATAGTTCTAAAATAGCTACTTCATTACACTAGAAATGATTTTTTGTAAGTTTCTAAGGGTACCCAGCTCTATTAACTGTATAAGTAACATATTTCTGCTCACGCAGACGCAGGCTTCCCTTACCGTTCATATTTTAAGACTTCCTGTACTATATAATAATTATTTTATCTACATTGGAGTAATAAACGAAATTTGTTTAGGAATTGCCCCTGCAAAATAATCTCTGCCTAAAACATTTAATTTAACCGAGTGGAAGTGCTTCATTTCCCAATGTTTAAGTCTCTTGTCAGCAGTCCCAAGGTAGCCCAGCAGCCACCCCGTGCCAGCCTGAAATAAGAACAATCTACTCCGTCGCTCTAGAATTGATTCTTTCCGAGGACAGGGAAAATCCCCGAGAGTTTCCAACCAGGAATAGGGAAAGTCGTTTGTCAGGCGAGACGGGCGGGTTTTTATCTCGAACTAAAAAACACATTATGTGTTATTTAATGGTGGCACAATATGCCGCTCTTTAGATGTATCTTTCATGATAAAAATTTTAAAAGTTGCCTGACAACTCGGGATTATTAATTGCCCATTTTAAGGCTTGGACGAGCCATATCTATTATTAGAAGAGCTTTTAAAATATTTATGTCCGTGCTATTCATAATACTTACCCACGCAGATATACAAATATACTAAGAAAATTACAAAAATAGACCTTTCTAATTTAAGCAGTTCAGAGAAATTAGCTACCATTTATCAGCTGTTGTTAATACGTCATCAAACTTAATGTTTTATTATTAGTTCATAGAGCGTATTTAGTTATTGTTTATTACGAAATAAATCTTAGCAAATGTTTACGAAATAAAATAAAATACGGGAACTCTATTTTCTCTTTACAAATGCTCAAAAAAATTCATTTAGTTAGAAAAAAAAATGTTGTGACGCGTTTTTACGTAGGTGGGGAACAGGGAAGCAGGTTGTGCTCTTCAGCTCTGCTTCGTTCACGGCAGCGGAACATCGGTCGGTGGATATTTCTCGTGCAGACAATCATCGGTCAAATGCTCAGCGCAGGGATATCGAGTCGGCGGTATCTACGTATATTCGGGATATCCCTGCTCTCTCAACTGATCAACGGTTTGACTGCCTGAAGGTCAAAACATCCACTCGGTAGTCGGTTCTCGGGCGCCACCCTCGGGATTTAATGTGGTCGAGGGCCCACATTATGCACCGGGCAGCTTGTTACAGTGGAGAAACGGCAAACCAGGGGTAAATTGTGTGTATTAGTGCTAGCTGCCGGCTGCCAATTGTTACATGTAATGGTAAAAATGGTACTAGGTAATAAAACAAACGGTTATAAAACATCCTGTATCCTGTATTCCATTCTTTTATGCAAATACTTGGTCTAAAACTAACTTACAATCTAAGATGGACAATAATGTAAACAAATAAAACGGTCTGGAGGGCAAGAGTATGTTTTGAGAGCTGATCACGGTAGCTCATACTGGTCGGTTGCGCTAGAGACGGTAATCCGGTGGTATCATTCACGACGCTACTCATGTACCTCGTACTGTACGGTTGCGATGCTATTCACGACGGCTTGTACGCAAATTATTATTATTATCGCGCCTCGTATCTAAAATCCACGTTCACGGTATGTAACAATAACACGGCATCGATCGGCGATAGGCGGCGTCTCTACACAGCGACGGCCTTTACACGCGGCGGTGGCGATAAGCGTCGGGGCGGCGGTTGTTTAGCGCCCTTTATCAACGGACATCGGAGGGCACCTGGCGGTAAAACACATTCCTGGTCATTACGGAAACAATAACAAACTTACGGGATCAGTGCGTGTGTGTATAGGTGACGAAAGGAACTGACGCTGCCCGTCAGCAAGATGGAGCGACATTGCCCGTTCTTATAAGGGTCCTCGACAATGCCGACCAATAGCGGTAGGAAGTTAGGAAAGGAACCGTCACTGCCCGTTCTTATAAGGGTCGTCGACAGTGACGGTAGGATGACACAACATTGCCCGTTCTTATAAGGGTCCTCAGCAATGCTGGCCATTAGAGGGGTAGGACGTAAGGAAGGAAGTGTATGGCAAGCACCATATACACACAAGCCTAGCCTTATCTACATTACTAGACCAGGAAGGCGCGGCCCAGCAGGCGACCCAGTCCAGTCCGTTTGGACTGTTGACCCGGGTGAAGAACGTGTAGTTCTCAGCGAAATAATGGTCTGCTCGGACTTAAATAGACGACCCGAGCTCCCACTATGCTGACGTGTGACGGTGTGCGGTGATCGCGCATACGACACTGCTGTATGCGGTACGCGATTACTATGGTCGAACGCTCTGAAAATCTCGGAAAATTATATTTCCCGGCATAGCGCGATGAATCTAATTGTATGCCGGTAATATTTAAACTTTAAGCAATCTTTTCCCGCAAGAATCAGATTTTTCGGATGTAAACTAAATGAATTAAATCCCGGCGAACATACACTTGCCCAAAAATTTAGTAACTTCGTTACAATCTGGAACTAGGAGAATAGGCCTGTATTCTCCTTTTTTACAAAATGTATTCTAATGGGTATTTTCCGTACTTGTGTTACTATTTCTCCACTTATCATTGGATCCCAAATTTTCCCATTCGATTAGCTCACGTAGAATTAGGGGGGTTATAATAGATAAAAATGGGTCCTCCTAGTGGGACAACAAGGCTAAAGTGGGAAAGATCTAGTCAAACCTAGTCACAGAAATAGACCACATAATATTATTAGGTTAATTCAAAAATCTTAATAAAATTTAAATAATAACAGAATAGCTAGCTTATTTTGCTGAAATTATAAAAGGTTACTAACTAGTTGGGTTTTATAGTTTAGTACAAAATGTCTTAATAATAAGATTGATAAGAAAAGTACACTACCCTATACATATGTTATAAATTATAATATCTACGGAAATATATCAGAAATATTTAGCCCAAAAAGAAATTGCAAATATCTCAAATATATAGTACGCGTCATATGAGCAAACCAAAAAAGTAATGTTACATGACCTACCTTTGACCGCAACCCTTACATGTAAGTTTGCAGCAATTTTTGTGATCTATCTATACTACTTCGTGTACTACCGATATCATTATGGATTTAAGTAAATTATTAATTAATCATTAATATTTCAATACTTCAGTAGAGTAATAGAAAAAGTATAAATTTAACATATTTATCTTACATGTCCCTGATGTAGAACCAGGCGAGATCCGGTTAATACCATAACTTGAAGTCTCAATATGGTAACGCGTGGTGGATTGAGCACCAGAAACGGACTGGCTGTTACAGCTTCTGCTGAGACGTCAGTACCATCTTGGAAGAGATAAAAAGACGACGAACGGGACATATAGAGGAAGAGAAACGAGGAAGATCGCCGAAATATCGATTACAGAGCGACGAAACATCGGTGAAAGATCGACGAAAAGAGGAAGAAAGAAAGAAAGATCGGTGGAAAAGAAGATGGTAGAAAAGAAGAATGGAGAAGAAGAGGCTCTAGTTGACTTTTAGCCTTATATCTTACTGCTAAGTTCTTTCGTATTTGTGGTGTGACATCCGGAGAAATTCCGTTACAACTTTAAACGAAAATTACGCAACATAACTATAAAACTATAACTTCCCACCGGAAAAACTTGCTTTAGGATTAATTCGGCAAAATGCTGTTCGAGCAACGCACATACATCTTGCACAAAAGGCGTTCATGAAAAAAAGGTTCGATATCTATCGGCTAATCCCTTATAAAGGACAAAAGACCCAAAAAAATGAAACTACAACTGCCAACGTAACTATAGCTCTGAATACAGTGATAAGTCACCAATCTGCAATTGAGAACACTGCCTGTTGATATTACATCTCATTATTCTAATTAAGATATCATGAAGAAAAGTATTCAAAAGACATGGAACACGACCTATAGGGAGGACAAAAGAAAATATGGAACATGCTGACAAACAGAAAAAAACCAATCAATGAATACGTTCAACTAAATCCAATCGACAGCCAACAATGGGTCAGCCATTTTAAGGACTTACTCCAGGCACCAGCTACAGAAAACAACGTAGACGAAAACCAACAAGAAAGCACAGAACTAACAGATGTTAACATCAGTGAAGCAGAGATGCACCTGACAATTAATAAATTAAAAAACAGAAAATCACCTGGTACCGACCAAATTACGAATGAGATGCTAAAGTACGGAGGCCCCAACCTTGTCACAGAGCTCACTGTTCTATTTCAAAAAATACTTCGCACAACGTCAGTACCCAACGAATGGCGGAAAAGCATCACAATTCCGATCCACAAAAGAGGATCAAAGAAACAACCCGAAAACTACTAGGGAATCAGCCTACTGAACAGTTCAGCTAAATTGTTAACCACAATACTGTCACAACGGATGGTAAACAAGTTAGGGGCGTGCGAAGAACAGCAAGGCTTCCGGAATAACCGCTCTACTATCGACGGTATATTTGTTATCAGACAGCTGGTTGAAAAATCTAACGAATACGATAAACCGCTGTTCATTTATTTTGTGGACTTTACACAAGCGTTCGAGCGAGTCAAACTGGAACACATAACAGAACTACTGAGAAGAAAACAAGTAGACGAAGCAATCATACGCACAATATACGAACTGAATTCCAAAAACACCATGGTAATTAAAATAAATAACACTCTTACAGAGGAAATCCCACTTTCCATAGGAATAAGACAGGGTGATAGCCTAAGTCCAACACTTTTCAATGTAATCATAGACGAAATCATTGATGAGGTAAAAAGCACAAATATTGGGTACCCAATGGTACACAACACCGTTCAGATTATATGCTTTGCAGACGATGTTGCCTTGACAACAAATAGCTAGGACAACTTACAAAGAATGCTTTTCCATCTCAATTGAACAGTCAAACAGAATAATATGAAGATATCTGTAGAGAAAATCAAAGCAATGGTAATACCAAAAGAACCGGTGAGATGCAAACTAATGGTTGATGACAAACATATCGAACAGGTTGGGAAGTTTAAATACCTGGGAGCACATATAACAAGTAACAGGGCAGTAACGGAAGAAGTACGCTCACAAGCCAACAAAGCGGCCATAATATCAGGCCAACTTAGAGACATAATCTGGAACAACAAACATATGACGGTTGAGAGCAAGAATTTACAAGATCTGTGTAAGACGATACTGACCTACGGCGCAGAAACAAGAAATGAACTACAAAGACAAAACAAATTATGAGAACCACAGAAATGAAAACGCTGAGAATGATCACGGGAACAAGTTTAAGAGATAGAATAAGAAACGCAAAAATACGCGAGGACAGCGGAGTGGGGGATGTTCTGAAGTGAGTTCGAAACCGTCGTAGGCAATGGATAGATCACGTAGAAGAAGAAAAACCGGATTTCTGTAATTTAGGATGTTGACAAGCGGAATCATTCTACGTCAATATGCTGACAAGTTCAGCACATCTATCATACGAATAGCTGTGAAACGCCAAATCATCCATGAAGGGCTCCTCTTGTCTATAAAGGAATATTTTGGTTTAACAAGTAATCGAACCGTCAGGTAAATACCCATTACAAATTAAAATTACAAAGAATATAATAAATATACCATTTCAAGTCTTCCTTTTACTGTTTAGGCTAAACTTAATTTCTTTTTTAAAAATGACACTCATAAGTAATTATTCTTAAGGTAACGGTCAAGACATTGAGTAAAAAAAATTAAATAAAGTTCACCACGAAGACTCGGATCTCTAGTCTCTTTATATTAATATTTGGGCTGATTACGAGCAATTAAGATTTTTCTTTTGAACAGTTTTAACTAAAGTAGGATTAAATGTGACAAAAATCTATATTGGAGGGGATCTCAATAAACAAAAATTTGACAAGCAAAATAATCATGTAACATGTTTTGAACCATGCAATCAAATCGAGCATATTTATGAAGGTTGACATAGAAGTTTTGAAATTTTCAGAAGAATTTATTAAACACAACAACCTAATTTTCTTATCAGACAACAATCAACTTGATTATAAATTATTATTATTTTACCTGGGAAAAATAAATAACAAAATATGTTGTATTGTTTTTAAAGCGAAAAAAAAATGGAAGTCAACTTTTCTGTATATGTATTAATGAAATGAAAATGAATAATATGTGTAACTTAAAAGGTCTCAGCTGGCCTCGTGTGGCTCATTGGATATACTTTCCTTCATATAGTGGCCTCACTTACTGATTCAACTAGCAATTTTTGTAAAAAAAAAGTTTATATCTCTCAGTGAAGTCGCCCTCAATTGAAACATTGTTGGCAAGCGTCGACCCAAAATGGATTCCCAACCTCTCTAGATCTCTTTGATCTTTACGATCATATTGAAATGACCTACTAGGTGACCCGCAAGCACAGTTTACAGAAAGAACTCGTGGTTGTGAACAAAAAGTGTAATTGGGTATGTTTTCTTTAGTAAATCAGATGAGGATGGTCATATTATTCTTTTGTATTATTTGGTGTTATGTGGATTGAAAAATTGTTATAACAGGTTTGATATCTGCTTATAGAAATACTAGTATACTAATATAGCGTTACGCTTCTGCAAAACGCACAAAAAGATCAAATTCCCTTCATCCAATAGAGATTTTCGGTATGTCGTCTTTAATTTTTTTTTTTTCGACAAGAAAACAACTTGACCCTCAAATGGGCTTCAAGGTGACGTTAAAGGTCAAAGCTGAAGTCATCTATAAATATATATTTTTCAGACAAAAACCAGTTTGTCTTGGAATGACTTTTAAGTTGATATATATGAGACATGGACAACTTAACTTCATTGGGCTATAACTTTAAAATAGGGGTTGTTACGACTCATTAAAGACTACCAAAATCCTTGGGCTTAGAGAATTTCTTCATGAGTTTTTTTTCATAGGAATAGGGTAGAGACATTTCTTTAAGAAATTTCGATTGAGATTATGGTGATGCCTGCACGATATATTTAAATAATACTTGTGTGTTTTTCACATTCATCTTAAATTGAGTGGACATCGCGAGTATATACCATAGCCTCTACCTTCCTTTATTTTTAGGGTGTGAAGATATTACATGCTTCTTCGCTGACAGCTTTCCGCGCACACAGTACATAATTTATCGAAGTGAAGCTTGACGATATGCTATTCATGTCAGTCAGCAGCCTCAAACCTCATCTAGATAAATATTTGGCGGTGACTTACATGTTCTTGATTATAAAAGAATGAAGTAAAAAATATAATTGTTAATAGATGAGAGAAAAGGTAGGCTTTTACTCTGTTCTAATATAAATACATTTTTATTTTCCTTTTAAAGGGCGATAAAACGCACAGTTTTATGTGATGGGGGAGTTTATTGTAGGCCTTAATAGCATTGTAAGTACAGTTGAATTGAAACTGTGCAGAGTTATGTCGGGAAATGACAATTAGACTACAATATAGAGTATTTAAATCATGATTATTCGAGCCGCGAGGAAGTTTTTCATATAGATTATCTGGTTCCCTAAGCCGGAACGCCTGAAGGTGGCAGAGTTATGATGAAATTTCTGGAGATTACAAGAAAATCCAATAGAGGCATTCCGAAGACTAATTCTATCTTTTTGAAGATAAGTTGACCAATAAACTGTGATACAGTAAGATATATTAGGCCAAATCAGAGATTTAGTTAGTAAGTGATAATTAAATTTTTGGACACGTAATTCTTGCAACACAAATTATTATTTAAGAATTGCAATTCTCACAAATCAGGAGAGGCTATAAAACCACATTGTTAAGAAGAATATGCGTTAATTTAGGATCAGTTAGTCGTACCTTAACCTTTCCTAAGATAATAAGTTGTGTTTCATCTTTATATATAACTAGCTAATGTTTCTAAGGAATATTACTAAAAACGTGTAAAATACTATATATTTTGGTTAGTTGTTATATATATATATATATATATATATATATATATATATATATATATATATATATATATATATATATATATATTTATATATAAAGAGTATATACAAACAGTATATTTCCTGCAAATACCACTCTGGTACTATCTCCATACGCGTTTTGACCACCTCATGGTCTCGTCAGTATGACTGTATTGGACCGAGAGCAACATCCGCAGAAAATAACTGATATATGAAATATAAATTCCAAGGTATGTCGGTAAGATATTGCAAACCTGCCCCCTACCGATATCGATATTCTCTTTTCTTTTCTCTGCCTGAAAGGAGAATACATATATAACAATTATTTAAATACGGCAGATAGATTTCTTTATTTCTTATTGAAATTTTAACTTTTTTCAAAAACTATGTATTTTATTAAATACCGTATTGAATTCAGAATAGTTGAAAGTGAGATTGAGTTGCGTGTCATTCGCGTATTACTGATAGGGTGAAGGTGGGAGAAATTTTGTAGCAGTTAAATAATTACGGCTGTGTTTACTCTATACTGGGCTAGGGAATTATATATTGGAGTACCTCTTTGCATGCGCAGAGGGTTTTGCTTGCACAAAAGATGATAATTCGTACCATGTCCCATATGACCTTGTGTGAATCTTGTAGGGATTTCTCACAACTATTGATATTTATATTCTGAAGAATACTTCATAAGTACAATCAAATTCTTATGGGTGTGGAAGTAGGGATAATTTGTACCTTTTTCTCGGATCAATCAGCATGCAAATGATTCATTGGTAACCTCTTTAAAAAAGTTTCTTCATTTACTGGCAAAATTGCTGCAGACGGAAATAAATTTAAAAGAAACTGTGGTTGTTCTTGGTTACTAGGCCATATTATTCTCTTGGTAAGTTCTTCCTCGAAGCCTTTTAACATTGTGTCAACTTTTTAACATGTATTATATTTTCTTGAGCTAAAGTATTCTATTTTTAGATTCTTATTTTATGTAATTTTAATATATGGCTTAATTTGATTATAAAATGGGTTTTGCTGCAGGGATTCTAGTTTTATAGTAAATCTTGTGCTGGTCGAAAATCTCATTCATTCTGAAAACACCAAATTCAACCACGATATCAGTGCTCATAATTAAATCCAAAATTACGATTTCAGTTTTATTAACCCTTATGGCCTCGTTATTATAGATTACTTCCATAGCTTCTGTTGAAGTTATCCTCATAACTCCAATGGTACTTAAGCAAACCACTGAACAATTATAAGTTTAAGTTTAGTTTAACCTGCTGGCTTCCATATAATTAATTTATATTCTAACATCGGTCTTACACAATATTGTATAATATCATTTTCCTGGATTTGGCTTCTGAAGTCACATCTATATCAACTCCATAAAATACAAAATTGCAAAGCAAAATATCCAAACTTTTGACCTTATTTAGCAAATCATGTTCATTTTTGTACTTGATATTGTCGTATTAACAGACTATGAGAATTTTTTTTTGATTTCACAATGTCAATAACAACCAAGTCCTTTTTTGGATTCCATGTTGTTTTATTTACCGAATTTTGAGTCAATTTTTTCCAAGGGTCTCTTTCAATTACCTTTGGCGATTTTAACTATTTTTCGATTTTAGCGAGACGTCAACGCACCTCGTCATTATTCGGTATTTTTGTACTCATCTCCAAGAATATGGACCTGTTAATGCATTTACCAGGTTTATTGAATTAATTTTATCTTTCAGGAAAAGTGGAAGTTTGTTTCCGTCGGCATTTATTTATTTTAGAAATTTGCACATTATCAAGTATTTGTGAAAAACCTAAGTTTTAACACAAATCAAGGGTTGTTGGTGAAGTTCCGCCAAAGCTCCCGATTAGAATAAAAACTCTAGCCTCCACACCTTTCTTCTCTCTCACCGGTATAGAAGATGAATGAATGAAGCTCGGAGTTAACGAAGATTCATTAAGTTTTATATTATCAAGGGAACACTTCTAAGGAATGAGCCAGTTGGGAAGAGGTTATCAAGTAATAATCATCCTTGAGTCTTAGATAACTATTATTCACTTTTTACTTTTCTACTTTTTCTAAGTTTTTCCGTTTTTTTTTGTACTGAATTCAGTTATTTTCCGCAGGTCAAGTTCGGGGTTATTTTCACTCTTCACCGTCACGTTCGGGATTTATTTGTCAAAATCCGGTTTTTGTCGCAATGTTAATATTAGGTTATCTCCACTTGGTCACGTACTGGTAATTATTTAAGGTTAAGTAACTCGTACGCGCCGCTAACCTCGCCATTTTATCGACGGTATCAATTTCAGGAATTAAGACACGTGCATGATCTTTATTGCCTGTATGTTGTCAAAGACAACTTAGTTTAACAATCACGAGCTGTCTAAAAAATAGAATAGTCAACCTGGCCCCTGAAAGCTATGCTCGATCAGAAAGAGATGAATTGATCCCACAACAGCAAAACATAATATCTTTAATTTCGCCGGTGACTTTTCGCTTTTATAATAGTGGCGACGTAGCACTCTGAATTCGGGAAAGCACCTAGTCAAAGTGCCGCCACCGCACCCTTTAATATCTAGGTTTCCCCGCTTCGGCAACACGATTTAGAGTTTTTGCACTGTATGCCGTATTATTTAATTTATTTAGGGAGCTTGGGGCATATTTAACTTAAAATTTTCAGGAATTAAGACACGTGCATGATCTTTATTGCCTGTATGTTGTCAAAGACAACTTAGTTTAACAATCACGAGCTGTCTAAAAAATAGAATAGTCAACCTGGCCCCTGAGAGCTATGCTAGATCAGAAAGAGATGAATTGATCCCACAACAGCAAAACGTAATATCTTTAATTTCGCCGTTGACTTTTCGCTTTTATAATAGTGGCGACGTAGCACTCTGAATTCGGGAAAGCACCTGGTCAAAGTGCCGCCATCGCACCCTTTAATATCTAGGTTTCCCCGCTTCGGCAACACGATTTAGAGTTTTTGCATTGTATGCCGTATTATTTTTTAGGGAGCTTGGGGCATATTAAATTTAAAATTTAATGTTTTGTCGTAAAATAAGCTTTTATTCATCACTATATATATATATATATATATATATATATATATATATATATATATATATATATCGAAAATACATCTGTATATATGTTTTATTTGATAATTTTAGAATGAATAATTAAATTAAAACTAAAACATTTTCTACGGTATTAATATAAGAGCAACCTTAAAATCTTCATTATTGTAATTTGTACGACCATTTTTAATTAAATATATTTAAATTTAACGATTTACAACTTGCCTAAATAAATTTATTTTTTTAATCGTGGTTACGGCTAAATGTCGTTAAATAAATTAAAATTACAGACGCAAAGTATCTCATTGACAAAGCGTTGAAAGTAATAAAATTTATGAACCTTAGCTCGTTTAAATACTTAATGGTACTATTTAAATAGGCAGATTGGTATTTAAATTTACTGATACAATTGGCATATGTTGTGCAAAAGTAGTGAAACTCTAGAAATATCAAGTATATAATTGTTTTTAAATGCTAGTTTTTTTTTAACGAGTAAAATTTAAACTGACTAATTATTTCGTAGCCGATTAAGGTAAAAGGAGTTTTGTGGTTGATTCTTGTTAATTTTGACATGCTTTACTCGAATTTTCAGCATAATATCTCGTCATTTCTTCAGGTAATTTGCTATTTACAATTTAATTGTTTATAACAGTATAAAATTGTGTGTTAACAAGGAATCCATTTCGGACCCGTGCCTTTTATTTTATATTTAATAACTAACACGGCAGTATTTATAAAAATAAAAGACGTTAATGGAAAGCTGAGGTTTTATAACATTAATGTAAAAAATGTCATGCCTATACTACGCGCCAACAAAATCGAACCTAAATCGACTTCTAATTAAAATTTTTCATCATATAGTTACTCATTTTAAAGGTAAATCTTTCCCTAAGATACTTTTGGAAATGATATTTGAATATTAGTAAACAAGCTGAGATGGTGCTAATTCGTATGTTTTTATTTTTTTTGCCATGTCAATGATTAATGAAATAATATGTGATAGTAGCATAAAGATATCACCCAGAAGACTTATTTCAAAAGATTACATTTTTGTTACAGATTCAGAATATTTTTTGCAAATATTGATTAAAACTTAAGCTATTGCAAATTTAAGTAAAGACTCTCTGTTTTGTTTCATTTTGTTGAGCAGTATTTATACTACCAAAAATCAATTTAAATAGTTACTCAATATATATATATATATATATATATATATATATATATATATATATATATATATATATATATATATATCATGTAGTAAATGCTATTGGTTGATCATCTTTCATCAAATTTGTTTTATCGGCGAAAGTATGAACGCTACTTCATTATGTGAATACTCCAACCAGATCATTCGATTGATAAGCTAAATTCCAAAGATTGGAACTTAGAGATTAATGAGAAAGTTCTCGGCGGGAGGAGGGATGTAAAAATGTAATGTTCCTAACATTTCGTTTTTTTTTTTCGATTTGTGCCTTCAAGGCAATGAGAATATCCTGTTGAAATCTAATACTGATACCATTTTCTAACTTATTTTAAGGTTGCTTTGGAATCTTTCTAAAGGTCCTCCATAAAAATTATGCTTATTGAGGCGTAGATCATCTGATTAAACAGGAGGTTGCTCCAATTAAAAACTATCGAAATTTCTACAAAATTTACCAGCTAAATATGAAAAAATAAGATAAAGAACTTAGCAAAACAAGATAATAAAGCAGGACAAGACAACCCTAAAACAAATTAGGAAATGTTAGAAGGATATAACACCACTCTTCCCAAATAATAAATTCATCTCTAAAAGGACGTATGCCTTCCAAAAATGATCAAGAACATAACATTTATGCAACCCCCCCCCCCCCCCCCGGCGCCACGAATTATCATATACTGAATTGCATTTTTTTTGATGAATTGTTTGGAATATTCGCACAATAAAGTAGAACTCACACTTTAGAGAGAACAAATTTGATGAAAGACGACCAACCAGTGGCATTTACTACATGATATGTTAAATTACAATTCACTACTTTTAAAATGAAAACAAATACTTCCGACTAAACAAAATATCGTAGCATTAATGGGCAGGAAGAAGAAAATGCTACACAATGATATCGATTTCTCTCGTTGGCTAAAAAATGTGTTTATTGCCACATAAAAACATGAAATTGATTAGATTTCTAAAGAAAAGTTTGTTTATACGATACATAGCAGACAGGCGAGACCTCAGGCGATTATTCAAAGCCGGAGGATTTGGTTCTCAGGACCTGGCTCACATATTATTATCATTTATGATTTCAAGCCAGACGGCTTCGTACTCCCTCCAAGGAATTTTGACTCATACCAGGTATACAAAAATAACAAAAGTAGGAAGCTCTGTGGGAACTCTTTCCATGTTATCGGTTCCTAGGTGACTTGGTCTGCTGTACTTCCTATAAGCTTTCGGACGGTCCGCGCGGTTGCAAGGAGAACTGCTTTCTGAATCAGTTTATACAGATGCTCACTAAGGCCCAGTCTCTTGATATTCTGCGGGAGATTTTTTGGTATCACTCCAATTGTTGATAAAATTACGGGAATCGCAAATGCTTGGCATCCTCCAATTATGTGCAGGACTGTCTCTGATATTCGACAGCCATATCTACATTGATCTTTTTCTATTGAAGGATCTCTGATAATGAACTTCCGATAGATTTTCGTCGGAATAACCTGGTCTTGGATAGCTGACAAAAAGCCTTCCGTTTCCGGAGACATCTGTCCTGAAATCAACCAGTAGTTCGACGCTAAGTTATCGACATTTTTCTAATAGATCTCATTTGGATGCCGTCCAAGAAGTAGCCAGATTATAACTTCTCTTGGTATTATTTTTTGTTAAGAAGCAATATTCTGTTCTCTCAGCTGGGGATTAAATTGTCTGCTTCACATATTGCTCGATGTACTGTTGAAGAGTCCGCTAACCTGTGGAAATAAGAAGGCCTTTAACTCAGTGCTACATGAGTGGCTCACAACTATATTAAGAATTTATAGGGTTGATATTCATTTTATTTCCTTTTTAGAACGCATCATGTCAACCTGGAGAACTCAGATTCAATTGCAAGTGGCATCCAAAGCTACCAACGAAACTAATAAAATCGCAATACGAAGGGAAATATTTCAAGGCGATTCACTAAGTCCATTGTAGTTCTGCCTTGCAATGAACTCACTTAACGCCATTTGAACTCCACCAGATACGGCTTTCGTATTAGAAATAACAACAAAGGGGTAGTAAATTGAATTATCTTTTATGGATGATCTTAAACTGATGGCTGCTACCAGAAACCAGTTGGAAAAAATGCGTAAAATTGTAGAGGAGTTCTCCGGGGAAATCGGAATGTAGTTTGGAGTTGACAAGTGCCATATTTTGAAAATCGTCAAAGGAGAATTTCAGATGCAGATCGGTGAAACTATAGCTGCAATGAAAGCAGAACAAAGGTACAAATACCTAGGTATGAAACAGACTATAAGAATTCGCATCTATGAAAACCGAACTGACGACTACCGAATTTGTCAGGAGGGTAATGCGGGTATTATGAACTAGTTTAAATAGTATAAATTTGTTTAAGGCGCTCATACGCATGCCTGCACTTAGCTACCTTTTTAGAATTGTAAAATAGAGTAGGACGGACATCGAAAACCTGCAAAGAATTATAAGAATACTCTTAACCAAAGCACATAAACACTACTCTTGGAGTGCTATTGAACGTGCAATACTGCCAAGACATCAAGGAGGAAGAGGATTGGTGGATATTGTAAGCAGCTCAATCAACAAATATAAATTAAAAGAAAGAAATATTAGACATTATCAATACAAAATAATAAGAACACTATTCGTGTGTTATCTTGGTATTAGTGAGACACTATATAAAACCTATTTATAAACTACTTTTAATCTTAACATCCGTCAGTTATATGCACGAAGCGTATAATAATTTAATTGATATTTGAACTTATAATTTTCAACGCAGATATATTATAATCAAATTAGCTAGTCATTAATTTAATTAGTCTATATAACCACTAATGAAAGAACACTGGTAAAATGAATACCGTAATATATGAAGGCATTTGAATAGTTTGTAGGGTAATTAAAAGACGGGTATCGTAATCTAATAAGTTTTTATTTAATAGGAGGTGCGTGTCGTACTACATTAGGTTAGTATAATGTTTGACAGCTGATAAAGCATAAATTGTGTCTTTTGGTATTACTACTGCATAATATTTATTTTTATGAATAAAGTTGACTCATTTTTATCACGCTGATCTAAAGTTTATGTTTACTAAATACTTCATGTTCTTGTTAAATTATACATATTTTCTCTTACAGGTAAGCTCCAAAAATGCTAAACGAAGAAGATATTGAAATTAAAGGAAGCTCAAGGGACGTAAGAAATAATAAAAATATATAATAACTTGCCTCCTTAATATGTCAAATTAAATAAAGCAAACATTCCTTACCTGGCATAAAATATAATCTGCATTGCGCCTTCGTAAACATGTGATGTTTCAAAAAACAGAATCGTCTTTACCTTCTTTCATACAAAACTAAAGGTTACAGTTAAGGTAAGGAAATAAAATGAATTGATGAATGATATCAAAGCTGGAAAGCTAATAATGATATTTAATTTATTAGTATTTTGAACAATAACCAGATGGTGAAAGTTAAAAGAAGTAAACAAAATTTTCCCCCTTTTTAAATCATTTTTATTCTCCTTGAATGATATCTGGAAAAAAATGTACGAGCCCTTGAAAAGTAAATCATTTTATAATGAAATATTTACTAGGGACACTGCTATTATAGTGCTTGTCGGCATGTTTTTAGCAAGAGAATCTCCAGTTTGGTCTTGTTTATTGGCAATTTGTTTGATTATTTAATATATTTAGAGGGAAAATATTCAATATAAGCACGTTCTCTAGAATATAAAATACGGTGTACCCTTTGATCCTCCCACCTAATTAAATTATTCAGTTTCCATGGCTTTTGATAGTCTATCTGGCGTTTTTCTGATTTTACTTTCTGAACAGTGGTAATAACATAGTGTTTTTATTTTCGAATAAAACAGTGTATATCGAAACAAAAAACTGGTTCAACTAATAAAATAAAAACTTAGAATGGTACTTCTTATGATGATAGGATACGAGGAAAGGGTAGGATCCTTCCAACAAATAATCGACCTTTTCAACCAAACGTTCCCTGATCTTGAACCTATTTCTATTCCAACTAAAAATAAAGTAAAGTTATGTAAAAAAACCTACCGACAGCGACTATCAGTGACAACAAATCTGTGGAATAGGGGGATGTTACCCTGTAAGAGGATCATGGACTTTCTTACCAAACCTTGCTCTTATATAGATAATACGAAAGATCCAGTAGAAATATCCTTGAAGAAAATAAAATGCACCTATATAAAATAACATTGCTTCAGGAACTTTCAAAAGATCATTATGATCAAGGTCTGCAATTTTGTCAAGAAATAATGGACATTATAGACCTATAATCTGATTTTGTAAATTCTATCTTATTTTCTGATGTGGCCAATTCTGTTTCAATGGCTTCATAAATGGGCACAACAGACGATATTTGTCTAACCATAATTCTTATTGAATTATGAAACACCATGCGCACCATCCTTAAAATTTACGTGTTTGAGCAGGCATCATTCAAAACCACATTATAAAACCTTCATTTCATCATGAAAATTTGACTGCTATTTCCTACATAAATTTACTGCGAAATAGAATTAAACCCTATTTATTTTATTTATATCGTGATCAACACGACGACCTGATATTAACAAATGCCATTTGGTTTCCACAAAAGATTACCTAGATGAAAATTAAAAGTCTCCTTTCATAAATTTCGTCCTAGAGTATGATGGAGTTATGTCAGGAAATCTTGGGGGCCAACGTATCGGGCAATTTGTTGCTAGCCACATATTTTGAAGGGCTTTCTTATAACATTCGCACTTCATAAAAGTGATGGGAAGAAGTTCCATTTTGTTGAAAATTGAATCGGTTATGTACCTCCAAGTTGGCATCATCTAAATATTTTTTCAGTAATTATGACAACATTATTTAGTTGGCTATTAAACTAAACCAAACATTAATACTAAATTGTACTTGGTGATTTCAGGAATGAGAAATAAACAAATTTTCTCTAGACCAGTAGTGCTTGTTTTTATTAAACATACCCCTACTTGAAAAATTTAACTTAATCGCTCCAATAATTGTGTCTCAAAAATTGGAATTTTGCACACACATATATACAAACCTATATTTTCTTAAAAGAATCCAAATTGTAAATAAATTCAAACCACTGTACCTTGCCAAATCTCTGGTCGAATTATATATATATATATATATATATATATATATATATATATATATATATATATATATATATATATATATATATATATGTTCTTATACTTGTTTACTTATTGCATTTTTCTAAATGCTTGAATGTCATTTTGTAATATTTATAACTAGAAATCTAGAACCGCAGTTATTATGTAAAATTACATAAAACTCTTGTTTTCTTGACAGGAGATGCACGGAACAAAGTTTTTATTTCAAAAATACTCAGCCAACGTGCCTTAAAGATAACTATGCTAAAAATTCTATTATTTCAAATTTTACCCTAATATTGTATTTGTATTATATATATATATATATATATATATATATATATATATATATATATATATATATATATATATATATATACAGTGCCTTCATTTCAAAACGAACCATCCTTAATAACTTTGTTAAATAGAAAAATTTAAAAAACAGAAAAAACACATCAATTTAGATATACAGGGGGAAGTTTAATTTTGCATTTGTTAAAAGTGTGTCAATCACCTCCTCACCTCCAGCTAACCTCACTTTGATATGTCAAATGGGAACCCCCACCTTGTGACACATCATTGTAAGCAGCATAAAATTGTCTATTCAACCGTATAAAAAAAATTAAATCGGTTGACGTACAAGCGAATAGTGTGCAAAAATGTCTTGTAATAATGCATAATATATCGGCCTCGAACTTTGGTATGTATCTGCTATGCAACGATGTCAAAAAAAATTAAGTTAATAGACGTTATAGGCAATTAGGATGCAAAAATATGTGTTAAATATAAGCAGTTTATTCAGTTTTATTCAGTTGAAGAAAATTATTTTATTAAATGTTCAAAATGTGCGCCGTTATTAGCGAGACAATAAAAAAGCCTATTTTGAAATTCCCCACGAACATTGGCAAGGGTTTCTCTGCTAATTCCTCTACATTCCCGAACAATTCGATCTTTTAAATCGTCAATATTTTCAGGTGGAGTTTTATAAACCTTGCATTTTAAATACCCCCAAAGAAAAAAGTCTAGAGGGGTTAGGTCTGGAGACCGTGCTGGCCATTCAATTGCACCACGTCTGCCAATCCACGTCCCTGGAAAATGTTCATCAAGCCACTCTCGAATTGCCAAAGCGTAGTGCGGGGGAGCTCCATCTTGCTGGAAATGCAAATTATTTTCATTTAGTACCATAACAGCATTTTCATCCACTTGATTTTCTAAAGATTGCACAATGGCAGGGTATATTGTGTTTTCTAAAAGGTTTAAATAAATTTGCCCAGTTAAATTATCTTCCAAAAAAAATGGCCCGATGATTTCATTGCCATAAATTCCTGCCCACACGTTAATTTTTTCGGGATATTGAGTATGCCCTTCTCGGAAAAGGTGCGGATTTTCATTATCCCAGTATCTGCAGTTATGTCTGTTAACCAGTCCATTTAGAAAAAAAGTTGATTCATCACTAAAGCAGATATTCTTAGGTAAATGGGGGTCCTCGTCAATTCGTTGGCACATTAATTCGCAAAATTGAATTCTCCTATCAAAATCGTCTTCTCCGAGTTCTTGAAGAATTTGAATTTTGTAGGGAAAAAACTTATTTTGTTTTAAAACTTTATGCACAGAGCCAGCAGAAATGTTGGTTAAATCTGCGACCTTTGAGATGGATAAAGTTGGATCTATTGCAAACTGTCCTAGTACCTCGATTTGGCATGCTTCATCTACAACCCTTTTCTCAATATATTTTTTATTACAAACGGATCCCGTTTCTTCAAACTTTCGTACCAATTCGAGTACATATTTATGGCCCACGTTTTTGTCTTGATGCCTCTCGTTAAATGCTCTGGCGGTTCTACGAGCGCACCGATCTTCAGCTCCATAGAGAAAAATTATTTCTATTCTTTCGGCTAGCGTATACACCATTTATATTCACGTTTCAACTAGGCGTCACAATGACAATTTTAACAATAATAAACAACTGGTGTTTAAAGATCTTAAAAATTTTATTTATTGCAGTGATTTCTTGTACCTATCAGGTACCGCAAAAAATATCATTGAAATAAATACACTAGATTGATTAGACTGCAATGAATTTTGCGATGAATTTTAAAACAGGCTTAGTTTTTTTCTCGCAAATATTTTAACTGTTTATTATTTTAAAAAAATATTTATTTTAAATTTAAAATAATATTTTACTCTATGAAGTAGCCATTTGACATAATAAAGTTTAATGTGATAAGGTGTCTATTATTACCACACATCTTTTCTTACTATTCGCTTGTACATCAACAGATTTTGTTTTTTTTTATTGGCTAAATAGGAGATAGTATGCCCTTTAAAATGATGTATCACACTATAGGGTAATCATTTGACATACCAGAGTTCGAGGCCGATATATTATGCATTATTACAAGACATTTTTGCACACTATTCGCTTGTACGTCAACCGATTTAATTTTTTTTATACGGTTGGATAGACAATTTTATGCTGCTTACAATGATGTGTCACAAGGTGGGGGTTCCCATTTGACATATCAAAGTGAGGTTAGCTGGAGGTGAGGAGGTGATTGACACACTTTTAACAAATGCAAAATTAAACTTCCCCCTGTATATCTAAATTGACGTGTTTTTTCTTTTTTTTAAATTTTTCTATTTAACAAAGTTATTAAGGATGGTTCGTTTTGAAATGAAGGCACTGTATATATATATATATATATATATATATATATATATATATATATATATATATATATATATATATATATATGTTCTTATACTTGTTTACTTATTGCATTTTTCTAAATGCTTGAATGTCATTCTGTAATATTAATAACTAGAAATCTAGAACCGCAGTTATTATGTAAAATTACATAAAATTCTTGTTTTCTTGACAGGAGATGCACATAACAAAGTTTTTATTTCAAAAATACTCAGCCAACGTGTCATAAAGAAAGTCAAAACTTACCCTCCCCGCTACAGTGGTACGGCAGAGATACATGTTTCGTCTGCACCTGGCTGTGCAAAGGACAGATCGGAAGGAAGCATGCAAATACTGAACGCGGCTTCTCCGACCTCCCGCCGGATGGCGTATATATTTTTATGCGACTTTCACGAATTCCTCCGTGTGAGATGCAATAGCAGTGGATATATCCACATTATGCCGTTGTAGTGCGGAAATCACATCCAGCAAACGTACAACTGTATGCAGCTCCGTGTATAGAATGAAGTAAAATACCAACAGTAAATGCAAACTTCTCTCCATCTTATCCTTTCTGTATTATGGTGGTGGAATAGGATAAATTGCGTTTTATAACAATTTGTTCTAACTGTGCAACCTCTAACACAGAAAGGATAAGATGGAGAGAAGTTTGCATTTACTGTTCGTATTTTACTTCATTCTATACACGGAGCTGCATACAGTAGTACATCCACTGCTATTGCATCTCACACGGAGGAATCCGTGAAAGCCGAATACAAATACAATATTAGAGTAAAATTGATTTTGGTTCCTTACCTTAAATGTAACATTTAGTTTTGTATGAAAGAAAGTAAAGACAATTTTTTTTTGTTTCATCTGTCTCGGAGTTACTTAATACATCTTTTCTTATGGAACATTATAGAAACTACGCTTTTGGCATGACAAAAACCACAAAAAAAAAGAAAGGCATTTGAAGAAATTTTAAAATATTATGAAACGGGATCAGAAACAAGCAACAACCAAAAACAGTAAAACATTGTGTAACACATCCAAACACCAACTGTCTGAAACCGAGAAGAACAATCTTAAGTAAAGGTTTCAACTGAGCAATAGCCCCAAAAACGGCACAATGTGTCAAGAATTCTCAGAACATCGAATCCTCCGAAACAGAACCTGGGCAGAGCAGAATTTACAGCTTTAAAAGATCCGAACAAAAATGACAGCATCATAATCAGGCGCGGATCCAAGGGGGGCGATCGCCCTCCCCCCCCCCCCAGAGCTTGGAGTTCAGAAAAATAGACCCGATTTTGCCTCTTATACTATAGTTTATTCAAGAACTAGAGAGAGTAATAAATCATTTTTTACCTTTTTTTTTTCTTCGCAAACTACCTGTGTTCTTTATTCCGATGTCTTTGGCAAAATCTGTTAGACACATATATTTTTCATAGGAATTGGTTAGAAATTTTATAATCAAAAATACCGGTCTATAATAATGGACTATTTGGGTTGGATAACACTAAATATTTGGTTCGTGTGAAGTGTTAAAAATGATTTTATTCCTTGTCATAGGCGTCGGAAGGAGGTTTATTTTATCACTAAGTATTTATGGCATAGAATATTATTTCGGTAATAAACTTAAAAGAAAAAGTTTTTATAATATTATTTTATTATTTATGATTTTTAAATAATTCACATAGATTAGAAAATATAGATAATTTTGACATATTTAATAAGTTATAATTTAAATACTTACAAAATACCCATTATCAAAAATGCAAGAAGTTAAACACATAAAAAAATCAATTCGTCCATATAATATTAAAATTTTGTTGAAGCAATCGGTCATTTTATTATTATTTAAAAACATTTTTAGGATATTTGACGTTTCAGTTTATTTATTTCTTAAACCATCTGCAGAATTAAAATTGAACGCTAAAAAAGGATTCAAATGTAATTAATTTTTATATGTTAAAGAAAATTTAAATAATAAATTGTGTTTACGTTGGTAAACATTACGTATTTAATTTGTAATCAAAGTCAGTGAAGCTATCTTCGCTCATTTTAAATATAATTGGTTCCTCTATCTCACCGATCATGAGATCGAGTTTCCCCATTTTCTTTTATTCTTTTATTATCTGGATTTTTCCCAATTTTCTGCACTAACTTTATTCAAAAAAATAAGTTCAGTTAAATTACTAATTTTGTAAGTTGTGTTATTTCTAGCAACTCTACCTTGTACTTGAGAGAGATTTTCCTTCTCCAACGGACATTTTCCTTACGATCTATAAGAACGGATTTCCTATCTGGTTTTTCCCAGCAAAAATCAAGTTCTCTGAGCAATTTCTAGAGCTCGGTTCTTTTAATTTCAGGCAAATCCCGATCTTCATTGATTTTAGTCGACGGTTGGGATTTGCTTCTCATAATAAAATATATGTCCAACTCCTTTTAGTACAGTTTGTGTGATCGAATGTAGCTTGGGAGTACTAACAATTCCAGTCGTTTTTTTATCCTGCAGTATTCGGTACATAGTAGATTTTCCAACTCCTGTCATGTTGGAATACTTCTCAATAGAACTTTTAACATTATCGAGATATTGTTATCTTAAGGCATCATCAACATTCATCGTAATAAGTTTTTCCTTGAAGAAAAAATGCCCTGGTTTAACCATTTTGGAATAAATATAGATGTGGAAGCCATATCTTTTAGGTATCTCACTAGTCTCAAATAATATATAAAAACAAGTACAAACAAGATAAATCACTAAGGATGCACTGTAAAGTGTACTTTGCTCACTGACAGAAATTAAATTGAACTATCAGAAATTTTATTGCTGCAGTAAATGTATAAAAGCTTATAATATTTAAATATAATTAAATATAGTTAGATTTACGGCAGTCTTCAGTTACTTGCGCACTGGAGCAGGTACGTTGAAGGTTTCGGTAACAGTTTTCTTACTCTCTCTAGTTCTTGAATAGAGTATAGGAATGTGTATGCTTGCGATCGCCCCTCCCCTTCCCAAGAGCTTTGAGTTGAGGAAAATAGAACCGATTCTGCATTTTATATGAGGAATATGTATGCTGCTGATACTTCCCCCCGCCCCCCGTTGACAACCTTGTTTTTCTGGCAACAGCCCCCCCCCCCCACCAAGTACTTTGAATTCAGAGAAATAGACCCGATTCTGCCTCTTATACTAGGAATGTGTATGCTGCTCGCATCCTCCCCCCGGTCGGCAACTTGTTTTTTCTTGCGATCGCCCCCCCCCCACTCTTCAAGAGCTTGAAATTCAGAAAAATAGACTCGACCCATCCTGTCTTTTATATTAGAAATGGGAATGTTTCTGGTGTCTCCCCCCCCCCCCCCCCCGGTGACAACCGGCTTTCGCACTTTTATGATATCACCGCCCCCCCCCCCAAAGAGAGAGGCTGGATCCGCCCCTGATCATAATATTACCATCAGCAAAGGCAATAATACTTATATGTAACTTACGTATTTATAATGTTTTGATAATTAAAAATTACAGATTCGGAGACGATTAAAAATATTTTCTTGCCAACTTTTCAATATTATTTATATTTAATGGTTTTTGTAGATGACAGTTTACAAATTATCTCATAACTAATTTTTGTCTTTTTTAAATATATTACCTTTTCCTAACCAATAACGCTTATTTCCGAAATTTAATAAATATCTTCCTATTTCACAATCTCGTTAAATTAACTAATCAAAATGAAGAGAAATGAAAAAAATTTGCACCACAATGGGCAGCCTATTTTGTGGTAGATTTATTACCTACCGAGCACATCTTTACAGCGAATTTTAATATCCCTGGGCCTCATAAATGCGCCATTCTTTGCAATCTCTATAAAGATTTAATTAATGTTGATTTATTGTTAAAAACGGTATAATAATAAAAATATATTTAAAAAGGAAATATTCAGAAAAATCAACCTGAAATGAAACTATAGGTAAACGATGTAATAAAACTCGGGGAAACAATACATAACAGTAAAAATAAACTTTATTGAAGCGTACTGAAATTTTATTGCACTAACTTTGGTATTTGTACAACCCTAGGTTTATGCTGATTTAAAGGAAAAGAAAATAAAAGATATAGTTAAGCACAATACACAGATTAGGTTTTTATTGAAGTAAACGGCGCTGGTGCAGTGGCGTATACAATATGTATGTAATACTTGTGCGGAACATTTCGTTAACTTGATCTCTTTAAATCTGAGTTATTACTGCGAGGTATTGTAGTTATTTCGATTAAGTGAAATCTAAGAAAACGACGTTTTCTTGAAAAAATTTCTTCTACAAGGAGATCGTAGAATACGATTCTGGCCTTAATTCTTCAGTATTTTTCCTCGTTTTCCCAAAAAATACCTCGTTTCACCCTGCAAGATAATGTTATTTCTGAAGGAAATACCGAATTTTCGTATTTATTTTGAACAGTACCAGATAAAATGCATTTTATTTAATATATTTCATCTACTTTTGTACAAATATTAGCAAACAATATTATAGACACTTGTATTTTCAAGGGAAGAGTAAAATGTATTTCGTGAACGCCAACAACCATTACTGAAAACACCAAATATTCAATGCGTTGTTGCCAGATGTAAGATACTTTCGTGGAATAAACTATAAAATTTGTCCCTCTCAGTCAACAACATAATTTCATTTTTATAATGTAAAAGGGTAAAATTAATCTTAACCAACCAAAATTTGGGTTAGTTTTCCTTAGTTAAGGTTGGTTCAAGTTTAATTTGATTTAAGTTAGTTTGGGAAACTGAAACCAACTTGAATTAACCTAAATCAACCTAAACATATTAAATAAATGCGTTATTATCAGCAGAGACTGTGTGAAAATGGGACAGTCTCTACTAGGGAAGGATATTAGGAATGGTTCGAGTTAGAGGGCAAGAAGTATCGGCTACGAAAAAATATGGTCAATCAGATTATAAGAGAAAGATGTATAATAATGAATTGGGATTGTAAATCAATAGAAGTTGGGTATTCTTTGCCACCAGAACAATAGAAGAAATAGCCGATGTAAAGAAATATTCAATAAAAGTAAATTAATAATATTCTTTCTCATTCTGAAAAAAGGAGAGGGGAATTGCCTGTCTCATGTATTTTAAAAATTCATGTTTCAAAACTTAACAGTTTCTGCTAACATTGCCAAAAGCAATATAGACCTCTTAACACCGTTAATTTTTAGAGGGAAAATCATATTTTATATTAAATTAAAGGAAGAAAACAAACAAAAATAAATATGATCCTTAAAACCTTTAGTATTTGTAGACAAAATCAAATAGAAGTTAAAGAAGGGAAAAATGTTTCTCGGTTCCTTTTCTGAAATTTCTGCTCCGACAACAGCGCTCTTTCTAAACAAGTGGCGCCACTATCAGATGTCATAGGACATTTTTTTTTTGTTTTTTAGTCTTTTTCCTGATTTGTTCGATTGATGAAGTTTTATATAATACAGGAGATGGAAAATTAGTGTAAAATTTGTGGTTGTAATAAAATTTTGACGAACTAGTGCATAAGATTGAAGTGTTTTTGCTTTTTAATTTCCGGCAAAGTAAGGGAAAATAGTGAAAAAGTATTATTAGAATGGTGTTCCATCTCGAAATAGGAAGTAAGTGTCAAAATTTTTTCAAAAAAAAAGTCTTTTTCTGGATTTCGCTTGATCAAAATAATTATCTGAGTTATTAAATAGTAAACTAAAATGTCTTTAAATATTTTCGCCGGGTTATTTATAGCGGAATCGTGCCTCGGGCTGCACAATTCCACAAAAGTGTAATGGATCGGCTTTTGAAGCGGATTCGTCGCATAAGACCGGAATCGTACCCCACCGGTGATTAGTTTCTGTTGCACGATAATGCATCAGCCCATTTCCCAATACTCATCACACCCATGACCCAAAAGTCGGTCTCCATAATTCCCGTCCTACTTGTCAAATATGACTTCGGCAAACTTTTTTTATTCCCTTTTCTAAAAATGACGATGAAGGGACAACGTTTTGAAGACGCTAAGGTGATTCAAAGAGATGCGACCAGGGCTCTGAAAGCTATTCCAGAAGATGAGTTATTCAGGTCGTTCCAGCGGCTATACGAGTGCAGCTACATAGAACGTGGAGAGAATTATGTTGAAAACTAAATAAAATATTTTTTCTAATCTCTTCAATATACTGTATGTCGCAGTTCGCATTCATTTATTATTTCTATCACAAGGACGTCTAGAAATGGAAGCTTATTATTTTTTTCAAGTTCCTTCGAATGGATAGAAATAAAAAATTCATAGAGGCAGTTGAGCTGTTTTTGGTCATGAGCCATATTATAAACGCATCATCAACGTAACGACACCAGAATCTGGGTTTTAGGTGGAATTCTTCAAGAGCTTTGGTTTCGAAATAGATCATAAATATATTTGCCATAATTGGAGACAGTTTTAAGCCCGTGGCGGCGCCATTTATATATCTGTATATCTGGCAATGTCTGGTGAGATCCTAATATGAGTGGAGAAATTTTCTCTTTGGGCGATCTGGTCCAGTACTTCATCCATCGGTATGCTCGGAGACAAAGATTTTACATCGAAACTTGCAATGATATCATCTTTGTCAATTCTTATGGAGTGTAGAATGGTTAAGAACTGCTTCGAGTTTTTTACGTAGGACGTGGTATTCTCCACACGTGGTCGCATCAGGAAAGAAATATATCTTTCTAGTTATTGAGTGGGAGAGTTTTAAGCGGTAACGATTGTTCTTCGAGGGGCATTTTGCTTATAGATTTTTTGGAAGTTCTCAAAAGTTTTGGACCCCTGAAGCATTGTTCCCGTGGTATCAGTCTCCGGTTTATATCCAATTTCATCTTGAGTCCATGATTTTAGTCTTATTTGTTTTTTTTTAAGATATTTAGTAAAGTCCCTCGACACAAGTTTGGTAAAGGCTGAGTCTTTCAAGGTAGCTTTCAGTTTTGTAGTATAGTCTTCGATATCCATGATGACAGTTGCATTGCCTTTATCTGATGGTAGTATTATGATGCTGTCATTTTTGTTCAGATCTTTTAAAGCTGTAAATTCTGCTCTGCTCAGGTTCAGTTTCGGAGGATTCGATGTTCTAAGAATTCTTGACACATTCTGCCGTATTTGCTCAATCTCGTGGTTGTTATTTTCTCCATAGGAAACGTTCTTGGGGCTATTGCGCAGTTGCAACCTTTACTTAAGATTGTTTTTCTCGGTTTCAGACAATGGATGTGTTACACAATGTTTTACTGTTTTTGGTTGTTGCTCGTTTGTGATCTCGTTTCATAATATTTTCAAGTTTCTTCAAATGCCTTTCTTTTTTTTTTGTGGTTTTTGCCAAGCGTAGTTTCTATACTGCTCCTTAAGAGAAGATGTATTAAGTAACTCAGAGACAGATGAATTGGGTAGAGTGCATGTTCCGTAGTGCTTTTTTGTCATGTTTCCTCTCTAAAAAGGGCCTTTCGAGATTTTTCCAATAATGAAATTGTTCTCCTTTTTGTGGTGTGGTAAGTTGCGGCTCCCCTACTCTATTTAGAATACCTATGTGTGGTAAGTTGCGACTCCCCTACTTTATTTAGAATACCTCTACCTTCTGCACAGATTTTATAAATAATATGCAGCTTTTCAAATAAAATGTGCGTTAAAAGTCATTTAATGCAAAAATTATCTTTTAAAATTTTCATTACGTTTTTCGAACGCCTACCTAATATTTTTATATACGAACTACTGTTTCGTAGTTAGACAAAGTTAGTTAACAACTACCTTAACCGTATACTAAATAAATTTTTTATTTCTATCCATTTTCAAAATATAAAGTATAAAGTCACTTTATTTAGGCCTACTTATGGCCGTGAGTATTATATAAAATACATTTTAAAGACTTATGGCTCCCAAACAATAACTCCAAGAAATTTGGGGTCTAGTTAAAGTTTGTTTCAAATTTAGGGTCCCTAAAATATATTTAAAATTTCAAATAACATCACGCAAGCCCAAAATCCATTTATAACGTTCCATCTTCTTTAAGTCTTAACAAAGTTGTCATATTTTATAACAACGTTTGGGTTGGTAACCACATATTTTCTAAATTTTTCTTGATATGTTTCAAATACTTCCCTTTATTTAACCAAATTTTCTAAAATGTCTATGAAAGTGTATGAACCAACCAAAGTGCCGCCTATATCTATACTTAACTTCACGTACATATATATATATATATATATATATATATATATATATATATATATATATATATATATATATATATATATATATAAATATATATATATATATATATATATAAATAAATATATATATATATATATATATATATATATATATATATATATATATATATACATATATATATATATATATATATATATATATATATATATATATATATATATATATATTTATTTATATATATATATATATATATATTTATATATATATATATATATATATATATATATATATATATATGTATATATATATATATATATATATATATATATATATATATATATATATATATATATATTATTTATATATATATATATATATATATTTATATATATATATATATATATATATATATATATATATATATATATGTACGTGAAGTTAAGTATAGATATAGGCGGCACTTTGGTTGGTTCATACACTTTCATAGACATTTTAGAAAATTTGGTTAAATAAAGGGAAGTATTTGAAACATATCAAGAAAAATTTAGAAAATATGTGGTTACCAACCCATATGTTTATGCGGCTTTCACGGATTCCTCCGTGTGAGATGCAATAGCAGTAGATATATCCACATTATGCCGTTGCAGTGCTGAAATCACATTCAGCAAAACGTACAACTATATGCAACTCCATGATGAATGAAGTGAAATGCGAACAGTAAATGCAAACTTCGTTCCATCATATCCTTTCCAGGTTTCCAATTTATTCAAACTGTGCTACCTCTAATATGGAAAGGATATGATGGAACGAAGTTTGCATTTACTGTTCGCATTTCACTTCATATATATATATATATATATATATATATATATATATATATATATATATACTATATATATATATATATATATATATATATATATATATATATATATATATATATATATGTTATATCGTCGATTTTCATGGATGGTAGAATGAATAGTTTGGTTATTCCGGGTTTCAATCCGTTCGTTCAAGAAATCGTTTTCACGACGTTTCGCCAAAATCTCATTTGGCATTTTCAAGTGCGTGTCGTCTCGTTACTCGCTGAGATCAGTTCTCAGCGAGTAACGAGACGAAACGCACTTGAAAATGTCAAATGAGATTTTGGCGAAACGTCGTGAAAACGATTTTTTGAACGAACGGATTGAAACCCGGAATAACCAAACTATTCATATATATATATATATATATATATATATATATATATATATATATATATATATATATATATATATATATATATATATTGACATAGCATGTAATCAGTTATATTCCAATTCTGCTTGATATCGACATTTGAAATTTTTTTTTGGATTTTTTAAATCCGCATCCGAGTGTTTTTTGGGTCACTCTTTGTAAATTTTTGGTTCGAGTTCAATATGATGAACATATCTGGATATTTTCGAAACGACCGAGTATGAATTTTAAAATTCAAGCTGTTGTATAACTTTTAACCGATCCACCTAAGTGATTGACATTCTTTTGAAGCTTTGTGGGTCGCTTCATTTTGATGAGGCCGACAACCTTTTTATTTGCGAAAATTCTGGAATACGCTGCGTTTTCTACTGGGCATTCGCAAAACACGCCAAAACTAAATTTTTTAAATGTATACCCCCTGTTTCTATAATGTTGAAATTTCCGTTTCACTCAAACTTTAGCAGCCAGATTCACTAAGAAGGTTTAAGACTTACATATACAGCCCATGTAGTTGTTATGTCATTTAACTTTTCTAGATGGCACGTGCATCATTGAGAAAATTTTAGATAAAAAAATTATTCTTAATATTTAAAAATTTGTTCAATAAGTTTCTGATTAAAATTGTTATTGAAACATGAAAAACATGTGTGGAATCATTGAATAGAACTCACTAATAACCAAACTTTCGAATAAACGAGCCCCAAAATGAAATGAAAATAGATATTCTACTACTACATGGTTTAAAATATAATTTTGCTTCCAAAATTATTGCATTACTTTAACTGTTACAAATAAAATAAAAATAATGTTTCCGAGGTTTTTAAAAAAATAGTTTTTTATTTTCCGACTTTTCTTTGAAAAGCTGACTTATAATAATATACAATTCGAATTCTACAAGAAATTTTCCATAAAAAGATGTTTCGAATTATTTAAAATGATAGGATTTCGGTTAAATGGGCGAAATTTTATTTCAAACATGTTAAAGTGCAGTAACAATTTTAAAATGCGCGAGGGATGTAACATTGGGAATAAAGCGTAAAATTATGAAAAATGTCGTCTTTCAATAATCAAAACACGTATGTCAAATTTGGGGAAATAGGAAATGGCTTACAGATTTTTTATCTAGTACATATGAAATTATACGATACGATATCTTATTATTGTCGAACTAGCATTGAAGCGCAATATTTCTGTCGGACACTCCATTACTTGGTCAGAAAATACAATTATCTATCATGTGTACTTTTTGTCCGACAAATGTTAATCAATAAAAATTGATAATTTCCGAGCATCGGTCTAGAAAAATGGCAAATAAAATTTGTCAGACAATGTGACCACTCGATAGCAATACACAGGGTGGCCGGGAAAATATGGTAAATCTCCCGGATATGAAAAAACACGCGAAACAAGTTCACATAAACTTTTTTCGTGAAGGCCTCCACTTCAGAGAAATATTTTAAATGCTGTAAATGACACTCCTTCTACCAGCACTCGAAAATTATCAGCGCATTTTAATACGTCGGAAACAACAGTACATGAGGTTCTTAAAGAAGAGCTGTTATATTCATATCATTTGAAAAAAGTACATGAACTGACTCCTGAAAATTTTCCCCGTAGAATGCAGTTTGTCAGCTGGGTATTGGATCAGCAACGAAATAATGTAAACTTCATTAGCACTATTCCCTTCACGGATGAAGCAGGGTTTACCAAAAATGGCATCATAAATTTACACAACCCACATATATGGGTTGATGAAAATCCTCATGCAACTATTATTTCGCATCATCAACATCAGTTTCAATCAATTATTCTCTGGGCTGGAATCATTGGCAATTTTTTATTGAAGCATTTATATTGTCGATACGACTAAATAAAGAACTTTATTTGGAGTTCGTCCAAAACACTTTTCACGATTAAGTAGAGCCCTCACTACTTGAAACTCGTAGAAACATGTTCAACATGCATGCTGAGGCACCATCTCATTTCAGCCCGAATAACGTCTATATAAACCGTTGGATAGACAGAGAACTTATTGCCTAGCCTCCTCGATCTCCCGACCTATCTCCGTTGGACTTTTATCTGTTGGGATACCTTAGTGTATTTCACTCCGACCGATAGTATGGAGGAACTTCTACGGAGAATCGCGTTTCATTGTGATCAATTAACAAACAATGCTGAATTAATGTGACGGGTACAGCAGTCAATTCGTCGTACCTGCTAGTGTATCAGGCTTCAAGGAGCCCATGTGGAACCCTCTTACGAAGTTTTTAACTAAGCTAGTTCTTCACTATAGCTGTGAGTAATTCACAACACTTTCTTGGATAGTAATTTAAAGGGTCTTACCTGGTATACATTATATTAAAAAAAAAATTGAAATATACCTGGTGGTTCAATAACTATGTGTAAAAAACTTGATTACATTGCAGCTTTTTGGGATGCCATATCTTCGAAGAGAAGGCCTATACGGAAAAAGTTTTTGTGAACTTGTGGTATTCCTCTCACGTGTTTTTTTATATCCGGGAAATTTCTCACATTTTTCCGGACACCCTGTATAAACATACATATTAGGGGCGGTGGATTCGACGATCGGCGCATCGTTTTTGTCGGACACATTTTCTTCCGTATTTTCTATCAAATTATCCTACCATTTAACTGCAAAAGAAAATGTTGTTTATACCGATTTAAAACATCACGAAATTGTGGGGTGTTTCGCGAATGCGCATTAGAATCTTGCTTATAAGAGAAGTTTCCGAAAAAAAAAGTTATCTGACTTGTCAAAATGAAGGCATTCACAAAGAGTGTTAATCATGGTGAATATGGGGTTACGTCCTGCAGACTACTAGGGGTGAATAAATAAAAATTCGCGAATTAAAAAGTATATTGTCACGAGCAAGAATTGATAAAACTTCAATTGTCCAACACCCTGTATACTAGTTAATCGTATAGTTTGTTTTTGCTGACTATACACTATTATCCAAGGTAATTGATTAGCAAATAATCAAAGATGAGTCTAGTTGAGTCACTTCTAACGAAGACATCCTAAGCTTAAAAGAGTGTCCCTACAAATCAAGAGGCTGTTCCCAAATAACTATGTAAGTAAAGATCTTCAATTTTTAAACTTAATATAATGTAAACTGCTCTAATGTTTCGGCTACTGTTTTATCCTGTAATTAAATTTATTCTTGTTTTCTTCTGAATACATTCCAGTTTGTCACAAAATTCAATTAACCTTTTTATTATTTTTACCTCCTTACCAATACGATCCCGATGAGTTGCAATCTGAAAACTAGAATACGACTAGTCGCACATTGAAAAACTACAACGTGACAATATTGTTTTAAAGTTGTAATATTGTGGGGCGCTCGTTATCGAAATGACAAGCCACAAATTTGTATTCTTTTTTAATTATGAATTTTTGTTTTACTTTTGATAAATTTATTTTAAATAAAGTGTCTTTTTAAGTTTCTAAATTGTAAATTTTTATAATTATAAAACCTAAAATGTATTTAAAGTATTACTTATTATTCATATTAATATAAGAAACTTACAAGTACTTTCTTTTATCTGCCTTAATTACGAATACATGTACAGCATATTTTTGTCCAGGTTTAACAAAAATTCGTTATTTTACTGCGAATACATTAGAAGTTTCCTTTAAATTAAATAAAACGTATATTTTAAAAAGCTCATTCTAAAATGAGCTTCTGAGAACTCGACGTTGAATACACTAACAATGAACAATTTTTATTGCAGGCTGCTGTAACATTTTATGGCGTAGGTAGTTTTAACGCCGCTAATTTTACAGTCGAAACTTGCATACTGCCTGCAAACTTAACATGTTAAAGTTTTCCGCAAACAAAGAACAATAAAGAGCAAAATTAAATGTAAAATAAAGAAATTAGCAACTTGGTAAAGTATAAATTCAACGTTTCTTTCTTTTTATTAAGATTAATCTCAAGTAGTTGGTTTTAAACCTACACATTTAAACTGGGATGTGGCTCTCACAAAAAATCGTTCCGATATTTTCTACCTTGTTTTAAGCATTTTTTGCCAACTACTTCTCCAACAATATTTACTGAATTTTTACGAAAATCCTAAAAGCAGCATTTTGAAATTAGAGAAACTTCGTTGGCTTTTGCATGAAGAATTAAACATATGAAATACATATCGTTAATAACTTTGGAAAATATTCACGTTTATGAGGTAATACTTCATCATATTTCAAAGTAAAATATTATCACAAAAATTACGAAAAAACTTTATATCTCGTTGTCAGATTACCAGTTCTTGGCAACATGTGACGTCACACCGGTCAAATGACAAGCCAATGCTTTTTGGAGCGAAATTTGATACGGAATTTATAACATAAAATGTTTTTAAAGTATTAGTTGGACTAAAAAAATAATAATAATTATTTTCGGCCACATTAAGTACTTATGCATGCTTTTAGAGAGTTCCCAAAAATAGTCGACATCCCTATCGATTAGCATTTTTTGCAATTTATTTGTCATTAAATTCTAAATGAAATAGTATAGGTCTGAGGCCAATAACATAATTATTAATAATTTTATGACATTATAAATATTTAAATTGTTAATAATAAATATCCTGATCATTTCTCGAGAAAACATCCCCGACTTTCGAAATTGGCCGAACAAAATACATGAGAAAAACTTCATTATGTTCAAACATCTTGATCTGTCACGAAAACCCTATGGACGTCCGGAGTAGTTATTGTATTCATTATATTGGATTTACTGTTGTTAATTATGAATCCCGCTTTCAACACTACTTGCTGTATTTCCAGCAACTTCTCCAGAGTCTTGAAAGTTGTGTACTATTATTATGTAATCCGCTGGAGAGATGGTTTTTCTCTATCTACTCCAGCTATCTACTTCAACTCTCAATTCTTTCCTCTCTCCGCCTCTTTTTAACCGACTTCTAAAAGAAGAAGGTTCTCAATTCGTCGACTATGTTTTTTTTTATGTATGTACACCGATTACTCCGGAACGGCGGCACCAATTTGAATGAAATTTCTTACGTTTTGTTCAGAAAATTACTGCGGTGGCACATATTTTTTTGGATGAAATTGGTGCAGTAAAATCCAAAATGGCGCTGGCAATATGGCGGCTAAAAAAATAATTTTGTCCAATTTTCTCCAAAACTGGTATGGGAAAATATTCGGAAACGTACACAACGAATCTCATATTATTTTTAAAAAATTCAATATGGCGGACAAGAAAATTTAATATTCTCCGATTTTCTCCAAATTTGGTACGGGGGAGTTTTCGGGATCGCACATAACGAATTCAAAATATTTTAAAATAATTCAATATGGCAATCCAATATAGCGTACCAAAAAAAATAAATATTGTCCGATTTTCTCCAAAATTGGTATGGGGAAGTTTTCGGGATCGCACATAACGAATCTGAAATTATTTTTAAAAAATTCATTATGGCGTATCCAATATGGTGGATAAAATATTAATTTTGACGATTTTTTTCAAAATTCATAAGGGGAAGTTTTTGGAATCGCATATTACGAATCTGAAATTATTAAAAAAAAATTAAATATGGTGGATCCAAGATGGCAGATTAAAAATTCTACATCTGTTAATTTCGTCTAAAATTGTGTTAGTGTTTATTACGTGTTAATTACGAATTTAAAATATTCTTTGAAAAACTCAATCCGGCGGATTTAATACGGCGTCCTAATAATTTTACATTTTTCGATTTTCTTCAAAGATGGGGCTAAATCGTTTTAAAGAATATAAATAGCGAATATAAAATTGTTTTAAGAAAATTTGATATGTCAGATGCAATATGACGGTCTGGAAATTTTAAATTTCTAGATTTTATTCAAAATTGGTACCTGGGGGCTTTGAAGGGTTTAGATTTAGATTATATTAAGATGTTAAAATTATTTTTTTGATTTTGTCTAAAATTGATATTGCGGGATTCTTGGGACGTAGATAAACTCAACATGCTGTATAAAATATATCGGGCTAGGAACTTTACGTCTCAAGTTTTTTAAATATCGATATTGGAAAGTTTTGGGGCCTATATTATTAATCTAAAATTTATTTGAAGATAGTGGATTTACTATGATACACTAAATATTTGTTTGATACAATTTTACTGGTATTTGGAGATAACTCTAAGAATCAAAGAATTTTTAGGGTAATTTACAACTTTAGATAAAATGGGTACTTTTTTGACATCTTGGAGTCATTGCGAGGTACACTAGTCTCTATTAGTAATTAGTTCAAATAATTTATTGATATCATAACGAATTCAAAACTAAAAATTGAAAAATAAAATTTTTACATGAAATTGAAATTTCCAGCGCCAAATTATTACTAAATGAAATAAATAACTGCTAATATATACAAATTACGGTAAGAAAGAAATTATAAATAAAATATTGTTAATCTGTTTATGCGAATCACATTCTCTCAGGTTTTAATTTGGCACCGACTTCAAAAATTTCAATTTCACACAAAAATTTATAATTATTTTTCACTTTTTAGCGCACTTTAAGAAGTCGGTTCAATTTTTTTTATAATAATTTTATATTTTTAACACATATCCTTTCTTATTCGAATGAAGATTTTATACATGTGGTTTGATGTGATGATACATGGGCTTGATGGGTTTTTATTATTCCAAGTTTGTTTGATCCCTGTTAGTGTGGAGAACTATTGGTATGAAATTGTCCCAATTCAAGGGGATAGCTTAGAACAGCTTTTCCATCTTGTATATGAGAATATAGCCTGGAAGTTGTATAGTATCTGTTAAAATTTAGTTTTTATCTGATGTTCTCTATCAATTAATAATTTCAAAATAAAGTTATCGATTAATGAGTTAATGGGAGGCTTTTTCCTCAAATTATCAATAAATTGAATGATTGGAGATTTCGCCTCCAAAATTATGAATGAATAAAGTAATTATTAATTTTATTCCTACAGTTACCTGTTAACTAAGTAGTATATAATATTATTTTTGAAATTATCAATTCATAAAGTAAGTGACCAAATAATAGTACTTATTGCCAGGGTAATTGAAAATTTTAATTTTCAAATTACCCATTAAATTAATAATTCATTATTTCAAATTATTGTAATATTATATATTAATGCTCTTATTCTGCTTGTGCCATTATGATTATCATGCACTTTTAATGAGGGATAGAATATGTATGAAAACCGTACTTTTATTACGAATCGCTCCAAGAACAAAATGGGCTTAGCTTCAACTCCGATGCGTTAATCTCCAGATGTAAAAAATGGTATAAAGGAACATTAAATTGTTTAAAAAGTTTATTTTGGCATGCTGTCAAAATTTTTTGTTAAACTTTTTTTCGCTTAATTTTTGAGATTTTTGATTTAAATCTATAAATTTAAATTTTTTCCACAATTTTCAATCCTATTGACAAAATTAAAGCATATCATCGAGGGCAGAAGTAGTGTGATTTTATTTTTAATTATTTATTATGTGTTTTAACCTAAACAAAAAAATATTTCAGCTATGTAAAATATGTTTTGATTAAAATTTTTCCCGTAGAAATAAATGATGCATTTGAAAAATTTTTCTTATTGTTTATTTTCCATTAGTTTATCTAAAAAAAGAAAGTTTTTCAATTAAAAATAATTTTTTAATGTAATTCTGGTAAATTGCTAATTCATAATTTAACAATTTGGAAATTTAAATTATTAATTACTCTAATAATGGATAATTTTATTTCGAAAATCAATTACTTCGTCGAATGTTAATTTCAAAAGTGAAATTATGAATTACGTCGTTAAGGAACAAAATTACCAATTACTTTATTAACTGATAATTTTGGGAACCAAATTACCAATTTTTATTTTCAAAATTATCCATTGATAATTGATAATTCTATTATGTGAATTAATTAATTATTCATTAATATTCCGATTTTTTATTTTACTAAAAAAAATATTATTGCCAACCTCTAATTAAAATATATAATATTATTTATTAATCAACCTTTTTAGAGTGATCATTTTATTTTTCTAAATGAAGAGTGTACATTTTAATAAATATTTTCAAGATGTAACATTTTAAGGCGAAATAAATCCCACGTTTAAAAATTCAAGAGAAATCTTGTTACATAGTGCAACGTTCCATCCTACCTGATAAATTTATCACGTTTTTGGAACATTTTTACGAGCGACAATGCCCTTGGGTCGTAAGAATTGGTTATTGTGCAGGTAATATACAATTTACGATCGTGTATGTCAAGATTGACGACAAAAATACAAAAAGTGTTTAAAGGGTTAAATTCAAGCCACTTGAAATTTTATTGCAAACAATATCGTCTCTATTAGTGGAAAAAATATTTTATGTGAAATATTTACATCTAAGATCCGGTCGTTAAACACATTCTTTCTTGTGTGGTATGTCTCATAAAATGGTTATGATGGAAACTCAAATCAAATAATATCCAAAATAAATTTACGTGATTATTAGGATACTATCAAGTATTTAATTAAATCCTGAAATTATTTAAAATAATATTTTAATAGGCGTTTGGAGTATTGTGCTCTAAATTACAAAATTTTGAGCATGAGGTCCGAAAATAGCCTGTTCTCGAGATATTAGAGATCAAGGTTACCCCAAATAACCTGTCCTTGTAGGCCCAAGGATCAATGGCGGAAATGATAATCCCATATATATTTATGACTAAGACTGAGCGTGCACGAACATGTGTGTGACAGTACGTGCACGTGTGTGATGTGTGTTTGAATAAAATAGAAGGTAAGTGCCACGGAGTGATATTAGGCCTGTTGTTAAAATAACCACAATCTAGTCAGCGTTGAACAGAAGTTGCAAGAATAGTCAGATGACAGATTGCCAACTGTTTTTAGACGATCTGATGGTTCTGATTATTTTCTGATTATTCTACAAGAAGAGCTATTAACAGGTCCCCTCAGTCATTTTATACACGATTAAATAAATGCATTTAAATCATTGAAGTTTTGTTGTAATAGAAGTATTTCTTATCGTTTTCGACACCGATGAACCATCGATTATTTCTCTAAAAACTCCAAGTAATGGGCAGATGTCCCCAGCATTCTTCATATGTATGATAATAACGGAAATTGCATTGTTTTGCTTTAATTTGGTTTTGTTTACATTCTTCATTCATAGATAAAGGACCGCAATATTTGATAAAAACTTGACTCATTGGTGTTTTGGTCCAGTTCAAAAATAAGCGCTCCATCCCTATCTAACTTTTAATGAAATAGCGTGTAAATATGATAGCGATTAATGCATCTGATTTATTTCAAATGTCAGGTTTCGTAAGTAATCTATTGTAGAAAAAGAGTGACGCAAGCGCTGCAATTAAGTGAACCTATCATCTGATGTTCTTATGAGCAAGAGCAAAGCCTTTAAAATACTCTTGAACTTAGTTAAACATTGTTTTGGCCAGATTTACATTTACAATCGAAATCTCGATTATATATATATATATATATATATATATATATATATATATATATATATATATATATATACATATATTTATATATATATTTATAATAGGTATATAGCGAAGAATATGATTTAAATACAAAATGTGAGACGTTGACATCATATTTATCAAAAACATAGTTGCCATATGTTCGTTCTAGGTTTCCACTATACCTCTTACTTAAAACACCTATATTTCCTTATTTTTCTCTTCAGTTTTGTATTGAAACTAACTGGCTCATAGAAGTATCCATACTAATTGTCTAAAGAGTACGAATAACGTCTTGAATTTGAATTGGAGCACCAATTTGGAAAAGCAATACACTCATCTTCGTATTTTCAACCAGCATATGTCAAATATACGACTGTACCTGTAAAAGAGATAAATATGAAATATGAATAACAAAGATATAGAGGTTAAAATAGTCAATCCTTATGCTTATAGAGATTAAAAATTCGTCTTTTTGAAATTAATATATCATTTACAGAAACGAGTTTATTAGGTCATACGATGACCTTCCTTTTTATCTGAGTACGTACTAATTACGTACACGTATACGCACACATTTATACAAATACTTACAGGCAAGTACAAAGGCATTCGCACGAATGCATACACACATATTCGTACAGATACACAGACCATAACATAAACATACACATATAAGATACTATTCAAAGCAAACTTGACCTCTCGTATCTCGAAAGTTAAACATTTTTTGAACTTTAAGCACTGAAACTTTTAATTTGCACCACAAAATGATTTAAACAGGTCATGAGACTAAAATACATCACTGAAATGTGGAAATAGAATTTAAATCTATGCAATGGGCCATTAGAGGTTTCCATCTCCGAAAAACACCCTCACATAATCTTCAGATGGGAAACTTACAGTCACCATCTTTTGGTATCAAGCAGGAGGTATTTTAGTTAGATATGGAAGCGTTGTCAAAAGCTTAAAAGGCGCTACACTAAAATATGTCGATTCACGGAAAAACTTAGTAGTGAACAATGGTGGAATAAATAAATTGAATTATTAGCCAGCAGAAAAAAAAATTATATTTATATGGATAACAACAAAAAATGAGAAGGATTACGAAGTTTATTTGGAAATTAAAAAACATATTAGACCAGTGACTAACAGAACAATAAATAGAACTTGCGTTAGAAATTGTGTAAATTTAGTGTTAAGACTGAGAAATGAAACTATCATCATAAAAAAATTCTTAAAAAATGAAACAGGATATATTACTGAATCTCCCAGAAGACTCAGTGTGAAAGGAGAGGAAATTGTGGTAAGTGGAAGTGACGAAAACTGTTATAAAGCTTAAATTTGATAAAACCAGGAGACTAGGCGGACATACGCGGAAATGTTGAAATATGGAACACCAAAAATTAACATTAATTATTGATAGATTCATCAACGGTTAAACCGATGGCATATTCTTAATCCACTAGAAGGCAAATAAAGAGGACTAAAATAACTACTAAGGGATTTCAGTGACAAGCAGAATAGATAGACTATATGAGAAAAAAGAATAAGACTTGACTGAAAAGGAAATCAAGGAGAATAATGGCGAAAAACAAAGTGGTTTCTGAATAGAAAGATCCTTACTGATAATGTAGTTTATCTAAAACAAATTCTAGAAAACACAAGTGCTAAAATATAGAAGCATGTGTCATATTTAGAAGGCAGATGTCTTTGTTCAGGTCTCAGGTTGTGAAAAGTGTTAAAACGTCACCTATATATCTGCTCAAAAGTCCAATAATAGTGATTTAATATCAAGAATAAAAGGCGGCCCATGTTTCATAGAATAATTTGTTATAAACACGGGGTTTGGAATATTTGATATCCCCCCTTGTCTTTAAAATTGAAGAGGAAAATTCATGGAATGAGTTTTAAAATTAACGACAAATGCATGTATACTATGTTATTCTCGAACGAGTGATTATAGTTAAAACCAAACAAGGTGTCTACCGTGTATTGTCTAATACATGGTGCTAATAAAACTCATAAAGGAAAACAAAGAATGGGGAATGACTGTCAATATCAAAAAAATTAAATATCTATAAATAGAAAATGAATCTGGCGATTAAAAACATGATCAAATTTAAAGATTTTGAAAAGTTGCAATATTTTGTGACTTATATAAAATTTTTATAAAAAAATTGAACCGTCTTCTAAAAGTGCGCTAAAAAGTGAAAAATAACTATACATTTTTATATGAAATTGAACTTTTTTGAAGTCGGCGCCAGAGTAATACCAGACAAAATGTGATTCACAAAAACAGATTAAAAATATTTTATTTGTAATTGCTTTCTTACCATAATTTGTAAATATTAGTAGTTATTTATTTCATTTAGAAATAATTCGGCGCCGACTTCAAAAAGTTCAATTTCATATAAAGATTTGTAGTTACTTCTCATTTTTAGCGTACTTTTAGAAGTCGGTTAAATTTTTTTATAAACATTTTATTTTTCTATTTTTAGTTTTAAGATTCATTATGATATCCATAAATTATTTGAACTAAGCACTAATCGAGATTAGTGTACCTCGCAATGACCTCAAGGTGGCAAAAAAGTACCCATTTTATCCAAAGTTGTAAATCACCCTAAAATGAACCACTAATAATTCTTTGGTTGTTAGGATTCTCCAGATACCAGTAAAATTGTGTCAAACAAATATTTAGTCTGTCATAGTAAATCCACTATCTTCAATTTCAAATTAATTTTAGATTAGTAATATAGGCCCCAAAACCTTCCAATATCGATATCTAAAGAACCTGAAACGCAAATTTCTTAGCTCGATATATTTTATACTGCCCATTGAGTTTGTATACGCCTCAAGAACCCCACAATATAAATTTTCAATATTTAAAGAACCCGAGATGTAAATTTCTTAGCTCAATATATTTTTTACTGCACATTGAGTTTGTATAGGCCTCAAAAACCCCACAATATCAATTTTAGACAGAATCGGAATATGTAAAATTTTCTGTCCCTATTATTGTATCTAATAGTTGTAAAAAAGTCTTAATCTAATCTAAATCTTAATCCTTCAAAGCCCCCTAGTATCAATTTTGGATGATATCCAGAAATTTAATATTTCTAGACTTATATTCGCTATTTACATCCTCAAAAACGATTCAGTCCCACCTTTGAACAAAATCGAAAAATGTAAAATTTTTAGTTCGCTACATTGGATTCGTCATATTGAATCCTGAAAAAAAATTTTTTTAAATTCATAATCGGGAGATGTAGAATCTTTAATCCGCCATCTTGGATCCGCCATATTTAATTTTTTTTTTAAATAATTTCAGATTCGTAATGTAGGATCCCAAAAACTCCTTCATATCAATTTTGAAAAAATCGAACTAAATTAATATTTTATCCGCCAAGTTGGATACGCCATATTGAATTTATTAAAAATAATTTCAGATTCCTTATATGCGACCTCGAAAACTTCCCCGTGCCAATTTTGAAGAAAATTGAAAATTTTTTAAAAATAATTTCAGATTCCTTGTGTACAACTACAAAAATTCTCCCATACCTATTTTGGAGAAAATCGGACAAAATTAATTTTTTTTTGTCACCATATTGTCAGCGCCATCTTGGATATTACTACACCTATTTTGTCCAAAAAAATATGGGACCACCGCAGCAACTTCCTGAACATAACGTAAAAAATTTCATTCAAATCGGTGCCGCCATTCCGAAGTAATCGGTGTACATACATTAAAAAAAAATCATACATAGTCGACGAATTGAGAACCTTCTTCTTTTAGAAGTCAGTTAATAAAAAGTAAACAATAAAATACTTTTTTCGGCATATTTAGTTTTCCTTTTATGTGTGTTATTAAGGGTGTTTTTTATAGAGGTATAGAAATTTAAATGGAATAAAACAAAGATGAATTTTTTAAATTGACATGAAATTTACTTTATTCGAAAGATAACCTTCTGGCATTATAATTTAAATATGACTTCTGGCATATGACCGCCACGACTGGCTCGGACGTAGTCTAATCTGGGGGTCCAATTTTCGATGACTTTTTCCAACATTTGTGGCCGTATATTGGCAATAACGCGGCGAATGTTGTCCTCCAAGTGATCAATCGTTTCGGGCTTATCGGCGTAGACTAGCGACTTCACATATCACCACAGAAAATAGTCTAGCGGCGTTAAGTCGCACGATCTTGGAGGCCAATTCACGGATCCGAAACGTGAAACTATGCGGTTACCAAACGTTTCCTTCAATAAATCAATTATGGCACGAGCTGTGTGACATGTTGCGCCATCTTATTGAAACCACAGCTCCTGCACATGATGGTTGTTCAATTGATGAACGAAAAAGTCAGTAACCATGGCTCTATAGCGGTCACCATTGACTGTAACGTTCTGACCAGCATCGTTTTTAAAGAAGTACGGACCAATGATTCCAGCAGCCCATAAAGCACACCAAACAGTCAGTTTTTCTGGATGTAACGGTGTCTCAACATACACTTGAGGATTATCATCACTTCAAATACGGCAGTTTTGTTTATTGACGTATCCATTCAAACAAAAGTGAGCTTCATCGCTAAACAAAATTCGCTTATGAAAATCGGGATCAACGGCAATCTTGTTTTGGGCCCATTCACCGAATCTACGCCTTGCTAGGTGATCGTGTGGCTTCAATTCTTGCACGAGTTGGATTTTGTAAGCACGCAAACCAAGATCTTTCCGCAAAATTTTCCATAAAGTGAATGAACACATATCCAATTCCTGTGCACGATGGCGAATAGACTGATTCGGGTCTTCCTCTACGCTACGCTCTACAGCAGCAATGACTTCTTCTGTACGACCTGTACGATGTCTCTGTGGATGCGTATTATCATTTAGAGTAAACGTGGTGCGAAAACGTTCCATAGTTAATCGAATTAATTGCTCTGATGGACGATTATGTTGGCCGTAAAATGGACGTAGTGCGCGATACGTATTTCGAACAGAACCATGATTTTCAAAATAAATTTGCACAATTTGGAAGCGTTGTTCAGGCGTCAGTCTATTCATGTTGAAATGCCAAACCAAACTAAACATAAATTACTTGACAGCTGACAAAATGGCCGCCAGTTAAAAAGTGTTGCCAACTTAAAGTTTTATACCTCTATAAATAACAACCTACTAGCAGAATTTATGACATAACTACTATTATTTTAAAGAAAGGAATACGTATATTCCATTATTTAAAAAATCAACAGGACTACATGGTTTTAAGAGACCTGTATGAATTACTTTAATATTTTTATGTACACCATTACCTTTGCGTGTTAATAGCTGTAAAATTAAGTTTTATCAGGTTAATTGCACGAATGAGAATTCAAATGCTATAGCAAGTAAAATATAAGTTAGTCAATTTAGTTATAATAGGTTGCCTAGCCTAAACTCGAAAACATAAATGATGTAACGGAACTCGATTTATATGTCTTTTCTAAAAAAATATGAAATATCGACTTCCCGTAAAATTTACCTATATGAGTTTTAACAATTTATAAAAAATACTAATAAAAACGCCCCCACCCCCTAATAACTACCAACCAATATCTTGAATAGCCTTCATTAATAGGTGAAAATACTTCTTTAAATCTCTAGAACCACTAAACAAAAACTTAGGCCCAACTATGTAAAGATTATAATTCAAGCAAAACTGAATTTAGGCCTCTCAACCGCGTCCCTGTATCTAGGCAATTTCTTCAATCTGTCATGCGGTGGTCATAATCTTGCATCGTGCGAGATTACCGCTAAACTTTCCTTATGAAAATGCTGAAGCGGAACCAAAAACAGAAATCTAAAATATTCTTCAGCTTCCGCATTTGTGGAAGCAGAGGTTTTCTGTATTACTAGTTAGCACACAGAAATGCTCAAATCTTACATTTTTTTAGATATTTAAATGATCAATTTTCTGTAAAATAATAATTAAAAATATGTATCATTTTTTAAAGTGTTCGTATAACCAATTCTCTCAAAATCTTAGTCGAAACATGTAAAATGCTATAATTTTAACCACATCTACGTAAGACAATTGTTGTAACTTATCCCAAAGTTTTATTGTGCTTTAAATCAAATAATAAAATTAAATAAAAAGCCAAGCTTCGTAAAAGACAAAAAGAAATAAAAAAGCTTGGTTGCTGTTTTTTAAGGAAGAAATAAGTTTAAATTAAACACAGGACGTTTTTTCGTTCCTTTTAAGACGGCATAAATGTCTCTGCTGCACAGGCAGTAGTAAAATGAAAATCTCGCAACGAATTTTCAAGTCTAATGATGATTAAAGAGAATTTTATCATCTTGAAATTTACAACGCTATCTTTGCTATTAGTGTTTATTAAAATGTGGTTTGAATAACCATAATAAATTAAAAATATTTTGGTAAGGTTCAATCAGTTATCAGTACGATCATTTTAATTAGATAGAAACAAAAATTTTTTCACTTAAACGCTAAAAAAAATGATAAAATGATCTTAATCCTATTAAATATAAAGATCAGTTTTTAACAACCAAATATATGCATAAAAGCCTTATATGATTGAGTTTGTCACGGCACAGGTACAAATATATTATTCTTATTAGCAAACAATCCATAGTCTGAAAGCAAGGAAATTTTATTCGACAGGATGTAATCCCTATTTGTGAGTGCATCCATGGACATGAAAGAAAATGTGTCCGACAAAAATGGTGTCGGATCGTCGAGTTCACGGCTTGTAACATGTCAAAATAAGTATATATGTTTGTTTATTAGCAACCAGCTGATTTTCTTGCAGTTGTTTAACTAATATTTCTAGAATTGAATTGTCGTATTGTCCGACAAATTTGTACACCATTTTTCTAGTCTGACGCTTCTAAGAACGTTTTACTGATTACCACAAATCTCATTTTTGAAATGGATCATTCTGTATGTTATATTTTTTTGTATTCCTTTCTGCATTTCCGATAAGTCTTACTCAAAATTTCAATGCCCTAATCTAGCCGTTTTTGAGAAAAAAAATATTTTTTTCAAGTTTTCATCTTTTTCAGAGTGTCGTCTAAAATTGAATATTGTTTCAAAAATGAAATAGTGAAACTCGGAATTCTGGTTTTAGCTTTAGATATTATAAGGCTCGATAATGAATTTTCTGAAAATTACATTTTAGATACAGGGAAGGGAAAAAATAAAAAATTGAGCTGTACCAAAAAAATTTCTTCTTCTTCTTCTTCTACCTTCTATAATAGGTCCCTGAGCTGTTCCTTCTTCGATTTTCATCATTCTGGACTTAAATTATCGCTCCACCCTTTCCGCGGTCGACGTCTACTGCGTGTACCACTAGGCGATTTATCTCGTGCGATCCTTACCAGTCTATCCTCTGTCATTCGGCTTATGTGTTTGTTCCATTGTGTCTTATGTTGTAGGACCCATTCAATAATGCAGTCTGTGTTGCATGATTGCCTGATGTTATCGCTTCTTTCTCTGTCTAGTAGCGTTTTCCTGTTACTCGTCGAAGTATTTTCATTTCTGTAGTCTCCAATAGTTGTTTCGTTTTTGTCGTCTCTGGCAGTGTTTCTGAGGTGTATGTCATAATAGGTCTAATTGTGGTTTTGTAGATCCGAACCTTTGTTTCTTGTTGTAAGTGTTTGTTTCGCCAGATCACGTCGTTGAGGCAACCCGCCACTTTGTTTGCTTTGGCCACCTGCCCTCTTACTTCATCTTCGATGTTACCATAACTAGTTATGTCGATTCCTAGATATTTGAAACTCATTTCTTGTTGTATTATTCGACCGTCTAGTTCTAGTTTGCATCGGAGGGGTTCTTTTGAGGTTGTCATACATTTAGTTTTTTCGGCTGAGATAATCATATTATATTTTCTTTCCGTAAGATTAAAGGTATTTAACAATCTCTGAAGGTCGTCTTCATTTTCGGCACATATCACAGCGTCATCAGCGTAACAGAGAATTTTTATTTCTGTATCACCCATTTTATATCCTCTACCAAGTCGCACCTCCTTTATTATTTCGTTCATTATCATGTTAAACAATAAAGGACTAAGCGAGTCTCCCTGTCCAATACCGCTGTTGACTGGTATGGGTGTAGATAATTTACCGTTAGTGCGAATCTGAACTTATCCCTGCTGTTCGTCTTCCAGTGTTGTAACCGAATTAATTTTATTTTTGATTACTTTCGTAACGAGTTTCAGAGTTGTGTCCAGTAGATTAATACCCCTGTAGTTCCCTGGTTCTTGTTTGTCACCTTTCTTAAATATAAGCCTTATTGTGCTGGTTCTCCACCTATCTAGTACTTTGCATTGTGCCAGGATTTTTCGAATGAAGCTTGTGAGTTCCTGTGTTAGTCGCTGTCCTCCGTTTTTCAATAATTCGTTATGAATTCCGTCTTGTCCGGGAGACTTTCTATTTTTTAAGGATTTTATAGCTTTCTCTACTTCTTGAATGGTGACTTCCACATTATTCCTTATTGCTGGTATGTTGTTTTTTCCAATGTTAGAATCTCCCTCAAATAATTTTGTTAGGTAGTCTATCCATTTCTAATCTGATATTTTGTTTGTTTCGGAGAGTTCAGATATTTCTTTGCGCTGTTGTCTTATCAGTCACCACATTTGTTTTTGTACACTATAGAAGTCTCCTTCCATTCTTTTAGACAATGTTCACTTTTTAGTTGTTCACAATTTAAAAAACTTAATTTTTTCACGTACGATAATATGTTGCTGGTTCATTCCGTAGATAGTAAATAGTATTACTTCTTGCTAAAAAATCACTAAAACTACTTAATATTTGGAGGATTTTACGAGAACTTTTAAATAAGTTGAAACCTAGGTATGGGAACTGGTCGTATCCACAGAATAAATCAACAACATAGGTTCATATTTGAAAAAATTAAATTTTTCTTGAAAGATCTTGTTCACTTCCCTGTATCTAAAATGTTATTTTCAGAAAATTCATTATCGAGCCCAATAATATCTAAAGCCACAACCGGAATTTCCACTTTTATTATTTTATTTTAAAACTGATATTCAATTTTAAACGAGACTCTGTTAAAGATGAAAATTTAAAAAAAATATTTTTTCCTCAAAACAAATAGTTACATTATTCACAATTTCCATTTCTCCTTTTGACTTTATACGTCTTTATATATCTTGACTATGATAAAAACAATTCAAATTTGTTTCTAAGATTAATGGTTCCCAAAAAGAGTTTTTCCAATTTTTCATCTTCTCGAAAATTTTACATTATAAAAATAAATAAATCCTGTTGTTTAAAAAGTTATTTTGCAGGTTTTAATAAAAAGTACTATTAAAAAATGTATGAAACCTTAACTCGTGAATAAATGATTTTTAAAAATCCAACAACGTGACGAAAAATAAAATGTAAATATCTATACCATTTATTACAAAATTTAAAATATAATGTTCTTGCATTACTTTAGCTATTATAAATAAAAAAAATTATGTTTCCAAAATTAAAAAAAAAGAAGTTTTCCCAATTTCTCTGATTTTTTTTTGAAAAAGACGTATAAATAATATACATTTCGAATTTTATAAGAAATTTTACCTAAAAATATATGTCGTGTTAATTAACATAATTCGTTTTCAGTTAAGTATATGTTACTCTTATTATTGTCGGACTAGCAGTATAGCCCAATATATCTGACGGACACTCCATTACTTGGTCAAAAAATACAATTATCTATCATGAGTACTTTTTCTCCGACAAGTGGTAATCAGTAAAATATTTCCGAGATATTAACAATTTTCAATGATTAGACTGGAATAATGATTTATATTTTGTCAGACAATATCACCATTTGATTGTACGAGTATTAAATAAACTACTGTGAAAAAGTCAGCTGGTTGGTAATAAAAAAACCTGTACGGGGTATACCGTCAGTATTATGTCAAAAAAAAAGGTAAAAACTGATTTTCATTAAATTTTTTACGTAGTTCAGTAGTAGTTCAGTGGCGACGTCAGTTTTTTTTCTAAAAAGTTTACTTTTTGAGATATTAACCAAACTTATAATTATTTAAATGGGACACCTTGTATATTATTTTAGATGGCTCGGACTATGTAGAAATATTATTTTGATGCGATGAATCATCGTTATTTTAATTTAACGAAAGAAATATTATATCGATGAGTCATCATTGGTTAGTCGTGTTTCTCGTAATTTCTTGACTTGTATTCTCATATAATCTAGTAGATTCTATATGTATTTAAATAGAGATAGCGTATAAGTTTGTATTTGAATATGAAACTGTTAAGTAGTTATTAAAGGGTTGTGATTTAGTAGTGAAAATTGCTGTGTTTTATTTGTACCCGGTGAGCGAATATAGGAGAGAGAAAGTCATAGCAGTATATACTAAGTGATATTTTCAAATATAAAATCCATCGTTGGAAGTCCAAAGAGGAGCAAAGTAAAATCTCAGGTTTATGTCTAAAACAAATATAGGCAAAATTTAATAAAATAAATCTAAAATTTAATAATAAATCAATTTAAAAATTGTAATAAAAAGAACAAACCCACTGAAACCTCTCGCCTCAATATCAAGATGTGTACTCCCTTGATTGATTGACTGAACGATGTAGCAAGCTATTGAGAAGCCCGTATATTATATATGTTTTTATATTAATTGTCTTATTCAGATTTAAAAGCTTGTTCACTAGTTTGTCTTGCGGTTATAAGCCTTCCGGATTGTTATTGTTGTTGCTTCGTTTTTTCGTCTCATAGTCTATATGTTGAATCTTCGTTATAGATACCGATTGTGTGTAGGTATTTCTTTAAGCTGCAGTTGCCTGTTATTAGGCATGTCACCAGCTTAAACGCAAGATTTCGCGACCTAATTTGTCTGATGATTTTCTCAGCAATAATTTATTATGCCTGTGGTCCCTATCTGGATAGCCACTCATGAATAATAGACTTGGTAATGCCAAATATTGGTTGTCTTGCAATTTGGTATTAAAGACAATCCAAGACTTATTTTGATGAAGACATGAATTTCTTCATTTTTCTTCTAATTTATATCGAGAACTTGGGTAGAAATTTAGTTGCGAGAAGTTTTGTTGTTCATCCCAGACAAACCCAAACCATTTCCTTCTTTATATAATAATAAAGATAAAACTAGGTATAAGATAATAAATAAATTTACAGTGCTTTTCCTATATTATTTAAATTAGTTGGATCAGAGATCGGCAAAAATTTTTTTTGTGTAATATTATCAGTGAATTTTGTAATGGATAATTTCAAAAATCAGGATATCATTTAATGCATAATCATTAATTCACAAAATAGAATTATCAATTGCTTCATCAGTGGATAATTTTGAAAACAATATTAGCTTTGTTCGCGGTAAGAATTTAGAACCGATTCTAAACTAATACGCATGTGCAGTTGAAATAGCAGCGTTCGCGGATAACAAAGTTCAGAATTTTTAGTTACAGTCCCATGTTCGCGGAGAAAATAATTCGCTTCCAAATCGATTCTGAACCAGTCCTACCGGTTCTAAGGATTGAAGAAGAACTGTAAGTTCGGAATTTTATACAGCGCCAGCGTTCATGATGCGGCCGCAATGTGCAACTATTTGACAATTGTTTTTATTTTATTTTAGGTTTTTCTCTTGTTTATGTCATTCGTTGCATTTGATGTTCCAGTATATATTTTATTATATTATATTGGTTTTACTTTAAATAGTGTTAATCGACCTAGAATCTTAAATAATAATTTAAAAAAGTGTTAGTTTGAACCTAAAAAAAATATATTTTTAGTGAATACTCCCATTATGTCAAATTATTTATCACCCAGCGATGAGGACTTTGAAGAAATTTTAGATTTATTCAAAATTCTTAAAAAGTGCTATATATTTTGAGGAAATAAAAATCACAAAATAAAGAGCAAACAATAGATTTCAATTAAAATATATATTGTTTAGAGTTACTCAAAATTCCTTAAAGTGCTAATTATTTTTAGGAAATTTTGCCCCCCATTTTCAGTTAAGCTGAGAAATGGACAAGAACTGGCGTGTATTACGGTTTGCGATAAATGAAGTTGCATCGTATAAGGACGTATCAGACCGGTTTTTAGTTTTATTAAAAATGTTTTTTGAATCAAAAAGAAATGGACCTAAAACTATTGCGTTTTATTTTTTGTTTAGAAAAATCCCCATCTTTTTATTAGGCGTATGTTTGGAATTAGATTTACTTTGAGGCTCCCGAAATATGAACTTAACACAAAATAAAGAGTAAACAATAGATATCTGTTAAAATATATATTTGTTTATCAAAAATTCTATTCAGCAAAAAACAAGACATTTTATTCCAAAAGGAACTGACAGTTAGACTTTATATTATATAAGAATAACAATTATAATTCAATATTTCTTTAAAATAATACTAATAATAAATCCTAATAAAAGACAGTTTTAAGTTATTTAAAACCAAAAATAAACAACTAGTTTAATCAGCATTTAACACAGTACGCATACCAGAGTGGACGATTCAATGTTCCAAAATCGTTCGCGGTAAAAACAAACCCTGAACCGGTTAATACCTGAGCATGCGCTGTACGGCAATCCTGAACTAATTTCGTACTAGTTCTGAATCGGTTCGGAAAGTGACCCGCGAACAAAGCTATTATATTACCATAGTAATTCATTTTCAACCTATTACTATTAATAATTGAAATTATCAATTACTTGATAATTGTACTAACTAATTGATAATTTAAAAAAATAAATCTCCAATTGCTTCATTTATTGATAATTTTAGTTTCGAAATTACTAATTGATAGAGCATTTGATAGTTTCGATTTGCTGATTAATAATTTTCCAGTAATTGATTAATGTTTAATTATAATTATTTATATCAATCACTAAAGTGTTCTAGCATCGTTAGAAGTAATTTTACTTTGTAGATTTTTTATTCTCCTTTTACATATATTTCTCATTATATTTTGAGATCCCTAAAGCTGAAGATCCTTTGGCTACACCATCTTGTGGTAGAAATGGCTTTTTTAGTCTGTCATTTACAAGAAACAATTATTTTAATGTTTTTGTATTTAGCCATAAATATTTTTTTATTGTATAAAATCCAGAATAACAATTTTTAATATAGAATCGTTGAACCGTGAACCCAAACAAACAAAAGCAATTAAATAATGTTTTTTATATAAAACCAAGTTCATTTTAAAATCAAACAAAAATTTAATTTCAAATAAATTCCGGACTGTTTAGAATTTTGAAAAGCCCCAAAAAGGGATTTTGTGCCTAATAAATGATTAATTTCATCTGGCCTGCGTAATATTGAAATTTTATATTTTAATTGTGTTTTTTGATTATAATTCATATTTTCATCGATAGGAATTTTTAAATGATTTAATTAAAAATTTAATATTAATTTGTATACCTTTATTCGATTGGTGTCGCTGAACTTATTACAAGGCTTAAAAGATTAAAAATAGCTGACAGAACTTCAAGGAATGGAACAATCTTAAAATTAATTTAATATACATATGCCAGCTTGTTAGTAATTTCAGATTCCTTTTCAGAAACCTTTAAACAGAAAGAGCTAATATTTAATACAGATAGAGTTAATCATGATACTGTGAATCTAAGTGTTATTAATAATCCTGATTAATCAGTTGCACGTCATCCTCAAGGACATTGGAGAATTTCCAACGACACTACATGAAATATGCTTCATAAAAATTGCATTTAAAGTTATGTAAAATTCAGTTATTTCACAGACTTAAGACTAAATGCGTAGAAATTTTATAAATTGGACTCAAATAACTTTAAACTGATTCGTGGCTTGATAAATAAGCCGAATTGTTGCCGTTGAATTTATTTTAATTCACATGAACCACTTGCGGTACCTTCACATCCATAAACAATAATTGTTCAATTAGGTTTTTAGTCTATAATTTTAGATAGACTTTATTTTTCGAAAATGAAAATGGTGCTGTTGTTACAGTCATTGCAGATCACTACAAAAATATGATTGAATGAAAAAGGGGTGGTGATACTAGATCATCGATGCCTAGGCCTCCATTGGGCCCTTTAGATCCCACCATATCTGCAGGTTATTCGAGGTCGATCGCCTTTGCTAATCCAAGCAGTCTCGTTATTTGAACTTGCCTAACTGCTTCCGGTAACAAAACTATATCTCTGAAATATCTCTGTCTCAGTCCGTTGAGTGTTGGGCACCCTCTGAGAACATGATCAACAGTTTCATCCTCCTGCAAACACCATCTGCGTCTCGGGTCGCCCTCGACACCGATTCTATGAAGATGGCCCCGAAGGTGACAATGCCCTGTCAACAATCCCACCACAATTGGCAGCTCTTTCCTTCCCAAGGAGAGAAGCTCCTTAGGACGCCGTGCGTCAGGCCCCGTTATATGTTCCTTAGCACACCTCATTCCAGGAGCTCCCCTCCATGATTCAATAAATTTGCTTTCCAGCAACGATTTCAATTCCCTTTTGCCAATAGCAATTGAAACAGGTAATATTAGTTGGGGTCCATACGGTTCGATCGCCGAACCCAACTTTGCCAGACGGTCTGCTTTCTCATTCCCGCGTATGCCCGAGTGATCCGGGACCCATACGAGTCTGACTGTGCAGCCTTTCCTTATCATACCATTTAGTACATCCCTGCATTCAGACACCAGTCGCGAAATCACGACACTTGACTTCAGTGCCAATATCGCAGTCTTACTGTCTGAGCATATATTTATTACTCTATTCCTGTCTATGTCCCTCTCACAGAGATGGGCACACTGCAGAATAGCATAAATTTCTGCTGGGAAAATTGTCGCACATTGTCCGAGAGCGTAGTACTCTCTGACTTCTGTGGTCTTGCCGAATACTCCGGCTCCAGCTCTTTCATCTTGTCGAGATCCATCAGTATACCACCAGGATTCATTTTTCGGAAGATTTTGTTCTCCCTCCCAATCCTCTCTACTTGGCATAAGTATCTCCAGGGAAAGGTTGGGTTTTAAAAACGACATCGTGTAGTCTGTCCGCATGAGGAGTGATGGACACCTCTCCACCATGCTTTCCCAGACACCTGAGTCACCGCCTGTTTCAATTCCAAGATGTCCCAGGCAACTGAGACAATAAACAGTCCTCAGGGCCTCGTTCTCTATGTATAAGTGAAGAGGAGGTAGGTTCACCAGGACTTCCAGAGCCCTGATGGGAGCAGTCCGCATCGCACTCAATATTCCCACACAAGTCATTCTCTGAATTTTTTTAAGTTGAAGAATGTGTTTGCGCTTTGTTGTACTACGCCACCATACAATAGCGGCGTACGTTATCATGGGACGGATCACCATAGTGTACATCCAAAATAGCACTTGAGTTGTTAGTCCCCATGTACACCCAAAGGCTCGTTTACAAGCCCAGAAAGCACATATGGCTTTCTTGGTTCGAGCCTCAATATGATCATTCCAGCTCAGTCGTGAGTCCAGAATTACTCCCAGGTATTTAACTGTCCCCTTAAGTTGAAGAGTTCTTCCCATCAATCTAATAGTGGGAAGTCTCCCCATTTTCCTCTTTTTTGTAAAAAGTATTAGCTCGGCCTTGTCCGGATTTATTCCTAGCCCCTCCCTGCGGCACCATCGTTCCGTGACCCGGAGGGCCCGCATCATTGGTCCCTCCAGGTCTCAGACATGACGACCAGGGCACAAAATGACCAGGTCATCAGCATTCAGTTCACTCAACAGGCTGTCCACTACAAAGCTCCACAGCAAGGGCGACAGAACTCCTCCCTGTGGACAGCCCCTACTTGACAGTGCTTTAACAGTTACATTGTTAAACTCAACATATATTATTCTCTTAGTTAACATTGCTCTGACCCATGCGACTACTGTCGGTTCAGAGCCTCGCCGTTGTAGAGCATTGCATATCGAATCATGAGACGTGTTGTCGAATGCCCCCTTGATATCGATAAAGGTACCTAAGGCAGATTGTCCACCCAACAGCGCCCTTTCGACTCTTGTGACGAGTCGATGTAGCGCCGCATCTGTGGATTTTCCTGCCGGGTAGGTAAATTGCGGCTTTTACGGATTCCTCCGTGTGAGATGCAATAGCAGTGGATATATCCACATTATGCCGTTGTAGTGCTGAAATCACATTCAGCAAACGTACAACTATATGCAGTTCTGTGCATAAATGAAGTAAAATGCGAACAGTAAATGCAAACTTCGTTCCAACCATATCCTTTCCGTGTTAGAGGTTGCACAGTTTGTACAAATTGCTAAGGAAAACTATTTATCCTATTCCACCACCATCGAGATGATGGCTTGTACCATCATACCGAAAAGAAAATCAAAACTTTCCCTCTCCGCCACAGTGATGTTTCGTCTCTACTAGAGTCATCAGGATACCGATGAGGACACGAAAAGGATGTGGTCGGAACGAACTTTGCATTTACTGTTCGCATTTTACTTCATTTATGCACGGAGCTGCATATAGTTGTACGTTTGCTGAATGTGATTTCAGTACTACAACGGCATAATGTGGATATATTCACTGCTATTGCATCTCACACGGAGAAATCCGTAAAAGCCCCATAAACATATATACGCCATATATATATATATATATATATATATATATATATATATATATATATATATATATATATATATATATATATAATATTTTTCGTATATTTTTTTTACTATATTTTGGTTGACATAATAAACTGTAACTTTGGCTTTTACAGCTTAAAATATGATAATGCACTATGAAATAGACTGTTATTTTATACCATTTAATGCCCGAATTTTCAAGCATAGGCAGCAGTGAAACTAAATAAAACCGTTTAATAAAAAATAGGGGTTTTTGGTTAAAAAAAAAAAATGGACCTTGAAGTGGCTTTGAAACGTAAGTCCTAGTTAAGTCTTTTCAACATAAAGAATGTCTAAACCGTTTTGTTTTTAAGCCTTTTTGGGTTTTTCTGTCAGAAAATTACGATTGATATTCAAAGCACCTCTAGATGTGAAAAAAGCATATAGCACATTTATATCGTTGAACGAGGAATTTTTCCTACTTTCCATTTCTGCCATAAAAAGAAGAGGTTCCTAAAAAACAAAGTTGAAGTTAAAATACAAATTCAAAGTCAATTTCAAGATTAAAAATATTAAGTTCCTTCAGCATAAAGAAAATTATGTTTTTGATTTATAAGCCTTTTAGCGTTTTTCTGCCAGACAAGTGTGACTAACCTTCAAATGACCTCTAGATGTAAAGAAAGCATATGACACTTTTATATCGTAGGCTATTAAAAAAAAAGTAACCCCTCCCCCTTTTAAAGATGACTTTCTAGAAACGGTTGAGTCTATATTTTACCTTGGAACCAAATAAAAGTTCCTTCCAAAATCTCAAAACCCTCAGTCGACAACGATAAAAGCGAAGTTCTAGAAAAACAAGGTTAAAGTAGCGACAAAGACCTTTTTCAAAGTAGGCTCGCACTTCTCCATATCTAAAAGTGTCAACCACCACGCCACAATTTATTTTTATACAACCTACGAAGAGTTACTAGAAAAGATGCCAGCTCGGTGGAAGTGTCATGATATTTTTTCATTGAAACAAAATTGCCTACCAAAACATGTGTTTCTCAAAACAGACAATGTCAAATTATGCAATTTAAAATTGTACTATTGCTTTAAGGAAAATTCATCCTATTTTATAATGGAATGAAAAATAGAAGATCCTGCCATATTGTATATTTACCTACATCAGTTAATAATGTACCTACTGAATACATTTTTTTAGAGGCCGGAACTGGAGCGTCAACAAACCCAGATACGATGGAAAGATTAATATTTTTTCATAGTCAAGGTCTTTTTATATCTAAATTTGTGGTTTGTTTAATTGCCCAAGGTCATCCAGAGGATATTTCAGTATCATTTCAAGGTCAAATTGAGAAAATTCTACTAAATAGATCTGTAAAAGAAGATAGGTAGAATTTTAAGGGCGCTGAATCTGAATTCGTTGTTGTCTTATCCCTCAGATTTAACCAGAGGCCATTTGAAGGTCAAATTGAAAAAATCCACTAAATAAATGTGTAAAAGAAGAGAACTCATGCGCAGCTAGATCAATAGCTGTTACATAACAGACAGGCAGGCGGATCAAGTTTTTGAACCGAACTCAAGCTCCAAAAACCTCGTACTCCATGCATAGCTAGATATCCGTTACACAGCAGATATTCAAGCGAATTAAGTTACTATGGAATAGTAATCCAAGACCCAAACTCCCAAACTCGCATAATCCACGCACAGCTAGATTTATTGCCACTACACAGTAGACAGGCGACCGGACCAAGTTTTTATAAATATGACAAACATAAGCTCTCATAACCACATATCCCACACACAGCAATGAATTTCACTCCATTTGACCTTGAAATAACCTTGAATCTGACGTGATAGAGGTTATAGGACCTCAGATTCGGATTTAGGGTATCTAATTACATAAGAATAAAATGGTCTGGTCAAATAGGCATCCACTTTTTTTGTAAACCTGTGTTATTAATATCTCTTTACTAACTACATTGTCAAACCTCGATAAATAATATGCGCAGTAAAAACTAGCTACTTCCTGCTAGTTAACTTCATCTTCTTCTTCCTTCTTATATATAAGCAATTTGTTTGTTATTCTTCGTCTCTTTGCCTAGTTTCAGTCTATTGCGAGGTTATCACTCCATCGTTTACGGGGTCTTCCGGTACTCCTACATCCTATTGGTGACTTGTCTCTCGTGATCTTTACTATTCTGTCGTCGTTCATGCGGTTCGTTCCATTCCCTTTTTCTTTGTAATACCCCATCATTGATGTTATCGACTTTACACACTGTTCTTATATCCTCGCTCCTATTCCGATCCATAAGTGTCCTGCCAGCTATCCTACGCACCACTCTCATCTCTGTTCTTTCCAGTATTTGTTTTGTTTTCGAGGTTTCTGGTCTGGTTTCTGCAGTGTATGTTAGTATGGGTCTTATTGCTGTTTTATAAATTCTGGAATTAACTTCGATTCCTATATGTTTATTGCTCCATATGGTAGTGTTAAGACATGCGGCTGTTCTTGCTGCTTTCATGGCTTGTTCCTTCACCTCCGGTTTAACATCCCCGTATCCGGATTTTGCTATTCCGAGATACTTGAACTTCATTTCCTGCTGTATAATTTTGTTGTCTATTTCTAGTTTGCATCTGAGTGGTGTTCTAGATGTAGTCATGACTTTAGTTTTTGACGCTGATATATTCATGTTAAACTTTTTCGCTGTTATGTTAAATTGGTGCAGTAGTCTTTGCAAATCGTCTTCACTTTCAGCTATTAACACTGCATCGTCGACCTAGCACAGTATTTTGATTTCCCTGTCTCCAATTTTATTCCCTTTCAATCTAGGCACCTGCTTTATCAACAAATAGTAGGGGGCTAAGAGAGTCACCTTGTCGAATGCCATTATTTACTTCTATTTTTTCGGTCAATTCACCGTTTATCCTAGCTTGAATCGTATTTGCCTGATATATATTTTCAATCGTTTTGATAATGTTTTGAGGTATTTGTCTGTCGTAAAGTAGCTGTGTTACATCCTCCAGCTGTATACGATCGAACGCCTTCTCTAGATCGATTAAACACATAAATGCTGGACGATTATATGCAATTGACTTTTCAGTTATTTGTCTTATAACAAATATGGCATCCGGGCATAACCTTCCCGACCGGAATCCCTCCTGTTTGTCTGCTAAGGAAGTGTGTTCATTAATTTTGCTTGTAAGAATTTTTGTGGTTAGTTTTAACGAGGTGGAGAGAAGATTGATTCCTCTGTAATTAGCCGGCAATTTTTTATCGTCTTTTTTGAATAAGAGTATTGTTGTGCTAGTCCTCCATTCATCGGGGATTCTGTGATGGTATATGATTTTATTGATGAGAATTTACAGTTATTCTGTCAGGCTCTCTCCTCCGTATTTCAGTAGTTCTACGTCTTCCTTCTTAGTTAACTTTATATTTATTCAAATTAATTATGCATATGGTAATATTTCGTAGTAACTTATTTTTAATAAACTTTTTTTAAGCACAAGCAAAAGAAATTATTTTTCGCATGAAATAACTCTTGGCAAAATATTTTTCTCCGGGAATTAATATGATGTCAGGTAAAGCTTTAACCTTAGCGTTTCCTAAAACAGCAAGCCTGCAATTTCCAAAGGTCAGGTCGATTTTTATAAGGATCAGGTCATTTTTATTTTACCAAGCTTCGTTTTATAACAGTCAGCATTTTTAAATTAGGCCACTTGGATTTAAAGCATGAGTTTGCCAGAATTGTGGCTTTTTTATTATTAAAGTTTTTAACGATATGTAAACGTTATATTTTGTGGAAACTCTGGTTATCCAAATTAAACGCTTAAAAACCTTTTAGGTACAATTATTGTTATTCAAATATTTACAGCCGATTATTCAAAGCTGCGTTAAGAAGATACCAAATCGTTATATCCATAACTTTTCATTAAAAATTGTTTTTTTGGTAACTCATTTATTATTTCTTTACCTAATTATTCATTAACTTAGCAAAGAGCTCTTAAAAATTATGAAATTTTTTACTAAAACTTTTGTTTCCATTTTATATCATTCGTTGTGGATTAACCAATAATTAACTTGAGCGGAAATAAAATTTTTTAAAAAAAATTGAACCGACTTCTAAAAGTGTGCTAAAAAGTGAAAAATAATTATAAATTTTTATATGAAATTGAACTTTTTGAAGTCGGCGCCAAACTAATACCTGACAAAATGGGATTCGCATAAACAGATTAAAATACTTTATTTGTAATTGCTTTCTTACCATAATTTGTATATATTAGTAGTTATTTATTTCATTTACAAATAATTTGGCGCCGACTTCAAAAAGTTCAATTTCATATAAAAATTTAGAGTTAATTTTTACTTTTTAACGCACATTTAGAAGTCGGTTCAATTTTTTTTTATAAAAATTTAATTTTTCTATTTTTAATTTTAGAATTCATTATGATATCCATAAATTATTTGAACTAAGTACTAATCGAGATTAGTGAACCTCGCAATGACTCCAAGGTGGCAAAAAAGTACCCATTTTATCCAAAGTTGTTAATCACCCTAAAATGAACCACTAAAAATTCTTTGATTCTTAGAGTTTTCCAAATAAGAATAAAATTGTGTCAAACAAATATTTAGTCTGTCATTCTTAAATTTCAAATTAATTTTAGATTAGTAATATAGGCCCCAAAACCATCTCCAATATCGATGTTTAAAGAACCTGATATGTAAGTTTCTTAGCTCGATATATTTTATACTGCATATTGAGTTTGTATACACCTCAAGAACCCCACAACGTCAACTTTTAATATTTAAAGAACCTGAGATGTAAATTTCTTAGCTCGATATATTTTATACTGCATATTGAGTTTGTATAAGCCTCAAGAACCCCACAATATCAATTTTAGACAAAATCGGAATATGTAAAATTTTCTGTCCCTCATACTGTATCTTATCAACCTAATAGTTGTAAAAAATTAACTTCATATTCGTAATACATGACCCCGAAAACCCTCTAATACCAAATCTGAAAAAATGCAAATAAGGTAAAATTATCATCCCACCATATTGCATCCGTTATATTGAATTTCAAAAAAATTATTTTAAGTCTTAATCTATTCTAAATCTAAACCTTTCAAAGCCCCCTAGTACCAATTTTGGATGAAATCCGGAAATTTAAAATTTCTAGGCTTATATTCGCTATTTACATCCTCAAAAACGATTCAGTCCCACCTTTGAAGAAAATCGAAAAATGTAAAATTTTTAGTTCGCTATCTTGAATTTGCCATATTGAATCCTGAAAATATACTTTTAAATTCATAATTTACACCCTCAAGAACCCCCTATATCAGTTTGAGAGAAAATCGAAAAATGTAAAATTTTTAGGACACCATCTACCAGATTGAGTTTTCAAAAAATGTTTTAAATTCATAATTAACACCAACAAAAATACCCCAATACTGATTTTAGACAAAATCGGGAGATGTAGAATCTTTAATCCGCCATCTTAGATCCGCTCTATTGAATTTTTAAAAAATAATTTCAGATTTTTTATGTGCGGTCCCAAAAACTCCCCCGTACCAATTTTGAAAAAAATCGGACAAAATTGATTTTTAGTCCGCCATATTGAATCCGCCATATTGAATTTTTTAAAAATAATTTTAGATTAGTTTTGTACGACCCTAAAAGCTCCCTCCTCTCCAATTTTGGAGAAAATCGGACAAAATTGATTTTTTGTCCACTATAATGAATCCGCGATATTGAATTTTTTTTAAATATTTTTGATGTGCGACCCCAAAAACTCCCCGACACCAATTTTGAAGAAAAACAGACAAAACTAAATTTTTTGTCCGCTATATTGAATTTTTTTAAAATAATTTCAGATTCGTTGTATACGACCCCAAAAATTCCCCCATACCAATTTTGGAGAAAATCAAGCAAAATTAATTTTTATGGCCGCCATATTGTCAACGCCATTTTGGATATTACTGCACCAATTTCATCCAAAAAAATATGTGACCACCGCAGCAATTTCCTGAACATAACGTAAAAAATTTCATTCAAATCAGTGCCGCCGTTCCGGAGTAATCGGTGTACATACATAAAAAAAATACAAAGTCGACGAATTAAGAACCTCCTTCTTTTAGAAGTCGGTTAAAAATGGATGGTTATGTTTCAATGTATTTTCTTAAACTGATTTATGCAAATAAATAATTTTTATAGGAAAAAGAAGTTGCTTATGAAATATACATTCCTAAATATTCTGAAATACTATTAACTTACTTTCATATTTTAAAAGTCTGAATATGTTCGAAATAAATGTACGAATCTGGATTTCCTAAAATCATGGCAGTTCATTTGAAAAATATCTGTGGAAATTTCCAATAACTTTCCGACGACCTTGTTATTTATAATCGTTTATAAAAGGCTGTCCAATATTAGAAAAAATTAAGAAATAATAGGAAAATCAATAAAACTCGCATAGTTTTAACGAGTATGGTGGATTTCTTGGCTTCTTACAAAACTACTTATGAGCAATAATCGGGTAGTTTGCTTTCTTAAAAAAAATATGTAGGTTCCGGAAACGCACCAAAGGTTCCCATATTATGAAGGGATCCTATAGTGTACGTACATCCCTCTTGCCTTGCTCGATTACCGTTTAATTTTTTAATGTATTTGAAGCAGCTTAACTCTACTTTTGCGAAATTGTCATAGAATTCGTCTTTAATTGGTATAGGTTCAAAGTCAGATGGTACATACACTGCTAATACTGTTGCTTTGGTTTGGAAAATTTGGAAGTTTATTTTAATTATATTTACCTTTATCGCTCCCCAGTTACTTATATTATTCTTGAAAGGTTTATTTATGAATACAGATATGCCTCTTTTTGCTCGTTAGTGTTTATGCATCACGTTAAAAAAATAAATGTAATGCTTCAGCATTTCCGAGCCTGTTCCTTGTCTTTTTGTTTCACTTAGTAATGCTATATTAATTCTTAGCTGTTAGATTCCGCTTTTCCTCTAACATCTTGAACATTCCAGGTGTAAAAATTCATTGTCATTTTTCTTTGTTCTGGTCGTTATTTGTTAAATCTGTTCATTTTCCCGAAGCTATACTAGATTTATCGTATAAATAATTTTTTCCCTTAACTTCGATCCTGAAGAACCAGGTATTCATAGTTTTCTTCCTTTGTATTGAATATCTGAATATCTTCCAAAATTTTAGGAACCAACCTTCATTTTATATGAAATTCTTCCGCCTGTCAAACCACTGGATACTGTTAAGAATCCCTTCTCCTCTGTCCATCTTTGGCTTTATTAAAACTAACACAAAGCAAGTCGACTTTTTCGGCTTTTTATAAAATACAGTATTATATGATTGATGGCCAAAAAAAAGTAATAACTTTAATAAAAATAGCCGTCAGTAAAACGTGACTTTAAAATTATATTATACCAAAACTTACTGCTTTAAAATTTAATAAAAAAGAATTAAATTTTAAATGTCTAAAGAAGAAAAATTTATTAAATTAATACTGGTTCTTCAAGTAAAACGTGATTTTGATTGACTTATTGAACCGCCTTTTAAAAATTCACTAGAAAACTGACATTATTTGTCTTTTCCTTCTTACTATGATTAGTTTGTATCTTTTGCTAATAGTTATTTGTTTTATTAGAAATAATTTGATGCCAATTTCAAAAATTTAAATTCTGTATAAGAATAGAAAATGTTATTTTTCATATATATAAAGTAAGCATGACAAATTTTCGAATCGAAGAATTGTCGCGTCTTATTTTAAAAAAAATATTGCATGTTTTTCTAACTTCATATAAATTTAGCAAAACACCTAAGGCAAAAACAACATACCAGCAATAAGGAATAATGTGGAAGTCACCATTCAAGAAGTAGAGAAAGCTATAAAATCCTTAAGAAATAGAAAGTCTCCCGGACAAGACGGAATTCATAACGAATTGTTGAAATACGGAGGACAGCGACTAACACAGAAACTCACAAGCTTCATTCGAAAAATCCTGACACAATGCAAAGTACCAGATAGGTGGAGAAACAGCACAATAATGCTTATGTTTAAGAAAGGTGACAACAAGAACCAGAGAACTACAGGGGTATTAATCTACTGGACACAACTCTGAAACTCGTTACGAAAGTAATCAAAAATAAAATTAATTCGTTTACAACACTGGAAGACGAACAGCAGGGATTTAGATCAGGAAGGTCCTGCGTGGATGCAGTATTTATTCTACGACAGATAGTCGAAAAATCTCTAGAAAACAATAAACCAACATTTTTATACTTTATAGATCTAACAAAAGCATTCGATCGCATAAAGCTAGATGACGTAATCCACCTGTTATATAAGAGAAATATTCCTATCAATATAATTCAGACCATATACGCAAACAATAAAGTTCAGATTCGCACTAACGGTAAATTATCTACACCCATACCAGTCAACAGCGACAGGGAGACTCGCTTAGCCCTTTATTGTTTACCATGATAATGGACGAAATAATAAAGGAGGTGCGACTTGGTAGAGGATATAAAATGGGTGATACAGAAATAAAAATTCTCTGTTACGCTGATGACGCTGTGATATGTGCCGAAAATGAGGGCGACCTCCAGAGATTGTTAAATACCTTTAATCTTACGGAAAGAAAATATAATATGATTATCTCAGCCGAAAAAACTAAATGTATGACAACCTCATAAGAACCCCTCCGATGCAAACTAGAACTAGACGGTCGAATAATACAAAAAGAAATGAGTTTCAAATATCTAGGAATCGACATAACTAGTTATGGCAACATCGAAGATGAACTAAGAGGGCAGGTGACCAAAGCAAACACTGGCGGGTTGCCTCAACGACGTGATCTCGCGAAACAAACACTTACAACAAGAAACAAAGATTCGGATCTACAAAACCACAATTAGACCTATTATGACATACACCTCAGAAACACGGCCAGTGACGACAAAATCGAAACAACTATTGGAGACTACAGAAATGAGAATACTTCAACGAATAACAGGAAAAACGCTACTAGACAGAGAAAAAAGCGATAACATTCAGGCAATCATGCAACATAGACTGCATTAATGAGTGGGTCCTACAACGTAAGACACAATGGAACAAACACATAAGCCGAATGACAGAAGATAGACTGGTAAGGATCGCATGAGATAAATCGCCTAGTGGTACACACAGCAGAGGTCGACCGCGGAAAAGGTGGCGCGATAATTTAAGTCCAGAATGAGGAAAATCGAAGAAGGAACAGGTCAGGGACCTATTATAGAAGGTAGAAGAAGAAGAAGACCTAAGGCAATGGTTATTAACAAATAATTTTTAACAACAATTAGAATGTTAGAAATTTGCCGTTTAACATTGCGCAATATTCAGTCAAGACGGATTTCGCCACGTATTCTCTAGTGCTAAAAATCCTAATTCGCGAAACGTTCCGAAAAAGTAAATATGACAACCAGACGACCAGAAACCAATTCTCAAACACCCTTGGATGGAACGGCGAATTATTATAGTATATTCGCGGGCGAGACGTCGAATCCACCATTTGTGTGGGCGAGTGTTTTACGAGAAATATCTGAGAATAATTAGGTCTTCTGGAATAATTAGCTAAAATTAATCGCGACATACTTAAATTTGCAGCAAATAATTTGACTGGATGAAAAGCAAATTTTCATTGTGATTACAAGTACAAAATATCAAATGCCACCCCCTGATAGGTTGTATCGTTTTGCTGAAATAAAGGAAAATGCGATCTTTCATGGATAATTCTTGGTGATTCTTCCGGCCTCACAACTAATTCGCCCGGGGTGAACAGCAAATTCCGACGACTAATTCGCGAGAGATAAATGAAGCCTTAACAAAAATAATCGCAATTACATGGAGAAATCAGTCTTGACTGAATTTCGCGCATTGCCATACTATCACTGCAAATTCCTAGTAGGCTAACTGTCGTTAAAAATTATTTTTTAACAGTCGCCTTATGTGTTTAGCTAACTGCGAGTTAGCAAAACATGCAATATTTTTTTAAAAACAAGAAACTACAAATTTTTTTCTCTCATAGCTAATTAGTGACCAGTTTGCCCCAAATTATTATCCAAACGATTGTGTCTTGCTTACTTTAAATACATTCATATCTAATATTTTTTGTCATTCATCTAGACCGGCCGTTCCCAACCTTTTTCTTCTTGCGAACCCTTTCTAAAAACTGAAATAAATTGGCGAACTCACTGTGTAGGAACAGTAAATGAAACAATAAAATTGGGTTAATAAAATTTATTTTCCATATTGATTTAACAATTCATAACGAGAAACTAAAACATAATCGTTAAACCTTTACAAACAAATATTATTAAAACTAAAGTGATAGCTTAGTCTACAACAAAGAATTAATACAAAATGAATACAATAATACAGAAATTGAAAAATACCATCAATCGGATACTTGTGCCTAGTTGGTGGAATAAAAAAATTCAAAATTTGGTTCGATGTCTAAAAGTTTGAGTCTTAGATCAGGGTCTGCATTTAACCTATTTCTGTACTTATCTATCAGGTAAGTATATGGTGAAAATCCTTTTTCACATAGTACAATAAAACTTTAATTGTTTTTTCCGCCGAAACAGGATACTCATTTCTTCCACTGAGCTAAAATTCAATTTAAGCGTGATCTTTAAAAACAGTTTTTAGGGAAGTGCCAGAGGATAAGTCAATGAGCTTTTCTTTTTTTCAGTGAAACTAAAGAAGTACCCGAAGTTATATCTCATTGAAAGGATTACGTATCAAGTTGTTTGATCTAAATTTAATAGATTTATTAGGAAAATAGTCTTTAAACGTTAATTGAAGTTGTTTGGGATGTTCAATAATACCCCTTTTAATATTTTCATTAAGTTGAATTTCATTTTCTAATAAAGTGTAGAGGAGAAGAGGATGAGGTATAGATGCAGAAAAATGGAACAAGAGAGAAAACATTGTACTTTCAATAGGTATAAGAAGGTTAGAGAAGAGTCTGGACTGTTCAAGAAGAGGACCCCTATATACTAGTAGACACAACAGGCAAACCTCTCATTGATGAACAAGAAATCCTTAATGCTTGGAGTTCCTACATAACTAAATTATTTAAAGACAAAAGACCAAATATATCAGACGGTTTATATGGAGTTGAAAGACCGGAAATTCTGAAGTCAGAGGTTCTTCATGACATAAGATGTGTAAAATTCAGAAAAACAACCTGCCCAGATGACATTCCAGTGGAACTCCTGCAATTGATTCATGAAGACGATATCGATATACTGGTTAAGTTTTTTAATTCTATGCATAACACTAGAGAAATACCAGAAGAATGGCTGAAATTTGTTTTTATAACACTACCAAAAAGACAATGTGCCAAAGGATGTAATGAATACAGGTTAATAAGTCTCATGAGTCACACTTTGAAGGTTTTCCTTGGTATTATTCACTGTAGGATAAGAAAAAAATGTGAAAATGACCTAGATTAGACCCAGTTTGGGTTTAGAAGTGCCCTTGGTACTAGAAAAGCGCTATTTGCTCTAAATATACTTCTTCAAATGTCGAAACCTATGCAAAGACATTTTCCTATGTTCTATCGACTACGAGAAAGCATTTGACAGGGTACAACATGTAAAACTCACAGATATACTGAGGAATGATGTTGTGGACGACAAGGATGTGCGGATTATAGAGAATTTATATTGGTGTCAGAGGGCAGTGGCTCGAGTTAATAGCAAGCTTACCAAAAAATGCCAAATTCAACGAGGCCTTAGACAGGGATATATTCTCTCTCCACAGCTATTTTACTTAGTTTCGGACTAAGTATTTAAGGAAGCTCTAGATAACAAAGTATTTGGGATTAAAATCTACAGCGAGCTAACAAACACGATTCGTTATGCCGATGATACGACCGTCATAAGTGGTAGCCTTCAGGATCTAAAACAACTCTTAGATTCTATCAATACGATTAGGAAAGAAATGTGATTCAATGAAAATGTTGCTAAAACTAAATTTATGGTTTTCTGTCGTCTACTATATCCCAGACACTTCTCTACTGATAAATGGACAAATCGTTGAAAGAGTCTCCCACTTCAAGTACCTTGGATGTTATACTACTAAACAGCTTGACCCAGATAAAGAAGTTAAATGCGGAACCGAATCAGCCCGCACAACTTTTCTAAAAATTAGATCGCTTGTCTGCAATGACAATCTAAATTTAAAACGTCGCAAAAAGATGGTTAAATGTTACATCTGGTCAGTGTTGTTGTATGGAGCGGAGATGTGGACATTAAAGGCTGCCACAATCAATTGTTTGAAGGCATTTGAGATGTGATTGTATTGGCGAATGCTTCGATTACCCTGGGTAGCTATGCAGACTAATATGGCAGTTTTAGTTCGGATAGATACCACTCGTGAATTGCTGACAATCGTAAAATGCAGAAAACTAGTATACCATGTTTTCAGAGGGGATCGGTACAGAATTCTGCAACTGATAATGAATGATAAGATTGAGGCCGTATAGGTATTGGAAAGGCGCAGATCTCTTGGGTTGGGAACATCCGAGAGTGGACAAGAATACATAGTGCTGAATAGCTATTTATAATAGCAGAAAACCATGATCAACTCATCATTGTAGTTGCCAACGTTAGGGGGATCTGACATGGCACAAGAAGAAGAAAAAGAAGAATAAAGTAGCGCTGAGAGAACCAAAACATTCGTACTCATTGAAATTCTGTAACTAACTCTAAACGATGCCTTGAAAGCCATTTTACTGTTTTGGTTTAAATCTGTTAAAAAAGAGAAAACACTAGACTTTTCCTTACCTGCAGATATTAAATCCAAAAGTTTAACTTTCTAACATGGCTGCTATTCTATCATGCACATTAAAAATGTGTCTTGTAAAGACAGATTTAAATCATTTAATTTAGGAAAAAAGTCGGCCAAGTGTGCAAGTTTTTGCAGATACAGAATATCAGATAGACAATAGCATATATAAAATATATGATCAAGAAATTTTGAACTTTAGTTCAATTTAAACGAGCGGGTCAAAACCTTGCGACGAGAAAACCCTCTAACTTCGGTATCAAGTAGTAAAGAAACATGAAGACTTCTAAACTGCTCAGAAAGCGCACGGAATACACAAGAGTTTGTAGCACAGGATTTTTTAATTTACAATTTTTATAATGTCGCTAAAAGTACTGGACAACTCTGCAGGAGAATGCACATGACAGTGCTTGTCTATCAACACAGCAATAAGTCAATTCAACTTGACGAAACTACCCGTTTTTAACTAACGATCCATTATACATTTACGGAGCAATAATTAATTACTTTTACGTTTGACGTGCGTACGTGCGATATGTAAAAGCTTAGTTATTTGTTGTTATTTATTTTCATAAGAATAAATCACTAGACTGGTTTATACTACTAATATTGATGTACACACCATACATTAACTACTAACTCATTTATTTTTTTAAAATCACTCGAGGTTCTAAAGCTCATCGTACGATTCAGTTCGACTCTACTTTTCCTTATATGTGACTGCGGTGTTTTTATATTGGCAGAAGTTATTCACATTCTTTCTTGCGCATTTAGTAAAAGTCGCTAGCGACATAGCGACTCGTTGCGTTACAGATTATCGCCTCTTGCGATGTTTAATTTAAAATTCAGCCATTACAAAATATTGTTCTCGAATCCTCCCTTCATAAATCTAGCGAACCTTTGGGAGATCGCTAATCCCTGCTTGGAAAAAGCTGATGTAAACAAATATTTTTACACTATTAAACACAGGCTAATCATTTGTTAAATGTTCTTAATTTGGACCATCACTTTTTTTGTTCTTATTATTTGTGATAATATTCAAATGCTTACTTTAAGAAATTTTCAAAGTATTTGAAAAGAGTCATATTTTCTTCAGTTTTCAACATACAATCATGGCAAACAGAGGAAGTTTCTCATGCTATTTTTAAGCAAAAATATTTTATATATGATTATTTACATAGAAAATGTAAAATACGAATAAAAAGCAACACGACGAAATCCTCATCAAAATTTGCATCTGGCGGAAATGCCTTCTGTCAAATCTGTTTAAAGTGAGATAACCTGTGAACGTTATTCTTTATAATTTTAACAATTTCTGCCAGTGTAATATAGTGGATCGCGAGGCAAGTAAGGTCACTAATTTGGCAAGAACGCCATTTGTCACATCTGTAGGATGAAACAATATGTGTCGTTGCTAAAGAGAGCTTATACAGCAATTGCCAAACTTTATCTGATCTTATTTTTGATAAAAAAAAATATTTCAATTTCTACCTATTTTGCTCACTTCACATGTTTAGCTGATTTTGGTTGATCTTTTAGATTATGTAGATTTTTGAAATATTACTAAGCTTATTTTGCTTTCTGTGTTAATAACAGTGATGTATTATATCTTTTAGTTTATTCACGTACGACAGACATTTTTTAGCTATATTTCGTTGTTGTCAATTTTCCTATAGCACATACACTTTTAGAGGGCGTAAACAAATCCTGATAAATTAAAAGTTTTTTTAGATATTGACGCACATTTTAGTTGCGTGTATATCAGTGTGTCTATTTTTACTTGACAGTATATAATAACAGTTTTTTTATTGGATTAATAATTAAAAAAAAAAACTACTAAAAAACAGCCTTTAAGCAATTTAAAAAACAACATATATAGATTATTGTGGATTTTCTGATCAACAATATACCAATGGTGGATACAATATACTTTCAGTTAGGTGTATAAATACATTTATATAAGATAAACTATTTTAGCTATTTTTCTGGAACCACTCTTGAACAACTCATGACGAATTCCTTGAATCGTTGATCTATTTTGAAATAAAACTAAAATGCATTTCTCCCTCTGCGTTATATTGTTCATTATATTTATATAGAAAAGTCACCCCATTCCGTGAGAAACAGTCCTTCAGATAAACGCTATCTATGTCATATTTTGCAGCTTCCTGATTCCGCGCTCATAGAAATTTTGGTCCTTTCCAGCATAAAACTGAAACAAGTGCGATATAAGGTCATCATTAGTTACCAATTCTGACTATTTATCTTCAGTTTTATTAATTGTTGACAATAAATATCTGGATTGAGCATCTAACCGTTTGGAAGCAGTTCAAAATACACAACACATTTGTAGTTCCACCAAATTGATAGCATGATCTTTTTTAGATTGTTGTATGACGATCTCCTTTAATTCTGGCTTCGATTTCGTCACCATTAATTTCAATAAGTCGAACACAACGTTGATTATCTTTGAGTGAAAATATCCACGGACGGAATTTTTAAAATAAATTTTAATACGTGAGTTCTGTTATATGATCAAAACCATAAACTTCACATATCTCTTTGTGAGCCTCAGCAGCTTTCTTTTCTTTACCGAAATAAAAAAGTAAAATTAGTCGAAAATGATCATTCCTGCACTCCATGGTAAAATTGATCTTAAACTAACAGCTACAAACAAAATTACACACAAGTTGCTTCTAAAATAACCTAATGACTGACGAATAAACTAGAAGAAGGAAATATTTTTAATACTATAAAAAAGAATTTTTTAAGAGTCTGTGAAACAAGGTAAACATATATAGGATGTGATTTTTTAATTAAAAATTTTTCAAATTGCATATTAAACATTCTGCGGCTTGTAATTATTTTTATTGTAATTACTTGCAAATTCTTGTAGTTTCATTATACTTATATTCGTTTTTGTATAAAATTGAAAGCTTAATTTATAATAAAAAACTTGCTATAAAAATGGAGTTTCTTTTCTTTAAACTCCATATTAATAAATTTTCATTTTTAGTCAATAAACAATAAGTTTTAAGATTATATCAATGGTGGCGACGAAAAACATTATGATTAAAATTGCGGCGAATTTCAATTCCTCCAGAATAAATGCGACGAAAAAAATCGTTCGAGACAAAATGCGGTGAAGAAAATCACACCGCTTACTGTGTCGGCGTAAAAAATCCCTTTTAATGTTTGTACTACGAAGATAATCTTCCTTAAATAGATGCCTTGAAAATAATCTTTCCCAGACAATTTACGACGAAGAAAATACCTTCGCTTGTTATGAAAACGAAAAAAATCCTTTCTTTGCAATTAACATGGAATTAAATAACTTCTAATATATTATTTTTGCTAGAACAATTTTTAATCAATCGGTTGATTTTTTATAATAATTATTTTATTAGTTGCAAATAGGGATAATTTTTAATGAAAAAGTTGATTTTTTTATGATAATTATTTTATTCGTTGCAAAAGCCTTACAGCAATTCTAAATAGAATACGTATTTTTCGAAGTAATTTCCTATACGCGACTTATAATAGTGATAAATAATAACTGGTCTGTCAGTTCGAGTTGAAGTAATAACACTACACCAGCATGAAAATTTTAAAAATCGTGTAAACTTGTTTTCAACATACCGGCGAGCTACGACCCGTTACAACGGAGCTTCCTTAAATATGAATACAACAACAAAAATTGTAAACATTCTTTTCATATAAATTCTTTCCACTTAATTTTAAACAGTGGTACAGTTCAAAATTCCGTTCAGGTTCATTATAACTGGTTCTGTTAATTTTACCTTGTTTATGCAAATATTCACGGTATGGGTAATCACAGTGATATTTTCCTTTAGAATTTCTCATTAATCCCTTGTATAAAAATAATCCATTTATTGTACTTTCAGCTTTACTATATTTTGAACCCTGGTAGCCCCATTTTAGTAACGTCACATATAGGTAAATAAATAGATTATCACTTTTCTGATACACAGATTTAACAATTCCTGGTATTATTAAGCCAACTATACATATATTTCTTACGAATTTTTGAGTTTAGTTATTTTTTAAGTTACGGTGTTATAAATATCAAGATGCACATAAATTTTGTACTAGTCGCCAATAGTAACCTTTTCGTAGTAGATATTTTATAATTTGACTTTGCCCAAAAAATAATCCTGGCTGTTATGCTTCGAAACTCGAAAACGGCAAAACGGAAATGTAAGTATTACTTGCAACTTACTTATTCGAAGAAATCACTCAAGAGTCGAACCAAAAATTTAAGTCATCTATTTTATGCAAATAATAGGTTTGCACTAGATTTTTTGATTTTATAGATATGTAAGAGTTTAGTATTTCATCCTAATCCATAAGTAAAAAGTAATGTTTTTGAAGTCTATATAGGTTATGTACATGTAAAGAAGTGTTGGACAAGAAACCTTGATCGAAACTTACAACAGTTCAACCGTAAGATTTACACTAATATAAAAATGCAAATATACATACATTAAAGTGATTTTCACACATAAAAACCATAGAATTAGATCTTATGAATCTGGGTCTCCACTAGCTAGACCCAAACACTGTTTTGGTCTTTTAGAATCTATTGGAAAACCTCTTCCGTGGTGCTTATGCACGTTGATGTGCATGAGAACAATACACACCATTTATAAACTGAGAAATCAAACTATCGTTTAGCATTGTCTTGTTAACTATGATGTGACGTCACATGTATCACGTGACCAGAATCATTACTCATATTATATTTTGACGTACTTTTTTACCATTCAAATTTTTTAATTGTTTTTACCGAAAATACAGAAATATGTAGGAGAACTATATTCAATAAAAATATAATATAGTATGATTTTTTAAGAGTAATGAAATAAAAAGTTGATGCTGGTAGCCGTTACTATGTGGTAAAAGGAACTACTATGTTTTATACCACTAAATTTATTAAGAAAACAGTGACTGCAGTTTCAACTCACAGTGTCATTTTCAAACTGAATTACAAAGGTAGACTAAGTATTCAATACAGAAACATGAGAAAATTTAACAATAAATAAAAACCACCTGAGAAATTACATTATTACAAAGGGGAGATACTAAATTTTGGGAACTAATTATTATTTGGCGACAACAAATAACGGGGAAAACCCAACTTCTGTCTGGTCATTAAGCAAATTTACATTTTTATTTTTACTATGTTTATATTTTTCTAAAGATTCAAGAATATTTAACTTTTGGCCTTTTGTTGAATAATGTAATATGTCAGTGTTGCTTAAATTGGGAAAACTGTGGCTGTGTTCTAAGCAATGGTTGGCAAAGCTCGAGTCTGTTTTTTTGTCTATATGATCGGTGATATTCTGAAAAGCGAGTTTTAAAGCTTCTACCACTTTGTCCAATATACCAGCTATCACACTCTGAACACTTTAACTTATAAACTCCTGGTTTATCAAATTTTTTAATTTTATCTTTAGTATTGTAAAAGATAGAGGACAGATTATGTTGAGATTTAAAGGCTACTTTTATGTTATGTTTGAAAAAAGTATTAGCTATGTTTTCTGATACCACAGTATGACAAAGATATATAAGATGAACTATCTTTATCATTTTTTATTTTAGGATATATTGAATTAAAAGCTAGTTGTTTTTTTTAGTTATTAATTTCTTTATGGTTTGTTGGGAGAAATTGTTTGATATTGCAATCCTTTCAATGATATTTAGTTCCTCTTGAACTTTGACTATCACAAACCTATTTCCAGTTTAATAACAAATTTTATTTATAAAATTCAGGCCTACCAATGAGTTCTCCTCTTAGCCCTCTCCTAGCAGACATTTTCATGTCAAACATAGAAAACAAAATTCTTAATTACCCTTCAAGCAAAAGCCATGTTCAATTTTGGTACAGATATGTAGATGATGTTCTAGCATGTTTTAAAGACACTACTAGACAGCTTCAAAAATTCTTACAATACATTAATAATTGCCATCCAAAAATTCAATTTACTCTGGAAACTGAAAATAACCATAAAATAAATTTTCTTGATCTCACCATATCTCACCTCAGTAATCAGTGTAATTTTAAAATTTTTAGAAAACCAACATTTACAGGTAATACTATATCTAATGACTTTTTTCACCTCTTACAACACAAAATGGCTGTATACAATTCAATGATACATAGAGCATTCTGTTTGCCTCTCTCTGAAGAAGATCTTCAAGAGGAACTAAATATCATTGAAAGGATTGCAATATCAAACAATTTCTCCCAACAAACCATAAAGAAATTAATAACTAAAAAACAAAAACAACTAGCTTTTAATTCAATATATCCCAAAATAAAAAGTGATAAAGACAGTCCATCTTATATATCTTTGTCATACTGTGGTACCCTATCAGAAAACATAGCTAATACTTTTTCCAAACATAAAAGTAGCCTTTAAATCTCAACAGAATCTGTCCACTCTCCTTTACAATGCTAAAGATAAAATTAATAAATTTGATAAATCAGGAGTTTATAAGTTAAAATGTTCAGAGTGTGATAGCTTGTATATTGGACAAAGTGGTAGAAGCTTTAAAACTCGCTTTTCAGAACACCGCCGATCATATAGACTACAAAAAAACAGACTCGAGCTTTGCCAACCATTGCTTAGAACACAGCCACAGTTTTCCTGATTTAAGCAACATTGACATATTACATTATTCAACAAAGGGCCAAAATATTCTTGAATCTTTAGAAATATGTAAACATAGTAAAAATAAAAATGTAAATTTGCTTAATGACTAGACAGAACTTGGGTTTTCCCCGTTATTTGTTATCGCCAAATAATAATTAGTTCCCAAAATTTAGTACCTCCCCTTTGTAATAATGTAATTTCTCAGGTAGTTTTTATTTATTGTTAAATTTTCTCATGTTTCTGCATTGAATACTTAGTCTACCCTTGTATGTCAGTTTGAAAATGACTCTATGAATTGACACTGCAGTCACTGTTTTCTTAATAAATTTAGTGGTATAAAACATTGTAGTTCCTTTTTAAACATTTCCCGAAGTAATGAAATACCCTATTATCATATTTCGAAGTTTCAAAGGTTTCAATATGTAAATGTATAGCCCTTGAATATCCTTATTAGATTTTTCCAATAAAAAGGAATTATTTTATAATTTTTCTAGTTATTCATTTAGTGAACTAAAATAAGAACATGAATAAATACACACGAACATACAAAAGAATAATGAAAGTCTTTTTTAAAATTTTAAACGATTTTTGCTTGACAAAATGTTATTATAAATAATATTTAGGACCCCTGAACTTAAGAGAAAATCGGGAAGTCAAATTTATTTATGTCGTTTATCCAGCAACGAAAGCTTGCACTAGTTTGTAACTGCCTTCGAAACATTTTCAGATTTTAAGATCGAAAGTTTACAGTACGCCTTACTAACGTTACAAATTTGACTTGTTTGAAAAGTTATATTAGTTGGAAGTTTTCAAGCGATCCGTTGCGAAATTGAGATGAAATATTTAAATGAACCGATACACAGTATTTTGATTCGGGAAATTGTCTTTTTCGAGTCGTTGTAAACTTCTATCACACCATATTTTGTTGTCTTATGTTTCCGATAGGAAATAAAAGAAATTTAAATAAAAAATGAAATACAATTTTGGTAAAATTTCCGCAGGTGACAGATAGAGTCATATGTTATTCGTACTTCGTTTTATATAGCCTGATAGAAAATATTTACATTTTTGTATGGATTTTAAAGATAACAGTGTTTTAATATATTGCAATGTACAGGGTGAGTCAACGATTGGATGAAGTAAGTTTGTGCCTTTTCGGTGAAATTTACAAAGAAACTATATTTATTGTTTGATACAGTTTATTTTTACGCAGATTTTAAAAATATTTAGGACTCTACAGGGTGAGCCAAAAAACTAGGACAGCATAAAGTTGTATTTTTTTAAATAGAACACCCTATATACGAATCGTATTTTCGATTTAGCTTATAATTTTAAATCTTTTTTATTAAGAGTTTACTATAACAAAACTTTATAGTTTTTGAGATAATTAAGTTTAAAGAAAAAAAGTCACATTTTCAAGCATCAATTCAATCCTAAATAACGTTTTCAATTTTGTGACAAATATATTCAAATTTGGAATTTAGCAAGGCCAAGGACAAGTTAACATAATTTTTACCTAATATTTGGAATAAAAGCTACAGGGTGTTGAACACATCGGCTCAAATTTGAACAAGTATAAATGAATAAATATCTTTTTTTTTTAAATGGTACATCCTGTATATTTTCATGTTATTTAATAGAGTAATAAAAACTCTAAAAGTTTTGTTCAATATATCCTATACCTATTTGTAATAGTTTTTGAGATATTTCAGTTTTTCTTATTTTCCATACTTTTTTACAGAAGTAGTCTTCATTATCATAGTAGCCATGGCAAAAACAATGTAAAAGAACATTTTTCTGTGTGTCAAATTTATAACCGCAATCGCTTCTTTTGGTTTTTATGTAGTGTAGTTTGGTTTTTTTTGCATTCATCTTATATTGTAAAATGAATTTTCCAAAGAATGAGTTAATAGATATGATTTATACAATAGGAGAGGCTCAAAAAAATTGCCTTCTTGCTCAAAGAATTTACAAAATGAAGTATCCTGATCGACGCCAGCCTAATACCCATACTTTTCAAAACTTAATGCAAAGATTTGATTCTTCTGGTACTGTTGATTATCCAAAACGTAAAGTGGTCAACAAACCAGTAACTAATGAAGAAAAAGAACTACAAGTATTGTTAAATGTTCAGGAAAATCCTTATATTGGTAGCCGTCAGTTAGCAGCATTATGTGAAATATCACAATCTACCGCTAATCGTACTACCAAGAAATATAGGTATCATCCATATCACATGGAATTACACCAAGAATTGTATGGACAGGATTTTGAAAGTCGTGTAAATTTTTGTCGTACAATAAATGCGGAGATTCAATTAAATCCAAATTTATTATGCAAGGTAATGTTTAGTGATGAAGCTACTTTTAGAAGTAACGGTACCGTAAATAGACGCAACATGCATTATTATGCCACAGAAAACCAGTAGTGAACATAACCCGATTCTCTCAATCCCCCCACTCCTCGACCTTGACCTTGACCTTGCTTCACCCCTCTTTGGCCCCGCCCACATGTCCTTGTCATTGACCTTGAAAGTGCACGTGTGCTTTGGCCTTGGCCTTGTGTTCAAGGTTGTGTGTGTGACCTTGACCTTGACCTTGGTCGAGACGACCTTGACTTTGTTGAAGGTCATCTTGGGTGTGTGACCTTGAAGATATGTTACGTGGTTGGGGGTGACCTTGAATGGTTTTATATAGAGTATGGGGCAGTTTCATTCATCAGTTGGCTCTGACTTGTATAGGTAGTACATGTGTTAATATTTGACAAATCATGGCATATGTTTGTGAAAATTGCGGTTCTAAGTTTACTAAGAGTTATAATATGAGACGTCATAAAAGAGAATCGTGTGCGGCGAGATTTAATGAAGTGCCTGGAGGAAAACGGCTCCGAATTGAAGAGTATACATCGACGATTCCGGTAATTAATTGCGCTACATGTAATGTAGATGTTCCAATAAATCATATGTCAGCGCATAAACGAACACAACAACATAAAAATAATTCATGTTTGCCGGTATGTCATGGTGTGCAACTCGTTCAATGTGCCTTCAAAAGGAGAATTGCAACCTATCGGGTTAGCAGTGATATGGAGCATTCCGATTACGTAATGTTCTTTGCAGACATTAAATCCAAGGTGGTGGAACTTGTTAATAATTTATTGCGTGTGCATCATGCTTTAAAAGTTAACATGACAGCTGTTGGCGAGTACATGCTTCCATCACAAGAAATATTCAGTGAAAAATCCTTCAACACTGCTAATCAAATAATTAGTGTAGAAAGTGATTTGGATGCCGTTTACCATTCTTTCACCGAATCAATAAAAACGCAGGCGACAGAGTTCCAGGAGAAAGATTCAGGTATGGAAAAATCAAAACCCGATATATTAAACTGATTTTTATATATTATTTTTCTTGTTATAGGATGGGCTCTTGTGCGAATTTTATACTTGGAAGTTGGTATCAACAAGTATATGCCTATGGGTGGCTCATCATACATCAAGTTGCCGTGTTCTATTGAAAAGAAAGGAGCTGTCGTCAATGTGATTAACCAGGACGAATTTTGCTTTGCGTGGGCTGTAACATCAGCATTGTTTCCTCCAACAGCAGAGCCTTCACAGAAGACATCCTACCCCCATTTTTCTAGAGTGCTAAATGTAACAGGTATGGATTTTCCAGTAAAATTACGTGACATTAAAAAATTTGAGGAAATGAACAACATATCAATTAACGTATACGGTCTGGAATCTAAATATGAAAATAATGAAATAATACATGAAGTTATTGGTCCACTGAGGTATGCGTCAAAAAAGTTGGATAGGCATGTAAATTTATTGTTAATTACAAAAGACTGTAGTAGTAAAGATGGCGGTGAACATTTTTGTGATACGACTTGTTCAAAGAGTCATTATTGTTGGATTCGGGATTTATCACGTTTAGTTTCAAGTCAAATTAGTTGTCAACAACATAAAATATATTTCTGTGATGGTTGCCTCATTTATTTTAGTACACCGTCAGCTTTAACTTTACATCAAAGCTACGATTGTAACCACATTTTCACGCAAACACCCTCAGTGGATTTAAAAATCGATAAATTTGGAAAGAGTGTGCCGGAAAATATTTTAAAATTCGAGGGTATAGAAAAGCAAATGCGCGTTCCATTCGTGGTTTATGCAGATTTCGAATCTGTTTTAAAACCCATTGAAACGGTACAACCAAACCCACAAAATTCTTACACTGTAAAAAGTTTTAAACATGAACCATATTCTTTTGCTTATTTAATTAAATGCTCTTTTGACGACTCACTTTCGAAATTTGAGCTATTTCGGGGGAATAATGCAGCTCAAGTCTTTGTGGATCGTATCGAGTGTGATTTAAGGGCTCTATACAACACATATTTAAAAGACATTAAGCCTATGAAACCGTTAACGCCTGAAGAAAAAAGGGAGTTTAATGATGCTAAAATATGTGGTATATGTGAAGGCCCTTTTGAAGAGGGTGAGATTAAAGTACGAGACCACTGTCACATAACTGGTGCAAAAAGATTTGGTGCTGCACATTCCGTTTGTAATTTAAATTATAAATTACCCTCTTTTATCCCTATCATATTTCATAACTTAAGCGGCTACGACAGCCATTTATTTATAAAAGAGTTATGTAAATATGGGGATAAAATTGGTGTTTTGGCTCAAAGTAAGGAAAAGTACATATCATTTACCAAAAGCATTTATGTGCACGATTATTTTGATAGTAAATGTGGAAAAGTCAAGAGGAAATATTTAAAGTTGCGATTTATTGATAGTTTTAAATTTCTGTCAACGTCTTTGGAAAATTTAGGCAGCGGTTTAAACGACGACGATTTTATTGAAACGCGGAAACATTTTTCAAATATCAACCAATTTAATTTGATGCGTCAAAAGGGTGTTTTTCCCTATAGCTTTATTGACTCTATAGAAAAAATGGAAAATACATGTCTTCCAAGTAAAGATGAATTTTATGATAATTTACGGGAAGAACATATTAGCGATGAAAGCTATAGAAGAGCAAAAGAAGTATGGCGCTTGTTTGGGTGTAAAACTTTGGGGGACTATTCGGACGTGTATTTAAAATCAGATGTGTTGCTATTGTGTGATGTTTTTGAGCAATTTCGGAATAATTGCTTAAAATTCGATAAACTTGATCCAGCACATTACTATACCCTTCCAAGTTTATCATTTGATTGTATGCTACGTATGACTAAGGTAGAGTTAGAGCTCTTAACTGATATAGACATGATACATTTTTTTAAGAAAGGTATACGCGGCGGCATAAGCCAGTGTACAGAAAGGAAGCACATCGCTAATAATATTTTTTTACCAGACTATGACCCAACAAAACCTTCTTCATTTATAACATACCTTGATGCTACAAATCTATATGGTCATAGTATGTCACAAGCATTACCATATGGTGGTTTTCGATGGTTAAGCGAGCGCGAAATTCTGGATTTAAATATTATGGCTGTTGGTGATGATAGTTTACATGGCTACGTTTTGGAAGTGGATGTGCATTATCCGACTGAGTTGCATGATGCACATTCTGATCTTCCATTTCTAGTAGAAAATATCATACCGCCAACAGAAAACGCTAAATTACCGAAATTAATTCCCAATTTACAAGATAAAAAAAAATACATTGTACACTATAGAACTTTAAAACAAGCCATCGCCAACGGCTTAGTGGTAATGCAAACCCATCGAGTATTACAGTTTGAGCAATCAAAATGGCTAAAATCGTATATTGATTTTAATACCAATTTACGTAACAAGGCCACCACAAAATTTGCGAAGGACACTTTTAAATTAAAAAATAACGCGATATTTGGTAAAACTATGGAAAATGTGGAAAATCGAAAGGATATAAAATTAGTAACACATTGGGAGAACAGTGTAGGCAGAAATGGAGCTAGAGCACTAATATCCCGCCCCAATTTCAATAGTAGCTCGATATTTACCGAGAACTTTGTTGCTATACATATGAATAAAGTTAAAATATTGTACAATAAACCAATTTATATCGGTTTTTCCATATTAGATATATCAAAGACTGTAATATACGATTTTTATTATAATTTTATTAAATCCAAGTTTGGCGATGATGCTTCGTTACTTTACACCGATACTGACTCGCTTATATTAAAAGTGTATACGGAAAACTTTTATCAAACTATATCAGAAAACCCCGAAAAATTCGATACATCAAATTACCCCGAAATTAATAATTTCAACATAATTAAAAGTAATTCTGTAGTTGGTAGAATGAAAGATGAGTTTCCTGGTGATCCGATAATAAGTTTTTATGGTACCGGCGCGAAGGCTTATTATGTAAAGTCCATTAATAATGAATTAAAAAAAGCCAAAGGTATCAAAAAATGTGTTATCGAGAAAGACCTTCATCAGGAAGACTACCAAAGAATTGTTGAACGGGGTGGTTTGATATTAAGAAAGATGAAGACATTTAGAAGTGAATTACATAACATTTATACCAAGATAATAAATAAAGTAGCATTGTCACATAGCGATGATAAACGTTATGTAATTCCCAGTTCAACCAAAACTCTACCTTGGGGGCATGCAGACATAGATTTTTACAAAACAGACCCGGAAGAAAACTTAGCAAATTTAGTCACCGTGTTGGAATCATTTCTAAGTCAGGACAGCACGTAATCTGGAAAATCCATATTTCATTATTTGTATTGTTTTTATTATTTCTATTAAACATACAACATTAATATGTAACGATAGTATTGTAATTTTTTTTTTTTTTTTTTTTTTTTTTAAATAAAAAACATGTATTCATTGATTGATTGCTTTTTTATTGAACCTTTATTTTAAAATTATAAATATAATGAAGTGTCGACAAATAACAAACTGTAAAAGTTATTGTTGAAAAATTTGTCTAATAGTAAATTAAACGCACAGGTCTACGAGTAAATGTTTAATGTGAAACAGGTTTGCTGACAAGATCCTCCATAGTCTTTTCAATTTTCAACATTCTAGAGTTAAGTTCATCACGCAGTTCGTCTTGCCTAAGTTCATATATTGCAATAACAGTATCATCAATGTATCCTCTAAGTTCTTGACCGGTTTCAATTAATTTCTTGCGTACGTAACCTTCAAGTTGGTTTCTGAATATATCTTTAATAACAATTGTTGCGTCATGTAAAGCTTTCTGCGTATCTTGCACACACTGAGCAAGGTTATTATCAACATAATTTCGTGTGGTCGCATCGTCTCCTTCAAGAGGTTCTGCTAAATAGCACAATCTTTTGCTTCCCATGTCGTAATCTCCATTAGGTGTAAGTTTAAAACCTATTCCTGAAGGACCTCGCATAAAGTTAAAATCCTTAAATTTTCTTTTGCGACCGAACTTATCAATAGTGTTTACTTCTGACATTGTTATGTGAGACTGATTTGAAACCATTAGATTTCACCCTAATATATGGTTCTATTTCATTAATAAACGGACTCTGCAGAAAAATATGGATTGCAAAACGTATTTTAGGTGATGTTTAATAAATACACATACAGATTCATTTTACTATTGTTTTATTGAAAAAAAATTAAAATATAACAAAAGATTGAGTTTACTTTTTATTATTAAAAAAAAAAATAAAAAAAATAACAAACAAAAAATTAAAAATTAAGAAATAAAATACATGTTAATTTCTTCTGTACAGGTAAGCTTCTTCTATGACCCAATTTCTTCTCTGGATGGCACGTTCATTAATGTCCTTGTTTTTAAAATAACCTTGACAGGACCAAAAAAAAATCCTTGAAAATTACAACCTCGAAAACGACCCTGACATTGACGGGTACTTTGACCTTGGCCTTGGCCTCGCATCTAACAAGTTTAGTACTATATTTATATGCTTCTTTAAAATAACCTTGACAGGGACAAAAAAAAAAATCCATGAAAATTACAGCCCTGAAAACGACCCTGGTATTGCCGGTTACGTCGGCCTTGGCCTTGGCCTTGCATCTGACAAGTTTAAATATTATACTTAATGCATCGAACAAAAGGAATAAAGGCGGTGTAGTGGGGGAAATGGGCATAAAAGCAGACTTGCTGGCTCGAGCTCTTCACAGTTCGTCAGAACAGCAAACAGTACAGTGCTAAGAAAAAGTTAATTGTGTGAGTTGGAATATCGAAAATGTCTAGTGTACGGTCTCTTTTAGATGCTCTTGACGTGAGCTGCGGTTCACAGCAAGGCATGCTGGATAACATGAGTGGTTTAGAGGTGCTAAGTCCGGGGGTGTTCGAGAACTGGAATGGCGTGGAGCATGAAGATGCCGAAGACCGAGCCCTCAACGATGGTCGCGACGAGGAGTTGGTTCAGTCGGCAGCGCAATTCCTGGAATGCTGGACGGAGGAGAAAGAGCCAAAAATTAATGTGATTAGTGATGTGGTTGTGCGAAAAGCATCGCGGCCTAGGGAATCTTCTCCGAAAGCGTCGAAACTGCAAAAGCTCTTGACTATGCGGAAGTCGGAAATCGCCGATAAAAAAACATTTTATTCGGCGATTAAAGGTGTGGGACAAGGGAAGAAGAAAAAGTTTAACTTTAAGCGTCCCTCCACCCCTGTTCCATTACCCGACTTCCTAAAAACAGCACCGCAAGAGCCACTGTCAGTAGAAGTGGAAGTCATAGAAGGCCCCGATGGACCAACACCACCAACGCCACCAACACCGGCCAGCGTCGAGAATGTAATAGTGTCGGAGGTGAAGTCTTCCCCAGCGCCAGCACCACTGTCGCCGATATTGGGGTGCCGGAAACCCATGAAGAAGCGGTTTAAGCGGTGTTTTGAAGGCGATGAAGTTTCCGCTGCTTCGTCGTCGTCGTCGTCGTCATCGTCTTCACCAAATAAAACCGCGTCTTCTTCCGAGCCATCACAACCGGAGTGGGTCGAAGACTTCACCAACTCTCAGAAGACCAAATTGACTGACATTTATGCCATGAAAAAACGGTTAGTGAATGAAGTGAACGAGTGTGCCAGTGACATTATAGAACTTGAAAAACAATTAGAGATAAAAAAGGTGAAATCTGCGCGGTTAAAAAGACAATTAGAGGACTTTAATAAATTATGTAGTAGGTGTTAGGTAGTTGTAGATATTAGCTTTTAATTTATAGTATTAAGTTTGTAATATATATATATATATATATATATATATATATATATATATATATATATATATATATATATATATATATATATATATATATATATATATATATATTGTAGTTAATAAAAAAGTGTTTGATCAAATTTTTTATATTTTATAATGAGAATAAAAATGACTTGAAAATTTATTTTTGTGTGTTATTTCATATAGGCCCTGTCCCACATAATATTAGGTAATAAAAAAAAAAAAAAAAAAATTGAATAATCCACTAAAACTACGCAATAGCAATAGTTGTAAATATTTTCTGATAATATTTACAAGTATGCTAAAACATGGTTCGGTTTATGAAGTTAAGGTTCTGTCGCCAGAACTTCTAATACTTTGTATCTCAATATTGTATGTTTTTATGAAAAAAACATAAAATATTGGTTACAAAGTATTATAACCAACTAAAACTACGATCAAATTATTTTGTGGTCCTGAAAAGGACCGTTTGGTTTTAAAACATGCGACTCTTTTATTGAGTTGTGGAGTCGCACGGCCCGTCATCATCATCAGCGGGGGTGGCGGTGCTGTCCTCTGTGTATTCGATGATGAACCGCCAAAGTTCATCCCATCTAGGATCGTTCGGCTCCCACTCCAAACAATTCTCTGTGGTAGAATCTACCACAGGGCATTGGATGGGTTGTTGTTGTTGTTGTTGTTGTTGTTGTTGAGTCCCTGACATGTTGAACTAAAATGATTGTAATAAGTATTGATGGTCGTATATATAGAGACAAATTAATGGTGGGGGGTGAAAACAAATGTCATATTACGTATTGAGACCAAAAGTTGTTTGTGGTCTCAAATACGAACGAACGATTTAGCTGGGTTCCACCAGCACTTAAAGTTTTAATACTTTGTATCTAATATTGTATATTCTATACATACAATATTAGTAACAAAGTACTAATATGTACTAAAACTACGATCAAAGTATTTTGTGGTCCTGAAAAGGACCGTTGTTGTGTGCCCTTAAAAAGGGCCAGGGAGAGTGTGGGGCTTATGGTGCCCCATCCTCGCTGGTCGACCACCAGCTTGACGAATCGCAGGGGCCTTGTGGGTCGTCGGGTGTTGGTGATGCTGGAATTTCCAGCACCGCATCTTCCGTCGAGTCCGGCTCTGGCTGCGGCGACGGAGTTTCGAGTCTTTGTAAGACCCAATCACCCGCGTCGTCTAATTCCACTAGACCCGGATCATGGTCATATACTAGCGGAATCGGCTCATCCAAGTCGTCCCAACGTAGGACGTCAATTTCAAAATCCACCTCGTCGTCGTCGTCGAAGACTTGCAGGTCTCCAACGTTGTCGGCTACGGTGTCATCACTAAAGATGGATGAGCCTCGGCTGGCGGGTCTTTCTTCCTCCATGTTTATCGTATGAGGGTTGATGAATATATGACTGTGTAACTGACCCAGTCTCATATATATAGAACTACCCCCACCCCACCAACGGATTCTAAATGTTATGTATTGGTGAGAGCTTATAGAATTATTGATTTTTTTCAAAAACTTTAAATAAGGAATTAGATTTGTTTAGACAATAAGACTTATTCTTAATATTTTGTGAAGAATACATTACAAAAAAAAAATAATAGAAACCTTGTTTGAACTGTTAACATTTTCATAGGTTCTCAAGCATATAACTTGGCACTTAAGCTACGAGACAAATCGTCGTTAAACGAATATCTCGCCCCATAAGTGACGATTACTAAACTACGATCAAAATATAATGTGGTCCTGAAAAGGACCGTTTTTGTGGCCCTAAAAGGGCCTGGGGGGAGGGTGGGGTGCCTACCGTGGAGTAATACCCAACGATATTAACACCGACCTAGGTGCAGCCCTTGGTCTTCTCATTGGCGGCACCGTCGTCGTCGCTGGTGGTGTCGGCGTTGCAGGCGGTGCCGAAGGTGCCGCTCCTGGTGCGGTACCCCCGCACTCCTCACACTTGCATATCTTGCCGGGCACGAATGGCCTGACAATGCCAATGATCCTTTTTGGTATATCTTCCATCTTGCCGATCGAATGTGTAATGATGAAATAATTCTAATACCGGCCTCTATATACATTCAAAAAGTTGGAGGGGTAAGGTGGAGTGCATATATGCATTATATAAGTTTGAGAATAATATGATTTTATAACTCACCGTATCTCTGGTATGGACACAAACTACCCCCCTCCACTTTTCTAGCATATAGTACTAGACTTTCTCTACATTTTTTTCAAATAAATTTTTTTGATATTTCTAACCATTACTTTGCTACATATTTACAAAAAATGCAAATTATGCATATATTTTAATTATTTTCAGGCAAGGTAAGGAAAATTTTGAAAATGTTTTGACGGAATCGTAATAAGGAAGAGTTGAAGTATATCACACTATTTTTCCCGATTCGCTAATATAAAAAAATTTTTTTCATCGCATTTTGGATGGGCTCTGGCATCGTAACGGTTGACGATAAAAAATTGGAAAAATACATATATTGTGGGAAATTTTCTCTAGAATCCAAAAAAAAAATTTCCGAACTTCTGTCACCGCAAATAAAAAAATCGATACCTCAAAAATTGCGAGAAAATGGTGAAGGAGCCGCGCAATCGCTCTGAAACCATCAAAAATCGATTTTTTTTCCCTCCGCGGGTGGAAGGGTGGGGGAGGCGGTGGTGGACTTAGAAAAAAAAAAAAAAAAAAAAAAAAAAAACCTCCCCCTACAACTTCCACATACTCCCGTTCGGCGGCCCTAGCCTCATAACTCGAGAATTTCAATTTTTTCGTCTAAATTTTTTGTCATTTTTAAGATTTTCCAAATTTTTTTTTCACCATTGTATTCTACTCAAAATTCTAGGTAATTAAAGTGCTTTTATTTTTTCTCTATCTTGAACGGTTCCCGAGCTACAGCGCTTTAAAGAATTCAAATTACTAACTTTCTATAACCCTTTTTTTCAAATTTCATTTTTTCGAATTTTCAAAAATACTACAATATGTAGAAAAAAGTTCTCTCTTTAATTTCCCAATACCGTTTTTCTCTAAATCTTCAACTTTAGCGCGTATTCAGCATTTTCAAAAAAAAAAAAAAATATAATTTTTTTTACACCATCGCATTCTCCTCAAAATTTTGGGCTATCAAAGTGCTTTTATTTTTTTTCTATCTTGAACGGTTCCCGAGCTACAGCGCTTTAAAAAATCCAAATTACTAACTTACTATAACCCTTTTCTTAAAATTTCATCTTTCCGAATTTTGAAAAGTACTACCATATGTAGAAAAAAATTCTCTTTCTAATTTCCTAATATCATTTTGCTCCAAAACTTCAACTTTGGCGCGCATTCACCATTTTTCAATTTTTTTTTGAAAAAAATTTTTTTTACGTTTTTACTATCGAGAAAAATGCTTGCTTATAGTACTCGATTTCCTCTATAATTTTTTCTTATAACTTTTTTCCCTATTCCTAACCGTTACTTTCCTACAAATTTTCTAAATCGTTGTTTTCATATTTTGCCTTAAAAATTTTTTCTTGTGTTATTTAAGCTCTTTTTTCCACTTAATAAACCACCATTTTCTAAATTCCCGTACTCTTTTCTTAAAGAGCGGGCTTTTCCGCCAGCTTTTTTTTTGGTTGGGTTTCAAATAAATATAAAACTACTACTTCACTCATTACAAATTTATTGATTCAAGAACATTATTTTGTGTTACACATAATAGATACATTAAAATATAGATTTATTGGTCACCGAACCGTTTAATACATTATAACTAAAAAATGAGTCGTGAATAACTAATGCGTACACTTTAGTGTCTTTGGGGAATTTATTCTTTCTCGTTTGGAACTCCAATTTTACATCCACTGTCGATGAGTTAATCGCCTCTGGTTGATGACTGCAATTGATAATAAAAACGGGGTTTTTCATATATTCCGCGAACGTTATCATCGGATCGTTTATCTCGCGCCCGTAGTAGCTGCTTTGGAAGTTTTCGTAATTGTAATAGGCTGCTGCGTACAGTTTCTTGGCGAAATCTAAATTCCATCTTTCGTATGGATAAACGGTTGAATTCAGATACAGTCTAATGTCGCATACGTCGGCGTGGGTAAACTGGGTTGCGTTTTTTTCTTTCTTGTCACAATTATTGCTGTCTTGAAACCCGACGATTATATAGCGCGGTCTTTCCAGACTTGTACTCGTTCTCAAGGCCCACACGTCGGAAGATGTTTGCCTTAAAGCTGGTAATTCGTACAGATCCCATTTACGATATGCCATTTGAATACTGGCATTGTTTCCTCCTTTATTAATGCGAGACAGTATTTTCAATTTTTGCTTGTCGTCTGGAATGATGTGACGAATTTTCCATTCGATTTTGTCGATACTAATTTCTGCCTCTACTTCGCCGACGTAACAATTGGTAAAAGTGCGAGCTATAATCATAATAAGCTCTTGTTTTACGTTGAAAACACCTTTTGCGTAATCTTCGGCGAATCCCATAAGATATTTTAAGGGTAATTTCCCGGAGAATACGTTACTTGCCGTGTCTACGATATCTTGGTTTGCTTCGTCGAGACCCCATCCGCACGTCATGAGAGATCTTTGTTGCAAACTTCCGAATGAAACCATGGTTTTTAATGTCGTCGTAACTCCAGGTTTACGAACCACGGCGACCTGTTCACCTCCCATCTCGTAGCGAATTTCATCGAACAAAAATGCGAGGGCATTATTTGATAAAAAACATCTTTTCGTTGCGTCTATGGGTTTAAATTTTCCTTCGATATATATGTAACTTTCGGCGATATCCAGTATAATATCTTGAAAATTAATGGGGATACGGACTTCATCCGAATTGTTGAATGATGGAGATCCGTATGGTTTATACGTATGCTCTTCTAGACTAATAATGGAATTGTCCAAGATGGGCTCGGAGAAAACCTCTATTTTATCGCTGGTGGTGGAAATCATTTTCGCACTTTAAGACCGATTGATTTTAAAAATTTATAGTCTTCGGCAGATAACTGTTGAGATGTTTGTGATCTAACGTCTGGACGACGACTAACCTTGACGTTAACTCTTCTTTTACTTTTATTATGTTTCGGCGGTTCCCCCATCTTAGTCGACAGCACACACAATTGACGATTGAAGCAAAAACCCATTTCTATGAAAGTTTCTTCAGTTCCAATTTCACGATTATTTTCTCGCCTTGAAAATTGATTAGATCACCGCTATCGTCCAAGATGCGAAGAGTAATGTTGTCGATAAACTGACGTCCTGCCGGCATTAACGGCATATAAATATTATTTTGTGGTTCTTTACTGATTTTGTAACCGGGCTCCACGTCGATATCGAATTCGAACAAGGTATGACCTTCCACCGAATTCATATATGCTCCGGAAATTATATTACAATCTACGCGTATGATGCGTACTTTCATTATTTCCACCATCTCGGTTGATTCGTGCTTTTTGTCTCTTTTTAACACTGTATGATTAAATCCTAGCATTTTACCGATACTCGCCTCTCCCCGGAAATCTATAGTATATTGGGATTTCAGTTCACATTTCAGCGTATTATTATTAGCAACCAAGTAAAAGATTCCATCGTTCTTTTCTTCAGTTGAAATCCTCAAAGCCTCCAACATAGCTTTACCTATCTCATCTATTTCATAGGCCCCAGGTGGAATCTGCAATTGTATCGGCTCGGTGGTGTAACCCTCCTTCATGTAGGCAAACTTATTGTTGCTTTCGTCCACATTAAAAATTGAATTGTATGTGTAAAATCCCAGCAATGCCAGACCATATTTGTTTTCTCTATTTAATTCGACTGGTGGATAAAAATCGGCGCTTAAGACGCTCGAGTGTCCTGTTAGTGTGAACGTATAAGACATGACTAACCATTAAAACATCACACATCTCGGTTTTATTCTTAGCGGCAACATTTAAAAAGATTCATCGTCACACCTTTTCTCACTGCATTAGATAGTGATGTTTTTATGCTATTTTCTGCTTTTATGCGCACATCGCTGATTTTGCAATAACAACAAAATATTTTTCTAGCCGTAAGATCCTCATCAGTCATAACCTCGTTTAAATTGCTGCTGCTGCTGCTGAAATAATGTTTGCAACCGCACTGATATTTTAATATATCGATATCGCTTTTAAGGTGCTCCGGCAACTTTTCCCAAACGAATGGAATTTCATTTGGGGCTAATGCAATCATTACTTCCTTGGGCATGTTTTCTAACTGTTTCACGGTCATTTTCCTTAATCCACCGGCTAGATGAAATGCTTTCAGTGATTGCAACATTTTAGTATAGTTATTGCGATCCATTTGCGGTGTTAATGGTGACGATGATGATGATGACATCTTTTACGCTGATGATTCGACAAGAAACTTTAAGCACAAATGTCCACACCAGACTGTTCCAAAATCCTGCTGACGATCGTATGTATAGTAAATAATTTTTGATGGTTCCGATCCCGTTTGTAGATATCGTACCAATTCGATCGGTGGGGGTAAATCGCCGAAGCTGTCATAATATGTTACTTTAGAATTATTTTTTCTATAAGCTACCCAATGAGTCCCTGCACCACGCGTACTATCCAAATTCACTATTGCTGCTTCGTAACGTCGAGGACCTTGTCTAGGTAATAAATCCCTCATATAAACGCCTCGAAAGTGTCCTATTCTTTTCTTTTTGGCATATTTTTCTATATCGATGTTAGATAGTGGTCTTCGAGGTAGGGATTCAATTAGTTTTTTGATCTACGATTTAAAAATAATCCCATACCTTTACGATATGGCTTTAGAAACAAACCATTTCCTTTCGATTTTAAATACAGGCCGGCACCGGTTTTATCTTCGCTGCTTTTTTTTACTGCTTTTATGGCGCGCACAATTCCCGCTGCCCCACCGGCTAATGAACCCAAAGCTGATAACCCGGCAAAAATTGGTATTAATGGTAATATTCCACCAGTTTTAGGAATCGGTATTATTCTCGGTGTACGAACCTTCCTTTTGCCACCTGCCGCTTTTACCGATCTACGTGCTGCCGACAGAGCTATTTTAGATGCATTCATGACATTTTTTTCCAACACATTTTTACTTCCGGCTTTTAATAATTCTCTTCGAACTGCTTGTCGAATAGCTGTTCCGAAACTGGCTTTCCGAACATGTCGATTTTTATTAACACCTTTCCTTTTTGTATGACGCGTGCCTTTACTAGATGTTTTTTTTGTTGATAATGATGATGATGGTACACCCATACCAAAACGTTGTTTTCCTTTCATAATGTTTGTAACTAACCAAGCTGCTGTTTTTTCACCTAAACTGGAATCTTTCGATTTTACTCTATTCCAAGCACTTTGTTCGAGCTCGTAATCCGCTCGATGTCTCGCACTTATGTTGTCTTTATTATGTAAATAGGCTAAATCGTGTTTTTTGCATGCGGCATCCAAAGGATTAATGCCTGGATCACCTCTTGTCACACGTTTTATTACTTTTGTTCCGGGTCCGCAATATTGATAACCAGGAATGTGTACCTCGAATGGTAATTTATTTATTAACGAATTCACAATACCGTATCCAGTTTTGTTGGAAACGTGAGACCGTCCACTTCGTTTGACGCTCGGCATCTGAATGACAGTTTTTGTGAAAAATTGCCTATAAAATATCAAATTTTCCTAAGATGCGCGTTATCGATCTTAAACAAAAACTTCCTATTGACAATCTCGATGAAAAAGTCGGACTTGGATTTGAAAAGAAGATAATGAAGAGACACGGTCCTTTACTTCCTTCCTCTATTCGCGGCCTGTTAATTGGTCCATCCAATTGTGGAAAAACTAATGTCATGATTTCGCTGCTTACACACCCCCTTGGGCTACGTTTCGAAAATGTCTATATTTACTCGAAATCTCTGTATCAACCGAAATATGAGTATTTAAGGAAAATTTTAGCGCCCATCAAAGGTTTAGGCTACTATGCCTTTAGTGATTCCAGTAATATTGTGGAACCGTCCGATGCAAAACCAAACTCTATATTTATCTTTGATGATGTTATATGTGAAAAACAAGATGTTATAAGATCGTACTTTAGCATGGGACGTCATAAAAATATCGACTCCTTTTACCTAGCGCAAACATATTCGCGAGTGCCTAAACAGCTTGTGCGAGACAACGCCAATTTTATTATTATGTTTAAACAAGATGAGTTGAATATGAAACACATATTTTCCGACCACGTTTCACCGGATCTAACTTTTACTCAATTTCAAGAAATGTGCTCAAAATGTTGGGATAATAAGTATGGATTTTTAGTAATTGATAAAGACAGTGATGTGAAATCGGGAAGATACCGCAAAGGATTTGATAGCTATATATTACTGTAATAATAAGAGAAAACGCTCATTTGATTGTTGAAACGTCCTTTGTTAACATCATGAATAACGCGATCGACTTAAAACGTAAACTAGTGGAAGCTACCAATGCCGTCAGAAAAAAATTTAAACAAATTAAAGCGGCTAAAGAGTTTAATGTTGTGGAATTGGAAAAGTTTTACGAACCCATTTCTAAGCCGTTGACAACTATATCTGATGTGGTTAAGCAACGTCAGCAGCAGCAGCAGCAGCAGCAGCAACAACAACAGCAACAACATTATCCAGTTACAAAGCCACATAGTCTCAGTACATCAGTGCAGTCGACTCAAATATCAGGTTTTCCCCAACCTACACATTCCTTTCAAACCTCCACACCTATTCAGCAGCAGCAGCAGCAGCAGCAGCATCGCATTTCAAAAGAAGATATTAGCCAATCGGTGTTTGATACACCCTCGACATCAACTAATACATCTCTCGCATCCGCTGACACCACAACTTCCGATACTTTAAACGCACACCTGAAAGGATTACGTTTGAAACCATCTCTATACGATACTGTATATGGTGTACGTTTTGGTTCAAAAACAGATCATAACAAAAATTTTATTGGTAATTTAGAGGTGCGTTTTCGAAATGGAAATATTGTCTTATACAAAAAAGGGAAAAATATTGCAGAATATGGTGGATCACCGGCACTTTATGATTTGTTATTTCTTAAAACACCCCCAAGTGTAGGCAAGGAACAACAACAATTAAGTGATAATGTACTTTCAACGTACAAGGAAATTTTGGAATCAACGAATGCTGTCTACAACAATTTTAAAAAAAGTGATGGTTTACGGGAGACCAGATGGAACAAATATTTACGAATTATTAAACCTCTGATAATGGGCACAAAATTAGGTGGTACTATTACAAGAAAAAATCTCTCGGAAAAACTACAGTTACCCACAAAAAAGAAATTATCTTCGAAAAAATTTCAATATGTCTACTGGAACAAAGCTAAAGAGTTGGTGGATCGTTTACGCTTGTTGTGGAGTTCCAAAATGGCCGGTCACACTGGACACGAAAATGAAATTATGTCAATCATAGAGGAATTACGAGAAGAAGATATAATATATTAAGCTCAATATTTAATGATATTATTCAGTTCTTCCTTCGATCTGAAACCTTTAGTATTATTAATAATATGGAGCCCAGTCTAGAAAAAATCAAGATTGTTAATGAACTACATAGAACGGCTAGAAAAAATTTTGTAAGACGGCGCACGATAATAAAAGGATACAGAGATTTGTGGCAAATTGATTTGGCTGAAATGCAACAGTATGCTGATGAAAACGATGGTTATCGTTATATTTTGGTCTGTATAAATTGTTACTCGAAATTTGTCTATACCAAAGCCATAAAAAACAAGACTGGTATAGAAGTTACTAATGCGATGAAAAGCATCATTGAAGAGGCATCATATACACCAACAAATCTGCAAAGTGATCAAGGAAAGGAGTTCTATAATACAAACTTTCAAGCCCTGATGAAAAAATATAATATAAATCATTATTCCACTTACAGCACAAAGAAAGCTGCAATTGTTGAGCGAGTCATAAGGACTTTAAAAAATAATTTATATAAACAATTCTCGACAAGAGGATCTTACAAATGGATACATATATTATCGGCAGTAACAAAAACCTATAACCATTCGAAACATCGCACCATTGGAATGAAGCCTGCAGACGTGCAAGAAAAAACACATATTAAAGCATATGATTATTTAAAAATTGTACCTAAAAAATTTAAGTTTTCCATGGGTGACATTGTGCGTATTAGCAAGTACAAAAGCTTATTCGAGAAAGGATATACGCCCTCTTGGTCAACCGAATTGTTTAAAGTTGTAAAAGTTAACGTTACAAATCCACCTACTTACTTGTTGGAATCGTTAGAAGGTCAGCCTATAAGAGGGTGTTTTTACGAATCAGAACTACAAAAAACAAGCAGTCCTGACGTTTATCTAGTAGAAAAGGTCCTTAGACAACGCAAGAAAAATCACATCGAACAATTATTTGTCAAATGGCTAGGATTTCCCAACCACTTCAACTCTTGGATAGATAAAGCTAATATTGTTTAAATAACATATTGTATGACTATATTTTTTATTTAAAATGTAAAATAAATAAACAATATATTGTAAAATAAAGTTTTTTATTTCAATCTTCATTATTAAAAACAATGACAATAAAACATCATACACATAAATAACATTTCAATATTCTTGGAGGGAAGGTCCAATTCACCGACGACTACGACGTTATCTTCAAGGCTATGCCACTCGGAGTGCGTTCTCCTATTCTTTAACCTGCTTTTTTTAGATTTTTTTTGAAGTCGAGTCGTACGACAGTGCGCTTAATGAGTCATTTAAAGGCTGATGATAGAGTATTTTCTGCATAACTTCAATTTTTGTTTTAAGCTCACTATTATTTTTGTATATCATGGGGAGGACATCCTTGTTAAATATGTCACATATTACAGCTGCAAAATTGTAAAACTTTCTATTAACAAAGTGTTTTGTCACAGCATCGTCATCATCTTTAGGTTCGCCTAAGTTGGTTATGATTTTTCCACCCATATCATACTGCCCATCCGCTGTAATTTTAAAACCAACCCCTTGTGGCCCAGATAATATATGATATTTTTCATTATATTTCTGACGACCAAATTTATCAATTGTGTTGTTTCCTCGACTCATTTTCAATCTTTACTAAACTATTTTATTTTTATTTGCCCTACTTATATTAAATATTTCAGCTGAGAAAAAGAAACACTGACTATGATCTACTGGGTTGGTATGTTTATAAAAGAAATAAAATAAAACTGTGATTGTAACAGATATTTATTTACAGTTATTTAATTGCACAAATACAAAAATTATAAAAAATTAATTTTCCATGTCTTCGTTTTCGTTGCTCAAAATTCTATCCCATCCGACACTATTTCGATCGTCAACGTCTTGGGCTGTTGCTGTTGCAGAAACCAATTCATATTTTGCAGCAAGCTCACCTGGTAAATGTGGAATATTGACGAGGTATTCTTTTAATTCTTCTTCAACCATTTCAGCACAAAATGTATCCATGTCTATGGAACCATATAAAAATTTGTCGCACAAGTGTGCCCCAGCCATAAAATTGATTGTATCCCTGATCTCGTTCTTATATTGATCTTTGGTTACATCAATATGCGACCAATCATTTACGCTATCTAACATATCGTGAGCCCTATTTCTTAATTCTCTCCCCAACCAAAATATGTATCTATCTACACATTCGTTGGCGGTCGTCGTCGTCGTCGTCGCATCAGCAGACATCTTTAACAGAAATAATGAACACGCGTAAGTATTCTGACATGTGCAACTATATTTTAAATTTAATTACATCCTTTTTTTCAAACAATTTACATACAATTTACTCCAATGAGCCAAAACGTAATAATGTTCGAGTATTGTTTCCAAAAACTCTAGTGCCCTGCCCCAAATAAGTTAGAGTGTATTTATCTTTAGTTTTACTCATAATATCTACAATATCGTCAGGTAGTGTTTCGGCCACACGTTTTGGTAAAAAAGTCTCAAATGTGCTATTATCACCGTCATCGTGTAAAGCCACTAAAAGAGTTTTACCAAATCGTGTAGTCATTGAAACCATCTTTACAATTTTATACACTTTGCCTACAATCATTTCGGTAACCTTTTTTTTCTCTAAAACCTCGAAATCTTTGCTAAACATTTCATTAATTTCATCTAGAGTTTCTTTTGCAATACTCATTATTGAAAAAATGGTATATAAATCCAAAAATTACCGTGAATATAAAAGCACTTTCAGAACACTACACGAACACAATATTTGATGTTTATGCCACTGATATCTGCGACTGTTTGAAGTCACTTCTTCTCCCACGAACCTTTATAGCGAGGTTTCAAGGTCGAATTGTAACAATGGTGGGGGTAGCTTAACGATAGAAATAGTGGGAGGAGTATTCAAGGTCAAATGACGTCACCCATTTAAATTGGTATAAGGATAACTTCAAGGACAAAATATAATGAAACAAATAACTACATTTTATGTACTTTATTCATTGATTTTTTTCTGCCATTCTTCTATGCGTTTAACATTATCACCTAAACCTAATTTCCTTAATTTGTTCAATAATAAGTGTTTGTTTTTATTTCTAAGAAAATTCTTACAAACTATACTAGCTAAAAGACACACTTCGGCATGGTCCATATACTTAAAAAATACACTAAAGTCCTGAGCCTCCGAATCTTGCATTTCATATGCGTAAAATTCCGAACAGGCTGCAGAAATTAGAAATTCCTCGTACATTTCTCGCACTAAACTTTCCATATTAACTACTACTACGTTAAACTTAAGTCCTACACTCTAATTTCATCTAACACAACCGGATCTGCAATGAACCTAATCAGTTTTTCCAAACAGTCACTAAACCCCAACTTTTTTATCTCACGAACAAAGTCTTGTAAATTTATTGTTTTGCTGCAATATTTACGACATGCATTCGCAGCCTTTTCATATTCATAAGCCAAATCACAATAGCGCGACGCCCATTCTGCTCGACTTTTCATTGCATCATTGAAATAATTATTAGCCGTTTCAGTGAACTCATCGCCCAATTTTTTTACTGTCTCTTGCAAAGCACTATTCATATTATTCACTCATTTTTACATTCACGACACTTTTTTATTGCTGGTGGTGGCCCATCTATATGATGACGATATATTTGTTCATAGTGAATGTAACAGGGTAAGCTTAACTGTAGTTCCTTGTTACACCGATATGACGCTGGCAGCTTATCCCAAATTTGCCGTAAACTCAGCGTATCAACGCAAGTTTTTAAATATTCGAGAGGAAAAAATGCTAGATCCTTCTCTTCAAAATCACACAAACTTTTTAAATTACTCTGATATAAACAAATTACTCTGCCGACTTGCTCTATAATTTTTTCTTTAGATAGTTCCGTATCTGACATTTCACACTGAATGAATGCAAGTAGACTCACACAATTTATAGAACAATTTGCAAGGTCGAAATCATTTCAAGATCATCCCACACTATTACAATGCACAAATAACTACTTCAAGGTCACACACCCAAGATGACCTTCAACAAAGTCAAGGTCGTCTCGACCAAGGTCAAGGTCAAGGTCACACACACAACCTTGAACACAAGGCCAAGGCCAAAGCACACGTGCACTTTCAAGGTCAATGACAAGGACATGTGGGCGGGGCCAAAGAGGGGTGAAGCAAGGTCAAGGTCAAGGTCGAGGAGTGGGGGATTGAGAGAATCGGGTTATGTTCACTACTAAAACCCACTTTGGATTAGAGAGGTGCAACATCAAAACCACTGGTCATTAAATGTTTGGTGTGGTATTCAACATAATCGAATTATTGGACCCCACTTTTTTAATGAACCACTAAATGGCCATAGTTACCTGAACTTTCTACAAAAAGAACTTCCCCAACTGCTTCAAGGTCTTGATAGGGATGAGCTCGACAGTATGTGGTTCCAGCACGATGGTGCGCCTCCGCATTACCATCGTGAAGTTCGTGCGTTTTTGGACCAACGATATCCGCAAAAATGGATTGGACGTGGGGGTTTCATTGAGTAGCCACCAAGGTCTCGCGACATCACCCCATTAGATTTCTTCCTATGGGGTTATATTAAAAATAAGGTGTATGTTAATCTACCAACAACAGTGGAAGATATGCGAAACAGGATTAGGGATAACTGTAGAACAATAACGCCACTAATTTTGTCCAGGGTCCGAGAAAATCTGCAAAAAAGACTAAATTTGTGCATTGCACAAGAGGGTCGTTTATTCGAACACTTATTAAAAAGAAATAATTATTCTCAGTATTTAGTAGGTAATTTTTTTGTTTCAATTTAGTATAAAAGTAAATATGTATTTGCCTTGTCGTTATTGTTGTGTTAATTTTTTCACATTATGTTTAATTAAACTATTGCCGTTGTAATATAACGAATAATGTATTTCATCATATTTAACCACATTCTGTTTGTTTCTGTAGTTTCTTTTTATTATTTTACATGGCTACTATGATAATGAAGACTATTTCTGTAAAAAAGTATGGAAAATAAGAAAAACTGAAATATCTCAAAAACTATTATAAATAGGTATAGGATATATTGAACAAAACTTTTAGGGTTTTTATTACTCTATTAAATAACATGAAAATATACAAGATGTACCATTTAAAAAAAAAAAAGATATTTATTCATTTATACTTGTTCAAATTTGAGCCGATATGTTCAACACCCTGTAGCTTTTATTGCAAATATTAGGTAAAAATTATGTTAACTTGTCCTTGGCCTTGCTAAATTCCAAATTTGAATATATTTGTCACAAAATTGAAAACGTTATTTAGGATTGAATTGATGCTTGAAAATGTGACTTTTTTTCTTTAAACTTAATTATCTGAGAAACTATAAAGTTTTGTTATAGTAAACCCTTAATAAAAAAGATTTAAAATTATAAGCTAAATCGAAAATACGATTCGTATATAGGGTGTTCTATTTAAAAAAATACAACTTTATGCTGTCCTAGTTTTTTGGCTCACCCTGTAGAGTCCTAAATATTTTTAAAATCTGCGTAAAAATAAACTGTATCAAACAATAAATATAGTTTCTTTGTAAATTTCACCGAAAAGGCACAAACTTACTTCATCCAATCGTTGACTCACCCTGTACAATGTTTTACTTACTTAATTACGTAGAGTTTTTATTAACTATTAAAATTCTTAATTGTTACTTTGTTAAAATAAATTAATTTGTAATAAAAAATATTGAAAATAAAGAAATAATTTAGTAGTTAATTATATGTTTTAATAGAGCTCTTAAAGAATTCTTAAAGCAATTAGTATGGTCTTCGAAATAAAAATTCAACCAACAATTTCCTTAAGTATTCTAACATGTCAGTTATTAAGGTTGGAAGATACTGATAATTTAGAGTATACTGTTAAAAATAACCTTAAATTTAATGCAAATTTAATGTTATTTATTATTGTACTTTAAATCGTGATTAATTTACATTTACTTTAAATTAAAAAAAAAAAATCATTGCAATGTCCGTGCGTTGTAGATTAAATGATATCTTAAATTTCAATAAAATAACTGAAAAGATATTTCAGATTCTGTACATTAAAATTAATTCACATATACCCTAATGCTGAAAGAATTTACGTTATTATTCGATACACATTTTATTGAACTTCTTGTTTAGTATGACATAAGCTACTAAAAGCACTCAGTTTTCCTATGATGAGGTCCATATCTCTATCTTGTACTGACAGGAACCAATAAGTTCGAAACTAGTCTATGGGAAAAATGTTCGCCCTTTCCTGGTACTTTCAGAATTTCTTGAGCTCATATTAATGTTGGTGCATAAAATATGTGATAATATATCTCAAATTCAACACTGGGTGTATATTTAATGTACATAGTCACCTTAAAAAGTAATTATCAAACTTTAAATTTAATGTATGATTACATTAAATTTAATAGAATACATTAATTTAGATTAATGTAAAAATTAATAAATGTAATGCATTACATTAAATACATTTACGCCAAGTTTCACAATGTGTGGTCACCGAAAGGTTAGGAAAAAACCGATGGTTATTTAAAAAAATTGTATCACAATTGATGATTTACGTTTTACCTGAAGTTAACTATGAGTTAAGTTTACCAGTAGACAATCTTGTGGTTACTTACTTAACCAAAAGAACATAACCTCATTACTTTTCTTACGCTTTTTATTTTTTGACGGTCCGGATAGAAAAAAAAAATCCATTTAAACTAATTTTTCTAAAATTAAAGGTTTAATAAGTCAAATAGAGCTCCATTACAAAAAGCAGTATTATATAAATAACACGATAACTTTGAATTTTTTTTTGTTATAAAATATTCCTTATAATAAATAGTTACCAATAAAAATTGTGTATTATACTATTTTTAAATAATTTTTATGAACCAATACCTTGAAGAATTGATATAATTTGTATCATTTTCATATTATCATGTAGGTATCTAAAATATATGGAGAGGGGCTTTTTAGGATGCTGGATAAGAATAGTGTAGGGGATTGAGACAAAGGGTAATTAGTGGACTGTATATAGGTTGATTGCGGAGATGAGAAATTATACAAAATACGGCGACAGCGTGACACAAATACTAAAATGGCCTACCTTGTAGTGGAAATTACTTCAATAAATTTTTCTTGGTGGCCACCAGAATAATTCCAAGCTTCACCATACAGGAACCAGGAATCAGGGACACTATCACTGTATTTTGGAGTAGTTTTTTAGGCGAGAGTCAATATGTTTATGAGACAAACGATAAACCTTTTCCATAAGGCGAGGGACGTGCCAGACGTCGAGTACTATACTATACGATTCTTGTACTACTCCACGACTATGGTACTTCTACTGTTCTGTCCCTTTTTACATTTGTCCAAATGCGCGAGGGCCAGTAAAATGTGTCACGTGTAAACGCGAGTAAAATTGAACTAAAAAGTAATGAAACCCAAACAAATAGGTTAGTATTGTTCGTCAGTCACAAATATGATAGAAAAAAAAATCATGTTTTGATATATGTGCCCTTGGATAATTTTAAATTTGAACTTTTATTAGCCACCCAGATTTGAAAATGCAATAAATAATAGAATATAAGGATAGTTCCATGGAAATTGGAGCACAGGCTATTTAATAATAGGAATGTATACCTACTCAAACTGCTTAATAAATGAAACTAAAAAATAAAAGTGAACTTTTATTTCTTCACAACATAACTAAATATTTCTAATATTTATAATATCACATTTATGAAATCCCTTTTTAACACACACTTAAATGATATTTATGTTGCTGTAAAATACCGAAATGGGGTAACCAAAAATAGTTTAGAAAAAAGTAACTAAGCCTTAATGGACTAGATAAGATTTACTAAATAATTTTCGGGTTAGTTCAAATTAGTTTTTTCTAAATTAATTTTAGAGATTTACTAGGGAAACTTGACAACTGCAAATTCTGGACTTTCACAGTAACATCTTCATTTATTAATTTAAATTTTAAAATAAAACATAATAATTCTAAAAAAAATACTAGACACTATTAACTTTCAGTCAAAAAAGAACAAAAATTTTTATAAACACTTTTTAGTAACAACATAAAACAGCAAAATTCTAGAAATTTATTCTTTTTCTACTTTATTCCTTAAAATCTGCATTTTTAATTCGTGTTCTTCTAAGAACTTTTCTTTTTGAAATCTTAAGAACTCTAATTTTTCTTCTATTAGAATTGCATTCAGACTTTTGTACTTCTTTATATATGTATTTCTTCCAATTCTTGAAGACTCAACAAAACCTACATCATTTTATGTTATGTCCTTTACAAAATATAATCAACTATAACACTAAACAATTTTTATAAAGAAATTTATAATTTATTACATTTTACAGGAAACCAGAAAAAAAATACGTTTCAAGTAAAAATTAAAAAATAAATTTTTAATGGAAGATGACTTATAAACATTATCTTGCAGTTACCAATATTTATAAATTACTTACCCCAACCTTTACTTTCTTCAACTTCTTGGCAACCGTTGCTCTAAGACTGTTCGCTGCATAACTAGTCCAATTATTTGACTGTTCTTGTTCGTGTGTACAGGTTTGTTCCAAAACAGTGTGATGGTTTTCAAGCAGTGATTCTAAATAAATAAAATACTAAATACCAAATACAAAAAACACTTAGGTATACAGATAAATTTCTAAAACTTAGTTTCTTGAGAAGGATGGAAATCAACAGATTGAAAGATGAAAATATATATTTAAATGATCAGTTTGATGTAACAGAAGTTAAAGAAAATCGCTTGAATAAATATCAATGTCTTCAGCAAATTACAAAACATTTTTGGAAGCGCTGGTATAAGGAATTTTTGTCAGAGCTGCAACAACGTCCAAAGTGGCGTAAAATAGATCTAGTGTTCAGATTGGAGACTTAGTTGTCATTAAAGATGACAATTTACCCCTTTATGTTGGAAAGAAGCTCGAGTCATCGAACTCTTTCCTGGAAGTGATGGAGTTACGAAAGTAATTAACGTGCGTTTTAGTGATGGGAGCTGTGGCTAAGCGTGCTTTAACTAAAGTGTGTCCGTTACCTCTTGTTATGGTGTTTTAAATATTAAAAAATAAAAAAAGTGGATATTTATAGCAATTGTGTTATTATCATTATTTACAATAAATTTTCATCAAGTATTAGCTACATATAAATATAAACTTATTAAATCATTGACTTTTTAGCTCTAAGTTTAATAATTGTTAATTGGATGTTAAAATTTTTCGCTTAATATCCATGTAAAAATTCTATTTAAAAGTTTATTTTACTTTTTAACTAGTTTTTAGTTTTAATATCTGACTCTTTTCCACCCGTAAGTTTATTAAAGCTGTCAAATTATCATGCAAATAGTGTCTGTCTGCTAAAATTCTACGTTGTTGTCTTTAACGGTACACAGTGAAACTCATATACATTAAATAACTTTGTAATAGTCCTTTTTGGCGAAATGTGTTGCTACAAATGGGTCATTAAAAACATTGCAAACAAAAACGACGCTCGTAAAATAAAGCAGACGGCCGCGTCTTGTGAACAAAAGACACACGATGCTTTTAAACAGTCTTCCAGAAATGTCACTTTAATGTTGCCAGATTGGATAACGCCCTCTTAAGGCTGTATTTATTGGTAGTTTCAAGATCGTAAATTGCTAAGTAAATGACCAAGGGTGTCAATAATTTCTTATCTTTAGCTGTCCTAATAATGATCTAGAAAAATAATGGCGTATTTTTTTATTTGAACTGACATACAAATATTCAAAATAGTTATTTAATAATAATGTCAGTGGGAGCCGATTGTTTAAAACTTTGCTTAAAAAATAAAGATATAGTTCCCAAGCCTACCATAATCTTTCCATCCTTTCCTACTTCGAGCATTATGCAGTCATATCTACTTAGTACCTTCATCTAATTTGTGGACATCTGCTTCTTTTATTCCTGCAGTCATGCATTTTTACTTCATAACCCGCCTAGTTCCATTGCAGTCCTCAACTTCGATTTACAATATCCGTTAGTTTACTTCGCGGCTTTATCTCTTCGTTAGCCATAAATATGGTAATTTCTGAGATTGCTTCCTTCCATTGATCTTTTCTGGATCTAGAAAGTAAGAGGTGTGGGCTAGGTTCCACAGCACGTAGATCTCATTAGATCTGTTATGCTTCCTACTGATTCAAGCTGTTGCTCAATCTAGAGATTTAATGTAGGATGCGACGTCGTGCATCGTCGGTATTTCCCTTATGTCTGCCAAAGTGTGTCAGTATTCACCTAACATGAATCCTGTTTTTAGTAAAATACCGGAACAGTAGTATAGGATACATTTTTCAGTCATCCTCTGTCTTACAACTCCAACATATTGAAATGACGCATTCTTTTATATTATGTAATTGTTTGTTAACTAATAATACCTGGTAAGAATCCCTGTGACTAATCACGGTTTTATATCATCTGCTAGTTTCCATTTCCAGGCAGTGTAATAAGTGCTTAGGGAGTTCACATTTTCTGATTTCATCATATTTTAAGGAGATAATTGGAGTAATCATTAATTAGTTTTATCGTTGCAGAATTGGTTAGTTTCCAATGAGTGTGTCTTCTAAATCTTCAGCTTAGCTGCCCGTTTGGCTAGCAAATCAGCAACGCGGTTTTCATCATCCTTTGATCCACCTTTGTATCATTTATCTCTTTAACAACTTGAAATTTTTTCACATTTACCAGCTTTCTATTCCATACGGCAGCTGACCGCAGCATTAAGCATACAATCGTGTTTTAAGGATATTTGGTAAATGTAAACAGAATATATAATTGAGTGTACCAAATGCCGCCCAAGCTGAAGATATTCCTTTCTACTGATCTCCTATTAAATTATCTGTAATTCTATTGTATGTCTAAATATGTATAGATACCTTTTTTTTATGGTGGCGCAGTGCCAGTTATAATTTGTATTCTTGTTGTTTTCTTTAGCCTGTTTGTTTTCATTACCTTTATCTTTTTAATTTAATTTTGAGGCACAGAAGTATTTCTTCAAATTTTCTAGTAAGTTTAGACAACATATTTAGCTGATTCTGTGTATTTTTCAGCCAAGAAGGGAACATCATTAGAAAATCTGAAAATTTTTCATCGATTTCTGTTCCATTTTCATCCAACCTCAGCTGTTTAAATATATTCTTTAGTGTAACCAAAGAAAAGTTGGGTAATATTGTGTCATCTTATCTTACATCTGTGTTGTTTTGATTTTGTCCGTTTTTTTAGGGCGATCTGTAAAATTACATTACTAGAAATATTTCAAATTAACACGGTGTTTTTGCTCAATCTTCTACAGTTGTTATTGGTCTTGTTTTGGTTAATTTTAAGCATTTTCACAACTTTTAAAAACTATCCACAGTGAGTTGTTAACAGGTTTTTCGATTAGTAATGACGATTTTTTTGCAAAATTTAAGCATTTTTTTCCAGAACATAATGAATTACCTCATGAATCAATGATTGGCTATCGTTAGCTATGACTTTTTTCTATCTTTCTGTCAAAGAATAAATTCCGCGCCACAAGAACTATTCATTTTTTGAGGTCAAGCCAAATTTTCACTTCTTTGTTAAAATGTAAGTGTTGTTTTCAAAAGTCCATATTACATGGATCAAAATAAATGATAGTCCGAAAGGGCTAAGTCCAGTGGATATGGCGGACTGGGTGAAACATCTCATTTAGCGTTTTCCAGATAGTTTTTACACATTTTGAAGCATGGGGCCAAGCATTATCATAAATGACTTAATCGTGTCTTTCGGCGTATATTGGTAATTTTTTCTTCAATGCTCGGTTTTACTTTATCAGTTGTTGTCAATATCAATTGCCGGTAATTGTTTCATTACGTTTTAGCAGTGCATAATACACCATAGTTCCCTTATCATCCTACCAAATACACACCAAAGCCTTTTTTCATGTATATTAGGCCATGGTTGTGATGTTCAAGGCTGACTTCAGATTGTCAAAATACATCCACTTTTCATCACTTGTCATAACTTGATTTCATTTCTGTCTGGGAAACAAAATTTCTCAAGTGGTTTTTCGCGTTTCAATAGATCTTTCCTTCACTTCGTACGAAACCCATTTTTCGTTCTTTCTGGATCTTGCACAATGCATGCAGACATTCGAAAATGGTTGATTGGGAAACACTCAATGCTGCTGCAAATTGGTTTAATATTTCAGTTGATTCTTCATCCAATAATACTTGTAAATCACCTTCAAACTTTTTCTGCTGACCTGGAAACACCTTGTTTTTTAGGTTAAAGCATTCTCACCATAAGTTTCAACCAACAAAGAATAAATTTTAGTAGCTGTTTCCTTCTAATAAAAGAATATTATTGAAGTTCAATGCTGGTACAAAATTCGTCATTTTCGAACCTATAAAGAACTATATTTTTTTCAGAATGAAGACTTATAACAAACTGGCTTTTAATGGCATATATTTACCTTTCGAAAAGCTATAAATGTTATTGGTAAATCCAGCAAATGTATTACTGACGCCATTTCTTAGTAAAATGGACATTATTAATCGAAACAGCTATTATATATTTTTTCGATTTTTCTATCAGCATTAGCATGATATGTGCTAAAACCTTCCCTAAATTCAACTTGATCCCTTGGTTGTTAGAGCTGAAGTTTATTTAGTAATCTTTCAGTTATTATTTAGGTGAATAACTGAATGATATTGATTGCAGACTTATTTATATGTATTACTTTTTAAAAAATAAAATTATCACAATATTGCTCTAGTGATTCAGATAGACATTTACTGTAGAACATCACAAGACGCTTTAGCATTATTTCTTCTCCTTGTTGTAGTTTTTCTACTAGTATTCTTTTTTTTCTTGCTGCTCGTCCTTTTTGCATTTTCCTTAGCCATTTTTGATTTCTTCTGCTAGAATTTTTTCATTTTTTTCCTTCCTAGTAGTAGGCTTTTATCTTGCTTGGATATAGCGATTTGTATGTCATGAGCCCCAGTAAATAATAATAATGTGCATTTGCAAGGAAACAATCAAAAATTTGCTATATTCTTTATTACCAAACAATCTGTCTCTTTCTGGAATTTCTAAAAAAGTATTAACCTAACTTTATTACGTACGAGTATAATTAACAGCATTGCCAACATTCTGTCAGTATATAAAGATTTATTATTAAGTACCAAATAAGAAAAAACTAAATTATTATTTTTTCTTCAATGATTTATTGTCAACAAACTTAATTTAAGAAATTCAAATTATTGAAAAAAGCGCTCCGAATCGAAAATACTGAACACAAAACATTTAATCTTCTATAACTAAATTAACAGTATTCTTAACCGATGCACCATCCGACCGAGTAAATATATAATATATTTCTCAAAATGTATTCTCGACATCGCAAGCAAAAACTCTAAACTAATGAATTAACTTCCCTTTCTCCCCTTTTTTGCATAGTCTTACCTAATTTTTTGCTCTTTTAGAGCTATGATTTTGATATTATTTAAATAATTTTGTTTTAAGAATAAACATTTAATGTTTTTTACACTCTAAATTTATCCACACGATATATATATATATATATATATATATATATATATATATATATATATATATATATATATATATACGACATCTTTATTAAAATTGTTATTTAGAAACTATTTATTTTTTTAAGTTCTTTATTACTTTTTGAGAGCAAAAAAAAATGTTAAAGCAAAATGTTTGTCATATTTTGTACAAACGCTCATATTTAAATTATACATTCGGCTCATGCATATACCGAATACCGCGATATCTATAAATATTAACAACCCTAAGATCGTCTATCATAAACTCAATGAAACTAGAAACCAGGATAAATAAATATTAACACGCACCTGGGTACGAAAGCAACTGGATTAATCAGTTCTCCTAAGGGAAACTTCGATTATGGGAACTTATTATAATTTACAGGGTGTCAGTTTAAAATACTTTTCAATCTTCGGGCAATTACTTCAAAACATATTGCTACTGATCAATAGATCTGACGGCATTGTAAAATTGTTCTTAATAAATGAAAATTAATATAAGAAAAGTAAGAATAAAAACCTCAATAAAGAATTGGAATAATTATTTCTCGAAAATAAGCAGTACAAATTCTATATTTTTACCAGTTCACGAGTTAGAAGGATTAATCTGTTTTCAACTTTTAGTGCCTCTTTACATGATCTGTATAATTTATTCTCTGATTTACCTCACATTTTTTTTTACTTTTGCGAAATATAAACAACGCAACGCTAGGATATATACTGACTAAAAAGCAAGATAAATAATTATCAACACGCACCTGGGTACGAAAACACAAGGACGTTAATCAGTTCTCTTTATAGAAAACTCGATTGTTGTCGATTCATTATTATCTATACCTAGTTATTAATCATGTCCCATTGTTTTGCGCTCTTTATCCGTGTCGAGATAATACATACCCTTAATTGTTATGTAAGGTGCCTTTACTCATTCGAAATCAATAAAGTTTATATACATTTGAAATTCGTATTTCCATATATATATATATATATATATATATATATATATATATATATATATATATATATATATATAAGTAATGTGTCTTTTTTGCTTTTTTGCAGTATTTTGGTCGGAATTCTGGAGACGTTAGGGAGATAGCACGATCAGACAGACCAATTATATCATTATTTTTTTGAGTTTTTCAATGATCAGAAAAACAGTTTAGATATCTACCCTGACCAAGTTGGTTTGGTATACCATTCAGTTAAAATTTTGTTTTTTCTGCGGAACAGAAAAAAATAATAAAATAAATTTTCTAGATATGACACTTACAACGTCTCCTGAATTCCGACCAAAAATACTGCAAAAAAGTCAAAAAGACACTATTAAATAATAATTTTTAATGAAAAAACTATCACCAAAATAATTAATAAACGAACATATACATTTTATAATAACGTAATAACAAAAAACAAAGAACAGCAGAAATATGTAACATTACCTTACACTAGTGAGCTGTCAGAAAAAATAAAATACATTTTAAAAAGCATGATATTATCGTATGCCACAGGTCATATAATAAATTAAATACTCTGTCCACAAATTTAAAAAGTAAAACTCCTCTCATGAATAAATCAAATGTAATATATTCGATCCCTTGCACAAATTGTCCCAAAAAACATATAGACATGACGAGCTAATTGCTGAAAAACAGGTTGAATGGCCATAAATATACGAAAAACGCCTTAACAGCGTTAAACAAACACACACAAGACGAAAAACATACTTTTAATTATAACAGTACCATAATAAAAAACAAAGATATGAATTACCAAAAATTACAGATAAAGGAAATGATTGAAATAAAAAAGATAAAAACATTGTTAACGACAGAACAGTTATGGGAAATTTGAGCCACATTTACACAAGCCTAATTTAAACAAAAATATTAAGTATTCGATCCTGTCAAATAAGAATCAAAAATTGAATATCCTCTTAAACGTAAAAGTAAACGTATACCTTATTTTGTTTTTTTTTGTGCATTGTAAAATATAAAAAATAAAACATACTCGCATTCCATGTATCCTCAACAGACGATGTAAAGCTTGAATTTCATTATTAATAAAGTAACAAAATGTCAATGTGTGTATCGGTAATATTAAATATTTTTTAAAAATTTAAATACTGTTTTAAAGTGTTTTGTTTGTTTTTTAAAATTATAGGTATGTTTCTTGTGTATATGTTTTAATTATATAAAAATATTTTTAGGTAGGAATATAAAACAAAAATTTTGAAAATGCATTAAATAAAGGGCGAAATCTCAATTGTTTTGCATTTTTTGTTAAATAAAGAACCTAAACCCAAAAAAAGAGAAAATAAAGAAAAAATGATATAATCTATGGCTCAAGAATCATATATATATATATATATATATATATATATATATATATATATATATATATATATATATATATATATATATATATATATATATATATATATATATAGTTCTGCAACTAATATCCTGCCGACACGTTAAGGGGAGAAAGAAATATTAAATAGACAGTTGTTTGTGTGAATTTTGCTTTTAGCAGTGCAAAAAAACATCATGTGGAAAAGTCCTCTTTTCTCTTTAAGAACGTTAGGAAAGGCGGCAAAATGTTTATTTTCTGTGAATTTCACTTTGGTCCTCTCTCCATCGATGAGACCGTTAGTAGTCGAAACTAGCATGGAGAGATTTATTATTATATTATTATTCTGTACATAAACGATACCTGCGAGAGAATAACTTTTATTATATGATTTAAAAAATATGATCTTATAGACCCCAAGCTAAATTTTTTAATTTTATTTCCTCACTAAAACTTCTCTACAATTTGGAAAATTGTCGAATCCAAACGATACTACTTGGATTTAAACGATTCTCTTAGCATAGATATCAAATTTGGGCTAATCCAAAAGTGATCAAAAAAGACTAGAAGTGACTACCTGAGACCTTAGATGTACCTTTCTACTGACCGTCGAAGATGAGCACAATGCAAACTTATTATATCTCGGAAATACCAAAAAAGTGTTTATCATTAACACCAAAATATTTGTTGAATATAGGCAGAATTTATTGAAGAAACTGAATATTTAAATATATATATATATATATATATATATATATATATATATATATATATATTTAAATATTTACTTTTGTAAAGCATGATTTTTACGTGTCTTTTACCACTGATAGGTCTTTTTATTATAAAATAATATTTTTTTGGATAAACTTACTCTTTATCTAATCTTAAATAAACATCTTCATAAGGCGAATTGGTATATAAATTTTATCACGGTTATTTGAAATGACCTTCTATTGTGGTATAAAATATATTTACGTAAGACTTGATTTTACTTGTTGTGAATAGCTAATACATCTTTTTATTATGGAATAATGTTCTTTCAGATAACTTAACAATTTACCTAATCTTAAATGACTATAATTTATTACAATATTATACTGCGATATTATACATGAATTGTTAATAGAATCCTGAAACAAACACGTAAAAAATGTTACCAAGATTTTATCAAAGTAAGAACTTGTTACCCATAAATTACTAGTTTCTATCAAGATCTATTTAGCTTTTAAATTAATCAGGTTTCTCTTGAATAATATATATATTCTGGTACAACATGTATCACAGAAATAAATGTGGTCCTTAATAATTTTGAATGAATCAAACAATTAATCCTACCTAATTATAAATAAATATATGATAATAAGTATCAGCTAATTTTTAATGGAAACTTAACTTTCTAGTTAATTTGACTGGTTTTGACTACATAATTTATATTTTATATTCTAACTTACATAATGACTGGTCATTAAAGAGCACAGTACATATGACATTATTTGCATAAGATTTTTTTTTGGTATTTTTATCGAGTAATACTGTATTTTTTTTTGATATTTTTATCTGGTAATGTTATCAATGAATTTCAAAATGGATAATTTTAAAAATTGTATTATTTAATGAATATTCATTAATTTACAAAATGGAATTATTAATTATTTCATCAGTTGATAATTTTGAAAATAATATTATCATTTAATGACGTAATTGACAATTCGATATCTAAAAATATCAATTAATAATGTAAGTGGTAATTTTATTCATACAATTATCAATTAACCATGTAATTGATAATCTGGTTTTTGAAATTATGATTCTACGAAGTAATCGATAATTTTAGAAGTAAAATTATCCATTGTCAGAGTAACTGAAAATTTTTTATTCAAATTCTCCATTACAAGAGTAATTAATAATATAATTTATTTTTTTATTTAATTCAGAAAAAAATACCAATTATTAATTCAATAATTTGGAAAATTCAATATCTCTTGTTATGGTTAATTTGAAATATGATATTTTCAATTACCCTGGAACTGAGTAATTTTATTCCGGAACTAATTAATTAGTTCGTCAATTGATAATTACAAAAATGAAATCTTGAATTACGCCTTTAATTGATAATTGTAGGAATAAAATTACCCATTACTTTATTAATTGATAATTTTAGGAAAGAAATCTCCTATTATTTAATTAATTGATAATTCAAAATTGTTAATTGACAGTGTAATTGATGATTTCGACTTGCTCTTTAGTAATTTTCCAGTAATTTAATAATTGTTAATTATAATTTTTTTGCCAATCACTGGTATGGACTAAGGTCGTAGTTCTGGTCGTAACTGTTCAGTTCTAGTCTCAGATTGAAACTGCATTGAAACACCAAAGATACTGCTAAGTAAATACCTATATTCAAACGTGTGGGAAAGTTCTCCTTTTTTACGTTTTCATGACAGAGACAATATTTAATGAAATTTACTTGATAAAAAACTCTGTTAAATCCTCCCTTCTAGGAAATCGGTCAAATCAATCAGTTTTTTACTTTGAAACTTTTTTAATCACATAGCATCGCAGTCAAAAATTTGGGTAAGGTTAATTAACAAAAATTAAATTGAAGTGGTTGTCATAGCATAGATGTTTTATTTGTTTTTGATAATGTGATAAAGTAAGATTTAGAGGCCTTATTATGTGTCTGAAGCGCTAAATGATTGGTCATGATCGGCCATTCTGAAAGCTGTACAGTGAATAACTATATTGTTCTTCTTAGGAACCTCACGTGTAGATACGATTTCGCACGGACCATAAAATAAGGTATCACGAAAATTAAGCAAAAAAATCAATTTCTAAAAATAGGGGTAAAAGCAAAAGATAAAACGCTGATTTTTGGTATCATAGCACCCTGCTCAACTACTTAAAAATGCACTGGTTGCTGCCGATTCGCCAGGGACTGAAAATCCCATTAACCGTGTGCATGGTCCTTTAGAAGAAGAACCAGTAGAACTCACAACTAACGAAGAACTAATAGTAAAATCGTAAGTAGATAACAAGAATTCTGGTTGCAAAAATCAATACCAGGACTCTTTCCTGGATTATGGAAAATGGTTCAAAAAATTTTAATGGCATTCTATTTAACATATTGAACCCTGGGTGGGTTTAGTGCGGTCGCAAATGTTATTATCGAAAATAAAACCTAATATCAAACGTTTAAACTTCACCTGTTACATTTTCATATTCTCATGCATTAATGCTATGATATTTCATATAATTAGAGGTTTTTAGATTGCTTTTACAAGTTGTCATTTAATATTACCAAGTAAAAGTAAGCAATACCATTTTGTTTTCCTTGATTCTTTTCGTTACGAAAGCGAGAGCACTATTTTATTCCGGACGTACCCGTACGATGGTAGGTTGTTGCTTGATGAAGTGGCAGAATTAGAGGGATAAAATTGGCTGTTTGAATGTGTGTCTTTTAGTAGTTCTGCTTTTATAGATTTAGAAATTAATTCTATATAGTCTTCCGCCACCTTTCTATTTATTTCAAGGTATTTCTAGGTTTTCCTGTTACCGTGCTTTCGCATTTTTTTTTTTGGTTTATGTTCCTCTTCGTTCTCCCTACTATTATCTATTTTTAGGCTAATGAACAAGACTGGAAAGCACATGACGAGTAAAATATTTTATTGATTTTCTTGGGTCTCTTTTTTTTCTAGGGCACATTCAACTATGTGTTGCTGCAAGCCTGCTCCTTCAAGACTGAAAAAATCAGTGATAAGACTTGTATAACTTGATTTAGTTAAAGTATTAAAAAAATGGTGAACAACCTTAAGAAAAACATGTATGTCATAGCATTTATTTTATTTAAAGTTCTTTTTATATGGATATTTTGATTAGTTTACGAGTGCATATTATAAAGCTATCTAGGTGAGGTATCTGGAAACTTAAAATATTTTATTAGTTATCTCTCCATAATTCTTTAATCCCCTTATCCAGGAGGGCTGATTCGATCAAAAACATACTACCATAAGCACCCAATTTACGTTTCATGGTTGATGTTAAAATCAAGAATCACCCTATCTCAATATAATTAAAGTTAACTACCAAAAATTTCTGTATTTTATTGACGTTTCCCTGAGATTATACGGTCAAGTTTCTTATGTTTTAACTTCAAAAAAACAGAATGGCACCAAAACTAAAAAAAAAAGAATTTGAACAGGTAAGACTGGAACCTCGAACCTTTGTGTATAAGCAAGAATGAGCGTCCATACGTACAGTGCTTCCTATACACCACTCTAGCCTACGAGCATACCAGCCCCAACCAACTTATTGATTTTGGTACCAATTTTTTAACTCACAGTAAACAATTTTCTAATACATTTTTTGTACAATATTTTAATGTCTGTTTGAAGGTCATAGACAATGATGTTTCTTGCGAAGTAGTAGATATCTGTTGGACTTCCATTGTCTTTATTTTTTGTTGAATATCACGACGTTTCGGCTAGTAGTTATATCTAGCCGTTTTCAAGTGAAACTAAATAAATCCCTTAGCTACATGACTATTTATACTAAAAGTAAATGCAGTAGAGTGTGACTGAGATGCCTGCTACGGAAAAATCCCATTTTTTTATGCTGCATTTAGTTAGTTTACAATTATTAAGAAGTGGTTTCCACACTTCTCTTATATCTAAAGATGGTTTACTAAAACAACTCGGGTTCTGATGTATAACCGCGGCTTCTTTGAATTTCCATTTTCTCCAATGTTGTTCTCGGTGTAGTATTTTAGCTTCAGACCATTTTATGTGGTGTCCATGAGTCCAGGCATGATTGGTGGCACCTGATTTTTCTGTTTCTCCTCGAGATGTGAATTTTTGGTGTTCTTTGATCCTTACGTCAAGAGGTCTCTTTGTTTTGCCAATGTAGGAATTGCCACATTCACATGGTATCTGATAAACACAGTTCTTCACAATATTTTAATATTTTTTTATTTTAATATTGCGGAAGTTTATCTTTAATACAATTTGAGTTGATTTCTTTTATAGTTCTGTTAACATAATTTGAACCACATGTTCACTCTCCGAGATCAAGACAATATTCTCCTCATATTTCATACGATTGACCTTTTGATCATTATTACCCCTATCCGGCTAATTTAAGCTTTTTAACACATTCTCCTATACCAACGTAAACAATTTAGGTGGCTGTTTATCACTCCGTCTTATTGCTCTATCGATGTTAATTTGGTTAGTACTTTCATGTGGTTGAACTGGGGAAGTGACATTCTTATAGATATAACTTGGCCGATGTATCTGCTGTTTTAATAATAGTCCAATATTCCATCATATCAAACGCTTTTCAAAAAGAGCCGAACATTAAATGAGGTTGTATTTTACAGCCTTTTCTGTCAAGAGTCGCGTTGTTACTGCAGTTTTATCTAATATAAATATGTGAACAAGCATTTATATACGATAATAAAAGTTCAAACTTAGAGATAAAATTTTGGAATCGGTAATAGGAATACTTGCTTCCCGAAAATAAATGAAATTGTCGATTTTTTTCGTTTTATTTACGAAATAAAAAACATTTTTAAGATTAAAAACATGGTTGATTTTTTATTTTACATGCTAGTTCAGTGGAATAGAAGGTAAACGTTTACGTCCAATTTTATGTCAGATAAACTGGGCACCTATTTCAAAACAAAGCAATTAACAACAATTAAAATTTTGAAAAGTTGTAAGTGGTTCCTTGATACTACATATTTTTGCTCTTCAATTCATGGAGAGAAGAGAAAATTAAATTACAAAAAATATGGTGTATATTTTACAACGTACAAAATAAATATTAAAAAATAATTTAATTTTAGCAACACACGATTTGTGTATACTTTAGTAATTATGCTGCCGTCAGTTTTGTACAAGCATCGGCCATAATGAAATTTTCTCTCGTAATAATATCCATGATCATTTCAGGCTACAAACAACGAGATAAGCTTCCAAACGTAATAAAAAGAAATGAACTCGTATGCTCTGTGGATTAACAGACGACAGAAACAATTTCCGAAATTAACGGTATAGTATGAAAAAAATATTCATTAAAATCTTGTGCCTGTCGGATATACGGAAGGAACACACTGTCGGTTTAATTCCCTTAATTGGTTTTTTCACTGCATCAGGAAAAGGCTATTTAAATTGGACGGATGAGATCCGTATTTTAGCATATTAATAAAAAAACTGACATAATAGCTACAAAATTAAAAATCCTACCAGTCGGTTGCTCAAAATTTTTATATTGTCTAATTAACATACAAACTAATAAATTTAATATTTCACCGATTATATTTCGCACGATAATCAAAAATTATTTTTTTATTGACATAATTTTTTGCTATTTGAATTATAGCTTCAAAGCTAATCCCGTTTTAAAAAAATAATCGTTATAAATATATTTCTAATAACTGTTTACCATGTCTGAATAAAATGAGTATATTTATATGAAAATAAAGAAAATAAAAAATTTTATTTTCATGAAAGTCAGCACTCAGCGGTATAAAATAAATTTCCACATAAAAATATGGTAAAAAATATACACAAAGTAGTGATAAGTAATAGATTCATATTTTAGATTATTAGTTCAGGTGTACGGGGTTGCTAGTCCTCCATCGGGCGCCTCGTCAGGTGGCGGATAGGGGAATGCCTCCCAGATATGGGTGGTACCGAGGAAATGAAATACCCGGGGTGGACCAAAACTAGCATTCAGCAGTGGCAGCTGGCTGCCTCAAAACTGATCATGAGCAAGGGTTCAGAGAATTTCACTGGTCATGATTCAGACAGCAAACGGCGGAGTGGTACCCACAAAAAGGCGTCTGCACAGCGATGAGGAAGGCAAGGGGAAACCACCTCATCATATTTCTCTAGTAATCGTAATGGCTGAAGAAAATAACGATTTACAACATACTAATCATGGTTCTCGGAGACCAAGATTCGGCAGGGGAAGTAAGAACAAGGACGGCAGGACTTCCCAGGTCGTATTCCAGCGAAATCCCTGTCTACTGGAAATATATAAAACAAATCTAAAAATTGCAACATGGAACGTAAGAGGCATGTATGAACCTGGAAAATTGAGAAACATTCAACGAGAAATATCGAAACTTAAGATCGACATACTGGGTATAAGCGACACAAGATGGGTCAGCTCTGGAGAACTCAAGTCGGAGAACGGAAGAATCTATTACTCTAACAGCAGCGACACTCAACACAGATATGGATTCGCTATTATTCTTAGTGACAAGGTAGCAAAATCAGTAATAGAATTCATTCCGTTATCCGAAAGAGTTATAATGCTACAACTGATGACAACCCACGGCAAATTAAATCTATTATAGATTTATGCACCGACTGCTGATAAAATGGAAGACGAAATAGAAAACTTTTATAATAAGCTCCAACAGACACTACGCCTCACAAAATCTAGAGACATTACTGTTATAATGGGGGACAGAGGAGATCGTCTTATAGAATTCTGTCAAGAGCATAATCTAGTAGTTACAAAATATCTTTTTTAAGCTACCTAAACGTCGTCTCTATACATGGAAGTCACCAGCTGATAAGGACAACAACATAGTTAGAAACCAGATTGATTACGTCTTGATAAAACACAGATATCGAAACGCAGTACATTCAGTAAAGGCGTACTCAAGACCCGATATCAACAGTTGCAAATTCAAATAAGAAGAAAAATAAGAGCAGCAAAAGAAGAGTACCTTTCTGGAAAATACAAAGAAATAGAGGAGTTGCAAAACAAGTACGACAACTTCAACTTGCATAGAAAAGTCAAAGAACTAGCTGGAATAGAAAAGAGGAAAACCTCAAACGTATTGCTAGATAAAGAGGGAAACATTATTATGGAAACACAACAAAAATTATGCAGGTGGAAAGAATACATAGAAAAACTATTTGAAGATGAAAGACACGAAAATTCTTCTATAAACAGTCTAAGCGGTGGCATGGGGCCTGAAATTACTAAAGCAGAGGTCATTTATGCATTAAGGTCGATAAAAACTAATAAAGCTGTTGGTCCAGATGAAATGTCAAGTGAGTTGTTGAAGCTGATCAATGACAAACATTTGGATTTATTGGTGAGATTATTTAAAACAATTTACACGACAGGAACTATCTCCCGAGAAATGTTAACATCAACATTCATATGTTTACAAAGAAAGCAAATTCAAAAGAATACAGTGACTATCGAACAATCAGTCTCATGTCACATACTTTGAAAACCCTTTTAAAAATTGTACACGTTAGAATACATTCCAAATTGGAGCTGGATATTAGTGACACACAGATTGGCTTCCGGACGGGGTGGGTACAAGAGAAGCATTATTTGCTTTTAATGTGCTTACCCAAAGATGCTTATATATCAATCAGGATCTCTATGTCTGCTTCATAGATTACAACAACGCTTTTGATAGGATCAAACATGACAAACTGATAGAGATTGTCAGAAGCAAAATTTTGGATGTAAGAGATTTAAGGTTGATATCAAATCTGTATTACATTCAGCGAGTGGCAGTAAAAATTGGACAGGAAATATCCAGAGATGTGGAAATACAAAGGGGAGTCAGACAAGGGTATATATTGTCATCTTTACTATTTAACGCTTATTCTGAAGAGGTCATAATGGAAAGTCTTGAATCTGGAGCAGCAGGGATAAAAGTAAACGGAGTTTGAATCAACAATATTAGGTATGCAGCTGACACCGTAATAATAGCTGATAGTTTGAAAGACCTAGAAAAAATATTGAATAAAATATTAAGAGTTAGTGGAGAATATGGACTCTCTCTTAACAGGAAAAAGTCCAAGTTCATGATAATTAGTAAAAACAACACCAATAATAATGAAACCCTAATGATAGGAGGTCAGCACATTGAAAGAGTTAAGAAGTACACTTACTTGGGAACCCTAATAACATAAAATAATTACTAAACCGTCGAAATAAAAACCAGAATCGAGAAAGCACGTGCCTACTTTATTAGAATGAAAAAGGTTATCTGCAGCAAAGATCTAACGTTAGCCCTGAAAATACGACTGACTGAATGTTACGTATACAGTGTTCTTTATTATGGAATGGAAGCATGGACACTGAATCGAGAGGCAATGAGAAGACTTAACTCTTTTGAAATGTAGACCTATAGAAGAATTCAGAGGATTTCGTGGCTGGATCGAGTTACGAACGCCGAAGTGTTGAGAAAAATGGGGAAAGAAAAGGAAGTCGAGAAAACAGTAAAACAGAGAAAACTGCAATGTTTCGGACACATTATGCGGGGAGAAAAGTATAGCATCTTACGGCTCATAATCTAAGGCAAAATAAGTCGCAGAAGAAGCGTAGATGACGACGAATTTCATGGCTAAAAACCTAAGGGAATGGTTTGGATGCAGTTCAAAACAACTATTTAGAGCAACTGCCTCAAAAATTAAAATAGCTATTATGATTGCCAACCTCCGCAATGGAAAAGGCACTTGAAGAAGAAGTTCAGGTTGGTTCAGGTTAGATAATATATTTTGGTTATAAAATAGTGTGCGCTTGCTTTGTATGATTCAAATCGTGCTTTTAATTGCTACCTGTATTTTAATATAAGAGCTACATGAGAGTAAGAGTTTCTCAAATTGAAAATTATGTACATTAATCACTTTTTAGTCATTCGTCTTTAAATTAGATCGTCCACCATTTTGTAACCGAAATAAATTACAGTACTTTACAGCCAATTTGCAATTGTAATGTGAAAAGCAGTTTTTGTTTAATTTATGATCCCTAAATGCGACAATGATAGTAAAAACTTCCTAATACGTAAGATTTGTGAGTTATGATTTTTTCAGCATAATATTTTAACCAAATTATTTAAAAAATAATTTGCACTATACCGGAGAGCGACGTTGCCAACTTTACATTTTTCATAGGGCTTTTAATAACAGAAGTACACATTTAAATTCATGTAATTCTAAATTTCACTCTGCCCCATAGCCAAATCTACTTATATAGGGCCCCTGTATACGAGAAGTACGCCGTCGCTTCCCATACCCGAGGTACGCGACAATACAAAAATTTCTGAAGTACAGAAATGTGTTAACCCTGCGGATAGTTTTTGCTACATATGTGGTCAGTTTGCCCCTAAATCGTAGAAAAGGACAATTACCAAAGTGGTCAAAATCTTTTGGATCTGTTATTGGCGATCAAGATCGGGACTGGGCTCCTCATATATGTTGCCCAACCTGTGCAGTTAATCTAAGTAACTGGTTAAATGGCAAGCGCTCTTCTATTCCTTTTGCCGTTCCAATGATTTGGCAAGAACCAACAAATCATTTTAACGACTGTTACTTTTGCTTGACAAAAGTGTCTGATTTTTCAAAAAAGAGCAAACATAATATTGAATATTCAGATATTCCCTCAGCAATAAAACCGATTCTTCATAAAGAAAGTTTACCAGTTCCAGCGCGTTTGGTCAAATGGAAAAAGAACGATTCTTATTTTCCCGAAAGTGAAGGAAAAGCACCCCATTTAATTGAACAACCTGAATTAAATGATTTATTTCGGGACCCCGTTTGTCCAAAGAACAAGCTGAAGTATTAGGGTCTAGATTAAAACAATGGAATTTACAAGCCACTAAACCAAAGTTACAAATTTAGGATCCGTAAACAGGAGCTATTCTCGTTTTTTAATCTGCAGGATAAAATGTGTCTTTGTGTTAATCCAAATAGTGTCATAGAAAAATTGGCATTTGTTGGATTATTCTAAAGTAAGTTTAAGAGCAGTTCTGCTCCATAATGGTAACAAGAGACCCTCTATTCCTCTTGAATTGAAAACTAAAAATTTGTCAATTTTTGTTTAATTACTTATGTCAGAGTGACATTATTTTGTTGATTTGATTATTTTAAATATTATTATTAGATTTAAATAAAGACTGACTATCTGTTACCTCAGAAAAAGTTAAAACGTTGATTTACTCTAATTTAAATTAAGCAAAGATAAAGATAAAGCTAAAATAACAATTTTCTATATAAGTTGATTACTTTCTAAAAAAAATGCTAAATATGATACTTTGAGTTATTTTCTACTCATATCTATAAAACATTATCATATTCGTATTAAAGCTCTAATGTTAATACTTACCCCAAATTAAAATTTACTCCAAAAGTGGGACAAGTATTAAAAACTACATTTTTTAATAAATAAAGTTATCCATAGGAAGTACAAGGGATATGTAAGTTTCTTTTATCAAAAATCAAAGACAGTTGACGCTTCCTAATGTTTCAAGAAAAAAATCTCCAACTAGTTTTATTTTCGTTAAATTAATAAAAAATTAAAATAAGTTACTACATGCCCCTGGCTCCCCTACAAGTTTTTGGAGTATATGTGTATCACATAATCAGATGGAATATTATGTATTTTCGCTGAACTGAACTTTCTTTATTTTCATAATTAATATTGGTTGTGTTTTGCGTCGTCATCAATTCATACTGTCATGAAAACTTAAACACTTTCTTATTGCAAATGTATCTTTATGGAAAGTGGACTGATGCGACACACGAGTCATTTGCAGCTGTCCAAACGTTAACTGCTGCTCATTTCATAGGTGTGTTTGAATAAAAGTCACAGCTTTTATCTTATAAGGTTTTCCCTTCAGGATAACCATCACACTTTCATAGGTGAAATGTTTTAGCTATCAGCCACGGTGCCACGCAGATGTTTTAAACAATAAAAATTAAAAACTGGATTATCAGACTATGACATATGGAGAGACGAATGAACGAACGAACGAGCAGACATGACGAACGAATAAAGATTTCCCACAGAACCCTAAAAATTTAAGCAAGAGAAAAGACCGACAAAATGAAGAGTATATAAAATTTTTCAATATATCAATCAAACAGTTCAAATTCAAGGATCACAATTTATTTGCACGTTAATTTTAAGGATCGAAAGTAATATAGAGTAGCCCAAAGTCTCAAGTACACTTGAAATTGCTAAAAGAGAAATAACTGGAAAGTACATATTTTAAATAGAGCCTCATCAAATCAGTTGTTTATTTTAAAAAAATAACAAATGATAAATTGCACTTTTAAGTTTTATCAGTGTTAATCATTGCTCAGATAATTGGACTGTTATAATAATTATTGAATGTTTAACTTGTTTAATTACACTGTTAGATGTCCTACAAATTGTATGAATTAGTTAAATTACCTTATCAGTGTATGTTGCAATGTATAATTTTAATAAAATTGCAGTGCAAAATTTAGGTTAATTTAAAATTAATGCGAAATGTTGACCGGATATTGAAGAACTCATGATACCTCATTGAGACAAATATTATAGCTCTGTAGTATGTATAAAACTTCTAGTTGAACCATTTGTTCTATGTATAGGCATTGTAATGAGCAAATTAAATCAGCGTTTGTAAATTGAATCGAATGTTCAAACGGGATAAGTGGAATGTGAAATAAATTTCAGTTGTTCAAAATGTTCAAATATTTGATAATTAATAAATATTTCATTTCACATGCGCATGTCTGAGCCAAAACTCAAAGTACTTAAAGATCATTGTCCAGTAGGTCCTAAATTTGGCCATTTGACAATATCGTTTATGAGCGAGGATTGAAAATTAGTTAAATTACGAAGGTTTTGTGTAAATTATAGCTAATTACAAATATTTGTTCAAAACTGTAATAAAATTTGTTATTTTCGAGATATTTATTAGAAAAAGGGAAAAATTTACATTAATAGGTTATATGACAGCTGTCAAACTGATACATCATTAATTCACTTTTTAGATTTCTGCTCAGGGGCGGATCCAGCCTCTCTCTCTTTGGGAGGTGATATCACAAAAGTACAGTATTGCAAGCAAAAGCAAGTTGTTGATGGGGTGGAGACGCCAGGTACATTCCCATTTGTAGTGTGAAAGGCAGGGTCGGGTCTATTTTTCTGAATTTGAAGCTCTTGGAAGGGGGGCGATCGCAAGAAAAACAAGTTGTCGACGGGCAGGGGGAGATGCCAGCAACGTACCCATTCCTAGTATAAGAGGAAGAATAGGTTTATTTTCCTAATCTCGAAACTCTTGCGGAGGGACAATAGCAAGAAAAAATAAGTTGTCGACGGGTAAAAAAATGCCAACAGCATCCACATTTCTAGTATAAGAGCCAGAATCAGGTCTATTTTCCTGAACTGGAAACTCTTGGGGGAGGGGCGATCGCAAGAAAAAAACAAGATGTCGACGGGAAAGGAGATGCCAGCTGCATACACATTCCTAGTATTAAAGAAATCGAGTCTATTTTCCTGAACTCATAGCTCCTAGGGGGGAGGGCGATTACCCCCACCGCCCCCCTTGGATCCGCGCCTGCTTTCGCTAGCCAGCTAGGACCATTATAGTTTTGTCGTGTTAGTCCGATCATCAATCTGTATGCCACAGCCTTATAATATCGTCAGGTTTTTATCTTTTGTAATTAAACGTTTCAGATACATGCTTTAAGTTAACAATTACATAACATCAAGTAAGGTAGATGATAATATTTTTATTGATGTTATAGCATGTTTATATCCCTGGCCATTAATTATACGATATTTTATTTAGTCACAAGTATTTATTTTCGTTTTAAAAGTAATGCTACTAGTAGGTCGACTTTCATCAAATCTGTTCCGACGCGAAAGTGTGAACGTTCCTTTATTGTGGATACATCCCTGTTGGTACTTTAAATAGGCTGTCAGGGTACGTCCAGTCGACAAGAAAAATCTGAGTGTAAGCGTATTATGTTTTTTAAGTCTAAAAATGAATTGTCCACATCGGCCATTGTGTTCCTGAGTCGCGAAGTATGTGTGTGTTTTTTGTCTTAACCTAACTTTTATAAGAATAGGTAATATTTGTTTTATCTTAAATTTAAAATGAAGTAAAAGAGAAAATTAACTGCAGCGGCGTTATTATCTAGAAAAAGAAAACTAATGAAAAACTTGCAAAATGTAAGAAGATTATTGATATATTTTTTATTAAAAAAAAAACAGAAGTCATCATTATTGGGTCTCAGTCTTTGTAATTTATTATAAAGTCTTTTCTTTTAACTTTCCTGACAAAATATATTTTTTAAAAATATATTTTAAATAGCTTAGTTTAGCCATTTTAATGATATACCTTTCTCGAAACTTTCAAGATAGAATTTCAACGTAATAGTGTAACCCTAACAACCATTTTAATGATTACAATTGTTTGTAGTTTTTAGAAGAATGTGTTAAATATGATACTAATTTGATTTTTATTATTAAATTTCTATCTATGGTAATTGTTATTTTTTAATGGTTTACAATAGGAATATATAAGGTTTGCTAAAGGCATGTCTGTGGATTAGCGTCTTGATATCAGGAGACTACCGCTGAATAGAAATTTTATGCTATATTATATCTCATAAAGATACATTACCCAAAACTGGCAAGTTTTAAAAAAAATTAAACAACAAATTTCTGAAAAAAAAATCATAGCTTATGTTCATTCAAAATAATGAAATTAAACCATTTTCACCATATTTAAAGTAGTCCGTTGAAAGTTAAACATCGCCTTGCATAGTAACCTTCGAAATGGCATATTTAGGCGAGAAATCATCTGTCTTTGTCTTTTTTTTTCAATTTAACAAATCATGATGCTTGAAATTTGACATATGTCTTATTATGTTACCCTTACGCTCCGCAGTTTTCCAGCCGTCTGGACTTACCCTCACTTGATTGATAAGCTAAGTTTCAAAGAATACAACTGAAGTGTTCTATATTTATGCTTTGGAAACTACAAGGAAACCCCATTTAAAATTTCTCATTTTGGAGAAATCCACGGCTTTTCGGAGGTAAGTTGTTATTTAAAAGATTTCGCGTTTCTTCATATAGGTTTGTGATTCCTTTTAGGGTTGATAACCTGTGGTACTTTATCTTGTTTTCTTATATTTGGTTTTTGATTTTTATTTTTTCCTGTGTTCAGTTAGATTTAGGTAAATAAAAATCATCACCCTTTAACTCTTCTTAAATATTAGAGCGACCGAAAAGTAAGGTCGTTTTTTAACATTAAATTTAAACAGATAAATTGTTAACAAGTTTTTATTTTTAATCTGTAATTTTGTCAACAATATTTTGCCATCTTGTGTGCAAATTTGTAATGCCGGATCGATAAAAATCAATTGGTTTTTGAGAAAAATATCTAGAGATGGCATTTTGGACATCATCCAAATTTTCAGATTTTTTGCGCTCAGATAATGTTGTAATGATCAGAATAAATGGAAATTCAATAGCGTAATATCAGGTCAGTATGGTGGATGAAACAATACCTCCCACACGAATTCATTAATTTAACGTCTTTTTTTGTTGATAGTCGCTGGCCACGTTTCAATGAAGATTGATTTATTCAATCCAATTGGTCATTTTAGTAAACGACCTCGAGAATACTACACCAAGCACCCTAAGATGCATTTTTAGGGTGTAAACCTAGCTTACCTGTACCTGGTGGTGATTCATTTGAAAGTAGCCACTGCGTTTTGTCTTCTGAATTATCACAGAATACCCATTTTTCATCTACAATGATTAAGTGATCAAAAGACGCTTCTGTATTGTGCCGCTGAAGCAATAAGTTGCATGTGATGGACCGGTTAGCCTTGTTGTCTTCAGACATATTATGCAGGACACAAACACCTGCTTTGCTCACTTACCAATCTGCTGAAAATGTTCTTGAATGGTCGACCAAGGTTGGTTAAGACTCTTTGACAGTTCCTCGATCGTTTGACGTGCCATTGCCTAAAGTTGTCAGTCTTCCTGACCGATACGAGTCAGAAAGATCAAAATTATCGGATTCGAACTTAGAAAAACACCTTTGGCATTTTCGAACGTTTAAACCACTTAAATAAACGTCGCAAATGTTTTTGATAGCAGTTGTTGCATTACCACCCTTGTGAAACTCAAAAAGTATTCAACGCCGGATATGTACCTCATCTGGTATTTAACTGGCCATTTCACCATAACTTGCAAAATAAAAATTGAAGATTTAATTATTGACAAGTATACTAGTTAATCTAATATTAAAACGTGCAACTATTTCAACTTGATATTTGATCAATGATTGGGAAGCTTTAATATAAATTAAATTTTACATTTTACAGTATCACATTAAATTTATTAAACATAACCACAAAATTTAAGAATCAATATAGTTTTAGTTACGTAGGAGTAATCTTTGTGTTTTATTAAAGCTTCCAACATATGACTGTTCGGTAAGTTGTTGTCAGATTTTAACCTTATAAAACAGAGTGGCGCCTTCTATTTAAAAGAAAAAGACAACTGGAATTATTTTTACTATACTCACGAAATTTAAAACAAATTAAGGTATTCCATGTCTAACCTTTATTTACCCTTGTGGCGCGTTTTCGTAGGTGGGGAACAGGTCGTACTTTACGGATTTACTTCGTTTACGGCAGCGAAACATCGGTCAGTGGATATTTCTCGTGCAGACAGTCATCAGTCAAATGCTCAGCGCAGGGGTATCGGTTTGACGGTATCTACTTATATTCAGGATATCCCTGGTCTCTGAACTGATTAACGGTTTGACTGCCTGAAGGTCAAAACATCCACTCGGTGGTCGGTTCTTGGGGGCCACCCTCGGGATTCATGTGGTCAAGGGCCCACTTATGCACCGAGTAGCTTGTTACAGTGGAGAAATGGCAAGCCAGAAGTCAATTGCGCGTATTAGTACTGGCTGCCGGCTGCCAATTGTTATATATAATGTTAAAAATGGGACTAGGCAACAAAACAAACGGTTATAAAACATCCTGTCTCCTGTATTCCATTCTTTTATAAAAAAGACATGGCCTAAAACTAACTTACAATCTAAGATGTACAACAAACTAACAATTACACGGTCTGGAGGGCAAGAGTATGTTTTAAGAATTGTTAACGGTAGCTCGTACTGTTCGGTTGCGCTGAAGACGGTAACCCGGCGGTATTATTCACGACGCTATTCACGTACCTCGTACTATACGGTTGTGACGCTATTCACGACGGCTCGTACGCAAATTATCGCGCCTCGTATCTAAAATCCGCGTTCACGGCGCTTCGTATTAAAATTCGACCGACGGCGGTATACGCGGTAACAATAACCCGGCAACGATCGGCGACAGGCGGCATCTCTACACGGCGGCGACCTCTACACGCGGCGGCGCAGATAAGCGTCAGGGCGGCAGTGACGGTAGGATGACACAACATTGCCCGTTCTTACAAAAGTCCTCGGCAATGCTGGCCATTAGCGGGGTAGGACGTAAGGAAGGAAATGTATGGTGAAACACTTTATACACACAAGCCTAGCCTCACCTACATTGCTAGGCCAAGAAGGCGCGGTCCGGCAAGCGACCCAGTCCAGTCCGTTTGGACTGTTGACCCGGGTGGAGAACGTGCAGTTCTCAGCGAAATAATCGTCTGCTCGAGCTTAAGTAGTCGACCCGAGCTCCCACTATGTCGACGTGTGACGGCGTGCGGTGATCACGCATACAATACTGCTGTATGCGGCGCGCGATTACTATGGTCGGACGCTCTAAAAATCTCGGAAAATTATATTTTCCGGCATAACGCGGTAAATCTAATTATATACCGGTAATATTGAAACTTTAAGCATTCTTTTCCCGCAAGAATCAGATTTTTCGGATGTAAAATAAATAAATTAAATCCCGGCGAACATAATCATGTCCAAAAATTCAGTAACTTCGTTACACTCTATGAAAATGTGTGAATTTTCCCTGCTCAATTACATAAATGGACGTACTAACTAGATAACAAACTAAACTAGAAAAATTTTTATTTTGTATATAATATTGCACAATTACCAGGTATCGATAAGCAAATACTAAACATGTTTAGCTTACACTACAGGCTGTAAAATGTTCCCCAAATTATGTACATTAATTAAATCAAATTTGCCAATGTTCACAACAGCGCGTAATTTTGATAAAATTGCATTTTCCGTACTGCACAAAATTAATTTATGCCGAAATACACAAAATATTTATCATAGGTAAAGGAACGAATAATCACTTATTTGAACAAATAATATTTTATTGTCATGTATGTGTAGACCAGTCAAATTTGAGATTTAAAACTGAACCGAATGTTCGATATTAGTTATTATTAACAAATTAAGAAAACGTTAGAATAAACAAATTAGATAATAAATGATGCAAGCAATTTTAACTTAAATTGTAAGTAAAATCTTGAAAAATTTAACAAAATATTGTTATTGGAATTTCTTTTATATGTTCAAAAACGACTGAATTGTGAAGGCTAAAGTGCTAGCCCTCAAATAGAATTGTGTAACTGAGATTCAGTAAGGTAAGTCCGAAATAAATTTGTGTGAGACGCTTTACTAAATCCGCGATGTGAACTTATTAAAAAAAAAAACTTGCTTTCTTCGATTTAATACACGAGAATTAATTAAAATATGTTTTAAAAATATCGTGTTACTCATAGTATCAAATAAATTGTTGGCTACAGTACATAATTGACCATTCTGAAAATCTACCTAAAGTTACCGAAAACTACTGAATTTCTACAATACATCTACCGAATTTATTACATCTGAAGATGGCGACACTATGCCACTTTACATCTGCTATCGGAACACAAACTTAGTAAATATAAATATTGGACCAAAAGTTAGCTCTCAACCAACTGAAAAAATCTTATACTATAACGACATACGTACTCTGTTCTAACACAGTTAGAGACAAAGTACTATCTCAGATTGCCAGAATATTAGAAAAGGGTGGAAGCCTTTCCTATGATAGTGCACCGCCATCTGTAGACCGGTTTCGAACTTGTTAGTTCTCGTCAGTACAGAATGGGCCAGCGCACTTGAGCATCAGAATAGTAAATCCTTTAAGCAACTTATATTAGACAAAATATGAAATCTAATACAAGCGGCGCCATCTCCCAACATTCCACGCAATCTAAATATGTAATCTCATAGAGATCTGTATATATAAACCAAAAGTGGATAATATACTTGCAGTTGGGTGAATAAAATACAATTATATAAGAGAAACTTAGCTCTCAACCAACTGAAAAAAACCTTATACTACAAGGACAAACGTACTCTGTTCTAACACAGTTAGAGACAAAGCACTATCTCAGATTGCAAGAATACCAGGAAAGAGTGGAAGCCTTTCCTATGGTAGTGCACCGCCATCTATAGACCGGTTTCGAACTTGTTAGTTCTCGTCAGTACAGAATAATCCAGCGCACTTCAGCATCGGAAAAGTAAATCCGTTAAGCAACTTATATTAGACAAAATATGAAATCTAATACACGCGGTGCTATCTCCCAGCGGCGGTGCACTACCATAGGAAAGGCTTCCGCCCTTTTCTGGCATTCTTGCAATCTGAGATAGTGCTTTGTCTCTAACTGTGTTAGAACAGAGTACGTTTGTCCTTATATTATAAAGTTTTTTCAGTTGGTTAAGAGCTAAGTTTCTCTTATATAATTGTATAAATATTGGAGTCTATCAGTGAACTGCAGAGCGATATAATCGGCTGAGAGCATGATATTGCTCAAATTCAGAAAAATGCGCTTACTACTTCAGTAATGCTACGGGTATTTAAATAAATTAAGAGCTAGTGCAATCTACACAAAAAAATATTGAGTACATTCACAATTTTCACCTATTGGTCATCCTTACTGCAAATGAAATGCTTAAAATCAACGACATTTTATTAATGAACCCTGACAACCATTCATGAATAGAATTCTGCCTTACGGCAACAAGTTCGTGAATAAGATAGATTTAGGGGTAGTAATTCATAGGATATTGCAATTCGCTAAATAATTACTCATCGCTCACATAAAATACCGAATGTATAAATACCAGTATTTACTTTTGAAATGTAAGATTTGAATATAAAAGGTCATATTTTCCACACAATATGCAATATTTAGGCATACTGTTTATATCTAATTCAGTTAGTTACAAAAAACATTTGAAGTATCACGAAAACAGCGAAAAATTCTCGTGAATACGGAATCTTCTAGCTGAAAAATTTTCTGTCACTACTCGTCCATACTCGGTACAAAATTTGACATCAAAAAATATCATTAACTGTTCACAAACTATAATCGTAAAATGCTAATAGGAGCGTTTTGCAATATTGTCGAACTTAACACATTATCGTATTGTTTGGTATTATTAAAATTTTTAAAACTAATAATCGAAACATTTTAACGACCCTCTTCTCAGACTAACTACAAATACGCAATAAAACTAAATAATTCATTTAAAAAAAAAATAGTTGAAATTTGATAAATTGCTTAAAACTCGCCATACGCAATTTGGCAACATAGATTGGACTGTGACTCATTTTTGTGCATTACCGAAATGTAAACAAATTTTGTCTATCGATAAAATGTCACTGATTTCCATCAATCAAATAAATACAAAACCGCCACTAATAAATGAACTTTCTTAGTTACACGCCTTCTGTTTGCTAACTATATAACAGCAGAAGTAAAATCAACACGTGACGGCCAATTAAGTCCAGCGTCGGCCCTACCATGCTCTCATTATACCGCCATTCGCAATTTTTCTAGGATTGTTTTAAAGTAATTTTATAATAATCCAAAATCATGAGATAATATTGTGAGATTGACAACGATTGACAATAATCCGTGAGTTGAAAATTTTACAATTTGCCGATTTTAACAATTATAGTGTGACATGTATATTAATTGAAATCACATTTTCCAGTGTTTGGCACAGCGTGCAATTTTGATAAAATCATACTTTCCATACTACGCCAAATTTTATGCCAAATTATGCGAAATATATATCATAGATGAAAGAACAAATGGTCACTTGTTTAGGGGAATAATATAGTATTGTAATATTTAGAATTTTTACTAATTCTAATTGAATTAATCGTCCTCTTCACAGCCATTATGCATAATAAATTTACTAACAATTTGGATATGTAATCTATTTTCCCACGAGGATAAGTAGCCAAAACAATGTATAATAAATTTTAATTGAATATATTATTTAAATGAATAATGGCCGACGAATGTTTCAATAATTTAGTCCATAATAAATAACAGTTTAAAATATTTTATACACTATTAATAAAAGTCACTTCAAATTATAATCTTTGGAATAAACTTACTGAATGATGTATAACAGACATTGCTCTGAAACATTTTCATTTTTGAAGATTAATGAAATTTAATTAAAACACAAATATTATTTTTAGACATATGGCAAAAATTAATCTTTACATCTGTTTAATTACCAAAATCATTGAAAACTATAATACGGTTGGCAAGTTCACTCTCAATACGAAGCGACAAAAATTATAACAATTTTTGTGAGTGAGAATAAAAATCGTCCAGTGCTTATTGCAGCTCTTCAATTTTAAGGAGGCTAAGACTGTATTTTTGTTTGCCTAAAAGGCGCCGCTCAGTTTTGTAAAATTAAAAGCTGAGAAAAACTTACCGAATAGTCACTGGTTTCTGACCGTATATATATATATATATATATATATATATATATATATATATATATATATATATATTGCGACGATAATAGCAATCGTGCTATACCTACACTACTTGCGATTACCCACTAAATGCTCATAAATAAATTTAGAAAACTTTGTTGTTATTTAAAATTTTTCAATGTTTACTTCTGTATTTATATTTTCAAGTTTCAGTATAATATCAAAATTTAATTAAAATATTGGTATTTATTGCTTATATATGGTTAAATTTTGTGGTTATTGAGTGCCAGGTAAAAAATAATTATAATAAAATTATAATTATTTTTTTACCAACCTGAAATATCTTTACGAATTTGAAATATTTTCAAATTTTCTAATTTATCATCAAATTAACCTTCCAATTTATAACCATATATATTTCTTTTATATATATATATATATATATATATATATATATATATATATATATATATATATATATATATATATATATATATATATATATATATATATATCTGTGTGTGTGTGTTTCTACCTGTAAATTGACTCCTTCTTAGTTGAATTCAGAAGTTATTAAAATATCAGTAAGACAATCAAAACACAGAGAATAAAACACAAAATATAAAATTTTGATTTAACAATAAATATGTCGACGGCGATGTTTAATTTCTTAATTATGAATATAATGTTATATTACAAGAAAAGAGTCGTTTATTTCTTAGAGAAATAGTTACTAGTTTAAACAAATTATCGTGTGCTGTGTTGTGATACAAGATGTTAATATTGTTTCAAACCTAATATTTATTATGATAATTATAATTATATTCTCAGGTTAGTACACAAAATTATAATTTAATAATTTTATTATTTTTTTTAATTAGGTTAATTTTTGATACTAGTCTTCAATATCTAAGAAAAACTAAAGCTTCCTACTGCCTTATCTTGTATATAGAAATACCTTGTCATGTTTTTTTTTGTTTCATCCCAATATATTACCAAACACAATTCCAGCTACTTTGTTTATTTTCTTTTTCAAAAATCCACTATATCTTCAAAAAAAAATTAGTTCTCGTTTCCTGTGAAGTAAGGAATTAACAAAAATATTTTCCAAAATCTCGTTCGGCCAAGTCCTTCTTAATTCAATTTGAATTATTTTCTTCTATATTCTTCTTATCAAAATAATATCTCATTTGTTGTTGTTTGAGAGTTGCAAAATTATTTAACAAAAACTTTTACTTATTGCTTTAAAAAATTATTAATTTCTTTATACTTAGAAACAAAAGTAACACATAACCTCCTTAAGACAAAATATTTAAACTTTTGTTTACTTGTGACGTAGGAAAAAGTTAAAAAAATTGAAAAATTGAGGTTGTGTCAAGTTTCGAGAGCTCAACAAATGCAGTGCCTCCGGTAACATGATTAATTCAACTCCGTTGAAAATTCCTACGCCTTGGCTTTTTATAGTCGGCCAAAACATAAGAAATTTTCGTTTTCTGATTGATCTGATTTTTGATACCAGGCAACTTGATAAATTATTATATCTTGGAGAATTGAATTTTATGATGGTTTTTATATTTTACCAATTTTTGACTGAAATGTTTTTTTAATATTTTGACGGAAATTTAACTTTTGAGCTTACTTGAATTTGCAATAATTAAACTTTAGAGTTTTCTCGACATTTTGATATATATATATATATATATATATATATATATATATATATACAGGGTGTCCAAGATAAGGATCCTAAGCATGGGGATCTCAGTACCTGTTGGAGTTACAGCTTAGGTTAAATTAGAAAAAAGTTGCGTACTTTAAAGCGTATTTACATGCCGTTGAGAAACTTTAAAAATTTTCATGGCCAGTTGAGATATTGGGGAAAAACGAAAATTTGACGAAATAGATTTTATTTTTTTGTGACTTTATTTTAAAAGATATTAAAAAACTAATAAAACTTTTTCATTGGCACTTTTTAGATAATACGTGATGGCGTTTTTAAATTTTATATCCGACGTTTTGTTTTCGAGAAACCATCATCAACTTTATTTTTTTATATGGCCCAAAAAAAAAGTATACCCTGTATCTGATTCCATTTTTTATTACAAATTCAACGATGTATCACATGTCATATTTTTTTTGTTAAACAAAAAAAAAATGCGATTTTTCTATTTTTTTAAACATATTTTTAAGTAGGCTTTGCAAACAAATAATGCTTTGACACTTTGACGTAAATACTTGTTATTCTGTCACATATGACTTAATTTAATGTTTATGGTAAGATAAAATAATAATTGTTAAGTTGATTTAGAGTTATTAAGTTGTTTGTAGAGTTCTTGTCGTTGTTGTTACTGTTGTTATTGTTTATTGTTGAATAATTATTATTGTGTTATTATCGTCGAATATGCCGGGTGGCCATTATAGTCATGAAGAAAAGTTTGACATGCTGACATGCTACATTTTGTGCCAGAAGAATACTATAAATACTGCAGCAATGTATCTAAATAAATTTCCAGATAGAAAGCAACCATGTAAGTCCATTTTCTTACAGTTGGCGCGAAATTTAAAACAATATGGATCATTTAAAAAGCCAGTTTCATCCCGAAAAAAGGATTCTTCCGAAGAAACCCAAAATAACGTATTACAAGCAGTTGTTGAGAACCCTGATATCTCTTGCAGGCAAATTGAAAAAAATATAGGAGTAGCCAAATCCACTGCTCAATTTATTTTGCGTAAAAATAGATATCACCCCTATAAATTTAGGATTTGCCAAGCACTTAAACCAAGGGATCTTGAACGACGCCGGCATTTCTGTGAGTGGTATACACGCGCATGTGAAGATGATATCAATTTCCCTGCAAAAATAATATGGTCTGACGAAAGTCTAGTCACTAATAATGGTGTCTTTAACCGCCGGAATACTCATTACTGGGCGCAACAGAATCCGCGTGTTCAAAAAATTTCAAGACATCAGGAGCGTTTTGGGTTTAATATGTGGTGTGGAATTTTCGGTACCAAAATACTAGGTCCATTTATCTACCATAGTTCGTTAACTGGAGAACGATACCTTCAATTATTACAAAATAATTTAGAAGACTGCTTGGAGGATTTACCTCTGGCACAGGTTAATACCTGTTGGTTTCAACAAGACGGTGCTCCTGCACATAATTCTAGGCAGGTTCGCGAGTATCTTACGCAGCGATTTCCTGGAAAGTGGATTGGAACCTCCAGTGAAGTGCCTTGGCCAGCGCGATCTCCGGACTTAACCCCTATGGACTTCTTTCTTTGGGGGTTTCTTAAAAGCCAAATATACCATCATTCTTTTGAGTCTGAGCAGCAGTTACGAGAATGTGTAACTAATGCATTCAGCAGTATTACACCTGACATGTTGCGTGATGTTTTAAATTCTACCATAAGAAGATCATATTTATGTCTGGAAAATAACGGAAATCTGTTTGAACACCTGCTTTAAATTGAATAAAAAAAATTGTTAATTTATTTGTTGTTTTAGTTATTTTTAAATAATTTATCATTCTTTGTATATCATTAAAATAATGATTATCTTATGGTTAAATTTATGGTAGATTAAATTTTCTTGTTTCTAAGTAGTACTATGCTCCATTCAGCTTCATTGCTCTGTAAATAGATATTAACTAATATGTGAGATCAATAACTCATAACAGGTATTTACGTCAAAGTGTCAAAGCATTATTTGTTTGCAAAGCCTACTTAAAAATATGTTTAAAAAAATAGAAAAATCGCATTTATTCTTTTATCTAACAAAAAAAATGTGACATGTGATACATCGTTGAATTTGTAATAAAAAAGGGAATCAGATACAGGGTATACTTTTTTTTTGGCCCTTATAAAAAAATAAAGTTGATGATGGTTTCTCGAAAACGAAAGGTCGGATATAAAATTTAAAAACTCCATCACGTAGTACCTAAAAACTGCTAATGAAAAAGTTTTATTAGTTTTTTAATATCTTTTAAAATAAAGTCACAAAAAAATAAAATCTATTTCATCAAATTTTCGTTTTTCCCCAATATCTCAGCGGGCCATGAAAATTTTTAAAGTTTCTCAACGGCATGTAAATACGCTTCAAAGTACGCAACTTTTTTCTAATTTAACCTAAGCTGTAACTCCAACAGGTACTGAGATCCCCATGCTTAGGATCCTTATCTTGGACACCCTATATATATATATATATATATATATATATATATATATATATATATATATATATATATATATATATATATATATATATATTTATATTCACGGTAATTTTCTTTGAAGTTTACACTAGTTTTTCCACTTCACGCACTTTTGTGATTGTTTTAAAGGGACAATCGAAGATTATTACACTTCATTATTAGCTTTTTTAAAGCATCGACACTATTTTTATTCATTTTAACCTATATATTTGTTTGTACTCAACTGATACCATGTGTTTTATATACTCTATTTAATAACTTTAGTTTTTATGAGAAAAAATATGTCATTTTTTTTAATATACCAATTCTAAATTCTTTTCTTTTCCAAAAATTTTGGATTTTATTATCTTTTTTAAGACTTTTAAATATTTATGGACATTAATATTTTAACAATACATCTTATGCTATACCTAAACCTAATTCTACCCTATGCTAAACTAAATCTACTGGTATATTAACCATTAAAATGCATCTTTTATACTTTCTGTGTCTAATTTCTTCTCTTTTTGTCTCAACGAAAAGTGAGTCTGAGCACTTATTTGCACTATATATATATATATATATATATATATATATATATATATATATATATATATATATATATAAAATTATCGGTTGTGGACATAAGATTGTTATTAAACATTACTTTCATGTTAAAAAGTGCGGATAACTCCAAAAAAATGGAGAAAAATGTAGACAGCGCTGTTTCGTCCTAGAATGGTACTTATCAAGTCAGAGTCGGCCTGGGATGGAAGGGTCCGGGTGGCTCTCCACAAGTCTGGGATAAGAGTAGTTGGGATACCATCGGATAATAATGAAATATGCATGTTTTTAACAGCATCAAATTCCCCAATTCAGTTAATCGCTCGAAAAATATTCGCTTTCAAAAACCTAAAAAAGTGCCATTATTATTTTTCGAGCTCAAGGAGCTCAGAGAGGAACAAAAGAGTCATATCCTTGAGCTCAAGAAGCTGTATAATTACGAGCAGAAGTATTTTTGAACGCTTTGAGCTCGAAAATAGCGGAAAGTTTTAGAGATGGCCTCAGGAAAAATTTTTCCGTTTCATTTCGCTCTAAATAAGGATGAACCATTTTACATGTACATTTTTCTAATACTAAATTCAACATATTGTACAAACCCTTACAGAAAAATTACAAATAATCGCACAAAAACATGAAAACATTGTGGCTGACAATGACCTCCCTTAACATAGGTACAAAAAATATTATTAAAAAATAACTCTCCCAATGAGCGCTAATCTTAGAAATGAATATTGTCCGAGAAAAATTTTATTCTTTTACTATTTCTATTCTGTTGCATTTTTTTTAACTCAATGACACAACGCAATTTTTGGAGGCCAATATATCAAGATCTTTGTATTTTTATTTATATGGTTGCAATATCCATCCATCCATTTTTTTCCAATATATTGATCTAAAAATTCTGTTAAAATACAATTTCGTATGAATACGCAAAATAATAGATTTGGGTCAGTGAGTTATTATTTGCTACGGGCAAATCAAAACGTAAAACATTACGCTGTTCATCGAAAATTTGCAAATTTACCGGTGTAGAATTTTCAATTTTCAGACTATTTTTTCATTATACGGAATTTTTCCAAATTAGAAGAATTGCGAATCAAAAACATATATTAAATTTTAAACTTTTTCAATTTTTTCTAAAGCATTATATTTTATTTGCGTTAACAAGAAACATTTTAAAACCCGCAACAAGTATTTGACTGTAACCCGATGGAAACGAAAGGTTCCTTACAGAAATAATGATAAAGTGATGGAAATTTTAACCAATAAGCTGGAATAATTTGTGTCAAGGTTTGTTGCCAATATCAGAAATTTTGGATTTTATTTATTGGGAAGGAAGTATGCAAAAATTTAAATAGTTAAATAACAACACTTTTTTTGTGTAGTTAAAAGCCAAAAAAAAGACATCTTACAGTTAAGAATGAATAAAGGAACCTATTATTAACTTTTAGCAATAGAATTGTATTTTAAGACGAAATAAAACAGAGTTTTAAAATTTTTGACGATCCATGACCAAGAGATTTTTATATTGCAGTCATGATTTGCATAATTAATTTCAAATTAAACAAGCAAGAAGAACATATCAACTTTATGGTCTCTTAAATCGAATTTAAAATTTGAGAAAAAAAAAACTGAAACAATATTTAAACAAAATTACAAAAATAATTTTGAATAACCGTTTTGATCCAGTCAATACTGCATAGCTCATAATATTAAAAGTCATAAAAAGTGATATTTCATTAAGGTTTGTTTCAGATGTCGGTTGAAAATTAGGATTCTATCAACAGTAAAATTACATGAAAAAATAATATATATATAAACTAATATACTGCATGCAGCCAACGATTTACTAATAATATAGTTTTCTAAAATGTTTACTGCCATCTCGGGCAATATATTTACTGCAGCTTATTCTGTGTCTTTGACAATATAACTTGAGTAATAATTCAGTATCTTATGAACATTTTAGCTACAAATAAAAGTCCAAAAAACAATTTCCTCAGATATCTTTTTAATTTTTATAATTTACAGGACTTTCTGAAAGATTGATTTATATTAATTATAGGTAAATTATAAGAACTATAGAGAACCTTTTAATATACTATAAATACATATTTTTCGATAAAGCTAAATAACTTGAAAAATACAAAAATATTTCGTTATTGTAATAGCATAGGTATTAAGTATTAACAATTTTTCATAAACATAAAAACTTTGTTTCATAGAAAGATCCGTAATGATAAAAATTACTTGAATAAGTAAAAAAGAAATACAAAAGGGTCATTAAGAAAGCTGGATAATTGTATAACAATTAGTTTTTCTTCCAATCGAACAATAAATCAAGGGCGGCATGGAGAATTATTAATAATAATAATATCACTGAAAACGGGAAGAGTACAATGTCGAGTCTACAGACTGAGCGAGGTTCTATTTGAAACGATAAAATGAAAATTTTAAATTGTTTTAATCAATATTTTGTTGATCTCCCGAGAAAATATCTAGTGAATTATAGAATACTGCTTGCATTTGTTGGTATAGATTGCTCACCAACACAATGATACTGAGGCCTGTTAATGAATATGAAATCATGAAAATTGTATTGATAGAAATTGGTCGCTTATTAGCTGGATTCTCCGGATATTTTAAAACTAGCTATGATAATTCTTTTTTCAAGAAGGAGGATAGCTATTTTTTCCTTGTTTTCAAAATTACTGGAACTTATTTTCTTGCAAGTATGTTTGAAAGATTCAACGTTCTCAAGCATTGTCAAAATGGGTTTTCCAGTGGCCGGAAAATTTTTAAAAAACGCATTTTAAATAATAAAAATAAATACATCGGCATTTATATGGATCTTAGCAATTTTTTCGACCTTGGTGACCATGTTCTTCTCAAAAAGCTCTTTGGATGCTCTTTGAGGGTCAAAATTCACGAGTGATTGCAGTCGTATTTGCATAATTGTTATCAAATTGTTGAAATCGATAATACTTAATCAGCTAAATTAAAAATCTCGCTTGGAGTACTTCAGCGATTTGTCCTCGGTCCTCTTTTATTTTTAATATTTATTAACGACTTACCTGATGTTTGTAATGATAAGAATGAAACTTTGTCTGCTGATGATAAGCTACCTAGTGATAAATAACATCATAAAGCAAGCTACTCAGATGACTCAAGAAACGCTTACAGATTTCAGGACTGGTTTAATGAAAACAAGTTATATCATACCTCCAAAAATTGTTTCCGCTCCTGTTTAATCTGTATTCAGAGTCTGTATTTAGAGAAGCATTAGACAATGTCCAAGGTGGAATCAAGATCAACGGAACTATAAGGTACGCTGATGATACCATCCTAACAGCAAACAACGTACAACAGCTACAAAATATAAAAAATTACGTGCTTCGTCATAGCGAAATGTTCGGCTTACATCTAAATGTCTCCAAAACCACAACACTAGTCTTCTCAAAGTGGTCAATAAACTTACATTTACATGTCAAGGGACAAAAAATAGAATAGGTAACATCAACAAAATATCTGGAAGCTAATATCAATAGCCAGTGTAACCCGAAAAATGCAATATTGTCAAGGATTGAACAAGCGAGAAAAACACTCATGAGTATGAAAACATTTTTTACAAGATCAAACTTTAGTCTAAAGCTCAAAACCCAAATGATCAGATGTTACGTTTTCTCTCTCTTACTATATGTGTAGTAAAGTTGGACAATGGACCCACAAACAGAAAAAATAGTAGAGGCCTTGGAGATGTACATATATAGACGGATACTGAGTGTTTCATGGGTGCAAAGGATTACTAATGACGAAGTTCTCCAGCGCATGGGTAAACAAAAAGAGCTGCTGAACACCATTGCTACACTGGTATTTACTTAAAGGCGCGAAGAAAAAAAAAAGCTGTCTTGAGCGATCAGAGCAGAGTTGGAAGCTAGAGGCGGCACCAGTTGGTAAAGTGCCGAGCTAGCCCCTATGCCGTAGAGTAGGGGGTGGGTATTTATTTAATAGACGCCACCGAGTTTTGGCCGGGTAAACTTGGAAACCCCCCCCCACGTTGTTGCTTGGGCCTAGCGTCCAACCCAGCTCTATATCTCGCTGCACCAAAATAACAAAGTAGAAAAAGAGGTAACGCACTGCAAAACTGACAAGAAGTTGCGGGATAAATGAAACTCGAAGATGTTAAAAAGAACGAAATGTCTTTATTAATACTCTAAATTTTGATGATAAGAGAAATTCTAAATTGTTGATGATCTGCTGGACTTCTTCTAGCTCTGATGGTGGACTTTAGCCAGAGGGTGGATCTGGACTGTTCTTATGTCCAGAAGGTAGACCCCGTTTTTCTGGGGTCAGACTGATTCCTGCTAATAATGCCAAGGGGCCGACAAAATCCCTGTTACCAGGGCGTACCTCGATAACTAGCCAAAAAAATACTGAATCCACAAATCACCGGAACGCTATCGAGGTACACAAGATGAAATTTTCCATCAAAACCCGCAGGATAGCGGCAATAAATCGGGATGGAAATTTCTCGACTCAGCAATGCAAAACTTCACAGGGAAAAATAGGATTGACAATTAAATTCTCGCCATTTTATAGGAAGCCCGAAACCTGCGCTGTATGAGCTTCTTCTTTCCTTAACATAGGGCGCGAGCCAAAAGGGACCTTAAACAAGTAACAATTCGACAAAAGAAATGACAGCGCAAAATAGTTGGCTTAAACAGCATTGCTAACTAATAAGTCGTTGACATTTCCTACTCAAAATGAAATTTCTATTTCATTGTGGATCCCTAAAACAGGAAATAAGAATTTTCCCTCAGCCATTAGCAACACGGTGTTAGTTACTCGCCCAAAGTTCCTCCCAAAATGCAAAGACCTAAAAGGATGCAAATTTGCCTAAACGTCAACTGAAAAGGTCACATAACCCCAACAAAAGGTAAACAAATCCTTGAAAATACTTCAAATAAAAATTCGGAAAACTGTAACTAAAATAGATAAATGTAACAATTTAATCTGAAATAATCAGCAGAAAAAAATGATTTCTTATAAAAAGGTAAATAACAACATTATATTTAAATATAAACAACCTAAAACAGTGACGTATAGTTGCCTACCTAAAAATACAAGTTATGAAAGGATTTTAATTAGGGTTATATTTCTTATAGGCAAATTACTGAAAGATAAAGAAAATAATTAAGTTGGGAAGAAATTTTGCAAGTGAATGAAATTTGGAATGGCTCGAAAAGAAATAGGACTCAAAAAATTCAACGAATGTTAGGCTGTTATACGAAGGAGAAATGAGAAATGCTTAATAACAAGGATATAGTAGTGCCCAAAACGTGAATAGTAGCAAAAAGAAGGTAAAATGAACCAAATTAACCATAGTCAAATTAAGATAAATTTTTAACCATGACACCATCAAAGAAACAAAAGATACAATATCTGGGTCATTTACTGAGAGGTGAGAGATACGAATTACTCCAACTCATAATAGAGGGTAAAGTGTAGGGTAAAAGATCAGTAGGAAGACACCAAAACTCTGGCTAAAGGATCTGAGGAAATGGTTCGACCGCTCATCTACAGAAATATTTCGTGCTGCAGTTACCAAAACTACAATTGCCATTTAGATCGTCAACCTGCGTAAGGATAGGGCACAATAAGAGGGAGCAAACCAATATTTGGACAATAGAGGATCTTCATATTACTGTCCTACGTAATTCTTTTTGTTAGAAAAAAAATCCAATTTCATCAAAACCATTACTTCCATAATTATAATATACGTGGTGGATGGACCTGGTATGTCGAATCCACTTTCTTAGTATGGCTGAAAATAGTGATTTACATAGTGGCAAATTGTCAAATAATTTCAAAACAATATCACATGAAAATATATTTAAAAGACCTGTCAAGGATTATTTAATACCCCAATCAAGAGTACTTAGGCAGTTTGAAGGGTATTTTTATAGTTCTTCTAAATATTGTGGGTATTCTATATTGTAATATGAGGATTATATTTAGGATTATACAAAAGAAAATTCTTTCTGATCTGTTGCTTAGAAGTAATGGGCTCCATGAATTAATTTATGCTTGTATACCAACACTGTCCAAGAATTTTTTTAAAATTTCATTTCAAGCAAGACATTAGGTTCCTAGATTACAATAGTTTACCTAAAATATAGTATATTCTTTAAAAAAGTTGCAGTTGCGGTAAAAATAAGAGAGAAATCAAAATTAGGGTCAGACGAAAAGATGAAAATCAACCGTTAAAGTAATAAATAAAGTACCAATAGTTATTTAAAAAGAAATTCCCCATGCACCTTTCCAACAATGTACTGTCAATCTCTCATTTGCTAAATTTATGTCTTCAACAAAATAAATGAAGTTAAACAAAATGGATTACCAAATATATAGCTTCACGGTTCCTTGTGTTTTATCTACAAAAATATAAATAAACGTTTTTAAGAATCCCTGTAAAATACAAAAACCGTAAAAACCTAAGCAAAGCAATTTCTTAAACTTGTAGTTATAGGTTAGGGGTTCACAAAACACCAGAATTATTTAGCAAATAAATTGTTCAATTTGCTTTGTGTACCTCAGAGGGATGTTTAAGCGCCGAAAAAAAGGGAAAAAGATTTTTATTGTGCCAAAAAGGAATACAAGAAACTACAATAATACCCGTTTTCGAGTCCAGAATGTGTGCGAAGGTAATAGAAATTTAAATAAAGGACGGCGTTTTAAAACGAAAGTGTTAACGCTTTGATTCTAGAATTTAAATTGTTAGGTTTTCTTAATCAAGAATTTAAAAATGGTTTAAGAATACTCTAAAATAAATCGATACAAGTACGTTGTTCGGGGCTGCTGGTACAGAGAGGTCAGGTATACTAATTTTTAATCGTAATTATTTTGATTTTTATTTTAATTTCTATGCGTAGATTCTTTCAAACTCTTAATGTTCATCGTCGTTAGTACGTTTTTATTTTACTTATGTTCCCTTTAGTTTCAATGCAGTAAGTTGTTATAAGTCTTACACATCAAATCACGAACTTGACATATAAAACTGGACTGATCATGCATAATACCTCCCTTATAATAAAAAAGACTCCACCATTCTTCGTGCCATTACGTGCAAATAATTGCTTTGGCAACAATGATTTCCCTAAGTTTTTATTATATTGGTGAAAGTGTATTTTTGACATTGACTGAATACTTTTAATTTTGTCAATAATTTATTTTTGATTTTGCTATTTTATGCATTTTATCACATTTTATGTAACGTTTTACTGAAAATTTCAAACAGAAACGTGAACTTTAAGGTTTTTTTTGGTATTTTGAAAAATGTGATTCTTCATCGTAAGACGTGCAAATACCTCATCTGGTAATTTGGAATTTATTTAATTAGTAAATTATAAAGCATTCAACAATAATTATATAAAATTTTACCTTAGAATCAAATTGTAAATCTAAGGGTAACAAGTTTAATCTTATGGACATGATGTATGATAATTTTTAAATTCAATCAATATTTTAGTTTTCTAAGAGAAAAGAATCTTCAAATTCAAGAGCTGAAGCAAATTGGTTATGATCATAATTCTTTTATACACCAGATGAGTAACTCTGTTCAGAGCATTTTTCTAGAAATAGTTTTATACAAGAAGATGAGCAAGAAGTTTGTGCTGTGCTTCTTACAAATAAATTACTTGAAAAAAACTATGAAGCACTGTTTGATGTAAACATCTTGAAGCAACTAAACTTGGACTTAATAACATACTCTGGCTCTACAAAAAAAAGTCCTGAATTAGGTGTGCATTAACCAACAACAATATCGTTTTACCATAAAGTTAATGTTCCACTGATATATAAAGCTGAACAGCGAACCTGGTATGGTGTTAAAATTTAAAATGATTATACGTTTAAAAACCAATATGCTATATTAAAATAGAAATAAATGATTGCATATAATATGAAATTTTTCAATATTATTAAGCATCTTTGGAAATTACACAAATTTTACTTTTATGTATTTGTTTTGTCAAAAATAAAATAATAACCTTTTGTTTGAATATGTTATTAATTAATTAAACAAAAATTCTTGATTTTAACTCAGATAGAAAATTTGTGTCATGAAAATTCTTTGTCAAAGTAGTGAGAAGCTGCGATTGATTACCATTTCAAAAATTCAACTCTAGGAAAAGTCAATTCCAGATCCTCAAACAGTTAAGTAAATGGAAAGTTTGACCTAGTGTAAAAATTAAAAGTTGCTAGTAAATCTTTATGTATATATTTAGATTAAAAATGATTGTATTAATGAAAGAATTCTCTTGTATTTACAAGCTTTTTTATATTTAAAGTGTCTTAATAAATATTGTTTTGTTTGCAATTAAATATAAACTGCTTTAACACTATCCCCTTTAGAGTTTAATTTTTTTTTCTATAAACATGGTTTAGTACATAATGTTACTTTACTTCCTTTAAATTAAAGCTCCATTATTATGAAGAAAATGTCAACATTATTATGAATGTTGTTAACCCTATATAAATACTTAACATATCAGTTCCCTAAAAGCATCGAGGAGTAAATAATTTTAACAAAGACCTAATGGAAGCTATTTTTAAGTAACGAAACTCTCTTACTTTGCAATATATTATGTGGACATTTCGATACGTTACATTAAACAATATACTATATTAATTCATGATATAAAATTAAAAATGAATGCCTTAATACCTTTTTTTCGTTAACTTCTTATACTCTACGTCCGAATAAGGATGTAGATTATACTAGTTCTTTACAAAAATGCCCACTTATTTCCACAATCTTTTCTAAAACAGATATTTAAAAAAAATTGTCTCGATTTGTTTTTGGAGCATATTTCACCTTTCAGCTATTTTTCTAAATAACAGTTTTATTTTTTATTTATTGTAAAGATAAAATATGTAAACAGTCATTTATTTGTACTGACATTTTATGCTTGTTATCTAAAAATAATAAAATTGTTACATATTTACGCTGTTCCAAAGAAGCAAAATTAGCTTTATTGGAGTTGCTTTAAACAGAAAAATTATAATTTTGAGGAAACTAAAAGTAGAAATTCAAGTTAAATATTGTTTTACAGAAACAATTATCCTGGTCTTTTTTTATTGAATATACCCAATTAACCTGTCAAGTAAAACAAGGAAGAGCGATTTATTGTTTTAGATATAGTAAAGATAGAGATAGTTATTGTCTAAACCTGTTAGTTAGAATAATAGAATTGACATTCATACACGACACATTCACGCCAATGTAAGAAACTAGTGGATAATTCAATGTTGTCATACAAATCATTGCACTATATGTCAAGTTCGTGCATCAAATGTTTCGTAGTTTCTGATTTCTGAAGATTTTAATTTTGTTTTCGATTCTCAAGTATTCGTTAAACCAGACGACGTCTCGCAGTGAGCTAGATAAGTGCAGTTTTGTAAACTTTAAATCTCATTTTTTATTAGCTTATAGTTATTTTTGACCGGTCTATGTCTAGATATTTAAACTGCATTGCCTGTTCAATAGGCTTGTTTTCTATCACCAACTTGTACCTTATAGGATCTCTGTATTGATATGATCATACACTGTTAAAAATAACCTTAAATTTAATGCAAATTTGATGTCCATTCTACATTAAATTTAATGATTTTGTACCAAAAATCGTGGATAATTTATATTTTCTTTGAATTTAAAGCAATTCGTTCAAATATCAGTTCGTTGTTCATTAAATTTTATTAAATGGTATCTTAAATTTCAACAAAGTAACTGAAAAGATATTTCAACTTCTGTACATTAAAATTAATTCACATATGCCCTAATACTAATGAAACTTACATTATTATTCAATAAACATTGCATGAGATTCCTGGAGATGGCGTAACTTGTATTGAACTTTTTGTTTAGTATGATATAAGTTCCTTAAAGGAATCAATTTTTCTATGGTGAGGTGTACATGTCTGCCCCATATCATTTGACAGAATATGCAAAGTTGTATTAGTAGTTTATCCTATAACTCTGCTGAGGCTGAGATTATTGCGTCGTCTGAGTTACAAATAGAATATACCTTGTAGCTGTTTAGTCAGTTTTGATACTGAAACGTCTTCTAATATTTTGTTCACGAAAAAATTGAATAGAAATGGACTGCGATTGTCTTCCGGTCCCATACCTCCTCCCTCATGGAGAGAAGAGCAAAGTTGAATTTGCGGGAAATAAACTGTATACTTTCCTTTAACTGCCTGAAATAGTATATAGGCAACCTATTAAACTAATTCGACAATAAATATTTCTATTTTTTAGTCAAATTTTATTTTTTTAAATTCAAGACAATGCGTAGATCTACAAGGTATCTGGAAAATAGGTGTTCGACGTTTAATGACAGACTCTTGATGTCAAAATAGGTCGATTTAAGTCAGCTTAGTTATATTCGCTTCGTTTAGGCCGTAGAAAACGTCAAAAATTTAGAAACATATTGATTTTTCTCAAATTTCTTGAAGACGCAGTAAATAAATTTAATGATTTAAGGTGAGTCATCAAACACTGTAATATAACATTTTCTAGTGGTATAACGACTGGTTATACAGTAGGGTAAGTGTTATGAAAGTAACGTGACTTGCAAACATCGCTGCAGATTTTTATGTCATCAATGTTATAACAACCTAGACATCTCTATCGGATAGACGCATGAATTTGGAAGCTTTTTTACCTTTTGAATAATTTTTGTTAGATGAGCGGTTTCACCAGGAAAAATAAATTCAATTACATGCATACATCAATTAACTGTAGTAATAAAAAATACCTGTAACAATAATGTTTCGAATCACTTTGTAGCTACGGAATTTAATAATTTGACTATTTAAAAAATGTCTAAAAGTTCGACTGAACTAAGGTGAATATTCTAAATTTCTAAGCCTTTTTACTATTAAACGTGGACAGTTACACTAACTCTGAGAAGGTTGACATGCTACTGGTGTATGGGTTTTGTAAAGGAGATGGGTTTCTGAATATTAGGGTTTACATGGAAAGATTTCCTAACCGCCAAATATCAAACTATCAAATATTTAGCAATATTGTGCATCATCTTCAAGAAACAGGGAGCTTTAAGGAAAAATTAGAATGTAGAAGAGGAAATTTTGGAAAGAGTTGAAGAAAAATCAAGTGTTAGTACGCGACACCTAAAACGTGAGTTGGATATCCATATTACGTCCAAAAGTCAGGAGCTTTTACTGATTAAACCCGCATGCACCTTACAATTTGTGAATTTGTTCAAAACAATTGAACGCAATTGAACTCACCTTGTGTTGGTTATAAATAGCGGCCATTTTGGCTTGATTTTCACTTTTTCCTGGTTTTATTCGGCTCAAGCAGCTACAGACTTCCATTTAAATTTATATTTGTAAATTTTTTTGATTATAAGTTTGGAATTCGTCCTAATAATTTGAGTGTTTAAATTACCATATCTTTTGCCGATTTGGCGTTCATATTTTTTTTACCGGGATAAACCTAGAGACAGAGATTCTGGGCAGTTTGCACATGCCAATGAGGGAATTTTATTAGACCACACCAACATTGGAGTTTTTTAAGTACGAGTCCACCCAACTGATTATATTATTACTGCTGTCCACCCTACTGATTGTTTTGTTACTGTTATCCTCTCTACTGATACTATTATTACTGGAGACCTGCGGGTTCTACCCATATTAAAGACTATTCTACTGGCAGATACACCTATAGAAAGGCAACCATATTAACTTCTTATATTCCTAAATTGTAAAAAAAAAACGATCTTTTGATTTAATGTATTCTTTCTACAAAACATTGCGCAGTAATACTATGGTCATAGTATAAATAAAATGACCTTATATTTTTGTTCTAACACCAAGAGACTGCAGGTTGCGTCATTTAAGGTTTTTTTTTTTTTGATGTGCTTACTAATCTTTAGACATAAAGTTGAAAACTAATTCCTGACAACATCGTGGAAAGTATTAGCGTTCAGCCTAGCTTTTGATGCAGTGGTGCCTTGAATAACCCACCCCTACTTCCCTGCGTAGGAGTTAGCTCGGTATTTTTGCTCGCTTGTACTGCTATTAGTTTTCCCCTATACTCTGTTAATTTGTTACAATTAATTAACTTTTGGTTTCACTTTATTTTGAGGTGTTATGCCCATAAATACCAGTGTAGCAGCATCTAGAAAAATACGAGTAGGATTTTGTGCTCATACTTATGATATTCAAGAGAGTGTTTACATTGACTGTTTAAATCTGATATAAGCCATTGACAGTATTAAAATACTAGTAAATACACAGTTACGAATGTTTAAATATTTCATTTATGCCGTTTTATAAGATCATGCCCTGAATAGTAAAGTAATGCAAATTTCTTTTTTGTCACGAATGGTAATCTTTTTTTCCTGTTTACAATTACACCATTTCTATGAAAACCATATATTTTGAATCAGTTACTCCTTATTATTCTTATATATTTGCAGATTTATAATGTGTAACTATAAAAAACGTTAAATACCAAAACACCCTTATTGTTCAATTTTTTTAGGATAGCGTGGAAAAAGAGACACACCCATAAAAAAATATTATATATATGCTTGTAATTTTTAACACAGTTGTGTTCAAGCCTTCATATTAATTTTTCCGTATTTGGGATTTTTCTCATCAATCTTAGCTGCCCAGAAGTGTTTGTGGCAATCAGAAAATACGAAAAAAGGCATGGGTTTTTTGCTAACAGACAGACAACAGAAAGAGAAACAACGACTTTATATAAATGACTTTTATTATGTTTCTTGATACACTAATCATTATGTAATAAAAATAAAAACTGGAGAAACTAAAATATATACACGCTGATACGCAAAATATCTATCGATAAGATTTGGCCCTGTATGGTGAAGTATTTTAAAGTTGCAAGGAAATTTCTTACCCAGAAATGAGATATAAAAATAATTCACTGTTATTTCACTTTTGGCAAACATTTTTTTTATATCTCCGAAATCTCTTCAGGAATTTGATGAAATTTCGATAGTATTCTTAAGACTCACATTTCTACTTCGTTATCAGCGTAGATTTTTTTTTCTTTTGAAAACATAATTATGTTTTTTTTTAATTTGCTCTCCTGAATTTTCGAATAAAAATACATCAATCGGAGCCACACCTGGACTGTACAGCTGGTAGTACTCATGGAGAATGGTCTGCAGTTTAGCCATTTTGCGATCTCCCAACTTGTTGTAAAAAAAGTGACAAAAACCAAGATGTTTTTGATCAATAGCCTTACGTATTTTTGTTAATACTTCACGATAAGTATTGATGTAGTAATTTTAGGCATGTATTCTAGAGGAATAACTTTTGCTTGGTCCAAAAAGACGATGATCTTGAGCTTTGAATCTGAAGATTATGCACGGGCTTTTTCTTGGAGGTAGAAAACTTTTCAAAGTAGATCTTCCAATACATTTATTTTTTATAAAATTAACGGTTACTCCTCATAAAATATGTTATTACCTTTGATAAACATTTTTGTCATGCACTGTGGATTCTTCCAATCACTAGCTATTATCTGTAATCTACATAAATACGTCTTATTATGTTCGATACTTATTCCAAAAGATCTCTATTTTCATTGATGTAGTGCTCTCGTAACATATATTTTAAAAGTGTCGACGATAAGTCATAATCTTTTCATAGTTCATTGCAACCTTTAAGAAGAGTTTTCGATAGTTGTTTGTTTATTTTAACTCCTGTATTATTTCATCATAAAGATCTTGCAACGCTCTTGTTAGGGGTAATAAAATAATTTTCTTACAAAATTCATACCCCCTTTCTATGATCAATCAATTCTGATACAGCACACAATACGATATAGTCAACCCTCTTTGATACATTCACAAACAACTCAATTATCACTACCAGTTGAAGACAACAACGCGGTTCAACAATCTACATAGATGTCGCTTCGCTTTATTGAAAATTTAACTCCTTGACTTTAAAATATTCTCCTAAATATAACTTCCATTTTAGTTGCGACCAAACAAATTAAAACAATCCCGCTACTCTACTCTAAATCACAAACACCTGACTCACTGAAAGAAAACTGGAACATTGTTTGTTAGATCTCATACCTAAATTGTGACCAAGTTTAAATAGGCCAAACTTCTAGATATCTTTCAGACAGAATAAGTTCCCACAAAAGCGATTTAACAGATGAGGGTTTTCTTGTGCTCTTGCGGAGAATCTACTAAATAAGGGTCATATGATGAACTTTGAGGGACCGAAAATCCCAGCAAAAGAAAATCACTTTCATAAAACAGTCTTCCTAGAAATGGTTTACATATACAACTAACCACTTTCCATGAACAAAGAGGAGATATAGAAACCTCAACATCATATATAACTACATACTACAATTAGAAATCAATGGAAATCGGTCCCTCACATTTCAATTTTTTCAGTCGGATACTTTTTAGTCACTGTAATGAATGTTACTATCACACATGTCCAATTGAGTGCGGAGTTCGCCTTTCTTGATTTCTTAAATACATTACGCTTTAATAGTTATGGTTGATTTAGGCCATAATTATAATTTTGGTCTGCTTTGCACTTAATAACATAATACTTTTCAAAAACTGTTACCTCCGCTCCCAGAACGATTATCTGTTCTTGGGCAGTGTACACTTTACCTATTAAAACGGGCTTTTGGCGCCAACTGTCAATTATCAAAATCATACATGAATTTAAAATGGCATTTCAACAACGTCCACGTCCTAAAAATTATTTTCTTAACTAAATTAGAGAATTTTTGCCTTTTAACATATTCTTTTCATATTATGTGATCTTAGTTTTAAGTGCTAATGACTGTACCTGTTAAACAAAACCTGGTTTTTCACATATACTCACTTTGGTAAGACTTTTTTCTTTATTTTTATTTTATAAGAATAGAATTAAGAAAGGTTATTTTCTCTTTTGTAGTAGTTTTAATGAAGGGAATAAAATTTCTCGAAAGCTAGACTAAAAAAGAGATTTCTTTTCTGGTCAACCATCCTTCTGACTGCAGCCCCACATATATATATATATATATATATATATATATATATATATATATATATATATATATATATATATACATATATATATATATATATATATATATATATATATATATATAGAGAGAGAGAGAGAGAGAGAGAGAGAGAGAGAGAGAGACAGAGAGAGAGAGAGAGAGAGAGAGAGAGATTACTATTTCTAATATTTCTACCTCTGTCTGTTATCTTTGAATGTGTGTATTTGCCTCCAGTTCGGGTATAAAATATATTCGGTGCTATCCTCTGTTGGTAAGATTCTATAATAGTCAATTTCTTCTTTCGGTGATATTAATTTGATTCAATCATGTTCATAAATCTCCAGGTTTCAGTGGTCTTCCTTCCGCCGATACAGCTGTTGATCTCTGTACATTTATTTTCTTACATTTTTTTTTCTTTTAACGGTACTGCTTTTCACATTCTTAATCTCATTATATTTTTTCTACAGTTGCATACTTAACCTCGTCTAAATATATTCCTTTTTGTGTTTTACTAGATTTATATTTTTTCTATTTTACTTTTTACAAAACAAATTTCATTTAAATTCCTAAAATCATTTTCACAGTATTTCGAAAAAAACACAAAAAATCCCCCTGTATCTCAGAATGCGAGCAAGAGCATAGCAGTATGGACGGGAACTATTCGTTTTATCTTTGAATAAGGATCTGTCTATGATACCTGTTGTTGGAAGAAACGCCCTTTATATGTAAACTGTATGATTAAAGGGTAGAAATTCCGGTAACTATATGCATACGAGTATAGATCTTGTTGAAAAACAATTATTTCCCCTTGTGTAGATTTCGCTTTCTTTTGAGTACGCCTAAAGCAGCTCTTTCTGCCCTACATAAACAATAAAATAATTGTCTATTATTTCGTCATCACTTTTTTGTCGATTGAAATTAAACATTATGTTGAAACCAAACTAGTGTTCGCAACTTTTTTGTTAACCGTTATTTAATAATATAAAAAGTTGTTTTTAGTACGTACAGCTTTACTATTGAGTGATAACTCTCGTTCTCGCTAAAGTGGCTTTCATGTCGTTCCAGAGCAGGCGTCAGTAATTGATGTTGTCCATTTAACAAACATCCCTGTTCGGTATTTTCACATAGGCCGAAGCATAACATTCTTTTACTCGTTATTTCTATGTCGTTACTTTTACGCACAAGCTCACCTACAAAAAAACAAATATTTTCTTGTAGCTGCTCTTTGTTTCACTTGTTGTAAAAAATGGTAGACGATTTGTCAGTGTCTAGTAAAGCGTTTTTCATGGAATAAAATATTGGTTCAGCTCCAACTTTTTCTCTAATCCCCTTGTTCTTTAATAAAAATTCAATCTTGCAAATAGAAATTTTATACAAATTGTTTGTCTAAAAAACACGTTTGAATAGAGAAATTTATCGTTATCCAGTCAATGTATAAGTGGGTAAATCTCCCGAAAGTTTCTTTTAAAGTATTTCTTTAGTAGTCTTCAATCGGTGAGGACTAAAAATTTTATTTTAAATGTTTTCTAGATAATTTAATAAAATTCTGTTGATTGATATTTAGGCAAATTAAAAGAGATTTTTTCGTGACAAAAATACTATCTGGATATCGAATATGCCATAATACTAAAAACAATTTGTGGTGATATTTTGTTATGTTTTCCAATCTCTACTATGATTCATTTATTTATTATAAACAAGTAACACCAAAAAATTTCTTTTTTTTTTCGATGTTTGGTTATAAATGCAAAACTAATGAAGCATCTCGTTGGTGATAGATGAATTGTAGGGAATAAAAATATGAACAAAATGAGTTTAAAGTTGACTCAATCGTATCATTATTAAATGAGAAAAATAATAAAAACAAGAAAATTCAGCATATTTTCAAAAATTCACATCTCCGTGATTTTTTGAATTATTGCGCTGGCCCTTCGCAAAATAATAGTAATTTATATGTATTTTATGCATGCCAAAATTAGGCGTTGTTGGTTCACTAGTTTGAATTAGCATGATGAATGATTTTGAAAAACTGTTCTATGATTTCGGAAGTATCTACTATTTCAAAGAAATATCTTATTTCTGCAAAAAATTAAGGCTTGGCAGAAAAGAAATGCCATTTTAATTTTAAGTTTCAAATTTACGCCGTCGCTCGTGACGTCGCGCCTTTGTAAACAGTAAATATTAGGTGCTAATACAATAATTTTGTTATTTAGTGTTATAAGCAATGAATTTTAAAGAGTCTCAGTAGTGTGCGGTCCCTCAGTGCGATAATGCATCAAAAAACTCCTAGCAAGTTATTTGTTTACGTTCCACACAAGAAAATAATGTCAAATAAATGGCTTAATCTTGCATGGTGAGATCCGACAGCTATGCGTCTGAAGTATCCAATTTATTTCTATGAAGCTCACTTTCACGTAAGTTTTTACTTTATTTATTTCATATATTCTAAAATGGCGTGTGTGTAATTGTCCTTTGAAGTTTTAAAATTAATTTATCACTGCAAAAACACACACAATATGGGCGAATTTTATGTTTTAAAAATGATATTGTCGAGGAGGCTTCTATTTCGGTCCAAACACACCTGTAATGCCGTCTGCATGTAGTTAAAAGCTACTAAACATACCTCGGATCAAATTCCAATAATTTATTCCCATATTTTTTGTATTAAGTTCAGCAAAATCATAGGTTTATTAACATAAATTTTAATTTTGAGGTATCCTCACAAAAAAATTCAATGTGAGTGGGATCGGGAGACCTAGCTGGCCAGTTCAGATCTCCAAAGGGATAGATGACCTTTTCCGGAAATAATTCTTGAATGACTTCCATAGATGTGGCCCCATCTTGCTGAAACCATGTTTCCTGATCAAAGCAAGCAAATGCTTGCAGCTGTATTTCCAAAAACTCATGAAGCAACACACAATAATGATCACTATTTACAGTCTGGACTACGCCACGACGGTTCTCAAAAAAGTACGGACCAATAATTCTTGAAGTCAAGAACGCACATTACACAGTTACTTTTAGGCCATGTAGGGGCTTTTTGTGTTTTTGCCTTGGATCTCTGGTGCCCAGTAGTAACAATTTTGCCTATTAACTGCGCCTGAAAAGTGAAAGTACGCCTCGTCACTGAACAGAATATTGTTAATTCAGTCGTTTGCAAAAAATAGTCTTTGTTTCGGCGAAAGAAGGACGATTTCTAAAGTCACTTAGGTTTAATTCTTGCACTATTTTGTTTTTTTATATATGAAACCTGAAATCTCTTCTTAAAATTGTGTGAAAAGATCATTTGTGCATTCGTATCATTTGTGGTGTTTTACGAGCCGATCCACTTGGATTTTGAATGATCGTAGCACATACAGACTTAACATTCTCAGCCATTACAGTCCTTGGACGACCAAAGAGTTTCAATTTTACAGCTGACCATATTTCCCTAAACCTCTTCAACCACCATTTGATCAAATTATTACTTGGTGAGTCCTTCACACGCCTTATATTGAAGTGAGCAAGAAAACTTAGTTTTACAATTGTGTACGAATCGTTGCACAACAAGTATGCCTCAATAATGAACGTACTATGCACACCTGACCAACGCTTCATTTTTACCAAATAATCCGTATCGATACAATATCGAACGATGCTAATTAAATATTTTTCTTTTAAATTTAAGTGTGGCATATTTGAATCAAAAAAAAAATAATAAAGTATACGTATTAAGAAAGCTTATATTATATTATTTTAAAAATTGAACTATTAACACAAGTTAATTTCGTTTAACTGCAACTGCATCATTTAAGTTGTGAGTCACTGTATATATGGAAAGATATTTATAGGATGATTGTGAAAATTTGAGAGTATGGTAATGTCGATGTTGATTATAACTGAACTAAAAATCCGCAGCAAAATCACCATATAAAAATACTAAATTGGCAATATTACGAAAACTAAAAATTTTCAGCCTATACAACCTTACACAAACTTAACCTTATTTTTAATGCTAAATAATATAAAACTAGAAAATTTGGGGGTTTCAATTTGAAATAATTGACTGTTGACGATCAAGATTAGCATGTTTTCAAATTTTCAAACTTTTCCTATTTATAGTTCTCCATATATACATCGAATTATTTCCCGCTTGAGCATCCTGTAGATATAAGACACGTGCTAAATTTAAAAGGAGTTTTGCTGAAAGTGTCGCAAGATATTCTGATTTGTTCTAAAATGGAAACCATATTTGTAGGAAAGGGCGACCATCCATACGTTGGATAGACCATCTTACGGGAATTGCAGAATTTATGTGGATGAGAGGAGCGCAAAACCGGAAAAATTGAAGAAAAAATGAGGGGAGCCAATGTCCAAAACTGGACTGAAGAAGGCCGAAAGAAAAAGAAGATTAAGAATATCATAATATTAATGCAAAACCATGATATTTTAAGTGTATTCTTCAATAATATGAACGACATTAGAGAACTTACAATAAATACGTAAAACTGGCGGAATAATAACTGCCCATTTATAATATCCGAAATAAAGTTAACAAATCATCAAATTTAGTATGTGGCTAACTAATCATCTAATAAAAATTTGTTTGGCCAACTGGCTGTTAGGGAGCAATACATTTTTGTTGCTTAGCTCTGACTATAATTGACACCTGGGGATTTTCAGGGTCGCCGGTTATTAATGCAAAACATTTTCATGTAACTGGTCTTTGTTTCGCTTGAATTGTAAAAAATGGTAGACAATTTGTCAGTGTCTAGTAAAACGTTTTTCATGGAATAATATATTGGTTGTGTGCTAAATTTTTCCCTAATTTTTTATTGTTAATATAAATTGAACCTTTCAAATAAAAATTTTCGGATAAATATCTGAGCAGTGCCTTTAAATATCAAATTTAATCATTATTCAGTTCATAAATGCGTAGGTTGTTGAAGAACAAATTTACCTGATCTGTTAGCCAAGTGCGATCCTTCTGCTGTTTTACTATTTTTGGTAATTATCTTTCTTTTTCAGCTCTGTGCAGTATTTCTTCATTTATAACGTTATGTAAAAGGAATTTAAATATTGATGACAGAACGCCCAATTGTTAGGGCTTTTGTTCTAATAAGCAGTGACAGCAAAACGCCAAAATGCCTTAAGTGAAGTGTATACAAGCGGCGATACAGATAGTTACTTTTTTCTACTTATAGTTTATTTTTTAAAGCAGTATCGAGCCCAATTTGTTGAAGGTTAGAGAGGTTGTATTTAAATACGCCACCTGTTTTCGGGCCCTTCAATAAAAAAAGCCATGATGAAAATGACAACGTATTACTAAAAACATTAAATTTATACTTAACTACTGACTAATTGGTATAAATTATATTACAAAAAAAGGATCGAAAAGCTATAAACAATATTGTCATTTATTTGGTGTCTTCCAAAAACTATAAATATCATTTTTTAAAAACTGAAGGAATAGAAGATGTTTTCATATGGTACATATTTGTCCGCGGTCACTGTATAATAGTGAAATAATTGATTGGTGTTCCAGAGTTATTCTTTCTCTGCGTCTGTTTACACTTACAAATTATTTCCCAATTTGAATCGTCCTCAGTTCTTATATTCATCACTTTTTTGTGCCTGGCAAGGTGGCTAGCCCAATTTCATTTTACATTGCATATTCCTTTTGCAATATCCTCGACTTTATTTTGTTTTTATCCTCTCATTGGTTTCATGGTCTTTAAGTGTTTTTCCTAGAATTTTTCCTTCGATCTTTGGTGCATTTTCAATTTGTTTTTTCTTAGGCCAGAACGCATGTTTCGTTACCATATGCTGTTACTGAGAGAATGCATTCTATGCACATTTTGGTTTTTGGAGAATGTTAATGTTGAAGACGTGTTTTATTCTACCATATGCAGCCCAGCCATGGTGTAACCTATGTTGATTCCGAGCGCTTGGTTGTTCTTTCCCAATATTATTTCTTGATTTAGATGAACTTATAAGTTAACCTGTCCTTCTTGGTGTCCATCTATATTTATCATTTCTATATTTCTCTGTTCAGTTTTTATGACGTTCATTTTTATGTCCAACTTTCTTGCTTCCAGTTGTATTTCTTTAAGCATGTCACTTAATTCCGCACAGTCTGTGGTGAAAATCATTTTTTCGTCTGCAAATCTGAGATTGTTTTATTCATTCGTTTAATCCCAAATGCAAGTCTTTGAATATATCCCTAAGGACTCGAGTTAATAATAATAATGATATGTGCTAATATCCCTTTGTATAATGGCTCTGTGAATTTCTCTGCTTTGTGTCTTTAGGCAGCTTTTGAATTGTTCGTATAATTCCTGAATAATTTCACTGTATTGCTGGTATATTATTTTCATAGATCTTATAATTGCCCTAAATTCTATCATATCAAAGGCCTTCTCGAAGACTATGAATGCGGTCTACGTTTGTATATATTACTCTGTTGTTTTTGTTATTAGTATTCTGATAGTATGGAAGTATTCTATTGCCCTATAAACTTTTTTAAAGCCTGCCTGTTGGTGGAGGATGATATGCATGCAATTTTGCTTACAATCTCACAGGGAGTTTCTAAATCTGTGATAATAAGCTTTTCGGCCTATAACTTTCGAGAATGATCAGACTTTTGTTTATATATCAGGATTACTATCGCTCCTCTTCTGATAATTTTTTATATCTTACTTTGTCCTTTTTCTGAATGATTTTTAATTTTCGCATATTCCTTTATATATATTTTTTAATTTCCAATAACTCTTTTGTTTGTGTTGTTAGGTCTCTACTTTAAGTTTATGGTACTGCCAGGCTTGCTGCTATTTCTCGCATTTTTGTGGTCTGTCATTGGTTTCTTCTGTGTTTTCGTTTAATTGTATAATTTTCTTTCCTATCCGGTCTGATATTATTTTGCTATGCTTTATTTTGTTGTCTCTTATTGTTTGTCTGTCTACTTATTTTTGGGTGTTTTTGAAGTTTTTTACAAAACGACTAAAATTGGTATCTCAAAAATCTGACTGGGAGATTATTAGAAATGTAGTCCTGGATTACACTTGCTTTTTTTTGAATGACTTAATTCTTAAAATATTACTTGTGATGCATTAGTTTCATTGAAGCGCCAATAAATAATGCGTTTGAACTATAACAACCCACCGACAGCGGCCTGCACCAGCTATTTTCGATTAGAATTGGATCCAAAAAATTCATAGGTAAAGTACAAGTATTAAAAAGCATCTTCTGAAAATTTGAGCCCTTAATATAATATTCATTTGCCACGCCATTATAAATTTTTGAAAAAAAAAAAAAACGTTTTTTTCATCCAAAATCAATTTTTTTTTTAAATCGGAAATTATTCATCTAAATCCAATGCATGCATTAAAAAAAAGTTATCTCCATCTGGTGAAAAGTTATCGCATTTTTTTTGGTGAAAAAATTGGTTTTTACAAAATTTCTCAGCCCACGTTGAAAAAAATTTTTTTTTATAGATCTTCAAAATATAAAACAATACAAATAATTTCCATTAATATTAAGAATTGTATCTTAATTAGGAAAGCGGAAAATGGAGGCTTAATTTTCAACTTTGACATCGAATTTCTCGGAAAATAAAAAACTCACAGATTCCGGATTTGACATACTTTTTTAGAATGATAATACCTATATTTATGTTAAATTTTAAATCAGTAATTTGTGAATTAATATCTTTTTTTTTTTAAAACAAAAACCTTAAATTTTGTCGAAAAAAAATATATATCGATAACTAGTGGTGCCACGTATAACTTATATATGGATCAATAGGTTTTTTTAATTCTTTACAGCTTTTCTTTGAAACATTTTTCGATACAACTTTTATTTTGCGAGATAAACTGAAAAAAACTGAAAATCTTGATCATTTTTGGTCCGCCATTTTTTTTTTTGCACAGGTCTTTCAGAATTACCATCGAGAAATGTTTTATAAGATGCCGAAATGAACATATTCCAGCAGAAAACCAATGTTACTTTTTGTTACTGACGAAAATCTATTAAAACTTTAAGAATACTTAAAACAAGATCCATGAAAATGTATTTTACTTAGAGAAAAATAAATATATTATAAAATTTACATTTAGATTACTCTTGTTGGGAGTCAAAATATTAAAACACACCAAAAACATGTACGTACATAAAGCAGGTAAGAGATAAAATTTAGGAACTGCTGGTGTTTATTTTAGTGCAAGCTGTTCTACCAAAATATATTGCAGTTAGAATAAACCTTGGGCTGTTATGTTGATCCAACACTAAGCAAACTTTGAAAGCAGAGCAATTTGATATCCCAAAGGACGTTAGCAACGGCATCCTTTCGAAACATACCTATAACTTTGGGGAAAGCTAGCAAATGTGTGCATTTGCAGGAAAAATACATTTTCCTAAGTGTATAAATGGAGTTTATTTATGTTAGGAAATTTTTGCAGACGTCAACGTTAAGGAAAAGTGAAATTAAATTCCTTCAAATTCATAATATCAATAAATTTTATTTAAAATTATCTATTTAATTTTATTTTTAATTCGTTCATTAATTTCAGAGATTTTCTGTTGTTCTCTTAGTCCTTATTTAACATCTTGACATCAAAAATTCTGAAATATCAAGTATTTATATAAGTGAAACAATCGAAAACTTTTGACAGGATGGTTTTTTTCAAATGTACAAAACACGTAACAACAGAATTACTTCTTTTTTAAAGTTAGGATTCTTAATATGGCAAACAGGTTTGGATTAAGAGTTTTTTATTACAGAATTTTTGCTTGGCGGCATCCGAATTTTTCAGTGATTAAATTCTAATTCTCAGATGTGCGACAACTGAGGTTTGAACTTCGTATTGTGATAATATTGAGAATTTTGTACTTTTGATACTCCACTAAATGTTACAAATACCGGACAACATGACTTTGAATTAAAACTTTACACTAATAAAACTAAACCTATGATTATGAGTAAGCGGAATATCCAAAACAATGCATTTTTTCAGTGAGACAAATTTGTATATCTAGGCAGTAACAACAACAAAAGAACAAACAAGAAAGATTGAAATCCAAATAGAGCGGTCATGAGTTATTTTTATGAAATCTAGGAATATTTTATGTGGTCCTGATGTTAATATTAAGCTTCCAATAAGAATGATGCACTGGTGTTTTCCCACTTCTATTGGTTAGCGTAGAGGTTGGATACATTACTGGATTGCATCAAAATGTGGGTGTATGAATATTTTTTAAGAACTAACTGGATGAAAAAAATTAGTGACAATGTATACAGGGTGTCAATTTGAGAACATCTCACCGTTAACATCGCCTTTCAACTAAATAACATTGGGAATAGAAAAGACACGTCAATATTATATTGAAAGTGGACCCTTTTAACGAACATTTACAGCCTTCGTAATTCAACTTTCTGAGGAACGGGCATTACCCCTAAAATTTTAAATGGAAAAGGGGGTCAACTAGAACGTAATTTTAAAGTTCGTTGAATTACCTTTTCAAAAATACCCTGATTTATTTTGTCTGAGCAGAAGTTTAGGAAAAATCTTGTTCCAAATTTACAGAAGTAATTAGAACTTGTTTGAAGATTGTAGACAATGTTGAAGATTGACTAAAAAGTGGTTGTCGGACTTGCATTGTCTTTATTTTTATTTATTTTTACGACGTTTCGATTAGGTTGTATCTTTAATCGTTATGAAGTATAAACTGATTTTTTTGAGTTTATACTTGATAACGATTAGAGACACAACCTAATCGAGACGTTGTAAAAATAAATAAAAACAAAGACAATGCAAGTCCGACAACCATATTTTAGTTAATTAGAACTTATTTGCATGGTTTTTAGATTATTATTTCAAAAAAAAACTAATGTTGTTTTCCTTTTTAGTAGAAATTTTATTGACGGAGATATATATTTACATTAAAAAGTATTCTAATAATAATTTGGATGGTAGTTGATTTACTTTTATTAAATGGTGGATTTTCAATTCTTGTTTTCTCTGAAATGTTCCACAGCTAATATCTACCTTTCTTTTTGCTACTCCCACAAAAAGATTGTTAAAATAGCGGTTTTTTTATACCAAATAATTTGAGAGCAAATTTTGAAAATTTAGTGTAGTAATTTGAATTTGTTTCTTTTTAATGAAAGAAATCCAAAAGATTTCAGAAACTGGTTCGTCGGAAAATGAAAAAAAAATGATCGGCGAGTTTTAAATAAAAAAATTCCAGTTTAGGTTTTGGGAACACACGAGTCTGTAATAAAAGCACTAAAATTATATGAATTTCATCCGTATAAAATTCCGATACTTAAATAGCTCTATTCAGACGATTTTAATAGAAGATCTATGGGCAGATCTGAATCACCACCAACAAATAAATTGGGTAACACAAGAACGATTTGGTTCTAATGTGTGGGTTGCTCTATGGGGAAATAGAATAATGGATTACGAGATATATGAAGAGAATTTAATTGCTCAAGTCTGCTAGGAGCAGAGGAGAGTTTAGACGTTGCCTATTGTGTCTGGATAACAATGGACAACAATTTGAATATTTAATGTAGTTAATGTAGTTTTTTTTTGATAATTTTGCCTTTTTCAGTTAAGTGTGTTCTTCATTTGTATATTTTAACAATTTATTAGTCTTTTACAATATGTTAACATAGACATGCACAACTTGGTTCCTCTGAGATGCCACCTCTTCTGAGCTAGACGGTGAGCTTAATAAAAAAGTATAAAATATTTTTTTTGCCTGTTTGTTGTCAATTTATATTGATATTTTTAAAGAAAATGCAAAATGCAAAAAGATTATTTAAATAAATACAGGGTGTTCCATTTCAAAAATTAAAACTTGATATTATATCTCCGTAATTAAAACTAAAATTAAAAATCTGACTACGCCAAGTACCTTAAGAATGCCTTGTTATATAGGACATTTTATAAAATTGTAAAATTCGAAAATCGCCCTCCAAATCCGAAAGCGAACGCAATAGCCGTAATTTTCTCAAAGAAAGAAGAAATACTTTATCAGATTTTTAAAATATTTTACGGTTTCCAAGGTAGCCTATAAAAATATCCAAAACGCTCCACCCTGTACATTTTTTTCTAATGAGGAACTTGAATAAACAAAATTGTTGCTGTTGGATTAACAAAAACCCGTATATTTTTTGAGAAGGGAATCTACAACGGCCATAAAAAGTTCACGTGTGGGTTAGTGTTCTTGGAAATGCAATTATTGGTCCTTTATTTATTGAAGAGAACTTCAGAGACGATCCGTACCTTATCGAATTATCGATCCATTTATAAGTCACGAACTAGAGACTCAAACTGATGCAGCAGGACGGTCCTTTACATCATTATTTTCTTCCCGTCCGACAGAAGTTAGATGAGAGATTTCCGGATATGGAGACTGGCAGAAGAGGAACAATTGAATGGTGTCCGAGATCACCGGATTTAACTCCCTTAGACTTCTTTTTTTGAAGACAGCTTAAATCCATTATTTATGAAACTCAACCTGCTAATATTGATGATCTTAAAAGGCGAATTACAGCATCATGTCGGCAATTTTCTTTGAAGTTAGAGCAGATGTCAATAACCGACTTTATTACCTAATACATAAAAATAAAAATGATAAAAATTCAGTGTTCTAATTCAGTGTAATAAAGGTCTCTAAGAGTCCCCGTGTAATCGTAGGGCAAACGTCGGATAATAATTCCAATTTTACACGGTCTATATCCAAGCACCATGATTTTTAACTCGATTTTATTGGCGTTTAGAACATAACAAACAACATTTAAACAGTTTGTAACATAGTGTGGATAAGCGGATCTTAACCGTTTGATTTTTGAGAATTATTTTTTGCAATTCAAGTTTTTTTGTAAAAGTAAAATAATCGCCAAATAAAAAACACACTTCTTGACTAGACTTTTCACCTGTTCAAGGGTTGGAACTAAGGTCACTTAACCATACTAAAAATAAAATGAAGTAAATAATGTTTTAAATAATTAATACTAAAAACAATGAATATTTCTCTCTTTACAACTACTACTTAAAAAATAATATATTAGGCTTTTGTGGCAAAGGGAATTAAACGAAATTTAAAATAATGTTCTACTTAACTCTCCTTCCTATTCAAGATTTAAGGTAACATCTACCCCTCCCAGGGGTTAAATCACTAATGCTGCAAATATTCTTTAAAGGTATTCCACTTGAAAATAGAATTTATATGTCTTTTGGATTTTTAATACCAGTTTTTTTGAAAGGAGATGTTGAGGATGCAATTTTTTTTAATTGACTCATGTATATAAACAAATTGAAAAAATAATAAAAACTATAACGCATTGAAAATTAAAATATATTAAGTCATCTGAATTTGGAAAGTGAATACATCAAATTGCAAAAAACTACCAGAAAAAGGAGGAAACTTTCCCATTTGGTAGTGTACCGCCATCTGCAAACCGGTTTCGAACTCGCTAGTTCTCGTCAGTACAGGGCACACTCCAATATAAGAGAAGTGATTCCTTTAATAAATTTATATTAAATGAAATAAAAAGTCCAATACAAGCTACGCCATCTTCCGGAATTTCATGCAATCTCTACAGCACATATGCATCATTAGATACACAGGTTATGTCTAATCCTATAAGGAAAGTGCCAAGATCCTAATTTATCATAAGACTTTGCAATTTTAACATTTTTGAAAATTGAATTCTCGAAAATTTACACGGTAAAATTAATCGAAATTCCGCAATAATATAGATTACAACTTGGACTGTTATAAAAAAAAAATATTTTAATTATGATCTTATATTTTTTATTCAACATGGGCAGCGACTTGACCTCCTTAAAGTAAAATATAACTGATATTTTAATTCCACATTTATCGCTATACCAATTCTGTACAATTCATTATTAACACTTACTACTATTTTCCCAAAAAGTGATAAAAGTTTTAGATGAGAGTTTAAAGCTAAGAATGAACGAGAATTCCTTATAAGTTTACGGTCATTCTAACACAAAAACTGCTTTCGGTCCACTCAATAAAAAGCTGCTAAACATAAAAATCCCTTCCTGAAAAAACCTAAGAAAGATGTAGGCTGACAGGAATAATCCCTCTTTTCCCAAGTCCCGGCTTTCATGTGAGGAATCAAATTCTCTGTTCTATTGTGACGTCCAGGAACCAAAAAGGGAGACGTCAGATGTATCCTATTGTCGCAATTGTAGGAAACGACGTGAGTTCTTTGTGTTGCCAATTGACCGAAATTCAAATTTAACCTATGAAATAAAGAATGAATAGACAGGGACGAGGGTTTTCTTCCAACACTATTTAAAATCGGCACGCACTCTTTTATTATATCTTTTCAATGTAATATTTGATGTGATTTTCTAAGGTTGTAGATATAAGCAAGATAAAGTGGTTTATTAAATTATTTATCTCAAAGGTCAGTATTAGGAACAGCTCCTCACTACATATATACATATAATGTTATGCCGTATATCATATATAGGATGTTTTTAAAATTACTTTTCTTTAACCAACGATTTTTTACATCATTTTAAGGAAAAAATTCGAGGTTCGCGGAAAAAAACTGCAAAAATATTAAATAAACAATCGAAACATTTTGATAAGGACGAAAATTTTCAGTTAATGTGTCTAAAAGCGTTTAAGGAAATTTGTATTAGTTATTATTTAATGAATAAACTATAAATAACTTATGTTTGTTCAATAAAAATGCAGCCTCGTGTTCTTTAAATCTTGTTTGGAAATTTCTTCCCGTTTGTCCAATTGAACAGCCATTTCAATCCGAAAAATTTAGTCTAAAAACTCTCCACTTTTCTAAAAAGGAAATTTTGCCATTAAATATATGTGACAGTTTTTGTAACGCTTTGAATGCGATTTTTAAATTCTGTTTTGTTAGAACATTAGCTATTCACTTTGAAACAGGTCCAAAATATGTAAGAGTGGTGTATTTAGCGTTATTTTTATTTATGTTGAATGGATATATTCGGTTGAGTGTAGTTGGTTTTTAATTATTAAATTGTTAATTTGCACAGCAATATAACCATTATTTAATGTAATTTGTTTAATTGTAATAAGTTCATTTTCCTTGTCTGTGCATATGCAAAGGGATAATCAATGCTCTGTGTATTATAAACTTGTATGCTATGGTTTATGAGACACAGGGCGTTGTGGGATAGTGGAGTTGGTGAAAGTTGGTTTTCTGAAAATATCAAAATACACATTTATTTTATTATCCACCTCTTTGTCTATTTTAAATTTTATTTTGGAGTATGTACTGTTGAAATGTTTTACCGTTTTTTCTAATTCGGTTTCATTTCCTGTACAGCAAGCAATGAGATCGACAACACATTATTCCAGAAAAAGATGTTTTTCGAACGGTTTGTTCTACAGAAGTTTTTGTTCGAAGTCAGTCAAAATTATTTCTGCAAGCAGGGGGCTTAGTAGAGAACTCATCGCTAGCCCGTCTTTTTGTTTTTATAATTGGTTAGTGCGCTGAAAGTAATTTTCGGAAATGTCAAGTTCAGAGTGTGATAAAATTTCATTTTTTACAACCGGATTAACGTGATGATTTAATAGAGTGATTTCAATTATTTGTGAGCAATCTTTATTTGGAATATTTGAGAACATATTCTTCACATGAAAATAGACTAAGGTACTGTTTTCTATTTCGATGTTATGGTATTAATTTAGATTGAATTGATTTGATTGTAGAATTTTAATTATGGATCTGTGGATGCTTCTCCTTAGGTTCGTATTTGATTTTTTCTTCGACAGAAGTGGAATCTGGAACCTTAAATAAAGGTAGTTTAACTTAAGAAATGAGTGTTTTAATTAATTTTTTTTTGGTTGTAACTGGGGTGGTATTTCCTACCCTTTTCTAGTAGTCCGGTTTTGTATTTATGAACTCAGTCCTTGATAAATTAACTAATCTTTTATAGAAATTAATTGAATTGTCTATTTTTGAATGTTCTTTATTGTGTTTATGTTTGGTTAAGTCTGAGTTTTTATATTTTGGTATTTTTTTAATGATTTTTGGGAATTTGTTCTCTAACTTTATCATCTAAAATATCAAATTTAATCGAGTCTAGGTTAATTCAAGATGAATACCTTAAGATATAAAACTATTGTGCCATATAACTCACCATCTCCTTATAGCTTTTGCCAAGTTGTTTTCCCATTTCACTAGCTCTCTTTACCGAGGTAGTCTCTGCATTCTGTACTGCAATACATTGTTTGACTCGTAGTTTAAAATACAATTTTGTTCGGATTGCAATAGCTGTTATATGGGATAAACGGGAAGGAATTTTCAGACAAGATTTAAAGAACAGTGCTACAGCACTGCCACATATTAAGTACCAATTTCTGTCAGATCACCGACAAACAGTGAAAACTCGGGATTGGTTGAGTGTCGAGGACCGTGATTTGGAATCCACGTTAAACTGTAGGTCCCGTCACTAAAAAAAAAACCTATGGGTTGATGTGACGTTAATTAATAACTACTAATGCTTTAAAGAACTCAATACTACATGTTTATTGAAAAAAACAGAATTCAAATTCCTCTCACCATTTCAGAGAAATAGGCCATAATTTTCCAGATGCTCATAATATTCAAATTTTGCTAGTAAGAAGCCTCTAATATTTTAAAGGCTGTAGAAATTTCTAAGCGCAATAAACCACTTCAATTATCCTTCTTAATGAACAAACAGACCCACGAATTTGTCCATTGTTCAATGATCGGCGTGCATAGTAGTAAAAAAATGTGCGAGCTTAAAAAGCTTTATAAAATAATGTGAATTTGCAATTTTTAAGGCATTTTATTTGAGAATGTAACAGTGTTACGAAACTATGATCATGCCAATTTTTAATAGTAATAATAAGTTTAACAAAGTAAATTTTATTTTTTAAAATTATTGACATTATATTGTTATAAATTAATAGCTGCTCAATCAAATACATATGGTATCGGTTGAATTTTCTTTATTTTTGTGATCAAATTATAATAATGTTGTAGAACTGCCTTTTCTTTAAGTAATTTTTCGATCATTAACGCTTATAATTAATAAAATAAATAAATAGGAGATTTAATGATATATTTGAAATTAAAATGTGTCAAGATGCAATTTAAAAATGTAACAAATGACTTGTTCCGTACATCTTCTGAGAGGTTCTGTCTAAAAAAAATCTGTTACAGACGAAGTCTTAGTAGAAGCCTACATATGTAGTAAGCATTGCTATTTGAAAATCTTTTACCCTCATTTTATGGAAAAAGTAAATAGGAATACAATTCATCTCTATTTTGTTTAGTGTATTTTTTGAATATTCAAAATATTCCCTCTCAAATTATATAATCATTTAATTAATATCTTTTTTGTATGCGAAATTGTCAATTTTAAAATACTTGACTTAACTTTATAGGCCGGCGGAATTAGCATGTAGAACCTTTCAGAATGATAATAATAATTATGTAATATCTTATGTCCCATTTTTTTTAATGGGGAAAATTTTTTATTTAACAATTAAGAAAAAACAGTTTTTTCGAGTTCTAGGAAAAGCTCATTTTTCAGTAAAAAAGTTCCAAACAAAAGTTGTACGCATTAAAAATACCTACAAAATGAGCTACGGCTGCTCCGAATCGGATAATTTGTTCGTCAGTTATTGCAAAAAACCTACTAAAATGGCTGTTTTTTCAGTTGTTAATAGACCTTAGACAAATATATTGCATTAACTTTATACTGCACCAAAAGGAGCTTCTTATTGCTTATAACAGTGTGCAAAATTTCAAATTAAAATATTTAAGACTTTTTGTACAATTAATTTGTTAATAACTTTTTATATTTGTTTTTTTTTTGATTATATCTTCTTATCTATCAAGAGGTCGTATAGCGGTCTGCGGGTGCGCAAAGGAAAGTTAGAGACTTATACTAACAACAACCAAAAAGAACCAAATGAATTGTTGATTTTAAATTGTTAAAACATATAAGCAAATTTGAGATTTTTTTTTCGTTATAAACAAATAGAATAAGTCTTCGATATCGAAATGCCGATAAGTGGCTGTGATAGGTGAGATCTTGGTGCACATTTTGAAAAAAAAAATTCTGTATGACCACTAGAAGCTGAGATGGATTTTTTTCTTCCAAAAATCACTGCGACGTTGTTTATTAACATTAAGGGATTATTTAATTATGAACTCATAGGGAGATGGTTTAACTATTGTAGGCAGCAATTTTCAACTCAATTATTTCAAAATTGTGGATGCTGCAATAGTTTAAAGTTGCACTTACTCCGAGAGTCAGAAAGTGAGCAGTGGAGGGGGGCATTCTTTCAACCTGCGGCGCGCTGAAAGAAACGTGACTCCGGATTACCTCGGCAAATAGTGGTCGTAAAACTTTTTTTTTTATTTCGTGGTTTTTCGTCGAGATACGAACAATGGATGATATGGTTTTGTAGTAAAATTATTGTTAAACAAGGCAGTAAACAAATTGTTGCACTTTTATACATTTTATGCACAATTACAATTTTACCCTACTTATGGTTTTCAAATTGCGAAATTTTTACAGTGGTCAACAATAAACTACTAATTAGGAATATTAAAAATTAATATTTATCGAATTGTAGCATGAGACAAATTACAATTGCCGCCAAACTATCGATTTTACGAGAAAAACACATTGTATTTTTTTGTTTATTTCATTGGACAACAACTGTCGACGAGTTATTCTACTTGTTTACAATAAAAAAACAAACCCCAAATTTGTTTATCTGTTTCAGCCATTTAAAATCAACAATTCATTTGGTTCATTTGGGTTATTGTTAATATAAGTATCAAACTTTCATTTGCGTACCCGCAGACTGCTGTACAACCTCTGGATCGTTGAGAATAAACAATCAAAAAAGAAACATAAAAAGTTATTAATTGGGTTATTGTTAATATAAGTATCAAACTTTCATTTGCGTACCCGCAGACTGCTGTACAACCTCTGGATCGTTGAGAATAAACAATCAAAAAAGAAACATAAAAAGTTATTAACATAATGGTTGTACAACAATTTTAAATATTTTTACTTGAAATTTTGCACACTTGTTGTATTCAACAAGAAGCTCCTTTCAGTGCAGTATAAAGTTAATGCAATATATTTTTCTATTATTTATTAACAATTGAAAAAACAACCATTTTAACAGGTTTTTACTGCAATAACTAACGAAGAAATTATCTAATTTAGATAGGGCTTAGCTCATTTTGTAAGTATTTTCAATGCGTACAACTTTTGTTTGAAACTTTTTTACTGAAAAACAATAGCTTTTCCTAGAAATCGAAAAAACAGTTTTTTGTATCTTAATTGTTAAATAAAAAATTCTCCCCAAAAAAGAAAATGAGACATAAAATACTAAATAGTTACTATTATTACTCTGAAGGTTTCTACGTAGTCAGAGGCTAACTCCACCAGCCTATTATGACAATATCTCCAATGTAATATATACAGATCTCTTTTCCACTTTCTTTGAAAAGAAAAAAATTCTCAGTTTGACCCCTATATAAATTTTTTATATGTATGTCGATTACCTCGGAACTGTGCTACTAAATCAAATTTTTTGCGTTAACTTCAAGAAGTTGCTGTGGTAGCCTTATATTGGCTAAAATTGGTGCAGTAAACTACAAGACGGCATTACACATACAATATGGCGTGTGTTTAAAGATCCAATATGGCGGACAATTTCCAATTTTGCACAAAACTAATACAGGGGAATGCAGATTACGAATTCAAAATTTTTTTTTTGAAATTCAATAGAATGAATCCAATTCAACTGTCAAAAATTTTACATTTACCTAATCTTTCCAAAATTGAGATTGAAGGTTTTTTGGGGCGTATATTGCGGATCCAAAACTCTTCTTCTTCGGTTGCCATGTGCTATGCCACATGTCTGCGATCATTTGTCCATCTTATGGTCACATTATAACTAGAGTGCCCTCCTCAGCCTGTCTAAATATGGTTTCGGCGTCTGATATACCACACCAGTTTCTTATATTGAGAAGCAAACAGTGTTGTGTTCGACCTGGCCCCTCCTGCCTTGAATTTTTCTCTGCAGTATTAGCCTTGGTATGGAATAGCGAGATTCTCTTAGTATATGTCCTAAATATGACCCTTTTCGTTGTTTTACAGTGTCTATTAAGTGTCATTCTACGTCAGCTCCTCGTAGAACTTCATCATTCGTTATTTCAGCAGTCCAGGGGATACGCAGTAGTCGGCGGAGTGTCCACAATTCAAAGGCTTCGATCCGATTCAACATCTCAGCCTTAAGTGACGAACTTTCGGCACCATATTGTTCAATAGAGCACACGTATTCGGGTGTGTAGTGGCATATTTCTGTGAAGGAGAAGATTCTTAAATTTAAAGAAAGTTGTTTTTGTACGGCCAATTTTTCCCTTCACTTCTTCGTCACGATCCCACTTTTCATTCAGATTAGTGCCAAGATACGTGAACCGTGAGACACGTTAAATATTTTCCCCGTTGATGTTAAGAGGAGTGATGTACTGATGCCTACCAGTCACCATCATTTTTGTTTTGGCAGTATTAATATGCAGCCCGAAATGTTCACCGCACTGGTTGAGTTTTTAATATTGACTGGAGATCTTCAAAGTTGTCAGCTAAGACTGCAGTATCATCTGCATAAAGAATATTATTTATTGAGATGCCATTGACTTTGATACCTCGCGTTTCATTTTCCAATGCTAACTGAAATATTTTTCAACGTAAATATTAAACAGAAAAGGCGACAGTACACATCCCTGCCCTTCAGTATATTAAGGGTCTCTGTTGACAGATCGCCATCAATACGGATCTCAGCTAACGGTAACCAATAAAGTTTTCAGATTATTCTAATATCTTTATCATCTACACCGTCTCTTGTAATCTTTCGAACAGCGCAATCCCTTGATAAAACCAAACTATGTGTCGCCACTCATATCCTCACACTTTTGGTATATTCTTAAATGAATTACTTGAAGAAACGTTTTAAGACTGTGGCTCATCAAGCTAATGAGTATGTAGTCTTCGCAGTTCTTGGGGTTTATTTTCTTTGGGATAGCAATAAATGTAGACTTTAACCAATCCACTGGGATTTGCTCAGAGTCATATATCACGTTAAAGAGATATGTAAGTTGTTTAATATCTACTTACTTTAAAACTTCTGGATATATATCGTCGTGACCTGCACTTTTATCATTCTTCATACAGTTCATTGCGTACCTGACTTCAGATTCAAGAATTTTTGGACCACTCGTGTTTTCAGTATCATTCGTCGAGGCATCTGTTCGTTGATCACTGAACAAAGTCTCTGTGTAATTCTTCCAAGTTTCCTTTAATTCGTCGGTGTCTAATATCGGCCTTCCTTGTCTATTTCTTACTAACGGCCATGCTGTTTATCTATTTGTTCCAGTTACTTTTCTGTGGAAATTAAAGGAGTCATGCAGCTGATGAAGTCTTTAAATCTCGTCACATTGTTCTTGAGTATTTTTTTGAAATAAGAATGAGCAAAATTTATCCCAAATATTGGTTTGATTCCAACTATATTTTTTGGTAGATGCGATGAGACGTGGAGCTCATTTCAACTTTAATTACCTAATATACCTATTTCTGGATACATATTACAACCATTTAACTACCCATAAGATGGCCAATCAATAAGCCCTAAAACCTATTTAATTTAGGGTAACGTTGAACATTGCGTGTTGAAACTCAGACCCCGTAGGGTGTTTACATTGAGCTTATGGTTTTATGGCAGCTTTTACCAACCGTAAAAATCAAAGGTTTTATGGCCGGTTTCTTTATGTTGTAACGGTAATGTTTAGAAAGTTTTGTAATTAACGAAAACGCAATATTGGGTTTAATCTGAAAAGTTGGTTTGTACTTTTATTTTCAGTTTTTATTGCCAAATTTCGATTTGACTTATTTTGCGTTTCGAACATTCATGCATGCAAAAAGGTAAATTATACGGATCAATATTTATTTTTAAGATTTTACTTTTTGATATCCAGAACTAATAAATAACTCAAATTCAAGATGTTATCGACACCTTTCATAAGGTGTTAATTGGTGAGGTCATAAACATAACGGATGGCAATCTATTTTTTAGCTTTTCAAATATTATAATACCAGAATACCCGCTAAAAAACATAAATCCAAATAAACTGGAGGTAAAAATAACATAACCGCCTGTACTTTTAAGATATGTGCTAACCGTTTAGTGCTCATTTATAATTGGCCATTGAAAACGGTATTTTGAAGTGCTTATCCGGGAATATAATATAAAAATTATCAGAAAAACGACTGAGGAAGAAGAGCCCAAAGGTTTTAAATAAGCAGATAAGTGCGAGCAAAGAAGACACGATTTCATTAAATAACACAGATGAATATGTGATAACAGACAAGATATAATGAAAAAATAAAAAGATTCAACCCGATATTCGACAGCAAACAAAGTGAAGAAGAATCATAAAGAAAAAATATTCCAGAGATAAAAAAAAATCGGGAAAGCCCTTAAATCAATGAATAGTAACAAAGCTGCTGAGTCCGATGGTAATTGATTGATTGATAGAGCAGGTCAGGTTTAAGAAGCCCTTACACTGCAGCCTAGTGTGTTACCTGTTATATCTGTTCTTTATGAACAAGTTAGTTGCCTTAATCAGGCTTAACAGCCTGTTCACTAGTTCGTTCTCTGGGTATAAGACTTTGGGTTTCATCAATCCTTGTTTTTTCCAAGGTAAAGAAATTTTGCAACGCCGCATGCAAGATCTCCAGGAATGACCCCTCATATACGAGGTCCCAACCCCCCAGAGCTTAAAATAAGGGAGATAGCCATTTAAACTCATATAAATCAACTTTAATGTCTGCTTTGTACTGAACAGCCCCTGTATGTATTGTATTCGAATGACAAAAACCACTATTGCGAATATTAAAGAATTGAATAGAAAATTCTCGAATATTCTCTGAAAATGTAGTGGGTATATAAGCAGCTACAAAGCGGAGGGATTAGTCAGTCGAAGTTAGTGAGTCGAATCGAATAGTTGACATTGTAAGATGTATCGAAAGAGTGTAAACAATCCAGACCACTTCTGTTATGTTTGTAGTGAGGTGACTTTTGCGTCTCAGAAGCGGTCTATTACCCCATTGATAAAAAAGGCATATCAGCTTTATTTCGGTTTCAATATTGGTGATCAAGACAAATAGCGGTCGCCATATATCTGCTGTAATGCATGCACATCAAATTTTAGAAACTGGTTAATAATAAACAATCTATGCGGTTTGCTGTCTCAGTGATCTGGGGGGGGCCTTTAAATCATGGCAATGATTGCTATTTCTGCATCACATCTCGTGTTGGGCAAGGCACATGTATATCCAAGAAGAAAAAGTCGGTTATCGACTATCCAAATAAACCATCTACCATGAGACCTGTGCCTCATTGTGACGTACTTCCTATTCCAGAACCCCCAGAAACATTCACTTACGAATCAGAAAATAACAATACAACGATTTCTCGAGAAGAAGATATGCCATCAACATCAAGAGATGCTGATTTCACATCCAGCACGTTAAACCGCCAACCGCACAAAATAACCCATCCAGAATTAAACAATCTTGTGAGAGACTTAGAATTTCCAAGAAGTAAAGCAGAGTTACTATTAAGGTATCTATTGACAAGTATAAACTACGATGAGCACCAATGGCAAATCTGTGGCGACTTAAAGGTGATTGCACTTTTCCTTGGGTTGCAAGTAGGCCACCAACTTCACAACAGTCGGGCAAAGATACTTCACTACAAGAGAAAAGACTGGTCCGTTCGACAATCATTTGAACCAGGTGAAAAGAATATACAACATATGCAATTGGTAGACTCCACAATGATTTTGTTGCCACCACTGCATATCAAATTGGGCCTAATGAAAAAACTTTGTTAAAGCACTGAATACAGATAGGCCAGCTTTTCAGAACCTGCAGCAGAAATTCCCAAGGTTAAGTTAAGCAAAAATTAAAGAACATATTTTTGTTAGCCACAGATTTGAAATATTCTGGAAGACAAATATTTTGATAGCATCACATATTGAAAAAATGCTTGAAATAACTTTAGCCTGGTGGTCAATAATTTTTTCGGAAATAAAAGAGCTGACTACGTTATCCTTGTTGGAAATATACTGTCATCGTATCAGAAAATGGGTTGCAATATGCCTCTAAAGATTCATTTCTTACACTCACATTTGGACGCTTTTCCTGACAACTACAGAGCTGTAAGTGACGAGTCCGGCGAACGTTTCCATCAGGATATAACAACAATGTAGAAAAGGTATCAGGGAAAGAGGAATGCTTCCATGCTTCCAGACTATTGTTGGACTTTTTTTTGGAAATGTCCCAGAAACAATTCACAAAAGAAAAGCAACAAGACAAGATATTTAGTGTCTCTACAAGTGTAAAAGTATGTATTTTTTATTATTTTGTTAAATATTAAGTAATAAAAAACATTTCCTATAAAATTGCAATTAAGTTTTTAATTTCATTGTCATTCTTGTGTTCAGCGCCCCAAAATTAACAAAAAAAAAATAAAGTTTGTTTCGTAGTGTTATTAGTCCTATCACCAGCCTAACATGTTGTCGGTTAACAACAAACAACAAACCATAAAGAAATTAATAACTAAAAAACAAAAACCACTAGCTTTTAATTCAATATATCCCAAAATAAAAAATGATAAAGATAGGTCATCTTATATATCTTTGTCATACTGTGGTACCCTATCAGAAAACATAGTTAATTCTCTTTCCAAACATAACATAAAAGTAGCCTTTAAATCTCAACACAATCTGTCCACAATCCTTTACAAAGCTAAAAATAAAACTAATAAATTTGATAAATCAGAAGTTTATAAGTTAAAATGTTCAGAGTGTGATAGCTTGTATATTGGACAAAGTGGTAGAAGTTTTAAAACTCGCTTTTCAGAATACCACCGATCATATAAACTACAAAAAACAGACTCGAGCTTTGCCAACCATTGCTTAGAACACAACCACAGTTTTCCTAATTTAAATAACACTGACATATGACATTATTCAATAAAGGGTCAAAAGTTAAATATTCTTGAATCTTTAGAAATATGTAAACATAGTAAAAATAAAAATGTAAATTTGCTTAATGACCAGACAGACCTTAGGTTTTCCCCGTTATTTGTTGTCGCCAAATAATAATTAGTTCCCAAAATTTAGTACCTCCCCTTTGTAATAATGTATTTTCTCAGGTAGTTTTTATTTATTGTTAAATTTTCTCATGTTTCTGTATTGAATACTTAGTCTACTTTTGTAATTCAGTTTGAAAATGACTCTGTGAGTTGAAACTGCAGTCACTGTTTTCTAAATAAATTTAGTTGTATAAAACATAGTAGTTCCTTTTTAAACATTTCCCGAAGAGGATTAACTACCACATAGTAACGGCTACCAGCATCAACTTTTTCTATTGATTTCCGTTTACCAAAGAGTAAGTCATGATTTTAATACAAAATTGAATTTTATACATGTTTTCCAATTAATAAAATAAACATTAGGTCTAATAGCAGCTTGGAAAATATAGTCTAAACTTCTTTCCTGATGATATAGGTTAAATACATACTAGTGATGGAGTGTAGCTCTTAGTCTTAGGTATAGTGCTTACCTCTATTTGTAATTTCCTCTCCTTTTGAACGAATTACATAGAGAATTAATAAATAAGTAAAAATAAAATAACAGAACAAGACCCTGTGTGTATGTGAATATTGCTGTTTGTCAAAATTTTCAAAAATCCCAACCCTAATTAAATATTTCATTATGAAACATACAAAGGTCAATATTTAATGAATTTAATGATTCTCAAGAGTATTCGGTCGTTATATTACATTATCTAAGTTTGATTGACTCCAAAAAATTATTTTCTAGAATAAAAAATACTGCTATTTAAATGGATTTAATGAGTTCATGTTTGGAAAATTTTTATAATAGTGAGGAGACAAAATTGTACTGACTCTTATTTTTTTATTTTGATTTTATATAGCCAAACCTATCACCGATTAATATATTACGTTACCAAATCAATCCAAAATAAATTGAAATTTCTTGGTTATGAATTAATTTATTTCAAACGTGTTTTGCAAAATATTTTATAAATAAAGATAGGCTGCATAAATTTAATTTAGTGCTTTATGGGAAGCAACAATATTTAACAGTTGACTAATCACGGAGAATTAATGCGCTTTCATTTCTAGAAAATCTTTAGGAGAAAATATTATTTTACTCATTTACTGTAGAGAATTTTGAATTCTGAATCCCCTTATACAACATGAAAATATAATTTCCCAACACTGATTGAATATTCAATGTAGGATACT